>CM068541.1:31176977-33618612 GCA_035048495.1 Euptelea pleiosperma
CCTTACATATGGGATGGAGGCAGTTCTCCCTATTGAGGTTGAGATCCCGTCTCTACGTGTTCTTATGGAAGTAGAGCTGGATGAAGCCGAGTGGTTACAAGCACGATATGCGCATTTGAATTTGATCGAAGAAAAGAGACTTCGAGCAATCTGTCATGCTCAAGCATACCAACGTCGCATGGCCAAAGCCTATGCAAAGAAAGTCAAACCTCGAGAATTTAAGGTTGGTGACTTAGTTTTAAAAAAGATTCTTCCTCATCAACACGATCCACGTGGGAAGTTCAAGCCCAACTATGAAGGCCCATATATCGTGAGGAAAGTCTTTTCCGGTGGAGCTTTAATCTTGGGGTGAATGGATGATGAAGACCTCCCAGAGCCAATCAATACAGATCAAGTCAAAAAATACTTTGTGTGATAGATGTGTCTTAATATTTTGTACCTTCAATGGATCTTGGAAATGAAAATGGCTGTATTTCTTTCTTTCATACCTCACTCTATCATTTTTTCTCAAACTTTGAGCCTTCACTTCTTTTCCTAAAAGACAACATAACATATACTTTCAGTCATACAAGGAAAAAAAAAAAAAAAAAAAAATAAAAAAAAAAAAAAAAAAAAAAAAAAAAAAAAAAAAAAAAAAAAAAAAAAAAAAAAAAAGAAAAGAAAAGAAAGCAAAATAAAGAGATCGACACAAGTTTGACACATCAATACACCACTCCTGGCCCGCAAGAGTATAAACTGTGAACGGCTTTACTTTTTCCCTAGTCCTCACTTCTCATCTTCTTCACCAAGACCAAACCCTTTCTTTTCATCCCACAATAAAGCCTTTTTTGATCCAAGATTAATTGAAGGTATATTTGGTTAAGACATTTCTTATTTTCATTTCAATCAAATGGCAATGAAGGGAGATGGTAATCTATAAAATATAGCATGACTCGAAAGGGCATGGTGAAAACCCGAAAGGGCATCACGAGTAAAAATGTCGAGTCATGGCAAGATCCAACACCACGGGCATAGTGAAAACCGAAAGGCACTAGTGCGCAACAATCACGTGGACCCAGCCCTGGTGAAAACCCTTATGGGCATCAGGGGCAAAAGAGGGAAAAAATAAAAAAAAAAAAAAAAAAAAAAAAAAAAAAAAAAAAAAACACAGACACACACACATAGACACACAAGGGCAAGTCGTGGAAACATTTACAGGAAATGGGATTACCATTCAGGGTCCATGCATGAGCAAGTCATGAACGAAGATTCAAACCTGACATGATGCTTGAGTAAGATTACTTACACCCTATCACTTGCTATCCTTAGAAGAAATTCATGATTGATTTTCCTATGATTGAACCTTGTTTTAAAAAAAAAAAAAAAAAAGGTACACACTTCTAAGAATGAAGGCCCTTTTGCATTTCTTGTTTTTCTAGTTCACTCGCTAAGACAGGCTGATTAAAAGGGGGAAAAGGCTGCAATCTTGGCAAGCATTATAATGGCGTCATCCACTCCAATGAACTACGAAGAAGGAACTAAGTCCAATACACTCAAGGTCGCAGGCTCCGAGAGAATGATGAGGATGACATCTTTCCATAAAAAATAAAAAAAATAAAATTTTTTTTTTTATCATCTCCCGCTGTAAATATTTTATACCCCCTTAGAATCATTTCACTATCTTTTCTTTATAGAATTATCTTTCAACCCTTCGTAAAAATTTTAAAAAAAGAAATCATCATACCTTTTGCATTCGTATTTGCATTTATACATTCGTGACCTACTTTTGTGCATGAGTGGCCTAATATGCTAATTGGTTCCTCATACCTCTTAGTAGAATACCGTGCAAGATTAAGGTAAGTCTGATTGTTGTTTCTTGGTCAGATGTTTGTATGGGCTCTTATGAAGCAATCTAATCCATGTTGTCATTTATAAGACCCACATTGTGTCTTGTTAATGTCGCTAGAATCGTATATAGATCAAATTCTACTTAAATATCGAGACTGAAAATCATTTAGTTAAATGAAGAATCATAAAGTAATGTTTGAGGAATCTCAAAAGATGGACATTTTTAATCATCCCATCATAAGTTGATTTTAAACTAGGGCCCTCAATTAAAGTTAAATTTTTTCTGTATGACAGTGACCTTGTAAGTACCCAAAATGGGCTAAGACTCTAATCATACAATTGCACTGAGTTTTCCTAAATTTGAGAGGACTCAAACGAAGCCAAAAGATTCCTAAAGAAGCTAGTGGAAACAGTCTCGATGTTTAACCATTATTTGGTATATATAAGCTTCTTTCTGCCAAAATGTTCTTTGTTGTCTAAAAAAATCTTTGTCGTTCATGGGTCAACCAATTTCGCCAAAGAGGGGCAACTGTAGACATCCCATTTTGGCACGATCTTCTAACTTGGCGATCGACGGTCTCGAGCTTCTTCTTTATTGGTCGAGATTACTTTACAAATCTCAACCCTTAGGATATTCCTACCTAATCGTAGACCTTAATTAGAACCATCAACCACCCTTAGATAACACTTTTAGAACCCAAAACCATCATTAGGAAGCCCTATCATAAGCTATGAGAATTTAATCAAAGGTTTGACTTTTGTTGATAAATGATCAAAAATACTTGTATCTTTGATTTTACCGTTAGATTTGATCGAAATCAAAAGTATTTGTTTTTAACTCCTTTATCTTTTAAAAAGAAAAGTGATTTCATTAAAATCTAATGGCTCGATCATAAGGTCATGGCTTTTGTTGGACTAATTTGTAAATGATCTCAATTTTTGATAGTTTGTGTGTCAATGAGATGTCTACCTTTGAAAAGTACTTTGAATGATCTTTCAAAATATTTTTGTCTTGTCAATTTTGGACTTAAAATGAGCATTTTATCAATGATTGATCAAAACTCTAGATGTATGGTCTTGATATGTGTAAATGTACCAAGGTTCATACATCATGACACACTTTGATGATATTACTTAAGCTTATCCATCCAACTCACCAACCTCCCATACTTTCCCATTTTATCCACACCTTTTTATTTATTCTTCACACATAAATTTCCTACAACTTTTTAACTTTCTAGATTGCCCAACTTTTTCCTAACAAATTAAAAATTCTTAACATATCCATATAGGACAAACCCCATTTTTACCTTTTTACCCACAAATGACTCAACTACCATTTCTCTTATTCCCAAACTACCCCAAACCCTTACTTTTCACCTATAAATACCCCTCACTCCTTTTAGAGATCCATTCCTTCAAGCCATCTCTTTAGGCCTAGAAAAACTCTTGCAAAATAGTTTCTTAAGCTCTCCAAAAACCCTTAGAAACCTCAAAAATCTTCCAAAGACCTTCTTGTTTTAAGAGATTAAGTGAAAGGAGGAAGAACTTTTGTTCTTGCTCACTTCATTTTTTCTTTTTTTCAAGAACAAGAAGAAGAGAAAGAAGAAGAAAAGGCCAAGGAAAGAAGAAGGACCATTTACAAGGTACAATACAAACAACATAAGTTCTTTCTCTCTCTAACAATGTAACCACATGGGAAGGCTATGCCACCCTATTCTTTTTTCTTTATTTATTTATCTTTTATTTTATTTACTTAGCTCTATTTTATTGTATGATTAGTTAGTTCTTTACTTTAGTTTATCTTTCTTGCTTCCCTTATGTTGTCTTTTTTTTTACTTTCTCTCTCTAGTATATGTGGAAAACCCGAAATGCTTGCATAGTAGGGTATTCCCACATTTTCCCTTATGTTATCTCTTTTCTTCTAATATGTGGAGAACCCGAAATGCTTGCATAGTAGGGTATTCTCACATTTTCTCTTATGTTATTTCTTTTTCTCCCTAATATGTGGAGAACCCGAAATGCTTGCATAGTAGGGTATTCCCATATTTTCTCTTATATCTCTTTTTCTCCCTAATATGTGGAGAACCCGAAATGCTTGCATAGTAGGGTATTCCCACATGTTTCTTTTATGTTCTTTTATATGTAGATTCTTTTTTCCTTAAACGGTAACTTGAGAGGATGATTGAGGGTACAAGAGTAGGTAACCGTTTAAATACGGATAAGTTGGGATGCCTAACACCTTCCCCAATTTATAAATGACTCACTTACCTAATGATCTCTCAAATTGTTAGTAGATCAATGGAGTCACTAATTTGCATTTTGCTCATTTTAAAAAGGTTGTTATCTATTTTCAAACCCGGTGGCCAATCACATCGTTAAAAAAGGGTTAGTGGCGACTCCATAAGATTTGGCCCTTTTTTGTGCCTCTAGACGGATTGTGCTATCTCACAATCATGTGGCTTTAAACGCTTTGGTCCGTCTCTTGGTCATTGGCTCTCCTACTCTCTTCGTTCTTTGGGTCGGCTTTTTGGTCATCTTATTCAGCCCATATTTGGCCCATATCTTCTAGTCATAGCATGTGGGCTCTTTAAGCTTTGATAATGGGCTTTCCTGATCGATGTGGGCTCGCAAGTCTCGAGAATTATCCCATCGGGGTTTTCTACGACAGAAGAAGCGCGTAATGAGACTCTATCAGAATGACTTCATGTCTAGACTTCCGAAAATGTGTTTAATGCATGCAAATATACCATTTCGTCCAGAAAAGTATGTTCTACGCGACAAAAGAGACTCTTACGTAGAAAAGTAGATAAATAGAGCATTTTAACGTAGGAGAGTGTGAAAACGCTTAGAAGATAACAGTGGAAAATACGCACTTTTAAGCGAATATCAGTAAGAACCTGCTGCTCCATCCAACGACCAAGCCGTTCTCTTCACCTACAACTCCAGATCGTGTCTTCCCACGATTCTCAAGCAACCACCTTAATTCGAGCACCACCATAGACCATCAATCCTCCATCACGCTTCATCAAAATCTGCACAGATTCATCCACTTCAACATCTACTATCTCCTTTGCTGGTTGCAACGTTGACAGATCATCATCACCGCCTTGGCCATCTGAGTTGCAAGTCAACAACTTTCCAAGTTGTTGCCATCACCTCCTCCACATGTGCATGCATCAGCCACGTACAAGCACCCCTGCTACCACATCCATCATTGACTCCTCCACATGGAGCACCTACGTGGGCACAAATATTCACTTGGCCAGACTCATGCTCTTGGCTGTGGGAAGCACGTGTCAACACTTTCCTCCATGTGCTCTTACCTTGGGCACCACCGTGATCAATCCAAGCATACTTGGCATTTCTCCATGTTATGCTCCACCACCATGGGCTGCACTCACATGGCCGAACCACCTTCCACCACATGGCCAACCCCATGCAATCCTTCACCATCCATCCACTTGGCCAATTCTACCATTGCATGCACCATTCCAGCCACCTCTCTTGCTGGTTGTGCAACCGCATGGAAGCTTCCCTTCCAACTCACCACTCCAGCCTCCACGTGGTGTAAGGCCAATCACGGTCAATTCTTCATTCGCCGGCAGATCCCGATCTCCGATCTCCGGTAAGTACCACGAGGTACATTCTCATTCTCTCTCTCTTCTACCCTTACTTTCTCTCTCTAGAAAATTATCTCTCTTAGGGATAGTTTTCTCTCTCTACATAGTTTCTCTTACTTTCTCTCTCTAGACAACATGGAAGGGATGTGACATCCCTGATCCCGTGTTCTCTCTCTAGAGTGAGATTTCTCTCTTTAAGTCTATTTTCTCTCATTACTTTCTCAGGCCATTGCCTATTCACTTAGCCGACTCCTTTCGGCGAGTGAAAATGTGAGCTTCTTAGGGCACATTATCGTACATTTGTCAATTCACATCTACCTTGTCGGCCTATAAGATCCGATGTGGATTCCACGATTGAGTAGCATTCCATGAAATTTGGATGGTCCTCTTCTTGATCGGTAGCGCCCTTAGCTCCAAAGGTCATGGGATGCTTCTCTGTCAAAACCCTTCTCTTGATTGAATCATTCATCGAAGTCTTGGACGATTCTCTTCTTGATCGGTAGCGCCCTTAGCTCCGAGATCTCAATGGATGTTTCTTTCCCTTACCCCTTCTCTTGATTGAAGCATTCATTGAAGTCTTGGACGATCCTCTTCTTGATCGGTAGCGCCCTTAGCTCTGAGATTTCAATGGACGTATCTTTCCCTTACCTCTTCATTTCTCATCCCTTTACATGCTTTTTTACATGCTTTCTTTATTTCTATTATTTTGATTTATGTACGCACTTTTCGATGATTAATGAAGTTTTGATATTTTGGTGTTCTAAATCTCAAATGAATGTTGTTTTTTAATCAACTCGCCCTTCTCATCTCTTCCACCATTCTCATTTCTTTCTGTATATTATTTGTCAGTTTTAATTTCTTAATGCGCTAACTCACACCGAGTGTGGATAGACATCCGACACGTACTGCTATAAAGTTATATTTTACAGATAATCGAATTTTACAAATATTGTTGAAATCAAGGATTTTCGTACCAACGACACGGAAAAACCATAATTTCAGTACTGCTTCACCAAGTCCCCACATAGTATTCACTATCTCACTAAGTTTAGTGTAGAAATCATTAAATGTTTCATCATCACTCATCCTGATTATTTCAAATTGTGTGGCCAACATCTGAAGTTTTGAAACCTTTACAGAACTAGTTCCTTCGTGGGTCATTTCAAGTATGTCCCACGCTTGCTTGGTAGTTTCACAATATTCTTTTGAATTCTTCTAGTGATAAGGCACATTATATGGTATTCAATGCCTTGTTGTAAGTGAACGCTTCCTTGTCACCAGAACTCCAATCACTTTTGACTTTTTCTTTTATAGTAGTGATGTCATTTACTTTCAATGCAGTGGTGGGATGAGTCCATCCACTCTCCACTGCTTCCCAAATGCGTCGTTCATCTAGGGATCATAAAAGACCCTCATCATTGCCTTTTAATAGGCATAATTGGTGCAATTGAACAGGGGAGGTCTAGATACTGAGTTGCCCTCTCGATTCATAGTCATTCTAAAGGAAATGGCGAGTCCTACTTAGGCGGTGAAGCCCTTTCAAAGTGGTTAGGCTCTGATACAAATTGAAATTCCATTTGAACTACTATGAGTGTCCTAGAGGGGGGCTGAATACAACAGAGTACAAATTCTTTTTAATTTAAAGGCGGATAAAAAATTTGTCCAATCCAAGTGCTCAGTTCGAGGTATACTCAAGAATTAACACAGAGTAAACCGGGAGTAAACCAATCTCACAAAAGATAAACGAAATGCACACCACAACATGAGATTTATAGTGGTTTGGCATTTGCACACCTATGTCCACTGTCAAGTGCTCAAAACATGAGCCAGTATATTATTCAATCAAGCATTACACTCTTAAACAATTGAATAATTAATCAGTCCGAAAGTATCCTAACCTCTCACAAGAGGGGTAAGTCTCCTACCGTCAAGTTTCTGCTCTTAACAAGCATCCACAACCCTAGATAAACCTAAGGTCAACTTGTTGAGAATCCACTTCAACAACTCACGTCACGAGCGAATACTTATTCCTTTGGACCAACACAAATCTTATGGGATAAAATTCAAATCCTCGTGGAGGCAAAACAATCAAAGTACTTACCTCTCTAAATGGAGACAAGAGAGGGACATAAGCTATGGAGCAAGCTTATCACATGGTGCAATCCAGATGGTGTATCGATCTCAATGACTGATTTTCCCAGTGGCCAATGAACGAGATCATACCGTATGCACCAACCAAATCTCTAACAATTGGTTCTTGATGAATGGACTAGGCAGAGATTAGGTTAACCAAGAGAAATTTCCCAAGCACAAAAACTCAATGTTTATCTCTTTTTTACTTAGGTTTAGAAAATTCACTATTAGGAGTTTATAAAGGCAATGGAAAAAATGGTCACAAAACACCCAAAATGGAAATAGCGGGGTCGACTGAAAATGTCTTGGTCTACCGCTCCAAAAGAGCGTGGTCGACCGACAGAACTTCAATCACCCGACCTCTATCGAATCTCAGTTAAAAAGTAGAACAGAAGGGTGTTTAAGTGAGGTCGACCTAAACTAGTGCGGTCGCCCAATATTCTCAGTCGACCAGTAATAGTTCAATTGCCCGAAGAAGGGTATGCTTCTGTCTGATAAATTTTAGAAGGCTACGTAACCTCGGTCGCCCGGTCCTCTAACACAAATCCTTTCTGCCTATCAGACTATCTACTCAACCACATGTGATATCATGCTCCACACAAAGATTATGACAAGAAAGCTCCAAAGAACTTAAGTCCTTACCTTGACTTAAGTTAGAAATACCTACCTGTGTACTAGATCTTTTCAATCCCGCAGCTGCACAGTTCTTCAACTAACCTCTATGCAACAATAGGGTGACAAACTAACCGACAACCCAAGACATGGAATTTTGACAAAACAAAATTAGAGTTTCTTAATGGGTGTTGCGATGAAGTCATCCATGCTCTCGGCTCTAGTTACAGCGGGGGTGTCAACCACTCGTGCTAATAAATTGGCATGGCACCGACTCCTTCTTCAAGGCCAGCCCTGTCTGTGACAGTGAATGCTCAACCTCCTCTTCCTTCAATCACCATTCCCTTCTCTTCTCGGCCAGTGGATCTCAATGAGGTCTCTGACTTGGGAGGAGAGTTCGAACCAGCTCCACGTCACAGGGTTCGAGTAAGGGGTCCGCACCTTCTTGGTCCCAATTTCTACACGAGGAGTGGCCTCGTGATCTTGGAGGACTACTCTCTATTTTTATCCTGATGTGGTACCCGAGATGGTTGAAAACTTTTGCCTATCGAGGGAGAGGCATCATTATGCCAACTTGACAGCCCTTGACCCATCCTTCGATACACTCGATCTGCTAGGCGTTCATCAAGGTTTGTACCTTTGTTTTCTTCGATGCCAATTTTTTTTTAATGGCTGGAATGTCTGTATGTGTAGATGTTGTATGGCTTGTTTTTAATGTACAATGTTTTTTTAGCCATAGTATGTACCATTATTGAATTTAGCTGCCTACCTAAATGTAGATGTCTGAATTTGGATGGAACCACATCAGTTCCCTGACTTAGAGTGGAACTATGTTAGTTCCCAAACTCCAAAGTTTTCGTGAAGGCTTCGTTCACCTCTGGCAAGTGTGTCGGGGTTTTATGGTGCCTTGTCCCTTTTGGGCTTGACTTGGCTTGTTTTGAGCTGGACTCTTGGCCTCCTTTAAGAGGTATGTTTTGAGATATCATTTCTCGGGGAGGAACTACACCATTTCTTGGGATTGGTACTATCGTCAAGGTCCTGTTATCCCAGGCAAGTGTGCCGTGGGTATTAAAGTGCCTTGAGCTAGTTTGAGCAGGACTTTTGGCCTCCTTTGAGAGGTGCATTTTTAGATATCACTTCCCAGGGAGAAACTATGCCATTTTCCAGGATTGATACTACTGTTAAGGTCCTATTTACCCCATGCAAGTGTGCTGTGGGATTCAAGGTGCCTTGGCCTATTTTGAGCATGGCTTTTGGCATCCTTTGAGAGGTGCATTTTGAGATATCACTTCTCAAGGAGGAACTACGCCATTTTTAAGGATTGAAACCATCGTCAAGGCTCTGTTTATCCTAAGCAAGTATGCCGTGGGATTTAAGGTGTCTTCGCCTATTTTGAGCAAGGCCTTTGGCCTCCTTTGGGAGGTGTGTTTTTAAAAAATCACTTCTCAAGGAGGAACTACGTCGTTTCCCAGGATTGATACTGTCGTCAAGGCTCTGTTTGTCCCAGACAAGTGTGTCATGGGATTTAAGGTGCCTTGACTTGTTTCGAGCAAGACTTTTGGTAGCCGACGGGAGGTTTATATCATAACTGAGACTGCTTAAACTTTCAACCAATGGAAACTTCTTTATTGATAAAACTTTTGAGTTGAAGGCATTTTATGGGCTTTCTAACATGTCTCCACCCTTCGTTCTCAGATAAAATGAGCTGTTATATCCCAGTCTGTCGACTATGTAGGGTCCTTCCCTATTGGAGCCAAGTTTCCCACTATTCGGCTCCTTGGTATTTAAAAAACTTTTCTTAGTATGAATCCCCTAGTTTGAAGGTCCGTCTTCTCACCTGCCTGTCGAAAGCTCTTTTGATTTAATGCTGGTAGTCGGCTAATTTGAGCATAGCTTGCTCTCGGAACTCTAACAGATCTTTGTCTCGGGCAAGGATTTCAGCGATCTGCCTTGATTTCACCGACTTTGTACGAGACGTTGAGATCATAACCTCTCTAGGGATTACGGCCTCTATTCCGTAGGTGAGAGAAAATGGTGACTCCCCCGTTGTTTGCTGGGATGTAGTGTGATATGCCCATAGGACACCTGAGAGTTCCTCGGCCCATTTCCCTTTTGTTCTTTATAACCTCTTCTCCAGGGCCTGACTTGGAGATAAGCTTAGCAATGGGTCTGTTGCCGACTTCCGGTAAAGTTCCCCATCTTGCAGGGTGTATCTGCCCGATATCCTTTCTGTGCGCCAGGCTTTCATACTGTTGGTGGTGGTGGTTCCATCTCGCAAAAATCTACAGATGTCAACCATCTAGCATGGGTCGCCTCCAACGCTGATGGGGGCCACATGCATCTTCGGTGAGCGCTGAGTTCTTGGGGATTCTTGAAAATCTACTAAATTTTTTTTGCATTGCGTTCTGTCCAGCATGGTTGACAGGTAGGCTAGGGAATCAGCATGTCTGTTCTACTGTCGGGAGAGTTGTTTGAAACTGATATTGGCAAAAGACTTTACTAACTCTCGAACCACCGCTAAATTAGCTGCCATCCTCTCGTCTCTAGCCTGATAAGTTCTTCGAATTGGATAATGACTGGCTGCGATTCAGAGTATACGAATATGTTGGTAATGTCGAGGTCTCTTTCCATTGATAAGCCAGAGATTACAACTTCGTTATTGGATGCCCTGACTGGGGCTTAAAAGCTTTTAGGATATTTCGGAGGGGGAGGATTTTGGCATCTTTTTCCCCATGCACAACCGTATTGCTGACAAAAAAATTTTCCAAGAAATTGGCGTTGGCATGTCCCCTCTAGAACGTCTACAATGCATATTGAATGTCGTACTAGGCCATATGTACTCCACATTTTTCCATCCTACCTGAGAGATCATCTTTCCAAGGATTGACTTAAGGGGGAACTCCGTGTAAACCATGATGGCTCTCTCCTCTATAAAGTCCTATTTTATTGTATTGTCAATTCTATGACAAGTGTACGTATCTTGTATTTGTTATTGTCTATTCCAAGTCATGTAATATCTAGGAGAGACAAGGCATGAAGAACAAAGCTACATTGGATCAAGTTGTACTGGTAAATCATCTGATCCAGCACTTCAAGGGAGACCAAAAAAGTACTTCAAGCTCATCACGATCAAGATGAAGGCATTTGCTAAATATTAGAGAGGTCAAAGAAAAGACTGAAGAATAGAAATGTTGAAGGATTGTCAGAAGAGACATCGAAGATGGTGTGTTAGCCTCAAGCTTTGCACATCAAATATTGATCCATCTTCAACAAGTTTTGGAAGTGTTCAAAGACATCCCAAGATGATCCAAACTCAAAAGGTATATCAGGTTTGTATCTATAGAATTGGACTTTATTGGTATAACTCCTTATTGACCTTAGGCTAGTTGTTTGTTTTGGACAATGAAATATCTATCTACATACTTTACATCCTATATCATTGAATAAATAATTTCATTAGCTTTCCAACGAGCTTTTAATAATCCAAATTAGACTTCGGGATCAAAAGTTATGTCCATTTTACAGAAAGGGGTCGGTGCTATTTTTTGGACCTCGGTTGACCGCTCTTTTATGGGTCGCCCGCTCTTTTCAGCTCATTGTCTGAACATAGTTAGGACTCCCCCTATTTCTTGGGTCACCCCTGCTCACTACCCTCGGACGACTGCACTTTGTTGGGAAAATCTACCCGTTGAAGGGCGACTTTTTTGCTCTATTTAGGATGGACTTTTGTCCTTTTATGGTGCAAACTTTAAGAGGATTTTTGACCTATTTTGAGCAAAAACCCTAGACTTGAGAGCCTATTTATTTGAGACCAAATCTCCATGCATCATTGTTGGGTTAAATAATGTCGCGCCCTCCCTAAAGGCGTGGTACGGGTCTGTAGGTGCAAAGTCGATCGCCGTTAGAGTTAAAGGCTCACGAGATCGAATTGTGGAATGGGCTCGCGGGTGCGATGTCGATTGACAAGATATCTTTTCAGGAGGAATGGCGGCTTGAGGCCTAGTAAAGACCATAACAAATGGTATCAGAGCCAAGGTCATGGGATCGAGTCACGGGAAGCGCATTATTGAGGGGGGGGATTGTTGGGTTAAATAATGCCACTTCCTAAAGGCGCGGTACTGGTCCGTAGGTGCGAGGTCGATCGCCGTTAGAGTTAAAGGCTCACGGGATCGAATCGTGGAATGGGCCCACGGGTGCGAAGTCGATTGCCGTAGGGGGTCATGGGATCGAATCGTGGAGCCCCGCAGGGTGTGATGTCGATCATGGTATAAAGGCTAAAGTTTGCCCTCTCTTGACAAGATATCTTTGTAGGAGGAATGGCAGCTTGAGGCCTAGTAAAGACCATAACAATCATCACTCTTGAGAAGACTCATTGAAGGAGATTTGGTGGGTGTGGTAACTTGTGATTCCTATGCTCTTGATGAACATACGTGCTTAACGAAAATCGATCATCACTCGGATTTGCACCACTTTGGGAGGAGCTTGATTCTAAAGCTCCGTGGATTTTCTTCAGGGCTTCTCGAGAGGTAAGTCCCTTTGGTTTGAACCTCTAGGAGGTATTATATCTTTTAAACCCTGATTGAGTTCTAGTGAGTCTTCACTCACTTGGAACCGTTTGGGAAAGTTCCCATGAGAGTTGAGACCCATCTTGACTCGGCTTGACCTAGAGTAGAAATAAGCGGTAGATTGCTCACCTATATCGTAAATAGGTGTGTGAGATATTTTGATCTCTCGTGTCTAGGTTAGTGATATTGCTAGCCGTTTGTTATTCAATTGTTAAAGTGTATTGTTTGATTGAATAGTGGATTAAGCTCGTTTAAGCATGTGAAAGTGGACGTAGGTGTACAACACCGAACCACTATAATTATTTGTGTTGTGGCGTGTTCTCGTTGTCTCTACCCTCTCTCTATTTTGTGTAGCTTGTTTATTGTTTCATGATTGAATGCTTATGTGATTAGATATTGCGCATATTGAATTTGACCATAATCCGCATAATATTTAAATAATTCAATATTCACCCCCCCTCTAGGACGTTTATAGTAATACCAATGGAATTTCATCCTCAAGGTATGGCTTCAACCTCCTGGATCCGTATATCAATGCTAATGCATATTTTTCGATCAAGGCGTACTTGGTTTCTGCGTCAATAGATGTTTTGCCGGTGAAGGCGTACTTAGTTTTTTGAATGCATGCTCACATTCTTTTGACCATAAGAATGTTCCACATTTTTTAAGCATCTTGAATAGCGACCGACACCTGTCGGATGATTTAACAATGAAACGGGTCAATGAGGCTATCCTTTCGACGAGCTTTTGGACTTCTTTCCTATTTCTCAATGATTGCATTTCTGTCAGGGCTCTAATTGCTTTGGGTTGGCC
Source organism: Euptelea pleiosperma (assembly GCA_035048495.1). Taxonomy (NCBI): domain Eukaryota; kingdom Viridiplantae; phylum Streptophyta; class Magnoliopsida; order Ranunculales; family Eupteleaceae; genus Euptelea; species Euptelea pleiosperma. Next base: position 31,190,551 of record CM068541.1, read on the forward strand.
TCTATTCCCCGTCGGGTGATGAGGTAGCCCAAGAATTTTCTCGACGTTACTCCGAACATGCATTTGGTTGGATTCAGCTTCATGTTTTATTCTTGCAAGCGACTGAACGTTCGTTCGAGATCTCTCAAATGTATTTCTCAAGACCGGCTTTTGAGCATCATGTCATCAATGTAGACCTCCATGGAGCTTCCCATCATGTCATGGACCATTCAGTTTACTAATCTCTGATACATGGCGCCTATGTTTTTGAGGCCGAATGGCATCATCATATAGTAGAAGATGCCGCGGTCAGTGGTGAGTGTCGTTTTCTCTTAATCAGACCCAAAGAGCAGGATCTGATTGTAGCCTGAATATCCATCCATAGAGGATGAGATCTCATACCCCGAAGTAGCATCTACTAGCTGATCAATTCTCGGTAATGGGTATAGATCCTTAGGGCAAGATTTATTTAGGTTAGTGAAATCAATACATACCCTGAGATTGCCCGTTTTCTTTGGTACGACTACCATGTTGGCAAGCCAATAGGGCCTTGATACTTTTCAGATGAACCCAACTTTGAGTAATTTGTCAATCTCATCTTTTATTGTCACATGCTTCTCTGGTGAGTTTATTCGTGTCTCTACTTCATGGGTGCATACTTCTCATCTAGGTTTAACTTTTGGCAAGCTACGCTGGAGTTGATCCTTGGCATATCCTCAAGTGACCAGGCGAACACGTCCCGGTTGTCTTTCAAGAACTTCATCAAAGCTTCTTTCTCTTCTCGGCCAAGTTTTGACACGATGAGCATGATTCTCAGATTGCTTGCCATTCCTGGGTTGATCTCATCCATTGGGTCAACGGTTGGCATTTCCCGGATTGAGCATGTCGCTTCTCGGGTGTTCGGGACGTGGTCCTTTGATTACTAAGAGCTGCTGTCTATAGGCGACTCACTTCTTCGGGAACTAGTTAAGCATTCATCATTGATCTGATCCAAGATTCGGTTGAGGGATTATTGAGAGGTGTGAACTCTCGGTCTTCCATTGTTGAGGCTTCTTTTTGGATGTTCACTCTTCGAACTTCCATTTTCCTTTCTTTCTTCTTCTCCCTCGCTGGGTTGTCTCGCTACATCATGATTGATGATAGCGGATTTGTGGCTATGGCGGATGGTGTCAACATCCAACTATGAATACTTTTCGGCCCTTGAGAATAGGGCCTCGAGGTCGATGGAGAAATTTTTTGTGAAGGACCTATAGAGGTCTGAAGACACGGACAAGGCTTTTCGATAGGTCATGATGGCGTGCTTGTTGTCGCAATCTTCTACGGCTACCATTACGTTCCTAAAATGTTTGGTGAAATCCTACAAAGTTTCCTTCTAGTCCTTCATTATGTCGAACAAGACGTCGACATCCTTGGAGTAAAGCCTATTGTAGGAGCACTGAGAGATGAAGGGGAGCTTAACTCCAATAAGTCATGAATGGATCTCAACGGTAATTGATTGAACCATACAAGTGCTTCATCGCTCATTGTTGATGGGAACATCTGACATAGCAATTTTTCGTCAAACTCCCATATGGTGATGGCTTTCTGATAGTGGAGGACGTGATTCACGGGATCCGATACTCTTGTGAACGTGGTGAACTTCAGATATGAGCACGAGGTCGGAGCTTGATACTGTTGGACGCCTTCAACAAAAGGTGAATCTCTTAGTATCCTCGTGGCTATGGCTACCATGAGATCGGCCAAGGTTTCTTTCCGAGCAACTCGGTTACCAGCTCGACAAATTGTCTATGAGTATCTGGTAGAGACGATGCTATCTCATTGCCATAGGGGTCGGGGATTTGTCATGTTTCTCTAACAATGGTGGGAACAAGGTCCCCGGCATGTTGACTTCGGCCCTCATAGGCGTGATCCCTTGTTTTGCTTCCTTAGCGGTAAGGCACCCGTTGAGCTTTTCTCGCAATTTCGGGTGCCGGACAATTCTCGGCTAACGGTTGGCGATCATACACTGTGTCTCTTAAGTTAGATTCACCTGACTATCCATCGTTGTTCTGGCTCTTGCTTGGTCTCTGGGTTCCCTTGGCCCTCCGTTCTTGGAGATAATGTTCATTTACACTCGGTTCATGCCATTAGCTATTTTTCTAGTCGATGCCTCAGCCTCTAGTTCTCCTCTTGGAGCTATGTGACCAGAAGTTGTTGGGCATCCTTCTCTTCCCTTAGAGTGTCTCTCAGGTCGACCTGGGGGTCAACCTCTCTGTCGTTGCACTTAGTGCGTCGTGTATTCACCATTCTAGTGGCGTTGATTCTTCTTTTGTTGTGGGGCATCAGTTTCCCATAGACGGTGCCAGAAGATGTGGGGCAAAATATCAAATCTTGCTTACACAATCCCCGAGGAATCGAATCCACTAGTTCGACTAAATCCGATGGCTATCTACCCTTCTCTGCCGTGTCCGTGGATGTCCTCTCAACACTACTGAATTGCTGATGGAGATGAGTTCGACTGCTAAGATCCTACTCGCGTTTGTCGAAATCAATGGTGCCTCTACTACCCTTCTCACCTTGAAGATTGCGCCCTGGGTGTAGGGGTGTCAACGGGTCGGTTCCGGTTCGGTTCCTAAGGTGACCAGAACCGGAACAAACGGTTCCGGTTCTTATCGGTTCAGGTACTTATCGGTTCCGGTTCTCAAAGTGATGGTACCAGAACCGGAACCGATTATGTAGTTTTTGTAGGTTCCGGTTCCAGTTTCGGGTATAACGGGTCCAATCTTGGTAATATGAGAATTTTACACTATATTTATATATCGGTTCCGGTTCTTATCGGTTCGGTTCCGGTTCTTATCGGTTTCGGTTCCATATTAGAGTACCGGAACCGTAACCATTAGTTTCTGGTTCGGTTCCGGTTCCGGTTCTTTTTAATCGGTTCCCAAAAATGTGGTACCGGAACCGGTGTTTTCGGTTCCGGTTCCTATTCGGTTCCGGTTAAATCGGGTAAAATTGACACCCCTACCTGGGTCGGTAGTGTACCTGCCAATAACACTCCGATGATCAAGTCAGTGTGTATGTTGTGGTCGTTGGCCACTCACAGAGTTAGCCAAATAAGGAGAAAGAGGAGAATGAGAGAGAGAGGGGGGCTCTCGATCTCGATCAGGTTTGAGCTCCCTCTGTGTTTCTCTCTTTCAGTTTCTTTTTTGCGATCCGCTTTTCTCCAGAATCATTCCCTCATTTACAGAGTTTATTCTATCCTTTTGTGTTTGAATTCAAAAAATGGAATTATTCCTTCTATGTTCGGCTTATACAATTGTTGTGATTCTTCCGCTAAGCTTTTGCTAATCTTTCCTGTATTTTGATCATACGTTTGAACAGATCGTTGCTTTGGGGGAGAAGATCTTTCTTGATGGATATTCATTCGTAGATTGCCCTTCATTTTATGCCTTTTAGGGGGACCGACTGCCCGGGAGATGTTGAATCCTTGTCAGCACTCTTTGGGTGAAGGAGACTTTCAGATGGGAGTTTCCAAACAGGATAAGCTGTCAGCGATCCGTGGGGGTTGTTGTGACCTTTGCTTGCAAGCTTTGGTTGTCGAGGGGCCCTTGTTGGCAAGTTCTAGATTTGAAGAGAAATTGTCAGCACTCTCCTGAACAAGTATTGACTCGTCGGCATGTAGAGACCTTGTCGGCATTGTTTTAGCATGTAATGCCTCGTCGGTATCGGCGTCATGGCCGTGATGATGGTTCCCTTAAACTACTTTGTTCCAAGGATCTTCTCGGCCGTTCAGTCCTCCGGCTTAACTTTCATCGGATGAGTATCATGCCCTGGGATCGAGACACTTGTCTCAATATTGGTATCCTAAAAATACCGTACCCAAAACCATGCTATTAAAATCAATCATAACAAGGATTGCCCCATGCGATTAGATTAACTAGTAAACCGTGTTTCGGTTAAATTAAGTAAAATTTTTTTAAATACCTAATCACCCCCTCTAGGTATCCTTCAAGTGAATTGAAAGTATTCCGCATAGTTTATCATCAGTTAAACCCCCGCTTTTTTCAGAATGAACCTCCAAGTTATTCGACCGAATTGAACCAAAGAGCAACAAAACATAACACCAAGGGTTCGTTTGAACGGCCTTCAATTCGTTCAAATGAGCACCTGGGCTTGAATTCGAGTCATCAAAACCAAGGTTTAAAGGAGGCCGTTTTAACGGTTAAACGGACTGGGGGCGTTACCGTTAAAACGGTCAGGGGCAAAAATGGAAAAAAATGGGAAAAAACAGAATTAAATGGATTTTAACGGAAAAAAATGGAAAAAGTGGCACTGAAATTCAAATTTTGAAATTTGAAAATTAAAAAAAAAATGGAATTTAACGGATTTAAATAGATTTTAATGGATATTTAACGGATTTTAATGGAATTAAACGGTTTTAACGGCGGTTTTTTTCACAAAATTTTTCAAAATTAAATGGCTGTTTAAACGATTTTAACGGCCGTTAAAACAAAAAAACGGCCGTTTTTTTCAAAACTGATAAAACATGTTTAAACGGTTTTAATGGAAACGGGCTTGGGGCATTACCGTTTAAACGGCCGTTTTTAAAACCACGATCAAAACAAATCACAAGTCAAGTCTTTAGAGACAAGATGATATTTTTCTTCCCAAATAAGCACGAGACTGCTATCCAAAGTCTTCACAAACAATGAAGACGTGTAGACTTTTCCACTCAATAAGCCTTCAAAAAGGACAGACATAGAGACTTTATTCACAATTAAGCACGGCATCACCGAAGACTTCTCTTTTCTCTTTGTGTGTGTCACTGGATATGCGCCCTCTCAAGTCTCAATATCGAGTTTGCATCATTGAGACTTATTCCCCCACCGCTATAAGTCTACAACTACCTACCACTATAAGTCTACAACCACCTCTGGAGTCTGAACATCTAACAACCGATATTAATTTCCAAATGAAGGATACCCACATAACGACCTTAACCCACAAACAAACAAATCTCAACGTTGTTATTCTCCCTACCGCTATAAGTCTACAACTACCTACCACTAAAGTCTACAAATACCTCTGGAGTCTGAACATCTAACAACCGATATTAATTTCCAAACGAAGGATATCCACATAACGACCTTAACCCACAAACAAACAAATCTCAACGTTGTTTTACTTTCAACCATTAGGATTCTATCTATAATCACAATATTCCATCTATCTAGGGAGGTTTTTGCCAACCACATCATCATAGATTTTTTCGGTAACCGGGAGGTTGTTGCTAACCACAAAAAAAACTCATTTTAATTTCATAATTAACAATATTTTGTATTTATTATTTTTTTAACATAGAAAAATTTATTAGGCAAGCAGTACATTTCTCCACCAATGAAGATAATTTGGTAGAAACAGAGTACGTACACCTCAATTGAAGAGAACGTATGTGACACTTAGCCTAGACCATGGAGGATGATGCTCCACAACCATTTCTGAGATAGATAGCATGAGGTTGACACTTTTGACTTCCAGTTATTTGTAATTTTGCAACGGTTGAGAGTTGTGAGTTGAGTAGACACAAGTAGATGTATTTTTGCCTATCAGAAGATTATTGGGATGTATTAACCAAGGTTTAAAGGGGACCGTTATAACGGTATAACGGACTGGGGGCGTTACCGTTTTTTCCGTTATAACGAAAAAAAACGCTCAGGGGCAAAAATGGAAAAAAAATGGGAACATAACGGAAAAAATGGCACTGAAATTCAAATTTTGAATTTTAAAATTTGAATTTTAAAATTTCAAAAATGGAAAATAACAGAATATAATGGAAAATAACATAAAAATAACAGAAAATAACGGAAAAAAATGAAAATAACGGCCGTTTTTTTTCACAAAATTTTCCAGAAAATAAAGGTTGTTATTTTTGTTATAACGGAAAAATAAAGGAAAATAACACCGTTATTTTTGTTATAACGGCCGTTATTTTCTGGGCGTTTTAACGGTCCATAACGTAACGGGGTAGGTCCAAATCCGTTATAAGGGCCGTTATTTTCGTCGTAACGGCCGTTTTTTAACAACACAGCTACTGTCTATATAAAGCCTTCTTTCATTCCTCATCATACTCAAAACACTCAACACGGGAAGCAATAGTGAGGGAATTAGTTCTAACCAAAACCATGAGATCATCCTCCTTAAAGAAATCCTTATCCCTACCTCTTTTACTCTTGCTTTTAATACTTACGTTACTTACTTCTTCCAATGTTACTCCTTCTCCAACAACTCCTATTACCACTCAGACTACTGCCATCCAACAAGAACAAGCGCATGCTCTCCTGCAATGGAAAGCCACCCTCCATAACCATACTCAGTATTTGCTCACTTCGTGGACCAATTCTTCTTCCCACTGCGACTGGTTCGGAATTACTTGCAACAAGACTGGAGTCATCTCCGAAATAAACCTATCCAGTTTAGGTTTGCAAGGTACGCTCCATAACTTCAACTTCACCTGCTTTTCTAGTAGCCTCCTCAGTCTTGATCTCACCAACAATTCACTCTCTGGAGTCATCCCATCCCACATCGGTAATCTTTCTAAACTCACCTACCTAAATCTGGGCATCAATCAATTCTCGGGAGAAATTCCATCTGAAGTGGGGCTACTAAGAACTCTTCACGCCTTCCATCTGTTTCAAAATCAACATACAGGCTCGATTCCTCAAGAAGTAGGAAATTTGTTGAATCTCAGGGAGCTCAGCCTTTCTAGAAACTTTTTAACTGGTTTGATCCCTTCCATGATAGGAAATTTGACCAAATTGTCCGTCTTGTACCTCTGGAGAAATCAACTTTCTGGTTCCATACCTCCGGAAATAGGAAATTTGAAATTTCTTATCGAGCTAGACTTCAGTGGTAATCATCTGACCGGTTCCATCCCTTCCACTTTTGGAAACTTGAAGAAGCTCACTCTCTTGGACCTATATGAAAATCAGATATCAGGCTCCATACCTTCACAGATTGGAAATCTTAAATCTCTTGCTAACCTAGCATTGTACACCAACAATCTTACTGGTCCAATCCCTGCTTCTTTAGGTAATTTGAGCAACCTAGTCACTCTTCGCCTTTACTATAATCAACTTTCTGGTTCCATTCCTCTAGAAATTGGGAATCTGAAAAATCTGATTAATCTAGGATCCGCTGCTAATCATCTGACCGGTTCCATCCCTTCCACTTTTGGAAATTTGAAGAAGCTCACCCTCTTGGACTTGTCTGAAAATCAGATATCTGGCTCCATACCTCCAGAAATAGGAAATCTGAAATTTCTTACTCTGCTAGCATTGTACACCAACAATCTCACCGGTTCAATCCCTACTTCTTTTGGTAATTTGAGTAACCTAACCACTCTATACCTCTTTGGTAATCAACTTTCTGGTTCCATTCCTCAAGAAATAGAGAACTTGACAAATTTGGTCGGTTTAGACTTGTATAACAACAAGTTCCATGGTTACTTTCCACAAGGGATATGCATAGGTAGATCACTTGAAAATTTCATTATAGCTAAAAACCAATTCATTGGTCCCATCCCAAAAAGCTTGAGAAATTGCACAAGCTTACTTAGAGTACGGTTAGACAGAAACCAATTCTCTGGGAATATATCGGAAGTCTTCGGTGTATATCCAAAGTTGTATCACATAAATTTGAGCCATAACAAATTGTATGGTGAGCTTTCACGAAATTGGGGAGAATGCCAATGTCTGACAGCCCTGAATATCTCTGGAAATAATATTACAGGTCAGATACCACCTGAGTTTGGGAAGTTAACTAAATTAGGAAGCCTTGACCTTTCATCCAATCATTTAGAAGGAGAGATTCCAAAAGAGTTGGGGAAGTTGACTTCTTTGATAAACTTGAATTTAAATGATAACCACATTTTTGGTAACTTACCTTTAGAAATTGGAAGTTTATCCAAGCTAGCAACTCTAGACCTATCGATTAACAATCTGAGTGGACCAATACCCAAAGAAGTAGGTGACTGCTCAAGGCTTCTATGCTTAAATTTGAGTGGAAATAGTCTAAATGAAAGCATTCCATTTCAAATTGGTAATTTGATTTCTCTACAAATTCTACTGGATCTTAGTCTAAACAAGCTCACTGGAGAGATACCACCAGAATTTGGAAAGTTACATGCCTTGGAAAATCTAAATCTTTCACACAACATGCTCTCTGGTCCCATTCCATCCTCATTTGAAGAAATGGTTAGTTTGACATCCATTGATGTATCCTATAATGAATTGGAGGGTCCTATTCCCAACAACGAAGCTTTTCAAGAGGCTTCATTAGATGCTTTTAAGAACAACAAAGGTCTGTGTGGTAAAGCCAAAGGTTTGCAGCCTTGTAATTCCTTTCTAATAAAGAAAGCTAATGTGAAAGAGGGCCACAAAGTTGTGACTCTTATCATACTTCCTCTTTTAGGGGCATTATTTCTTCTACTTTCATTTATCGGAATTTTATTCATTTTCCGTCGAAGAAAGAGAACCATGAAGAAAGAACCAAGAGAAATGCATAATGAAGACATGTTTTGCATATGGAATTTTGATGGAAATATAGTTTATAAAGATATACTTGAAGCGACAGAGGATTTTGATGCTAAACATTGCATTGGAATAGGAGGATGTGGAAGTGTTTATAAAGCAGAGCTCTCAACAGGTCAAGTAGTGGCTATAAAGAAACTTCACCAATTACAAGAAGGTGAGATGACGAATCTAAAAATGTTTAGAAATGAGATATGTGCATTAGCAGAAATACGACACCGAAACATTATGAAACTTTATGGTTTTTGTTCACATGCACAATACTCATTTTTAATTTACGAGTATTTGGAAAAAGGGAGCTTAGCTAAGTTCCTAAGTGATGTGGTAGGAGCTATACAATTGGATTGGATTAAGAGGACGGAGATTATTAAAGGTATAGCTCATGCTTTATCTTATATGCACCATGATTGCTCACCACCGATAGTTCATCGAGACATATCTAGCAACAATATCTTGTTGGATTCAAAGTATGAGGCTCGTGTCTCTGATTTTGGCATTGCCAAATTTTTAAAACCTGATTCATCAAATTGGACGACACTTGCAGGCACGTATGGATATGTAGCTCCAGGTAATGTAACTCTCTCTTTCTCTCTCTCTCTCATGCACACTTTGAAATCCAATCATTTAAACTTTTATTTTCATACAAAAACTGTAATAACTTTTGCAATGAACAATAAGGATGGCCTTGAATAATCACATTATTTTATTCTTACTTTTTTCTAGTGTTACTTTGTGTGTGCATGCGTTTATTTACCACAAAGCTATTGCTAAACTACCTCAATATTCTGCTATCTAGTAATAGGAATTCTCTATTCATTTTGGGATTTTTCAACATGTGCCACATGTAACCATGATCAACGAGGTTATCCAAATGTTAGGGAAGCTTATAGTTTGACTATAGTTCAAGTCTCATAATGTTTTACAATTCCAATCATCCCCATTAGTGAAATATTAATTTATACAGTTCGATCTTAGTCTATAGTTAGGATTCATTCAAAAAGTTTACCATTTGGTTTGTGGTCAATCCATTGGGCAACCTCAACATTTGGATGGGCTATTGTAGCAATGAGAGTATCTTGTAAGGTCCTTGATTTTTTTTATCTAGGAAACAACATCTTTAATAGTTTGTCAAAGACACCAATTTTTTACATTTTATGTTTATTTGTAAAAAGATAAAAATATAAAGAATGCAAAAATGAAACACCCTCTAAATTTTCAAACCAGAATAAAGGTCTAACCTTATCCAAATAATGGAAAAGATGTTGTTTATAAGCTATTCTATTGTTTTTAGATACTTAAAAGATTCTTTAATTTCTTTAAGCCTCTCTCAATATCTTGCTTATTTCTTTTTAATTTTTTGACATCCTAAATATCTATGTTTTTTTAAATGAGAATATAATTAAAATGTCATTTTCCTTTGAAAAACTTATTGAGAATTCAAATATAGACAATACTCAAAAACTTTTTGATTGAAAAATATCAAGGATGTCACTATTATAATTTAATATTTAAAAAAAATGAATTTAAATTTTCAGTTTAGAATTTTTTGATTTCTAAGGATAATAGATTTTATAAATTGCCATTAATAGGCTTATCAAATTTTTGTATGTCTTGTACAAATAAATTTTATGCAAGCATATGTGTTGTTTAAGTCATTGTCATTGAGGAATCATAGTCACATTTAGGGACTTGGTTATGCAATACCTCAAGAAAGTTGGTGCATTGCTAATATGTTAGTTAGTTAATTATAATTTCCTTACATTATATAAGATTGAATACAACTGGTGTGTTCTCATTGAAGATGGTGTTGGTAGATGTATTTAGGGGTATTTTTGGGTTTATTGGCATAATTATAATTTTAACATCTTAAATCAACATAATAAGTAAATCAAGGTTTAGTGCACAACATAATTTGTGATGTCTCACTCCTTTAACTCTTCTATCTTCTCTCTTCTTCCTTAATTTCACTATTCACTTGACACTAAACCTTAGAATAATCATAGATGGTTTACGATATTTATGAATGTTTTGCATAAGGGTCGGGATCGGGGGACAATCATTTTGGACAACCATTTTGGCGGACCCACATAGAAGATGAATCAATGGCTGATTTTTGGCTGATATTTAGGCATAGCCTAAATATTGCACAAAGAACGCAGTCTTAAACATTTGACCATTGAAGTTCTTTTCAATGATACCCTATGTGTTCATTAACATTGAGAACAAAATATAACCATATTTCTTTCTTGCAGAACTTGCTTACACAATGAAGGTAACTGAAAAATGTGATGTGTATAGCTTTGGAGTTGTATCGCTAGAAGTGATGATGGGAAAGCATCCGGGCGAACTTATATCTTCTTTAACATCATCATCATCATCGCAATTATCACCAATTGGCAAAAATATTTTGTTGAAGGATGTGTTGGATGAACGCCTCTCACCTCCCACTGTCCAAGTCATTGAGAAATTGGTCCTTATTGCAAAACTGGCATTTGCATGCTTACATTCCAGTTCCGAATCTCGACCTACGATGCAACATGTGTCTCGGGAATTATCCAATCAGAGGTCATCTTTTTTGGAGCCATTCCACACGATAACACTGGGACAACTATGGAATATAGAGGTCTGATTGTGTAGATGGAAACTATTTAACCTGTTAAAGGGTGAAGTTTCCACAGCCCTATTGATGTTTGTTGCATTGCATTTAAGGTGAGTTCTTTTTTTTTCTTTATTTAATTGTGTATAATGGCATTTTTGTAGCTTAGATTATTGGGATACAATTGATATGTGAAGTATGCAATTGTTATGATACACTATATATTCCTAAATTAGAAACTTTGTTGATAATAAAGAGATATGTCCTTATGTGATTGATGCATTTCCTAGCTTAGAGTCTACGATCCTAATAATTAATGTTGAGAACTATAAGACAAGGTTTCCATTTGAATTTTACAAGCTTTTATCTATTGGACATTCTTGAACAACCCTAATCATATTGCCATGGGACACATCTATCTAAACATTTCACAAATCAAACAAAGGTGTTGGTTCCAAAAGTACAAAGAGTGTTTAATCATTAAATGATGGCCAATGAGAATCATTGACAAATGAGATCGATGTATATTGATTGAACATATCTAGTTCAACTCCAAAGAAGAATAATACAACTCAAAAGATATGAGGATTGAAACATTTGAGTTATAGTTGTATCTTGCCAAAATTATTTAGACTTGATATTTTCTTATGGCTGAATCACAAGATCGAATTTTGAACTTCTCAAGTAACCACTATATAGAGTAATAGTTTAATAGGTAGACAGATTAGGACTAATAATCCCCAGCTTGAGAAAATGGAACTAGTAAGACCTTTTAAAATAATCAATTTTCACACATACTATTAACTTTCTTCTTTCTACAAACTTTTGGGAAATAAACGTGACAAAGATGCAAGCACCCACAAGACAGAAATTTACGTGGTTCCCTCTAGATTGAGGTATGTCCACATATCCACACCGATTCCATTATGCACTAGGAAAAGAAAGAGGAAACAAACAATGCTCTCCCTCACAACATGTACAACCCTCTCCAACACTTTGTGTTACTCTCATCGTCATCTTACATCACATAATGAGGTGAAAGTACGAAAATACTCCCGAGTGAAAATGACCCACAAAATAACTTTCTTGCAATGTCTGATCGATTGGGCTCCTCCGATCGATGGGGGTTGACCTCCAATTGATTGTACACCTCCAATCGATTGGGGTTGAGCTCCAATCGATTGGAGCTAGCTCTTCATTAGTCTCCACAGCTAACAATCTCCCTCTTGGAGATTGAACACAAACAGCTCTACTGAGCTTGGCCGGATCTAGAATCTTATGCCTCCAATAGAAACTCGGTGTGAATCTCCTCCTTATCTTCTAAGCAAGAAGACCAATAGAAATTGAGAATAACTTTAGTTTCTCCATAGTGACCACCTTAGTAAACATATCCACAGGGTTATGACTTGTGTGGATCTTCTCTAAACCAAATAGTTCATCTTCGAACATGGTTCGTATAAAATGGTACTTAATGTTGATGTGCTTAGCCCTTAAATGAAATGTTGAATTCTTTGCAAGATGAATTACACTCTTTCGCTTTCTAAACGTCGTCAATACATAATTTTAACCGATACCACTACGGTAAACACTTAGGGTGGGGCCTTAAAAAAAGTACTTCACGGCGTTCATTTTTGGAACGCCAATAAGTTTTATTTAACATCCCCGACCCATTATATCTATTTCCCCAAATGAACTCTCTCCCTCTCTCTTCTCCATCTCTTTGTCGATCTCTCTTGCCCGCAACTTGCGCCTGCGCTGTACGTCGTTGCCACTATAGATCAACTCTCTTGCTCTCTTCTTCATCTCTCTCTCTCTCTCTCTCTCTCTCTCTCGATCTCTCTTGTTTATGCGCACCGTAACTACTCGTCGACGCCGCTTCAACGCCTATCTAAGGTATCTCTTTCTTTATCTCTCTTTTTCTGTTTAAGCTTTAGGGTTTTATCTTGGGGGTTTTAAGCTTTAGGGTTTTGTTTGGGGGTTTTAAGCTTTAGGGTTTCGTTTGGGGGTTTTAAGTTTTTAGGGTTTCATTTGGGGATTTTAAGCTTTAGGGTTTCATCTTGGGAGGTCTTCCAACCCCGTTTTTGTGTTTGATGGGTTCATTTTCTAGAATCTAAACATAATCATGTGGCAATTTCACCTGTTGATGGGAGCACAAGAAACCATAATCGATCCCCATCTCAACTTCAGAATACTATAGGCCCATTGAGATTTTCTTTGAAAAACCGTACAAAAGGTTTGTGATCTTCTTTGTATTTGATTTTAGGCCTTCTGGGTATCCATGATTTGTATGCTTTTGTGCTTCTTTTGAGTGTTTGTGGTGTTGTTCCTTTTTTTGTCCAAGTTACACAGAGAATATTAACAGTGGTGATGAGATATTGTTAGGGTTTTTAGTGAGAATTTCTCTATCTCAACGTGGTTGGTGTTTTTAGATCCCCTCTATATCCTTTGGAGGGGGGAGCCTTTGATATTCGTTCTTGCTTTACTGTTCATTCTAATTTCTATTGCCTATGTACTGCTCTTTTTCATTTCTCTCATTTTCTCTTGTTTTGTATGTTGCTTTACTGTTCATTCTTTTATTTTTTTTATTTACGATCCAAAGAATATTCTAGATTTTGTTTTTTAAGAAGTAGAGGTTATCAATCTTAATAACCCTTGAAGTTTATCAAATTCAGATTTTAATAAAAAAGAAAATAATTGAGATTGGGGTTTGAATAATAAATCTCAGGACATATTTGATTTGTTCATCATTTTCTTCTTCTTCTTGCGCTTATTAGAGTCATCAAAGTTTTCCTGGAAAAAGAAGGAGAAGAAGTGCATGACGTAAAGTGGATCCCAGTAGACTATAACAAATAAACAACTGAAATAACTTGTCCTATATACAGATGGGAGATTTCGCAGATTTGGTTGAGAATGGGACATCTTTTGTTCTTGTGTTTAAACTTGTATATGGGTTAGGGACATGAAAGCATATGAAATAAAGGTTTCAGGATTGAGGTGAGGCCTGATATCAAATAAGCTTTTTGGTTCTGACTTGTTCATCATTTTCTTCTTCTTGCAAATCGCAGGACATATTTGATTTGTTCATCATTTTCTTTTGCTTCTTCTTCTTCTTCTTGCAAGTCTCAGGACATATTTGATTTGTTCATCATCTTCTTCTTCTTGCGCTGGTTAGGGCCATCAAAGTTTTCCTAAAAGAAGAAGAGAACAACTGCATGAAGTAAAGTGAATCTCAGTAGATTCTAACAAAGAAACAACATAAATAACTTGTCCTACATACAGATGAGATATTTTGCAGATTTGGTTGAGAATGAGACATCTTTTGTTCTTGTTTTTAAACTTCAAAATAGGCTTTTATGTTATGATTTTTAATTGGCAAACCCACTTGTGTTTCTTTTGAACTGAAGCAAATTAGAGTACTACCCACTTGTATTTCTTCAGGTTGGATAATGACATAATATGATGAAGCCCAGTTTGTGATTTCCTCCTACAAGCTTGTTGTTTACATTTCATTTTGGACCTAGGCAGGCTATTGAAGTCTCCAAATGCAAGTTAAAGTGAGGGAATCCATGGGCAATGCCGATAATACCTTGAAGCTGGAATCTGCTGAAGCCAAGCTGCAAGAGCTGAAGTCCAACATGGTAGTATTGGGGAAAGAGGCTGCAGCAGCAATGGTTGTTGTGGAAGCCCAACAACAGAGGTTAACACTACAGCGACTTATTGCCTTGGTAATGCATTTTGACTCTTTAGTCTGATTTAGGTATAATAAATGGCATGTCAGATATTCAGGTTTAAAAATTTTAATTTTTTGTTGTTTTCTTCTGCATTGAAGGTTGAATATGAACGTACTTATCATCAGAGAGCCCTACAGATACTTGATCAGCTTGAAGGCAAGGTATGGGCGAAAGTCACTAATTCTTTTGGCCATAGTGGCGGCTTCTACTGTTATATTACAGACTTACATTCATTTATTTTGATGTTAACTATTTTTCCACTACAATAATTGTGATGATTTAAAAATGACCTTTTGTGACTTGTAGATAGTATCAGAGCGCCAACGAATTGAAGCTTATCCGGTTGTGGACAACTATATGTCACCACCTCCATCATATGAAGAAGTTAATGGTGTCTTTACTTCTTCAATACATGATGGAGCAACAGACGACATGGGATACTTTTTAGGAGAGGTAATTGTTATGCTTCTATTTTATGATTGAAAATGACAAATTATACAGTTTTCTATAATGACCGTTTGATGGCTCTTTATGTTTGTTGTTTCTTTTCATTTTTCATGTAGGTTGTGCATTCATATCAAGCGGAGACTGATGAGGAACTGAATTTGTCAATCGGTGACTATGTTGTTGTCCGAAAGGTTTTGGATCCTCCTTTATTGTGCAATTGCGTTTTACATATTAGTCCTGTGATGCTTCCTTCCATCTTGAATCAAGTTGCTTCCTGTTCATTTGACAAGTCTATCGGGATGAAAATAAATTCACATCTGACTTTTCAAACAAAAAGTGGTGGTAACAATAATTGTTGGACATAAGGTTTTGTGGAAAAGGTGTTAGTATCACTGGCCTGACCATTTTATGCTAATGAAATAAGTATTTCAAATATGTTTATCAAATTCTCAACATAAATAGTCCATCGCCAGTATTCTACATTACTCTTGTTGTATTTTTAAACTCTTCAGCATTTTTTCGGCGCCTTTAATACCCCCTCAAGTTGGCCTGTGAAAATAAATCATGTGCAACTTGCCAAATATCTCCGTTGTCTTAATTTCTGACTACCCTAGTGAATATCTCTGCCAACTGATTTTTATTTTCATTTTAGGCCCACAAAATGAATATTTATTTTTATCTGTTTGCTGCACTTGTGAAAGACTGAATTAAGAGATGCATATGAACACTTGATTATGTAAAAGCATTTCTTTGTCACGTGAAGCTTTTACCAATGACTTGTGCTTCTAAATTTGTCTTCATAGTAATCATGTCAGTCACAACTTCTCACAGAAAATTATAATCAGATTATGTGTATGTATAATTCTTTATTTATCAAAACATCTCTGTAGGATGAAAAACATATGCAGACCATTCAAGCAATTGACCTCACCAATTTGCACAGCTCTCTCATGACATAAAATGCCTTT
Source organism: Euptelea pleiosperma (assembly GCA_035048495.1). Taxonomy (NCBI): domain Eukaryota; kingdom Viridiplantae; phylum Streptophyta; class Magnoliopsida; order Ranunculales; family Eupteleaceae; genus Euptelea; species Euptelea pleiosperma. The sequence goes on from CM068541.1 coordinate 31,206,839, forward strand.
AGCCAGGGTAGATTTTAATCACCTCACTATCTTGTTCTTGACATACATGCAGAGCTGACAGCGCATGAACTGCTAATGTGGGCATCATTTTGCTCTAGTTTTTTATTTGTATCATAAATTTATTTCTAGACCTTTTGATGGTAAAATCTACTTTCCTCGACAAGTACTATTTTTGAGTTAATAAGCTCCTATGGCTGTGGGTGATTAAATTGCTTTATCAGATGTAATTCCAGCCTCTTACAACAGCGCAAAAACGTAATTTTTCCAGCGGTAGCAATTCCCTTGTTTGACCTTGCTACTTCAATATGCAAAGTTATGCTACGCGGACACTTGAAAATGGATACCATATTTGTGTCCGGGACTAAGTGTAAATGCCATGTTCACGACTCTCCTGCCTATAAGTATTTTCACTGCCTCAATTCTTTACTGTGTTAACAAGTCTTTGGACCAACATTATATTGATAAACACCCTACCTAAGACTGGCTTAAATAATTACTTATCCAGGTTCAGCTTTATGTTACACCTGCAAATTTTGTTTTGGTCATGTTTGGCTTTACTTAGAAATAGCTTTAAACAGAGTTGAATGGCAAAATAGGATTCATGTTGCCAACCCCAAACATTTGGGATAAGGCATAGATGATGATGATGTTCGACTTTACTTCCTATTTATCCTCAAAAAGTCTGATTCTTGATGTTGATTTTGACAGGTATCAAACAATGGTTGGGCAGAAGGTGAATGTAGGGGCAAGGCAGGTTGGTTCCCTTCTGGATACGTTGAAAAGCAAGATGGACGAAGTGTTTTAAAGTATTTGCTGGGCTCGGCTTCAGAGGAGAAGTCCAGCATTTGTACTTGAATATTTTTTGCTCGGAGGTAGATCATGCGTTCATTCTTAAGAAGAGAGGAAACCTATTTTCGATGTGATATAGATTGTATGAGTTTCATCTTATTACACTATTCACATCGTTTCTTTAAGCGACCTTGTTCGGTCAGGGCGATTGGTGGTTTTAAGTTGTTAATGGGTGAGTTTTTGGGACTGGCGGATATTCTGTTTTGGCTGAAAATTTAAGTGGCAAGCAGCCCTTATTTTAGGTGATTTCGGGGATTGTTTTCTTGATATGGGCTGTAGATTGTTTTGATGTTTTAGATCTTTTACTGATCTGGGTATGTTTGATGGTTATAATTCAGTTTTGGTATTCAAAAATTCAATTAAAAGAAAGGAGAATAACGAAATACGGTTCGGATTTGGCTCACTACACCACAGTCCGTTTTCTTTTTCTTATTTCAAGGAAACTCAAAAATAGAATCTGTTCTAATTCTCTTTGTAAAACCATAGGAGTCCCTTAGCCTGCCTATGTTCATCACACTACCCAACAATTATTCATTGGAATTGTAGTTGTTCTTGCAACCAAACTTAATGGTCTTGAAGTGTTGCTGTTAAAACATTTTTTTCTTTTACTATGGGGAAAACTTTTGGCTTTAAGTGAACCATACTGCTTCCTGTATGTTTGTGCTTGGACCTGATTCCTATTTTGAAAGATAATGATTCATTATTTATTTGTAGTGTCTGACGGGTCGCATATCGTTCAAGCTTTATGATTGAAATCTGCTGGAGGGTAGGTTTGCTCTTGTTCTTCCTCTTATTATTGTTACAATACATGTATTGAATAAGGGTGACCTGTTGTTTGGCTTAGAAGCTAACACTGTGCAACACTATTTTAGCTTGGCAGAATATTTTATTGCATTGGGACATGAAGGATTCAAATCTTTTACTTGACAATTGTGGCATTTTGAAGATTGCGGACTTTGTCTTGGCAAGTTTTTTTTGATCCCCATCAAAGTCAGCCATTGACAAGCTGTATTGTGACTCTTTGGTATCAACCACCAGAGCTTTTACTTGGAGCCACTCACTTTGGAATTGCCATTGATTATGGAGTACTGGTTGCATACTTGCAGGATTATATGCCAGCAAGCCTATCATGCCTAGAAGAACAGAGGTACCTAGTTTATGCATTTGTTTTTTTTGCCAAACATATTCTTTAGTGTGTGTTATTCATGACATTGTGATGGTGTAATGTGCAGATTTTCTCACTGGAAAAAAAATCTCTATGATTTTGCAGTTACAACTGCAGATTCCTAATCCCTATGAGCCATAATTTACTAGCAATCCACTTTGTGCAACATATATATGGGCAAAATGTAGAACCTAGGATACCTCCATTCGATAATTCTACTTTAACTCTAACCTATGTAACAAGGACACGACACGACACTTTTAGAGTATTTTTCTGTGTTGGACATATCGACAAAAGGACACACTTGTCGACACATCTCGACACACATCCGGACATGTGTCTGTGTCATTGTTACATTGATTCTAGCACTAGCTACCGCATGCAAATGAAATGAAAGGGATAACATTTCATTTAGCCTTTATTGTAAGCTCTCTACATGGATGGTTCAAAAGGAATCTAATTGTTTGAGACATTTCATACAAAGACATGGTTGCTTTCAGCTTGCAACCCGGAGTTGGTGAGTGTAAGTCCAGTATAGGCATCTTTCTTCTTCAAAGTCTAAACATGTCCTTCTCCCGTCAATTTCATAATTGCACATACAATCGATTTCTGGTATAAAAACATATTGTGTGATAATTTCTAAATAAATTCTGATATTCTGCACTAAGTGCCTTTGCCTGATTGTATGATAGTTCCTTTTAGTTGCACAGTGGTTTCACTTAGTTTCTTACCTTGCCTCTGAGTGCATGTACACAAATATAGCCGTAGACCCTTTTTTTATTCACCTCATATTTGAAGCCATCCTAGACTACTAGACTAGAGCTAAATCTTAGAATTTATCTTTCTTGCAAAGTACATTTGCTAGCAAACACTGCTGAACTTTTGTTAGTTATGATATAACTGAAGATGGGGATTCAAAACCATCACATGGTTAATTCTTCAAATATTTTTAAAAAAAAATGAAGAGCTCACTATCTATGCCATCTGCCAACTGATATTCAAAATTTGCTCTTCGACAAATATTCAATTGGAAACTTACCTTTGCTCATGCTTTGTTGATTTTGTTTATATTTTCAGAGAAATGACCCATACAAAAGCAATGAATTGAAACTACTGAAGTTTCATCCAGGAGGTGTTGGATTTGCCATTCTAAGGGTATGGGTCCAATCTTATGATCAGGTTGGTTTTTGGTACATGTGTATTGATTGATATGACACCCTCTTTTATCAATGCTTCGAAAAATATTGAAGATGCGGAGGTGGATGAAGGGGAATCTGTTCTTGACTCCCAAACTCATATTGTTGCCAATCAGGGTAGATTTGGTCTTGCACATGTTGTCCCTGAGGCAATCTCGGATGCTTCCAAAGTTGCTTCAACGATTTTGGATGCTTTGGACCTTAAACTTCAAGATGGCAGCAAGTCTGACAAGGCTGAACCTACTGCTACCCGAATTCGGTTACCACAGCAATTCTCTCCACCACTAACAAGATCCAGATCTGGGAACAAGGCCTCCCGAGGTACCTCTTCCTAGTTCTCCCTTTCTTATTGTTTCCTTATGAATGTTCTATACTGGAATGCTAGAGGTTTGGCAAATGCTAACACTACAAGATCATTAAACAAACTTGTTTCTGAGAAACTTGACCCGATTGGTATTGAGGAACCTCTTATGAGACCATTGCAACATCCATTTTATGTTTTTGTTAATTGGGAGGTTTCTTTCATGTTTTAACTATCCTTTTGCCTTTTTCCTGTTTACCTATTGATAAAAGCAAGGGAAAATCTACATGCCTAATAAACAAATTCATTCCTAGAGGCTCTGTTGATTTGACGGAAGCAAAGTTTTTTTTCATATATCTACATGTGTATTTCAACACAGACCAGGCTAATTTTTTAGCTGTGAAGCTTGTGGTGCATCTATTATTTTGTGTTCTTGTGATGTGAAATGTTGTATGTATGATGGTTCATATGCCTGAATAAATTAATCTTGTATATGCAACAGAAACTAACTCATCAGGCTATGAAGTGGAAGATATATCACCAAAAAACCAAGTGATGTATGTGTGGATATATTTCTCACATCTGTATCTTCATTCTGATAATATTGCAGTGTATATATCAAGCCTTGCTGAGGGAAGTGAGGACGAACTCCTCATTTTCAATAGGTAGGGCTCATGCATATTTAGGCACTATAGATCGACGGTAACACGGTAGTTGTAAGCTTGATTGAGCATAGTTCATCTAGAGATCGAAATACTAACCGTTTCTTTATTGCTATCTCTATGCATGTATGGACTGTGTGGTGACCTAGGACTAGCCTAAGTGCGCAAAACTCCTTATGGCTGTTTGATTTTTAATTTTGTTACTGCAATAGCAGCAAGGAGATCCATGCTTGGAGCTGAAATCCTGCTGTCACATGGAAGTGCAAAGAACCTTTGTTTCGACATTTCAACACTCAACAAACTGATCAATGAGTCCGCTTGCTTGTTTTTCAAACAAGTTTGGGTTTGAAATCTGAGTGTTTGGAATTTATTCTCATTATCTATGTGACACTAATGGTAAGAGAGCAGAAGTGTCAACCAAGAGTGAATTTCACTTGTTTGTTGTGTACTTGTGTACTATTACTTATATGCATTGATTTTGCTATAATGTATGCATTGTATATAATTTAATACAGATAACCTTAGCCTTGTCCTTTTGGATGTGTACCATAATTAAGGTGAATGGCACATTTGCAACTTGAATGCAAATAAGTAAGATATGTGCTCTTTCCAGAATTCAAGAGATTAATATTTAACTTGGAACTTGGAGTTCCTAAAAAGGTATTTAAGAAAACTAGATGACAAATATTTCCATTTATATGAACTTTACCAATTTAACCTGAAACCTTTATATGAGTTAGGGATCTAATTGCCCAAAAGTTATGTGCAGGCTCAGAGAAGATATTTGGTAACAAATGGAATGAAATTGCAAAGGTGGTTTCAGGCAGGTAAACAGACTCTTCTTATTTTATAGCTTTTCCATCCATCTCCAGTAAGTCTTCATCCTTCCAAGGTGGTTTCAGGCAGGTAACAAATGGAATGGACAGGTTCACGTAGCCTTAGATTTTAATTGACCTCTTAATTTGGAGATTGAGAGACAAGTTGAAAGGCTTTATAACCATTTTAGAGTACGAAAGAAAGGGAGTCCCTACTTGTAGAAATAACTTTACAGCAGATGAGTTCAGAGCAAGAATTACAACATGTTATCTTTGGGAAGCTAGTGCAAGGCCATGAACTTTGAAGAAGATTGAACATGTAGGTATGACCAAAGTAGGCCTACTTGTTCGTGATCCATTCTTGTTCTTTTCAGACTGATCCTTTAATGGTGTTTTATTCTTCTTATACTAACCAAGTTGCAGCAGAAAGTTTTCCAACAAGAACTTTGGACCTGTATAAATTAGACTATAATTATGGATTTTCCTCTTTTATAAACAAGAACAGAGGATTGTAAATGTATGTTTTTATCCTATTATAAAGGTCAATTTTACTTAGCTTAGCTTGACATTTTTTTCTCGTCTTTATTATCAATCTAATCAAACAACAATGACTTTTGATTATGTTGGCATGCTGTAATCTTATTAGGTAAACGTAGATAATGGACTGATCCTCAGTGAACTCTAGCCCCCAATATACATGTGGCTCACCGCTGATGTGGTTTCAATCACTAGGTCACCTCTTGGATTGGTTAGGCCAAAAATCAGAATGGCTAGAGGATCTTAGCATTCTGATCTAGAGCCAAAACATAAACTGGTGAAAAAAGTGTCACTGGTTCAGAAAAGATCTTTAGCTTTCACTGATTTAGAAAAGATCTTTAGTTTCAGCTGAGTTACCTGGTGTCTTAGTAGTTTATTTTCTTTCTTTTTTATGATCCAAATGTCTCTCGTACATACTATTTTGTGAATTCACTATTTGTTTAGCAAATGTTATGTTGAAGCAAAAGTTGATCAATTTCGCACGGGACCTAATAACCTATATATAATTTGAATGTTTGAAATAGGTTGGGATTATAGTTCCAAAAGAAGAATCTAGCTGTGTTGTAATGTTATATTTTTTTTTGAGTAAGTAGGATGCACCAGATCCTGAAACCGTGGTGTCTTTCCTAATAGTTGGAGATCCTCGTAATGCTGCTCGTGGCATGGACAATGAAGCTGTGGACTCATTTATCTATGTAAAGGTCAGTTAACTTGAACTCAGTTATGGCAAATCGTTTAGGTGGATGAGTTTGGGTTTGATGTGCAACCTTATGGCTGTGGTGCATTAGAGCAACCGATTGAACCTACAATCCCTTGGCTGTCCATGATTAACAATGTAGGTCTTGCTGTGTGCCAATTCTAAATGCAAGAGGCATTTCCACAACCGATTGAAGCCGCCAAAGCTGACCTGGGCGGCTATGTACATGAAGCAACGTAAGAAGGTAATTCTCTTTTTGAAGTGGCTCTTCTTTTTTTGTTTTGAACAATGTCCTTTCTAGCTATTGAGTTGGCCAATCATTCAGTCAATGTGCTTGTTGAGACAATCATAGGACATCGTTGTAGAGGTTGTGAAGAAGAGGCATCGTGCTACAAAGGACCCTTATTCTAGGTGTATTATGGGTGCTACCTTGGAGGTGATCTAGAAGAGAAGAACTAAGAAGGAAAAAGTCAGAGATGCTGCTCGTGAGGCTGCTCTACGGTATGATTTCTTTCCACCTTCAACATCTGCCAAGTGTGTCCTTTTAAACACACGATCCTGATTCGGAGCTGTGTAAACCATGGGATATTTAAGGTTAGGCCTAGTACTTCAGGTCGCATCTTGGATCCCATGCCATGCACATGTATATTTTTATTTGGACACAGGTCTCTCTTTTATGAATGGCATTAAAAACTAGAGGAAAAATATAATAGAGATCTCTAATTCTACGGGCTGCTGATAGGTAGTTATAACTTGTTTTTTAATTTTATGATTTTTTTAATCCAAAATTCATTTGCTTTGTTCTTTGTTTGGTTAACAGTGATGGTCTTAAGTTCTAATAATGGTTCAATCAAAGCAATGGAAACTCAACTCGTGGTTGGTCTATAACCATTATTATCATATCGACCTATAATTGACCATAAAAAAACTTTTGACAGTGTGGGTTGGTGGTTAAACGTGAATTTAGGAATGCTCGGATTTCAGATCTTCTATTTTGTTTTACGAATTACTAAGATTCAGATTCGAATCCTGTTCCAAAGACAATGATGCTTGTAGGTTTGATAGTTTAGTTAGTTATTTACTTTTCAACTTTTGATTCTTGGTTGATTACAATAAAAAAATTCTAATTTTGCTATATTAGGAAACTCTCTGAGTTTCTTTTTGTGGATTTGGGTTCTTTTGGTTCTTTCATGGACATGTGACCCAGCCCCTTGCATAGTTGATGGAATTTTAGGTCAAGTTTAGTGTAGATATTTTTGTTACAAAGTGAATTGTTTATTGTTATCGAATCAGGGGCACAATCTAACTGCTTGAACCTTCCATGCAGATTAAGTTCTCATCCTATTGCATAAGTTTGTTTTTCATGTTTGCATTGAAAATCTTCCAACTTTGCCATCATACTTACCTGAATTCACTATCTTCTAGCATTTTTCCTTATTTCTTTGGACTTCCTTTGGTAAGTAGATGTTAGCCACACTGAGCTCTAGAATTTTTCATCTAACTTAGAAATCATTAAGGTTTTAAGATAAGGGATAGAGTTCACTGATCGTGAGCAATCTGCTAGCATCCATTTGTATCAGACACTTAATCAAGATAGATTTATATCTGAAACTCACAATGATTCCATTACTTTGATCCATATTACTTTGATTAGTGGAGATTAGATTATGTTGGCATTTCTTTATTAAAGAGAAATTATTATGTCTCTATGGCACGTGAAGGATACAAGTGTTATGATTTTGTTAGAATATATGTTGATTTGCATGTATATTCTTTCAGATGGCCTAATCATCTTAATTCTGCCATAAATAAGGAGGCTTAAGAAGAGGAGTTGGCTTTGATTCATGCTCATCAAATTTACGGGAACAAGTGGGTCGAGTTAACAAAGTTCTTACTTGGAAAAGAGCCAAGTTTGACATCTTTTAACTTTTTTTTTTTTTGTGTGTGTGTGTGGGGGGGGGGGGGGGGGGAAGAGCCAATGGGTCCTCTTATGTATTTTAATGGAAAAACGGATAGCATGAGGAGTTACTTGTATTCAACACTTAAATTAAACTGTGAATTTTATATTTTAATACTATGTTTGTCTTCAAATATTAGAATTATCATTTTCTTTATTGTCAGGAATGTGAATGGGGTGTATTGTGTATGAATCTTCACAGGTAATTTTATTACTTTAATAGAGAGATTTATTAGAGCATTATTTTAAAAACTAAAAAGTAAAACAATAGCGTTCATAACAATGCCATGAATGTATAAAATTAAAATGATGGCGTTCCATAAAGCCATGCTCTTCCACAATAGCCCATTATTTGAAACAATGGTGTTTAAATCTATATTCACGGTGTTCACTAAAGTTGTAAATTAATGGCATTCATAAAACCCCATCAATATATGGCGTGCACTGAATGCCATTGTTTAACATAGAAAAGCATGGCATAGCCTTTACAGCGTCTATGGCATTTTCTGAACGCCATAAAAGGTCTATTTTGTTGTAGTGTGGACATTAGATTATGTTGGCATTTCTTTCCTAAAGAGAAATTATGTCTCTATGGCATGTGAAGGACACAAGTGTTATGATTTTGTTAGTCCAACTAACTATTGCATTGTACAAAGTAAACACATACCCTGTAGTGCTCTTCCTTCCATCAATGTCCCATACTAAATCTGAATCAACATACCTATAAGCTAATTTCTAATCCTTTGTAACACAAATGCATCCTTAGTACCTCTAAGATATCTGAGAGTTCACTTGGCTACTTCCCAAAGCTCTTTTTTTGGATTGTTCATAAATCTACTAACAACTCCCACTACTTGAGCAATGTATGGTCTTATGTAGACCATAATGTACATCAAGCTACCAATGGTTGAGGAAATGGTGTCTTAACCGTGTAATCATGTTCTTGTGTCGATGCGCCCTATTCTTTAGAAAGTCTGAAGTGGCTTGCCAATGGAGTACTAACTTGTTTAGTACCTTCCATGTTGAACTCGTGAGTACTTTTGCCACATACTCAGTTTGAGACAACTTCAAATTTCTGCTTGCTTGTCTTTGCTAATTTGTATGCCAAGGATTTTTTTTGTACCACCCAAATCCTTCATAGAACATTTCTTAGACAACTGTTAAAACCATTATTAGACATAAAATTATTAAACTTCTTATAGCATTGTCTGGGGCCTGTTTCAATCACAACAAAATCAAGCTGTTCACTGGCAATGTTGGTCCCTCCCGCACTCAGTTCATAGAAAACCTTTTTGACATGAAGGTTGGAGAATTCCCAGACCGATATCCGGGCATCCCACTAATCCAAGGATGTCCCACTAAGTCAGTTTTCTAGCGGCTTACAATGATCATTAGAAGCAAAGCAAACAATTGGGTGGGAATGATGCTCTCTTTTCAAGGCAGGGTTGTGTTGGCAAGGAGTATCCTCAACGACATTCCTATCATTAACATGTCCATCTATAGATGGCCCATCTCAGTTAATAAGGCATGCGAAAACATAATCCAGAACTTCATTTGGACTGGGGATCCTTCCTAGAGGAAGTTAGTAATAGTTAAATGGGACACATGCTACAAACCGACCAAAAAAGGAGGCCTAAGATTGCACCGTTTTAAGGATATTAATCTAGCCTTGCTTATGAAAATAGGGTGGAGCATGATCAATGAGGCAGATGAATTTGGTAGAATTCAATAAGAAGTTCGGAGAAAGAATCAGGTATCATAAACACTCATCTATGTGGGGGGGTGGTGTGGGCGCTGAAGAGTATGGATCCTCACATGGGTTGGTTAGTTGGTAAAGGAGATCGAATAGACATGTGGAAGGATAACTGGGAAGGAAAATGAGCCATTCGTGACATCTTGGAGATCGACCGAGGTGTTATGAAGCAATGCAAATGCAAGCTTTCTTCGATAATGATAGATGGTCAATGGAGCATACCTCAATTGGTTTGTCAAGTCCTTTACCTAGCGGGATTGACCACATGCCCCATCCTAATGGGTAATCCTCAGATCATAGGATCGGGAAACCTAACATATCTAGAAAATTCTCTGTTCATTCAGGCCATGAAGTGGTTAGAGATAAAGATGATCAGGTGTGGTGGGAGTAGTGGGTTTGGAGGCCTTCTAGTCATCCCAGAACCTTAGTAAATAGCTGGAAGTTCAAAGAAGCTCTATCTTGGTGCGACAACTTTAGTCCCTTGTTGAAAGACCTATGGTGTGCGACAGTTCTTAGCACCGCCAACACTATATGGCACAACAAAAATGTGTTCATCTTCGAAGGAAGCAAACCTGAGGAGGAGGCTAGCAAAAATAAAATTCTTGAGGGGCTATCAAGGAAGTTGGGGCGCTCTCTTGGAAGTCCATGTTCAACTCTATTCAGGATCTCATCACTCTTTCTCAATTTGGAGTTTGGTGCCAGTTGGAGAAAGCACAGGATTAGAGAATGCATGTGGCAGCCTCCTCTATCTAACTTCATCAATGTAATACCCTGAACTTTCGTTTTAGGGTATTATGATAAATTCACCTAAGAATGAAAATCTAGATTTTTTTTTTGACTTCTATTATTATTTTTATGGTTTAATATCATGCTTGAGTATGTATGTTTAGTTTGGTTTCATTCTGACAACTTTCAAAAATCTACTATTTTTTAAACCCGTTCTTTAGGGCTAAATTTCCTACTAAGAATAATGAACTATAACTTGTTGGGGACTTTTTCTTGTCTCCAGATAACATTCCAGATTTTTTATAAAAAAATTATTTTGCGGGCCCGAGACACCAAAAATATTCTTATTTTACCCTTCCCAGCTTTCCTGAGAAATTTGAAACATTTTCGGAGACAAAAACCTTAGAAGGAGATTTCGGGAGATTTTCACAAAAATGGTATTTTCGTAATTTTTGAACTTTCCTGCCATTTCTATATTTTCAAAAATAATGTTTATTTATGTTCTACTTATTTAATAGGAGTGTGGGACCCGTGAATCACTTTTCGGATCATTCCAAGGTCATCCTGACACTTTTCTAGGGCTTTCAATTTTTTTGTGATTTTTTTGTACTTAGACTATGTTATGTGATTTATGTGTGTGTGTGACATATGTCAATACCTTGTTGTGTGGATTTTTAAATTATATAATATAGTTTAATTGAATTAATGAATGATTGTCGTGTATTATTGTTTTATAATATATAGTTTAATTCTCACATGTATTAATTATATCAAACAATCACATTTAATGTGAATATGACATAGTTGTAATTAATAAGTGTTTAAATTATAATATGGGTAATTGTATATTTTATTGAGCTATAAGTGTTGGGCGGGTCGTAAGGCTAGTTTAAAGGCCCTTTGGACTTAAGAATAACCTTAAATGAACCCTAGTTGATACATATGGGCCTTGGGCCAATTTCTAACCAATAAGTAACTTAAAATATGAGTTTTTGAGGGTTGAAAAAGTTACCTCTTTTAGAGTTACGAATTTCACTCAAATTAGAAACCCTATTACTTCCTAAACCTATATAAGAAAGCCTTGAGAACTATCACAAACCCTAAACCATCACTCTCATATTTCTCCATAAAAAATTTATCATTTTCTTTCATCCTTCTCTCCATCTTCCTTTATTGAAGCACCTCGATTAAACCTCCATTAAAGAACCTTTTCAAGCCTTAGAACACCCTAATCTCACCATCAAAACGAGATCAAAACCTAACATTCAAACCCTCTTTAACATTGTTGGAAATCAACGGCATCAGAGAACTCAAAGAAAAACGTGGAGCTTCCATTCTACAATTGTTTCAAGCTTCACAATATGATTTTCTTGTTTATTTAAGAGGTAGGTAACCCTAACCGTGCATCTCTTCATTTACATATTTTCTTTTCTCTAAGCATGTTCATTCTTATTAAAAAGTGGTTGAATTATTGCTTCGATTTACTCACATGTGCTTCTATTTTTTTATATCTTAATACCATGTTGTTCTTTCCTTGCAACCCCCTTGTTGTATATTATCTTTGAATTGGAGAGAAGGATAATGGGTGAAAACGTGCCGTGACCATGCACTAATGAAAACTACGGATAGTTCTTATTAGTGGATCGACCATGAGAACACCTTTAGGTGGAAACATTTTTTGCCATATCATTCCTTTCGTTATAGTTATTTTGACTTTTGATTTACACTATGCTTATCAATTTCACTTGGGGTTTATGTGAGAGGAAGTTTATTATTTTTGTCGTTAAGCAAGAAGGGATAGAAAACCCTAGGGTGAAAAACCTCAGACAATACTGCAAAAGAGTCATAAGGTTGCTCCAATCGAGGGAATGAGATGGAGACCCATTAGTGGTTGAGTTATCGGGGTGGGATATCATTGATCGCATTTTGCATACCTTGTAGATCATCCATTGTAGATTGATTGTTACGTCTTGTTTATCACATGTTCTATTCTGTCTTTGCTTCCATGATTGTGCTTAGTTTAACTTTATATGTGGATTAAGAGTGCTTTGGGGTTATCCGTTGCACTACTGAGTCCATTGGACTCACGGTGTTTTATGACACTGCACAAATAAGTTGGGCTTTAACCCGATGGATGACTCTTCATGGGAAGTACCCGATGAAGAGGGGTATGAGGATAGCGATCACGACAAGCCTTTGGACGCATCAGAGGAGTTCTTGTATGTTAAACACTTTATTTATGAAACTAGTTACTCTTGATTTTGATTTCGGGCTTGTTCTGGCCTCTCCTTAGGAACTTGTCCATTTTTATCATATGGATGATGCTTATTCATTTTTATTCGATATACATAATTATTTGACATTATATTGTTTACATAATGATAGTAGATTAGTGGCTAATAATGGAACATCGACCCTTAATGGACATAGACCGAGTTTTGGGCTCTAGAGACTAAAGGTGCTAGAAATACCGTATGAGACAAAACTGTAATTTCAGACCTGTAATGCATTTTCGGTAAGGTAAATGACAGAATTTGTGATTGCCACAGAAGGACTTTTCGAAGGTCTGTCAGAGTTCTGACGATGTAAACATTTTTAACAGATTCTTTCTGTGTAGAAAGTTATGACCAACATACTGACCGTAATGCGAACCAGTCTGATTTGAGCCTGAGCTAAACAAACCTATTTTCGACCCTTTAGATGGCACCTTTGAGCTTTGAGTTTAATAAGAAAGTTGTATCCAACTCGGATGGATATCCAATGGGCTTTGGAACAGCCAAATTGGACATCGGACGAAGAAATGGCAGCCATTTTATTGCAACACTGTCATGGTGCACTATAAGGATGGGAAAAATATGAGGAAAATTTATTTTCTCCGTTTGACCTAATTTTTAGTTTGAGACTTCCTTATGCATAATGGGTTGATGGCATATTATTTAAAAATAAAAAATAATTTAATATTTTTTTTAGAATTAATTCTATAATTTATTTTAGGGTCTAATTACTGAAATTTATTTAATCACTTAATGAACTGTGGTATAAATTGGCTTGTTTGAGAATGAATCTTAGTGGTTTAGAGTTATACTTGAACCATTAAGATGCATTCATAAATCACCTCTAGGTTCGGGTATGAGGTTGACCCATAGATTTTCGGGTCGGATCTGGATACCTGAATTTGGGGCGTGACAATCAAGATGAACTGTGATGGGGCTGCCAAAGGGAATCCTGGGAGAGGGGGTCAAGGAGTTATCTTTCGGCATCATCTCGGTCATTTCAGAGGAGCCATTAGCAAAGGATTGGGTGAGACAACCAACTTCATGGCTGAGTGTTGTGCTATTGTAGATGGCTTGGATTGGGCAACTAACAAGGGATGGAAAAATATCTGGATTGAATCTGACTCGAGAGCAGCAGTCGAAGCTTTTGGTTTGAGGAATATTCTGTGGCAAATTAGATCCCAATGGGAAACAGCCATTGCAAGAACCAACCACTGTTTCATCACTTCAACATGGAGAGAATTCAACTTCTCAGCTGACAAAATAGCTAACTATGGATCTTCTTTGCTTGAAGATCAGCTCGAGATTTTTGTAGTGTCCTCCATTCCTTCATAAAATGGAGGATCCTCACTCCCTATACTTCAAATTTGACTGATTTCTTTTCCGCCTTTGGTACGGGTCATGGGTCTCCGGGGAGCCAACATAGTTGGGTTGCTGTAGACCTGTGTTCCCCTCCTAAGTGCGCTTTGTACGACATTTTTTCAATACTATATACCTTTTGCAAAAAAAACTCTTCTTGAGTTTACATACCATCTTCTCCTTTCTGAAACAATATATTCCTGTGGCTGATGCATAACCATGAATTTACATACCATCTTCTTATAAATCACCATGAAGAAAAATAGTTTTTTTTATCTAGTTATTCCAAATGTAAATCCTTCACAGCTAAAATGCTTAAGACCGATCAAATAGTAGATATCTTAACAACATGAGAAAATATTTCAACATATTCCATAACTACTTTCTATTGAGAACTTTTTACAACCAGCCTAGCCTTATATCGCTTGGTACCGTCATAATCTTTCTTTAACCTGTAAACCCACTTGCTATGCAAAGTTGCCGTTCTAATGGATAATTGGACTAGATCGCATGATTTGATTGATGATAGAGAATCCATCCCATCATCCATGGCCTACTCCCACTTATCGTTGGTTTTATCCTACAAAGTTTCTTCATAATATTCTAGTTCACCATTTTCAATCAATAATAAATAATATAGAAAAAGTGAATAATGAACTGGGGGTCTAATGACCCTAGATGGTTTCTTCTCAAGAGGAGTCTGGTTTTACCTAAAGAATTTTTTCTTGAGATTTCAGAACATCTATACTAGATATGTTGTCAAATTCTACAAAATCGTTATTATTCTTCTTCTCATTTTGTTATTCCAATATGTGCTTATACTTGATATTTTCATTGAATATAACATCTTTACTTTTAATGATTTTTTGATTTTTCTCACCCCAAAATCGATAACCAAATTCATTTATGCCATATCTAATAAAGGTGTAATTTCTAAATTTAGGATCAAGTCCAGTTCTATTTTTAGAATCAATATGGGCGTAAGTGGTACAACCAAATATTTTCAAGTGTGATAGGTTTACCTCATTTCCAGTCCAAGATTACTCTGGCAATCCACCATCTAAAGCAATTGATAGTCCCGGTTGATCAAGTAAACTGTAGTATTTACTACATCTGCCCAAAACTATTTTAGCAAACATGAATAGATCTTCATGTTCCTAGCACACTTTAGGATCATTTTATTCATGCGCCTAGCCACATCATTTTACTGAGAGTTTTGGGAATCACCTTCTGTTTTTTTATTCTATTAAGCGCACAATATTCTTTAAACTTATCGCTACAATACTCTCCTCCATTATCTGATCTGAGACACTTCAGCTTCTGACTTGTTTTAATCTCAACCAAAGCTTTCTATTTCTTGAACACATAAAATACTTTCGATTTATGCTTTAAAAAATAAATCCAAAGCTTTCTAGTAATGCCATAAATAAAAGTAACAAAATAGCGAGAACCACTTAGAGAAGATATAGGGATGGTCCCCACACATGAGTGTGAACCATTTCTAACCGTTCCAACTTTAGGGTTCTTTTGGCTTTTGAGAAATTAACTTTCTTATATTTTTCATAGATGTAGTCTTCACGAAGATCAACATCTATAGATTTTTGTAGTGACTTATTTATGTAATTATTGATTGTTAGTTAATATTAATTATTGTAACTAATGTTAATGCGTAATGGTTTAGTTGCATTTATTTGAGTGGGCTTTTGGAGTCAATTTTAGAATTTTTTGGGTATTTTTAAGATCTAATTTGGAGCCCAAATGATACCTATCGACCTTGGGCCTATTTTTAACCTTTTAACGTGATGAAAATTATTTTTTATTCTTACAAAAATTTAGAAACCCTCTCTTCTCTCTTTGGAGTTGGGATTTTGCTGGGGTTCATTGAACATCAAGACTAGGAGATCGTGTTTTCATCTTGTTCTTATTTTCTTCTTTATTCTTGGAATGTTATGAAGCAAGTAAAAGTTTTTTTTAAGCCTTTTCTTGATTGTTATTTTTTGTTGTATGTGGTTTTGATTGATTAATAGTGTTTAAGATTTCTTCCATGTTAAGTTGTATCTTTTATATAACCACCATATTTAATCTCTTATTTTATTATTAAGAAATCACGTATAAACTTTTGTTATAAATTTATGAAAAAATATATTATAATTTATGATTTTCTTTAAATTCCTACGTTATTATTAAAAGGTATTTTCTTATCAAAATTTTATATCATTCATTTCTTAATCTTTTGCTTAAATTTTGTGTTTCGAAGAGTAGAATAAGGTGATATTTTTTTAAAATATAATATGAATAACAGAATTCTCAAAATTCAAAATACTAATTCCTATATTATTATTAAAACAATATTTTCATGTCCGAATTTTATCTTATTCATTTCTTAACCTTTTTTAGTTCGGTACTTTTTAGATTGTGTGTTTCAAATAATAGAATAAGGTGATAATTTTCTTAAAATTTAAAATATCATTACTACAAAAATTATTTTCTAGACAATTTTAGTTTTATTTTAGATTTTAGTGTTTTAAAAAGAAAAAAAAATAATGTTTTGAAAGAAATCGACAATGTGATAATGAATCATACAATTATGATTATTTTAATGGTGTAGTACAATAATTTAAGTAACCTTAGTGATTGTATGCACATGTTTAAATATGTTGTTAATGTTTACATGTTTACCTATTGATTATGTAATGGTGAATATGTTTGAAAATGTTGTAGATAACCTCTATATATTATCTCTTTATTGTCATTATGTATGATTATTGGATTTATTGAATTATCAAATGTTTGATATTTATAGATTATCATTTGTTGATAATTATCATATAAGCATCATTAAACCTTTTCGATGGGAGTTATGTACTTCTTTCTAGGGTCCAGTCAAGGGGGTATGATATGTTCGATCTTCCAAAATGGGTTATTGGGAATGATTCCTTCAACCCTAAATTAAGAGCGCTTCGAGTGACAATTCGATCAAGCTCCAGGTCACTCCTCGGGTGCAAATACTCATTGTTAGTCACGTGCAATGTTTTGAAAGTCAGGTTATGAGTTAATAAGAGTCAGTTCATGTATTTATCATCATCGCATTATATGATTAATTATATATATATTTCTTGTGCATGTTTGTATGTTGATATGAGACGGCCATTGTAGACGTCATTCGTTGATTTCCTTAACGTGTATCCTTCATGGACCCATTTTTTGATATTTCGTATATTTCGTATATTTCTTATACCATGTTCTTGTATTAGTTATATTTAAGAAAATATTGAGCATGTTGTTATGTACACTTACACATGTGCACTATGAGAATTTAATGTAGTTTTTACTTGTCAGTAAGTTAGACACATACTTTGTGAACCCTCTCTTTTCAGGTCAACACGAACAATACGATTACATGCAAGATCAATTTAAATACATTTGGGCTATTTGTGAGTAGTTATTTATTTTGAGACTTAGGTTGTATTTACATTGCAACCATTAATTAATTTAATTTAGATATTTTGATTTATTTAGATATTCAATTTTTGTTTAATGCTTTAGATGACTCATATTTATTAACTAACACTACATCTTTATAGTATGTGTTGGAGATTTGTTCCCGATCGTGCATTGGGATATGTGTTAACACTAGATGGCTTTAACTAGGTTGTGGGTGTGATAATTTTGGTCTAGGTAACTTTCCTTTCAAAAGTAACACATTCATTCTCTTTTCACTCATATGTCCCAGTCTATGAGGCCATGTGCTCTTGTCACCCCTAATGATGCAATTACAATGACACTGTTAGAACTAGAAGTTACATAGAGTGTGCATTCTTTCTTACCTTGAGCTATCACCATAGCCCCTTTTGTAATTTTCCACGAATCACTTGTGAAAGTTGCTATGTATCTAGAATCTGCAAGCTAGCCAACTGAGATCAGGTTCCTTTTCAGACTAGGTATATGCTTAACATCTTTCAACTTTAGCACTATTTCGTCCAAAATATTTATCTATACATCACATTTCCAATGATGCTACAGGGTTCATCATTGCCTAAATAGACTTTCTCGAAGTCACCCTACATATAATTATGAAGAGTATCCCTATGCAAAGTAGCATGAACGATACACCAAAATCTACTACCCAAGATTCATAACGATTTTCACAAGACATAATTAATTCATTAGAAATACTTTCATGAGAAATATTTATCGAATCTTTACTTCTCTGATAATTATTCTCTGCTTGTTTCCTTAGAATTTTATAGTCTCTTTTCATGTGTCTCTTTTTGCTACAATTTCAGTTACTACCATTTTCTTTTTCGAATGGGGTTCTAGATTTGCTTATTCTCGATTTTGATCAACCATAGCTTTTGCCTTTTCTGTTCGCATTTCTTCATCTTTCTTCAACACTCAGGGCATTCCCTAAAGTTTCACTAAAAGATCCCGAGGATTTTCTACGAGCTTCCTCACTTAGGATTATGCTTACAACATTATCGTACTTCAGCGTTTCTATCCCCGAATAGTTGCTCACTGCCATCACCAAACTGTCCCCACTTTCTGGTAACCCTGATAAAATTAAAAGAGCCATGATTTCATCATTGTAATTGATGCCAACGGATTCCAATTGAGTCATAACTATGTTGAATTCGTTGAGATGTGTAGTCACACTTCAATCATCATGCATCTTCACGTTGAATAATCTCTTCATTAGAAAAACCTTATTTGAGGCAAAGGGTTTTTCTAATATCTTTGAGAGAGCGGCCATCAAACCATGTGTAGTATTCTCCTTGGAGATATTAAAGCCTACAGATGCACCAACACTCAGCCGTACTGTACCTTGAGCTTTATTGTTAAGTAACTCTTGTCGATATTCTTCTCTGGCTTGTTCGATTTTCTTCTAAGGAGAAAATCTTCTAGAATCTAAAGTTTGAGCCATTGAACTTCTCGATATGATTCTTACATTTCCTTCTTTCGTCATCGATCTTGCTCAAATCCTATGCTCTGAAACCAATTTGTTGCAACCTTAATCGAGTCCTATGCCACCATTTCTCCCCAAAAGATATCTTGACAGGAGAGGCAAACATTAAGCTTTTTACGGGGATCGACATCGCACCTACGTTCTATTCTAAGAGCGCCCCTTCAGGGAGCGACATTATTGACCCCCCCCCAAATCCTCCCTCAAGTCGATGATTCCAACTTACAACCTTGGCTCTTGAGCGTCCTTAGAGAGCGACATTATTGACCCCCAACAATCCCCCCCCTCAAGAATATGCTCCTGCGACTCGATCCCATAACCTTGCCTATGATACTAATTATTGGGGAAGAAATGAAATAATAAACAAACAAAGGGACAAAGATGCAAGCACCCACAACACAGAGATTTACATGGTTCCTCTAGATTGAGGTACATCCACGGATCCACGCTAATTCCACTATGCACATAGGCAAAGAAACAGAGGAAACATACAATGCTCTCCCTCACAACACTCACAGCCCTCTCCAACACCTTATTTTGCTCTCATCATCTTCTTACATCACATAACGAGGTATATATAACTCCCATGATGTAACTACGGTTTCTGTGAAAGTACGGAAATACCTCGCATGAAAAGGACCTGTAGAATAACTTTCCGGCAATGTCTGATCGAGTGTCCAAGCAATTGGTCCCCTTCGATCGAATGGCGCCTCCAATTGATTAGGGTTGAGCTCCAATCGATTGGAGCTCTTCATCAGTCTCCACAACTAACACAAACTCCTCAAGTGGACTACAAAAATGAACTCTATCACCTTGAAGTTGTAGGATATGTAACTCCATTGGGCTTTTTAGGTACACGTATGCTTATTAACAAGTTCCTATGAAGAAGAAAAGCATCAATTTTGTTGGTCGTGTTTTTGCATTAGTGTAGAGTCATGGTTTCACTACAATCATGATCCTCACATCCCCAACCCCCACAAAATAAATAAATAAATAAGACACAAATATAATAATAATAATAATAATAAAAGAAATGAATTTAATTTACTTTAGTGGACAATTCAATATTAGTTGTAGAGTGATCTAATGTTGAGAGCTAAATGTACAGTATGGATTTTGTGTCCTTGGATTATTGACAACTAAACTTGATTTTATTGATCAAGTAATGATTCTCTAGGAAGTGAAGTTTGAAAAGGGTAATTATGAGATTAGGTGAAAAGATCCTTGAATCAAGCAAGCAACAGTTAGGTAGCAACCAAAACAAAAACCATGGTTGTTCACCTTACGGAAAATTGTTCTACTTCTTGTCATAGTCTTGTTGGTTATGTTGGTTTTTTTTTTTATCCTCTTGCTACCTCAACTTCTACTACTATAGCTGAAGAAGAAGCAGAGGTTCTTCTAAAATGAAAAAGGCGAGTCTTCCCAACCAAACACATTCTCTCCTTTTCTAACGTGAATCTCGATAACAACTTACTCTTCACGACATTCACAGCCCAAGCTAGTAACTCACTACTTCGATCTCTCCACCATTAACTTTTTAGGAAAGTTCGATCAAAATAGGCTCGACTTGTTTGCTGTGGTCTTATAGTAAACATGGACGTGTAGAGAGATAATTTGGACTATTGATTTAGTTGCAATGAAATAAGGTGTATCTAGTTTAGTATGTTGTAGATGTGGTGAATCATGAAGTTGACATTAATTATACCACACCAAGGAAAGTGCAAGACCAATTCTCTCAAGTTTCATTAATGGGTTATGAAAGAAGTACATATCAATCAAGTAGTGGTTCGTCTAAACACTCATTTGCACAATTTCTAGACCCATGTTTTTGAGTGAAGGAGAGTGTTGAAAAGAAGCACCCTAGCTCTCAACTTTTGTAAGGATTTGGTCACTCAAAGGAAACAAAAGAAAGTTGTTTTAGCCTTGAGAACTTGATTATATTTTCAAGAGCATGTAGGCAGGTATGTTTGATGCTCTATAGTATTGTTTTTGGGTTACGCAGTGTTGTACCCTAGATGGATATCTGTTTGGAACTACGGATTATTTGTTTGTGAAATATGTATTTAGGTTCAATACCCTTTATGATGGTGCACTTTAGTTGCATAAAGTTTCAGGCTGGATTAAAGATCGATCACATTCGCTGAGCGAATGAGATTGATTTCTTTTCCTCGTCTTCAACAAATTGTTAATTATACAATTGTTGTAATACTGGGACCAATGGAAAATGTGGCCGGTTTTTATACTTTGGATTATAGAATACTAGTAGGTGGCCCGTGCCCACTGCACTCTCCGACAAAGCATTTGCCAAAATTGGGTGTGAGTGGCTTAGATCCACCATCCATTTGGGGTGATAAGATCTCGGCCATCCTTTTGTGAAGCTGGTAAGAAGAGGGGTAAGTGACTTCTTTGTTTAGTTATATAGATGTATAGTGGGTGGCCCCTGCCCTTGGCACTCCCCTACAAAGCATTTCCCAAAATTGGGTGTGAGTGGTTGAGATTCATAGTCCACTTGGAGGATAAGATCTCGGCCATCCTTTGTGAAGCCGATAAGAGGGGTATAAGTGGGAGACAATTTCCCTGTTAAATTAATCGAACCGTCTAAATTTTATTTTATGTAAGGGTTGATATGGGCCCTTGGATATATGAAGCCTATAAGGGGGGGAGACAACCACTGTGTTTTGTTATATAGATGTGTGGTACTATATACATTTTGACCTCTTTCTGAATTGTCGGTGCAAGAAAATGCTATTAGCTAACATGTTTACGCTTGTATCCCTTTGGCATTACTCATATACTGATTGATTTGTGGGGAGTTTTCATTTCATTCACATATTCACTTCGTAGAGTCATCCATTTACATGCCGGATGCACCTATTGATCCAGCCTATCTAGTGGGCCACAATACGTTTTGATGATCAATAAAAAATGTTACGAGAGATGCAAAAAAAATTTTTTTATCAAACAAACGGCTGGGAACATTCAATCAGTAGTCAGTCTATTGATTGTGTGGTTTGGATCAATATGTGCATCCATCAATTGGCTTGTACAGGGGTGAAGCTCAACATTTTTTCTTCCGAAAAACATTAATAATAATAATAAATGTGATTATTTTTTATTATTGTCTATTAATTTTTATTTTTATTTATATTTTAGTTTTCTATTTTTTGATATAGTTGGTTGGGCCTCCTAGCCCAAGCTTTCCCTTCCAAAAAGTAGTAATAATAATAATAATAATTTTATTTTGCATTTTTTTTAAAATCAAGGAATAAAATAATCCATTGCATTCTTTTGCAATGCACTACCAACCATTTAGCTAAACTTCGGTTGCATCTATTTACAAGGCGTGAACCAAACAGTTGTAAGTGACTTGCATTGTAAGTGATTGCAACGCAAGTCACAACTGTTTGGTTCACGCCTTGTAAATAGATGCAACACGCAAGTCACTACATTTGCACTACACTGCAAAATGCACCCAAGTGTAGCGAACCAAGTAGGGCCATCATTTTTACTTTTGTTGTGGGCACGTAACAAATAAATTTACATTTTTGTGCCTTTGTCAGCAATTTCCCGGTCTAATATCTAATATTTAATTTGGTATAATTCGCATATTATATGAGGACCCGTATTAAACCTATATTATACACAAATTATTCTTGAACTTTTTAATGTGAAAAATCTTCTTTTTCAATTTTTTTTTTTATTTTTTGAAATTCTAACCAAGGGGTGGACAACAGTCATGGGATCAGGAGTAACTTTGCTGACTACCCAAGTCAGCGAAGCCGATGACTGCCCACAATATGAGCCATAGGGCACAAATAATCAGGCTGAGTTTTGGTTTGTAGATCCACCTAGGGATTGGGAAAACATCTATACGGTCAGTATCCTCTAAGAGTGTGCCACGTGGCTCATATTGTGGGCAGTCCGTAGGCGGTCAGTTAAGTTTTACTCTTTTGTGGGCTCAATTCTGTATCAAAGTCGTCCATCTCCCTATTGACAAACTTTTAGAAAAGGATATTTACCAAGACATGTTGCACTTGTTGGCTAATAGTACTGTGCAAAAAATTTTCTAGACATCTAAATTAGTGTTCAGTAATACGAAATACATGTGGACGAGAGATCCCAGCTTGTGACCCAAGGCGGGGTGTCATGGCCATCTTGTCTAGTGCTGTTCGCATGGCATGGCCCGTCTGATTTGTCGTATAGGTGTATAGTATGTTTTCGAATAGTAAACATCATTCTAAAACCAAATAGAGAAGACAGAATCTGAATTCGAGGTGTAGGTGCAAAATGAAGTCAAAGTACGCTTCGCCTCAAGAATTGATGTTTCCTATTCCAAATATAAAAAAGTTGTATTTGCATACTTATAGGGGAGGTGAGTGTTGTAATTGAGTGGTGCTGTGCTTGACCCCTTGGCACATTCTTGCATCCTCTGCTCCCCTTGGAGTCTAAGATAGGTTGTAGTGTCTTTTCATTTCCATTACCATTTAATGAACTAATTTTTTATTCTTGTTTCATCTGTTGTGTATTCTTGCTTGTTGTGTGATTATGATCTAGGCCGCGATCGGGACGACCGGACTAGGCTGACTCGTGATCTAGTGGGTGATCGGGTGCCTCACGGGTAAATTCTTAAGCCAAAGAAGGTGTCCGTGACAGTTGGTATCAAAGCCATAATCCACCAGGGGGACGTCATGACTCGAGGCGAGCAAGGCCACAGGAATACCACACAACGTTTGGAGGATTTGGAAGCACAGATAGCAATGTTGGGGACATGACCGCCGGCCTAGCTCAGTTGGTGGAACATGTGGATGCCCTAGAGGAAGGGCAACATAACATGGGTGGTTCAGTGGAAGCACTCGGTGAAGATACAAGGGGTACCTTTGAAGCATTACAAGCCCAGCTTGAGGACCTTACTGTGAAGGTCAATCTTTTGATGAGGACTATTGGTACAAGGGGCACTAGGGTAGCTGAGCATGGATCTTGGGTGCGTGTGCCAGAGCCAAAGTCATATGGGGGAGCCAGGGACGCGAAGGAGCTGGAGAACTTCCTCTTTGACATGGAACAATACCTTAGGGCCGTCAGACCTGACTCAGAGGAGACGAAGGTCTCGATGGCTACCATGTACTTGTCTGAGGATGCCAAGTTGTGGTGGAGGACAAAGTACGATGAGATACAAAATGGTTAGTGTACCATTGACACTTGGGAAGCCTTGAAAAGGGATCTCAAGACACAGTTCCAGCCTAAGAACGTAGATTATGTTGCTCGAAGGAACCTACGGAGACTGCAACATACGGGCACAATCCGTGAGTACGTGAAGCAATTCTCAGCAATCATGTTGGACTTCCGCGACATGAGTGGGAAGGATAAGTTGTTCTCCTTCATGGAAGGGCTCAAGCCATGGGCTCAGGCAGAATTACAGAGACAGCGAATCCAGGACATCGCTTCGGCACAAGCAGCTACTGAGCGTCTGACTGACTATGCCATGTCTGACCCAAACAAGAAGAAGACTACCCAAGGAAGTGGTGGGAAGAACTTTGGGTCAAACAAGGGAAAGGCCATGGGAGGTGATCGTAGGCCTAACACGAATCGGGAGTCGACATCAACGAAGGGTTCATGACCATCTATATCGACCTCCAAGCCAATCAAATGTTTCTTATGTTAAGGGCCACACATAGTGACAAACTGTCCTCAGAAGCAAGCTCTCAATGCCTTGCAAGCATCACAAGGTCAACAGGAGAGTGCCGATGAGGATGAACAGGAAGATGAACCTAGGATGGGAGCTCTTAGGTTGCTGAATGCCCTGAAGGGGCACGTTGGGGACAAGAAGACCTCAGCAAGGAGGTTGATGTTCCTTGAGGTGAAGATCAATGGGAAGGCCACCCGGGCCATGGTGGACACGGGAGCTACCCATAACTTCGTCTCAGAAGTGGAAGTAAAGAGACTTGGGCTCACGTTGAAGAAGGACTCGAGCAAGATCAAAGCAGTGAAATTGGCGGCTCGGCCAATCCATGGTGTAGCCAAAGTAGTACCCTTGGAGATGGGGAAGTGGTCAGGGAAGACCAATTTGATGGCCATTCCTATGGATGACTTCCAAGTTATCCTGGGCATGGAGTTCTTGTATGAGGCCCAGGCGGTGCCTATGCCTTACTTGGAGTCATTATGTTTGTTCAGGGCGACTCCTTGTATGGTCTCGGCATCAACCAATGGACATGGAGAAAAGTTTCTCTCAGCCCTACAATTCAAGAAGGGACTGAGGAAAGGAGAGGTGACTTACCTTACGGCCCTGGAGGTTGACTCGGGAGAGCTGGATCAGCTACCAACACCTAGTGAGGTACTTAAGGTGTTGGGTGAGTTCAAAGATGTGATGCCGAAGGAGCTTCCTAAGTCACTTCCCCTACGGAGACCGATCGACTACGAGATAGAACTATTATCTGGAGCAAAGCCACCAGCCAGCAAAGGTCCTTATCGTATGGCCCCACCTGAGTTGGTAGAGCTTAGGAAGTAGTTGGGAGAGCTACTGGAATTAGGCTTCATTCGCCCCTCCAAAGCACCATATGGGGCACCAGTTCTCTTTCAAAAGAAGCATGATGGGAGCCTAAGGTTGTGCATTGATTACCGAGCTCTAAACAAGGTAACGGTGCGCAACAAGTATCCCATCCCCTTGATCGCAGACTTGTTTGATCAACTGGGATCGACAAGGTACTTTTCGAAGTTGGACCTGTGATCAGGGTACTATCAGGTTCGTATCGCTGAGGGAGATGAGCCGAAGATGACTTGTGTCACTCGCTATGGTGCATTCGAGTTCAGGGTCATGCCCTTTGGGCTGACTAATGCACCAGCTACATTTTGCACCTTGATGAATGAGATCTTCCATAAGCACCTAGACAAGTTTGTGGTGGTGTATCTGGATGATATCGTGGTGTATAGCTCGACATTGGAGGAACAAGTTGGGCACCTACGGACTGTGTTTGACCTGCTAAAGAAGAACTACTTGTACGTGAAGGAGGAGAAGTGTTGCTTTGGTCAGGAGCGTATTGGGTCTTGGGTCACTACATTGGGGTAGGACAAGTTAAGATAAACATGGAGAAGGTCAGAGCCATTCAAGAGTGGAAGACTCCGACCACTGTGACCGAGCTGCGGTCATTCTTGGGCTTGGTGAACTATTACCGCAAGTTCATCCAAGGTTACTCTGTTCTAGCCACGCCACTTACTGAGTTGTTGAAGTGGGTGTGGTCAATGGAGTGCCGCCAAGCGTTTGAGGACTTGAAGCTTGCTGTAGCTCAAGATCCTGTGCTTCCCTCCCAGACTTGGGCAAGCCTTTTGAAGTTCACACTGATGCCTCGGATTATGCCCTTGGTGGGGTACTTGTGCAAAAGGGTCATCCGGTTGCTTATGAGAGTCGCAAGCTCTTTAAGACGGAAAGACGCTATACAGCTCAGGAGAAGGAGTTGTTAGCCATCATCCATTGCCTACAAGTTTGAAGGCACTACCTACTGGGGTCAAAATTTGTAATCAAGACCGATAATGTTGCGGCATCTCACTACATGACCCAGAAGAAGTTAACTTCCAAGCAAGCTCGCTGGCAAGAGTTCTTAGCAGAGTTCGACCTGGAACTAGAGTATAGGCCAGGACAAACAAATCATGTTGCTGATGCCTTGAGTCGCAAGGCTGAGTTGTGTGCTCTAAGGATGGAGGAACAATAGAGTGTTCACTAGTTGAAGGTCACGTTGCTCGACTGTGTTCGGGAAGCACTAAAGACTGATCCAGATGCAAAGACCCTTTGGCCCATGGTAGAAGAAGGGAGATCCCAATGCTTCTACATCCTGGAGGGATTGTTGTACACGAAAGGGGGTCGTCTTTACGTGCCACAATCGGGAGAACTAAGGAGGAACCTTTTAAAGGAGTGTCGTGACACTCCTTGGGCGGGTCACCCGGGGTGGCGCCGCACCTTTGCCCTACTGGAGCGGGTTACTACTGGCCAAATATGCGGGATGATGTTGCAGAATATGTGAAGACATGCCTCATATGCCAGCAAGATAAGGTGGAGAGGGAGAAGCCCGTATGACTTTTAGAGCCTTTGCCAATACCTCAAAGACCATGGGAGAGCGTATCCATTGATTTTATATCGGCTTTACCAAAAGTGGGGGAGTATGGGTCCATTTTGGTGGTGGTGGATTGATTTTCTAAGTATACAACCTTCATCCCTACTCCATTGCACTGCATTGTCGAGGAGACGGCTTACTTGTTCCTGAAGTATGTGGTGAAGTACTGGGGAGTACCTCAAAACATTGTGAGTAATAAGGACTCGAGATTCACGGGACGCTTTTAGATGGAACTCTTCAAGCTCCTTGGATCTCAATTGGACTTCTCGACAAGTAGACATCCTCAAACAGATGGACAAACCGAGCGCTTCAATGCGCTCCTTGAAGAATACCTAAGGCACTTTGTAAATGCAAATTAGAAGAATTTGGTGAATTTGCTCAATGTGGCACAATTCTGTATCTACAGCAGAGCTCTTCATCTAATAAGAGTGCTTTCGAACTAGTCACAGGCCAACAACCGCTTACGCCCCACACGATTGCTATACAGGTTACAAAGGTAGTAGTCCAAGAGCCTATCAGTTTGCAAAGGAGTGGCAGAAGAATGCGGACATCGCACGAGCATATCTTGAGAAAGCATCTCATAGAATGAAGAAGTGGGCTGAAAAGAAAATGAAACCTCATAACTTCAAGGTAGGAGACTTGGTCCTTGTCAAGCTTAAACAAGATCAATGGAGATTCTTCCGCAAAGCACACAAAGGTCTTATCCAACGATACAAGGGTCCGTTTCCTATCACATCACGAGTTGGGAAAGTTTCATTCAAAGTGCAATTGCCCCACTATCTCTCCAAGAGCCACAATGTATTCCATGCGAGTTGCCTGAAGCCCTATCATGAAGATCCAGCAGATCCAACTCGCAACATCCCGATGAGACTTACGCCAAACATAACATCAATGCCGGGAAGAGAAGTGGAATGTGTTCTAGCTGATCGGCGTGCCAACAACCTTCTTAACAAAGCCATAGAGATTGAGTACTTGATCAAGTGGAAGGGACTAACGGATGCGGAGACTAATTGGGAACGAGCCAGCTCATTGATCCCTCATGCAAGATTGAAGAGTACTTGGCGAAAAAGTCGACAAGGGCGTCGACCTCATAAGTGGGGGAGTCTGTCATGGCCATCTTGTCCAGCGTTGTTTGCATAGCCATGGCCTGTCTTTTTGTCGTAGAGGTGTATAGTATGTTTTTGAAATAGTAAACATCATTCTAAAACCAATAGAGAAGATGAAATCTGAATTCAAGGTGTAGGTGCAAAATATAGTCAAAGTACGCTTCGCCTCAAGAATTAATGTTTCTTATTCCAAGTATAAAAAAGTTGTATTTGCATACTTATAAGGGAGGTGAGTGTTATAATTGAGTGGTGATGTGCTTGACCCCTTAGCACATTCTTACATCCTCTGCTCCCCTTGGAGTTTAGGATAGGTTGTAGTGTCTTTCCATTTCCATTACCATTTAATGAACTAATCTTTGATTCTTGTTCCATCTGTTGTGTATTCTTGCTTGTTGTATGATTGTGATCTAGGCCGTGACTGGGATGACCAGGCCAAGCTGACTCGTGCCGTAAGGTGACCGATCGGGCATTTGTGAATGGGCTGCGCGACCATGGGAGTTGCAAGCCATGCCTAATTAATTATTATCATGAGGGGCAACGGCGGAGCCAGGATTTTACTGAAGGGGGGGCACAAGACAGTATACAAGCGGAAGACACGTGTACATACACCTTACACGTGGCACGCACTTAGAGATTACTGACCGTATGGATGTTTGGCCCATCTCTAGCTGAACCTACATACTAAAATTCATCCTGATTGATCGATTGGATTACAGGCTTTTTCATGGTTTGTTTTCAATCGTGGCGCATTATTTGGGGTACTCGGATCTGGAGGTTAAAAACCAATAATCAGGCTGATTTTTGTTATATACAGACCTACGTCTACCTAGGGATGGACCAAACATCCATGCGGTCGGTGATGACCTCTAATACTGTGCCACGGGGATCACAATATGGTCTCGTATCAACGTTGATGATGGGCTTCCATCATTATAGTTCTGCACCCTAATGATGATGAAAGATACGGTTGAGAGGGAGAAATTTTTTATGTTTAATGTTTTTTATATAGACTTCAAGCCGCACCTAAAAAGTCTGTGTGGCACAGTCTTAGAGATTTATGATCATAGGGATGTTTGAATCATCACTAGGTGGACTCATTGACTAAAGATCAGTTTGATTGGTGTTTTCTAGGCATTGAATCTCAGTACTCAAAATAATTTTTGAATCCACGGTTGAAATTCAACCAATGAAAACAATTCAAATCTAATAGTTAGAAACCATCAATCTAGCTAATTTTTTGTCTATAGGGCCATATAGGGATGTTTAAAACATCTGTAGCGTCATGGATCTCTAGACGTCTTCCACGTGGCATTTATAGGTGCTCACACATTTTCAGCTGGACCAGCAAAATTTTTAAAGCACAAGTTTGAACCGGTTTGATTTAATGCATTCACATTTTAAAAAATACGTAAAGACTAAAATACCCCTATTAATTTAAATAATTCAAACAAGAAGAATAGATGATGGCTGAGAGGGTTCACTTTAATGAATTAAAATATGAGGGGGAGGGGGCATTTAAACTATAGTTAAGGGTATTTTTGAAAAATCAACAAGTTTTCTTAAAGGATTTTGAAAGTTGAGGGGGGGCACGTGCCCCTTACTGGTTCCGCCGCTGACGAGGGGGGCGGCATGTGCCTTGCATGTGAGTGATTGTCTTAGGAAGAAGTGGCACGTTATTAGAGACCACTGACTGTATGGATGTTTGGCCATCCGCCCTAGGTGGACCAATGTAAAAAGATAAAAAAAAAGCCTAATTCATGATTTCTAAGCATTCGTTGGAGTCCTTTTCATGAGTTGATTTTTAACTGTAGAATTTGAGCATTAATTTGGTTACAAAGATGTGAGGTTTAAAATCACTAATCATGCTGATTTTTGGAATAGCATAGGTAATAATTAAGTAGTCGTCAAGGGGTTGTATTGAAAATAAGAATGATAGTGTGGAATGAAATAATTTTATATTTATCAAGGACTATTTAATTAACTTTAGGTAAAGATGCATTTTATGAACTAACATGTGGGTATGTTTTTCTTACACCCAACTAATAGGTATCATGTTGATATGAAGCACATTATGAGACACATGGCACACTTTAATAGATCTCTGACCGAATGGATGTTTACCCAACCCTAGATGCATCTACAGACCAAAAATCAGCTTGGTTAGTGATTTTTATCCGTTAGATTAGTGTCTTTTTAATAGTTTATTTTAACTGTGGATTTCGAGCATTAATTATTTGGGGTACTCAAATCCAAAGGTTATAAATCACTAATCAGGCTGATTTTTGGTAAGGTCTTCCTTGGGACGGGACAAACATCCATGCGGTCAATAATCTATAAAGGCGTGCCACATGGCTCACACTATTGTCTGTAATCAACATTGATGATGGACCTCGATTATCAAAGTTTTGCTTTTGCTAAAAGGTGTAAGGAGCAAAAATTTTGTGTGCATTTATAGGTGAACGTTTTGTCAAGCCCGCGTGTCTCCAACCCCAGTTTTCGCTTTATAGTAGTATAGATCGGAAATAGAAGTGATCAATTTGCATCAAGTAGCGCCCATGGCCTATGGCGTCTACTAGCCCAAACCTATGTTCTAAAACTCGGAACTCGGACTCGACTCGGATGTCCATTGGGTCGAGTCACCTCGATGACTCAGGAGTCGACTCGGCGAGTCATTAAACTATTATTATATATTTAATTATATACAAAAATAATATTTATTAAGAAAAAATTTTGAAAATAGGAAAAAATACAAAAAAAATTAGAAATTCAGAAAAAAAAAAAAATTTGAGTTTCGAGTCGACTCCACTGGATTTTGAGTCAACTCAGCCAAGTTTCCGAGTCAACTCGGCAGGATGTGCAAATCCTCTCCACTTAATTCTACATCTTCTCTTGGTTATTTTTCTGTCCTTTCATTTCTCGAATTTCAAAGTTGTTTAAACATTATAACTATTCCGAATATACACTACAACATAAGAAACTTCTAAGCTCTATAAGACATTCTTTGTGAAGTTCTGATGCTACATTTGGTTTTGGATTGTGGTGGGCCAAGGGATTTATTGATTGAACCAATAGGTGAAGTTTAGTCCTCATGGTGGGTCTTGTCCTCTACAATGTCCTTCGGACGATGGAACCACAGGTACACCCATTGATCTTCACACACTGCAGATAATTAAAATGGTATCCATGTTCATTAAGTTGCTCAATTTTGTGTGACTAGGGAGAGTGTTGGTTAAACACTTGGAGACAAAGAGTTGAAACATGGGCTGAGCCTTAAGTGCCTGATAGGTCGCCAAAGTGAGGCCGTATGGGAAGTTCGATGTTCTCAAACGATAACAATGTGGATGGTTTGAAGAATGCACATGTGATTGATCATACTAAAAATCTGGTAGGAAATATGAGCTGTACTAGATCTCGTCTCCATGCCCGGGACGAATGATCAATAGGTTGAGAGATCATCCAGACCCCATGTACAAGTGTGATTGTGGAGGCAAGGGGATCATTCATCTCTATTAGCACAGGTCAACCGAGAGTTGATTTAGACAAGTCTCTCAGAGTCCTTTTTGCCGGGACTGCTGATCAGCCCCTCCCCACTTGACACGTACCTTTGACCAAGGTTTAAAGGGGACCATTATAACGGTATAACGGACTGGGGGCGTTACCATTTTTTCCGTTATAACGAAAAAAGCGCTCAGGGGTAAAAACGGAAAAATAATGGAAAAAAACGAAAATGATGGCTGTTTTTTCCAGAAAATAACGGTCGTTATTTTCATTATAACGGAAAAATAACGGAAAATAACGGCCTTTATTTTCTCGGTGAAGATCAATGGGTGTACCTTTGGTTCCATCGTCCTAAGGACATTGTGGAGGACAAGACCCACCATGAGGACTAAACTTCACCTATTGGTTCAATCAATAAATCCCTTGGCCCACCACAATCCAAAACCAAATGTAGCATCAGAACTTCACAAAGAATGTCTTATAGAGCTTAGAAGTTTCTTATGTTGTAGTGTATATTCGGAATAGTTATAATGTTTAAACAACTCTGAAATTCGAGAAATGAAAGGACAGAAAAATAATCCAGAGAAGATGTAGAATTAGGAGGAAATAAGAACTGATCGGTGGAGGCACATCGACGACGATGTCCTTGAGGTGATTGGCGCCCACTGCAAGAGGATCTTGAGTGTTCTAAAACTTGACTCCGATCGATTGGTAGGCAAAAACGTAGTTTTCACTGAAAGTTTTTCCAATTCAGTCAACAAATCCTAGAGGGGGTGAATAAGTATTTAAAAATAACACCATATTCTAATTTCTAGTTTCAGCTAATCGTATACAACAATCCTAGTTATGATTGATTATGATGATCAAATTGATTACCTCAATGGATTCAGATTTAATATATCAAAGATATATTATTTCTTTATTGTTTTATTTAATCTAATCAAAGTGTGGAAATAAATAATAAACTAACATATACGATTGTTACGTGGAAATCTTTTACAAGAAAAAACTACGGGACTACGTCCAGATGTCAAAGTTTCACTATAAAGTTAAACAAAGATAAGAAATTACGCAACACCGTTCAACACTGTAAAGAATATTCTCATATTCTAGTTTGGCATATATTCCGTTTGACATAAAACATACATGTAACCGTTCCTACGAGTGATAGTGTGGCTTTGAGGATGTCGTAGTACGTATATGTCATTGACTACGTAAAGACTAAAAGACGAAAACTGCAAAAATCAAATGTTTGATGGCTGAGTCATTTGAGTAACTGCTATTTGTCTGCTAAAGATCGTATCCGCTCGCATACGAAGGTAAGTGACTTAGTGGCCATAGGAATAGTATTTCTAAGATAAAATATATTGGCTAAAACGTGTCACAGGACAAAACCCAAGTCAAGACTTGTTACTAAGGTATTTAAAATGACTAAGGGGAAGTCCAATTGATTGGACCCTGTGTACAACCAATTGGACCATACAGGATAGAATATGCCAAAGGTACAATCGATTGGACCTCTGACTACAATCGATTGGACCTTACGGATAGAACATCCTAAAGGTACAATCAATTGGACCTCTAAGTACAATCGATTCGACCATCCAGGATAGAACTTACCAAGAGTACAATCGATTGCACCCTGTGTACAATCAATTGGACTAACGAACATAAAATCTATGCGAACAGTCCAATCGATTGGACCTTGTGTACAATTGATTGGACCTCTTAGAAATAGTCCAATTTCAGATCTAGTTTTCGTGTTCCCATTACCCCATCACTAGCACGACCTAGGGCTTCAATACTCTTATAAATAAAGCTTCCCTAGTGCTTTGTTAAATACAAAGATACACAACAAGTGAGAGTTATTGGTTTCAAGCTTCATAGAGCTTAAGAAAAGTTGTCCTACTCGAAGAGCAAAACCCAAGTATTCTTTCCATTCCTAGTGAACGGTTTTCTCTTCATTTCGATCATAGCCTAGAGCTTAATCATTACCTTTGCTTAGGTTTTCCAAGTAAAATTCTAACCTACTAAGCTAGAGAGTACCTCGTGTGTCACAACACTATGTGAACAACGTTGGGGTTCAGGGTGTACTGAATCCTTCACCATCGGAAGAGACCGGTGTGTGAGAACTAAGATCGAGGTGTACTAATCGATGGTAGGTTTGGAGAGTACCAAATTGAACAAGCGGCAAAGGTGATATTCGCTTAAAAGTGCGTATTTTTCACTATTATCCTCTAAGCTTTATCACACTCTCCTACGTAAAACTACTCTATTTATCGACTTTTCTATGTAAGAGTCTCTTTCGTTATGTAGAACACACATTTCTTGACGAAATGATATATTTGCATGCATTTAACACATTTTTAGATAAAGTCTCATTACGTGCTTCTTATGTCGCAGAAAATCCTGATTGGATGATTCTCGAGACTTACGGGTCCACATTGATCACAGAAGCCTAATATCAAAGCGTAAAGAGCCAACAGGCTATGACAAGAAGATGCAGGTAAAGTACGGGTCAAGTCAAAGATCTTAGAGCCGAACCAAAAACCAAGAGAGAGGAAAAGCTGAAAACCAAGAGATAGGCCAAAGTGATTCAAAGCCGCACCAAATGATATAAAATGGTGGCTTACGTGATTGGTGAAGCCTACTGAAGTCAATGTTGAAGATCATTGAAATTAGGATTTTTCCGCGTCGTTGGTTACGGAAACCCTAAAGTTCAACAATATTTGTAATTTCTCCGAATTGGTTCACTTAATCTGCAAATAAGCAGACTTGCACAGTGGCTCGTGTCGGATATCGTCCGCACTCGGGATTAGTTAGCACAATAAGAAACAAAAATAATCAGAAAATGCTCGGAATAAATGGAATGGTGAGAATGGTGGAGGTTGATTTAAAATATGCTTGAGATTGTTGTTAAAACTATTAGAATAAAAAAAAATATAAGAGAAACGAGAATAAAAAACACAATAAATGAAAACAACTTAAACTTGAATTTAAAACTTATTCATTAAACTAAAAAATAAATGCTTACAATGCTTGTTCAAATGCTTTACAACGGAAATAATATTAAACCAAATTAATCTAGAAAGCCATTAAAATATTACCCTAGAAAGCATGTAAAGGTAGAGAAGGAAAGAAGATAGAGGAAGAAGGTAGGAAGGTTAGAGAGATGAATTAGAGAGAAGCTTACCATTGAAGAGGTAGATGGTGCAACTTCGATTGGAAAGACCTCAATAGGATTGAGGATTGTAGCCTTTGATTGTGGCGAATGGAATGGGCAGCAAGGAGACGTTGTTGTTTGACGCTTTGCACCTCGAGGTGGAGGCATTAATGGTGAGCTCGCCAGAGTTGCTCGCCGGAGAAGAAGGGTGAAAAAGAAGAGAAAGAAAGAAGAAAGAGAGGAAGATAAGGGGGAGGGAACCAACCCAAGAAGGAGAGATCGTAGATCTCTTATAGACTTTTTTTTTCTTTTTGCTTGTTGTAAAAATGATGACCGTTAGATCTAGAGAGATCCAACGGTTGGGAATGGGTTAGTTAGATGAGAGAGAGAGAGTGACTAGGATAGAGAGATATGGGGGAGAGAAGAATCGGTCAAGTGATACCAATTCTCTCTTGTTGTTGCAAATGGGCATGAGCATGGGTAATGGGCATGGGGCATGGGTCATGGGTATGGGCATGGGTATGGGTCATGGGTCATGGGTCATGGGCTTAGGTCATGGGCCTATGTCATGGGCCAAGATAGATAGATAAAGAGAGAAATAAGAGAGAGGTGAGAGAAAAATATAAAAATAAAAGCATTGGAGGGTCTTGAACCCTGGTCTTCTTTATTCTCTATCGTCTGCTCCACCAATAAGTCAAACTTATCCTTTGATGTCAATTGGTGTGGCCTTTAACACCTAAGTCCTTCTCTTGGTCTCCAGCTATTCTCTCTCTTAGTCCTTGTTCCGGCTCTACGATCCTCTAGCTTTGCCCGTATATGTCTTCTATCTTTTTATCCTAGCCTGTTGGCTCTTTAAGCTTTGATAGAAGTCTTCTGTGGTTGATCGTGGGCCCGCCAGTCCTCGAGAATCGCCCGATAGGGTCTCCTACAAGTGAAAAAGTGCGTAATGAGATTCAACTAAAACACCTTGATACTGGACTATCCGAAATGCGTATATTTCATGCAAATAGTCGATTTTCGTCTAAAGAATGCGTTCTACGCAATGGAAGAAACTCTTATATGGAAAAGTCGACAAAAAGACAAGTTTTACGTAGGAGAATGCGACATCACTATAAGGATAATGGCTTAAAATAAGCACTTTTGAGCGAATATCAATCATCATCATAGACCCTCAGCCAGCTGTTATCTATGTAGTCTATAGAATTTTCTCTCTCCTCTCTCTTCATCTCCTTATACCTCACCACCCGATCCTCAAATCTACTGACCTAACCTCAGATCTCCTGTTCGTTGGCTCTGGCCAATCTCCCTAAGCTTTTTTACCGTTGGATCTTCCATCGGACAGTTGGATCTCTCTAGATTCATCAGTCTACCAATCTGGGTCCCAATCCAGTCATCATCCATCCGATCGTCAGCAAATTATGTCACATCATCTTATGAGGTGATGGACATCATCACTCCATGTGGGCCAGCCAAACGGGCCCATCATCATCGACCCGCGACCCAACCATTTAGTGGACCCCGCGATTTTAAAATAATTTAAATTAATTTTTTTAAAAGAATGGGGGGTCCACTAAATGGGAAAATCCCCCAAAGAATATATATATATATATTATTTTTAAAAATTCCTAATTTCCATATAAAAGGGGGGAAGAGAGGGACGAAACCCTAATTTTCCTTCTCCCCTCTCCTTTTCTCCTCCCCCTTTTCCTTCTCCCCCTTCCATGGCTTCTTCTTTTCCTCATTTTCTTCTTCTTCTCTTCTTCTTCTTCTTCATCTTCTCCATGATCATTGTCGGAGTTGCAGACCTGCAACTCCGGCCACCATCCCGCTGCTGCCCTGCACACGCACCTACTGCACCACCCTACTCCTTGCTCCGCCATCCCGCTGCTGCCCTGCGCACGCACCTGCTGCGCCACCCTCCTCCTTGCTCTACCATTCCGCTATGAGCCTCCACGATGCCGCGAGCACCGCATGTGCGCCTCCACGCCGCTACACTCCTCCTTCCACCACCGCTGCTGTGGACGATCAGAGTACACCACCACCCCTGCTCCTCTAACGCCAACCACCACAACACTAGCTTGTTTCCATCGCTGCAGCCACCTCCTACATCGCCTGTGCGCCTGCTCCCTACTGCGAGCATGGCCTGCACAACCTCCAGCACACCAATCACCATCGCCTCAGCCTGCTAAGAGCGTCCACATCCATCACCGCCTGAACTTTACCTTGCTGGCCGAACCAGCAAGGTTAATCCTTCACGATGCAGCTACATGCCATGTTCCGCACCTCTCTTCACGTTGCAAACATGGTGACCCTTGCCGTATGAGATCCCTGCCCTCTCATTCACATTGCTCACAACCAGCCACTGCAAAGATTCATTGTTCGGGTTGCATACTTGCAACTCCGACTGGTTGCAGCCACCATTTTCGTCATTGTTGCAGACCTGCAGCTACATCCCGTGCCTCCTCTCATGGAGACGATCTGCAAGTGTACATCTCCTTTCGGGCAGCAACCTGACCTACAACTTAGACAGCTGATCCGTCTTCTTCACCTCGTGGCTATAGCAACCACGTACCAGCAATATTGTTACGCCACATGTGCTCTTCTTCACGGGTTGACCAACAACAACCTTGGATAGCATGACATCTCCTCCACCATTTTCTTCATTAATGCCAGCAACGATGCAGCCATCGAACCTCCCTTCAAATCTCATGCATCCTCTTCTTCACAACTACAACCTCCTCTCTAAGCCACCACAGTTGAAGGCGTGACTTGTTCACCTTGACACATCCCCTTGGCCAGCAACAATCCACCATGGCTCATCCCCTTTCTCCTTCTGGCTCACTTGCACAACTTCTCCCCAAAGCTAGGCCAACTCACTTGTCCAAAGCAACCCACAAAGACAACACCTTTGTGCTCCACACTTGGCCAATCACATGTCCGATCCCGGTAAGTGTTCAAAGGTTAGTTTCTCTTACTATTCATGTTTTCTCTCTCTAAAAATATGTTTTCTCTCTAGGGTTAGTAACTTTCTTTCTCTAAAATTCCCCAAGCTGATCGCCTTTTTGCACTGTCGACTCCGTTCGGTGAATGCAAAAGGGTGAGTTTCTCCCTCACCTCTACCATGTCGGCCGTAAACGACCGAGGTGAACTTCTTTCTCTTCTTTCTCTCTATCACTTTCTTTCTCTCTCTATGCTATTTTCTCCCTTTCTCTCTCTACCCTCTTAATCTCTCTCTAGAGTTAGATTTCTCTCTCTAGCACCTTCTCTCTCTCTCTACCCTTTTCTTCTCTCTCTAAAATCTCTTTTTACATGCTTTCTAGAATAGATTTACCGCTTTATTTATTTCTGTC
This sequence comes from Euptelea pleiosperma, assembly GCA_035048495.1. Taxonomy (NCBI): domain Eukaryota; kingdom Viridiplantae; phylum Streptophyta; class Magnoliopsida; order Ranunculales; family Eupteleaceae; genus Euptelea; species Euptelea pleiosperma. Next base: position 31,245,305 of record CM068541.1, read on the forward strand.
ATTTATTTCATGTAAGCAACAATTTGATTTCGATGATTTTAGTATTTTCTGGATCTCATTTGGATGTATTTTTAATCGGCTCGCCCTTCTCATCTTTTCACTTTTCTCTTGTATATTATCTGTCATTTTCTATTCTTATTCATGCTAATCCGACTAATCCTAAGTGCGGATCGACATCTGACACATAACCACTATGCACAAAGCTCGCAGATTTTGCAGGAAATCAGATTAAATTATAAATTTGGTTGAAATTAGGGTTTCTGTCCAACGACCGAAAAAACCTAATTGCAAATGGCACCGCTGCTGCTCGGGTATGAGAGTGCGAAAAGGAATGAAGACAACGAAAATGGAAAGCTCTGAACAATTTAGGAGACTTTCATTATTTGCAGATTTTTAGAGTTTATTTGCTTATTATTTTTTAAAACCTCGGATGGCCGAGAGTCGACTTGTAATAATTTAGGAAATATTTACTGCTTTATTTAGATGTGTGTTCAAGGGTTTCTAGAAACCCTTGATTGAGTGCATCACAAAAATACAAAAAAATCAAAAAATCAGAAAAAATAAAAAAAAATTGTAGTTTCCTTTTCTGCACATTTTAGGATGCTCGCGTATGGGAAGATTGCATTTTTGGATACTTTCCGAATCGAAAAGTTTTCACTTTTACAAGGTTTCCATTTCTGGAAAATTTCAAATTGGAATTAAGCTTATTTGGAAAGTTTTCAAATCGGATGACATTCCATATTTAGAAATTCTTATTTTTAGAGGATTTCTAATTGTGAAAGGTCCCTTTTTTGGAAGGTTTCCAACACGAGAAGAAACCCTAAATTTAGCAAGTTTTCAGATTTAGGAAACTTCTACTTTTAGAGAATTTTTCTAACTTGGAGAAACTCATAAATTGGAAAGGTCTATTAGGGTGTTGATAATTGTTTAGTCAACTCTTATAAATAGTAACTTTCCAATTTACCATGCCTTATTAATTACCCGCCCAAGACAAGGATATTCCAAAAATATTCTCACAACCTAGACCCATATCATATACTAATTCATCTGCAGAATTACGAATCTAAATACGGGTAGGGAGTGAAAGCTCACTTCGAATGAGTCGGGTCCAAGCCCATGAAGGATACCCCTCCCTACCCCGAAGAGGAGACCCCGTGGGGTGGCTTACGGGTAGGTAAAAATTCTAACCTCACCTCGAGTGCGATCCCGGGTGCTAATTGAATGTTTGATGCTTGGTTATTTGGCAACAACATTATCGAACTGCGTGGATAGCCGAAATCAATTCTAAAGAGCAAACCCGGCTCTAAATTGAAACTGATGGGAATTCATCCCCCACCTCAGCACTCTAGCTCGTTTGTAACCCAAGCTCATTTAATAAAAAGAACCAACTAATTAGAACCCTACAATTAGAACAGTGTTCATAGGCAAGTCACATCATAGTGACTCCATCACTATCCTGGTCGAATAAGCCCACGAGCGCGGGTCCCTATTTTTAAACATACCTATAGGTCCCTACTACACCAAGTATATCGAGCTCCCATGTGGCATCTCTGAACTGTTGTTGGTCAGCTATGTTGTCGATTTAGGAACACAACCTTACCCTAGCTTCTTCTCTAAGAAAACATTAGTCAAATTGCTTGACAAATCCGACTAGCCTGGGGCGTATTTAAGACAGTCGATGTGTACCACATCTGTCTAGGCTACGGATTATCTCGTAGTTAACTAGTGTTAGTATTAGAGGGTTATCTTTGAGAGGTGCATCTTTGTGAGATCCAAGAGTGCAAGCAGTCCATCGGACTTAATCAGATATATAGTGGTTCCGCCCACTCTCATAAATTGATTGTCCTCCACAAATAATACCTTAAGATCCAGTAACATGTTGTTCATTTAGAACTGGCTTAGGACTATCCGTTTGTTCTTTGCGCATCATGTAGTTAGTTCACTCAAGTTAGTATCTCCTACAACTGATTCTAGGGCTTATTTCTATGGGTTCAACTACCATATTGTTTGACTCGATCTAAAAGTCTTTCAATCATCAACACCCTTACCTTACCTCTACCTCTTGAAACACACATTTCATGCTGGATAGGGGTGCTTACTGTAAACCCCACTGGAGTCTGCTCCACTAAATCCATCCCTGAAACACACATGGTGTCTTCAGCTCTGCTAACCACAGTTTGAGAACCCTCTCAGTCTTTACTGAGAAAGAACCTACCCATACTACTGCTGGGTTTGGTTAGTTCGAATAGAAGCATTCCCGTTCCAACTGATGAGCTGGATGACTGATGACTCAATCAATCTCCTTGTGCTTCAACTTGGTTGGGGGTGCTTATCAACCCCTTTGTATCTGGCTGAAGACATAAAACTTAGCGCTTTTGGAAAGGCAACTCCGATTTCCTAGTTACATGAGTTGCATGCATCTTTTATTGTTATATCTATCTGTCATACAGGTACACTCACTACAAAAAATCTTCTGATACCAGACAGTATTCATTTCATGCTCCATTGGTAACATCCTCCATATTCCTTGCATCATTATCATTATTTCATCATTTTTTGTTCCGGTCATGAGCACCGAGGACGGTGCTATATTTTGGTTGGGAGGTGTCTAATGTTTTTCAAAGTTTTTTAGAATTTCAAAAATGTGTCAAATACCCTGACTTTGATTAGCTGAAAATCTCCGTTAAGTCAGTATTGAGGATGACATTTATTGTTACATGTTAGCTTTGAGTCAAGTCCAGCGTGACTACAACAGATTTGAAAACTTAAAAAAATTTAGATTTGGCACAAATTGTACACATTCAATTTCAGAGTCATCCTAAGTTTAGAATCTCTAGAAATCCTGGAAGAATAATTATGGAGACCTAATCCAGTGAGCTTTTGAGCATTTAATCATTTCAGAGGGTTATACAACAATTTTGAGTCACAAGATGACTCACGATTCTTCGTGCCCGCAATATTCGTTGAGAGATCTCATTACCCTTTTATTTGATCATGGAACTCAAAACGACATCAAAATTGGATTACTACGGCAGAACATTCTCTGTCTCCAGTCAAGACAGTGTACATGATAGTGCAAACCCTAGAAAATGACTTGGGCCATTTTTTTGAACCGTTCAGCCTTTTAACTCACTTGAATTATACTTCACTAGAAACCCTTTGAACATTTTTAAAAGAAATCCTTGTTAAGCCCATTAACCAAAAACCCAATCTAGCTACGAAATATGACTAGCTACCCTACTTTTGAGATGGATAAAATAATAACCGATGTGGGTGTACCGTGAAAAGATGAAAATCAAAAGAAAAAGAAAGTGGTTCAAGCTAAAAAAAAATATGAAAAGAAAGTATGAAAAAGAGCCGAAGGATAAAATGAGCAGTCTCAGAAATATCAGAAAAAAGAGAAAAATACAAAAGAATGAAAAGAACTAGATAATGGTGCTATATCGTAGGAAAAATATAAGAAAATAGAGATATTCTCTCAAGATATTTGAACTCATGTATCCCTTATTTTTCTACACCTGACCTAAGCCTCATTACAACCCAGGAAAGTCCTACTTGATTCTAGGATAGCACGATCATAAAATGTGGAGATCAGAGATAGAGAAGCTATAGAGTTTGATCTGACATTCTCGAGTGAAGTGATATTTCAATCATGAGATCTTCTATTTTCTAAAGATGTCATTCATTCAAACAATACATATGTGAGATCTTTGCTTTCATATATCAACACATCTCCTCACATATAACTTGAGAGAAAAAAAAAAAAACCGCTGACAAGTTATTCATTTCTGAGAGTTTTACAAGTAAGATTTGAGGTCAAGGTAAAAGAACTTATAGGTGATTTGGAAATCTTTACTGCAAGATGATGAGAATGTTGAGCGCACACACACACACGCAGAGTCTAACTATTCTGGGTCCTGATTATCAGTCTGTAGTCTTGCCAAAGCTTCTCAACTCTTCGCTAGCCTGTAACTATTTTTGCATCCATTCGATAATTTGACGAACGGTGTTTTCCCTGAGCTAATATGAAAAAGTGTGCAGCATGTGCAGAGCTCTTTTAAGCTCATTATTTTGCACTAATTACCACGGATTGGCAATATGCTAGTTGGGGGTTGTGATATTCACTAAAAAGTGATTATTTTCCACTATTATCCTCTAAGCTTTATCATACTCTCCTACGTAAAATTGCTCTATTTATCGACTTTTTTACGTAAGAGTCTCTTTCGTTATGTGGAACATACTTTTCTAGACGAAATGGTATATTTGCATGCATTAAACATATTTTTAGAAGTCTAGAGATTAAGTTGTTCTGATAAAGTCTCATTATGCGCTTCTTCTGTCGCAGAAAACCCCGATTGGATGATTGTCGAGACTTGCAGGCCCACATCGATCATAGAAGCCTAATATTAAAGCGTAAAGAGCCAACAAGCTGTGACAAGAAGATGCAGGTAAAGTACGGGTCAAGTCAGAGATCTTAGAGCCGGACAAAAAACCAAGAGAAAGGCAAAGCTGAAAACCAAGAGACGGGCCAAAGTGATTCAAAGCCGCACCAAATGACATAAAACGATGGCTTACATGATTGGTGAAGCCTATTGAAGCTTATGTTGAAGATCATCATCATAGACCCTCCGCCAGCTATTATTTTTGTAGTCTGTAGAATTTTCTCTCTCCTCTCTCTTCATCTCCTTATATCTCACCACCCGATCCTCAAATCTACTGACCTAACCTCAGATCTCCTGTCCGTTGGCTCTGGCCAATCTCCCTGAGCTTTCTGATCGTTGGATCTTCCATCGGACCGTTGGATCTCTCTAAATTCGTCGGTCTACTAATCTGGGTCCCGCTCCAGTCATCATCCATCCAATCGTCAGCAAATTATCTGTCACAGCATCTTCTGAGATGACAGACATCATCTCTAATTTTCCTTCTCCACTCTCCTCCTCTTCTCCCCCCTTTCCTTCTCCCCCTTCCATGGCTTCTTCTTCTCCTCCTTTTCTTCTTCTTCTCTTCTTCTTCTTCATCTTCTCCATGATTATTGCCGGAGTTGCAAACCTGCAACTCTGGCCGCCATCCCGCTGCTGCCTTGCGCATGCACCTGCTGTAAGCACCGCCTGTGTGCCTCCACGGTGTTGCAACCAGCAACCCCTCTACGCTACTGCACTCCTCCTTCCACCACCGTTGCTGTGGGCGAACAGAGTACACCACTACCCCTACTCCTCCAACGCCAACCACCACAGCACCAGCTTGTCTCCACCGCTGCAGCCACCTCCTACACCACATGTGCGCCTGCTCCCTGCTGCAAGCATGGCCTGTACGACCTCCAGCACACAAATCACCACCGCCCCAGCCTCCTAAGAGCGTCCACATCCATCACCGCCTGAACTTCACCTTGCTGGCCGAACCAGCAAGGTTAATCCTTCACAATGCTGCTACATGCTGTGCTCCACACCTCTCTTCACGTTGCAGACATGGCGACCCTTGTCGTATGAGATCCCTGCCCTCTCTTTCACGTTGCTCACAACCAGCCACTGCAAAGATTCATTGTTCGGGTTGCATACCTGCAACTCCGACCAGTGGCAACCACCATTTTCGTCATTGTTGCAGACCTGTAGCTACATCCCGTGCCTCCTCTCTTGGAGACGATCTGCAAGTGTACATCTCCTTTCGGGTAGCAACCTGACCTGCAACTTAGACAGCTGGTCCGTCTTCTTCACCTCGTGGCTATAGCAACCACGTACCAGCAATACTATTACACCACAGGTGCTCTTCTTCATGGGTTGTCCTACAACAACCTTGGATAGCACGTCATCTACTCCACCGTTTTCTTCATTAATGCCAGCAACGATGCAACCACCGAACCCCCCTTCAAATCTCAGGCATCCTTGAAAGTTGGGTTTTTCCGTGTCGTCATAACGAAAACCCTAATCCAACAAAATTTGTAAGTTATCCAAAACTTTTAACCTGTAAAATGAGCAATTTTGCACAGTGGCTCGTGTCGGATGTCGATCCGCACTCGAGATTAGTCGGATTAGAGCGAATAAGAACATAAAATGACAGATAATATACAAGAGAAAGGTGGAAGGATGAGAAGGGTGGATTGATTTAAAAAACCAAATGAGATCCAGAAAATACTAAAATCATCGAAATCAAATTGCATTAATTAAATTGTTGTTTACATGAAATAAATGACATAAATAAATAAAGCAGTAAATCTATTATAGAAAGCATGTAAAGAGAACTTTTAGAGAGAGAAGAGAAGGATTGAGAGAGAAATAGGAGATAGAAGTGTTCACCTCAGTCGTTTACCGGCCAACAAGGTAGAGGTGAGAGAGAAACTCACCATTTTGCATTCACCGAACTGAGTTAGCGATGCAAAAAGGCGATCAGCCTGGGGAATTTCTAGAGAGAAAATCTAGAAAGAGAATCAGACAGAAAGTGGAAGGTAGAGAGAGAAGGGGTTCTAGAGAGAGAATACTCTCTAAAGAGAGAAAAAGATAAGAATAGAGAGAGAATGGAGAATACCTTGGAATGACTTACCAGAGATCAGCCCGTGGAGTTCGGCCAATGAATGCACAAGGGAGAGTGCAGATTGATGTGGAAACCTTGCTGGTTCGGTCTTGGAAAGGATCGGCCACTTTGGAGGCTGTGCATGATGGTTATGAACAGTGGAAGATGAGCACGTTGGTAGCAAGTGAGGAGGTGCACATGGATAGGGATGAGGGCAGCAAAGTGGTGATCAGCCGAAGTGAGCATGAAGGATGGATAGCTTGCCCATGGTGGTTGCAACCATGTTGAGAAGGTTGGCCAAGGCATTGAGAAGGTTGCTTTGGGGGCAGTGTTTGCTAGCCTGTGGAGGAAGGGGTTGAAGCACGCCCTGCAAGGTGCATAGATGGTGCAATCTGCTGGTGGAAGAAGTGAATGACGCTGGTCCAAAAGGTCTTGCTGCACCCCGTGGAGGGGGGAGGATGAGCACGTCATTCTTGGTGGTGCTGCGTTGGTGGCCAAGAGCAGCGTGGTGGTGAGTATGAGTTGTAGGTGCAGCAAGGTTGCTGCCTGGAGAACTTGCAGAGGTCGGTCAAGGAGAGGAAACACCCAGTAGGTTGCATATCCAGAGGAAGCTCGTGTTGGAGGAAAGATTGCTGGCCGTTAGAACAGCAAACCGTGGTAGATCGCTCGGAGAAGATGACCGGAGTTGCAGCGTGGATGGTGCCCCTGAAGAGGAAAACCAGACCGTGTGTTCTCACTGTTGTGAGAAGATGGACCGGCCATCTGCTAGAGAAGAAGACGAAGAAGAAGAAGAAGAAGAAAATGGCCGAGAAAGGAAGAAGAAGAACAAGGGAAGGGGGAGAAGGAGAAGGGGAAAAGGAGAGGAGGAAAGGGGGTAGGAAATTAGGGTTTCGTCCCTCTCTTCCCTCCTTTTATAAGCTTCCTAATTTTCATTAATGGAAATTACGAATTTTAGAAATAAATTTTTTTTTTTTAATAAACCTTTCCTTTAATTGGGGAATTTCCTCATTTAGTGGACCCCCCATTCTTTGAAAAAACTTATTTAAAATATTTTGAAATCGCGGGGTCCACTAAATGGTCGGGCCGCGGGTCGATGATGATGGGCCCGGCCATTGGCCCGGGCCCACATGGAATGATAATGGGCCCTAAGATGATGTGACAGATAATTTGCTGACGATCGGATGGATTGTGACTGGATTGGGACCCAGATTAGTAGGCCGGTGGATCTAGAGAGATCCAACGGTCTAGTGGAAGTTCCAATGGTCCAATGGAAGATCCAACGGTCAGAAAGCTAAAGGGGATGGGACAGAGCCAACGAGAAGGAGTTCTGGGGTTAGTTCAATTATTATTTTAGCCATATCAAAAGTAGGGTAGCTAGTCATACTTCGTAGCTGGACTGGGTTTTAGTTTGATGGGCTTAACAAGAAAAGGCTTTTATAGAAAGGTTCAAAGGGTTTCTAGTGAAGTATAATTCAGGTGAGTAAAAAGGCTGAATGGTTCAGAAAAATAGCCTAAATCATTTTTTAGGGTTTGCACTATCATGTATACTGTCTTGACTGGATACAGAGAAGGTTCTGTCGTAGTAATCCAATGTTGATGTCGTTCCGAGTTTTATGATCGAAGCAAAGGATAATGAGATCTTTTAACGAATATTACGGGCGAAAAGAATAGTGAGTCATCTTGTGACTCAGAATTATTGTATAACCCTCTGAAATGATTCAAGGCTCGAGAGCTCACTGGGTTAGGTCTCCACAATTATTCTCACAGGATCTCTAGAGTTTCTAAATCTTTCTAAGTGTCCGACATCAATGTAGTACGTACAACTTGACTTTAATTGAACTCAAAGCTAACATGTAACACTTTTAGAAAATGACATCCTTTAAAAAAAGACTTAACGGAGATTTTCAGCTAATCCAAGCCAGGGTATTTGACACATTTTTGAAATTCTATGAAACTTTGAAAAACATCGGAAATCACCAAAAAAAAATAAGATTTTTTTTAATATATATAAATATATATTTATCAAAATGAATACATGAGTTTTGGTAAATACCCACCCCCAACCAAAATATAGCACCGCCCTCAGTGCTCATGACCGAGACATAAAAAGATGAAATAACGATAATGATGCAAGGGTCTAGGGAGGATGTTACCAATGGGGCATGAAATGAATACTGTCTGGTACTAAATAATTTTCTGTATTGATTGTACCTGCATGACAGATATAAATAAAATACGCATGCGACTCATGTAACTAGGAAATCGAAATTACCTTTTCGAAAGCACTAAGCTTTATGTCTTCAGCCAGACACAACAGGGGCGATAAGCACCCCCAACCAATTTGAGGCATATGAAAACTAAGCGAGTCATCAATCATCCAACTCATTAGTTGAAGCAAGACGCTTCCAATCGAGCTAACCTAACCCAACAATAGTACGGGGTAGGTTCTGTCTCAGTGAAGACTGAGAGGGTTCTCTGGCTGTGGTTAGTAGAGCCGCAAACTCATAAAGAGGAGCGGGTATGGGAGATCAATAGTGGGTCTCTCATCAGTAAGAAACCTAGCAAAGGGATTCTCTGACCATGGTTAGTAGAGCCGAAGACACAATGTGCATCGGGGATGGATTTAGTAGAGCAGACTCCAGTGGGGTTTACAGTAAGCACCCCTATCTAGCATAAAATGCAGTGAGACTGAAATGATCATCAATTCTCAGAGACGGGATTAATGAGAACCGTCTGCCTGGTCTCTCATCGGGAAGAGACCTATGAGGAGGTAGAAGTAATGTAAGGGTGTTGAAGATCGAAAGACTCTCAGATCGAGTCAAACGATGTGGCAGTTGAACCCAGATAGATAAGCCCCAGACTTGGTTACAAGGAGACACTGGAGTGGTGATCATAAATTATGCATATAGAGTAAGCAAGATAATCCTATGTCTAAAATAAATCAGGATAAGCTTGATGATTTATCTTGTTAGTTTGTGGGGTATGGTAGATTATGACAGTGGGCGGACCACTGGTTTATCTTGTTAACCGCCAGACTAACTCTGTCGCTCTTGGGTTCTCACTGAGATACACTCTTCAAAGCAAATGCTTCAGTACTAACTCAAATTGATCGCAAGATAACCCAAAGTCTAGACAGACGTGTGGTACATCGGCTGACTTAAATACACCCTAGACTTATCGGATTTGTCAAGCAATGGAGATGAGTGTTCCCTTAGTATAAGCTATGGTTGGTTTGTGTTCCTAACCCAACAAATAGCAAACCAAAAAAGAACCAGGAAAGCCACTTGTGAGCTCAGTATACTTGAATAAAATGGACCTATGGGTGTGTTAGACAATAGGGACCCACGCTCGTGGACTTATTCGACCTAAGATTGATGGAATGACTAAGTAGAGGGGTGTCCTAGAACACCGATCTAGTTTAGCTATAGCTCTTGATTCTTTTTATTAAAGGTGGATCATGTAGATCAAACTCAGCTGGAGTGATGAGGTGGGTGATAAAATCCCACCAGTTTTAAGAGGAGCTGGGTCTGCTCAATTAGGGTTCATTAAGTAGCGGCCATCCACGCAGTGCGAATAAGTTTATGGAGAAGCAAATAGACACGCGGCACTTTAATCACCCAATTGCACAGTATCGCACTCAAGGCAAGGGAAGTGACTTACCTTCCGTGGGCCACACCACGGGGTCTCCTCTTCGGGGTAGGGAGGGGTATCCTTCATGGGCTTGGGCCCGGTTCCTCTTTAGTAAGCTTTTGCTCCCTACCCGCATTTAGATTCGCAATCCTGCATACAAATTACTGTACGAGATGGGTCTAGGGTGTGGGAATATTTTTGAAATATCCCTACCTTGGGTGGGTAAGCAATCAATCAATTAGGCAGAATCCGTTATAACGGCCATTTTTGAAACCATGATTATAATAACAATAATTATAATTAATAACAATAATAATAATAATAATAATAACGAAATCAACAATGATAACAATAATATTACAATACTAATTTTATTGTGCATTGTAACGTGCAAAATGGACCCAAGTGCAGCAAACCAAGCAGGGCCTAAGAGACATAACCTGAACCTTCGACCAAGCCACATAGCTCAACTCCCCAATTGAAATGGGCGAGCCAGTAAAGAGCAACCACCGAACCCTGCCTGTCTGGGCTGAACCAATGTTGCATCACTTTAATGCCCCCACTTGGGTTACAAGCTCGCGCTATTGAGCTCGGCAATATCTATTGCCTTGTCAACCATATGTAAACTATTAATTTCTTTCTCTTTTAACCGATGTGGGACTATAACGGAGGAGTTTTTTTTTTCTGCTGGCTGGGAATGTAGTTTCATCATGATCTTAATAAATGTTGATACTTCACATGATCACGATTTTCTTAGCAGTTTGATGTTAGATTGTGGGCCATCCAAGAGTTAGGACCACTGATGTTATATTGGTTTATTATAGGTTGATTCATAAGCCGGATTATCATCCTTCCCCTTCCTTTCCATATTTTTTTTTATTTTTTTTATTTTTTGGGTCATTTTTTGCACTGATCATGCAGGGGATCATTGTCAAATCAAGTTGATCTTTTTGTTACGATCAACGTTTTTAATGGTCTGTTATAACAGATTCTTAACGTTGCCGTTAAAGAGCTGTACATTGAATCCCTGTGCTTTGTGAACTTGAAAATAATGGTGTGTACCCATCAAACTAAGAGTAAAGGGGTGTTTTGGATCGCAACTTTTAGACTTGAAAAAGTCTTTTTTTCCACAAAAAGACTTTTTCCAAAATAATAGATTGTTTGGATGACTATTTTTAAAAGTCTTTATTCTATAAAAATATATTTTTGAAGCCAAAAAGTCTTTATAAAAAAATAGCTGAAAGCTGTTTTTCAAGTAAAAAAAGACTTTAAAATTTTACTAGCTCAATGAACATAATAAACAAAGAAACAGTTTATGATAGAAGTCCCCTTCCAAAAAAATGAAGACATTATATTGGTGGAGCCAACTAAAAGAAGATAAAGACATTTTGCATTAATGATGATCCAAACAACCTGTTTAAGAAAAACATATTTTCAAAAATATATTTTCAGAAAAGTCATTTTTCTAGAATAAATATTTTTTGAAAAATGGCGATCCAAACACCCCATAAGATTGGTCATTTTAACTTTTACCAGTTCTGGACAAAGGAAGATGATTATCTAACAATGCTCTTAACATACGAGCTACGAGTCTTCCGAAGAGGATTATAATTAATTCGAAGTGGTCCAGGATAAGCCTCATCAATCTGAGCGATTACCTTGTCTGATTGTGAGTGGTTCAGCTTCAATCTCTGGAAATGGATTGGTAGAAGCTGACTACATCTTCTTAATAGCAATGGAGATCCATTTGAATCCACATTCGTTGTCCATAAATTCAAGCACATAATCGTGAACCTTGTCATCCAAAACTCATTCAATTTCAACTTCAATTCTATTCCTAGTCTGCATCGAAATCACATCAAAGGTCGAAGAAACACAAAGAATTCATAACAGTAATGACCATTCAACGAAGATAAACTCATCACAGTTTCGATGTATGGAGCTGTTTATTAATAGACTTTAGTACAGCGACAAAACTTACAACTTCACGCTTGTAAATATGTATCAACATTATTCTCAGGTACATACATTCTATGACTTGAAAGTCTTCCTGTCATGCGGAGAAGAAAAATCCGTATCGGGACCAATAGGAATGATCCCAAATGGATTGATAGAAGGATGGCTTCCGTAGTAATGTCGCTTGATGTGTTCCATGTTAACCGCGCTACTCATGCCCGGGACTTGGAAAATGTCTTTAGTGTAATTGAACAAATTAGGATATTCACGAAGCAACTTTTTATTACACTTGAAGTGAACAGCATAAACCTGTAGGAAAGTGGATCAAAATCACAAAGTTACCAAAAGAATCTGACTTTAGGAAGATGGGAGTGCACTTATCCAGGAAAACTATTTTTTTTATAAGTCCAAATGAATTAATTAAAAGGAGATCGAGGAGTTCGAGAGATGTGCAAAGAGAAAGAAGAGGAAAGAAGCACAAAATGAAAAGAAAAGCACTGGAACACCCTCTTCTAACTTCAAAACATCCTCAAATCTGAAAGGTTCCAACGCCCATTATAGGTCTTTCTCTCCATTACGAGGTTCTTACTTTTCCTATGCTTATAAAAGTATCCTATATAGAAAAAGAAATTGGACGGAATTTGGAAGAATACTTCCAGTGTGTTGGGTGGGAATAATAAAGGGTGTTTTGTTTCATTGATAAGGGGTGATTCACTTTGCGTAGGCCCAGCAAACTGGAATGTATGGAAGGAGGGGCAAAATCCAATACTTATATGTTTTGGCTGGCGCTGTTCATGCCCTTCTTTTTCATTTTCTTTCGTGGCCGAAAGAGGGAAAGGAAGCGGAGGGGAGTTTCGGGAACAAAGCCAAAACCCAATCACTAAAAAAAAGAACCTCTTAGCTCTGTTAAACTATCCTACACTAAAAGAAGTTTTTCCATGTAAATGGAAATACTAGCTTATTACACTAAACGGAGTTTAAAATGTTTTTAATTTTGAAAAAACATATAATTTAGATATATCAACTATATACAACTGTGTTGTGGAATGAGATTGTGGGATCGACCAATGTAATTTCATCAGGCTAACATACTCTCCTACTTAAAACCATCTGAATTTCAAGCATCAGTGTTCACTTTGAAGAAAAAAAACTTCATACCTCATCAAACCTTATAAGAGTGACAAACAATCGAATATCAGCTTCAGTCAGTGTGTTCCCACAAATATACCGCTGCTTGCTAAGTATCTCCTCGCATTTATCCAAAGCTTGATATAGCTTTTTAGTTGCCTGCACATATTTAAAATTAGAAAAAACCACCAAGCAGTCTTGGTAAGATAACAAAGATTGGAATCTCTAGCATAGAAAAATACTAGCAGTTTAGTTCAATCATAGTGTCACAGATGAATTACCTCTTCATAGGGCCCTTGCTTCTTAGCAAAGCCACACTTATAAACACCGTTATTTATCCCGTCATATACCCATTCATTAACCTCATCAATCTGAGCTTGCAAGTGAGCAGGGTAAAGGTCCAAAGCTGCATTCTCTGCTATATCATTGAACTCAGTATTGAACATGCGGATTATCTCTGAACTCTCATTGTTCACAATTGTTTTGAGTTTCTTATCCCATAAAACCTGTCAAACAGCACATTCTTAATGAAGATTTCAGAAGGCAGACAAAAGAACTACAAAAAATGATGCATGGGTAGTAAGCGTCAGAGAATCTACATACAGGAACAGTATATTTTCCAGAATAGTTTGTACTAGCAAGCTCATAGAGTTCCCTAATAGTTCTTGCTCCATTTAGTGGATCAGGTTCAGCTCCCAGTACTTCAGTGCTTGAAGTGGGAAAGACCCATCCCATATGATCGTCACTCTCCTTTGTTCTTTCCCATTTGGGGCTGACTGACTGAGCGACACATGAACACATGACATTAATAGATAAGGAGAAATCAAAACATACAATAACAATCATAAGCATAGTTTACCGTGAAACTAATAGCTTTTTCAAGCCCCTTAATCTTCAAATATGACAAGCACCTCGATGCCCAGGGACATGCATATGATATATATAGATGATATCTCCCAGACTCTGCAGGAAAAGGGGATGTTGGATCTCGTGAAATAATATTACGGAATGTCGATGGACTTCGTGTGAAAGCACCAGCATCTGAGGTCTCATCTACTGCCGACCGAGCCATCTGAACAGTGTGCTGAAGAATAAATTACGTACAGATTTAGTATTAACCACCAACTAATAAGTCAAGATTAAAGTAGATAATTGTTTCTGATTTATGAAAATTGCTAAAACCTCTTGATGATTTTAGCTATTAGACTATGTAACAAGGACACTTCACTTTTAGGGATTTTGCCGTGTCAGACATCTCGACACTTGGACACGCATGTCGACACTTCCCAACACACATTTGGACACTTATGGCCGTGTCACCCCTTATTTTAATAATTTTTAATATAAAATTGATTCCTAAAGGTGGGTTGGTTTGTTCCATCCTCCATACAATAATAAACTAATATATATTTTCTGCTTTATTTTCTATTTTTGTTATTTTATTAATAATTTTAAGCATTCATATGTATTAATATATTATAATTAATATATGTACGGATGTGTCCACGTATCGTATTTTTTAGGTTGCCGTGTCGGACACCTCATATCCGTGTCGGACACCAACACCCGTGTCAGTGTCCTTGTTACATAGCTATTAGACCTATGTGCTTGCAAAAACTTGCTCTTGTTCTCTCATTATCTTACCATTAAAGTAATTATTTAATCATTAAATCTAGGCAACTGTTTCAAATATACCTTGACCTCATAATACCCAAATGAAAATAAAAAAAAAGTCAAGCAATCAAAAGCTAAAGCTGCAACCCAAATTAAGAAAACCTGAAACAATAAAATATGATAAAGCTAAGGTGTTAGTTTACATGAGAGCTAAGTGTCCTCAAAATATCCCTGATTAATAATTTTTTTGATAAGTAAAGGTTTTATTGAAAAGGCCAAAACCAAAGGGAAAGCCACCAATTAGGTCGAGATGACCTACAAAACGGAGCAATACAAACAAGCGAAAGGAACCAAAAGACAACTAAACGTAAGGATACTGAAATCTAACAACTCCCATACACCATGAGTTCCCACTTATACATCGTCTTCAAAGAAGACCCTTTAATATATAATTCTTTTGATTGGTAATTGGAAATATGAATTACTTAGTTTCGGATATAAAGATCTAATTAATCACCAAGTCTACTACTACAATTTCAAAATGAGCCTGTATTGCATAATATCCAGATGATCGATAAGTCTCAGGAATTTAGGGCGTGTTTGATTGCCAAGTGGGAAAATTGCATTTTTCTTGGGAGAACACAACTGTCCATTGTTAGATAGCAATTTTAAATCTGTATAATTTTCCCTACCAAGCCATTTAAATCTGGATAATTTTCCCTACTAAGCCCGGAATTCATTTCCAATCCAGATAGGTGAGAATTCATTTCCACCTGAAAATGCGCCTTCATTTTCTCACATGATTCAAATATGTGTTCTCAGTTGCAATCAATCAGCCATTTTAGGCATTTCCCATATGTATTTTCTTGGGAAAATCTTCTGTGCAATCAAACACGCCCTTAGAAAAATGAAGATGCACCCCCAACATGATTTAACCAGGAATTCTAAACTATCCTAAGAAGTACCTTATAATCCTCTTTATCTGTTGGTACCTCATATGCCCATACCCCATTTAGTTGGTTGAATAGCCTGGCACATAAGTTTTGTATTCATTAGCCGAAAGACCTGATCAAAATTTCAGACCTGACTAATAGTTGGTCGGATCTCGATGTATACTCATACCCGGGCTATTGACACCCCCTAAGTTGTACAATATCAGTATACCAATTATATAATTGCGCAGTGTTACTATCATCCATAGTGGGCATCTCCCTATACCTATGAATTCCATTGGACCCAGAAACGATACATTGGAAGAATCTTTTGGGTCTTCCAATATCAATAGGTTGATTGTTTGGCTCCTGTATCTTCCAAAAGGGAAAAAGATCTCTAAGAGTTGTTTCATGGATCCGAAAGAGAGTACTTGGGTTCTCCCAATAACTAAAAAGTGTATCATGCCTGAATCAAACTTTTCACACTACACATATCGCGAAGACCATTTTCCTACACAAATTTGATTTATTTCTACTAATATAACTACAGATGATCTTAGATATATTTTTACTTCATGGATATCTTCCAATATTATTACAGAACTGTATGAAAGTATAGCAACTAATTCCATGTATATGTAGCGTTTGGGCGTTTTCTTTCTTATTCCATGTATAGCAACTAATTCCTTAAAAAGAGAATTCAATTCAAACAAACACATAAGAAAGGCAAAACCCCACTTCTCTAATCTCCATAATTCTTCCAAAATACATGATTCTACACTAAAAAGTCACGCATTCACGCCTAGAAACAGAGCAGAAAATCATAACAAATGGAGACAGTAAAGAGACAAAGATCAATCATATTATTCAGGTTGAGAGAGAGAGAGAGATGAGAATTAGATTACCAAAGAAAATTGCAGGAGAGTAAAGGGGATCTTCTTCTCTAGCAGACCAAAAGCTTTATGGGCTTTGGGAAGGAAACAGATCATCTATCTGCTTTTTATCTCTCTCTCATCTCAAATCAAGCTGCCCTGATTGATTAAAGTTATTAAACTACCAAATCCACGGTTCCGTCATACAGTACGCTTTCTTTCCTCGTTTACCTGTAAAACATTGGAGGCGAGGCGGCTGCAGGAGTAGAAGTAGAACTTTAACTTTGCAGCCGGACGTACGACAGCAAAGTTGCTGACAGACCACAATATGAGCCACGTGGCATACTCTTAGAGGATACTGACCGTACCGATGTTTGGCCCATCCCTAGGTGGATCTACATACCAAAAATCAGCCTGATTAGTAATTTCAAACCTTTGGATCTTTGTACCCCAAATAATGCTCAAATTCCCCAGTTAAAAATCAACTGAAAACGATTCCAATCCAACGCTTAGAAATAACTAATCAGGTTCAAATTCCACGGTTGAGAAGCATGCCCCTGTTGTTGACCAAGGCATAAATTTGGAGAGAAAGATCTAGAATAATAGATGAACAACCCTTATCAAGCAAATTGCTCTCACGGAAGAATCATATAAAAAAAAAAAATGAAGAAATGAAGAAAGAAAGATGGAGACTACCCATCTCTCGATGCTAAGAATGGTATGTACTTGAAGTAGTGTTGGAGAGGGTGTTAAACACAAGTGCAACCAAGGTTTAAAAGGGACCGTTATAACGGTATAATGGTCTGGGGGCGTTACTGTTTTTTCCATTATAACAAAAAAAAACGCTCAGGGACAAAAACGGAAAAAAAAAACAAAAAATAACGGAAATAACAGAAAAAATGGGCTCTGAAATTCAAATTTTGAATTTTGAAATTTGAATTTCAAAATTTCAATAACGGAAAATTAACAGAAAAAATGGCCCTTTTTCACATTTTTTCCAGAAAATAAGTCATTATGGCCCTTTTTCACATTTTTTCCAGAAAATAAGTCATTATTTTTGTTATAAGGGAAAAATAACGGCCGTTATTTTTTGGGCGTTTTAATGGTGTGTAACGTAATGGGGTAGGTCCGAATCCGTTATAACGGGGTAGGTCCGAATCTGTATAAAATAACGGCCGTTATTTTTTGGGCGTTTTAATGGTGTGTAACGTAATGGGGTAGGTCCGAATCCGTTATAACGGGGTAGGTCCGAATCTGTATAAAATAACGGCCGATTTGTAAACCTTGAGTGCAACTAAAAAAATAAGCCATGTGGCACACTCTTACAGGACTCTAACCGTATGGATGTTTGTCCTATCCCATGGTGGACCTACAAACCAACAATCAGCCTGATTAGTGATTTATAGGCTTTGGATTGGACTTATTTTCATGGGCTGATCTCAACTGTGTGAATTTGAGCAGTATTTGAGGTACAAAGATCCAACACTTATAAATTACTAATCAGGCTGATTTTTGGTTGTAGGTCCACCATGGGATATGACAAACATCCATACGGGCAGAGTCCTGTAAGAGTATGCCACGTGGCTTATATTGTGTCCCTGTACAGATACCTGTCATTTTAGATCTGTCAACGGAGCCCAACCCATAAATTATATACTATAGTAATCAATAATAGTAGTGAAGGAAATTATTGTATTAAAGAGGATGGTTGATTTGTCACGCCCTGAACCCAAGATCCATGACCAAACCCGGAACTCATGGGTCAACTCAACAGTCCGAGGCTAAGGTTGGAGAATAATTATATAGAAGTGATCATGTGTCTATATTCTAGTCAAAATAAATCAAATACGTGAAAACATTACTCCAACATTCCCATAATATCCACCATTCGATCTATATCAAAAAATCAAAAAGGGAAAAGAAATTTAAATTGAAAAATCATAAAATCTACACGACTTGTCTATCTTGTAGATTTTCTACATAGTTCATTACTTAGAGTTAGAAAACCTACCACTTATCAGTGTAAAATAGACTTAAAGACTTACCTAATCAATATTTTTAAAATAGATGCCAGGAATATAGATTTTCCCAGAAACTCTGTCGAAGTCTGTGCAATGTTTTGAAATTCAAAAACTAGTTCGACACCCTCTCAATGTCAAGGTCATAACTTTCTGCAAAACATCCTCTTGGGCTGATTTTTGGTTTGTAGGCCCATCTAGGGATTGGACAAACATCCATATGGTCAACATCCTCTAAAAGTGTGCCATGTGGTTCATATTGTGAGCGGTCATTAGGGGTGGTTAACGAAGTTTTCCTCGGGTGCTTTCATAATTTGTGGGGTGCAAATAAATTTTTCCATTTTCTATTAGCCAATGATTCATCTCACATAAATCAAGGATTTTATAACATCAAATAGATCACAATTTCGGCATCAGAATAAAAAGTTATGCCCCGAACACTAAAAATATATATTAATTTATCCGCTAAATAAAAGAGGGGAATACTCCCAGCATGAGATTTTTCGAAAATCTCCGAAAAGTCACCGATAACATCCTACCATATATAACCCAAGGGTTGAGTGCAAATGGCCAGGACTCCACTCCAAAAAGTAGGAGGTTCTGAGTTCAACTCTCCTTGGGGCCACCCCCTGGAAAGAGTAGAGGGTATTAAGTGGCTCTGTCCATATCAAGGTTTAAAGGAGGCCGTATTAACGGTTAAACGGATTGGGGGCGTTACCGTTTAAATGGCTGTTAAAACCGATTGAAACGGCCAGGGGCAAAAATGGAAAATAGGAAAAAATGGAATTTAACGGAATTAAACGGATTTTAACGGGTTTTAACGATTTTAACGGAAAAAATGGCGTTGAAATTCAAATTTTGAAATTTGAAAATTAAAAAAAAAAAAAACGGATTTTAATGGAAATTAAACGGATTTTAATGGAATTAAACAAATTTAACGGTCGTTTTTTTCACAATTTTTTTTAGAATCAAACAGCTGTTTAAACGATTTTAACGGCCATTAAAACAAAAAAAAAAAGGTCATTTTTTTTAAAACCAATAAAACATGTTTAAACGGTTTTAACGGAAACAGGCTTGGGGCGCTACAGTTTAAACGGCCGTTAAAACCATTTAAACGGCCGTTTTTAAAACCATGGTCCATATTAACTCTTCCAGTACACTCCGGCATGTGTGGAAGGGGTGACTATCATGCCGCGGGGGACTAGTCAAGTGCTCTAAGAGGCCCGGATACCCAGGGTTTCCAAAAAAAAAATCCTACCATGTACTAATTATCCAATAAACATAAGGTGAGTTAAACTAAGATGGACAAGTCAATGTGAACCCAAATTATGAAAATACCCTTTCGAGAAAGAATTTTCCAAAAGCCCTTCAAATCTAGAGACATGCTCTCAATAGATATTAGGTTGACTTAACCATTATGTTTCATGTATTTTAGAAAGTAAAATTACTAAGTTAACCCTAAGTTGTATAGTTTAGAAATGTCCTTTAAAGAAAAAAAATTGAGTGTTACAAGATCATGCCTACACTATGATTCATACCAGTTTTGGGTAAAAAATACTGGTTATTACATGATCAACTCAAGCTATAAAGCCACATCTGTAACCTTATGAAGTTGCTTGGGTAAATGACGATACGGAAGATCAATATTACTCGAAGATGTCTTGTTTCATTCTCAATCAGGTCATGTTTTGATGAGATATGGTGTGATATTCACCCATTGAAAGCAACACATTATATTTGGAAGATCCTGAATATGATGGAAAAGCAAATACTTATTCAAGCATAAAGAGAAAACCATCACTCTGAATCCGTTGGTCCTTTAAGCAAATTGCATTTTCCTTAGGAAAACACAATTGTCCCTTGTTAGATAGCCAATTTAAATCTGTATAATTTTCCCTACCAAGCCATTTAAATTTGGATAATTTTCCTTACTAAGCCCTGAATTCATTTCCCATCCAGATAGGTGAGAATTCACTTCCGCCTGAAAATACTACGCCTTTATTTTCTTGCAATCAATCAGCCATTTAAGGCATTTCCCAGATGTACTTTCCTGGGAAAATTTTCTGTTCAATCAAACACCCCCTTAGAGAAAGAGTTCTAAGAGTAGGGAGATAGATTTATAAATAGGATGTAATAGAATCCGCACATTTGATTTGATTTGATTTGATTTGAATGAGAAAATTTCTGTTTAGGGTGTCTCATCTTTGGACAATTCAACACAATCGTGACGTATATTCCAATAATTTCATTGCTATAAGCAGGTACCATGGTTACAACGATAAAATTCTCTATGGATCCCATGAAAATGATCATTCAAACAGAAAGTGGGTCAGTTGATTGATCCTAACCATCCAATCAATTGCATACCATGCATTCCAAAATACAAGTAGAACGGACCACATGTCAACCCATTTCAACTCTCTTGGAGTCAACTAGTAGAGTCCCTAAACCTTAAGGCCAGCCTCAGCCAATGGTTTTATGCGTCCAAAAAAATGTGATGGTGAAGATGGTGAAGATAATTCATTACTACCTCTGAATTTCAGACCAACATACTTCCTACGATCATCAATCAATCACCAAGCAAAATTTTGTCAGACGGTTTCAGACCTTCATTTTTCTGAGATTTGGTCTCTCTGGGTGTCATCATCGACTTGACAGAAATAATAAAGAGATGACAAACAAATTAAGACATCAGTAATGATAAGGCCAACCACATCGAACACAAATTTTGGAGCAAATAACCCCCACACCTGCAACAAAAGTAAGCACCATATGAATTGATACATGTGCCAAATTTAAGTACTCTGGTGGGTCCATTGCTATGCGAAAATCCAAAAAAGAAAAGATGTCATTACCATCAAATGCCGCCTTTGAATCGTGACACATATTATCGTGAACGTGGTTGTCACAGCGGTAATGAGTCCATACATCAGAAACACCTGAAACAGAGAAGATGAAGATCAATCAGTCTTTATCAAAGGTAGTTAACAAACAAACAATAATCTCTATAAACCCAAATGCTAATGAATTAGAAAACTCTTTGGTAGATTCGGTTTGAACATACTCCTCCAGAAACTATTAAAATTCACCTGAGATAATTTCACAAAAAAAATTCCCTTTCCTCGGCTACTCGGAGAATATGGATATTGGAGCGTGACAAGAAACGGAAGGCCAAGAATGGGAAGGATGTGAGAAACACCAAATGTATCAATTGAAAGTATAATTGCTTGGCGAATGAGGTTGAACTCGTCAAACCTGAAAACAAATCCAGGGTTAAAATCATCTACAAATTAAACTAGATTCTTAGTCTATACCCAAATCTGCTCAATGGTTATAACGGGATAGTACAAAATATTTCAGAATACAAGGCCAAAACCTAGTAACAATGTCATGCATAGACTTCAGTTAAATCACTAAGAACATGGAACCTTTATTGCACTTACCCAATAAATGCAGCACCATATCGGAGGCCATCAAAAGCACACCTGCAAAAATGTGTCCAGGTCAGAATACATAAACCAAAAACTGGTATAGAACTACAGTAGTATTCACTTTTCAAAGTGGAAGTGCTTTGATTATCAAGATTTACAACCATCAGAGGCTGCCTTAAAGGCACAGTTGAACCAAACTTTAACTAGAATATCCAACAATTATTGAGAACCATAAATGGAGAAAGATCACATCAATGGATCTGCATATTGATGTTTTGAGGCTCATGCTGAGGCTCACTAAAAAAGAGAAAGTTCATGAGGCATTCACTTTATCCACCGAGGCTTTAAAAAGCTTACAACTCAACCTATACATGTTTTTTGATGCCTCGTGTTAGAGGCGTGCGCCTCCATGCATATGCTGGTGGTAGCAATTTTAGGTTGTTGCAGCTTAAAAGTTTTAATTTAATTTTTATTTTTGATTTCTCCCCAACCCTTGGTTGAATAATAATATGTTTTTCTACATTAAATAACATCATCAGAAACATCTTTTTCCCCATATGAATTAGATTAATGTTTTTTCATTTTTTTTCTTAAATGTCCCTTTTTATTAAACATTTAACATAGAATTTATTCATCCATTAATTTAAAAATGCCTGCTTGTGAAGCTGACACCCCATGCTTTAGGTCATTTAAGCACCTCGCTCCACACTCCTGTACTAAAAATATTACTATATGGTAATCAAACTAAATTGATATATTGGTATGATGGTGAAAACCAAGCACACACTAAGGTGGTGTTTGGTAAAGTTATCAGATCTAAAAGCTTAAAGTGCTCAAGGTCTAATAGCTTAATGACTTATGTCTGAATTAGATGGTTGGTAAAGGTCTTAAGTCTTAAAATCAAGTAAAGGGCATTGTGGGTATTTTAAAATGTTTATTAGGACACTTTTGTAAGTTTTTAAAAGAGAAAGCTTTGAGAAAAAGGTCATTGTTGGTATTTAAAAAGAATCTTAGAATCTTTAAAAAAGATTCTTTCACTACTGGCACCGCATTAAGTGAAGGGAGGGTCACCTTTTGCTTTTCACTGAATCTCAATGATTTTGGTGATAAGTGCAGAGATTAAGTTGTTTACCAAACACCTCTTAATCATCAAAATCACTTAAAATCTCAGCCCATTCAGACTTGGTCTAAGAACAAGTTTTAATAAATGCCACCTAAGTAGTTCCTGGACCAAATGAAGCTCTATAATCCCCAATGTAATATCACGAGATGCCTTGAACATGAAAATTAGTTTAGCAACAGTCGAGTGTTCAAGTCGCCAGCGATAATGGAGGTCGTTGGAGCTCGACAAAGATAGTTTTCTAATCAGCTGTAGATAAATAAAACATTAAAAAAATACTGTAGCAAAATCTATGACGGGAAGACCATGTCTGTGAGTTAGTCTTTGAGACCATGTCCCAAGACCTTAGAGCTAAATCTTATAGGGAGGTGGAGGAGTGGATAAAGTGGCCTAGAGATGGGGGGCTTCTATTTGCTACAATGGTTGTAATCCGCTGTTAGTTGTTGAATCTACAAGGGTGAAGAGAGGGAAAAAATTTTAAAGTGTTGTTTGGTGGGTCGTTTCATGGATGCTGAGCCTGATGAACTGAAAATGTCTGATTGGGTTTCCATGGGGTGGCAAAAGCCTTACCATGTTAAGGTGACGGACTTGAGGTGGTTTGCTACTGTTCATATTGCCATCTGATAGTAGCTATCAAAATTTGTCACGGAGGAAGGAGATCCTTTAATGAGCTTTATTTGTTGTTAGATGTTTGGCATCCAATCATGAATTCTATGGGAATTCATACAGGACAAGGTCAGTGTTGAATTTGCATCAGAGAATCCAGCAACAGTCACAGACTTGGACAGGCGATACATCAATCCATTTCCCGGAGAACCTTTCAGATAACGCAATATACGGATAACAGCGTCCCAATGGGGTTGTCGTGGGGCATGCATAAGCTGACTAAACACCTCAACAGAAAAAAAATGATGTCTGGACGCGTAACCGTAAGATAGGTAAGCTTCTCAACCAACCGACAATACCGACCAAGATCCCCATAAGCCTCCCCCTGTTCGCATCAAGCTTAACCGTGGGATCCATAGGTGTGTCAACTGGTTTGGAACCAAGGGTACTAGTCTCAGAGAGAAGATCTAGCACATACTTGTGCTACGAAAGTGTGATGCCTGTCTTGGACCGAGCAACTTCAACGCCCAAAAAATATCGGAGGCCCAAGTCCTTGGTATGAAAGTGCTGTGACAAATAGGTTTTCAGATCAAAGATGCCTCTAGAATCACTGTCAATGATGATGATATCATCCACATATACGATCAAACAAATAACCCCAGAAGACGATGTTTTGACAAACACAGAGTGATCAGACATGGAGCGAATGAACCCATAACGCAACACAACCGAACTGAATTTATCAAACCAGGCACGCGGTGATTGTTTCAGTCAATAAATCGCCTTTTTGAGGCAGCAAACTAATGAGGGCTGTCCGGAATGTATATATCCAGGCGGTTTCTCCATATACACCTCCTCCTGTAAGTCACCATGTAAGAAGGCATTCTTGACGTCCAACTGGTACAGTGGCCAATCACAGCATACGGCAACTGAAATAAGAACTCGAACAGAGTTTAAACGAGCAACCGGGGAGAAGGTCTCCAAATAATCCACACCAAACGTCTAAGTATAGCCCTTAGCAACCAAGCGCGCCTTAAGGCGCTCAACCATACCATCAGGAGATATTTGATGGTAAACACCCAATGACAACCAACAGTCTTCTTTCCTGGAGGGAGAGGAGCAAGAACCCAAATATCATTCGTGCGAAGGGTAACCATCTCCTCATCCATAGCAAGTTTCCAACCAGGCGACATGAGTGCGTGCATATAAGTGATAGGGACAGAAACAACAGGCAAAGACAAGGCAAAACTCCGAAAGGTATGAGATACACGGTGCAGAAATACAAAATTAGCAATGGGATGACGAGTGCAAGCACGGGTACCTTTCCGCAAGGCAATAAGCATATCAACATCAAATGGCGCAGCAGGAACCTCAGGTGAAGCAGGAGATTGATCAGAGGCAGAAGGAGAGGCAGACATACTTGGCCCATATGGAACAACCGCACACGATGAAGTGCGTACATAAACACCTGGTGGCGCTGAAATGGTGACATCTCCTGAAATAATAGGCATAGGGACAGAAGTAGTAGGCGGAGAAAGAAGCTCCCCCTGACGAAGAGACACAAGATCAGTGTCGTATGACATGCCAAGATCCGAAAACAATGGAGTAGACTCAGAAAATGTGACATCGGCACTAACATAGTATCGACGAAACGTAGGGCAATAACACATGTACCCTTTGAGTACGAGAGTAACCCAGAAAGATACACTTAACAGATCGGGGATCAAGTTTGTCGTAACTTGGACCAAGGACACATCCAAAAACACGATGAAGAACACTAAATGGAGAGACATCAGGATATAACAAGGAGAAAGGAGAAGCCCCAGCCAAAATAGAAGATGGCATACGATTAATGAGATGACATACAGTGAGAACATCACCCTAATACGGCTTTGGTACATGCATATGAAACATAAGTGTCCGAGCAATCTCCAACAGATGTCAATGCTTACTCTCAGCAACACCATTTTATTGGGAGGTATGTGCACACGATGTATGATGGATAATGCCATGGTCAGCACAAAATGTCTGAATAGAAGATTGCATGTATTCCAAAGCGTTATCAGACCGGATAATCTTGATCGGCTTACTAAATTGAACTGAGATCTTGTGATAGAAGGTAAACAAAGCATGAGGCAATTCAGAGTGATCCTTTAATAAAAACAACCATGTCATACGAGAGTAATCATCCACAAAAGTCACAAAATAATGAAAACCAGATAAACTTTTTATTCGAGACGGACCCCAAATATCCGTGTAAACTACATCAAATGGACTAGATTGACGACTATCAATGCGACTAAGAAAAGAACTACGGTGATGCTTGCCTAATTGACAAGCTTCACAATCTAAAACAGACGCAGGACTCAAGTGAGGGACAACTCAACACAAATTAGACAAAGACGGACGACCTAAACGAAAACGTCACTGAAGAGGGGTCACGGAGGCGCTTAACGCAGAAGCAGGAGGACCAGTAGCAAAGTAATATAAGCCGTCTTTTTCAAATCCCGACCAATCACCTTTTTCGTCTTGAGGTCCTAAAACACTAGGAGAGAAGGTCACAAAGCATTGTAAAGATTTTGTAAGCTGACAAACCGAAAGCAAATTAAAAGGAAACTCATAAACAAATAAAGTCGAGGCTAAAGAAACATATGGAGTAGGGTGAATATTTCCCTTCCCCAAAACTCGACGAGTGGAGCCATCAACCAATACAATATGAGACCGAATAGACTGGAAATCAGAGCAGATGGAGGAAATACCAGACATATGAGCACTCGCCCCTGAATCGATAACCCATGAGGAAGGAGACTTGGCTGCCAGACACGCAAAGCTACCTGTATTAGCCATGGTGGTAGTAGGTGGCGCAGAGGAGCTAGCTGTCAAAGACTGTAGCTACTGAAGAATCTGGTTGAGCTGTGCAGAATACTCAGACGAGGAATCACCAGTGGGAGCCAGAGGAGGCTCAAAAGTTGGAAGAGATGACTCATCAGAGACCTGATTAGCCCACGCAGGCTTGCCCCACTTGTCCCAACAAAACTGATCTGTATGACCCGAAACACCACAGTAAGAACACTTCATATCACCACGGCCACTACCGTGACCACGACTACCACGCGCTCCACTAGTACCACAAAAACCACCACGGCCACGTCTCCCTCTACCACGAGAGAACTCAGGAGGACCACTAGAGACCAATGCTGAGGATTCTTTGGGAAAAGGAATCACATGTCCAATAGAAGCACGCTGAAGGCGAGAAAAGGCATTGGCCGTTATAGGGAGGGACTCACAAGCCAAAATCTGACCCTTAACAGTACTGTATTCAGGGTTCGGATTTGACAAAAACAAGGTTGCCTAAAATTCTTCACGTTGACGTTTCTGCTTATCCAGATCTATAGTCAACGACTGATACTGCTGAAGTTCCTCCCACATACTGCGGAGAGAACTGTAATACTCAATGAGTGATTTATCGCCCTGTTTCGTGGTGAACATAGACTCAAATAAATCATAGATATACGAAACGTTGCTCTCTTGGGAATACATCTCACAAACTGCGTCCCAGATCTCCTTGGCTGTAAGGAGATGATAACGTTGGAGGAAACAGAGGATTCCATACTGTTCCACAACCAGGTCATAACCAACGAATTTTCCTACTGCCAATCTTCATACAGTTTATCATCTTCTTTGGAAGGATCCTTGGTTAAATACTTCAATTTTTTCTTGGCCGTCAAGTAAACTTTAACGGAGTGAGACCAGGAAAGATAGTTGGTGCCATTTAATTTTATAGACATAATCTAAGCACCAATATTATCCCAAACAAGTGATCTATGATCACCAGGACTAGTAGAAGAGCTTGAACCGGCCATCAGAAACTTCAAAAATACGCAACTTCACCACAAAAATTTTAAAAATTTGAAAATTGGAACACACTCCCAGTATGATCCTACAGGGGGCGGCAAGCATAAAGGACCCTTCGGGGTTCCAGATTTTGAAAATTTTCAAAATCGATTTTTGTCTCAACAGGACAAAATTTTCAATCAGAGCTCGAAGACTCAGAAAAATTTGAAACGAAGATCAAAACAACCCAAATAGGCTATATGAGGTGTACTAAGGGTAGAGAACAATAGCTGCTTCACGTTGATGAGAAACAACAAAAACCCGAAAAACCTCTCCTAGAGAGAGAATAAACAGTTTGTTGGACAATACTCGACGCATTTAATAATTCATAAATAAATAAAAACTGGAAAAACCGGCGATCTTCAATCACACATACGGTGTCCCTTCAATCTCCAGACTGATAGAAACAAACATAAACACACCCTAAATGCACATCTAGACAAATTTCAAACGACGAATCCGGTAGGATTCGTTTGTACCAGAAAAGAAGAAAAATAGATAAGAGGAAGAGAAGAAGAAGAAAAAAAATCAAATTCGCTCTGATACCATGTTAGTTTTCATAGTATTAGGGTTTGAGAGAGGGAGAGAGATGGAAAGAATGAGAGTTGGAGTCGAACTAGGTTATTCGGCCTCCTCTTGTTATTATAAATATGTGTCCTACTTAAGTGGGTGTAACTAAGAAGCTTTAGTTACACCCACCTATCATAACCACACACCCACACGTTACATAGAGAAACTCTAACACAAGACAATCCTCCAAGGGATTATGATGATACTCCTTTTACTCACTCGACTTGAGGGAATTCAAAGACACATAGTGGGGTGGAGAAGATGGACATAAGAGTATATGAAAGAACTAAAAGGAAGAAGGCTGGTGAGATCCTGAGGAAGTTAAGTCTATAGAAGGTGGTTCGAGACAGATATAATTTGGTAGAGAATTTTGGGGTGACAATGATTTGTTTATTAGGGCCAAAGAGCTTGAGGGGGATAATAGTATTGTGGAGGTGGAGTCCCAATCCAAAACTACTGATCAGACTAACCAAATAATGCATGTTAATAATCGAATGGGACTGACTTTCGTTAGAGGAAATGATCATGCTAGAGATTTCTTTAGATGTGTGCTACGTGCCACAAGCTATGTTACCAGGGTATGTGTCCAAGAGTAGGACTTGCTCGACCCACAAATTTTGGCGTACATTGACACAACTAAATAGTTTTTTTTTTTTATATTAAGAAATATTATAATATTTTTACTATTTTGCTTTTATGATATATTTAATTATAATTGTAGTTGTACAATTCAATAGCATCATACAATTTTTAAGTTTGGGTTGTAACTTATTATTGCAAGTATGGATATTCTTTCTTCTTTTTACTATTCTCTTTCTTTTCTTTCTTCACTTGCCACACATAAGTGTGTGTCCGACTCATTGGGTATTTACCTAACATAGAAAAAATGACATTGGAAAGTCGGACATGTATTTGGTGGATCCGACATGGATCCTATACCCATACCCATGTGTCATGTTGACAAGGGTATGGTGGGGTGAATAGAAGGGTCCAAGTATCAAGGTCCAGGATAGGATAAAACAGTTATTGTGGAATATAATCCCACTAACTTGTGCGGAAATCAATCCGGTTAGGATAAGGGCCTAACCCCATAATTTAAGACGATATAAAAATTGGGATAAAGGAGGATCCCATGATCATTGTAAATAAAGGGAGAGAAAAATTATGGAAGTGGAGTTAGGTAACAGAAAAAATAGCATAGTGCATTGGCTTTCCTGGAGCCCGTGGACGTAGTCTTTGGATTTCAACGACAAACAACGTAAATTGTGTCTCGTCTCTTTTTTCTTGATCTCTCTCCTTCTCTACCTCTGATTTCATGTTTCGGGTGTGGCAAGCATCGACGGCACACCCTCAGATTTTTACGCTCACAATTATATCTCCTTGTCAATGCACTATGTTTCAAGGAAGACAAATTCTAGACAGGGCATTCATCACTCGTCAGTAATGAGTACATTGTTTCTTAAATACGAAGTGGTGAGTCGGGCATTCTTTGCAAAATAGACATGGAGAAGATGAATAACCATATAAATTGGTGCTTTCTAGGCCAATGTACATACGAGCATCATTTAGCTTTGTTTATTAAACTTCATGTCAAACGCTTCTTGTTTACCAAACCAAGGGTCTGTCTGAAACAAGTTCAGGTTCTTGTCAACTTAGAACTGTGAGTCCAAAGATCTCCCAAGTTAGAAGCACAAAAGCGTGGCTCTAAAGCGGGTGCATCACCCTACATAGGCTTTTCCAGCAACTAAGGGATGATTAAGAAGATTAAAACTTCTATTTGCATTGGGTTAACATTCTTAAAGAATTCACCGTTGTTCCCTTTGTAGACCTTGTAAATATTTTCTAGTCTTTGGCATAGAGCACGAACTCAAGTTAGTGCCCTTTTTGTTCTTTGTGGGCTAATGGGTTTGCCTCCCATTAGTTTTTTCATTTTGTTGGACCTCTTTGTAATATTCCCTTTTTTTATCTAATATATTTTCTTAATAATTATTAAAATATAATAAAATAAAGATGATCTTATGAAAGTGTTTGATGAGTTTCATGAAAGTAGGAAATGAGAGAAAGGAGCTAATGCAACATTTATCACTTTTATTCTTAAAAATGAAAGGGCAAAGGAATTAAAAAAATTAGTCCAAATTTTAGCTTCATGGTTGAAAGAGGTGATTGATAATCAGGTTGGTGCGTATCAATTAGATTTTGTAAAGGGATGACAAAATCTAGATGGGTGTTGATTGCAAGAGAATGCATTGATTTTAGAATTTGAGATAAGGGAGGACTGATTTGTAAGATTGATTTAGAAAAGGCATATAACCATGTGTAATGAAGCTTTCATGAGAATGCTATGAGTTATGGGAAGGGTGAGTTTTGGTGCTAGATGGAAGAAATAGATCTTAGAGTGCATTTCGACATCTTTCTCGATCTTTGTCAATAGGTCTTTGCAAGGCTTTCTTGGAAGCTCAAGGGGGCTTGTGCACAGCAATCCGTATCACCACTTTTCTTTATCATGGTGGCCAATCCCTTGTGTAAGTTTCTTTGCAAAGAGGAAGACTTGGTATGATTAAATGCTTTAGAGGGAATTAGGTGGGCCCGCGATCTCTCATCCTCAATATGCCGATGATACCGCTTATATTTTTACGGGCTTCAAGAGAGTAGGTAGCTAATTTCCGAGGTATTATTTTGTGCTCTAGGACAGTGTCAGGGTTTCGGATAAAGTTAAGAAAGAGTCTTCTAATAGACATTGGTGAGGCGGAAACCCATATTTTTATTAATTTTGCATCATGCTTCAAGTGTAAGCTAGCGGGTTTCCCTATTTCTTATCTTAGGCTTTCCTTGGAGGCTTGCCCTATCTCTAAGAAGATTTGGGACCCAATAGTCAGGAGAAAGGACATTGGCTAGTTGGAAGAAGAGTTATATTTTGTTTGGGGTAGAATCGCGTTGATAAAAAGTTTTTTTTTTATGGTATATTCTAATTTATTTCATGTCTCTTTTCAGGATGCTTCTTTCGGTTGCCAAGCGCAATGAAAAGATTCAAGGAGACTTCTTGTGGAATGGTAGAGGAGCGAAGAAGTTCCATCTTGTAAAGTGGAGGTTAATGGGTGGTCTAAGAAATTTGAGGGTTTAAGATTAAGAAGGTTGGCTCATTAACAAGGCATTATTTAGGAAATGGTTATGGAGATTTGGTAAGGAAGATTTTTCCTTATGGAGGAGGGTTATTGATCATAAATTCAGGTGGCCATATCAACTTGAATTTCTTCAGAATTAAGGCCCTCCTCTGGGAGGGGGGGACAAACTATGCGATGTGTGCCCTTACCTTCATCGTTTGGTCCTCATCAAGGGATTAATGGTGAATTATTACTCTATCCAAAGAAACAGAGTTATTGTGTGGCAACCTTTTTTAGAAGAAACCTCTAGGATACTGAGATTAAGGAGTGTGTATCTCTTCTTAATCAACTGGAGCGGGCTGCTATTAATCCAAATGGGAAGGATGATCATGTCCGGAAGAACATTCCAAAGGGGAAAGCTTCTATGTGCTAATTTTATGGGTTGGCTGGTTTTTAGGGGGTGAGTTCTCTAGTGTAATCTATATGGAGAAAGCCAGTTCCTCCTAGAGTGGAGTCTTTCTTATGCACGGTGGCTTGGATAATATCCTTATTTTGTATCATCCCACCCATTATAAGATGATTGCAAACCATTGCATCATGTGTAAAGCTGAAGAAGAGGGAAGCAATCATATTTCATTCATTGTGAGATTGCTCAGGAGGTGTGAGTTTCTATTTCTCGTTGTTTGACGTTTCTTGTGTACTTCCAAGGGATATGGGGGACTTCTTGTCTTAATAGCCTGGGTCCCAAAAGGGTGAGGTAGAGAAGTTCGTGGAAAATCAAGCCGTTAGCTTATTGTTGGGGTATTTGGAAACAGCTGTATGGTCACATCTTTCATGACCATAGTAGGTCATTGCTAAATTTATACAGGAACATTGGTCGTCTTCTGATTGATTGGGTAAGCTTTGAAAGAGGTAGTTGTAGGAAAGCTCTCTTGTTTGTTGATCTAGCTAATCACTATCCACTTGGCCAGGTTCTCCTCTTTG
Source organism: Euptelea pleiosperma (assembly GCA_035048495.1). Classification (NCBI taxonomy): domain Eukaryota; kingdom Viridiplantae; phylum Streptophyta; class Magnoliopsida; order Ranunculales; family Eupteleaceae; genus Euptelea; species Euptelea pleiosperma. Next base: position 31,277,665 of record CM068541.1, read on the forward strand.
TTCTTCCTTTGCTTTTAATGTATTTTTGGGACTTTTTTCCCTCTTCTGTAATCCTTCAACTCTATTGTTCTTTTATCAATTGAAAAAAGAAATATTCATCTTAAGTGACCAAACAGAACATAGCTCAATCATTGAACAAGCAAACCTCAAAGGAAAGGTCAAACATCTTACCAATGACCAGTGTAGAAAAATAGACATACAGCTAGAAGGCTCCATTGGGTTACAGGAAGAGGATCAGTAGTTAAGAGTCCAACAGCCCCATCCTTGGTGTCGTGTTTTAAAATCCCCAACCTTATTATGCACCACCCTGTCATTAGTGAATCATATCAAGACCAAATCATTTAAAATAAAAAATGGCCATTATGATGCTAATCAAATGTAATAACCAATGAAATATCATCAAACTAAATAGAATTAAACGACTTGAGTAATGACTGAAAATGAATGATATTTTCCATCAAATGCAAAAGACAAGGAAAATGAAAAACAAATTCAATAATGTCAAATTCAAATGACCAATGGGTTCTACACAAATGACTTCAGAAATGGTGCATAATTAGTATCCTTGTAAAAATTCAGAATTTAGTCGAATATAATGCACAAAGTGCCAGACAAACTATGACGATAAAAAAAAGTACCTCCAATTACGGATCCTAAAGCAACCAAGGGACCTTGTCTCCCCAATATTATTATGACTGTTGAACTCCACGCAGATAACATGGCCACTGTTTTAATAGCTATGCTTTCTTTGTAATTTGAGGTTGTCTCCTGCCTAAACAACTGAGCAAATGCCAATACTGCTACTAGTCCAAACCCAATACCATAAATTATCCGAGGAACAAAATTTCTTCCAATGCCTTCAAGCACCAAAGGCATAGCCAGCAAGTTACTTTCTAAGACCCAATACACTGCGATTAGCATATAACTAAAAATGGTCCCTGTGATAAAGAAATACTTCAAAACCCTCCAACAATAGTTGCCAGCAGTGCTCTTGAACAACAAGTATGTCAATAAAATTAGAGCCAGAATTGGTACAATCTCAGGAATAAACATCCAAATGGGGTGATCCTCATCGATCCCAAGCAGCCTTCGAGGATAAATATTCATAAAAACTGAAGCAACTACCTGCTTTGATAGCCCAATTTCAATGGTAAATCTGAGAATGGAAATTAACAGCAGAAATGCAACTGCCTGCGAACATGAACTAAAAAAAGTTAGCATCATAGAGAAGAAAATGTCTCTATATATGATTTTTGCTGTCAAGATAAATATATTCACAATAGATAATCAGTCACCAATCAGACTTTTCAAAAGACACTCAACAAATAGCTGAGGTAACAGTACTAACTTCCATGAACATCTTCTTCTCTATGATTGAATACCGTAAATTGAGAATACCAGTTGTGCCCAAAAGAAAGTTTGCTACTCTTCCTTCTGCCACTGATCTCAAGAAAACAAAAATCATAAGCAAAAAGAAACAAAAAACATCATAGAATGTACATTGGCAATGATATGGAACAATAACAGAGAATGGGAACTCACGAATGTAACTATTTGAAAGGAAGCTGCATGCACGTATTGCCACCACAAAAAGAGCAGCAATGAGCCTAAAAGAAATCCCGGAATCACCAATTGAAGGATAAGAAATATGGCATAGCTTGGCTACCCTCTTAATAGCAACAAGATGGATGAAAAGTGAAAGTAGTAAAATGCCAAGGCCCACACCCATCATCATTAAATCAAACTCAGTCCATTTGGAGCGCGCAAGCTCAGCAACACTTGCTAGGAAATTTGAATATGCATCGATTTGCCCCTTTAGAACAGTTAATGAAGTATCGCAGCTTCCATTAGGGATTTCATTTTCAGATGAGACTATATTCTTTACTCTTTGCGACCAATTATCCTGTGCTTCAGCATATATGCTTGCCAGATGCAACAAGTCTTCAGAGGGAAATCCAATAACTGATGATGCTGAATACACATCAATATATCTTTTCACCTGCAAAAGCAAAACTCATGTGCTACTAAGAAACGACAGGTGATGCTAAAAACAGAAAATTGCCATTAACGAAGCATGAGCAGCACTCCTTCAACTGAAAATCTTAATAGATGTTTGATGAAGGTGGATCATTAAGAACCAAGGTGTGAAATAGCTCTGTAGGGAACTAACTCTATTCTGAAGTTATTGTCTTCAAATTCCTCATAAAACATTCCAATGCAACTAGAATACAACAAGGTACGCCTGTCTACAGCTATGTGGCGGTTTGCATTCTTGTTTTTGTATTTGGGTTATTTTCTTTTTATAGGTAAAGTGTGAGATATATATTACAATATCAAGGGGCAAACCCCAGTGTACAAGGCCACACACACTCACGCACAAAAAAAGGCTAATGAGAGAAGGCACTCATAAGCAAGGGAAAACTACATAAAATCATCCACTCAAGGTATCACCATGCATCATAGAATCTCAGTATCAGTTGTAACTAGCATAGGTGACTGTTGGAGTGTTATAACTTTAAATATTTTTAAAAGTAGATGTTAAATAAAATAAATAGTTCAAATGTGTGGTTTGTTATGAGTAATGTTTTTCTGTATGCAGGTTAGCCCCACACTTATTAATATAACTAGTGGGTTGTATAGGGATCTGCCCTAATACGACTCCACACTTCTCTATTCTCCTCTTTTCCTTTCTCCTCTCTCTATAACCCTCTCTCAACCCCTGAGATAGTGATACCACAAGCTACAAAAACCCCAGGGGTGGACCCCTAGGGTTGGCTCTCCAGTGCTGCCACACCTCACATAAGCCTTAGAGGTGCCCATTGAGAGCTATCGCAAGCCCTAGACGTCCTAGGGTTGTACGTTGTTGCTGGTACATGCCCTTAGATATGCTAAAACAGCATAGTGGTGGTGGTAGTGTGATTGAATGCTTCATGGAACCCTAGGATCCTTATCTGCAAGTGGTAGGAAACATGAAGAGAGTTAGTATGTGCAAGTGCCTTCAAGCCAGAGATGCGTGGAAGAACAATAACTACCCCTGAAGTAAGTTGTTCCTACTTGGTGAAGTTCGTTGTATGGTTGGTGAACTGTGGTAGTCCACAATGTCTGAGAACACAGAGTCCTCATCTAGTTCTACTGTGGTTAGTAGTGGGCCACTCAATAGTATCATGAGTGAGAACCCAAGTCATCAAATAACCACAGTAAAACTTGATAGTACCAATTATTTGGAGTGGGCACAATCCGCGAGATTGATTATTAGTGGGAAAGGAAAAATGGGCTATCTAAATTGAAAAGTGACGCAACTAAGTTCGACTAACCCTGGTTACGATCGTTGGGAGGCGGAAAACTCCAATGTTATATCTTGGTTGCTACACTCTTGCAACCTCACATCAGCCGAGGGTTTTTGTTCTTACAGACTGCCAAACAAATATGGGATTCCATCTCCCAGATTTATTCACAAATAAAAAATGTTGTGAGAGTCTATCAGTTAGAACAAATTCTCTCCCACCTGAAGCAGGGGAAGAAGATGCTAACAGATTACTTTGCTACTCTTCGTGCAATGTGGGAAGAACTAGATCATTATCAACCCCTAGAACATTTTGTCCAAGATAGTGAACAGTTCTGGAAACAAGTCGAAACCAGGCGCATCTTTCAGTTTCTAGCGGGTTTGAACTCAGAGTTGAGTTGCCCCGCGCGCAAATCCTCAGTATAGATGAATTCCCATCTATAATGTAGTTTACTCCAATATTGAGAGTGAGGAGTCGCCCATCATGCTTCTAGTCTCGACTCTTCCACCTCAAGGGGGAACGGTTCAACTATGGCTAGCTCTCAGTCTACTAACTTAAAGGAACTGGTGTTTATTCCCCTGGACAATCTTGATCGCCTTCGGCACCTCATGTCACAGCTAGAAGGTTCCACGGCCACCTCATTTGCGTACTAAGGTATCTTTGCTTCTGCCAACAATGTGTCTACACCCAAGTCTCCTTCCTAGATCATTGATTCAGGAGCTTCTGACAACATTACGGATATGTCCTCTTTTTAGTCATATTGTCTTTGTTCAATTAAAGATAGAGTCCATCTAGCTGATGGTTTCTTATCTTCTATTGCGGGAAAAGAAACAGTCGCAACTTCATCCCAAGTTTCTCTTTCTAATGTCCTTCATGTTCCTAATCTTACTACAAATTTGATATCTGTTAGTAGTATTACAAAAATATTGAATTGCAAAATCACTTTTTTTTCCTTCCCATTGTGTGCTTCAGGACTTGGCAATGAGGAAGATGATTAGCAATGGTCGTGAAGCGAATGGCTTGTATCTCCTCAATCCGTCACTAGAACAGTATCTCCCTCAAGCTCACGCATCTCAGAGTAGTCATAGTGAAGTAAATAAAGGTCGGATAATTCGTTGGCATATCCGATTAGGTCATGTCTCTTTTCAATATTCGAAGTCTTTATTTCCGTCCTTGTTTAAGTCTTAGACTATGTCTGATTTTCATTGTGAAGTGTGCCAACTGGCAAAACATTGTCGTTCATCATTTCCCTCAAGTATCAACAAAAATAGTTCTTCTCTTTTCTCTATTATGCATTCTGATGTGCGGGGGGCTTCGTCCAATTCTTCTTTACTGGGTTACCGGTACTTTGTGACGTTTGTGGATGATTGAACGAGGTGCACTTGGGTGTCTTTGATGAAACATAAAGATGAAGTCTACTCGCTATTCAAGAATTTTATATGATGGTTCAAACCCAGTTTAACAAAAATAAAAATAAGGTTCTTCGGTCTGATAATGGTGAGGAATACTCTTATGAAGGGTCGAAGACATTTTGTGCAAAGCACGAGATCGAACAACAAACGTATTGTGTGCGGACTCCTCAGCAAAATAGGAGTGCAGAAAGAAAGAATCGACACTTGTCAAAAGCTGCATGTGCCTTGCTGATAGGGATGAATGTCCCTCAGACTTTTTGGTCTGAGGCTATCCTAGTTGCTTGCTATATCATTAATCGTACCCCGTCTAGTGTTCTGGGACTTAAAACTCCCTTTGAAGTGTGGGGGAGGTGGGCTGTTTGGATGCGGTGACAGATCGCTTGGGATGTAAGAAGGGGATGCTTCCTATGGTTTATCTAGGGCTTCCGTTAGGCGCCAGTTACAGATCCAAAAGTTTTTGGGACCCGATCATAGAGCGATTTCAGAAAAGACTAGCCTCGTGGAAGAAAGCGTATCTATCTAAAGGAGGCCGACTCACCTTAGTGAAGAGCACTTTCTCCATCTGCCTATCTATTTCATGTCCCTGTTTTCCATTCCTATGGGGGTAGCTAAGCGTTTAGAAAGCATCATCAGGAATTTTTATAGGACGATAGGGAAGACAAACACAAATTTCATCTTGTCAGCTGGGCCAGGATTTGCAAACCTAAAGAAAAGGGGGGGCCTCAGAGTCTGTCACATCAAGACCATGAACAATGCTCTTCTTGGGAAATGATTATGGAGATTCGGCACTAAGAGAGACAATTTATGGTACAGGGTGATCTCGGCAAAGCAAGGAGTCAATATTCATGGGTGGGAGAGTAGAGTGCCTACTTCTACGTACGGTTTAGGGGTTTGGAAAGGCATTTCTAAGATGACCGACGATATTAGAAATGTTAGTACTTTTTTAAGGTGGGTAAAGGCAACAATGTTAAATTTTGGGAAGACAGATAGTGTAGAGAGCGTCCTCTCAAGGATGAGTTTCCGTTGATTTTTGCGCTTTCGAACCGTAAAGGGGATTCGGTACGAGCAGTTTCCTCGATGGAGGGGGGCATCCTGTTATGGGACCTTGGGTTAAGAAGGAGGATTAACGACTGGGAGATGGAGTCTCTTGTTTCCTTGCTTTGTCGTCTTGATGGGGTCAAGCTTTCGGATAGAGAAGAGGATCGTAGGTGGTGGATCCTCGATTCAAAGGGTAGATTTTCTGTCAAATCTTTCTACAACATGCTTATGGGCCTGAGGCAGAATGCCTTCCCTGGTAGACGTATTTGGAGTACCCCCATCCCTTCTAAAGTGATCTTCTTCATTTGGTGTGCGACGCTTGATAAAATCCTCTCGGTGGAAAAGCTAAGGAAACGCGGCTTTCAAATGCCTAGTAGATGTATCCTGTGCCGAAGAAATGAGGAAACTACCAACCACCTGCTTATCCATTGTTGTGTATCGAAGGAGATGCGGATCGGTTCCTCTGTCTTTTTGGGATCTCTTGGGTCTTCCCCAGATCTGTGCTTGACATTTTTGTCGGCTGGCATTCCAAGGCCTTCTCTTCGAGTGGTTGTATGCTGTGGAAGCTTGTCCCTTATACGATTTGTTGGGAATTATGGAAAGAGAGAAATCGTCGAAAGTTCGAAGACAAAGAAGCCCATATAGAGGATATCTTCATGAATATTAAGGCCACTTTATACCATTGGGTTTCCGTTATTTCCAAGCTGCAAGGATTCAAATTTGAGGATTATGTCTTCCAGTGGGAGCGTTTAGTAAAGTAGCGATGCGCCTCTTTTGTGTTTTGTTTTTTTTGGTGCCCCGTCTCTTTGCTTCTGGTGTTGGGAGCCCTTAGTGGTTGTATAGTCCTTTTGGGGCTTTCTCAGCCCCTTTCTTAATATATATCTTTTAGCGATCAAAAAAAAAAACTCCCTTTGAGGTCCTTTGTCCCGATCATCCCTTGTTCCCCATTTCGCTTAAAACATTCAGGTGCACTTGTTTCGTTCATGTCGTAGGCCCGGAACGAAACAAACTTTTTCCAAAAGCCTTGAAATGTGTTTTCCTTGGGTACTCCGGCTCTGAGGAAGGGTATGTGATATCACTCATCTTCTTGTCGTCGGTTTGTCTCGATGGATCTTTTTTGAGCATCAACCTTATTATTCTTGACATGTTTCTGTTCAGGGGGAGTGGTTTAGTCCATTTGATACTCTTACCACCCCTCTATCCTCATCATCCTCACCTCTACCTTTACCGATCCCTCTTAACACTGCTCCACTTCTAGATGTTGTTGTGCCTTCAAATCAGCTCCCTCCGCGTAATGTTCCACCTGCTGTTGGAGATCTGAAGTCTACTCATGGAGAATGAAACCTACAACCGTTGATTTTCCTTGCCACATCCCCTCGGAGCTAAGTCAATCCTCATGTACTTCTCCTTCCCCAGTCATTCATGATCTTGATCTTTCTATTGCTTTCCACAAAAGTAAGCGTACTTGTACTTCACATCCTATCTCCCACTTTGTCTCGTATCAGTCGTTGTTTCCATCTCATCAATTGTTTGCAGTGTCCTTGTCATCTGTGCCTATTCCTTCTAGTGTTTCCCAGACGTTATCACACCCCAAGTGGTGAGACACTATGGAGGCGGAAAGGTGCGCCCTAAAACAAAATGGCACGTGGGATCTGGTACCACTTCCTCAAGGCAAAAAATCGGTGGGCTATAAGTGGGTCTTTAACGTTAAATACAAAGTTGATGGCACAGTCAAGTGATATAAGGCTCGGTTGGTTGCAAAGGGCTATGCTCAGACCTATGGTATTGATTATCAGGATACCTTTGCCCCAGTGGCCAAAATGAACTCCATCAGAGTCATCTTATCGCTCGCAGCCAATAAATCATGGCCCCTTCATCAGTTGGATGTGAAGAACACGTTCCTGCATGCGTTCTACCATCCTCTGAAAAGCTCCATTAGTAGAACCAGAGGTTCCTTATGGTCATGCGATTCTTCCTCTGCCACATGTTGGGTTGACCAGTACAAATATATTTCACCCACAGAAGCAAAAGAAGATGATTGGTGATGTGAATCTCGATGTAGTGATGCTGATTACATGAATCTCACGATAATGGAAAATTACACGAACCTCAAGGTAGTATTGAATGACAGAATTCGAGGTAGTGGTGAGCATTGCGATCACGACTACAAAACGACGGTTGTGATGGACAATGGCGTGCAGAAGATGAGAAAATTGGCAGTGACGGCATGAAGGCATCTCACTACAAAAACCAATTTCACAATAGTATAATAGGAGCAAGGAACTTGCTCTAATACCAAAAGTAATGCAAGACGACGAATCGATCTACACCACATAAGTCTTAACAAATCCACATCAGTTAGCTAAAACCCTATAAGAAAGCTCAACCAAAAAGAGAACACTCCCAATTCTAAACTCAAATTTTCATTAACCAAATCAACCGTCTTTTACATCAACTAAATTATATTTACAGAAATCTCTAGCCTAAGATCCTAATTGTAATCAAAATCAAATAACAACCTATTAGACATTAAAACAATGATTTACTATAACCACCATTACGAAATTGATTATCTTAGTGAGAAGTTACTTTCACGTTGTTCCCAGTTTTCTCATCTTCCGCTCGCCATCACCCATCATTGGTACCATTGTGATCGCATTGTTTACCACTACCTCGAATTCCGCACCATTCAATACTATCAATGTATGTCATCCAGCACTACCTCGAGATTTGTGTCAACGACACTACCTTGAGATTCGCATAAACATCACTACCTCAAGATTCATACCACCGACCAGCACCATTATCTCGTCTTTCACACACCATCGTTTTCATTTTGTGATCATCAACATATCGTTTCCGTTATAATTTATCAGCCAAAGCCATGAAAAAAAAAAAGGAAATAATAGTGGCTCAACTACAAATCTAATTCTAAGAACCATACTTCTGAATATGCGAAAAAGAAGTTTATGGAGTTAGGGCATGGATGTTGGACTTCAAAGAGTGGTTTCACCATATTATCTTTTGGAGGAAAATATTTTGAAGGCAATTCTTATACAATCACTCCGGGTTACAGCGTACTCATGCTACACCAAATCAAACCTCTAAACAAAAGAAGTGAGTCAGAGTGCTACAAGGAAACTTTGCCCCATTTAAAAGAAGGCTTAGTGATAGTTACTATTTATAGTTTATCACGTTTTACTACTTTAATAAATTCTTACTAGTATTTTTAGTAAATCTCATTTTACTATTTTTAGATAGCTCCAAGAAATTCTATAAAATAAAATAAAAAAGAGTTTGAGTTATTTTAGGATTGCTTATTTCGAATTTGTTCTAGAGTTTTACTTGTTTAGGAATTACTTATTTGAGTTGTAATAGGATTAGGAGAGAATTCTTGTTTGTTTTGACATCTAAAGGATTTTATATTATTTTTTATTACAATTAGGATATTAGGCTAGAGATTTCTCTAAATATAGGTTTATTTGATGTAAATGACAATTGATTGAATTAATGAAAATTTGAGTTTAGAATTGAGAGTGTTCTCTTTGGTTGAGCCTTCTTGTAGGGTTTTAGCTAATTGACATGGATTCATTGAGACTTGCAGATCGATTCGTTGTCCTACATCAAGGAGCTCCATGGGCTTGATTGCGATGTGTGCCTTGGCCGCCACAGTGAAGTTTGCTTACCACCTCTACATAATTCAAAAGATATATCAGATTGCTTTAATATGCAAGGACTACAAATGCATCTGACAATATCCTCAACATGCTCAGGGAGTTTGTTGGCAATAAGGTAGCGAGTAAGAGACTAGCTCCAATGATCGGCTGAAGCATCCATGGTAAAAATATGTTATAGGAAAAATATCCCATGGTCTTCTGCTTACTAGTGCTATAAGTTAACTTGCACATCCATATGCTATCTCCCTATATTAATAGAAAATGAAGAACTGCTCATGCTTTGAGATAAAGACATTTTAGAATTTCTAGTTCTAAAATATTTCATATATTTCAATTAAAATAAAAACTTCCAAAAATGTATTGTATATATACATTACACAGTTGTGAATACCATTGATCAAATGAGAGCCATTAGCTAAGGTCTAAATGTATTGACAGAATCCTCATTCCTAGTCTCACTTTTATTCAATTATATACATCTTCTAAAAATTCCATTAAGAAATCATTGTACATCAGAAGTGGCAGATAACCATCCCCTTCTTCTTAGTAATCTTTACTAATAAAAAAAAGAAATTCAAGACTAGCAAAATTGACAATCTGAGAGGAACGCAAATCTTTGCTTCAATATCATTTGAGTAAAATTACCATAAGACATTGCAATTAGATTGTTAAAATTTATCGAAGAAGAGTAGAAAGAATACCTGCCAGGAATTGATGCAGAGAACGTTAGCATAGTTTTGCATCCATTTTTCCAAATGCGACCAGTTTTTGCAATTTTTACCATTAGTGCTTGGTCGATTCCATGTACGAGCACTTAAAGCATATAGCTCAGGATTAACCCGCCCAATGCTGAAAAGAATTCTTTCTAGTGAGTGATATCTCAGAAAAAGAGAATTATCATCATAAAATTGAAATGAAGAATGTTACAACTCAAGAGATTAAGTTTTTAATTAGCTATAGATGTCAAAACAAGATTTCTCATACAGACTGTGACATAGTCAACCTAAAAAAAATTAGAAACCCCATGCTTAAAGAGAGGCCTCAAATACAAATGTCCCTGTCATGACAGAATGCTATTTGCTAGTTATAATAATATAATAGAAGTTTGTGACATTGACAATTTCACCTAATTTGATAGTCAGCCTATGAAGTATGTTCAAGTCTATAATTGGGCACCAGATGTGATGGTTATCACAAAAGTATATGCTAAGGCTTCTACAATAATTCATACAAATGATAATTAGAGCTAATAATAGAAAAGAAAACAATCAAACATCCATGTTAATTCATTACTATTGCCCTTAGTTACCAAAGCACCCGAAGCAGGAGGCCAGGAGCAGAAACAAGAATGGTGACTAAAAGTAAAAGCTAAAAAGTAAGCAATTTCATATCCAACGTGCCTAGGAATGAAAGAATTCGGAAGTGGAATTGACAACATAACAGAACAAGGTTCTGAACTGCACTAGTCTGTTATAACTTACTATTCCAAAATATGCTAATTTATAGATAAAAGACAGCCATTAAATACATATAGCAATTCCAAAAACTGAATGATAATATTAATACAACTAACAATGACATGATGCTTACACTGCACCTTCCAAAAGGAAAAGGAACACCAAGTAGCGCCGTCATTGTGACTGCAAAATCAAGCTGCAAAGAATGAATCAACAAGATGCACATTATGAGAGAAAATTCAAAATAATTCATATGAAGTGAATGAAAGAAGATTCACAAGAATTACTACCTAGGAAGGAATGACCATTCTAACCTGTTGGATGGAGCTTACGCAAATCTTCTTTCCATCCTGAAAAAATAAAAATAAAAAAAGAAGTCAAATCATCCAATTAGAAAAATAAAATAACAATGGGTGCAAATCACTTTTCTGTCTGCCAGTCAATACAAAGAGCATTTTGTTTCAACAGGATCACATAGATCAGACATTTATTAAACTGTCTGGAGTTATGAATAACTAATCAAGTCACAGATAACTAAGTTCAGACCATTGGAAGAAAAAGAATACCAAATCTAATTTGCAAGAAGACGTATCAAGTCCAGATGATATGGAAGCCGGTGGATTCTTCAAACTCATTGCAAAAAGTGATGTTTCAACCTACATAAGATATGGTTCTAATTAGCTTATGAATTTGATAACCAAGACAAGCTGCTATGAGAATGGAAGTTAATGAAATCTCTTTAGTTTACTTATTAAAAAAAATTAAGTTAATGAAATACTAGACCTCTTCAGCAGTCCCTCCACCATGATCACCATTTAAGGTTTGTCCATGATCCCCCATCACAAGAAGAAAGGTATTTTCATGTAAACCACCAGGTCCGGACTGGTTCTTCAGAACTTCTGTAACTTTCTGAAGAGAAAGGGAAGCTAGATCATTGTCTTATATGATTGGTGAAAGATAGCAGGAAAAAAAAACTTTATGAGCTTAAAAGAAAATTCCCCCATGTCAACAAGCCTTTATGACTTAAAATCAAGAACAGGAATTTCTATATATGAAAAAAAACCTGACCCTTCATTTCCAACAGGTGGCTGTTATGCGACAAACAAAGCAGTGTTAGAAAGGAATGACTTACAAATTTCAAAACCAACCAAGCTGTTCAGAGTAAATGAAAATTCACTGGCTTGATTTAGTCAGCCGCTTATAAAAAAGAAGAAAAATGAATTTGGATTCAGTACTGAAACCCACACAAACCAAATCAATTCACAAGAGTTCCTGGTGAATCAGCAAGCTTTTGAACATGGCTTTGAAGAGAAAGGCTATGTTTAGGAAGCAACATAATGATATATGCTCAAGAAACTTACCTCTAGAATGACATTGTATTGTTCCAACTTTTCTATCATGGGAGTAGAATCAACTCCAAATATATGCCCTGCATGATCCTGAATCAGAAAGAGGATTGTGAGTATCAAATTTAGCTTGCATAAGTCTAACAAGGAACAACAATATGTTTGCAGGAGCTCTTAAATAGTGATGTGATGATATTAGAAAAAATATATATAACAATAATCTGTCCTTTAGGCAAGTCAGTGAAAAAAATAAAAATGAAAATAAAAAAATAAATCGGTGTCCAACAGCCATCTTTGGGTGTAACAATTACACTGTTCAAATATAAATCTTAGATATAAAGAGACAATAATTTGAACATTCAATGACAAATTTGATACTTATGGTAAATATTCCTTCTTTGAACCTTCAGTTAAAGCTCATTCACATAGCAAGGAGTAGAGCCGTCCAACACCATAAAAAGGTGTACAGAGTCATCATAAGAGAAATGGTAATGCATATAGAATCATCATAATGATATTACAAGTTACCACAGCTGAACTCGTACTCAGGAAATTCAAAGTTACAATAGCTTTTAATTATCACACAAAATTTTACAATAGCTTTGTCTAGGAATGGGCCCCTATTTTCTGCTTTTCTCGTCAGTAGAATTGTTTCTCATTTTATTTCATTTTAAGCAATGAAGACTTTTACATGATCAAAAAATAAATAAAGATAAAAAAACGCATTATAATCTTCCAGTGTATAATGCAATAAAAATAAAATCTAGCTTCTATTTACTCTTTAGTAAAAATGTTTGGTTACTAAACCAAATAAGGAAAAAAAAAAAACACCTCACAATGCGTAACCAAAGGCTATCTTAAGCAGGGTTGGCAAAATTAATGGATTTTCAAAAACTCAAAGGAGACATCTCATGGCAGAAAAATGTCAATGCAAGATATCCAAGTTTATTCCTCAGTTGACAAATGATGGGAAACAAACATACCACGCCAAGGAAATGTGCAATAAGAACATCCCAGTCTTCCTCATACAGAGATGGAAGCAAGTGGTCAATACAACCGTTGTCTACCTGCAAGAGAAATCTCAGAACAGTCAAATGCAAAGAGAAAAACCAAAAAAATCTTGTTTTCTAAAAATATAAAGAAAAAGTATTTACAGAATTGAGTAGATTAAAGAAACTTAATTTGAAAGGCATACCGTATGGAGATCTTTAACATTAAAGGAAGGAAAGGGATAAGATTTTTTAAAATGATCTGGAAACAACTGCACCCAAGTGTCATCCCCCATCATCAATACTCTCTTTCCATTTTGAACCAACTGTAGATCCCAACAATACAAATACAGGGTCCATACATAAGACTCAAAGAAATAATGAGAAACGACAATTTAGATTGCAAGCTTTAAAAAATGATAATAATAAAAATAAATAAATAAATAAATAAGTTAACCAGATCTAAATGACTGAAGCTAGGAAGACTACCTGATATATCAAATTATCTTCAATGATTGCAGGAGCTCCAAAACTATTCCCTACATCAATAAATGTTGGAAGTCCACCGGTTGTCAAACCCTAAAATAATTACAAGGGGAACAGAAAACTTTTACTCAAAAATTTGTATTTCATCAGATAGAAAATAAACTGCGAAGTTTGAAAACCAAATATAAAAGTTTACTCCACCGGCCTTCAACAACTTAGTTTAATATATGTCAATCTAACTACAATTAACACAATGAATTAATAAATTAATACTTATAACATACCTAAAGTCTAGCTCCACACTGTTCTGAGATGAAATGCATATATAAAATACTTTCAGATTTTCTTCAGAGTTCTACCGATAAATCTCACAAAATTTGTATAGAAAGATGCTATTGAACTGAAAGCCACATATCAAATTGACAATATGTGAATGTGGCAGATCAAGCGAGTGACGGAAGCATTTACCAAGACAAAGAGAATGAAGCAGATTCTAAATATTTATGAATGATGATCATAGAACAGAAAGCATTCTAGATTACACAGTCAGCATATCTGGGCAGAGTAGTGTCATTTCTTCATTCACCTTCAGACGTTGCAAACTGGTTGTAGGTGGATCTGCAATTGCCTTGAAAATCCTAGCTGACGATCCCTCATCAGAAGCCAGCTTCTGCAGCACTTGTAACTTGTCCATCCATGGCTTTTTCTCTGGAAAAAAATGTGCACATGATGATATCCCATTCTATCGTTATATATAAATCAGAATTTGAATCAACAAAATATGTAATTATCATTCTTGGGGATAATTATGAAAAGGGTATCATGAATAAAACGCTGACCGTCAAAGAAAGTACTCGGTGCCACAAAATCGAACCTACAATGCAGTCAACAGTGAGATAACAAAAGTTTAATTACAGACTTGAATTGAAAAATAAGAAAGAAGTAAAATTTCACACCAAAATAAATGATCGTGTCTTCAAAAACAGAGATTAATCGGCGATTTAGGACTAAACTTCAACAACAACAAAAACAGAGCTTAATCAGAAATGGATCGAAAGCTTACCTCAAAGCATCGAGAACAACAATTACAAGACGATCGATGGCTGGTTTGGTCCAACAACCTCTTCGATCTCGATCAGTTGTGTTGAGATTTGGATCTGAGCAAGGAGATTGGAAGATATCGGAGCAGTTGCTGAAAGTAGAGAGTTCTGTTCGAGTAAGGAGAAACCCTCGCGTGAACAATAAAATGGCGATGCAATGAAGAATGAGAATGAAGAAGAAGGGAGAAATCAGTCGCCATTTCTCAATCTTCGACGATCCCGCCATTTCTTCAGATTTCAGAGTTCAGACCAACTGTGGAAATCAAATCAACATGGAGAAAATCGAGTTGAGCCCAGTTTCGCAGTTTTAACACTTTTTTACATAGTAAATACTAAAGAAGCGGGATAGACGCCGGTCACAACCCACAATACGAGCCACGTGGCAAACAATTAGAGGGCGCTGACCGTATGGATGTTTGACCAGTCCCTTGGTGGACCTGCAAACCAGAAATCAGCCTGACTAGTGATTTACAACCTTTGGATCTTTGCACCCACACAACGCTCAATAATGCTCAAATTCCTATGGTTAAAATCAACCCATGAAAATAACGTCAATCCAACGCTTAGAAATCACTAATCAGGCTGAGTTTTAGTTTGCAGGTCCACCGAGGGACTGGCTAAACATCCATACGGTCAGCGTCCTCTAATAATGTGCCACGTGGCTCATCTTGTTAGTTGTGACCGGTTTTGGTCACAACATCTTGTGAGAAGTTTTACTCCTGTACGGTGACTTTAATCCCTGCATATGAGTAGAACCTTGCTGTTGACAACGGACGTCCGTATGGGCCACGTGGCATATTTTTAGAGACTATTGACCATATAGAAGTTTGGCCTAGTACCAAAAATCAGCCTGATTAAGCATCTCTAATCTTCTTTTTACCTCAATGGGCATTCACCCAATGCCAAGCCACGTCAACAAGCCCCTCCGATTGTTGGCTAGGCATTTTGAGTCAAAAGTAAATAGTTGTCAAAATAGAATATGCCGCAACAGCTATTCCTCTCCATATCCAAAATTTTCCCTTCAATCATCAAATGTTTCTCTCTAAAAATCCTCTCTTGTTTTCCCTCTAAAAATTCCACTCTTTTTTCCCTCCAACCACAAATTTTCTCTCTAAAAAACTCTCCTATAAAATTACACCATTGATCAATTAAATCACTACATTCAAGCCCCTCCAATGGATTTAATGGATCATTCCAAGCTTAGATTCTACCTCACAAATGTGTCATCTTCTTCTTCCTCATCCGATGACGTAGAAACCCTTGTTGTAATTCATAACTGCTTTGGTTGTCACACTATTATCAACTCAAAATTAACTTAGATATGGTGGTTCTATCAACGCTCATGCATACTTACGTCGTAAAAGACAATTGGGTCACACGACTGTTTAGGGATTACACATATGAATTCTCCGTGTACCCCCCCCCCCCCCCCCCAAGTTCTCTCGAAGACGTTTCTACATGCAACGTGAATTATTTAACTGTATTTATGATCCTTGCAAAATTGCGGTTTAACACCTTTACAAAAGATGACAACTGCCATTAGAATGCTCGCTTATGGAGTTCTAGTAGATGCAAATGACAACTACGTAAGGATTGGGGAAAGCACCGTACCGCGATAGAGAGCATGAAGAAATTTTGTAACCTTGTGATTAATATTTTTTTAAATGTGTATTTTAAGTGACCTACTGAGGCAGACATTGTTAGATTACTCTTCCACGACAAGCAACGTGGATTTCATGGGATGTTAGGAAGTCTAGATTGTATGTATTGGGCTTGGAAGAACTGTCCAACTATGTGGCGTCATCAATATACTGGGCATGTGAAATAACCAACTATTGTACTCGAGATAGTTGTCTCATATGGCTCGTGGATATGGCATGCCTTCTTTAGCATGCTTGGATCATACAACACTCTAAACATTCTTAATCAATCCCTCTCTTTCAAAATCTCACTGAAGGACGTGCCTTTCCCATCAATTTCACCATCAATGGCCACTAACATAACATGGGATACTATCTTGTAGATGACATATATCCTAAGTGGGATATCATAGTCCAAACAATTACGTCTTTGATAGTAATGAAGAAAAAATTATAGGCACAAATGCACGAAGCATGCCAAAAAGATGTGGAAAATGGCATTTGGGGTGTTACATGCTCAATTCGCTATTGTATGTGGACTTGCGCAGTTTTGAAAATTGAAAATACTTGTCATATTATGAAAAATGTTAGACATACCCCCCATGTTTTAAATGAAATTTGACATACCCCCCTTAAGTTGAAAAAGCTGACATACCCCCGCGACTCAGTCTACCGTGTAGGACCATTAACTACTAACGTAAAAAGGACAAAAGTGCCCATAATTTTAAAAAATTCCCAAAATACCCAAAATCCCATGACCCAAAACTAAATTGGGGAAACGCCAATCTCCACCCGCACTAGATCTCATCCAATGGTGGGGTTTAAAACTTTTCATTAAGCATATCTTCTCTTCACCTTTCTGCTATGAGAGAAGCTATGTTTCTATCCTACGATCATCTTCCACCACTTCTAGTACCACATAGTTCACCTGCACACCAATCTTAATTTTTAGAAAACCTACACACCAATCTTAATTTTTGTTTAGAGAAGTACTCCAGTACTCTTCATAACAGGATGTCCTTCACACCACTGTGCTATACAAAAACACGTGCAAGGTGATCTGGCCCATATACCCATTGTCACACTTACTAGATATCATACGCAAAAAGTGATCCAATGATCTAACCATCCTCACTCTCAATAGACTTTTTTTCCAAGAGAGGAATCGGGTGCAAGAGATGCATTTCAATTCTCATATTTTTCTCAGTTCTCATAACTCTCACCATCTTTGGCTGCCCTAATTCACAAGGGTTTGAGTAGTTAATAGAAAAAGGGGAGCTGAAACAGAGCTTTTCGTATCGGGAAGGTGAAGAGAAGATTTGCTAAAAAGAAAGTTTTAAGCCCCACCGTTGGATGAGATCTAGTGCGAGAATTATGACAATTTATGTTATTTAGAAGATACTATTTTGAAAATAGATCTCAGCCGTAAATCTCTATTTATAGGCACCACGTAAAAAGTGGAGATTGGCGTTTCCCCAATTCAATTTTGGGTCATGGGATTTTAGGTGTTTTGGAGATTTTTTTAGAATTATGGGCACTTTCGTCATTTTTATGTTAGTAGTTGACGACGACGGGATGGTGTTTCTATATCAAGTGATTACAAGGTAGAAGAAAATTATTATCCAGTAACAATGTTTAGGGAACCAACAACTGACTTCTAAGCATTCTTGATGCGACACGTGAAATGCGTGATAAAAATATTTATCAAGCACTTTGTAACAATCTGATTGAACATATATATGAAAGTTATGAAAATACTGATGATTGATAACTATATGTTCTTTATCTTTTATTACTTAATGTTTTGTTTTAACTAATGTAGTTGATTTTTTATAATTGCTTGGAATGTAATTAATGTATTTGTCAAATAACAGAATATTTCACTTACGATGTAATTTAAAGATTACATAATACAAACCATACAAAATTTTGTTTAGAAGCATTCCATCGAGCAACAATCTAAGTTTGACGTGATACATAATAATTTTTTGCATTTAATTCATATTCAATATGTCTTTTGCTATTATCGCCTCATCTTCCATTCTCTGTCCTCTCTCTCTCTCTATTTCTCTCTTCTTTTTCTATTCTCGTTCATTCATTATAACTGTGAATTTAAGATGTGATGCTCATTCAATGACCTTTTGTTGCCTATCATCGATTTTGTACTCATTATCTTCAATCAAATATTCGTTCACTTTAACATTTATCGAAAATATTTTTCCTAATAAATTTGGATCATAAGGGTTTTTATTATTCTTTTTAGCTTTATCAAATTTTCTCCCCATTGGCATTTCTATATATTCTTTAGTGAATACATCTTGTGAATCTATAAGTGTGCCAAGTGAAATGGGGGTAGAAAGATTCGATGATGATGAATTTATATCATCAAAAGGCTTCTCGTGACATTTTTTTTTATTATTGGTGGTACTTGTTATAAAATTTGGGCAATACTTCAAAATAGTTCAACGATGTTCAAAGAATGGTTTACCCATCACTGAGTGATATATTTGTTTTGCATCAAAATACTAGAAATGAATAGAAATTTAAGAATAACAAAGATTAAAAATAACAAGAAGATATATAATTGAATATAGGCTAGAAAACACATCTTATCCTCATTTACAATACTACTATGTAATTTCACTTCTATCTGAATAATAAATAATGAAAACTTTGCTATGTGGGTATAATTGTCGTCAACGATTTATCGACAAAGTTATTGTTCTCACACTTGACACATTACAATGGTGTGGTAATGCATGTGTCCAAACTATCTCCCTTGATTGACTATTGCCATAATTGGATCTTTTGATATCATTAATCACCCGTGACACAATGTCTCGTCTTCCTCTATAAAAAATGCCTTACCATATATGAATTTTTTTTTAACTTTCATGTTCCATGATTTTGAAATTTGACAATATAAAAGAAGGTAGAAGAAGATAAAAGAGTTTGAAAAAAAATGTATTTGAAGGTGTATTTATAATTTTTTGAGTAGAAAGAAAAAATATAATTTAATAAATATATTTATATATTTATTAAAGAGAATGGAAAAATTGTAATAAATTTAAGTTTTTTGAAAAAATAACCATTGAGAATAGAATAAAAGTAAAGTTGTAAACGAGTGACAGCAAAAATATAAGCCTATGTTTATTTTTTACAAACGCACGCGCATTGGCGTCATTGTGCGCAACTCAACCAAAAAATGTGTTTGGTTGTACCAATCCGCGCGACTCCCAATGCGCACTGAGGCCCTCAATGTGCATCCAACACTCTCCCCCCAAGAATCGGAACACGCACCAAATCGCGTGTTACAACATACGTCGATGAACCATAAGGCACACTTATGGTGCATTGCATGGTGTATCACACTATATTAAAATAAAGATTTTTACTATATATTATATCTTACATAAAATAATATATATAATAAGAAAAATTTCTTAAACGAAAACAAATTTAAATGTATTTACAAAAATAAAAAACTTTTTGACATTTACAAAAAGGTAACAAAACGCCCTTCCCTGACAAAACTTAAAGTTGACAAAGGCTGACAAGCACCCTTTAAAAGGGCGTTTGCCCATAGAGGAATAAAACTTTTGTCACAATACTGAACCATGTGGCACACTCTTAGTGGACACTAACCATATGGATGTTTGGTCAGTCCCTCGGTGGACTTGCAAACCAAAAATCAGCCTGATTAGTAATTTACAACCTTTGGATCTTTGCATTCAAAATAATTCTCAAATTCCTACAGTTAAAATCAACCCATGAGAATAACTTCAATCCAATGCTTATAAACCACCGATCATGTTTATTTTTGGTGTATAGGTCCACCTAGGGATTGGCCAAACATCTATACAGCCAGCATCCATTAAAAGTGTGCCATGTAGCTCAGTATTGTGATAGAAGTTTTACTCCTTTATGGACAAAAGCCCTTTAAAAGGGCGTTTGTCAACCTTTTTCAACTTTAATGCCAGCTTTTTCAGCTTTAATTTTGTTAAGGAGAGTCGCCATTTCAAACGGCGTTTAGTTATTCTTTTTGTTAATGTCAGAAAGTTTTTTTTGTTTTTGTAAATACATTTAAATATGTTTTTGTTTAAGAAATTTTTTGTATATAATATAATATAATAATATTAAAATTATATATAAATATAATAATATAATATTAATATTATTATAATTTATTATAATATAAATATATGTCTTATATATATTATGATATATAATATATCTAATATATATAGTATTAGAAACTATATAACATATTATATGTATATCTAGACTATATATAAATATTTGAGTACACATGAACAATACAAAATATACATGTATAATTTTATATAATGTAATAAGATGCACTAAATCATATGTAACATCAACCATCATTTGCACAAACAAACGCGCATAATCGATATTCGCGCGTGTGATAATTGCTCAAAATTGTACCATTATCCTACTTTTGATAGGCATTATTGTATTTTCCTTTGCATATATTTCCATAACTAAACATAAACATGTGTACTCTCTCTTACGTGGTTTGATTATGTGTATTCTCTCATATAGAAACCTTAACGGGGTCACCTTTGAGATTTTGGTAGATTACCAGAACTCGGGCCAAGTTAATGGGCCACTATGTTGAGTCACGTTGATGGGCTAATATCATGGACCAAGATGTGGGCTGAAGTGGCGGGCCAAGGGGGTAGACTAAGTCATGAGCCATGACATGGGTCTTTGAATGAGCTAGACGGTGGTAGCATGTAAGAAGGAATTGTGGGAGTAAAGCATGGTTGATGTGGCATTCAAATTGATAAAAGGTTGGTGGCTATCCAAGGAAAGAATGTGATGAACCATTGTGTTAAAAGGCGAGGCAAGATGGATTAACTTCTTTTCACTAAAGACAAATTTGGAAAGTTCTTTTGTCTTTTGCTAAAAAGAAAAGAAAAAGAAAATCGATTTTTGATTTAGAAATGTGTATGGAGTTAGAAAGGTTTTACAAAAGTTGAAAATATTGACTAAAAGAAAAGAATCTTTTGTTTGTAAAGCAACTTTCCAAAACAACTTAAAGTGGTTGGAAAGAGAAGATTAGTTTTTTCCAAAAAGAAGAGTTTTTCAAAAAGGGAAGCAAAAAGTGGTTTGACATTGATGGAAGGAAAAACCTATCCTATAAAGGGTAACTTGACAAAATGGGAAGGATTTTGGATGGCTAGATTTCCATCATGAAAGGAATGATAGGTGGTCATTCAACACCCCTATAAAAAAGCATTCTTGTGGGATGTTTGGGGGTTTATCATTTTCTTCAGCTCTCTTGGCTTTCTCTCTTTCACAGCTATCTTCTACCTCCTTGAGTCTCCTTTATCTTTGCACGGATCTCTCAGCATTACATCTAGAGTGTGTTTGGATTTTGGCATTGGTGGAGTAGTTTATTTACCTCTTGTTGCACGATTTCTTCTATTTCTCTTTTTTATTCTTTTTGATTTGTTTAGCTAATTTATTGTTCACGGATTTTTTCATAACAATGGTTGGCTAAAAGTCTTGTTAAGATCGAAGGTGAAGCCTAGTTCTTTCTCTATAGATACTCTGTTGATTATCATTTGGAATATATTGTTAATGGAGTTTCAAGTTATTTGAGAATATTTATTTGTTAGGTAAATTGTGAGCCTATACGCTCTCTTGATTCATCATGATCAACCGGTATAGTGAATGCCTAAGAACCCCTGTGGCTAAATAATCAATTTTTAATTGATTAGTTCTCTTTAACTTAATTCTCCTATTTTGGATTTATTTAGTAGATTTTATTGTTAAACATTCCGATTAGAACAAATTGATATTTGTCGTCTGATCGAGAAAAGCATAATCAAAAGAGAAACATAAGAGAAGAGCTAGGCGGATCCCTAAAACCTTAGCCCTTCTCTCTGATATTCTTTACTCTCGACATTGCCTTAGTATTTTTTATAGTTGTTTGCATCATTCACTTTCGCTCGCTCTGCATTTGTGTAAAAAATCTCTCTCTTTCTCATTTTTTTTCTTTTGTGGTTTCGTGTCCGTAGTTCTTACACATAAGTCAATCCTTGTGGATTCGATCTTGTAAAAGTACTATAATAAAACTTGTACTCTTGCAAGTAAAACTACCCTAGACTGTTAGTTTAATTCTTTGGATAAAAAGTCCGGATGCAACAGTGTGATTTGTTGAGTCCGTCCAAACGTAATACATTCGAATTGGCACGTATTTAACTTATGCAGGTTCCAAAGTGCGCTTGTTCTAAAACACGTGAAAAAAATGTGGCCTAAATACCATAGATAAAATATAATCGTCAGAAAAAGAAATATGATAAAGTTGTAAATATAAATAACAACATATATGTAAATAGTTAAAAATTTATAAAAAATGTTAAAAGAAGATGCATCGTCATTACCTGTTAGAGGGTGAATAGTGCACTATTTTGTCTTTTCACAGTAGATAAAATAATCAAAATTACCTTTATGTCTAACGATCGGAGGACCGTACCTGTTAGGCATAAAAGTGACAAAGTTATAAATATAAAGGACAGCATATATGTAAATAGTTAGAAATCCATATGAAAATGTTAAAAAAAGATACGTTATCATTATATTTTGAAGAGTGAATAGTACATTATTGGATTTGTCTTTACTATAATAAAAATAAATAAAATTGCCTTTATGCCTAACAATTGGAGAACCGTGTTAGGTATAATGGCAAATGTACCTAACAATTGAAGATGCTCTTAGGGAGTCATTTTTATGGATTTATTTTTAACCGTGGAATTTGAGCATTATTTAGGGTACAAACATCCATATGGTTAGTGGTCTTTTAAGAGTGTGCAACGTGGCTCATACTGTGGTCAGTATCAACATTGATAACAAACGTTCATCAACAAAGTTTTACTCAATATAGGACTCCACATTTGCTTGTGTTGATAAAAAAGTAATGTCTACATAACCCATGTGACACACTCTTCGAGGCCACTGACCGTATAGATGTTTGACCATCCCTAAGTGGACCTACAAACTTAAAATCAGCCTGATGTGTAATTTCTCGGATTTGGATCTGAGTACCCCAAATGATGCTTGGATCATATTTTCTAAGGGATCATCAAAATTAGTACTATGATGATACGTGACAAAATGCGAGCCTTTGATTATTAAAACTTATTAGTTAGAATTAAACCTGGCATGATGACTATTCTCCATGACCATTTTGACTTTCTTTGTCACATGTCATCTTATTCAGCAAGGCTTATGAAAGTAGGGTTTTCCCGCGTCGTTGGTTACGGAAACCCTAGAATCAACTAGATTTGTAATTTTTATCCGATTTTTATCCTACAAAATTTAAACTTATTCTATAGGGATTCGTGTCGGATGTCGATCCGCACTCGGAGTTAGCTGGGTTAGCATAATCAGGAACATGAAATGACAGAACATTACAAGAAATAATAGATAAAAAAATAAACTTCATCATTCAGTGATCAAAATGTCTATTACAATGCTTGAATCGAAAATAAAATAAAATTAGATAAACTAAAAAGCAGTTTTAAAGAAGAAAATTCTAAAGAGAGTTAGAGAGAGAAAATGAAGTGGAGAGAGAAAGTTAGAAAGAGATCTCTAGAGAGAGAGATTATTCTCCAGAGAGAGAAAAAGAGATATAGAGAGAACTAGGTAGAGAGAGAATCTCCTAAAAACTAGAGAGAGAAATAAGAGATAGAGAGAGAGAAAGAGAAAATTCTAGAGATTTTAGACAGAGAAAAGAGGTGAGAGATCTAGAGAGAAAAGATAGGAAAGTAGAGAGAGAAAGTGGGAAAAGCTAGAGAGAGAGGGAGAAACAAATTATAGAGTGAGAAAGTGAAAAGATGAAAGAGAAAGAGAAAGAGAAAGAGAAAGAGAGAGAGAGAAAGTGATAGATTACCTTGGGGATCTTCTCAAATATTTGAGATTGGCCGGCAAAGAATGGCCGGAGATGCATGGGAGGAAGAGCATGGGGTGGCTGCAACTCATTGAAGGAGAAGATGATGGGAGGATTGATGGTTGCTGAGGCAAGGACGTGGCTGGAGGAAGTTACATCGGAGGTTGAGGCTCCTGGAAGTGATTTCAGGTGTGCTGGCCAATTGGGAAAGGGAGAGCAAAGGTTAGGGAGCGGTTGCAGGTGGTGTGGGTCGCCAAGGGGAACCCAACTGAAAATAACGGCCTGCAACTCATTGCAGGCCGTGAAGATTGTTGGAGTCGCAGGGGATCGAGAGAAGGTGGTGAGAGAGGTAGAGAAGGTGGTGAGAGAGGTCCCCCAAGGTGAGACCGTGATTCCTGGTGAGAGAATAGGAGATGGTTGCTAAGGAAGGATCGCCGGAGTTGCCAGTGACCGGAATCAATGGCGGAGAGTATAAGGTGGCTGTGTGGAGGAAAACTTGCTGGTCCTACCGTGAAGCACCCTAGTAGGGAGGTTACAGGGTAACAGGGATAACGAGGAGGAACGTGGTCGTGCTGGTGGACACGCCTGAAACGGCAAGCCGGAGTTGCTGGTCTGCACCTCCGATGGAGGTGATGAAGAAGAAGAAGAAGAGAAGAGGAGAAGAAGAGGAATAAGAAGAAGAATGAGATCCTTACCTGCTGGAGACGAGGGTCATGATGATCTAGATGGTGATGGAGGAGTACACTGGTGAAGAGCACAACAGTGAGGAAGAGAAGAGCTGGCCGGAGTTGCAGGTTGATAGTAAGGTTTTTCCGCGTCGTTGGTTACGGAAACCCTAACTTCAACACATTTTTAATTTATCCGAGACATTTAACCTGTAAAATGAGCAATTTTGCATAGTGGCTCGTGTCGGATGTCGATCCGCACTCGGGGTTAGCTTGCACAATTCAAGGACATAAAATGACAGATTTTAGCGAGAAATGACAGATTTTACTAAGAAGGATGGAGTAGTGAGAATGGTGATCAAAGTGAGATTAAAACATGCTTTTTATGTGGAAATTGATCACAAATAACTAATAACATCAATGACAATGGTTCAAAACACAGAAATATAATAATAAAATTCTAATTGATTAATCAAAATTCTGAGTTACAAAATGCTGCTCAATTGAAAATTGTTCTAAACATGATGACATACTTTCTAATAAAAGTTAATTAAGAAAAACTAGAGAGAGAAATAAGAGATTATTCTAGAGAGAGAAATCTAAAGGAGGAGAGAGAAATTATTCTAGGAGGAGAAAATGAGAGAAAAGAGAGAGAAAGGGTAAAGACTCACCATTCTTTATTGACTTACCGGGAGTGGATGGGTTGGCCGGAGAGAATGAACCCAATGAGTGGTCCGGCCAGCAAGTAATTATCCTGGTGGTGGAGAATAGCGCTGGCCGGTTGTTATGGTGATGGAGAATTGGTGATGTAGGTGGGGTAATGGACCAATCCAGCAAGAGAAACTCGACTCATGCAGTGGAGGTGAGCACAGTCGGTGGTGGAACAAGGTGAAGGCGATGCTTGTTAGCGAATATCTTGCAGCAAGGCTTGACGGAGATGGAGGAAGGAGATCTTTTATCAGAGTTGCAGGAGGCTAACGTGATTATGATAGGGTGAAGCATTGTGTGGAGTCCGTGTGGGAGGTGAGGCGCTGCTGGTGAGGGCTACAGGCCTGCAAGATGGTGGTGGCGCATGAAGGAGCATGGTGTGCACAACAAGTGGAGGATGAGGCCGGAGGTGAGCACAGCAAAAGAACGGACTGGAGTTGCTGGTTGCAACTCCAGCAACCGTTAGAAAGAGAGGAGGGCAGCAGGCGGTGGTGCAATCCAGGGAGGAACGCTGGTATGGACGTGGAGATGGTAGGAGCAGCAACCTTCAAAACGTTTCAGACCTGCAACTCAAAGTTGCAGGTTGTGGAGATCATGTTGGTGCTTGAAAGTGGTTGCTGCGTGCTGCCCTTGAAGAGGAAAAACCCGAACTAGTATTGGTGGTGGTGAAGATCCCAAAAGGGGAGGTTTGCAGGCGGTGAAGGTTGCTAAAAACATGCTGATGTTGTAGGCGACTACGACAGCAAGCAAGGAGAGAGGATAAGTGAATGAGAAATGTGGTGGTTAAAAGAGTTTCAGATGGCCGGAGCTTTGCAACTCCGGCGAGAAATAAGAGAGGAAGATGAAGAAGAAGGTGAAGAAAAGAAGAAGAAAATGAGCCAAAAAAAGAAGAAATCGTGGGCGGAGTTTTGGGGAAAGGATTGGAAGTGATTGGAGGGGGATTAGGGTTCGAACGAACCCTTCTCCCTCCTCTTATAAAGCTCCCTATTTCCTTTAATGGAAATAGGGTATTTTTGAAAATAAAAAAAAATATATATATATATATATATATATTTTTTTTTAAGTAAAAATCTACTTTTCTATGGGGAATCTCCCCAATTAGTGGACCCCCCATTTTTTTGAAATTTAATTAAAATTCTTTGGAAATTCACGGGGTCCACTAACTGGTCGGACAGCGGGTCGATGATGATGGGCCCGGCTACTGGCCCACATGGATTTATGATGTCCATTGTCTCACAAGATGATGTGACAGACGGTCTGATGGCGATCGGATGGATGGTGACTTGATTGGGACCCAAATTGGTAGATCGACGGATCTAGAGAGATCCAACGGTCCGATTGAAGATCCAATGGTCCAATGGAAGATCCAACGGTCAGAAAGCTAAGGGAGATGAGATAGAGCCGAAGGGTAGGAATTCTGGGGTTAGGTCAGTAGATTCGAGGATCGAGAGATGAAGAGAGAGAGAGAATAAGAAAAGATGAGAGAGAAAGTATAAAAAAAAATGGAGAAAAGTATTGGCACAGGGTCTGGAACCCTGGTCTTCTCTGTGACCATCCTCACGCTTTTCCACTAGAGTAGACTATCATTCCTTACTGACTCATATGGCTTTAAACGCTTTGGTCCGTCTCTTGGTCATTGGCTCTCCTGTTCTTTTCGTTCTTTGGGCCAGCTTTTTGGTCCTCCTATTCAGCCCATAGTTGGCCCATATCTTTTAGTCATAGCATGTGGGCTCTTTAAGCTTTGATAATGGGCTTTCCTGATCGATGTGGGCTCGCAAGTCTCGAGAATTGTCCCATCGGGGTTTCCTGCGACAGAAGAAGCGCGTAATGAGACTTTATCAGAATGACTACATGTCTAGACTTCCGAAAATGTGTTTAATGCATGCAAATATACTATTTCGTCCAGAAAAGTGTGTTCTACGCAACACAAGAGACTCTTACGTAGAAAAGTAGATAAATAGAGTATTTTAACGTAGGAGAATGCAATAACGCTAAAAGGATAATTGCTTAAAATAAGCACTTTTGAGCGAATATCACAGGTCCGGCCAGCAATGGCAAATGGAACGTTGGGGGCAACCGATCTGCTGGTTCTGCTGGGGGAGGTTGCAGCAACATGCTGCACTTGAAGAGTGAAGAGGTGGTGCCCCTAGAGCGTTGGAGTGTGTTGCAGGTGGGGGCGTGGTGAGAACCGGGAAGAAGCTCGCCGGTTTTAATGGCGAGGTGGTTGCTGTGGTGGTGCGTTGATGGCGGTGACGGCTTGCTGGTTAGCCCCTTCGTACCTGCAATAGAAGAATGGAAGAAGAAGAAGAAGAAGAAGAAGAAGAAGAAGAAGAAAAAGAAGAAGAAGAAGAAAAGGCGGAGCTCCACCAGCTCGCCGGAGAAGACCATGGCGAGGAGGAAGAAGGAGAGAAGAAAGAAAGAGAAGCCAGAAGAAAGAAGAGCTCCCCTAGGGTTTCTAGGGGTTCCTCTCTTAAGGGAGAAATCGTGGGTTTCTCTCTTAGAAATCCACGGTTTCTAAAAAAGATTTTATTTTTTATTTTTTATTTTTATTCTTTTTATTTTGATAAATGATAGGTGGGTTACGGGCTTGGGCTCGTGGGCTGTTTGGCCATGAGTTTGATTGATCATTGGCCGAGAGATGATGCCACGTGTCGGCCAGTGGTTGGCCAATGGGAACGCTAAAATCGTGGGCCCAGAGTGCATCGGCCATGGGCCAGAAGGTAGGTGAGAAGGATAGTGGGCCACTGGGCTCGATGGATGTGGGTTAGGGCGCGTTTGGTTGCCAAGGGAGAAAAATGCATTTTCCCCTTGAAATACCCATCGAGAAAAAATATATTTTTCTTTCCTCGGAAATTGAGCTCTACGCTCTCAGCCACAATCAATCATTTGAGGCATTTCTCTACAATCAAACATGCCCTAGGGACTGATATTTTACAATGGAGATCTGGTGGTTGATATGATGGATGATCGACTGATCGGTAACACGATCGGATGGTCAGATGCACAGGATGGATGGATCAGATTGCGATCGAACGGTGGATTTGATGGATAAAGGTGATAGGTCAAGGATAGAGAGTCGATTAGAGCTAGAAGAAAGAAAGTTAGGATTTCGAGAGAAGAGAGAGAATTAGGGGAGATGAGAGAGAAAATGTCAGAAATTGGAGAGAAAATCACTGGCAGAGGGTCTGGAACCCTGGTCTTCATTGTGCCGCTCCTCACGCTTCACCAGTAGAGCAGACCATCATTCCTTGTTGATTCATGCGGCTTTAGACGCTTTGGTCCGTCTTTTGGTCATTGGCTCTTCCCCTCTCTTCGTTCTTTGGGCCAACTCTTCGGTCCTCTTTTTCAGACCGTATTTGGCCCATATCTTCTAGTCATAGCATGTGGGCTCTTTAAGCTTTGATAATGGGCTTTCCTGATCGATGTGGGCTCGCAAGTCTCGAGAATTATCCTATCGGGGTTTCCTGCAACAGAAGAAGCGCGTAATGAGACTTTATCAGAACGACTTAATGTCTAGACTTCCAGAAATGCGTTTAATACATGCAAATATACCATTTCGTCCAGAAAAGTGTGTTCTACGCAACAGAAGAGACTATTATGTAGAAAAGTAGATAAATAGAGCATTTTACGTAGGAGAATGCAATAACGCTAAAAGGATAATTGCTTAAAATAAGCACTTTTGAGCGAATATCACAACCCCCAACCAGCATATTGCCAATCCTTGGCAATTAGTGCGAAATAAATGAGCTTAAAAGGGCTCTGCACATGCTGCACACTTTTTCATATTAGCTCAGGGATAACCCCGTTCGTCAAATCATTGAATGGATGCAAAAATAGTTACATGTTAGAGAAGAGTTGGAAAGTTCTGGCAAGACTACAGACTGATAATCATGACCCAGAATAATTAGACTCTGCGTGTGTGCGTGCTCAACATTTTCATCATCCAAGAGTTAAGACTTCCATATCACCTCTAAGTTCTTATGCCTCGACCTCAAATCTCATATGTTTAGCACTCAGAATAGAATCACACAAGAATGATTTTCTTCTTTTCTCTCAATTTATATGTGAGGAGATGTGTTGATGAAAGTAAAGATCTCACATATGTATTATTTGAAGGAAGGACATCTTTAACAGAAGAAGATCTCATGATTGGAATACCACTTCACTCGGGAACGTCAGATCAAACTCTATAGCTTCTCTTTTTCCAATCTCTACATTTTATGATCGTACTATCCTAGAATCAAGTAGGACTTTCCTGGGTTGTAATGAGGCTTAGGACAGGTGTAGAAAGATAAATGAATACAGGATTTCAAAGATCTTGAGAGGATATTGCCATTTTCTTGAATTTTTCCTACGGCGTAACACCATTATCTGGTTCTTTTTCCTTTTTTCGTATTTTTCTCTTTTTCTTGATATTTCTGAGACTGCTCAATTTCTTTTCAGTTCTTCTTCATACTTTCTTTCCATATTTTGTTTTTAGCTTGAACCACTTTCTTTTCCTTTTGATTTTTCTTCTTTACTTTTCTTTTTTACGGTACACCCACATCAGTTATTCTTTTGTCCATCTCAAAATAAGGGTAGCCAGTCATGTTTCGTAGCTGGACTGGATTTTAGGTTGATGGGTTTGCAAAGAAAAGGCTTTTATAGAAAGGTTCAAAAGGTTTCTAGTGAAGTATAATTCAGGTGAGTAAAAAGGCTGAATGGTTCAGAAAAAATGGCCTAAATCATTTTCTAGGGTTTGCACTATCATGTATACTATCTTGACTGGATATAGAGAAGGTTCTGTCGTAATAATGAGATCTCTCAACGAATATTGCGGGTAAGAAGAATAGTAAGTCATCTTGTGACTCAGAATTATTGTATAACCCTCTGAATTGATTAAAGGCTCGAAAGCTCACTGGGTTAGGTCTCCACAATTATTATTCTCATAGGATCTCCAGAATTTCTAAACTTAGGATGACTCTGATATTGATAGTGTACAATTGTGCCGAATATGAGTTTTTCTGAGTTTTCAAACCTGCTGTAGTCACGCCTGACTTGACTCGACGCTAACTTTAAACAAAAATTGACATCCTCAATACTGACTTAACGGAGGTTTTCAGTTAATCAAAGTCATGGTATTTGATACATTTTTGAAATTCTAGTAAACTTTTGGAGAACATCGGAAATCACCCCAAAAACAACATTTATTTTTTATTTATTTATTTATTTTTTATTATCAAAATGAAGAAATGAGTTTTGGAAAATACCCACCCCAACCAAAATATAGCACCATCCTCGGTGCTCATGACCGAGACATAAAATGATAAAAAATCAATGATGATGATGCAAAGGTTCAGGAAGGATGTTACCAAGTCGGCAGAAACTCGACAGTGTGTGGTACTTGATGATCGGAAGAATGAATGTACCTGCATTTCTAGAGATATAACAGTAATAACAAATGCATGAGACTCATGTACTCTAGGAATACCAGAATTGCCTTTCCGAAAGCGCTAAGTTTTACGTCTTCAGCCAGACATGACGGGGGTATATCAAGTACCCCCAACCAGGATAAAACTCATGGAGACTGAGTGAATCTGCAGTCTTCTTGACACCTAAGGTGGAACGGAGACAACTATCCTATCCCTTGTCTAGGTATACCTGTGTAGAACAGGTCTTTCTCAGTGTAGACTGAGAGAAGGGCATTGAGCTCTCTGAGCAGCCCGGCAAAAGCACAGAGTTGATCTGGGAGGGATCGAAGCTTCTCAGTAAAGATTGAGAGGAGAGTAGGAGTGGGTTCTCTAAGCAGACCCGCAAAAACATTTAGTTCAGCGGGGAGGGATAGAAGCTTCTCAGTAAAGACTGAGAGGAGAGTAGTAGTGGGTTTTCTGACCGTGGTTAGCAGAGCCGCAAACTCATTGAGTTTTGCGGGAATGTATCTGAATGGAGCAGACTCCTACAGATCAGTAATACCAGAAATGTTGGACTCCGAGATGAAGTCAGACTCAAAGTGTTCTTGACACTTGGATAATTTATCTTCGGGAGAGTCCTGAATTAGACTCTCTACGACACACGGATCATCGATAATATCGACGTAGGGTGACGGGTGAAAACTGTTGACCTCTTTCTCTATGTTTCCTAATGTGATAGGGATGTTCCAATCCCTGTACTCAATATGTTCCTCCTCGGTGGGGATCGGTAGGTCCAGGACAGCGGGAGGCCCATTTTCTAGACACGGCTCTACGGTGGGAATGTCTGCAACCAGTGCAGAGGTAGAAATCATCAGAGATAGAGATGGAACTGAGTTCCTCTGTGCTCGGTCTAGAAGTTGGTGCTGTTAAGGGCACCATAAATGGAGATACGGGTTCATCGCTATTATGGCTCACTCCAAGGGAGGTGGGGAGGAACGGTAGATCTATGACAGTTGGGATCCTATGATCGAGACACAGCTCAGTGTCATGAAGATCGACCTCAGGGGCAGCAGAGGTAGAGTGAGAATTAGGTTGCTCTGAGGTAGGTTCAAGATTTGGTGCTGTTAAAGGCACCGAATAAGGAAACATTGGCTCCTCAATAGTCTGGCTCGATCTAGGGGTGGGTACAACTTTTATTTCTTCCTCACAATGCTGGTACTGGGTCCAATGGTGTGGCTCCTCATCATAGACAGTGATCATGTCATTCTCCTCAGAATAGGCTATTGGTGGGCTAGTGAAGTTGACTTCCTCTCTCTCATTTTCTAATTGAACGAGACGTTGCTCCAAGCTCTCAATAGATTATTGTTGTTGGTGCTCTAGACCTTGGAAATACTGTTGTTGCTGGGCAATGTACTGAGAGAGAAGGTCCTCTAGACAGAGTTTAGTAGCCAACGAAGGTGGTTCAGCCAAGGGGAGCTGAGGTGCCAACTCTTGATTGTAGTCCGACTGGGTATGAAAGTTGTAAGGCAGAGTGGAGTCTGGGACTAGCTGCTGACTCTGGAAATCCTGAGGGGCCCATTGTTGATCAGAATAATCATTCTGTGGATAGGATGGGTACTGGGATTGCGAATATTGCCAGTCATACTCTCCATTGGGTTGATGGAACCCAGAAGAATAATTATCCTGTGGAAGTTGCTGCGGGATAGCAGACTGTTCCCAACCAATGTTATGGTGACTCCTATTATCCGGATAATAAGTGTTGTCATAGGAGGTCTGCATTGGAGATGGAAAGGTACAGACATCTTGCTGGATAGGAGGGTAATATCTTACAGACTGGGAATTATGCATAGGTTGCTGGACCGTGGCACGAAGGGCAGAGACTGAATTTTTAAGCTCTTGGAGTACAGAATTGTACTCCGGATCTCGGTGATTATCATACCTTGTAGAAGTGTGCGAGACTGGAGTATCATGATGATACGCAGAATTGTCATACCATTGATGAGAGTGATCACCTCGATTCTCACAGAAACTGTAGTAGGTCTCATACAGAGGCCATTCATCTGCCATCAGAGGAGATAGAGGGGTGCGGTGGACTAACTTTCAGATCAAGTTAGTCAAAGGTTAGGATAGGTCCAACCGGGCTTCTACTTGAAAAAGCAAGCCCAAGATTTGGCAAAAAATTGCCAAAAGGAGACACTAGAGTACTGATTCTAAATGATGTACACCAAGCACAGATAATCTTATTCTAAACAATCAGGATATATTTTAGGCATTATCTTGTTAGTTTTGGGGCTAGAGTAGATTATGACAGTGGGCGGACCACTGATTTATCTTTTAGCCGCCGGACTAACTGTTTGCACTCAGAGATTCTCACCAGGCTACACTCTTCAGAGCGAATCCTTTAGTACTAACTCTAGTCAACAACAAGGCAATCCGAAGCCTAGACAGACGTGCGGCACAATGGCTGTCTTAAGTATGTCCCAGACTAACCGGATTGGTCAAGTGTATAAGAAGAGTGTTCCCTCGGGTTAAGCTAGGGTTGGTGCGTGTTCCTAGTCCACACGCAACTAACCGCTGAATAGTCCAAGATGCCACGTCGAGCTCAGTATACTTGAGTAGCAGGGACTTATGGGTGTGTTAGACAACAGGGACCCACACTCGTGGTCTTATTTCGATTGGATGTTAAGCGGGTTCGTTTTGTGTGGATTTTTCCTCGAACACCGGGCTAATTGGCTCTACTTCTTGATTCTTTTTAATTAAATGAACCTCGGGATCAAATCAGTTGGAATGATGAGGTGGGTGATGAAATCCCACCAGTTTCAATTTGGAGCTGGGTCTGCTCTCTTAGAGTTGATTGATTAACGGCCACGCCACGCAAGTCGAAGAATATGGATGCGAAAGCAAATAGACAAGCGGCAATGATTCACCCAATAACATCGTATCGCACTCAAGGCGATGATAGAGACTTACCTCCCGTGGGCCACACCACGGGGTCGCCTCCGTGGGTTAGGGAGGGGTATCCTAATGGGCTTGGGCCCGACTCCACCTCTTTGAGCTTTCGCTCCCTACCCATACTGGATCGTGTTTATGCAGAAAAGTTAGATCGCACGGTCTAGGTATTTGGGATTCTATTTGGAAGATCCTTGCCTTTTTAGGGTTCACAGAACACGTATTGGATTTAGGCAAGTTTTTGAATTAATTTCCAAGTTCGAGATGGGTTAAAATTTAGGAATTCCCATATGGAAAATACCTAGATTGGAAAGTTTTCCGAACTGTGAAGATATTCCAATAAAGATTTGATTGCGAGATCCCTTATGATTTTGGGAAATTTCCCAAAATTGAAATTCTGCTAGATTTGGGGTGTTTCCTTTTGCAAACTTTTTCAAATTCGGAAGATTTCTAAAGATAGAAATTCTTCTAAAGAGGAAACTTCTAAGAGGGGAAACCCCAATTAAGCAGAGTTTCAAGATTTTGGAATCTTTTCAAAAATCGCAAATCTTTGATTGGTGATTTCTAAAAATCTGCAGAATATAAAACCCTAATTTTTTTAAATTTTGATTTGTTTGATTTTTTCGGTATTTTTCACTAAATCTAGGGTTTCTAAAAAACCTTAGAACAAGATCTAGCAGTTATTTGGAAAGCAGTAAAATTCCTAAATTATTACAAATTGCACTCGGCCTTCCGAGGCATGAAAAATAGTAATTTAAAAACTGCTAAAAATCACTAAAAACCAAAAATAGAATTTTTCCAAAAAGGTCAGGCTGTCCAAATTGAGCAGCTTTTCGATTTGGCAACTTTCCAATTCCGTCTTTACGTCTTTTTTCGCACTCCCGAACACCCGAGCGGCAGCGACGCCATTTGAAAGTAGGGTTTTTCCGCGTCGTTGGTTACGGAAACCCTAGAATCAACAAGATTTATAATTTTTATCCGATTTTTATCCTACAAAATTTAAACTTATTCTATAGGGATTCGTGTCGGATGTCGATCCGCACTCGGAGTTAGCTGGGTTAGCATAATCAGGAACATGAAATGACAGAACATTATAAGAAATAATAGATAAAAAAATAAACTTCATCATTCAGTGATCAAAATGTCTATTATAATGCTTGAATTGAAAATAAAATAAAATTAGATAAACTAAAAAGCAGTTTTAAAGAAGAAAACTCTAAAGAGAGTTAGAGAGAGAAAATGAAGTGGAGAGAAAGAGATCTCTAGAGAGAGAGATTACTCTCCAGAGAGAGAAAAAGAGATATAGAGAGAACTAGGTAGAGAGAGAATCTCCTAAAAACTAGAGAGAGAAATAAGAGATAGAGAGAGAGAAAGAGAAAATTCTAGAGATTTTAGACAGAGAAAAGAGGTGAGAGATCTAGAGAGAAAAGAGAGGAAAGTAGAGAGAGAAAGTGGAAAAAGCTAGAGAGAGAGGGAGAAACAAATTATAGAGTGAGAAAGTGAAAAGATGAAAGAGAAAGAGAAAGAGAAAGAGAAAGAGAGAGAGAGAAAGTGATAGATTACCTT
The DNA here is from genome assembly GCA_035048495.1 of Euptelea pleiosperma. Classification (NCBI taxonomy): domain Eukaryota; kingdom Viridiplantae; phylum Streptophyta; class Magnoliopsida; order Ranunculales; family Eupteleaceae; genus Euptelea; species Euptelea pleiosperma. The sequence goes on from CM068541.1 coordinate 31,313,293, forward strand.
GGGGATCTTCTCAAATATTTGAGATTGGCCTGCAAAGAATTGCCGGAGATGCATGGGAGGAAGGGCATGGGGTGGCTGCAACTCATTGAAGGAGAAGATGATGGGAGGATTGATGGTTGCTGAGGCAAGGACGTGGCTGGAGGAAGTTACAGCGGAGTTTGAGGCTCCTGGAAGTGATTTCAGGTGTGCTGGCCAATTGGGAAAGGGAGAGCAAAGGTTAGGGAGCGGTTGCAGGTGGTGTGGGTCGCCAAGGGGAACCCAACTGAAAATAACGGCCTGCAACTCATTGCAGGCCGTGAAGATTGTTGGAGTCGCAGGGGATTGAGAGAAGGTGGTGAGAGAGGTCCCCCAAGGTGAGACCGTGATTCCTGGTGAGAGAATAGGAGATGGTTGCTAAGGAAGGATCGCCGGAGTTGCCAGTGACCGGAATCAATGGCGGAGAGTATAAGGTGGCTGTGTGGAGGAAAACTTGCTGGTCCTACCGTGAAGCACCCTAGTAGGGAGGTTACAGGGTAACAGGGATAACGAGGAGGAACGTGGTCGTGCTGGTGGACACGCCTGAAACGGCAAGCCGGAGTTGCAGGTCTGCAACTCCGGTGGAGGTGATGAAGAAGAAGAAGAAGAGAAGAGGAGAAGAAGAGGAATAAGAAGAAGAATGAGATCCTTACCTGCTGGAGACGAGGGTCATGATGATCTAGATGGTGATGGAGGAGTACACTGGTGAAGAGCACAACAGTGAGGAAGAGAAGAGCTGGCCGGAGTTGCAGGTCCGGCCAGCAATGGCAAATGGAACGTTGGGGGCAACCGATTTGCTGGTTCTGCTGGGGGAGGTTGCAGCAACGTGCTACACTTGAAGAGTGAAGAGGTGGTGCCCCTAGAGCGTTGGAGTGTGTTGCAGGTGGGGGCGTGGTGAGAACCGAGAAGAAGCTCGCCGATTTTAATGGCGAGGTGGTTGCTGTGGTGGTGCGTTGATGGGGGTGATGGCTTGCTGGTTAGCCCCCTCGTACCTGCAGCAGAAGAATAGAAGAAGAAGAAGAAGAAGAAGAAGAAGAAGAAGAAGAAGAAGAAGAAGAAGAAGAAGAAAAAGAAAAAGAAGAAGAAGAAGAAGAAAAGGCGGAGCTCCACCAGCTCGCCGGAGAAGACCACGGCGAGGAGGAAGAAGGAGAGAAGAAAGAAAGAGAAGCCGGAAGAAAGAAGAGCTCCCCTAGGGTTTCTAGGGGTTCCTCTCTTAAGGGAGAAACCGTGGGTTTCTCTCTTAGAAATCCACGGTTTCTAAAAAAGATTTTTTTTTTATTTTTTATTTTTTATGTTTTATTTTATTTTTTTATTCTTTTTATTTTGATAAATGATAGGTGGGTTACGGGCTTGGGCTCGTGGGCTATTTGGCCATGAGTTTGATTGATCATTGGCCGAGAGATGATGCCACGTGTCGGTCAGTGGTTGACCAATGGGAACGCTAAAAATCGTGGGCCCAGAGTGCATCGGCCATGGGCCAGAAGGTAGGTGAGAAGGATAGTGGGCCACTGGGCTCGATGGATGTGGGTTAGGGCGCGTTTGGTTGCCAGGGGAGAAAAATGCATTTTCCCCTTGAAATACCCATCGAGGAAAAATGTATTTTTCTTTCCTCGGAAATTGAGATCTACGCTCTCAGCCACAATCAATCATTTGAGACATTTCTCTACAATCAAACATGCCCTAGGGACTGATATTTTACAATGGAGATCTGGTGGTTGATATGATGGATGATCGACTGATCGGTAGCACGATCGGATGGTCAGATGCATAGGATGGATGGATCAGATTGCGATCGAACGGTGGATTTGATGGATAAGGGTGATAGGTCAAGGATAGAGAGTCGATTAGAGCTAGAAGAAAGAAAGTTAGGATTTCGAGAGAAGAGAGAGAATTAGGGGAGATGAGAGAGAAAATGTCAAAAATTGGAGAGAAAATCACTGGCAGAGGGTCTGGAACCCTGTCTTCATTGTGCCGCTCCTCACGCTTCACCAGTAGAGCAGACCATCATTCCTTGTTGATTCATGCGGCTTTAGACGCTTTGGTCCGTCTTTTGGTCATTGGCTCTCTCGCTCTCTTCGTTCTTTGGGCCGACTCTTCGGTCCTCTTTTTCAGACCGTATTTGGCCCATATCTTTTAGTCATAGCATGTGGGCTCTTTAAGCTTTGATAATGGGCTTTCCTGATCGATGTGGGCTCGCAAGTCTCGAGAATTATCTCAGCGGGGTTTCCTACGACAGAAGAAGCGCGTAATGAGACTTTATCAGAACGACTTAATGTCTAGACTTCCAGAAATGCGTTTAATGCATGCAAATATACCATTTCGTCTAGAAAAATGTGTTCTACGCAACAGAAGAGACTATTATGTAGAAAAGTAGATAAATAGAGCATTTTACGTAGGAGAATGCAATAACGCTAAAAGGATAATTGCTTAAAGTAAGCACTTTTGAGCGAATATCAGCTTACATGCTGATTATATGTGTAAACAAAGACGTATCAATCAAATTATAAAAATAATTTTATAAGATAACAATAAGGTCAACTACATTATAGATTTAAGGAATGAAATAAGTTGTAGTGGAGGTAAAGCCATTGATAGGGACTTGGTAGAAAGATTAGCAACACAAAATAAAAATTAAACACATCCAAAGGAATCTAGGATTGCCTTACAGAGGATAAAAATAATAATGGTTTGGGCATGTCAAGAAATACCAACAATGGTACTAGTAAGAATGAACTTTTAGTACAAGTAGAATACTCTAAAAAAGTGAGAGAATGACCGAAAATGACATAGATTTAAGTAATGAGAAAAGATTTAAAGACACTTTAACGAGTGGGATATAGCTTTCAATAAAATTAAATATCAAAATAGAATTCACGTCATTGATCTCAAAATAATAAGGCATTGTACACTACTACAAAAAATTTTGGTCAATGGTTTCTAAGAGTGCACCACATGACTTATACTATGATCCCTCGTGGAGATCGGCCGTACCCATTGTGGACCTACAAACCAAAAATCAACATGATTAGTGATTCCTAAGCATTGGATTAGAGTTATTTTCATGGGTTGGTTTTAACCAAGGTTTAAAAAATGGCCGTTATACCGTTATAACGGATTTGGACCTCCCCTATTACGTTACGTACCATTAAAACGCCCAGAAAAAATAGCCATTGTTTTCGTTATAATGGCCGTTATTTTTCTGTTATAACGAAAATAACGACCGTTATTTCTAGAAAATTTTGAGGAAAAAAAGAGCTGTTTAAACGGTTTTAACGGCTGTTTAAACATTAACGCCCCAAGCCCATTTTCGTTAAAATCGTTTAAACATGTTTTGACACTTTACATTTAACGGGCGTTAAAATCGTTTTAACGACTGTTAAATTATGGAATTTTTTGTAAAAAAAAAATGGTTGTTAAATTTTCTTAAAATTCGTTAAATTCCATTTTTTTCATTTTAACGGTCGTTTTAACGATTTTAATGGTAACGCTCCCAGTCCATTATACCGTTAAAACAGCCTCCTTTAAACCTTGGCTTTACATATTCAAAATTAAAATAATTTGAAAATATTAGAGAATAATTTGAGAATAAATAGAATAAGTCGTTCCATTTTTTATTTTTTTTGAATAATTCATGAATAATATGTGTCACATTATCAATGTTCTGTGTTACTTGACACGGTTAATAAAATCAGAGCCAGAGATCTCTCAATCTTTCATGAGCCATTAGAGGAAAGAGGTTTGATGGGGCATCCTTGGAAAAGTGTAATTTTTGAATACAAGGAAATTTCTTTATACGCCATTATATATACAACATGCTTGAAGAGATTATCAGGCCTCATCATTGGGAACCATTTCTTTTAATCCTTAGATTCTTCCTTTCACCCTTGAAGCCAAGTTTTATTAGGGAAAAGGGATGCAATCTCTAATGTGACTGCGGGCCAAAACTGAAGCTAGAGTGGTTTACGGTTCCATGCCTGCAAAGATCTAAATACTTGATGATTGCCTAAAATTGTTATAATTATCCTCATTTTAACGGCCATTAGCAAAACTTCTTCTACTAATATCCTTGATTTTACACTAAGTGTGTGAAGCTTTTTTGAAATACTCATTTGGTATATTTTCTTCTACAGGTGCTTGGTGAAACATAAAAAATGTGGGCCGATGTGGTGGACTAAGAAACGGAGTGCAATTATGAGCAAAGTTAGTGGACTATGATATTGGGCCATCAATCAAAATATTGGACCAAAATTGTGGTATAAAGCTAAACCATTGGACCAAAAGATATAAAGCCCAAGAAATTGGGCCAACGTGCAAGCCACGACGTGGACCAAGTAGTGTGTATGGTATTGACATTACATGACCATGTTTGAAATAGGTGATACACGATGAAGATCAAGTGGAAAAATTGAAGATTGGATCAAAGTAAATGGATGATGTGGCAATCCTAAGATGGGATTCTTTACAAAAAGGTACGGGACCATGGTATGTGCACATACATATGATAGTTTCTCCAAGAATAGAAAATGGATTTAGCAAGTAATATTTTAAGATTTTCTATTCAAACCAAACATGTGTTGGATGTTTAACCAAAATGGAAGGTGTTTTAGTTTTCCAAACATTGATGTCTTTTTCCAAAAAGGTGAAGCTTTTCGCTAAAAGACGAAAGTTGATTGTGGAAAAGGCATGTGGGTATAAAAAAGGTAAGTGGCAGAGAAAGTTCTATAAAAAAAAAGAGGGATTCACATCGGAGAAGGATGACTTTGGAAACTTGGGCATCAACTCTATAAAGATGGAAAGATGTATTGGATGGCTAGGATCTATTTAAAAAAAAAAATGAAGGCTGGCTGATCTTAGGCTATAAAAGGGGCCATTGGGTGTCTCTGTGGAATAGGCTTGGGGAGCACGTTTTGAACAGAATCAACACCTCGTTTGGGCAATACCTCGTGATTCTTCTCTTGCGACGTTGGTTGATCACTCGTCTCCACAACACCTTGAGTGGCATTCTTCTTCTTCTTCTTTTGTATTTTTTTTCCTTTTGATTTGTTTAGCTAATTTATTGTTCATGACCTCTTTCATAACAATGGACGGCTAAACACTTTGCTAAGGCTATGGGTGAAGCTAGTGAAGCTAGTGAGACTGTTATGTCTTTTATCTTTTGATAATCAATTGGGACTTACTGTGAATGGACTTTTATGTTATTTGAGAATACCTATTTGTTCGAGAATTTATCGGCCTATACGATCTCTTGATTCATCTTGATTGAATGACACGACGAATACTTGAAATCCCCTGTGGCTCGATGATCGATTGTTAATTGATTAATTCTCTTTAACTTGATTCTCCTGTTTTGGATTTATTTATTGGATTTCATCGTTAAACATTCCGATCAGAACAAATTCATAATTATTGTCTGATCGAGAAAAGCATAATCAAAAGAGAAACATAAGAGCAAAGCTAAGTGGATCCTTAAAACCTTAGCCCTTCTCTCTGCTATTATTTCCTCTCGACATTGCTTTAGTGTTTTTTATAGTTGTTTACATCACTTACATTCGCTCGCTCTACACTCGTGTGGAAATCTCTTTTTCACTCTCTCTCTCTTCTTTTTTTTATTTTGTGGTTTCGTTTCCGTAGTTCTTGCGCACAAGTCAATCCCTATGATTCGATATTGTAAAAGTACTACAACAAAACTTGTACACTTGCAAGTAAAACTACCCTAGACGGTTGGTTCAATTCTTTGGATCAAAAGTCCGGGCGTAACAATACCAACACTTGTACTGCTCTCTCGGCAAACCAAACTCCTTGATCCTACACCACTGCATAGCATCACACGTCGGCTCAAAGCCATGGTAGATAAAATGTATAGAAAGAGAAAGAACGATAAAAGTACCTGAAGTAGTGATGAATTTGATGACAATAAACTTGATCTTTCATTATCTCCTCCTTCAACAAGACCCTTTAGGCCTCCTTCTCCACCACAATCCCTGATAACACTACCACTATTATCTCCACCTTCACCCCTACCATCACCTTTCTTCCATCTACTTAGTACTTATGTTTCTGGTGGCGCTTCAACAATATCTAATGCACCAGTCCCCTCTCAACAAGATCCTGGTCCTTGAGATCATTTATAAACTAATTTTCTTTTAAGATTCACATGTATGAAACGAATATCAAATCAGCTAAACGGAGTCTTGAGGCCGGTCCATGAGATCATCTCTCTCTCTCTCTCTCTCTCTCTCTTATATATACATGGTTCCCAATCTTCATTTCTCTCTTATTTGGAATGGGCATGACAGTCTACTCAAGGGTCAACTTCAACCTGACACTTCCAACCCCATTCCAAATATGAATTGGGTTGGGATTGGGTCAATTGGAACTCAACCTATAGGGTAGAAACCCCGTGACTCTCTTACGTGTAAGTCTACTTGGCAAACTCAAGGCAACCTCCTTAGCCATATGTAGCCATCATGTTACAGACCACACTTGGCCTTTGGCATGGGCGCCTATCTAATGTCTTGACGTAAATGATGAGTGTCTAAAGGAGATTCATTGTCTCCGTTTTGTTCATCTTATATATGTGTAATACCTTGAACTTTTTCAGGATATTTTAAAATTTTTAATTGTCTCTTTTTATTAATTTAATAATTATTTATTTATAAATATTAAGTATTAATGTTCAGTTGTATTTAGTTAGATTATAATATTTGGCTGAGTGTTTAGAGCCAATTTAGATACCTTTTGGGCCTTAGAATGATCTTAAATGAAACCTAATTAATAGCTCATAGTTAACTTAAAATAAGCCTTTTAATGAGTTATAAAATTCACCCATTGTAAAGTGACGAAAATAATTTTAATTGAGAATAAATAAGAAATACTAAAATTTTAAAATATGAATTGTTACTATATTAATTTTAGTAGACCAAATTAAAAAGTTTAACATAGACTCCAAGTGGTAGAAATCATTGAGATACAAATATAGAATCCCTAAAACTCTTTCCAAACTAAACCATCAATCAAACAATGTCAATAAGGAAATATAACTATTAATATATCTTTTAAAAAGTCAATAATATACCCACTTAAGATAATTAATTATAAACTTTTTATTAAAATAATGCAAATACAGTATACTTTAATTAGTTATCAACTTACCATTTTTAATTAAGCAATAATTTGAACAAATTGAAAAATTCTGCATTTAGGCCAAATATTTTTACTATAGAATAATGAATGAAACAAAAATGCCTCTACCAAAAATAATAATCAATTGATCAAAATGTCCCAACCTCGAAAGATTACATCCATGATTAACCTAGGATCATAACAACAAGATTGTTGGAAACGTTAGCTGCTCTTACACCCTAACATCTTCATCTTGGATATCGATCTTAAAATAAGAGATACGTACACCTACATATTATAATGGATAATTTTCCTTGTGTTGCTCTATTAATCATGTTATACACCTGTGCTTAATTGATGTTGTGAATATTATTGCGATTTGAATTTAAGGGATCGGTCGATGTATCATAGGAAAAATGGTTATGAATAATGGTTTAACATAATATTGAAGTATTAGTTTGTGTGATTATAGCGGATGCCAACAAAGAAAAATTAGAAAGGGCCAGGAGCCCTAGGGTTAAAGACCCAAACCCTTGTAGAGTGAGAAGTAGAAAGAAACCATAGATTTGGTTGTAGTCATAATCATGTTAATATAATAATACTGGGGTGGCTTTGAAAAATATTTACAATCTTTAATTTGTATGCATCACCGGTTTACATTATTTATTATGCCATGATTTCTTTGGGTTAGAATATGTGATACATATGCAGTGCAAATTGATTTCTACTGAGTTTTTTTAATTCATAGCGCATGCCAACGTTTCAGACGAGATGAATATGACCGATGATGTATTAATTGAAGATGGAGCTTAGGCGTCTCTTCACTTGAAATTATTATTATTTAGGTTTGTCATACGAGACTTTTTAGGTTATTATATTAAATTAAAACATTATTTGGTTAATGTCGATAGTTATATGCTTTTTATTTTAGTTAATGGACCTATGAATTTATATTTGTGTCTTGAGACCGTTAATATTTTATGAGCCATTTTATTAATAGGGCTTATGTTATATACTTTTGATATGTCATGACACTTACAAAAGTTTCGTGAACTTTAACCCAAAAATCGCTACATGTGATCTTAGGTCAAAAAAAATTTTAAATTATTATTTTTGGGTTAAGAACTCCAATAAAAATAATTTTTTGATGAAAAACTTTTCAAATAATAAATATTTATTTCAAAAAATTAGATTTTTATCAAATTTTGAGTATCGTGCGTATAATTAAATCACAAAAAATAAATTCGAAAATGATAACAAATAAAAAATTTGACCAAAATACATTTATAATAAAAAATTATTTTTATTCATAAATAAATTTAATAATTTTTGAAAATTATTTTGGAGTATTTTAAATTTTTATTTATTATCACACCTTGGGTCTTGGATAAACAGGCCAACCCACAGGCCTTGGGGTTATATTTGGGGTATGACGGAATGGTATCAAAGTGTAGGCTTTAGACACCTAATGATTTATTTTTAATAAGCCTATGCATAGTAGAATTTTGTATAATTACTTACGAACGATACGATTAGAACATAATGACATGAAACTGTATGATGCATTTAGACTTTAGCAAATTATGTTGAACTCCTATAGACTTAAATTATTAGGTTGACTACATAAGTTGTAAAGTTCATAATTTACACACTTATATAATAATTTAACTAATAGTTAATGAAAATAATTATGAGACCTAAGATCAGAGTGAACAGCAGTAGCGTAGTGAAATGAATTTTGAGGATGAAATTTTTTTAAGGATGATAGTTTGTTATACCCTGAACTTTTTTAGGATATTTTAAAATTTTTAATTGCCCTTTTTATTAATTTAATGATTATGTATTTATAAATACTAAGTATTAATGTTTAGTTATATTTTGTTAGATCATAATATTTGGGTGAGTGTTTTAGGGCCAATTTAGAAACCTTCTAGGCTTTAGAATAATCTTAAATGAAACCTAATTAATACATATAGGCTTTTTGTAGTCCATAATTAATTTAAAATAAGCATTTTAATGAGTTGTAAAATTCATCTTTCGTAAAGTGACGAAAATTAATTTTAATTAAAAATAAATGATAAATAATAAATTTAGAATTGTTACTAATCAAATTGAAGAGTCTAACATAGACTCCAAATGATAGAAATCAAGAGATACAAATATAGAATCTCGGAGACTCTTTTCAAACTAGAACTTCAATCAAATAATGTCAATAAGAAAATATAATTATTAATATACATTTAAAAAAGTCAATAGTGTATATCCTTAAATGATTAATTATAAATTTCTTATTAAAATAATGCAAATATATAGTATACCTTAATTAGTTGTCGTCTTACCATTTTTAATTAAGCAACAATTTGAACAAAAATTTTTGCATTTAGGCCAAATATTTTTATTGTAGAATAATGAATGAAACAAAAATATCTCTAATAGACCAAAATGTCTAAACCTTGAAAGATTATACCCAATATTGCACATAGGACCATAACAACGAGATTGTTGGAGGTGTTAGCGGCTTCTACACTCTAGCATCTTCATCATGGATATCGATCTTCAAATACGAGGTAGGTATACAGACATGTTATAAGGGATAATATTCTTTATTTTGGACTATTAATCATATTATATACCTGTGCTTAATTGATATTGTTGTGAATATTATTGTGGTTCGAATCTTATGGGATCGGCCGATGTGTAATAGGAAAATTGGATTATGAATAATTGGTTTGCATAATAATGAAATGTTAGTTTAGATGTGATCCTAGCGGATGCCCATTAAAAAAAAATTAAAAAGCCTCGAGCTCTAGCGTGAAAGACCCCACACCCTTGTAGAAGAGTCTTTTGTCTACTCCTGGCATGGGAAGGAAAAGGAAACCCTATGTTGGGTTGTAGTAATCATGTTAATATAATGATACTGGGGTGGCTTTGAAAAATATTTATAGTTCTTGATTTATTTGCATCATTGGTTTATTACATCATCTTTTATGCAATAATTTTTTGGGATTAGAATATACGATATTATTTGTGATACATATGCGGTGTACAGTGGTTTCTACTAGGCTTTTTAGCTCATAGTGCATGCCAATGTTTTAGATATTATAGGTGATGATATAAATACGGAAACGGATACATTACAGGACAATGACAATATAGAGATGATCGATGATGCATTAAAGAATGCCAATGAAATTGAAGATAGAGCTTAGGCGCCTCTTCACTTGAATATTTTTATTTAGGTTTGATTATGAGAAACTTTTTAGGTTATTATATTAAGTTAAAACATTATTTGGTTAATGTAGATGCTTGGATGGTTTTTATTTTAGTTAATTGACTATTTTATTGATGATTTATTTTATATATTTTTGATATGTCATAACACTTACAAAAGTTTTATGAAATTTAACTAAAAAAATTGCTACATGTGATAATGGGCTCGAAAAAATCAAAATTCTCGTTTTTGAGCTAAGAACTTCCATAAAAATAATTTTTTTTTTATGAAAAAGAACTTTTCGAATAATAAATATTTATTTCATAAAAAATAAATTTTTATCAAAATTTGAGTACCATATAACGAAATCACGAAAAATAAATTCGAAAAGGATAACAAATAAATGTTTCGACCAAATTGCCTTTATAATAAAAATTTATTTTGATTTATGAAAATTTTTAGTAACTTTTTAATATTATTTTGGATTTTTTTTTAATTTTTATTTATTATCATACCTTAGAACTTGGATAAACGGGACGACCCACAGGAGTTCAGGTCAGATTTAGGTGCCCGAATTCGAGGCGTGGCAGCATGAGTGTCTTGTCCCTTTGTCTTGTTAAGGAAGAAGCTCTCCAAAGATTACAAAGATTAAAAATCATCTACTCATGCCTAGCCTTGTCTCACCTTCTTTTTGCGGATGATTGTATAGTTTTTATAGGGCAAATCTTGTTCTAGCCCAGTTGCTTAGTGATCTTTTGGAAGACTTGTGTAGAGCCTCAGGGTAGGTTATTAACTTTAATAAATTTGGTATTCTGGTCAGTCCCAATCTACATCGTCGTAAAAAAAAAGGCCCATGCTCACATTCTTAGAATAAAAAATATTAATCTCTAGATAATTGAAAAATATTTGGGAACTCCTCTTTTTATTAGGAGGTCCAAATCCAAAGTATTTCAACCTTTTTGTGGACAAGTTAGCCTCTCTCATCTCTGGGTGGAGCGCAAAAACTCTTGCCCAAACAGGCTGAACCGTCCTCATTAAGTCAGTAGCCTCTTCATATCCATTTACCATTTTTGTCTTCATTTAAATTCCCTTGGTTTCTATAGTGTTGGATGGACAGCATGATAAGCTAATTTTGGTGGTAGGAGGTGAAATCTGATCGTGTCCGTGATCATCTGTGCATCCCTAAATCAAAGGGTAGTCTTGGTTTTTGTAACTTTGAACAAACAAATTTTACCCTTTTGACAAAAAATGTGTGGCGTCTTCTGACTAATCCTTCCTTCTCCTTAGCCACCCTTATGTCCAAGAAGCATTACCTTTGAGGATCCCTATTTACAAACTCCAATAAACCTGATGACACTTGATGTTGGCACAGCCTTATCTTTGCGAAGGATACATTCAAACTTCAATTTATCTTGCAGATTGGCGCTTCTTTATTGACATTCTACTTACAGCTGCCAAGTTACATTCAAGGATTGCAACTATATCTCTTGAATGTCAAAGATGTGGGCAGTTTATGAAAGATAGCATCCATGTTATTTTTATATGTCCTGATAGTGTGGTTAATTGGTTTGGCTCTCCCCTCTAGGGAGAAAATCCTGCATTGCTGCATCTCTTCTTTAAAGACACACGAAGGATGATATTTGGGAGACTTATCGCCTTGCATACGTGATGCAGGACATTTAATGCTCCCTAAAATCTGCGACAGTGGTAGCATGAGATTAAATTCCTTTATCTCATAGGATCTATCTAGGTTCTCGGTCGGCACGACCCCTCGTGGGCCCATATCACACAGGCCACCCCACCACGAGTGTGCCTCATATTACGCAGGTTGCCCCACTCGTACCCGGTGTGAAAATGCCCCTGCATTAATCACCCCCGGTGAGGAGACTCGAACATGAGACCTCCCGCTCTGATACCACTTTGACGCAAGACATTTAACCAATACTCTCCAAAAGCGGCGATTGTTGGTAGTGTGAGATTAAATTCCTTTATCTCATAGGACCTATTTAGGTTTTCGGTCAACACGACCCCTCGTGGGCCCATATCACACAGGCCACCCCACCCTGAGTGTGCCCCATATTACGCAGGCTGCCCCACTCGAGCCCGGTGTGAAAATGCCCCTGCATTAATCACCCAGTGAAAAGACTCGAACACGAGACCTCCCGTTCTGATACCACTTTGATGTAGGACATTTAACCAATACTCCCCAAAAGCCATGACTGTTGGTAGCGTGAGATTAAATTCATTTATCTCATAGGATCTATCTAGGTTCTCGGTAGACACAACCCCTCGTGGGCCCATATCACACAGGCCACCCCACCCCGAGTGTGCCCCATATTACGTAGGCTGCCCCACTCGAGCCCGGTGTGAAAATGCCCCTGCATTAGTACGTCAACGGATTGCAAATCACACGATCTCAAGCCAATGAATTCTCGGCACGTACCTAAGTCTTTTTGCAACATACCCAAGTGCTTTTGCTTTGAGGTGTACGTGCCGAGAACTTATTGGCTTGTGATTGTGTGATTTTGAAGTGGGCCCAAGAAGACTGCCGCGCGGTCATGTTTATATGCATCCCATATTTTGTCATCTTAAATATCCTATGTACATGCTCGAAATAGTAATGATCACATGATCCAAGGTCCATAGACACCAATGGTGGTGTCATTTTTTCATTTGCCAAATAACGCACAAAATCCACAGTTAAAAACAAACCATGAAAAAAGACTTTAATCGAATGGATAGAAAATTACTAAGTAATCAGTATGTGGTTCCACCTAGAGATGGACCAAACATTTATACGGTCAGTGGTCTCCCTGAGTGTGCCACGTGTAAGGTGCACTGCATTGCACGTGTTGCAGTAAAACTTTGATGACAGCGAGGCAGATGCCAGCGCACAATATTAGCCATGTGGCACATTCCTAGAGGACTCTGACTGCAAGGATGTTTTTCCAATCCCTAGATGGACCTACAAACCGAAAATCAGCCTGATTTGGGATTTGAAAAAAAAATGGATTTTTGTACCCAAATAATGGTAATAAATAATGCTAAAATTCCTACAGTTAAAATCAACCCATGAAAATGACTTCAACTAATGCTTATAAATCACTGATATATTTCTTGACCAAAGATTAGAGTGACTGCAACCATGTAATCCAAGGAAAATTGCTGAAAAAGATAGTCTAAGATTGTTGATTTACTCTTACACATAATTATGTTGGTAAATCTAGTCTCTCAAATCCTACTATTAATTTCCATTTTGCCGCCAATGCAAAATCAATGACCAAAAAACATATTGTAAAAAGAAAGTGTCCGACCGCCCGCCAAGACCTTGGATAGGCGCCCATGCCAAAGGCCAGGTGTGGTCTGTGTCGTGATGGCTACATATGGCTAAGGAGGTTGCCCCGAGTTTGCCGAGCAGATTTACACCTAAGAGAGTCACGGGGTTTCTACCCTATGGGTCGAGTTCATGTTGGCCCAATCCCAACCCAATTCATATTTGGAATGGAGTTGGAAGTGCCAGGTTGAAGTTGACCCTTGAGTAGACTGTCATGCCCATTCCAAATAAGAGAGAAATGAAGATTGGGAACCATGTATATAAAAGAGAGAGAGAGAGAGAGAGAGATGATCTCATGGACCGGCCTCGAGACTCCGTTTAGCTGATTTGATATTCGTTTCATACACGTGAATCTTAAAAGAAAATTAGTTTATAAATGATCTCAAGGACTAGAATCTTGCTGAGAGGGGGGGCTGGTGCATTAGATATTGTTGAAGTGCCACCAGAAACATAAGTACTAAGCAGATGGAAGAAATGTGATGGTAGGGGTGAAGGTGGAGATAATAGTGGTAGTGTTATTAGTGATTGTGGTGGAGGAGGAGGAGGCCTGAAGGGTCTTGTTGAAGGAGGAGATAATGAAAGATCAAGTCTGTTGTCATCAAATTCCTCACTGCTTGAGGTGTGCGCCATCATGGTTCTTTATCTTTCTATACATTTTATCTACCATGGCTTTGAGTCGATGTGTGATGCTACGCAGTGGTGCAGGATCAAGGAGTTTGGTTTGCCGAGAGAGCGCAATATGAGTGTTGGTATTTAGATCTTCGCAGGCACGGAACCGTAAACTACTCTGGCTTTAGTTTTGGCATGCAGTGACATTAGAGATTGCATCCCTTTTCCCTACTAAAACTTGGCTTCAAGGGTGGAAGGAAGAATCTAAGGATTGAAAGAAATGGTTCCCAGTGGTGAGGCCTGATAATATCTCCAAGCATGTTGTATATATAATGACATATAAAGAAGTTTCCTTGTATTAAAAAATTACACTTTTCCCGGGATGCCCCGTCAAACCTCTTTCCTCTAACAGCTCATGAAAAATTGAGAGATCTCCAGCTCTGATTTTATTGACCGTGTCAAGTAACACAGAACACTGACACACATTATTCACGAATTATTAAAAAAAAAAAAAAGGGAACGTCTTATTCTATTTATTCTCAAATTATTCTCTAATATTTCTAAATTATTTTAGTTTTGAACATGTTAAACCAAGGTTTAAAGGAGGCCGTTTTAACGGTATAACGGACTAGGAGCGTTACCGTTAAAATCGTTAAAACGTCCGTTAAAATAAAAAAAAAAGGACAGGGGTAAAAATGAAGAAAAATCGAAATTTAACGGATTTTAATGGAAAAAAACGGAAAAAGGCACTGAAATTCAAATTTTGAAATTTCAAAAATGGAATTTAACCGGAAAAAAAATGGATTTAACAGCTGTTTTTTTCCACAAAAATTTTCAGAATTTAACGGCCGTTAAATAAAAAGCCTCATCAAAACCTATTTAAAAGGTTTTAACGGAAACAGGCTCGGGGCATTAACGTTTAAACAGCCGTTAAAACCGTTTAAACGACCGTTTTTAAAACCTTGTAAAACCATTTAATAAGACAAATGAGCCAAGTGGCATACTCTTAGAGGACTAATCGCATGGACGTTTGGCCGATCCCTAGCTGGACCTACAAACCAAAAATCATCCGGAATAGTGATTTCAAACCTTTTGATCTTTGTACTCCAAATAATGGTCAATATGCTTAAATTCCCACGGTTGAAATCAAGGTTTAAAAGGGGGCGCTGTTATAACGGTATATCGGACTGGGGGTGTTACTGTTTTTTCCGTTATAACAAAAATAACACTCAGGGGAAAAAACAGAAAATAATGGAAAAATGGCGCCATATTCAAATTTTTAAATTTGAACTTTGAATTTCAGGTTTTCAAAAAAATGGAAAATAGCGGAAATAACGGCTGTTTTTTTCCTCAAAATTTTCCAGAAAATAACGGTCGTTATTTTCGTTATAACAGAAAAATAACGGCTATTATAACGAAAATAATGGCTGTTTTCTTCTGGGCGTTTAACGGCCATTTTTTAAACCCTTGGTTAAAACCAACCCATGAAAATAACTCTAATCCAATGCTTAGGAATCACTAATCATGTTGATTTTTGGTTTGTAGGTCCACCTAGGGATTGGGGTACGGCCGATCTCCACGAGGGATTATAGTATAAGTCACGTGGTGCACTCTTAGAGACCATTGACCGGATGGATGCTTGTCCCAGCCCTATGTGGACCTATGTATTAAATATCAGCCTGATTAGTGATTTCAAACCATTGGATCGAGTACCCCAAATAATGCTTGAAATCTACGGTTAAAAATCAACCAATGAAAATCACTCCAATCAAATCCTTAAAAATCACTAATCAGGCTGATTTTTTTTTGCATGTGAGTCCACCTAGGGATGGACTAAACTTCGATATAGTAAGTGATCTCTAAGAGTGTGCCACATGTAAGGTGCACGTGCATCGCACGTGTCGTTCCCCTAGTAAGTATAATAGAACTGAAACTATATGATATTTCCCTTAAAACTAAGTAATATAAGCAACAATAATAATTTCTCGTTAATCAAGGTTTCCTAATGCGTAGGAATCTATTAATCTTTTATAAGAATATTTTTTTAAACATAAAAATTGATAACATATTATAAATAAAAATATTATTTAATTTTTAAAACAAGAATGAGTTTTATTTATGAGATTTTAAAAAAAATTTAAACTTATAGGGTTATTTCGGATTATTGAGGGTCTGTTTGGTATGCATGCAAACCATTACGTGTGCAATGGTTTGTGCGTGTATTAGTTTGTGCAGGTAGTGGTTTGCGCACCCACACTATTTTTTTGCGCATGCAGTGGTTTGCGCGCATCTGCAAATAGAAAATTTTCAAAATTTGCATATGAATGTGTATTAAGACATGCTCACTTAAGAAAGTACAAAGTATATGGGCTCCACATATTAAAAGAACAAAATAGGTCCCACAAATGTTTGGGACCCTCATTCTTTTCAAACAAAATTACCGGTAGGACATTCTTTATTTTTTCTTCGTTCAGTTCGGCAACGTTGATGATGGATCACTATAAGCCACATGGCACACTCTTAAAGAGCATGGACGGCGTAAATGTTTGGCATTGGGAGGATGTACAAACCATGGTTTAAAAAACACCGTTTTAACGAACGGTACTAACCCAAGCCCGTTACGTTAAAAACCGTTTTTTTGAACGGCTGTTAAAATCGTTTTAACAGCTGTTAAAATCCATTAAATTCTTTTTTTTCGTTTTTTAAATTTTCAAATTTTGAAATTTGAATTTCCGCCCCATTTTTTCCGTTAAAATCTGTTAAATTCCAAATTTTCCATTTTTGCCCCTGACCTTTACAATCCGTTTTAACGGTAACACCCCCCAGTCCGTTATACCGTTAAAACGGCCTGCTTTAAACCTTGGTACAAATAAAAAAATCAGCCTCATTAGTGATTTTAACCATTGGATTGGAGTCATTTTCATGAGTTTATCTCAACCATGGGATTCGAGCATTATTTGGGGTATTAGATCCAAATGTTAGAAATCACCCGTCAAGCTAATATTTGGTATGTAGGTCCACCTAGTGATGGGTCAAACATCCCTACAGTCAATCGTCTCTAAGAGTATGCCGCATGGTTCCTCATACCATGGTTTAAAATAATGCCGTTTTAATACTTTTAAGGGCCGTTAAAATGATAACGCCCCAAGCCCATTACGTTAAGAACCTTTTTGACGCTTAGAAAATAACGGCCTTTTTTCCATTTTAATGGCCGTTATTTTCTGGAAATTTTGGGGAAAAAAAGACCATTATCCGTAAATTCCATTAAAATTCGTTATTTTTCCTTTAAATTCCTCTTTTGGTCTTTGAAAGTTGGAAATTCAGAAAATTTGAATTTGAGAGCCATTTTTTCCGTTCTTTCCCGTCATTTTTGTTAATTTTTTTCATTTTTGCCCATCTATTACAATCCGTTTTAACTGATTTAATGGTAACGCCCCAGTCGGTTATACCGTTAAAACAGCCTCTTTTAAAACTTCATACCGTGGTTTAAAAAGGGCCGTTATAATGAAAATAATGGCCGTTACAACGGATTCGGATAGGATTTTAATACAAGGTTAGACTTGGTCCGATAGGATTTTAAACTTGGTCCAAATGGTCTCGTGCTGGGGCTGCACTATGACTGGACCTGGGCTTGATGTTAAGGCCTGCTAGATAAATGGGTGGGCTTGGGCTTCATATTTGAACAAATTTATCATAGGCATGGCTTAACTGTAATGGCAGACCCCTAATTAGTAAATTCGCGAATTTTTCGTTCTTTAACGAAACGTTTAACACGGCTGTATGAGCGTTATTTGGGTGCAAAGATCAAAAGGTTGTAAATCACTAATCAGGCTGATTTTTGGTTTACAGGTCCACTGAGGGACTGGCCACACATCCATACGGTCAGCATACACTAAGAGTGTGTCACGTGGCCTGTGATTTTCATTGTGACGGACATCCGTCAGAAAGCTGTGATAGATCAGATGATCATGTGTAAGTTCTACTGATCTGTTTAACTTCTGCCACCTTGACAACTACCTGACAGCATGCTAAGATGAAATGATCATGTGGGATTCGAGCGTTATTTAGTGATCCATCGATCAGATATCACCTATCATGATTAAATGATCAAGCTGATTTTTGGTTACTAGGTCTACCTAGGGATGGTCAAAACAACTATAAGAATGTGCCACGTGCTTTATAACATCAAAGATTTATTCAATTCAATTTAAGAAGGCACCGGATCTGGAGACTCGAATTTTTTACTCAAGTTTTTCACCCAAACTCTCGGCCTTGGATTTCTTTAAATCCAACCGTGGCCTTGGATTTCTCCTATTTTGGTCCCCTCATTCTGGGTGTCAACGGGTTGGTTCCGGTGTGGTTCTCAATATGATGGTATGATGGATCTGGAAGTGGAAGTGGAACTGGAACTGATTGTTTGGTTTCAGTTAGTTTTGGTTCCAGTTACATCAGTTCCAATCTTAATAATACGACAATTTTAACACTATTTTTATCTCGGTTCCGGTTCGGTTCCACTATCAAACTACCCATTTTCTGGAACTCTTATTATCGGTTCGGTTCGTGTTCCTATTTAGTCGGTTCCCAAAAATGTGGAACAAGAACCAGGATTTTTAGGTCCAGTTTAGATCCGGGCTCCGGTTAAATGGGTACAAATTGACACCCCTACCTCTCATGGCAGCATAACCAACAATTCAATCAGCTCCTCTGGCATGGTGAACCATGAATACAATGTCTTGTCCTCTGCTATTGTATGCATGGTTTGGGTACAGCAGGACCCAGTGCCTGGAATTTGCAAGTCGCCATTTGTGTGATCGCAGACGAGCCCATCCACTAGTGAATGTACATTATGCAGGCCAAATCCTGACAGCACCCACTGAGCATTTAAAGAGCATGCATGAAGGTCATCTGACATTTCTAAACACTGAAGCTCTAGCAATGTATTCCATTTGGGCATCCACCTTACATCTGATAAAAAATGCATACAAAGCCATTAAATAACTGTACCTGTACTTCACATTACCTCCCATTAGTTTTTGTATCCTTTGCACCACCATTGTTCTACAATCTTTTTCCGTGCACTCGGACTAATAACTGATCTCAAGGCCCATTCTGCAACTGTTGCCCACACACCTACACTACACTTTCCTTTCATACATTCTTTGCTTGTCCTTGAGGCAAATCCTACTTCTTCAATATGTCAAACATACATCGATATAATTGTACAATTCATGAATGATGGCCTCTGATCATGTACTCAGTCCAATATCTGGATCTCTAATGGCACCTCAGACCTTGCGATTTCTTGTAAGCATCAAGATGGAGTGGATCTTTTGCAAAAGAGGGAAATGAGGGGGCTGGTCCTCTTATAAAAATCACAACACATCGAGACAACGAACACAGTGGTGATTAAGAATCCTTGATACAAGGCTCTCAGGCTCTGGGACGAGCGAAGATGTTATGCTGTTCCAAAAATGAAACGTGAATGACTCGTTTAGAATCTTTCTGAAGAGAATATCTTGTTGAGCTCTCTCTGTTTCGTTTGCCGGTCCAGTGAAATATCTGCTTGCAACCCAACAAGGGTTAGGACAAAAAAATAGAGGGAATTAGAGTCATAAACTAGACAATCATAAAAATACACACGTTCGTATATCAATCAATCAACAAAATCTTTTCCCAATTACCGAGGGTGGTTACACGAGTGCAGTTCCACCTGTCCATTTTATCTAGGGTCGTATATTTTGTTAGAGCATGTTTGTATATGAGAATTAATAACTGCATGTAGGAGGAAGAGTTCTCCCTGTTCAACCGTACAAGAATCCAATAATAAATTTGTGATTGCCCAACATATCAATCGAT
Organism: Euptelea pleiosperma; assembly: GCA_035048495.1. Classification (NCBI taxonomy): domain Eukaryota; kingdom Viridiplantae; phylum Streptophyta; class Magnoliopsida; order Ranunculales; family Eupteleaceae; genus Euptelea; species Euptelea pleiosperma. The sequence goes on from CM068541.1 coordinate 31,333,440, forward strand.
ACCAGACATCCAGTTGAGACCACAACTTAAATCATCACCAAGCCAATGCATGAATGGGATGCTTCGTGCCCGTGATCAGTTGGGTTTGGTAGCTATTTGTGGTCCATTGCAACTTTCAACTGTCAAAAATAAGATAATCGATTGAATGACTGGACAAGCAACTGTTGCAACTGTTGCAACTCTTGCAACATGGCGAGTACAAGAAATAGTCCAACTATTTGGAGCTTAAGATCAAACAGCATGGCCACCGATTATAGTGCATTCGAATCTAGTCTCTGACTTTTTCTATCAATAAGCATTGGGCCTGGGACAATGCATTTACTCCATGGGTTGAACAATTGCTATTCCTAGTGCATGGTAGAAAAGGCTCAAATTCAAAAGCTAATCACCACCCATTGGTGTGAATGTATTCATCGTGATACCAAACCACGTCAGGTGCTCCCTATGCATCACACATAACTTACCTGTCCCTCCCCACCACACACACAGAGAGAGAGAGAGAGAGAGAGAGAGAGAGAGAGTACCTTGTAATACTCTGAGGACCTATAGGGAAGAACATAAAAGAGCGTTGCATCTTTAGCTCTAGTAGTTCATCATTATTGCCTCTTCTCAAAAACTTTTCACCTACTCTTGTCAAAAGATCAGCTCCATTCCACCTTAAGAGGGTATCATCATATGTTGAATAGAATTCCTTCAGGCACTCCATTATGAAAGGACTGCATGAAAGTGCATACAGAGGTTATCTATAGAATTCAGCAGAAAAATGAAGGCGGCATGATTTATTGGGTTCCTTGCTATCTTAGATCACTTATTTTCTAGTAGGCGTCCTATTAAAACAGAATCCATCTATTGTCTCATGTACCTAGATACGGTGAGGACACGGGGATCAATATGATGCGGACATGTACACTTAAAATTGAAGTACCCAATATGGCCGACACCTATTTTGAAGTATCGGGTAACACATTCAATAACAATCCCTTGGGCAGAGGACAAAAAGGTGACTTCCATAATGGTTTACCATAAATTTGGCCAAGGTTTTAAATTTCTATTTGGGCGTATATTTCAGTTGGCTTAGAAATGGAAATATTTAGGTTAGGGTGACCCAAAAGTTTGATACACAATGAATTGTCTTGGTCAAACTCTAAACTTTGAAGAACTCAACGAAAAAACTATCAATTTTAACAAGAAGCACACATAAACATCAAATCAAATTAAGTACAACGTAGACCACATTCCAGTTAATGAACTGAGCTAAAATAGTCCAAAATTCTTTCACATGTCTCCAAAAGAACAACCGAATACTAGCATCTAAAACCAATTCTTTGGCAGTTAGTGCCTGAAGTACCTGTGTTTCCTGAATGCCATGACAGGACCATTAAAAGAACTTCCAGACAGCTGATCCTCCATGCCAACAGAATTATTAAGTGAAGACAACGGCTTCAACACTATAATATCAGAATCAAGATAGAGTCCTCCATATCTGAATAATGCAATAACATAAATACACATATTCAAAGTATCAGGCATAAGTTCAAGAAACCAAAATAAAAAAGCGCAAAAACCATTTTCATTCATCTTTCATTTCTAAAACATGATTCATATTGAATTCATGAGAGACTATTACGTATTAATCTAGATGATAGAGAAAGTAAAAACATAGAGTAAACCAATAATACGATTATAGAGCAAACAAGCATCCCATCTAAATTTTGAAACAGATTTCAGATCTTATGATCTTATGGGAAAGTTTTACTTATATTTAGCATGATGAAAAAATTAACATTGTCCAATACTAATAAGCATCTTCCAATTGCTACGAGTAGAAAATGGAGAGAATGTGGAGCTCCAAAGCATAACCAAGATGTGCAGCCTCCACTGTACCATTTGGCATGTCGAATGCACTTTCTGTTGCATAAGTTCTCACTTCTCTGGGCAACCCCTTGCATCAAAATCGATCCAATGTCTCTCAGCTAGTGAGCTTAAAAGCCCAATCCCTACGTATGTATAGTTTCTCCCATGCTAGATGACACGGTCAACGCCCTTTTTGTTGCATCAGTTAACACTAATTAACTTGTTGCATCGAAATCATTATAACATACTCCAAAGACTTCAATTTTTGGTTTCTCTTGGGTATTTATTCGGAAAATCTTGGGGGGATAGAAATTGAAAAATAGAAAATAATAGAAAATTGAAAAAAAATGAAAAAGAAAGAAAATGGAACAGAACTCAAAAAGTTTGCGAAACAAATGTCTTTAACAATGAGAAGGCAAGAATAATGATGACTGATAAAGTAAAACATAAATACAAGATCGAGAATTTGATGCAGCATTAATTTGTGTATTTGGATTAAATCAAAACTTCAGCAATACCTTGATGTGCTTCAATTTTTCGTAATGGCAGTCATTACATGCTAGCATGTTCAATTAATTGTTTATTGGAAAATTATTTTAACTATTTTTTTGATAGGTAAAAATTGATTATCCCCCCCTCCAACACACCCCCCCCCCCCCCCCCCCCCCCCCCAAAAAAAAAAAAAAAAAAAAAAAATTGGGCGAGAGAATGAGATCTCAGGGAAAGAGAGAGATCTTGTAGGAAGATAGGTCCTCTTCTTCCCTTCTTTCCTGCCTTTTTTTATAGGTGAAGAAGGTGGTGTGCTCAAGATGCAGTGCTTATGCTTTTCATGGTATCAAGTTACGTGCCTAGGTACGATGTTGCATTTTCAGAGTTGTATCTTGTCACATAAGTCAACTCTCTCTCTCTCTCTCTCTTCCTTCAACGATGTGCTCAAATGATTAATAAGCTATAAGGTGAGCTGGGGTTCTTATGCTTAGTTTTGTCTTGGGTGAAGACCTTGCTCAGAAGGTGGTGCCTTTTGAGGGGTGTTCGTTTCCTCGAACTGAATGGGTTCTAAACACATCTCTCATCTTCTCTTGGATGTCAGTCCTATGATCACCTTATGAATATGGCAGTGCTCATGGCGCCGCTATGCCACTTCAATCAGAACTTAGTAAGTCTACTTCCTTGCACTCTTTAGGGGCCCTAGGTATTGGGATTATCTAGGATAGATGAATAATGATCTCTGGGGTATTTTTACAATAATCTTGGGTATCGACATTAGCCCTCTACATATGAGGTGCATGAAGTGTGATAGGCCTTTAACCGGGCATTGAGTCAGGGCAATATTTTCCTTAATGTGTTGTTTAAGGTTTTAAGCTCCATGTATTTGTACCTCCTTAGTCCTTACAATTGTTCATGCAAGGTATACATGGATAAGTCATCTTGTAAGTATATTCAAAAAATCGTGTTACATTGACCATGTTCTAGGGCTTTCTTGACATTTGATGAGATGAGTCATCAGGCATTGCTTTGGTAGAGAGTGGACACTGTGTTGGGGTGTTTCGTTTTGTATATTTAGGTTATCTAGAGTTTGTCCGAATATAGGTCTTAAGGTTTCTCTTTGAATGCGACGAGAGCAAGTCTATATGGTGTCTCACAGTCTCCTTGTCATAATCGTGCTAGGCTGATGATTAGGTCTAAGATGACTTGCTCATTTTGAACAATATTAATTACTGGGTCCTTTGGTCCTATCTTAATGGGAATGATTCTATATCACTCGTGAATTTTCCCCCTTACTTTTAGTTTTGCTCATGCTGGAGCGAATATTATGGCATGATAAGTAAGAAGGGGCAGATGTTGGACGAATTCCCATGCGACCTTTCCTCGAGATCCCCAGTAAAAGATGAACTTTATATTTTTATTTTTTTTTCCAAGGAGCATAACACAAAGTGTTATGATAGCTTAGTCTTTTCTTACTAGAATGTACCATTTTCATAAATTTGTGGGTGGGAAGTGCAGTTGTAAGGATTCAAAGTGACAGTTGACTTGAAACTTGTGCAACCACTACACGAAGCCGCCCAACCCATCATTGTCTTCTTAGTACTAAAACGTTTAATCATGAAGATCATGGGGAACTTAAATTGCTTTCATCACTCATTCTCTCTTCTTGTTTCATTTTCCTTCTTCAATCTTGTTTCTTCGATTGTATTGAAGCCATGTTACTTCTCCTTCATGGAGAGATACCCGATTCTTCACATTGGTGGGAATTTTGTACTCCGAAGGGTCTTCAACATCCTGCTTTCCTCAATCCACGACTCTATACTTGTCTTTCCCTTGCTTGGGGGGACTTCGTTCCTTCTCGAATTTTGTTTAGAGATCGGAGGATAAATGGTCTTGGTGTTTCCAGGAGCATTGTGATGTCCCTAGGGTGATAGAGAATTTAAGGAGAGCTGAAGTTTACGAATCGTTTCTCTTTCTTCTCCCACGGGAGTAATTGTTGACATTCCAAACATCACTGACTTAATTCGTTGGAGTTTCCCGACGCATACTTTCGTGGAAGCATGGGGATTGATTTCCTCATCTCATGGCAAGACTTTTTTGCTGTTTTCTTGCACACTTGGTTTTGTGGTGGATTATCCTAACAAATTTTCCTGTCTAATGGGCTTTGACCAAGGGGTTCCAACAACCCGTGGCAACTACCCTGGACCCTTTAAGATCTTGAACTATTATTCTACTGATAACGTAAGGACTTTGGTTTGGCCGAATGAAAGCTCCCTCTTCTATCCCCAATGATTCTGGGAAAGTCCTTTGAGTTCTGAGGCTGTAGGTTTTTGGAATAATTCTTTGGACCTTCGAAATTTCATTTAGATTGCTCCCAATGCTCCTGCACCCAAGTGTTTTATGGGTTTATTTCCATCTGACGTTAATTCTGAGGAAGAAGATGAAACGGTTGAGGGGTGGGAAGGGCGTCGTTTGCTTTGGTGACTCCAATTTCCAGAGTGTAACGCAGGGGCATCAAGGAACCTTATCTGTCCACGAGGTCAAGGCGAGAATTAAACATTTTAGAAGGTGACATTAATTCACCCAAGGTAAGACAAAGAGTAATTGCTCAATCTAGGAACCAAGATGCCCTTGCTGATAACACTCCACCTTCCTCCTCATCCTCTAAATTGCCTTGCGTACGATATCTCAGAACAAGGGATCGAAATGGATAACTTAGCTGTTACCCGAATCGGATTAGTTTCTAGTCCCTCTTCAGGTGATAGAAGTGGTGAGAATGTGGTTGATGATCCAACTGAAATCATCACCGTTGTCAAGGGAGGAACACCTCTTCACTCGATAACATCACTTTTGACGGCGACTTGTTTTGTACCATGGACGACATTAGAGTACTCCTCTCCTATCGGGATTTATACGAACGGGTAGTTAGTTGGCATGACCCTCTCGTTTCAGACGACTAGCTACACATGACTCTTGGCGTACTAATGACTCATAAGTAAAACATTGTCAATAATTAGAGAGTTGGAGCAGTTTCACCTCACAAGGCTAGTACCAAACGTGACGAGAGAGTGGATGACAGGTTGACAAGTACATCCCAAGTCTAATGTCTCAACATTTGGTGGTTAAGAGACCGCCTTGGGGAGCTTTGCCTTCGGTGAGAGTGGATGGACTCAGGAAAGAGTTGGCTGAGTGGCGGCAAGGGAAGAGATTTCTCGGGAAGTGGTGAGGCTGGCTAGCTTGAGAGTTTGTCTAAAAGGGTTTTAAGACTTAAGCATGAGCTAGAGGCAGTATTGAGGCTTGCAAGGATCAACACTGACTTGGGAGAAGGGACGTCTAGTGCAGCAAATGCTACTCTTCTTGGCAAGCTTCTATAGCCATCTTAGTGGGACAATCTTTATTTGCTTCTTTTTCTGATATATTTTCTTTTTGTTGTATATGGTCTATATGTCAAGGAAATCAATCCCTATGAACTTTTATCATACCGGTAGGGTTCAACTACAGACCATTGTGCTTTTTGGGCTCAGGTAAGGCGTAAGTTCTTCACTCATGCCTATATTTTGTTTATTATGCGTTTACGTAAGTTCTTCACTCATGCCTATATTTTGTTTATTATGCGTTTACCTTGATGGCGCTTGGAGGTATTTTCAGGTGCGGGTAACTTGAAGACTTTTTGTTGTTTCTCTTTACTCTCATATTCAAAAACATATATGCATACACGAAACATGTGAAAACATGGACGAAAGTGAGAAATATACATGTGAAGTTAACTATCTCAACTTTGCTTTCGATTGACCTGTCATGTGAACGTAGATCACGTGAACTTTGCCATTGTTTTCACCAAAGAACATTTCGAGGTTCAGAGTTTGCTTATATGTTGTTAGGATGGGTTGGATCATGGTTATGCATAAGTTAGCTAGGACTCACGAATATTAGGTCTGGGTACTAGGTCCCAAGAGAAAGTTCAGGTCATCGCCTAAACCAATGGATGTCCATTTGATCCCCTTTCTATGATCATTTGACAGGGGGAGGACGAGAGAAGTTGGTGAGATAAAGAGATCTAGATAGATATTCTTCTAGGAAGATGGGTTCTCTTCATCCTTTCTTCTGGGTTTCAGAGTAGGTCGTTCAAAGCCCCCCTGATTTACATCTTCCTACCCTTTTTATAGGTGGTAGAAGATGGTGGTCAAGGTCATATCTATGTTAAGATGCAGCATTTATGCTTTTCATGGTATGAGGTTGCGTTGTTAGAGTGTTGCTTTGTCAAATAAGTCAACTCTCTCTCACTTCCTTTTGTGATGAGTTCAGATGATGAATAAGCTATAATGCAAGTAGGGGCTCCCATGATTAGTTTATCAGCGGTGAGGACCCTGCTCAGAAGGTGGCACCTTTAAAGGGGTGTTCGTTTCCTGGAATTGACTGGGTTTTGAACACATCTCTCCTCTTCTCTTGGCCGCCAGTCCTACAATTACCCAATGACACCCGCGGTTCTCATGGAAACGCCATGCCACCTTAGATTAGAAAAACTGGGCAAGTGCAGCTCCTTGCACTCTTCTTGGTGCATGTGTATTGGGATTATCTAGGATAAATCAATAATGATCTCTGGGATATTTACAATTATCTTGGGTTTCAACAGTACCGGTCAGTTCTAAAAAATCGATGGAGGTATGATGTCATGTTTGTGGTTTTTGATAGATGTTGAGATGACTCTTTAGGTGGCATGTTGAGTTATCGCTACTCATAATACATGTTACATAGTCTTCTTGGCCGAGATAGTAAACGATGACAAATAAATGAGCATCGAGTGGCTTTAGGCATAAGATGTTTCTTTAGAGTAGCTTTGGGATTATTAAGGAATCGGAGAGGAATCAGAGGGTCTTCGACGGCAAGAGTGAGGACACGGTGTCTATCATTCTCAGCATCAAGGGTTTGTTGTTCTTGTGGTCCAAGGCATTTGTGGAATGTCAGAGATTATTCTTTGAAGACTTTGTTTTAGTATGGACTTTCTACGCTCCAGGGACTGTTGTTAAGGGGCTCCTTTAGAGCGGTAGTCTTGGGTTTTTTTTTTGTTTTTTTCCCTTGCTTCCCTTGGCTTTTTGTAGGTCATCTCGTCCTCCTTAAGCCTCAGGTTTTGTATCCTATCGTTTGCTTTTCAAAATAGTTTGCACTTATCCAAAAAAAAGGACCTTCTCTTTCACTTTCTATCTTCTTTCTTTCTTTTTTCCTTTGTGCCTCTTAGTTGTTCCTTAACGAATTTTCATATATGTTTTTTTTTTTGAGAAGGTAGAATTCATTAAGAAGGGCTAAAAAGATACAAGGCAAAGAAGAAATAGGGAGGTCGAGAAAACCTCCTAAATAAACAATATGCATTTTCATATATGTTTTATCAATAATAGAAGTATTTTACCAATAAATAAAACATCTGTTTAAATAAACATTAGAACTAGAAAGAAACAATGCATACAAAATCCATTGTCCAAAAGAAACAGCTAAAGGACCAACCCACAATTATAGACATTAGAAAGAAACCACATATGGATGATTAAATGAGCTTACTTGTAGAGAGCAGCAAGACGGACAAGCTCACTATAGTGGGTAGAATAAAAGTTTGTCTTTCTCCATTCAAACCACAATGATGCAAATATATGGGTGGGGGTATTCTTCAGCAGCTCATCAAGATTTGGCATGGCAACAGCAACTTTGAAGCTGGGAAACCAGAAATAATACAAGCTGTTATTCAAGCATTTCATAAATTTCTACAAATTAATCCAAATATAACCAATGCAAGAACTTGTCTTATAATCATCAAAAATATTTCGTACGCAAAACATTTATTTATTTTCATCTACAAACTAAAGTCAAGTATGCTTCTCTCCATAATAAAGAGAAATGATGGCCTTAGCAGCAAAAATATAAGCAAATTATTGCACTTCATTGTACAACAAAGTTCATAAATTTATGGTACAACAACCATCAAGCTTTTACTTCCTCTTTTGTGAATAAAAAACATAAATCAAGAGAATAATCTCTTCTTATGCAAAAATAAGTAGTACTGTGTATAAAGATTATAGAACCAGAACTCCATTCTCTTAGAGCCTATAGCTACATCAATTCAGTTATTGTGTTATCCCACAAATCAGAAAAACAAGGACATATAAGATGATAGGCATATCAGTCAGGATGGTGTATTCAGAAGGCGTCTTTTACTAGATGTGTTAGAACATGACAATCAAATTAACTCACTAATATTAAATTTAGACATTTTGGGTCGTCTTGCTATAATTTTCAAATATGCAAAATAACAAAGCTCCAGCTTTGTTTTACAGGGCAAACAGAAAATAAATGTGTTCAACTGAAAACCTCCAGATTTATTTGTTTCTTACAAATCAAAGTAAAAGCTGATAAACTGATTATAAATTTTATAAAGACACAAAAATAGAATATGGTTTGAGAGCATACCCATCCTTCACAAAGTCTTTGAAAAAATCAAGCTCAATTGTTTCAGAGAACACCACAACACATGCATCCGGCTGGTGGTAAAGAAGACTTTCTAGACCTCGCTGATGCCGAACACTGTACATCCAAGGTGGAGAATTCCATACCATAAAAACCCTCATTGACCACTTGCATTGCCTGAAGAACTCATCCATGAAGTCCGAAAAAGATAGATGAGGATAAAGACCAGGAAAATAACCCCATGTCCTGCCATCAGCATACTTGGGATGGGTCAACTCAGATTTAGTCCGAACTTCAGAATCCATATTCTTCAAGTCACTTTGTTTACCCAACTCACCCACAGATGAATCTACAACCCTGTCATTTCCTTTTGTACTTTCGAGTTGGAATTGCCCCGTTCTGGTTCTCTTATAGGATGAGATCCCTTGTTCCATCACAAGATCAGTAAGTGAGTTCCCATTACCAACCCGTGCCTGTTTAGTTGAATTCAATGCCTCGGTATCATTAATAATGTTCTTACTATCAGCCACATCACTAACAGTTTCATCTAAAGTTCTACGTTCCACCCTCTTAACTTCATTTCTTCTTCCTTCCATATTTCCGTCGATTCCTTTTCCCTCAGCATTCACACCACTGATCGATTTCTTGACAACAAATGGCAGCTTCTGAAGTTCGTTCAACAATGCCGTCTGCACGAGCTTATCACCTCTCGTAAGGACCGTCAACCCAACCCCATCAGGATCTTGCAGCAACGGATTGCTCAACGGATTTAAAAGCTCCAAATTGGACTTAAACATCCTATCACGTCTCAAGAAATCACCTTTCTTCTCAAACCAACTTGCCCAACCCTCCCTCAACGGTGAACCACCCCGACTCGTCTTCAACATAAGTGCATCCTCAATTCCCTTAATCTTGCCCAACTTTACCCGAACATCCTCATCCACTGGCTGATCATCCGAACCAAATGCGATCTTACTCCGATCCTCAGATTTCAACGAAAAATCAAAACTTGATTGATCCTCCCACTGATCGATTGAACGCTTATCGAATGATCGTCTCATAACTCCAACAGCATGATCCCAGAAATAACCCGAGCGCCAAGTCCTACTTCTATCTCCTCCATCCGATTCCGACTCCTCTTCAAGTTCCACTCCTCTGAGAATCTCCTCTTCATTAGAAACCCTAGATTGATCATCAGTTTCCTCTTCCACGATATCGAGCTCATCAATCCGATCGTCGTCGCCGTTACTGGAACCGTCGTTTTCGACGTCTTCGAGTAACGGATTGGCGACGATGGCATCAATGTCGTCGGTCGAATCTTGTGAGATTTCAGGATTTGGGTTCGATGGAAACCCTAACCCTAAGCCTGATCTTGAGTAGGAGAAGGGTTGTACCTGAGATCGTCGATCGAAGCCGAGACGACTGTGGAGAACTGAGACTGAGAGAAGGAGAAGGAGAGCGGCGATAATGGCGCAGATGTGAGCGCCGTAACGGGGCCGTCTCCGGCCTCGGAGGGTCCTCAGCATTTTTCAGTTAAGAATAGCGTTTCGGAAATACCGTTAAAGATAACAGAAATCATGACCAGAGAGAAAGAGATGCGCAGAGAGACGAAAACGGTGTTGTCAACCTGAGGAAGATGTCTTTGTAAGGATCTAGACCGTTGGATGATCCTCAAAATCCTTATCGCGTGAATCTGAAGCACTATCTAACAGTATAAGAATAGGGAAGATTAGCTCTTCTCTCACAAATTTTTTTTTTTGAGTAATGATCACATGGTGCGGGGTCCAAAAATCAGGCTGATTAGTGATTTATAGGCGTTGGATTCGAGTTATTTTCATTGGTTGATTTTAACCGTGGGAATTTGAGCATTCTTGACCATTATTTGAGGTACAAAGATCTAAAGGTTTGAAATCACTAATCAACCTGATTTTTGGGTTTTAGATCCACCTATGGATTGGTCAAACATCGATACGATCAGATTCCTCTAAGAGTATGCCATGTGGCTCATATTATGCGCTGTCATTGGCCTCCATGACAGGATCCCGCCATCAAAGTTTTACTTGAGTAAAACTTTATCACACGAAATTGTAAATACACAATCACAAGCCAATGAGTTCTCGGCACGTACAAAAGTGCTTTTGCTTTTTAGGTGTACGTGCCGAGAACTCATTGACTGTGTTTGTGTGATTTGCAATCCGATTGTGACAGAAGCTTTTGTCACCGACAGAAATTGTACCTCACGTACACATCAGTTTTGAGTTTTAGTTAGATAATTATTAAAGTAAGTCCAGTACACTTGACCAATAAAAATATGACAACACCATGTACCATGACAACGACTTGTGTCCCAAGATGTTGTGACGGAAGCCGGTCACAGCACTCAATAGGAGCCACGTGGCATACTATTAGAGGACGAAGACCGTATGGATGTTTGGCCAGTCCCTCAGTGGACCGGTACACAAAAAATAAGCCTGATTAGTGATTTCTAACAGATTCGATTGAAGTTATTTTCATGGGTTGATTTTAACGGTAAGAATTTGAGCATTATTGAGCGTTATTTGGATGCAAAAATCCAAAGGTTTTAAATCACTAATCAGGCTGATTTTTGGTTTGTAGGTCTACCAAGGGACTGGCCAAACATCCATACGGTCAGCGCTCTCTGATCGTGTGCAACGTGGCTCGTATTGAGTGCTGTGACCGGCTTCCGTCACAACATCTTGTGACACAAGTTCTACTCTTTATTTTTCTGATCGTGTAATCACGTTGCAGACACCATGAATTGATCTCATGGAGTTTGACTTTGATAGTTTGATGTAGAAATACCATAATGACACATGGCACACTCTGGCCAACCGATGCGAGAATGTATGCCCCACTCCCACTCCCACTCCCACTCCTTTGTGGACCTAATTGATATTAGATACTATCTCGACAACTGGTGACAATGGGGAGAATATGTGATGAGATACACTAATAGAGTCTTGAAAATTGAATTACCCTTAAAAATGCTGAAGAATTGCCTTGATAAGTCTTGATGTCTTTGATAGCCAATGAATGAAGGTGGATGCTAGCTAGAAACCAAGTGAGATTTTGTCCCCCTGAGAAAGAAATCGTCGGTTTAGGCTGGACCAAAATCTGTTGAATTTTAAACCAGATAAAGGATAATTTTGGACCAAACCAAAAAGGAATAGTCTCTCTCACAATTTTTTTGAGTAATGATCATATGGTGAGGGGTCCATGGATGTTGTCATGGTGCATGGTGGTGTCGTTTCGTCATTGTCTAAAATTGTACCTCACATACACATCAGTTTTAAGTTTTAGTTAAATAATTATGAAAGTAAATTCAGTACACTTGACCAATGAAAAAATGACAACACCACGCGATCACACAATTTTTCCGGACCACTGACCCATGAATGTTTGGCCCCTTTTGTTGGACCTACACACCAAAAATCAACTTGATTGGTGATTCATAGCTGTTGGATTTGAGCATTTTTCATCATAAGCTTTTAACCCATCCATTGGCCTGCCGATGAAGCCCATGATGAAAAATGCTTAAAAATGAAATGGCTAGAAATCACTAATCAGCGCCCTGCGGTTGTTTTTCCATTATTTCCCAATTTTGCCCTTGTGCAATATAATACATTATAATGGAAAATGGTAACGCCCCATTAATCCGTTATATCGTTATAACAGCCCCTTTTAAACATTGAGCACAAGTACACTTTTCTCCAGTAAGAAAGGGACACATGTAGACACTATGGCTGAATTCATGGTGCATATCATACGGTTTGGGTCCCATGGATGTTGTCATGGTGCACAATTGTGTCATTTTTTCATGGGCTAAAATTGTATCTTGAGTTTGGTGCAAATCAGTTTTAAGTTTTAGTTAATTAATTATTAAAGTAATACACTTGATCAATGAAAAAATGACATCACCATGCACCATTGAAATTGTCCATGGACCCCGGACCATGTGATCATTACTCAATGTTAAAACGTGTTTCTGATGTAAAACACTATGGATTAATCTATAGTCCGGCTGTGCTGGTCATCTATTGTCCATCTGCAGCACTAAAGAAGCACTAAAGAATGACACGTGGTGGTGTATGGATCGGGCAACCGGGAGAACAAGTTTATCTATCCCAATTCCTGCAAATCAGATGCAAAAAGTGAGCAAAATGAAACTTCTCCCTTCCCCTTTCTATATCAGTGAAGGAGAGAAAAAAGGGCGCAAGACTTGCCCGAGCACCTACCTGAACACCTACAATATAAGCCACGTGGAAATTTATTAGAGGACACTGACCGTATAGATGTTTGACCAATCTGTAAGTGGACCTACAAACCAAAAATCAGCCTGATTAGTGATTTCAAAACCGTTGGATCTTTATACGGAAATAATGGTAAATAATACTCAAATTCCTACGGCTAAGATCAACCAACGAAAATGACTTCAACTAACACCTAGAAATCACTGATCAAGTTGAATTTGGGTTTGTAGGTCCACCTAGGGATTGGCCAAACATTATACGGTCAGTGTCCTCTAATAAATTTCCATGTGGCTTATATTGTTAGTGGTCAGGCAAGTCTTGCTCGAAAAAAGGAAACTTCTCCCTTTCGCTTACCCTTCATCTTCCTCGTGTTTCAGAGAGAGTTTCAGTGCCTTGACCTCTTACCCCCTTGAACATTGCCACCGCCCATCACACGTGGATGGTCATTTTCTGGCATAAAAAATCTCCCAGATGTGGCCCAGTAAAGGTTCAAAGCAAATAGAAAATTTTCATTGCCATGAGTCACAATGAGATCACATATCTGATTTGAAGATAATATAAAAGTGGTTGATAAGGAAGTTTCAAATATCCTTCCTTGACCCAATCAATCTAGATCTCATTGTCTAGCTTTAACTAGTCATTTATGTTATTTTTCCTCATATTGATCATAGAATGTGAAAGAATTTGATATTTTTATCTCTTTTCTTGAAGCCACATCTCAAAGGTTTGGGTTATTAAGATCTCATGGGATGAGTGTCTAGGGTGATTGGGTTATGATCTAATTAGATGGAACACTTGGGCTTTAAGGAGCAACAATCCCCAATTTGTGTTTGCAAAGGCTAGCTCTATCGAGTCTCTTTATAATATTTGCAAGGTTGATCCTCTTATTAGGCCATATGTATTTGTTCCCATCCAATCCCATATCCATGAGTCTTGCCTTAAAAATGACCGAATCTGGAAGATTCACCTATTAGTCTCCTCCTGGTTTGTCACGAAGATCAAGAATTTCGTTAAAATCCCTCATAAGTTGCTATAATAACGGGATCTTGGATCGAGGTTTAGAAGATTCCACAAGGTTTCTCTCCTGGGTCGAAAGGAATCATTTTTCTTTGGAATGTCAAATGAGACGAGCACGTTGATAACATGAATGGTAGCTTAGGTTATTTTAAGGTGAACATGCTCCTTCCACATCATGCATAGGCCGCATGCTCATCCTTCTGTCAGAATGTGAAAATAGTGAACTAGGACCATCCGATCCTATTACCCTAGAACCTCTAAAGGCGAACTTTTCATCCTTTAAACATCTGAAAAAACTTATTTTTAGAAACCGTTCAGTTGGAATGCTTATAAAAAATAACTGAGAGAAACTTAGAATACTTATAAAAGTAGTCCCACTAGGCTGCCGCGGAAAGTGCTGTGGTTAAATGTTTTAGCAGCGACTTTCTACAATCGCCACTAAAGGTTAACTTTTTAGGCGGGACATTATTATTGTCGCTAAAATAAACAGTTTAGCAATGTGATATATCGTCGCTAATTAAATTAAATTATTGTCACTAAATGTATAAATTGCCACTAAAGTATAAACTAAAAGTGATTTTTAGTGGTGACATCGACTCGCGGCAAAAATAAATATATTTAGCTGCAACTACATATCGCCATAAAAGAGTTTGGTGTCGTTGTTTTAGTGGTGACTTATAGTCTCGATTAATACTTTTCTTTATGTTTAGCTGCAACTACATATCGCTACAACACTGTTCGGTATCGTAGTTTTAATAGCGACTTTTAGTCGCGGTTAAAATTTTTTTTTGTTTAGCTGCAACTACATATCGCAACAAAAGTGTTCAGTATCGTAATTTTAGTGGCGACTTCTAGTCGTGGTTAAAATAAATTTATGTTTAGCTGTAACTAAATATCTCCAAAGATAAGAAAATATTATTCTCAATAGATTTTTTCCTTTCATATATGTGGGTACCCTATTTTCCGAGACGCTACGACAAGGCCACATGTCACTTAATTAGGCACATTCGCCGAGCAGAGGCACGTGGACTTCCGTATGTCGCGGACCACCTCGGCCCCAATTCCGATATGCATACCTCCTTGCCGACACTATCTCACTATATATAAGGTATGCCGGGGCAGAGCCTTAATAACACTAAAACAAAACAATGGCCGACTAAAGCATAAGGCTAGTCGAAACAGGGCAGCTGTTCATCCTAATCGGAACAGTTGCCGACACTGTCCGACTAAAGCATGAGGCTAGTTGGAACATGGCAGCTATTCGTCCAAATTGGAATAACCGCCGACGCCGTCCGACTGATTGATAAACCTAGTTGCAACAACAGGGGCCGACCGTCTTTGCCCGAATAATTGGCGACATTGTCCGACTAATGAATTGGGCTAGTTGGAACAACAGTATTGATATTTGACCCTATCTGAACACCTGACGACACCGTCCGATTTAAAAATGTTTCATATCGGAGCAACTGCAAGGACTGACAAGCCAAATAAAGGCTGGTCACCCGAAGCCGACAGGCAGGCGACCCAAACGTTCGCAGATGTCAACTTACAGAACGCTAGGGCAAAGCATTCCCCTCAGATCAAGAAGCACAACGGAAAATCGTTATTAAGAAACGACGCGCTCCTTGTTGGGGGCCCTATAAGAAAGAAACAAGATCGAGTGGAAAAATGATCAGAAAATCAGCGCGAGTGAGACCAAACAAGATAGGTATCAAGAACAAGACCTAAAGTATTCCGATCCATCATAACTTGAGCGTCGGAGTGTGATTTGCAGGTACCACGGCGACCGGAGACGCGACGGCGTTCGCGAAGGAAAAAGGTCGGAAGAGGAGCAAGCCGACTGATCTTACAGAATTCTCGGAGGCAGGGTCGATCACGCCGGGAGGTTCGTCTACCAATCACCAATCCGTATCCTCGGGGATCGTGCAGGTAAAAGACAGGAATCTTCCCCCGCAATATACATGTTTTTTCATTATATATAAAACAATAATATGAAAATTTAATCACCACCAACCATTGAAACATAATTTCAAAGTAAATTTGTTTAAGTAAAATATTCATTCATAAATACAACTAAATTATATGTATGTCGTCATAACAAAAATACAACTAAACTATATGTAAGCCGTCATAACAAAAAATGAAGAAAAAATGGCATGCATCTCCAACCAAAGAATGAAGAAAAAATGAGATTAAAATGAATGATACTTTGCGATTGAAGTGTTCTCCTCCAACTTGATGAGTTATTCTCCAACTTTCTCAGATCAAATCGTCTCCAACTTTGATGTATTCTTCTCCAACTTAGACAGACGATGGGAGAGAGAGGAGAGTGAAGGGTGGAGTACAGAGGAGGGTAAAGAACTAACTCCGGCCCCAGCGGCAGTGTGAATCAACACTGGAGACAGTGGTGAGAGAGAGGAGAGTGAAGGCAAGGGTTGGGGTGGGGTATGGCTTGTCGGGGACTAAGGATTGTGTGGGGACGACAAAAGGATTAGGGCTTTTTGCCCTTTCAACTTCTTTTGAAAAAAAAAAATCTAACCTACCTTCTAATGCTTCCAATATGAGCCATGTGGCATTGCTATGAGGATGCTGGCCGAATGGATGTTTGGCGATTCCTAGTTGGACCTACAAACCAAAAATAACCCTGATTAGTGATTCGTTAGTGTTGGATTTGAGCATTCATTGCGTACAAGGACCCAAAGGTTTTAAATCACTAATCAGGCTCGTGTTTGCAACGTAGGCCCATATAGGGATTTTCCAAACATTTATACGGTAGGAATGATATAAGTATGTGCCACTTGGCTCATATTATGGGCGGTCATCTAGGCCGTCATATATGTTTATTTCTTTTTGCCACACAATCAGATGATTTTTGTTACTCATCACTACCATCTAGGCCCATCGACCGCATGGATGTTTAGCACACCCCTTCGATCATCATGTTTGAGGATTTTTAACCATTGCTTTTAGTACCCAAGAATAATGGTTGAATCCAACGGCTAAAAAATCACACATTAAAAAATATTAAAATTTAATGGCTATAGATTACCAATCAAGGTGTTTTTTGGTGCCTATATCAATGAAGGGGCGGGCGGAACATCTACGCGATCAGTGGGCCCATATTACAACATTGACTAACAAAAACATGCTTCCATCACAATAAAAAGTTTTATATATAATTGTTACATATTTTTCAATAGAGAAATTTGAAAAAAATAAATAGGGAAGAGCAATTGTGGCAAAACTGATAACTTCAAAAAGGTTAGCCTTTAGCCATGACAAAAAATACATTACTAACTCCCTATTAACGACGAATCATAATGTTGCTACTAAAACCTTCACTTTTAGCTGCGAAATCCTACAAATCACCACTAATTGTATTTCCCTCCACATGAAATGCGCGCAAAAATTTGGCGCCATGAATTTAGTGGCAACTTTTGCTGCTTTTAGCGGAGATATTTGGGTTGTCATTACGTACATATGGCTATGGTAAGACCTTTAGTGGCGACATTAGTATTTCGCCACTAAAAGTGGGTTTTAGTGGCGACAAATGAATTGCAGCTAAAAATGTTGCCACTAAAACCTACATTTTTTGTAGTGATGCATGATGACTGTGGATACCATATCTAACCATCCATCCTAGCTAGCCATACATCTCAACACATATCCTAAGGCCCAATCTGACACGTAATGTAAAGTCCACTTTTATGTGATGGGAATGGTTAATCAAACATATATAATGAACTAAATAATAAAGAATATAAAAGAGAGACAACCATTTAATGAGGTTCATCGCTGCAATCCGATGACTACATCCTTAGCCCTCATCAATGGAGGCAATTCACTATATCTTCATCAGTATTACATTATTTCTCTTGAATAATGGAATCTCCCTGTGTGGAGAGGTTACAATAAAGTGTTCTCCTACTAAAACTAGGAGCTAAAAATAGAAAGATTCCTAGTGAGAGAGACCCACCATATGAGTATAATTAATCCTCTCCACAAGATGAGAAAGGTAGCTAGCCACCTTAGGAAATAAGAGATGGTACATTGCAAATAGTGATATATAGTGTAACCCGATGCACAGTATATAAGAATGAAACACACCCCAACGATAACCTCAATAGACATGGACCCCGAGATACGTGTAAGGTTGGGCCTTTGGATATGTGTTGATCAGATGTATGGCTAGGATGGATAGTTAGATATGGTATCCACAATGACCTTTACTTCTACGTGGATGTTCTTGACATTGCTTTGTACGTCCAATCTTTCTGTTAAGATGTACAGCTATGCACAACGCCACTCTTGCAAATCTCACCAAGGATATTAAGGAGATACCCAGATAATCCTTGTTGGCCATCAGAAAGCATTGGAGACCGAAGTCTTGATGGACTATTGTGTGCATTAGAAGACCAGAAGCAAGAAGACTTGCTGAATAAAGAAAAGGAGAAAATCTCCCCACATGTAGATAGGTGTATTGTAAAGTTTCTATTTAGTTTTCTTCTGTACATCCTACGGTTATAAATATAATCTTCTCCTTTGTGCGGTTGCTAAGTAAGCACCACCAGAGAATTTCCTTCTCCATATTTTTTGTCATTTTCACTTCAAAACCTTTCACTTTCTTTGGTTTGAGGCTACTAGGAAATTATAAGTAGTATGTTGACCACGTGTGAATTCTAGGCACGCGTTATCCTTCCAAAAAGAGTACAAGCCGGCCACCAGCTCATCACATGGCTGGCACGACATGGGTGTTTGGGTAACGGGTATGCGTACCCCTCCACCACAAGTGTGTGGACTGTGGATTATCAATAGTGATGCTGCTGTCAGACAGACTCAAGAAGACATATCCTCCCTGGGTCAACACAGTTAGATGGAATCCAAGACCTGTGTGATATGAATCTTTTTGTATTTCATGAGTAAAACTTCCATCACAGCTTTGTGACAGAAGCTTCTGTCAAAACGCATAATATGAGCCACGTGGCACACTCTTACAGGACGCTGAGCGTATGAATGTTTGGCCAGTCCCTCGGTGGACCTTTAAACCAAAAATCAGCCTGATTAGTGAGCTTTATTTGGGTGCGAAGATCTATCCAAAGGTTGCAAACACTAATCAGGCTGCTGATTTTTGGTTTATAGGTCCACCGAAGGACTGGCCAAACATCCATTCGGTTAGCGTCCACTAAGATTGTGCCACGTGGCTAGTATTTTGCGTTTTGACAGAAGCTTCTGTCACAAAGCTGTGACGGAAGTTTTACTCATGAAATACATAAAGAGAAATTAACCTAATTAGCTATTGGCGCACATGTGGCAAAAATATGGTACGGTAAATTTGCCTTTGCTCAATGACATGCATGTTGAGCAAAAATTGCTCCATTACATCTATATGAGCCACGTGACACACTTTTCGTGACCACTCATCGTATGGATGTTGAGCTCATCCCAAGGTACGTGGATCTAGAAACCAACATCAGCCCAATTGCAGATTTCTACTCGTTGGATATGAATTATTCGAGCGTTATTCGGGATAGTCAGATCCAACAGCTGGAAATCGCAAATCAGGAAAGCAATGAACTTTCTTGCTTAATTAATGATTAGCTGTCCAGAAAATGAAAGATTAATTGGCTATATGGGTGGACCGCATATGGGTCAATGGTCCGAAAGAGTACCCATTTAACGATTTTGAGAGGGTGTTTTAGTAACACCTCCCTGAAATTTGCAAGTAATTTTTTATACCCCTTATACTTTCAAACTTTAGTATTACCCCCCTTGACCTAGTTTAACTCAAGGTTTAAAGGAGGCCGTTTTAACGGTTAAACAGACTGGGGGCGTTACCGTTTAAACGGACAGGGGCACAAAATGAAAAAAAATGGAATTAAACAGATTTTAACGGAAAAAAATGGAAAAAATGGCTCTGAAATTCAAATTTTGAAATTTGAAAATTACAAAAAAAAAAAAAAAAAAAAAAACGGAATTAAACGGATTTAACGTCCGTTTTTTTCACAAAATTTTTTTCAGAATTAAACGGCTGTTTAAACGATTTTAACGGCCGTTAAAACAAAAAAAAAAAACGGCCGTTTTTTTCAAAACCGTTAAAACATGTTTAAACGGAAACGGGCTTGGGGCGTTACCGTTTAAACGGCCGTTTTTAAAACCATGGTTTAACTATCATTTGACTAATTTTAAAACGTGACATGCATCATGTGCTTGTTAATGCACTTATGAAAGGATCATAATATTTCAAGTACAATGCTAATGACGCGCATGTGATTCAAGTCCATTTTAACTGAAGTCAACCACTTTAAACTAGGTCAGGGGGTAATAGTAATGTTTGAAAGTATAAAAGGGTTATTACAAATTACTTTCAAATTTCAGGGGGGTGTGACTAAAATACCCAAACTTTTTAATTTCTCCTACCCAGATGTGCACAATCTTTTCTCTTTCAAGTGTCAAACACAAGAAGTTTCCTATGCTTCCGAGTCAATATATATGACCCATCACTCCTTAATTAATCCACCATTTCTTCTCCATTTGTTCATCCATACCAAGTTCGAAACAATGGCTGCTGAAATCATGATGGATGAACATATTGTGGATCATATGGAAGTGACGGTTGCAGCCTCCGACTCCGCCGGGGTTACTCTTGGAACCGAAGATCCAAGTGTAGCCCGAAACACAGCGGTAAAGGTTGCGTTGTTTACGATTTTGATTTCAGCATGCGGAATGGCCAAACCTCTCATGGTGTTTCGTGAAAAAACAACATACAACCTTCTCTACAGGCTCTATTCCTTTGTTTTCTTCTTGAGTTTTTGCATGGGTTTTGGCTTGTTTGTTCTCTCAATGGTACTCAAAAAAGTACCAGCATTGGTTTCAGTCACCAAAAAGTTTGTGTGGGTAGTCCTAGCAATGGTGCAAATTGCACTCGGCCTTCGTGTGTCTCTTGTGTTGATGAAGTCTACAGTAATCTCTCCAATCATCATGTTCTCATACTTCTTGCAAGCATTTAGCAAAATTCTCCATGCCGAATCACCCACGTACGCATTATTATTAAACATCTGTCAAAGCTTAAAACGTATTGAATTTGCATATTAAAACCTCTATCAAGTACAATGCGCAAACTATGTAATACTTTGATAATTTGAATGTCCATTCTTCAAAAATCTCACATTAGTTTGTGCTATTTTTCAGGTACTGACCATTTTAATTTCTGACAAGAAATTTGATGTATTGAAAGATTATTTTTTTGGCTGAATTTTGGGACTTCTCATAGGATTTGGATGTCATAATCTATTGTTAAAATATTTGTGCTTTCTGAATTTTGATGTATACAGTGTGATGTTACTCTATTTAAATGTGGACAAAGACTACAATTCCATTATGGTAAGAACTTATATTTGACCTCTTTTGATTACGGGGTTGTCAAGGGTACGTGTCAAGTGGAGAGGTGCTGATCAACACTCTCATCAGAAATTGACCCCGAGAGACTTGTCTAAATCAACCCTCCCTTTTGTACGACATGTACCCCTAAACCTGCTCCAACCCATGCTAAAAGAAAAAAGTAACCAGAGTTGAGCTTTATAGTCGATTAGGACAGTTTAAGAATAGTTTAAGAATAGGCGATGAAAAGGAGAGGGTTGGAGGAACCCTTTGCAATAACCTGCCTGTAGGCTGTAGCGAAGGCTGATTCTAGGTTGACTAGTGCTCAGAGCTACAGCTAACAGAGATGAATGATCCCCTTGCCTCGAAAATCACACTTGTACATAGGGTCTGGATGATCACCCAATGAGTAAACCTTCGATGGCACGTTCTTACGAGGACACTGACCATATGGATGTTTGACCAACCACTAGGTGGACCTACAAACTAAAAATCAGCCTGATTAGTGATTTAAAACCTTTGGATCTTTGTACCCAAATAATGCTCAAATTCTTAAAATGCTCTTAACCGCCTTGATGAAATGGTCTTCAGCAGGACTATGAATATGTTGACACATCAAGTTGACACATTATGAGCGAGATCGGGTCTTGTCAAAGTGAGATATTGTAAGGATCCAACTAAAGAGCAGTAGAATGTAGGATCGGAAAACAATTTACCCTCTTTAGTTAGACTGGAACCAACAACCATGAGAATAGATCTGGCTTGGCATCAACTAGATCAGCACAGTGTAACAACTCCTTTGCATATTTTGATTGGTTGAGAAAAAGTCCAGTAGATGTCTGAGTAACCTCAATTCTCAAGAAACAATGGAGAGGACTGAGATCCTTCATGGCAAATTTTCGGCCAAAACATGCAAAGAAGTCGGCAAGGAGCATGGAATTACTTCCTGTCATCACAATATCATCAACGTAAATGAGGAGAAGAATAATACCCTCAGATCGCCGAAAGATGAAGAGTGAAGAATCTGGCTTGCTGCATAAGAACCCCGCATGAAGAAGAAAGATCTAAAGCACTCAAACCAAGCTCGAGGAGCTTGTTTGAGACCATATATTGCTTTATGGAGGCAACATACATGCGTGAGTTTAGTGGGGTGAAAATATCCAAATGGTTGGTCCATATATGCCTCTTCATAAAGAATGCCGTGGAGGAAAGTGTTCTTAAAATCGGGTTGGTAAATGTCCCAGTGAGAAGAGAGAACTAGTGAAAGGACAACTCGTATGGTTGCATCTTTGACAATGGGACTGAAGATCTCATCAAGGTCCAATCCAAGAAGTTGATTATAGGCTTTGGTGACTAAACGTGCCTTGTGTCATTCAAAGGAGTCGTCAGGATTCAGTTTGGTCTTAAAGACCCATTTGCATCCAACCACATTCATATCAGGTCGGCAAGGAACAAGAGACCATGTGGCGTTTCGATGGGGAGCACTTATTTCATTGTCCATTGCATCAACCTAATGGGGAAATTTTGAAGTAGATTTGAAACCATTAGGCTATTTTACATGTAATAGAAATGTTGCTTATTGGAGAAACAACTGAAGACAAACTCTGGTCAGGGATGATGGGAAACTGCACCAAACATCTTTGGCTTTGAAATGTCTGCCTTGGACTGTGTAATCATGGGATGTGTAGTAGCGGGTGACGAAACAATGTTCTTAATTGGAAAATCGACGTGAATAGTCCCACCTGGTATATCAGATGCACTAGAAGAGCTCAGTTGTTGGGCTGTAACAAGGACCTCAATTGGAGATATAGAGATGTCCTGATCATCACCAGAAGTGGCATGATCAATCGTAACATAATCTACAGGAGTCACAGAGGATACCTCATCAGGAGTGGCACCGGACAATGTAGGTGTCGCTAATAGTAAATCCGACTGATCACTTTGGGGGTGTTTGGCAACACAAAAATAAGTAACTTATTGACTTTTATAAGCCAAAAAGTTAAAAAGTTAGTTAGGATGTGTTTCATATTTTAACTTTTGAAAAGTTAAAAACTAACTTAAAACTGAAGCTAATTTTTTTAGCTTTTAACTTCTAAGAGAAATTACTTCTCAAAAATTAGAATGCTTCTGACACTTTTAATTTCTGATTTTTTTTTTACGTAAAAAATCAACTAGTAACTTCTACTACAAGTAGAAGTGCTTTTACTTCTCGTTCCCAAACGCCCCCTTAGTGAAGGAGCATCACTATCTGAGTTGTATCAGGGAATAGACACAGTAGTAGGCTTAGGCTCCGAAGATGCAGGATCAAAAAAAGTGACAAGATCTAAAAAATTAGGCGATGAACTTGAAGATGTGGAACCTAAAAAAGGAAAATAGTGTCATTGAAAACGTGTCTAGAGATATAGACACTTACACCGGGTGGTTCTATCTAAACAAGGATAACCTTTGTGAGCGGAGCAATAACCAATGAAGACACATATCGTGCTTTTGGGTTCAAGTTTGTGTGGTGCACAGTCACGAAGAAAATGAGAGCAAAGGCAATCAAAGGTTCGTAACATTGAATAAGGAGTCTTACAAAATAGCGTGGCATACAGTTAGGTGTGATGGAGAACCGACGTTGGCAAGCGTTTGATAATGTAGACAGCCGTGGAGAAAGCCTCTACCCATAAGGAGGAAGGAGCACGTACGACTATGAAACAAGAGTGTGAGGTCAGTTTCTGTCACATGGTGGTGCTTATGTCCAGCTTGCCCATTTTGTGTTTGTGTATGAGGACGAGATTCCTTTAGCAATGCCATAAGTAGACAAGTAATGAACAAATCGAGAGTCTGAAAATTCAATTCCGCCGTAACATTGAAAGGACTTAATTTTGTGAGAGAGTTGATTTTCAATAAATTTATAAAATTGGATGAAAATATTAAAGAAATCAGATTTGTGCTTTATTGGATAAAACCAGGTGAAACGAGAAAAATCATCTACAAAAATAACATAATATTGAATCCACTAGACGAAGTAATTAAAGAGGGATCCCATAAATCACAATGTATTATTTCCAATGGAGAATTACATCATTTGTTATTTTCTAAAAAGAGGAGTCGATGGCTCTTTCCTAACTAGCAACTAGAGCATAATGAGGGACTCAATCTAGACGATGAAGAAGCAATGAGAATGATGCCATCTTTATTAAGACGATCAACAACTTAATTGGATGAATGACCTAGACGACTATACCAGATAGATTGAGTGGCTTGGGATGGAGCTTCTAAATTTGTTGAAGGGTAGCAGGACAGAGCACCACGATCCAACACTTTTTTTTTTTGTTAGGTAATGAAAATTTTATTAAGAAAGAAAAATAAGAGAACAACAAGAAATAAGGGGAGAGGGCCGCATCACAAAGCAAGAAGGCATCCCAACTAGGTTGGCACCCCTAAACACTTCAAACACAAGCACAACTCTCCCCAAACACCGATTAAGGGTTCTCAAATCTAAAGTAGGTCTTGAGAGGGACTTCAATAGCCGTGTGATCTAAAATTGGAATGGTTACTACTAAATTGTCCACCACCACGGCCTCCACCACGACCTCCACCATGACCTCCTCTACTACGTCCTCCACATTGAGCAGTAAAAGCTGCATCATGAGATGTAGGAGGTGGAGAAAGGGATTTTAAAAATTACTCATGGATCTGAAGAGTGGGAACTATTTCCCTGAACGTTGGTAGAGGAGGATGTGACATAATCATGGTTGAGAAAGACTTAAATTCTGAATCAAGGCCCCGAAGAAACAAATGGACCTTGTCAGTGTCCTCAGTAGGTCATCCCATGGCAACAAGTTGATCACATGCTACTTTAAATTGTGCTACATACTCCGAGACAGATAGAGAACAATGTTTCATGAATTGAAATTAATCCTTCAGTTGAATCTCTCAAAATTTGGACTTATGTGAGAATACCTCCTCTAGGGTATTCCAAACGTCCGTAGCACAAGTGAGTCCCAAAACTTCACTTATTGTAAAGAATATTTTCATATTCTAGTTTAGCAAAGATTCCATATGACATAAAAACATTCATATGATTAGATCAAACGATGAAAAGAAGATATACTACAGAGGTATATTCGATTTGAATCGGTTGTGATAATCCTTTATCAAACAACTAAGGCATGTGATTTTATTCCCTATCATAAACTAGTAAAATTGTTTAGGATTAATTAATTTTAAATACCTAATCAAACCCCCTTCTAGGTATTTCTGATTAAAGAGAACGGACCAGTTGTTATTTCACTTATGGCTTCTTCTATTAGAGAAGAATGTAGTAGACTCAATTAGCAGTTGATCTACTTGTTTCCTGTCCTTGTAGGCTGCATTGTTGATCGTTTTGTTGTTCTTATCAACAACAGTGGGAGGTGGAGGAGTGCTAGAGCCATCGACTAAAAGTTCAATTTCGATCTGATCCAATGCCAAGAGAGGGTGAATAGGTAATTTAAAAATTAAACTAGCAATACTCCACCTACTCAATTACTGGTCTAGCTTAGGAATTCTAAATCACATATGAGCAATCCTAATAGCATTGATTTTACTGATTTAGGAAATTATCTCAACTGACTCAGATTTAATATATCAAAATATTTTACCTAATCCGTTTGATTTAATCCAAATAAGATAATAATGCAGAATATAAATCAATCACACAACACATGATATTTTACATGGAAACCTTTTCAAAAAAAAATCACGGGACCTGTGTCCAGATGTGAAACATACCATTATGCACAGTTAACAATACAAGACTTGCACACCGTTCAACACATCCTTTAACTCGAATCCATCCTTCAAGTCCACTACTGATGCTATTCGTACTTCTCGTATACCGCACAACGAATCAATGGAGCACCCTTGCTGGATCAAGTTCTTCACATTTTAGTTTGGTCCAACCCTGAACTTACCCTTCGATCAGTTTAATCCTGACCTTTTTTTTCTACAATTCGATCCAACCTCGAAACATATCGACTCCGTCCAACCCAAAATCGCACACTTAAAGTCAATGAGCACGGACACTTGTGGTTTCTAAGAACATGTATGTATCATTGTTCTGAAAAATAAACCATGATCAAGCTTGGAAGATAATTGTTAATTAACAGATCATCAAGCTCTAGATCAGCTAAGAGAGTAAACAAGGAGAAAAGTAGGGATTTCAAAGTTTCTCTTGGAACTTAGTTCTTAGGGTGCTTGGATGCCTCGAGTCCTTAGGTTTTCAAACTTGGGTGTTGTAGTTATAGTAATCACAAGCCCTATATTAGAGGTTTAGCACTAGCAGGACTCAAATTAGTAAGAAAAAAATGGTTTTTCAAAACTTCCCTTGAGCAGTTTGATCGGTTTGGTCGCTTAGACCTCCAATTGATTGGTAGGCAAAAACATAGTTTTCACTGAAAGTTTCTTCCAATTTAGTCAAAGATACCTAGAGTGGGGTGAATAGGTATTTGAAAATTAATCTAACAAATAACACCGTATTCTAATTTTGGGTATCGATAAACAGATACTAATCACATACAACAATCCTAATTATGATTGACTATGTTTATCAAAGTGTTTACCTAAACCATTTCAGATTTAATATATCAAAGATATATTATTTCTTTATCATTTTATTTAATCTAATCAAAGTGTGAAAATAAAAAATAAATCAACACATGTGATTTTTACGTGGAAACCTTTCACAAGAAAAAACACGGGACCATGTCCAAATGTCAAAGTATCACTATAAAGTTAAAACAAAGACAAGAAGTTACTCACGCAACACCGTTCACTTCCAACCCAAATGACTCAAGTCTACCGATGCTTCCACGTTCATTTCACGCATGAGTTCATGAACCCCTTCAATAGTTGAATCCTTTCACACAATTCAGTTTGGTTTAGCCCCCAACCTATACCCTTCGATCAATACAACCCTCGTCTTCTTCTAACAATATGGTCCAACTTCGAAAATGATGGAATCAATACAACCTCGATCCACAAAATCAACTCATATATATTTTTAAGGAACAATGAACCATGTAGTCTCTCTATAACATCTAGATTTAGGTTCAAATAAAGGAAATCCTAGATGGAGAGTGATCAAGCTTAGGAAAATAAACAATGATCTTAGATCATCAAGCTTTTGATCAACCAAGAAATTAAATCATAAGAATAAAAAGGATTACATAGGTTTCTCTTGGATTTTGGGAAGCTCCTTTGCTTTCTCTTATTAGATTGGTTCTCAATTGATAAGAGTTAAGTTTAAAGCTTAAGAACCATCTATATATAAGAAGTACAAAGCTCCAATCAATTTTAGCAAGTGTTGGGGTGCAATTAGAACTCTTTTCAAAGTTTAAAAAATCATTCTCTTACATGTCCAATTGATTGGGAAAAGTCCTATCAATTGGGCAGTATTAGAGATTATGTCTGGGCAAGTCCAATCGATTGGACTGGGTACCCCAATCAATTGGGACTCTAGGATACATTTTTTTGGCCTTAAAAGGTCCAAAACCTATACATTGCGTATATGACTTAAGTTTATATGTTATTAAGGTTTTATCACCTATTTCTAGGGTCTCTAAGTCACTTACCATCCTATATGAGTGGATTCAAACAATCAAACAAGGTTCTAAGTCTTCGGATGAATCAGTCTTCAATTTTCTGAGTCTCCAAACTTCATTTCTATAGTCTTCAGGCAGTACTTGAGTTATGCAACCACTGGCACACTCTTAACCACACTAACATTTCCTTTGTGTTTTGTAAGCCAATACAATATGTAGCATTTTCTTACAATCCCCCTCTTTGGTAATTCTGTATCAAAACCATATACATAAAGAGTAAACAAAAATAATAAAAATACATTTCCAATCATTTACATGTTTCACTCACTCACTCTCTCTCTTAGAGAGAAAAAATAGGTAATTAAATCTGATAGACTTGAATTTCTTTTCCAACTTGTTCCCTTCATATATTCACAAATAACACATACCAAAGCAGTATTGTTTGATAAAATAAAATCAATGTAAAGTATAGGTGTAGTGAGTGTAGATTATATCTGCAAGCATTATTACATAGCATTACTTAGATAATTTTAATTAGGAGAATTATACCAATTGAATAAGTAGGTGAATTGAATATCAAAAAATTCATAAAATTAGGATATCTCAAACTAAATATCTTCTCCCCCTAACTTATATATATTCTTTTTACTCCCTCTTTTAACTCTTTAACTCCCTATCCCCCTTTTTTGTCACAGATTGACAAAGTATCCGAATTACAGAATATAGGATAAGGATCTCTAGCATGCTTTCTATAAAGTACATGCATTAGCAGAATAACATTGTAAATAGACAAAAGATATGAAAATCAAAGCAGTCTAGAACACATCATTAGTTAAATCTTTGGTACAATAAAACAAACATCTAAAAATAAATAGAGTCTAACCACAACCATACAAACTGAGTTTATCTGTGTACAATGATGACTAGTACATAAATGACAACTAAACTCACAAAGTATAGATAACAAGATCTCAAAAAATATAAGATCTCATTCAACAACAGTCGAAACACAAGACAAAATAGGATGACTATAAGCCATGCTACATATATGGTCCATCGGATCAGATGTGCCAGCTCCATCATCATGATGTGTATCCATCAGATTTACATTTGGACAATCTAGAGGCGATGTAACTCCCAATGAGCAACTTGGTGCAAGGAATCTCTTCATCCTAACAAACAAATTGTGTAGCTGTGAAACTCGAATGCAGTCTATCTCTCAAAGTGATCAAGTCTATCATCTAGTGACTGTAAAGTGATTCAAGATCTCTCCTCTGCAACTGTAGGACCACCAGCCACATCACCAACATTAGCTCCATGTGTAAATCCAAGAGCAGTTGGATCCTCATCATCATCTCCAACATCACTATCAACTTGTGCACCCTCATCAGCATCTTCTAGATCATCATTATCCTCTGCATTCAAATCATGAACTCTACCTGGCACATGTCCAACCTAAGAACGACTCTTTTTCACAGAAGTACTACCTATAGTGCCCATCGATTAAGCTCTCGGCTCATCATCATCGATCTCAACATCAAAATGATGAAGAATGGCACAAACCAACAAAGGATAAGGAAGGCAAGGGAGCCAAGACCCTAAATGTAAGGAATATTTTCATATTCAATTTGGCAAAGATTCCGTTTGATATAAAAATATTATTGTAACCGTTCCTACGAGCACAAGTGTAGTGTAGAGATGCCGTAGTATGCATACTTCGCCAACTACGTGAAGACTAAAAGACAGAGACAACAAGAATTAGACGGTTGATGACAAGAGTCATCTGAGTAATTGTCGATTTGTCAATTAACGATCGTGTATGCTCTATTAGGAAGGTAAGTGACTTAGCGACCATAGGAATTGGTTAAAATGAATAAAATATAATGGTCAAACTTAGTCATTGGACTGACCCGAGTCTAAGTCAATGAAATTGACTAATGGGATAGTCCAATCGATTAGACACTTATCCCTAATCGATTGGACATAGCCCAATCGATTGGAGACTCTGTGTAATCAATTGAAAGCTACGAGGCAGAAACTTATTTCAGCCCAATCGATTGGAGACTCTGAAATTGATAGGAGTCTTCGAGACAGAAATTTATTTTAGTCAAATCGATTGAAGACTCTGTGAAATCGATTAGAGTCTTCGAGACAAAAACTTATTTGAGTCAAATCGATTGGAGACTCTATGTAATCGATTGGAGCCTTCGGAACATAAATCTTATTGAGCCCAATCGATTGGACACTTATCTCCAATCGATTGGACATGGCCCAATCGATTGGACCTAGTGTACAATCGATTGGACCATGCACAGATTTGGTCCTTATCAGATCCAAAATTCTTAGTTCCATTATCACACGTTCTGCACGACTCAGGGTCATGGAATTCCATAAATACAACCCTTCTATGCCTTCTCTAAATACACACAGAGACACAGAGTAACTCAATCTTCAAGAGAGAGAAGAAAATATTTTATTTATTAGAGTATCGATTCGAAGAGCAGGAAGCTTATTTTCCATTCACATCTTGTGAGCTTGTTCTCTTCTTGATCAAAGCCAAGTGCTTGATCATTTTCTCAGCTTAGGTCTTCCACTTCTATATTCGACTTAATAGGCTGAGTGTACCAGTGTGACTCAACACTATTTGAGCAATCTAGGGTTCATGATGTACTAAATCCTTCACCTTCTGCAAAGACAGGAGTGTTGAGAATTAAGATCGGAGGAGCCGATCGACAGTAGGTTTATGGTGTACCAAACTGAACAAGCGGACAAGGCTTCTTGGCTGGAAGGGCGTGCATGGATTCATAACGTTAATTCAGAGGACGTAGACGCATCGACAGTAGGCCTTGACTAAGGTTGGAAGTTGTATTTGCAATGGTGCTGCATAGATAATCTTTGTTTCGTTTAACTTTTCAGTTAGTGATACTTTCCGTCTGGACGTGGTCTAGTGGTTTTTCCTTGGCTAAGGTTTCCACGTAAAAAATCTCTTGTCTTGTGTGATTGTTTGCTTGTATTCCGCAATCTATTTTGATGAGATCAAATGGCGAAAAGAAAATATACCACAGATGTATATTCAATTTGAGTCGGTTGTGATAATCTTTTATCAAACAACTAAGGCATACGATTTTATTCCCTTACCATAGACCAATAAAACTGTGTATATATAAATAATTTTAAATACCTAATCAACCCCCCCTTCTAGGTATATTAAGCTAAAGAGAATAGACCGGTGAAATTTTAATTGGTATCAGAGCCAGATTTTTATATTTAAGGTATAATCACCTGAATTTAGATTCCTAAGAAACCAGTCTATTTTCATTAATTTATCAAAATGCAAAGAGAATGTGAAAATACATCCAGATCTCCATTGTTTGAGAACTATTTGAATATAGTCTATAAGAAACTATATTTAGAAAGTCTGAGATTGATCAAAGAAAATAAAGTTATATCCTTACAAATGGAGAAATTGGATTGTAAAAATGTTTCGTTAGAATTGGCAAATATTGAACTCACTAATGAAAGGAGACGGTGGGAAGAAGAAAAGAAATTGCTTCTAATGAAAAACAATGTGTTGGAAAAAGAGTTTCAAGAGTCCTCAAAGAATCAATTAATAAACAAGTATGATATTGTTAAATCCAAGAATTTTGATTCTCATCTTAGTTCACATAAGAATAATGTGAAACTCACATATCCTACAAGAAAATGTATGACAATAAAGTTCAAACAAACTGAATTGGTTAGTCATCATAACTCTAAGCTAAGTGGGTTATACATAAAATCTAATAAACTAAAGAGAGAAATTTCTAAAATTTCTGAATTGAGAAAAACTTTGTTTGATAGTCATATTGCTAAGAATCAATGGTCCAGAAATGACAAAAGAATGAACAAATCATTTCTTCCCAAACAAATGGCAAAACCTTCTAAATATAAGACCATTTGGGTAAGAAAAGATGATAAAAAATGTCTTATGATTCATTCTACTTTCAAAGTGATATTCGCTTAAAAGTGTTTATTTTAAGCCATTATCTTTTAACGTTATCGCACTTTCCTACGTAAAACTTCCATATTTATCCACTTTTCTACGTAAGAGTCTCTTTTATTGCGTAGAACATACTTTTCTAGACGAAATGGTATATTTGCATGCATTAAACACATTTTTGGAAGTCTAAATATGAAGCCGTTTCGATTAAGTCTCATTATGCGCTTTTCGTTATTGTAGGAAACCCGATCGGGAGATTCTCGAGACTTGCGGGCCTACGATCAACCATAGAAGCCTTATATCAAAGCTTAAAGAGCCAACAGGCTATAACTAGAAGATACAGGCCAAGTATGGGTAAAGTCAGAGGATCGTAGAGCCAGATGAAGAACCAAGAGAGAGGCAAAGCTGAAGACCAAGAGACAGACCAAAGTGATTCAAAGCCGCATCAAATGACATAAAATGATGGCTTAAGAGATTGGTGAAGCCGACTGAAGATTAGGGTTCAAGACCCTCCGGCAGCTCTTTTGCCTTTATTTTGTATTATTTTCTCTCTCCTCTCTTCTAATTCTCTCTCCATCTCTCTAGACGCTAATATCTAACCCGTAAATCATCTCATCCTACCATTAGATCCCTAGATCTACCTTCCGATCCCCCTCTCAATGATCAAATTGCATATATCTCACTATCCGATCTTCAGATCGATCATCCTAACCCTCCGATCTCCATCATCTAACCTCTAATCTTCTCTTCTCTAGCTCTATCCTATCTCCCACAACTTTTCCACCATTAGATCCTCCATCAGACCATTAGATCATCCATCGGACCGTTGGATCTCTTCAGATCTGATAGTTCGCCAATATTGGGTCTGAGTCCCTCATCATGCATTATCCTAGTGGCCCACTAATTCACCTATCCTTAAGTCCATTGTCTTGTTGGCCCATTGGCCGACATGTGGCATGCTCAGTATTGGCCCAAAAGTCTACTATCCAATGGTCTATCCATTAGCGGGCCACGGTCTATCCATAACCCATGGCCCGACACCATTTCTTGGACCGACCACCACCTCATTTCATCGAATGGTCTTAAATCCATCATTTAATGGATCCCCATGGCCTTAGTGGTCCACATAGCCCATGGCCAAGTGGCCCACAACCAAATTGGGAGCCCAATGCCTCAACTAACCTAAGCCCAACTCAAGCCCATATGAATGTGAGAGAATCGGCTTCCTTGACCGTTTCTCTCTCTTCATTCAACGATTCTCCCATCTTTTCCCTTATCCCTCTCTCTCTCCTAGTCATTCTAACTAATTCCACGATTCCCCCTCTCACTCTAAAAACTAGAAAACCTCCTCTCTTTCTCTCAATCAAAAAAAGTCTTCTTCTCCTTCGTGCACAACCACTGTGCAACTCTAATGGCTCCTTCATCCTTCATCCTTCTCCTTCTTTTTTTTCTTCACAGCCATCTTTCTGCCCAAAGTGATGAAGCCCAACACACCAGCAACAAAGACTGGTCTGCAACATCATTAACGGTCTGCAACTCTGGCACATCCTCTTTGCTGCCACCAGTATGCTCACCGGTTATCTCCCTCTCTTCTTGGCCTTTTCTCACATGCAGATCCTTTCTCCGGGTAGCAACCTTGCTGCACCCTCATTACTCCACCTTTCAGGCATCTCCTCTACCACTAATGGCTCCTCCTTCAAAAGGAGAACCACCGCAGACCACCCCTACTTCGGTTCCATAGTTTCCACAATTTGGTAAGCACCTGCGGGAGCATCTCCTTCAACACATCACCGTTTGGTAGCTCTTGCTCATAGCCATCCACAACAGCGTCTCTCATTGCTGCCAGGTCGCACCACCTGCTAGTCCGCCTGCGCACTTTACCTCATCCCCATGATCTCAAGCCCTCATGGCAGTGCACCATTATTCTTGGTAGACTTGCAACTCCGGCAGGTCTGCAACAATGATTCTTCCACTTGCAGATCTGGAAGCCACCAATCCTCCCTTCTCTAAGAGAGACACAGTCTGCTAAACCGTGTTGCTCTCTCCTGCATGATCATCTTCTCCACAGTGTTGCAAAACGGTGTGCTCACCTGCCTCCACGACCGCAGCCATCTTCTCAAGATGCTTACCGAAGTTGCAGACTGCAACTCCGGCCGCTTGCTCTCCTTCACCTCCTTGCAATGTCTGCGCCTTCTCCTCCACCTCGCCAACAACACATGCACATCCTTCTTGCCAGAACCTGCAACTACCAATGCTTTCAACGGAGTTGCATATCTCTGCAACTCCCAGCAGCAGCTCCTTCTCCTCAACCATGATCTCAAGTTGCAACTTGCAACACCAGTCAATGTCCCAAAGCTTGCTCCTCATCTTCACCGTGGGTTCTTTCTCCACAAGCAGACTGGTTTTGCACCCAAGAACGCTGCCCATGTGCAGGTCAGCAACGTTGCTGCACCTGCAACTCTCAACCACCACCGTCCAACCAGTGGACTCCTTTCTCCGGCTAGATTATGCAACTCCGCATCAGCAGGTGCTTCTTCACCGTTCTCTCTTTCTCCACCCCAAGAGCCACCACTCCACCACCGTTTGCTATTGTGCAAATCGCATATACCAACCAGCAACCATTTGAGCCACCTTGCTCTTGACCATGGAACCAGCAAGCAGTCAACACTACTTGCAGCCTCCCCAGTTGTAGGTTTGCAACGTGGTGGCACCTCATCCTTCCTTCATTTCAATGGCTAGCACCAATTCTCCTCAAGCACTCCACGGTGCTGCCTATTTTCTCCAACGTTTCCCTCCATCACCATCAGCAAGGCAAGTTGCTCTCCTACTTGTTGCTCATGGGTTGTGCACCATCATACCTGTCCTCTCTCACAGACTGCACCATGACTAGCACCCTCTCCGGATGGCCACATGGTGATCTCCACCAGTAACTCTCCTCACCATGCACCACCAGGCTAGCCATCAACATGCACTCATGTGCACGTTATTCCATGGTGCACCTAGCACCTCCCAATGTGCTGGCTGAAAATGGCCTATAAGAACCGAGCCAAGCTCCTCTTCATGCTGTTCCCCAAGCCAGATCTCCTCTTGAGACCGACCACTCCATCTCGAGTTCCTTCTCTTGCTGCCCGAGTGTACCATGCATCACACCACCAATTGGTGTACAAGATAGCCAAGGTTTGGTAGGCCACATCCCATGCACAATGCTCCCGACTTCACTTGGTCCATCATCATGGCCAAACCTTGCTCCTTCCATGCACATGCGTGCACTCTCATGCACCATGCTTCTCATCTTTAGCCAATCCAATTGGCCATCTACCATGCATGGCCGATCCGATTTCTGATCAAGGTAAGTGTTTGTGAGGTACTTTCTCTCTCTTCTTCTCCTTTCTCTCTCTAGAATTCTACTTTCTCTTTCTAGATCTCCTCTCTCTCTAAACGACATGGAAGGGACGTGACATCCCTAATTCCATGTTCTCTCTCTACATTTTATTTTCTCTCTCTTTCTCTAACAGACATGGAAAGGACGTCTCATCCCTAAACATGTGTCTTAACCCTCACATTCTCTATCTAGAGTTAGTGACTTTCTCTCTCTACATTCTCAGGCCGATCGCCTATTCACTTGGCCGACTCCTTTCGGTGAGTGAAAATATGAGCTTCTTAGGGCACATCATCATACATTTGCCAATTCACATCTACATTGTCGGCCGGTAAGATCCGATGTGGATTCCATGATTGAGCAGCATTCCATGAAATTTGGACGGTCCTCTTCTTGATCGGTAGTGCCCTTAGCTCCAAAGGTCATGGGATGCTTCTCTGTCAAAACCCTTCTCTTGATTGAAGCATTCATCGAAGTCTTGGACGATCCTCTTCTTGATCGATAGCGCCCTTAGCTCCGAGATCTCAATGGACGTTTCTTTCCCTTACCCTTTCTCTCGATTGAGCAGCATTCCATGAAATTTGGACGGTCCTCTTCTTGATCGGTAACGCCTTAGCTCCAAAGGTCATGTGATTCTTCTCTGTCAAAATTCTTCTCTTGATTGAAGCATTCATCGAAGTCTTAGATGATCCTCTTCTTGATCGGTAGTGCCCTTAGCTTCGAGATTTCAATGGACGTTTCTTCCCCTTACCTCTTCATCTCTCATCCCTTTACATGCTTTCTCACATACTTTCTTTATTTCTATTATTTTGATTTATGTACGTACTCTTCGATGATTAATGAAGTTTTGATATTTTAGTATTCTGAATCTCAAATGAATGTTGTGTTTAAATCGACTCGCCCTTCTCATCTTTTTCACCATTCTCATTTTTCTCTGTATATTATTTATCAGTTTTAATTTCTTATTGCTCTAACTCACACCGAGTGCGGATCGACATCCGACACATACTGCTATACAAGTTACATTTTGCAGATAATCAGATTTTACAAATATTGTTGAAGTTAGGGTTTCCGAATTGACGATACGAAAAGAAACTCTAATTTCAATTGGCGTCGTTGTCGCTCGGTGTACAGGAATGTGTAAAGGAATGAAGACGACGAAAATGGAAAGATCCAAACATTTGAAAACTTTCTATTTGCAGATTTTTAGTATTATTTTTATTATGCCTCGGAAGGTCAGGTGCAAAGTTGTAATCGGACACCTTGATTATTACCATATCTAGATGTGTGATTGAGGGTTTTAGAAACCCTTTATTGAGTGCCTAACTCACAAAAAATTAAAAAATTAAAAAATGCTAGTTTCCATTTCTGCACATTTTGGATATTCGCATATGAGATGATTGCATTTTTAGATACTTTCTAAATCGGGAAGTTTCTATCTTTGCAAGGTTTCCATTCTTGAGAAATTTCATTGGAATCAAGCTAATTTGGAAAATTTTTCAAATTGGACGAAATTCCATACTTAGAAATTCTTATTTTTAGAGGATTTCTAGATGTGGAAGGTCCCCTTTTTGGAAGGTTTCCAACATGGGAAGAAGCCTTAAATTTAGTAAGTTTTCAAATTTAGGAAACTTCTACTTATAGGGAATTTTTCTAACTTGGAGAAACCCTTAAATTGGGAAGGTCTATTAGGGGGTTGATAGTTGTTTAGTCAACTTTCTTAAATAGTAGCTTTCCAACTTACCCTGCCTAATTGATTAATTAATTGCTTACCCACTCAAGGCAGGGACATTCCAAAAATATTCTCACACCTTAGACTCATGTCGTTTACTAATTTGTATGCAGGATTGCGAATCTAAATGCGGGTAGGTAGCGAAAGCTCACTACGGAAGAATCGGGCCCAAGCCCATGAAGATACCCATCCCTACCCCGAAGAGGAGACCCCGTGGTGTGGCCCACGGGAGATAAGTCCCTTCCCTCGCCTTGAGTACGATACTGTGCAATTGGGTGATTATAATACCGCGTGTCTATTTGCTTTTTGCATAAACTTTTTCGCCATGCGTGGATGTGGCCGCTAATTAATAAACCATAATTGAGCAAACCCAGCTCTAACTTGAAACTGGTGGGATTTCATCACCCACCTCATCACTCCAGCTGAGCTTGATCCCCAAGATCCACTCTAATAAAAAGAATCAAGAGCTAGAGCCAAAATAGATCGGTGTTCTTGGACACCCCTTCACGTAGTCTTTCCAACTATCCCAGGTCGAATAAGTCAACGAGCGTGGGTCCCTGTTATCTAACACACCCATAGGTCCCTATTACTCAAGTATACTGAGCTCACCAGTGGCTTCCCTGGTTCTTTGTTGGTCTACTATTTGTTGGGTTAAGAACACAAACCAACCCTAGCTTATACTAATGGAACACTCATATCCATTGCTTGACAAATCCGGTTAGTCTAGGGCGTATTTAAGTCAACCGATGTGCCGCACGTCTGTTTAGGCTTCGGATTATCTTGGGATCAATTTGAGTTAGTACTGAAGCATTTGCTTTGAAGAGTGTATCCCAGTGAGAACCCAAGAGCGACAAAGTTAGTCCGGCGGTTAACGAGATAAACTAGTGGTCCGCCCACTGTCATAATCTATCATATCCCACAAACTAACAAAATAAATCCTTGAACTTATACTAATTTGTTTTAGACATAGGATTATCTTGCTTGCTCTATGTGCATCATTTAGCATCACTACGCCAGTGTCTCCTTGTAACAGATTCTAGGGCTTATTTTTATGCTTTCAAAAGCCACATCGTTTGATTCGATCTGAGAGTCTTTCGATATTCAACACCCTAATCTTGGATAGGAATGCTTACTGTAAACCCCACTAGAGTCTGCTCCACTAAATCTATTCCCGATACACATTGTGCTTTCGGCTCTACTAAGCACGGTCAGAGAAACCTCTCAGTCTTCATTGAGAAAGAACCTACCCATACTACTGCTGGGTTTGGTTAGCTCAAATGGAAGCGTTCTTGCTCCAAATGATGAGCTGGATGACTGATGATTCACTTAGTCTACATGTGCTTCAACTTGGTTGGGGGTGCTTCTCACCTCCGTTGTGTCTGGCTGAAGACGTAAAACTTGGTTGGGGGTCCTTTCCATGGCTTTGCAAAGGGGCGGGATATTGGCACCCGTGTTTTTGCTCAGTAAACCCAAAAAACCCCCTCTCTCCTTTTTCACTCATCACACCCATAAAAAAACCCAAAAAAACTCAAAAAAAAATTGAGGAGAAGAAGGAAAAGGAGGAGGAAGGAAGAAAGAAGAAGAAGAAAGAGGAGGCCACCGGCCGTCGCCACCCAGGTACGCTCCCCTTTCTCTCTCCCTCTCTTACTCTCCCTCTCTCTCACTGGTTTTGGGCTGCCTTGGTAGCCCCCGAGGCCAAGTGTGGCATGCCACACTCGGCAGCCCGAGGTCGAGTGTGGCATGCCAAACTCAGGGCTGCCGAGGCAGCCTGAAACCAGAGAGAAAGAGAAAGAGAGTGAGAAAGAGTGAGTGAGTGAGTGAGAGAGGGAGGGAAGGAGGACGCACCTGCAGTATTGATGGCGGCGACCTCCTCCTCCTTCTTCTTCTTTTTATTTTTCTATTTTTTTTTTGGTTGGGAGAGAGAGAGAGAGAGAGAGAGAGAGAGAGAGAGGGGGGGGGTACATGCGCCTCCCTCCTGTGGCGGTGGCCTCCTCTTCCTCCTTCTTCACCTTCTTCTTCTTTTCTTTTCTCTGGTTCTTTTTTTTTTTGGTGATGGGTTTACTGAGCAAAAACGCGAGTGCCAATATCCCGTCCCCTTTGCAAAAGGACTTTTCCCTTTTCGTTTTTTTTTTTAAAAGAGGGCAAGTTGCAATTGTGGTGGGGGCAACAAGGGCGTTGATAAATTGATAATGGCGGCACTCAGACCGGCTAGAGGTGAAGACAACGACGCCATGCATCCCTCTTCAGTCATCTTTTCTTCATTTATTTCTTTGCTCTTCTATTTTTTTGTTACTGGCCGGCTAACATTGTAGGTGCTGCTGGTCGACACTAAATTTTTTTTTGAATGTCGTGGGACATGGTAGGGGAGTTGCAAATCGCGGTGATATAGCCATGGAGGAGTGGTGTTGCTTGCATTGTGAGGAGGTCAGCCATGGAGGCGGTGTTGCAAATCGCACATGCCCTTTTTTTGTGGGCACAGAGGCCAGTGAGGAGATTTGAAACGCCTCTTCTCTTTCAATATTCATTTTTTTGTTCAACCTTAGTTGAGGTGTTGGCCGATGTTGTGGAGGTTGACTGAGATTCTTGGGAGGGCGCCAGCATCAATGAAGCTTATATATATATATATATATATATGGAAGGTGTTGGCCATTTTTCAAGATTTGCTGATGCTGTGAAGGTGTTGGCCTAGGCGGTGATGCTGCTCGGCTGCCATTTTCGTGGAGGGTATGATAGCTGTTGGTCTTCCTCCTAGATTTTTTTTTGACAGGATGGCTTTGCCTCTTTCCCACAGACGGCACCATTTTGTGGTGGGTAAATCCGTTGTATGCCGTCGGATTTCATCGATTCACATACTACAAACAAATGATAATGATCATACGAATACGAATCACAAATAATGAAATAAACGAAATAAAAGAATACAAAAATAGACAAAGGAGAGAGACAACCATTTAACGAGGTTCGTCACGGATTCCGACGACTACATCCTCAGCCTCATCGGAGGCAATTCACTATTCTTTGTGGATTACAGTGCTTCACTTCTCTTCCTCCAATTCTAATCAATGGAGGAGTCTATAAATAGAGAAAAAGAAATTTAATCCTAGTAAAGCTAGGAAACCACCAAAATACATAGTCAAAGATAAGATAGAGATATAAGGAATTTGAGATTAACGTAGATAGTTAGGGGTTTGATTCGGTGCATCGCAATAATGATTCGGCGTAATCTGAGTGCACAGTAAGGGTAATGTGCCAAGTTGATCTTTGGGATTTGTGTCACAAATATGGTCCCACAAAAACCTAACTCAATAATCAGAGAGCTTTAATTCTCATAAGCTTCTAAGTCTAGTATTCTCTTTCCCTTAGAGAATCTTCATTGAGAGAAAACCTAAGTGATTCCTTTTATTCATTGTGGTTTCTATTCCTTCATGATCATAGCTTGATCAAACTCCATCTAGGTTCAAATTCCTATCATTCACCTAGATTTATTAAAGTAAACCACATGGTTGAGTTCTCAAATTCTATTTGAGGTGTGTTGAGAAGTCAGGGCTGGACCGAATCCTTTATTATCCAGGGATGAACCGAACTATGAGAATAAGATCAGGGTTGGACCGATCGAAGGGTAGGTTTGGAGATTTACCAAATTTAATATTGTTGAGGGGATCATGACAAGAGGGCGTTTGTGGACTCGTACGTGAAAGATGAAGGGGGTGGATGCACTGGCAGTTAGCTCGAGGGATAGACTTGGGTTGTATGCTATGAGTAACTGATATTCACTCAAAAGTACTTATTTTAAGCAATTATTCTTTTAGCGTTATCGCACTCTCCTATGTAAAATGCTCTATTTATCTACTTTTCTACGTAAGAGTCTCTTCTGTTGCGTAGAACACACTTTTATGGACGAAATGGTATATTTGCATGCATCAAACACATTTTTGGAAGTCTAGATATTAAACCGTTCTGATAAAGTCTCATTACGCGCTTCTTCTGTCGCAGGAAACCCCGATGGGACGATTCTCGAGACTTGCGGGCCCAGATCGATCATGAAAGCCCATTATCAAAGCTTAAAGAGCCCACAGGCTATGACTAGAAGATATGGGCCAAATACGGGCTAAAAAAGAGGACCGAAGAGCCGGCCGAAAGAACGAAGAGAGCGAGAGAGCCAATGCCCAAGAGTCGGACCAAAGCGTTTAAAGTCGTATGAATCGACAAGGAATGATGGTCTGCTCTACTGGTGAAGCGTGAGGAGCGGCATAGTGAAGACCAGGGTCCCAGACCCTCTGCCAGTGATTTTCTCTCCAATTTCTGACATTTTCTCTTTCATCTCCCCTAATTCTCTCTCCTCTCTCTAAATCCTAATTTTCTCTCTTCTAGCTCTAATCGACTCTCTCTCCTTGACCTATCACCCTTATCCATCAAATCCACCGTTCGATCGCCATCTGATCCATCCATCCTATGCATCTGACCATCCGATCGTGCTATCGATCAGTCGATCATCCATCCTATCACCCATCCGATCTCCATTGTAAAATCTCAGTCCCTAGGCGTGTTTGATTGTAGAGAAATGCCTCAAATGATTGATTGTGGCTGAGAGCACATAGCTCAATCTTCGAGGAAAGAAAAATGCATTTTTCTCCCCTAACGACCAAACGCACCCTAACCCATGGCCTCGTAAGAGGCCCACATCCATCGAACCCAGTGGTCCACTATCCTACTCACCCACCTATTCTGGCCCATGGTCGATGCATTCTAAGCCCACGATTTTTAGCATTCCCATTGGCCGACCACTGGTCGACACGTGGCATTATCTCTTGGCCTAGTGATCAATCAACCTCATGGCCAAACAGCCCACGAGCCCAAGCCCGTAACCCACTTATCATTTATCAAAATAAAAATAAAAAATAAAATAAAAAAAATAAAAATCTTTTTTTTAGAAACCGTGGATTTCTAAGAGAGAAACCCACGGTTTCTCCCATAAGAGGTGAACCCCCAAAACCCTAGCCCCTATCTCTTCTTTCCTTCCTTCCTTCCTTCTTCTTCTTCTTCTTCTTCTTCTTCTTCTTCTTTGATATTCGCTCAAAAGTGCTTATTTTAAGCAATTATCCTTTTAGCGTTATTGCATTCTCCTACGTTAAAATGCTCTATTTATCTACTTTTCTACGTAAGAGTCTCTTTTGTTGCGTAGAACACACTTTTCTGGACGAAATGGTATATTTGCATGCATTAAACACATTTTCGGAAGTCTAGACATGTAGTCATTCTGATAGAGTCTCATTATGCGCTTCTTCTATCGTAGGAAACCCCGATGGGAAAATTCTCGAGACT
Source organism: Euptelea pleiosperma (assembly GCA_035048495.1). NCBI lineage: Eukaryota > Viridiplantae > Streptophyta > Magnoliopsida > Ranunculales > Eupteleaceae > Euptelea > Euptelea pleiosperma. The sequence goes on from CM068541.1 coordinate 31,375,879, forward strand.
TGCGAGCCCACATCGATCAGGAAAGCCCATTATCAAAGTTTAAAGAGCCCACATGCTATGACTAGAAGATATGGGCCAAATATGGGCTGAATAAGAGGACCAAAAAGCCAGCCCAAAGAACGAAGAGAGCAGGAGAGCCAATGACCAAGAGATGGACCAAAGCGTTTAAAGCCACATGAGTCAGCAAGGAATGATAGTCTACTCTACTGGAGAAGCGTGAGGATGGTCACAGTGAAGACCAGGGTTCCAGACCCTCTGCCAATACTTTTCTCCATTTTTTTGATACTTTCTCTCTCATCTCTTCTTAATCCCCCTCCCATCTTCACGTCTCCTTTCCCCAAAACTCCCCTCACGATTTCTTCTTTTTTTGGCTCATTTTCTTCTTCTTTTCTTCACCTTCTTCATCTTCCTCTCTTATTTCTCGCCGGAGTTGCAGAACTCCGGCCATCTGAAACTCTTTTAACCACCGCATTTCTCATTCACTTATCCTCTCTCCTTGCTTGCTGTCGTAGTCGCCTGCAACATCAGCAGGTTTTTAGCAACCTTCACCGCCTGCAAACCTCCCCTTTTGGGATCTTCACCACCACCAATACTAGTTCGGGCTTTTCCTCTTCAAGGGCAGCACGCAGCAACCACTTTCAAGCACCAACATGATCTCCACAACCTGCAACTTTGAGTTGCAGGTCTGAAATGTTTTGAAGGTTGCTGCTCCTACCATCTCCACGTCCATACCAGCGTTCCTCCCTGGATTGCACCACCGCCTGCTGCCCTCATCTCTTTCTAACGGTTGCTGGAGTTGCAACCAGCAACTCCAGTACGTTCTTTTGCTGTGCGCACCTCCGGCCTCATCCTCCATTTGTTGTGCACACCATGCTCCTTCATGCGCCACCACCATCTTGCAGGCCTGTAGCCCTCACCAGCAGCGCCTCACCTCCCACACGGACTGCATACAATGCTTCACCCTATCATAAACACGTTAGCCTCCTGCAACTCTGATAAAAGATCTCCTTCCTCCATCTCCGTCACGCCTTGCTGCAAGATATTCCCTAGCAAGCATCGCCTTCACCTTGTTCCACCACCGACCGTGCTCACCTCCACTGCATGAGTCAAGTTTCTCTTGCTGGATTGGTCCATTACCCCACCTACATCACCGATTATCCATCACCATAACAACCGGCCAGCGCTATTCTCCACCACCAGGATCATTACTTGCTGGCCGGACCACTCATTGGGTTCATTCTCTCCGGCCAACCCACCCACTCCCGGTAAGTCAATAAAGAATGGTGAGTCTTTATCCTTTTTCTCTCTCTAGAACTCTAGTTTTCTGTCTAGTTTCCACTTTCTATCTCTAGGTTCTCACCCTTTCTCTCTCTTTTCTCTTTTTTTCTCCTCCTAGAATAATTTCTCTCTCCTCCTTTAGATTTCTCTCTCTAGAATAATCTCTTATTTCTCTCTCTAGTTTTTCTTAATTAACTTTTATTAGAAAGTATGTCATCATGTTTAGAACAATTTTCAATTGAGCAGCTTTTTGTAACTCAGAATTTTGATTAATCAATTAGAATTTTATTATTATATTTCTGTGTTTTGAACCATTGTCATCGATGTTATTAGTTATTTGTGATCAATTTCCACATAAAAAGCATGTTTTAATCTCACTTTGATCACCATTCTCACTCCTCCATAAATTGTTTCCGCAAATTTCTCGCTAAAATCTGTCATTTTATGTCCTCGAATTGTGCAAGCTAACCCCGAGTGCGGATCGACCTCCGACACGAATCCCTACACAAAAGTTCATATTTTGCAGGAATTAAATCGGAAAAGATACAAATGTATTGATTTTAGGGTTTCCGTAACCAACGACGCGAAAAATACCTACTTTCATTCTTCTTCTTCTTCTTCTTCTTCTTCCTGGCCTCCCCCCTCCACTCCGGCAAGTCTACTCCGACGGGGTGGTGGAGCTCCCCCCCACGTTCCTCTCTTTTCCCCCTTTTCCTTCTTCTTTCTCTCCTCCCTCCTCTTCTTCTTCTCTTCTTGTTGTTGAAAAAAAACCAGCAACTCTCCTTGGGGACGCACCAGCAACCTCCAAGGTCTCTCCTTGGTTCGTGGGTATCTCCCCTCGCCTGCACCAGCCACCACAGCTGCGAACAGCATCATCCATCAACCTTCTCCTCCTCTGTTCTTTCTTCTCCAGCCGCCTGACCAGCATCCTGAAGCGTCACCACCAAATTTGGTAAGTCTTCTTCATCCTCCTCTTCTTCTTCTTCTTCTTCTCCTTCTCCTTCTTCCTCCTCCCCTTCTTCTTCTTCTTCTTCTTCTTCTTTTCTCCATGCCGGAGTTGTAGACCTGCAACTCCGGCCGTTAGCGCCTCCCTCATGGTATCACCTAGCTGCTGCGATACACAACGCCTCTCCTTCCAGTGTATCCTTCTTCTCAACCTTCTGCCTCTTCCTCCTCAGCTTGCTGCCCCCCTCCTCGACTGCAATCCATCCAGAACCTCTTCACACCGCCTACTGTAGCAGCCTCCGCCTGCTCCTCCGCCATCTTCAACAACTCCAACAGGATAGACCCGTAACACCACCTGTAGCAACGGTAAACCTGCCTCCATCATCATCCCGTGCACCACCTTCCATTGCTAGAGTTGCAGACCTACAACTCCGGGCAACTCTCTTCAACCCTCTCTTAACCGTCTCTCTCTCTCTCTCTCTCCAGAAAAACTTCCATCTTCCTTCTCCTCTGTTGAGGCTCTTCAAAGCAGCACCATCCATGGTGCTGCAATTGTCTTCCTCAAGCCAGCGTCTCCACCTCTAACCTTCTTTACTCACGGGCAATCCAGCGAGAACCTCACCCCGTCGGTCTCCTCCCTTTCAATGATGTATGCAGCACCTCAAGAGCTTGGAACCACGTTGCTGAACCGGCAGTATGCAAATCTGGGTGTCGTCTCCTCCATGTGATCGCCATCACCTTGCTTTGGCAGTGACCTTGCTTCCTTGTTGCACATCTTTCTGCATCAGCAACCACACTCCCATCTTGCTGCTGTGGTAAGTCTATGGTAGGATTATCTTTTTCTCTCTACTTTTCTTTCTTCATTCATCTCTTTTTCTCTTTCTCTCTCTCTTCCTAGGGTAGACACCTCACTATCTCTCTAGAAATCATTCTATCTTTCTATTTTTCCATTTCTCTCTCTAAATCTTTATTTCTCTGTTCATCACTTTTTCACTTTCTCTCTCTAGGCCTTAGAACTTTCTCTCTCTAGATCTCTACCCTTCTCTCTTAGTTTTATTTTTTTCTCTCTAAAATACCTCTCCTCTCATCTTCTCTCTACCTATTCTCTTTCTATTTTTCTCTCTCTAGAATGCTTTTTAGTCTAGTTTTGATTATTGCTCATTTTTATTCAGATATTATAAGGACATTTTGATTAATGAATGATAAAGTTTATTTTTATCTATTAATTCTTGAAATTTTTTCGTCATTTCATGTGTTCTTTAATGTGCTAATCCGACTAATCCCGAGTGTGGATCGACATCCGACATACTTTCCACTGTGCAAGAATGTTTAATTTTGCAGGAATAAAACCGGATAAATTACAAATGTGTTGAGATTAGGGTTTTCGAATCCAACGACACAGAAAAACCCTACTTTCAGTAACGGGGTTGCGTGAGTAACTTATGTTTTGTTAACTTTTTGTTAGTAATACTTTTACAAGTGAAGGTAGTTTTCCTTGAGAAATATTTCCACGTAAAAGTCTTGCACGTGTAGTGATTGATTTATTTATGAACTTATTCATAGATTAGATCAAACGACCAAGAGATAATATATCGAAGATATATTAAATCCAAGTTGATTAAGATAATCCATTATTAATCAATCAACATAAGAGGACTGCTTGACATGCGATTAGATTTCACCTACCCAGACCAGTAAATTGAATAGGGTGATTTAATATATAAATAAGTTTTAAAAACCTATTCACCCCCCTCTAGGTATTTAGATTGATTGGGAGAAGAACTTTCACTACATTCGTTGCTCGCAATTGCAATCATCGCTCACCCATGCATCACATCATCGAAAAGCGCAGCGACCAATAGGCCTCGGCTCTATGTCTCCCTCTCTCTTTATCCATATCTTTTGTCCTACCTCCGGTAACTTCTCCTCTCAACCCCCTCCTTATTTCACGCTTTAAAACTATCTTCGCTATTTTCACAGAGCCCTCTCTCTCTCTCTCTCTATCTCTCGAATCTCTAAGTTTTTTGAATTTACGATGGTTGCCTTTGAATGTCGATGCAATTATTTAGGTTTTGGTTTTGAAATGTGGGCTAAAAGTGTCTTCTGTTGAATGTTTGGAGGAATTATGTTTTATTTTGCCTCTGATTTTTGAACCTGCAAATCTTCTACTGAAGAAAATGATATGTGCAAGATTCCTAGCAGAGATTCACACCAATATTTGATAGGGTCTATTTTGTTTTTATTTAGAAAATGATAATAAATTGTAATCCATTGCTATATGTGGTCAATGGAGGAGTCAATAAGGCAATTAGTATATTTAACAAATGTTGCTTAGTTTAGGAGTGAGTTATTTTGTAAGCCTAATACAAGGCTATCGTGTGAGGATCTTTTATCGAAAATTTGAATAGTTAAAGTAACTAGAAGGTTTCCCCCCAAATGCAAGAGTTTGCTTAAGTCTCTTGTCTTCTTCATCTTGGTTGTACGTATCAATGGTATCAGAGCAACCATCTTGCCCTGTTGACAATTGATCATGGCAGAAGGGACTAGATCGTAAGAATCTAAGCAAATGGATGACATGATCAAATACCTGAGAGAAAACTCAGTCAAGAAGTTGTGAATCTGAAGGAATTATCACACCTCGTAGCGGTAATGTACCTCAAATACGACCAACTCGCTAGCAGATTGAGTAATGATGATGTTGTTGGTCAACTCACCAAACTTAAGCAAAGGGGCTCTGTGCAAGCATACCATGATCAATTCTAGACTTCCATGGGACAAACCAGCGACTATCTGATGACTTCTTTGTGAGTTGTTTCACAAGTGGTCTGAAAGATGAGGGTTCGAGGCTACATTAAGCACAAACTAGTGACTATTCTCATTGACTCAAGAAGTACTCATAAATTCCTAGATTCGACTGTTGCAAAGCGAACCAGATGTATGGTTCATCAACCCCTCCCCCCCCCCCCCCCCTTGTGATGATTGAGCCCTTCATTGAGGTGGCGTCCAATGAGATTTGGGATCCTAGAGGAAAAGTAGCTTTCCTATACTTTGACCTTGAGGGCCAGTGCAGACAAAAAGAACTAATCAAGCGGTAACACAAGTGCTGGTTCATGGTCCAATTCATATCCAAAGGATAAAACATGGGAGACTTGGTTCAAATTTCAAAAGTGATATCTTGATTTTAATCCTCGAGGTCAAGGCTCATCTAAAGTGAGAAGGATTGATACGCGTTAGATTCTTGGCAGAGATATACTTCTTCAGGTTTATGGGAATGAGAGCCCTTATTTTCACAACCAATTCAAGTGTCCAATCTTTTGGAAGAGACCTTGGTTTTACTATGTTACAAATTGATGAGTTGATTAAGTACAACAACTCCCTCAATGAACCCCCAGCTTCTGAGTTAATGAAGTTGCTCGAGTTTCAAGATGAGAAGACATTTGAAACATGTGAATTTGATTTAGTGTTTGTGCACATTGGACCTGTTGAAAATGAAAATGACTTAAAAGATAAGATCAATGGCAATGACGTAGAATAGATCATCAATTTGGCGGGATATTGCAAATAGCCCAACCTGGATCAAAAATTGGTTTATCAAATACACTTCTCTTCTGTGATGGAACTATGGGGCTTTGTCTCGGGACGAGGATCCAGTTTATCAAATTTGGCCTCACAAAAGGAAACAAACTCTAATGTTTCCTTGTTTTGAGTAATACTTGAACTATTTCTCATAATTTTGCTTGAATATTTAGAAATGATCTTTACATGGTATACTGATAACAAGCCTACACTTTCATGTAAGTTTCTAAATTTAATGGTTGTGGAAGAAAAGGTATATCAATGTTGTGTCTGATCCCTCAATGGTTTTACTTCTTAGTTCTTTTGGATCATTGTCAGCATTTTCTTATGACTTTCTTCTAGACTGTCTAATAAGATGTTTAGCCATAAAAAATGCATTAATCAAATTGTTCAGGTTGTTTTTCTCCACAATTTTCACATCATGGACTATCATAAGTGGCTTATTCTAATGAACAGATTTTTGCTTGGCATTTGTAGATTTGAGGTGCTTATATCTTGGATGGTTTGTTGGGGGAGAAGGGTAATGCTTTACAAGGACGAAAAAGGGTTGGGCAGCAGCATACGCACGTTAAGGTGTGGCGCGTATGTTATTGTACACCACTCTGTATTGAATTATACATAGTCCACAACTTATGATGATGGAAGATAGTCTGATTTATTTAATCAGTGTATTTTGCACATTCGCAAAAAAAATTAAAAATAAGTAGAAAGTGAAAACAAAGTGAACCCCAATTTAATTGCCATTGTAGGGGAAAAATTAAGAAGTGGGTTTGAGTGCTGAAGGTACCTGAATTTATTTGCGAACGCTTTGTTGGGGAGTGCAGTTGGCACGGGTCAATTCTTAGTGTAACAACAAATCTAAACACGGTATATCATGAGAGAAACCCAGCAACAAAATCAACTACATGTTACAATACTACATTGTATATCGCATCACATGAACTAGAGCTCCGTACTTTAGAATATAAACTTGAAGTAGAAAGTGAAAACAAAGTGAACCCCAATTTAATTACCATTGTAGGGTAAAAATTAAGAAGTGGGTTTGAGTGCCGAAGGCACCTGAATTTATTTGCGAACGCTTTGTCGAGGAGTGCCGTTGGCACGGGTCATTTCTTAGTATAACTTTCTGAGTATAACAAGAAACCTAAACACGACAACCCACGAGAGAAACGCAGTAACAAAATCAATTACATGTTACAATACTATGTTGTATATCGCATCATGAACTAGAACTCCGTCCGTTAGAATATAAACTAGGCTGACAATGCCACCATCAACACAAGATACATGCCAAGGCCGAGTGCAATTTGCACCACTGCTAGGACTACCCATACTAACTTTTTGGTGACTGAAACCAATGCCGGTACCTTTTTGAGTACCAATGAGAGAAGAAATAGGCCAAAACCCAAGCATAAACTCAAGAAGATAACAAAGGAGTAGACCTTGTAGAGAAGTTTGTGTCTCGTTTTTTCATGAAACACCATGAGGGGTTTGGCCATTCCACATACTGCAATCGAGATCGTAAACAATGCGGCCTTAATCGCTTTGTTTTGCGCTACACTAGGATCTTCGGTTCCAAGAGTAAGCTCGGTGGAGCCGGAGGTTGTAACCGTCACTTCCAGATGATCAGCTGGTAGTTCCACAATATGTTCATCCATCGTGAGTTCAGCAGCCATTGTTTGTTAGTTGGGATGATGAAGAAATGGAGGAGAAACGGTGGATTAAGTAGTGATGGGTCATATTGACCCGGAAGGATAAGCGGGTTCAGAATTCCAAATGTCAAGGAATTTGTCTCGTAACCATTTATGAGATATCCCCATCTATACGACATGCCCACCGTCCAAGGAACTTTCCTGTGTTGAGACTTGAGGGGGGAAAAGATTTTGCTCGTCTGGATTGGACCAAACTTGTATCATTCTTGGAACTCTTTCGGGACCGGCCAATTGACCCATATTGCATGTGACCCACCCATTATTGGAACCATGAATGTGTGCCAGGCTGCCAGCAAAGGAGAACTCATTTTTCTAATATGTTGACTGTTCACTAAGTCCATACGACATGCCACTTGGCACTCTTTGGGGCTCACTGACCACCCTTTGGTGGACCCATACACCAAAAAATACTGATTGATGATTTCTAGCCTTTGGATTTAAGCTTATTTTCATCATAGGCTTGGAATTCATCTATAGCCATGTTCATGAAGTCAATATCCAACAGCTAGAAATCAGCAATCAGGCTGATTTTTGGTCTGTAGACCCACCAACGGATGGACAACATTCATAGGATCAGTGGACTCGAAAGAGTGTTCCAGGTGGCATTTTGGGGAGGGGTCGTACGAGACCCTGTCCTATACAGGCCGGGCTAGGGAGGGAAGGTGTGGGGTGGCAGAGGCGGCCGAGCCGGCGGAGTAAAACTTCCATCACACGAAATTGTAAATCACACAAAACACAGCCAATGAGTTCTCGGCACGTACACAAGTGCTTTTGCAACGTACCCATGTGCTTTTGCTTTTTAGGTGTACATGCCGAGAACTCATTGGCTGTGTTTTGTGTGATTTAGAATCCCATTGTGATGGAAGTTTTACTCGAGCCGGCAGATATGGGGTACACTGTATTGAATTTTTTAAACAACGTACTGTCCGTATCATGGTCCACCTCCACGTATGTTCAGAAAAGGATACTCACCAAGAAGTGTCGGCCAAAAATAGTTGGACGACATATAAGGTATACTGTTCAGTCACACGAAATACATGCGGATGAGAGATACCAGCTTGTGACCCAATGACAGGGCGACAAGTGGCCAAACGGCTCTCTCCACTTAACACCTACCTTGTTTTTAATTTTTAAATTTCTTTTTTTTTTTTTGTCAAGAGTACATATCACGTGGAGAGGTGCTGATGATCAGCACTCCCAGTAAAAAGAGTTAAAACTTTGATGTCTGCGCCCTGTCATCAAAGGAGATGACAGGGTTGCAGATCTCAGCACGTGGATTTTGTATGGGTGTACTCGAGTGCTTTTTGCCAAAACACTTACCTGGGTTTGTGTGTAGTGAGGCTGAGGTTGTCTGTCCGTACAAAATCCACCTGCGGCCGAGATCCGCAACCCTGTCATCAAAGTTTTACTCCAGCAAAAATGGACTCCGAATGACCTGTCTAAATCAACCCTCCCCTTGTATGACATGAACCCTTAAACCTGTCCCATACCCAGGGTAGAATTTATAGTGGATTAGGACAGGTTTCCGGATAAGTGTATGTGGGTGTCAATATCTGCACCCTCCACGTGAACAGTCGAGATAGAAACACATGGATTGGTAGCGTGTGTGGGATACACGCCGAGGAGCCCGACTTGACCTAGACTACCACCCTCGGCACAGTGAATATAAGGGATAGTGGCCGAGGAATGACGTCCTCGTCCTAAGGATGATCAGGGTATTTCAAAACCGAACCAAACTCAGGTCAGATATCGGATATGAGCTGGGAGCTCGAAAGCTCAGGTAGGCGTTGTGGACCGTAGTGAGCTCGAGCAAGGAAGGTGAGTCTAAGAAAGAAAGGGGGAGAAGCAACAACAGAAACGGTCCGACCATGGCATGTCGGATTCAAGGTATATCACAACACGAAAACCCCTATAAATAGAGACTCAATGAAGAAAAGAAAGGGGAGAGGGATTTTAGGTGGTAGATGATAAATGCTTAATTTTGATATAATTATCCTTATTTCAACTAACCGATATCGAATTTTTCATGCATATACACTCAATTTTGAAGTAAAACTAAGGGTAATTACTAAAAAATTAACGTTTTCAACTTTTATCACCGAACAGTCAACTGACATGTTTGAAATACTAAAAAAACTAACGATTACCGATTTTGCCCATAACTTTTAAGTGTGACTTTAAAAAGGCGACTGAAACAAAGCTGACACGACTGTACGCCTAAAGCTTTTTCTACTCCTATTCTCAATTATGGTTCTAAAATACTTTTGGATCAACCGTCCGATTATGATCTAACAGTTGAGGATCACTCCAAAAAGCAATCAACCTTTTTTGACAATGACACTCTTTTATGTTATATTTTTTATTTTTTCCTATTTTATCATCTATTTCCTCCTATTCTGTCGTCTATTTCTCTTATTTTGTAATATGTTTTCTTCTTCTCTATCATTTGTTCTCTCTGATACAAGATCAACAATGGCTATGAAAAAACCCACTATAATCACCTAAATGAGCAAATAGACATGAGGAGAAACCAATGATAGAACAGTAGAGGATGGTAGAGGATGAAGAGGAAAGGAAAGCTGAAGAGGAGAGGAGGGTAGAGGATGAAGAGGATAGGAAAGCTGAAGAGGAGAGGAGGGTGGAGGAGGAAGAGAAAATGAAGGTTGAAGATGAGAAAAAGGTATGTCGTCTGTTTTCGTCTTGTATGTCGTTTGTTTTCTCTATGTCTGTCGTCTGTTTTGTATTGTCTATATATCTTGTGTGTCTGTTTTCTCTTTATATGTCGTCTGTTTTCTCTTTGTTTATCAGCTGTTTTCTCTTTGTATGTCGTCTGTTTTCGTCTTGCTTGTATGTCGTCTGTTTTCTCTATGTCTGTCGTCTATTTTGTGTTGTCTATATATCTCATATGTCGTATGTTTTCTCTTTGTATGTCGTCTATTTTGTGTTATCTATATATATCATATGTCGTATGTTTTCTCTATGTCTGTCGTCTATTTTGTGTTGTCTATATATCTCATATGTCGTATGTTTTCTCTTTGTATGTCGTCTATTTTGTGTTATCTATATATATCATATGTCGTATGTTTTCTCTTTATATGTCGTCTGTTTTCTCTTTGTCTGTCGGCTGTTTTCTCTTTGTATGTCGTCTGTTATATGTCGTCTATTTTCGTCTTGCTTGTATGTCATATGTTTTCTCTGTCTGTTTTTTGTTTTCTTCTGTTTGTCGTCTGTCTTCTTGACTCTCTTCTATCGTCAGTTTGCTCCTATTCTATCATCTGTTTTCTCATGTCATCGGTTTTGTCATTTAATTGATATATTAGAATATAACAAGTGAATAGATCGAGAATTACTTATTACACTATTTGTTATTAGAGATTACAACATCCATTCATAATTGTCAAGTTTCATAACTTGCGATTCTTAACAAGTTTAATAATTGTCTCGTATGATGTTAGCAAAGGAGAAAATGGATGATAGAAAAGTAGAAAATAGATGTTAGCAAAGGAGAAAATAGATATTAGAAAAGGAGAAAACGGATAATAGAAAGGGAGAAAAGAGAGCAAAGGAGAAAATGAATGATAGAAAAAGAGAAAACAGACGACGGAGTAGGAGAAAACAGACGATAGAAAATGTGAAAAGAGATAATGAAAAAAGAGAAAATGGATGATAGAAAATGAGAAATGGAGAAAATAGATGTTAGAAAATGAGAAAACGGATGATAGAAAGGGAGAAAAAAGAGTAAAGGAGAAAATAGATTATAGAAAAAGAGAAAATAGACGACGGAGTATGAGAAAACAAACGACAAAGTATGAGAAAATAGACGACGGAGTAGGAGAAAACAGATGATAGAAAATGTGAAAAGAGATGATATGGAAAATGAGAAAATGGATAATAGAAAAGTGAGAAAAGAGAATATAGAATTGGAGAAAATAGATGTTAAAAAATGAGAAAACGAATGATAGAAAGGGAGAAAAGAGAGCAAATGAGAAAACAGATTATAGAAAAAAAGAAAACAGACGACGGAGTAGGAGAAAACAGACGACAAAGTAAGAGAAAACAGACGATAGAAAATGTGAAAAGAGATGATGGAAAATGAGAAAATGGAAGATAGAAAAGGAGAAAAAAGAAGATAGAAATGAAGAAAATAGATATTAGAAAATGAGATAACGGATGATAGAAAGGGAAAAAAGAAAGCAAAAGAAAAAACAAATGATAGAAAAAGAGAAAACAAACGACAGAGTAGGAAAAAACAGACGACTGAGTAGGAGAAAATATAAAAAGAGATGATGGAAAAGGAAAAAATGGATGATAGAAAAAGAGAAAAGAGAAGATAGAAATAGAGAAAATAGATGTTAGAAAAGAAGAAAACGAATGATAGAAATGAAAAAAAGATAGCAAAGGAGAAAACGGATGATAGAAAAAGAGAAAATAGACGACGGAGTAGGAGAAAATAGACGACAACGTAGAAAAAAATAGACCGCAAAGTAGGAGAAAACAGACAACGAAATAAGAGAAAACAAACGATAGAAAATGTGAGAAAGAGATGATGGAAAATGAGAAAATGGATGATAGAAAATGAGAAAAGAAAAGATAGAAATGGAGAAAATAGATGTTAGAAAAGGAGAAAACGGATGATAGAAATGAAGAAAAGAGAGCAAAAGAGAAAACGGATGATAGAAAAAGAGAAAACAGACGACAGAGTAGGAGAAAACAGACGACAAAGTAGGAGAAAACAAACGACAAAGTAGGGAAAAACAGACAACAGAATAAGAGAAAACAGACGATAGAAAATGTGAAAAGAAATGATGGAAAAGGAAAAAATGGATGATAGAAAAGGAGAAAAGAGAATATAGAAAAGGAGAAAATAAATGTTAGAAAAAGAGAAAACGGATGATAGAAAAAGAGAAAACAGACGATAAAGTAGGGAAAAACAGACGACGGAATAAGATAAAATAGATGATAGAAAATGTTAAAAGAGACGATGGAAAAGGAGAAAATGGATGGTAGAAAAGGAGAAAAGAGAAGATAGAAGATAGAAATTGAGAAAATAGATATTAGAAAAGGAGAAAACGGATGATAGAAACGGAGAAAAGAGAGCAAAAGAGAAAACGGATGATAGACAAAGAGAAAACAGACGACAGAGTAAGAGAAAACAGACAACAAAGTAGGGGAAAACAAACGACGGAATAAGAGAAAATAGACGATAAAAAATGTGAAAAGAGATGATGAAAAATAAGAAAATAGATGATAGAAAAGGAGAAAAGAGAAGATAGAAATGGAGAAAATAGATGTTAGAAAAGGAGAAAACGAATGATAGAAAAAGAGAAAACAGACGACAGAATAAGAGAAAACAGACGACAAAGTAGGGGAAAACAGACGACGGAATAGGAGAAAATAGAGGATAGAAAATGTGAAAAGAGATGATGAAAAATGAGAAAATAGATGATAGAAAAAGAGAAAAGAGAAAATAGAAATGGAGAAAATAGATGTTAGAAAATGAGAAAACGGATGACAGAAAGAGGAAAAGAGAGCAAATGAGAAAACTTATGATAAAAAAAAGAGAAAATAGACGACAGAGTAGGAGAAAACAGACGACAAAGTAGGAGAAAATAGACGAGAAAATAAGAGAAAACAGACGATAGAAAATGTGAAAAGAGATGATGGAAAAAGAGAAAATGGATAATAGAAAATGAGAAAAGAAAAGATAGAAATGAAGAAAATAGATGTTAGAAAATGAGAAAACGGATGATAGAAAGGGAGAAAACAGATCAAAGGAGAAAACGGATGATTAGAAAATGAGAAAAGAGTGCAAAGGAGAAAACGGATGAAAAATAAATAAAAAAATGAAGAAAGCTAACCGTATTACAATCTTTGATCTCTGCGTATGAAAAAATGAAGAAAGCTTACAATAGAAAAAATGAAGAAGAAAGCTTACTGGAGAAGCTTTAGAAAAGGGGAACACGGATGGTAGAAAGGGAGAAAAGAGAGCAAAGGAGAAAACGGATGAAAAAGAAATAAAAAAAATGAAGAAAACTTATCGTATTATAATCTTTGATCTCTGCGTATGAACAAATGAAGAAAGTTTACAGAAGAAAAAATGAAGAACAAAGCTTACTGGATAAGCTTTCTTTGGTAAGGGAAAAGTTGTTTTGACAATAAATGTAGGTGTACTTTTTTTACTTTTTGAAATGGAAAAGTTATTTTGACAGTAAGGGTAATAATGTCCAAAAATGTGCCCAAATCAACAAACCGGGAAATGTTGACAAGTCGTTGGCTGTTCGGTGATAAATGTTGAAAATGTTAATTTTTTTGGTAATTACCCTAAAACTAATGCACACTACACCAAAAGGCTAGACATATGACACTCAAAACGCGCGAAAAGCAATGGACCAAGTTTGTCGTTGCTGAAAGCAGAAAGAACAACGGATATAGTCTGTCGTTTATCATTACAAGTCTATCAATTGTTATGATTTTTGAAAATAACAGACTTTGTTGGCACACTAAATCCGTCTTACCTATATAGCGGAAAACCGGTGAACTTGGGAGCCGTTTATATTTCCTTTATTTGATGGACCATGTCCGCCCGTTTTCCCTGCCATCCAGATAAGTTGGATGTTTTTTTTTTTGTCGGCTCGGGGGACCCCCATTTTTTACACTCATTTTTGGCGTACCCACATAGAAGATGAATCAATGGCTGATTTTTGGTGGGGATGATCTCCTCACCATATAGCTCACCTCAACAAAAAAATCAGCCCATTCTAAAATTTCTAACCCCATCAAATGTGGTTTTCAAGTTACACGGTAAAATCGACGGTCTCTTCAGCTTCTAAACCAGTCTATATTAATGATTTGCATTTTTGTGAGAATGATCTCCTCACCATAGAGATCATCCTCACCAAAAAGCAGTCATTGATTCATCTTCTATATGGGTACGCCAAAATGGGTGGGTGTCAAAAATGGGGGTCCCCTGAGCTCGACCCTTTATTGAAACTTAATTTTTTGGGTCATCTATATCAAGGTTTAAAAAATGGCCTGTTATAACGGATTCGGCCTCCCCCGTTACGTATTGTTAAAACGCCTAGAAAATAACGGTCGGGAAAAAATTGTGAAAATTGGCCCTTTTTTTTCTGTTATTTTCAAAAACTTTATAAATTCAAATTTGAATTGCAGCACCCTTTTTTCCGTTTTTCCATTTTTGCCCTTGAGCATTTTTTTCATTATAACGGCCTTTATAATGGAAAAACAGTAACGCCCCAAACCATTATACCATTATAACGGTCCCTTCTAAACCTTGATCTATATAACAAAACGGCTTCACAAAGGACGGCTGAGATCAACTCACTTCTATTAACAATCAACGGTTCCTAACTCCCCACTTCTATTAACGTATCCCTCTTTTGTCTCTGTTGCTCACTCTCCTCTCTCGCTCGCGATTCCTAACCCCTCCACATCTCCCTCTCTTCCCTCTCTTGCGCATTCTCCTCTCTCTCCGCTCGCGAGCACGCTGCTCACACCGCCGCTGCAACTCCTCGGGAGGTACGTATCCATCTCTCTCTCTCACTCTCGACGTTTGTCTCGGCTTCACAAAGGACGGTCGAGATCAACCCACTTCTATGCGTTTTTTAAGAAAACCCTCGAGTAATGAGTTTCCTTATTTGTGTCTCTTTCTAGGGTTAGGGTTTCTTGCCCTAATTGTCTCTCTCCCTCTCCATTTCGTCCTCTCCCTCTCACCCATTCTTCAAAACCGTATGGTGTGTTGGACGGACCCTTAGGGTTCAAAGGAGAAATATTTCATGTTGATGTGGATGTTTTTGCCTTTATTTTGTTGTTGAGCTTGCTGGATGTTTTTTTATTTTTTATAAGTCAATTCATAACATTGTGAGCTTGCTAGATTTTCTTTAATTTCTTCCCCATTTTCATGTTGGTGTGGATGTTTGCCCAAAAAAATGTACAGATCTCTGCTTACTGGATTTTTTTTATTTTATTTTGAGCTTGCTGGATTTTCTTTAATTTCCTCCCAATTTTCATGTTGGTGTGGATGTTTGATCTCTAATTTGTTGTGAGCTTGGATTACAAATCGTGTAGTTTCTGGGGTTTCATCTGTGCAACTCCATTTACAGGCTGCTAGCATTACTTTATTCTTTAGGGCCTATTTGGATTCGGTGAGCATGTGGGGGCATTGGGGCTCACTGTTTTTGCTCTGCTTTTTCAATTGGCCCTTTAACAGAAGTTGCAAAATTGGTACTTCCAACCCTGAATTGGGTTGGGACCTGAAAATAAGAGCTTCCAAAGTTTGTCTTCGACATGGCCTACCTACTTTCATTTGTTTATGTAGATGATTGTTTACAGATCTCTGATTTAGATTTACTCTTTCCATTTGATTAATAATGATGGTCTCATTCATACTCCCAAATTATTTCAATGGGAAAGACATGCAAGAAAGGGCTCTCAAATCTATTTAGAAGCCATTGTATAACGTGTTTCCTGATTTAGTGGCGTGTTTCCTGATTTATGTTTTTTTTTGGTTTTGTTCATGGTGCTCAGTATTTTTTCTGGGTTTGGTTTGGGGTTTTGTCCATTCTATGATTTGTTTGGGTTTGGGGGTTCATGTAATTTGTTTTGCTGCTCTATTGCATTGGAAGCATTTTTTTCTGTTATCTTATTATAATCTGCAGCATTTTTTTATTTTTGTTCATGCTACTGTAGTGTTGTTCTCTTATTATAATCTGCAGCCTTTTTTTTTTTTTTCTGTTCATGCTACTGTAGTTTGTTGCACATTCCTTTTCTGTTGCATTTTTTAATGGTTCATGATACTGTAGTGTGTCTGTACATTGTTATTCCATTAGAGAAAAGGAAATTACCAAAAAAGTTGTTCTTTCGTACACATGAACTAGATTAAAAGATTAATTTTGTACACTTTTTCCTCATCAAAAAATTCCCAATTAGTTAAAACCTAAACTGGGTTTCATAGGGTCCTCAAAGATCTGATTTTTTCATGAAATTGAGTCTTTTTCTTTATAAATTTTCTGATCGCTGGGTTGAGTGTTCTTTGTTTCTTTCTAATTTTTCTCATTGAAGTTGCAGAGTAGATTTCCCTTTTTGGATTCTTTAGAAAATCAGATTTTGTTACAGGTTTGTCTTATCCACAATCCCAAGAAAATGTTGTAGTAAGTACACTACAGACTACAGAAGCCACCCCATAGCTTAGAATGGTGGAAGATTAAAAAGCGTTCATTCTCTCATTATTAAGGGTTTTGGGTTTTGTAGTGAAAACTAAAGAACCCTAAATATAAAATAAGAGAAAATATTGAATACTCAAATAGGTTTGATGTCCTTTCTCCATCCACTCCTAGAAATATGCTAAATTTTCATGGCTACAACCTAAACTGACATTTCTCCATCCACTAAGAATCCTTAGTCATTGGATATGCCACAACCTATCGATTTTCTCAGAGGAATGAACAACACTGGGCAAGTGAACCATAGAAACAATAGCCCCAGATCGTTGATAACATTGCCACAGGTGGTCAAGTACATGGACATTCTACTGCCCAATAACTAAGAAGATCATGAACGACCCAGTCACCATAACAAGTGGTGAAACCTATGATAGGGGGGCATAACAGAGTGGTTTAAAATATATGGAAACAGTTTATAGGATATCATATGTCCGACCATATGGTTGTAAGTATAAAAACTTAATGGCTTAAATTATGAATGAATTCCTTTTCTCTGATCTTAGTTTTTTAGTTTTAGTGTCTCTTCATTTGTTGTTCTTTTATAATATATCAACCAATATGTATTATATAATTACATGGAACTCTTTAGTGGACCCAAAATGATGAATTTAGACACCCTATTAACTTCCAAATGATGGACCACTTTGGTCTCACTTAGTTGCCATGGTCCATTATGGGACTTATTCTATGTTTCTATTCTCTTTTTTTGTTCTTTATCTTTTTTTTTTTGCCTTCGTTAATACAGGTCACGAGCACCAAAAAACCAGAATTTCCATTCTTGAGCTTGGTATTGGTGGTCGTCCCTCTTCTAAGTAGTTTAGATGTGTTGTAATCTGAAGGTCAGTAACCATTCTTTTTATAGATTTTTTAAACCCACCATTTGGAAGAAAAACCAGCTAGGTATTTCCCCATGTAGTTTCCATATATTTATGGTTGTGGTACCCTGGAAGTTTGGCTTTTCCTCTAAACCTGCCCTATCCAAGGTATCTCTACTTAGCATCAAGGGTTCATATTACCTGCTTTTATTGTCACTGATTCATGTTAGACATGGCTTCAATCATGCTCAGTTAACTTTGTATATGCGATATTTTGGTCTTATAATAAGTGCATTAATGGGCGCATGATGCAAATCATGTTATAATGTGAGATAATGACGTGAGGAGGTATTCATAGTGAAAGTGTGGCGAGTATTACTAATTACCATCAAGTTTAAGGGGTTGTTACAAAAATGGTATTTTTTTCCGTAAATTTCTGAATTAGAATTGCAATAAATAGCACTAACATAACTGATGAGAGTTGTGGGGGAGGCAGGTTTGTTGAGTGATTTTTTATGGTGGTTGATATCAAATTCAACTAAGTTTTTTTTTTTTTTTTTTTGTAAAATGCTAACATGGCGTTGTTGAATGGTTTGTATAGCAGTTGATGTCAAATTTGACATAAAATTAATTTTATTATATTTTTTGAAGAATGCTAACATGCAACAATGCATGTTAGTCTGCCACCTGGCTAGAAGACATGAAAGCTTAACAACAATTGGTTCTGTCCTTTTTCCTTCTTTTTTTGTGTGTTATCTCTTCGTCTCAACAAATAAGTTTTGTTCCGATTATTTCTTTCCAATCAAATAAATATAAACATTATGCTGATTGACAATGTTCTCGAACTCCATCTCATCCAATAATACCTTTTTTTTTTATTTGGAGGTGCCAGTAACACAATGAGTTAACTCACTTTAGGAGTTACACCATATAAACATTATAAGTTGTGTGAGATACACCATATCCATATTAGTGTATCTCATCACATATTCTCCCGGTTGTCAAAGTATCAATTATGATTATTGATTAGATTTAATTAGGATTAGATTTGATTCCAATAGATCAAGATTTAGTTTCCTTCCTCTATTAGACTCTTGTAATGCTCTATATAAGAACTTTGTTAGATTCAATGTAATCAATAATCCAAACTATTATCAATAGATCCTATTTCTTATCATGGTATCAAAGCGGGTCATCCATCGACCTGTCTGATCATTACTTTTTTATCCGCCACTTGTTTGGCAGGTGGCATCACCGCTGGCGTTGCTAGTCCGGCTTAAACCATTTCACTATTCTTCCTCTCGGATCACAAATTATTACAATTTTATTCTCTAATAAAAACTAACTAAAATATGTCCCTTGAGAATTCGTTGGATACATATCTTTATTTAGAAAAATATTTTATATATCCAACTACCAAATAAGAGGGAGAGTAATCAAGAGTGCCACATAACATGTGTATGCATGCGTGTGAGATCCTATCTTTCCTTCCCCCTTCACAAACGACTTGTCATCAAACCAAAAAATCTAGAAAACGATCATGAAAGTTGTAATAGTCATCCCACATGGCATCTTCGACTTGTACGCTATCCCACCGAACAAGGACCTGATCATTTCTTTTTGATCTGCCACTTTTTTGACGGGTGGCATCACCGCTAGCGTTGCTAGTCCGGCTTAAACCATCTCACTATTTTTCTGCTTGGATCACAAATTATTACAATGGTATTCTCTAATAAAACCTAACTAAACTATGTCCCTTGAGAATTCGTTGGATAGATATCTTTATTTAGAAAAATATTTTATATATCCAACTACCAAATAGGAGGGAGAGTAATCAAGAGTGCCACGTAACATGTGTATGCATGCGTGTGAGATCCTATCTTTCCTTCCCCCTTCACAAACGACTTGTCATCAAACCAAAAAATCCAGAAAACGATCATGAAAGTTGTAATAGGCATCCCACGTGGCATCTTCGACTTGAACGCTATCCCACCGAACAAGGACCTGATCATTACTTTTTGATCCGCCACTTTTTTGACGGGTGGCATCATTGCTAGCGTTGCTAGTCCGGCTTAAACCATCTCACTATTTTTCCGCTTGGATCACAAATTATTACAGTGGTATTCTCTAATAAAAACTAACTAAACTATGTCCCTTGAGAATTCGTTGGATAGATATCTTTATTTAGAAAAATATTTTATATATCCAACTACCAAATACGAGGGAGAGTAATCAAGAGTGCCACGTAACATGTGTATGCATGTGTGTGTGTGAGATCCTATCTTTCCTTCCCCCTTCACAAACGACTTGTCATCAAACCAAAAAATCCAGAAAATAGGTGACTACACGATCATTCCGCTTAACCAATCCATAGTCAAGAATTGCATTGGCCACCATTCAACAATACCTGAATTAGAAACAAGAGGGGAGTTGTTGTAATGCCTGAACAGAGTCACCCAATTTCTTCATGAGGCAAGATATTTGAAACACAGGGTGAATCCGAGAGTCAGTTGGCAATGCAAGGTGATAAGCAACAGGGCCCACTCTACCCGTGACCTTAAAAGAGCCATAAAATCATGGATGCAAGAATAGAAACACCCCCTCGCCAACAGAAAATTCACGTTCAGTACACCTTCAATCTGTCTAAAATTTCATATAGGCTTGAACGATGTTCGGATTATTTTTTAAAAGGCATAGGATTTGTTCATGGTCATGGAGAGTGGTATCAACAGATTGGACACTAGTTGACCCAGGCATGTATGAGTGAATCCGGGAGAGGTGAACAACCATAAACAATCTCGAATGGGATCATCTGAATGCAGACTGATGTGTTATTATGCCACTACTCGACCTAGGGCAAATCGTTTCCCCACTGAGAAGGGAGATCACTAGCAAAGCATCTCAACTAGGTTTCAAGTGTGTGATTGATAACCTCCATCGAACCATCAAATTGAGGATGATAAGTAGAACTGTGACACAACTAGGTTCTTTGGCACACGAAAAAGGCCTCACAAAATTGATTTAGAAAAATAGGATCCCTGTCACAAACAATAGTGCAAGGCATTCCATTCAATTTAGCAAATGTCATGGGAAAAAATCAATATTTTTGTCGATGCGTGTATGGGTGAGAGAGTTGAAAATGAGCATATTTAGAAAAGTGGTTAACCATCACCAAAATCATCTCGATCCCCTCCCAACCATATGAATATTTTCTCAATTATCAACTATTCGCCTAAAAATAGTTTCCTACAAACTAGAGACATGATACCAAGCAGGGCCTAATCTTTAATGCAAACATTTGCCCTTTGTCAACCCCAATAAAATCAAAAGTTGTAAGACCTGGACCAACCCCGGTCTATTGAACCAAGTGGTCTTCAAAAGCGTTCTGGATCAGCATAGACCTAGAAATTTTAATTTTAGACGTTCTTATTGAAAAGAAAATGGGAAAACCAAAACGGCAGTCCTTCTGGCCAACCAATGACCCGTTGAACTGACCGGTCAACCGAGTCAATGACAGGTCCGGATTTGAAAACATTGATTAAAAACTGAGCACATTGTCACGGACTTTAGTCCTACATCGGCTGTGTACTAGGAGGTCTTGGACTATAAGTGGGGGGGAGGGGGGGTAGGCACCACCTAATAGGCTAGTCTTTTGGGTTTGGAAGCTCCCCCGTGACAAATGGTATCAGAGCCTACCTAGGGACATCAGAGGTGGGGACGACCGTGCGTCCCATGCGGGGTTGCGTGGGTCCTCCTGACGAGGGCATCAAGGTCTAGGCGGGGGAGCCTATCACGGACTTTAGTCCCACATCGGCCGTGTACTTGGAGGTCTTGGACTATAAGTGTGTGTGTGTAGGGGGGGGGAGGGTATGCACCACCTAATAGGCTAGTCTTTTGGGTTTGGAAGCGCCCCCGTGACAACATGCTCTCCTCTAGTCTCCTTTCCTCTCTCCCTACGGATTTTTGCCGGTTTTCATCGAGGACTGGGACATCCACAAGTCGTCAGCCTTAGATCCTGTTTCAGGCAATATCATTGGGTATGATCCCTCCTTTTGCCCCTCCTTTCATTAGAGACAATATCCTCTCTCTCATCTCCATCTGTTTTCCACCTCCACGGGTAACACAGTTCCCTCTCTCTCTGGGTTTGAACGAAAACCCTAAATAAAAGGGTTTTGCTCACTCGGCTCCGCTTCTACCACCACCTCCCCCTTGTTTGCCTTTCGTCAACAACCCTACAGACCGTCTCGCTCTCTCTCTCTCTCTGTCTCTCTGGTCTGCATTTGGGGTTCTGTTAATTTTTCTTCAAAACTAGAAAATGCCTTGTAAGCATTTTATCGTTCATAGTGCTTTTGGAAATTGATGATGTTTAACTGATTATTCTTTGGAACATAACAGTTTAATTTCATCTTATACAATAAATTTGGTTCACGCGTCGTTCATTGTTTCTGTAACTCGATCATTCCCTTCATCTGTGAGTAATTTTTTCATTGAGATGGTAAATTACGTTAATTTAACTGGTAATCCACTTTATTCATTACTATCTAAGCATTTTACTTTAGTTAGAGTTTATGATGTATTGTACATGTTGTCAACTTTTAGTAGAATAACTGGTAATCGATGCTTTAATTTCCATCTAACCATATTACTTTGTATGATATATTATTATGCATGATATCTTTTGTTAAATGAATATTGGATCTGAGTGCACCTTGTATTTCTTGTATATTACAGGCTGTACAAGCGGAGCACTGTGATCAAATGCAAGTAATTACAGCAGCGAACTAATATGAATTGCCAATAGTCGAGAGCGTGTGTTCTTCATGGGGGTAAATCAGTGACCACTTATTCTTGGCGATAACCATAACTGCAGGTGAGCATGTGATGTAAAAATACTAAACATAATTTTTTTTCAGTGCTTTCTCCATATAAACACAAGAAATTGTTTTTCAGCAGATTTTCTTGGTTACCACCAAGTAGTTGGAAATGTTTGCCGTCGTTTACGGCAGCAAATGTTTTCCTCCTACAAACATCTGATGTGCAACCAAGCAGGGGGCTTGGAGAGAAACGTTGTGTAGGTACTTGGTAGTTGGTACCATGCTGAACTGAAGCTCATTAGGATGGAGTGGAACAAAGGCAGTGCACGTCAGAGTCTCAAGGAGTGTTTGGCCTTTTGGAATGGTAACAGTGAGCATTCTGATTCTGAGTCTGGAAAATCACTATTTCTGTGATTTTAGACTATTACAGAACGAGCCATCTAAGTCTTCTCTCTATAGCTTATGTTTCTGTGATGGATTATGCTCTACTTATGGTGTTTAGGTGGTGATAAATAAAACTCAAACTACTTCTCTCGCTACTGCTACTACAGCAAGAGAGGAGTGGTGAGGAGATGAGAGCTAAGGTTGATGCTTTCAGCAGCCTCCGCTCTTTGTTCCCTCTCTTTCCCACCCTTTTCTCCTCATCAACTCCCTCCATCCTTAAAACCCTCACCTTGAAAGCTTGCCTTTGCTCCTCCACCTCCACCTCCACCTCTACCACCTCAAATAAAGATAAAAACCTCCAACAACAAGTAGAGAGAGAACCCAAAAACTCTTCTGCCGACGTCTTTCAGAAATGTGGCTGCAGTGATGATGAAATCTCGAAGATCTTCCTCCGCCAGCCTTCCTTGCTCAAAGCCGACCCTACTATTCTTGAGTCCAAGCTGGGTTTACTCCGTGGGTTGGGTCTCACTGGTTCCGATCTCGTCAAGATCATCAACTGCCGGCCCCGCTTGTTGGCCTGTCGCATTGGACGGGGCCTTGACGAGCGCATCAACTTCCTGCAGACCCTTTTTGGGTCCAAGGAAATGCTTCTCAAGGCCATTATCCGGAACCCCTCTCTCCTCAACTACGACTTACAAAATGGTATTAAACCTTGCGTCGCCCTCTACCAAGGAATGGGCATAAGCAAAGAGGAGTTGGTACCTATGCTCATATCGCGGCCCACCTTAGTTCCCCGATCCTCACTCAACCAGGACAAGGTCGATTACATCCGCAGGACGGGCCTCTCCAAGGATTCCAAGATGTACAAGTATGTTGTCTCCCTCATTGCAATCTCCCGCCTCGAGACTATCCGAGAAAAGGTGGCCAACCTAGAGAAGTTTGGGTTCTCAGGTGACGAGGTGATGGGTCTTTTCGGCCGCTCTCCACTAGTGCTCACGCTCTCCATCGACAAGGTCCAAAGGAACATGACCTTCATTATAGGGACCGTGAAGCTCCCCGCTACTGTCATCCTTCGTTACCCATTTCTCTTGTACTATAACTTGGAGACTGCGTTGAAGCTGCGACTTCTTCTCGCAAAAAGGATACGGGCAATGGGTCTGCTTCCACAAATAAAAGGCCCGGCCATGTTGAGGGCATTGAGGATGGCAGAGCCTCGGTTCCTCAAGGCATTTGTTACATGTCACTCCAAGGATGTCACCAAGGAACTGATGGAGTTCTATGAAAAGATTAAGGGCATCAAGCGATTGGCTGAGACTTCAAAGCGGTCTGTGCATAGAGGATTCCCTTTCTGAATTTCATTTGGCCTACCAGGGCTCATTCCTTTGGCAACTTGTTCATTGGGCGGGCTGAATCTATTCATATTTTCATCTATCATGAACATAAGAGTGAGAATCATGGGTGAGTTTTTAACCCATTGTAGGGATTTTGTTAAAGCTATTTGTTGTCAACCTTTGCCTATTTTGAATGATTCTTCTGTTTGGAATGCAAGCCACTTTTCCTTTTTCAAATTTACATTACATTGTTCGATTTGCAATTCCTCACAAACATGCAAGAGTGCCCCACAAACATATTCTATTTCATATCTTGTATATTGGAGAAAACAGTAGCTCTTAGGTACTGCTACAGTTCAGTGTTTATGGTCCAAAGATTAAAAAGGAACTCTTGGATTTGAAGGAGTTGCATTACGAGAACGATGTGATTGTATCAGATAATCGGGAACGTTTCAGCATTGACAAATGAAAAACACTGGCTTGTTTATGTCCTGTTTCTGAGCGAATTGGCACTCAGCATCATGGACATGGTCCGACTGTCCATCAACTATAGAATTTGCAGGATTTTAATTACAAATAGTTGAAAAGCAATCATTCTTTTGTTTGTTACTTATCGTCTTAAAGTGGTCAGAACAAATTAGTTGCTGGTGAACCCTTTCTGATGGTGCTGGTCTTTTTGTTTCAATATGTGCACTCCCTGAGTTGAATTCATGGTGAATCTCTGGAACTCAGCATCAACACAGACACAAGTAATGATGGATGCATCCTTCACAAGACTAACTTGTTCTCACTTTTTCTAACCCTCTGGTTTTCAGGCATGGGTTGATGAAACAAAGTAAGTTAAGAGGTTGTGGTGAGTGGGGTTTGCTGTGTGGATGAGATTTTGCTACCACAAGTTGGTAGCATGTGATTCTACAATGAAATGAGTAGTGAATCATCTTCAGAGACATTCCCCCCTAGTTTTGTATTTATTTCCTCTGAAGAAAAAGCTGGGTTTCTAGAAGGAAAAATCTATGAGACAGAAGTCTTTCAATTTGCCACGTAGTAGATTCTTTCGGGCCCACTGAATCCATGAATGATTGGCCCACATCTTGGTAGATCTACACACCAAAATCAGTATGATTAGTGATTCCTAGCCATAGGATTTGAGCACTTTTTCATCATGGGATTGTAACCAACTCATAGGCCTGTTCATAAAGCCCATTATGAAAAAGTGCTCAAATTTTACGGCTAGAAATCACCAATCAAGCTGATTTTTTTGGTGTGTAGGTCTATCATAGTGTGGGCCGGACATTCAAGTGGCAACTGGGCCCGCATGAGTCTATTACGTCCCCCCAAGGCGGGATCTCTGCCAACCTGTGCTCATACCTACAACTAATAGAGATGAATGATCCCCTTGCCTCTACAATCACACTTGTACATGGGGTTTGGATATTCTAAGTAAAACTTCTCTGACCATCGACGGTCAGCGAAGCCGTTGACCACCCACAGTATGAGCCACGTGGTACAATTTTTAGAGGACTATGGATGTTTGGCCAATCCCAAAGGTGGACTTACAAACCACAAATCAAACTGATTAGTGATATCTAAGCGTTGGATTAGAGTCATTTTCATGGGTTGATTTTAACCCTGACCATTATTTGGGGTACAAGGTTCCAAACGTTTGAATCACTAATCAGGCTGAATATTGGTTTGTAGGTCCACCTAGGGATTGGCCAAACATCCATACAGTCAGCATCCTCTACAAGTGTGCCACATGGCTAATATTGTGGGTTGTTAGTGGCTTTGCTGACTCGGATGATCTCTCTCAACTCATTGATCATTTGTTCCACCCACCCCTTTGTGAGGAAGCACGATTTTTGTTACTCAGCTGAGCTACCCCATGCATGTTCCACCCACCCCTTTGTGGATACACACCAAAAATCACCCTGATTGGTAATCTCTAACCATTAGATTTTACTACTTTTTAAGGCTTGATTCTAGCTTTTGGATTCAACCATTTTTTTTTTTTTGACTAATAATCATCAAACAAGCTCATTTTTTGTATGAATGTCTAACAAGGGGTGGGGGCTAAACATCCATGCGGTCAGTGGGCCCAGATGGCAGTGGCAACAAAAATTGCCAAAAAACGTCAGGTATACCTTGTTACATCACGACCATTTTTCAAATCATATTACCAGAACTAGTCAAACTTTGCCTAAAGAGATCTCAAAGGTGGAACCCATCAATGCGTCTCTGAACCTGGAACAGTATCCGTCAACAAAAGGCTGTGTATGATGTTTATGCATTCTTAGCCCGGTGTACAACATACACCATTCCTAGGCACACTGCTTATCACGGGAGAGGATTCTATGCGCCAGGGCCGTATAGAGCAAACAAAACGACCCTGCTCAATGATCCCCACCTTTATCACCCACCATTCATTCCAAGTAGTGCAAAAAGACACTAGTCTAGAGGTTTTTCTTGTAGGCCCATGTGCACATATGTCCAAAATATATCATCTGGCTCTCAATCATAAACAAAATCAACGTACAATATTCAAGTTATGCACTGATCAGAAAATGTCCTCTTCCATGATCACAAAAACAGAATAAATAAGAAGAAATGGATTTAAAAATCTACCAAAATTGAGGAGGGATTCACCCATCATCGCTTCTTTGACTTTTTGGCTGACTTTCCATTCTTGTGACTTAAATACCTGTCAACTTCTTCCTCACCATCATCTCCTTCCCCTCTTCTTTTCCTTCTGCCCCCACTCTCTTTCATTTTCTACACAAATTCAATCAAAATGAAATCACTGAAACCAAAAATCAGATGGACGAAGTGATAACAAAATAGTCAAGAAAGAACAATCCTGGCCCCATATCATTGCATGTAGCCATGCACTCCTCTCTTGCAAATATGTCGATTAAACGGTTCAAACAGGTAAAGTCTATTAATCATCCATTGAATTGATAACCCAGATTCATGAATGCATACATATTGGTGTGTAGTGTGATGTGGGGAACCACCATACTAGGTGGCAGCCAAATCTGATAGTCCTTGCCTGTGCGTACATGTGGCACATCAGAGATGCTTTTTTCAGCACTATTTGCCTATTTAAAAAAAACTTTTTCTAACATTTGAAAGAATAATGGATCAGATGGTTAGGATCATTCAATCACATCGATTTTGAACTAAGATATCTCCCAGGCCAGAGCCATCAGATGGTGGGTCTCAAGTCTGGAGACTCTCGACCACATTGCATGTTCACCGTGTGCAGCACAGACAGGACTTCCCACCCTAAAGTAACAACAATGTCAAACAAATAATAACATCAATATTACCGTGCGAGAAATTCTTTGGGACTCTGTGACACGCTCCAAAAGTAGCAGAACTTCCTCTTCTTGAGCAACAAATTCAGGAAGCTTTTTGCCTGAAACATAGATAATATATTAATGTCCTTTTGTCTGCAATTCTCCTTGCAAGAAAATAGTAGGTGTTGCCTACCGATAAGCTTCTCTATCTGAATAAACCACTCCAACTCGTATTGATTTACTAAAGAGATCGCAACCCCAGAGCGTCCTGCACGAGCAGTTCTACCCACTCGATGAATATAATCCTGCAGCGCATTTTGAAAGTCAGCAAACTAAGACACTGGAAGTTACGTAAAAGACTACTAACACAAGACGATGATGCAGCATAGGGGCAAAATAATGTTCAAAGAAAACTAGATTTCAATATCTTGGCTGTGTTCGGATGCAGGGTTTTTTGTGTCATAGCCCTGGCAAAGGCCAACCCTTAACTGGTGCAAGGGGAAGCAGCTTTTATTATGGTATTTGAAATGTGACAATGATACAACAAAAAAAAGGTAGAGCGGGACCCAAACTCCTTAACTGTGGCCAAACAGTACATTAAAGCCCTGTACCAGGTTAAATCTAATCTGTCAGAGCTAGACCTGCATTCAAACACTCCCTTAAAAGAAAACTGACCTTAGAATTGGAAGGGATGTCATAATTGATGACCATATCTACAGAAGGAATATCAAGACCTCTACTCGCCACATCTGTGCAGATCAGAATGTTACACTCTCCAGCCTTGAACTTGTTTAAGGCTCCAAGTCTCTTCGCCTGTCGGACATAATCCACAGAAAAAGGTGGGCTTAATTTGAGAGAACACAAGAAAGTTAAGGGGTGAGAAGGAACAAAAAGTGTGGTTTCATGGCATGAATACTGGTTTCAAGCAAACTATGCGTCACAAAGTACTTAATTAATTCTGTGATTAAAGGCAAAAAATACCTGGCTCATTTGTCCACTAATCGGGATGGCCATTAATCCAAGGTTTCGAAGAAGCAAGGCCAGATTCCGAGTTGCCTCACATGTACGAGTGAAAACCATAGAAGTACTTCCGGACATCTCGCTCAGAATGTATACCAGGTAGCAGTCCTGAATGTGGTGGTAAAAATAAAAAATGAGCATGTATGAATATATATAGTTAGCAATTCGGCATACGGAAAAAATTCGGGACGGGAATAGTACGAATATAATCCGTGTAGAAAATTTTGTAATACGGTAAAAAAACGGCCAAATAAACGGAAAACGGGAAAAAAACAGTTCGAATAATTCGTGTATAATACGATTTAGCATAAAGAGTCCGGCATCAAAAATTCATGTATATATAGGTCTATTTTTAGGTGCGGTCAGGCGCGGGATAAAAATCACTTAGATCAAAAAATTTCTCACATGGAACACTTTTACAGACCATTGATAGTATGGATGTTAGGTCCATCCCTAAGTGGACGTAGGGACTAAACATTAGTATGATTAGTGCTTTATATCCTTCACATTTTAGTCTTTTTCATGGGTTGATTTTTCAACTATGGGACTGGGTCATTGTTTTGGGGTGGGTACAAAGATCAAATGGCTAAAAATCACCAATCGGACTGATTTTCAACTGAGATCGGAGATCGTCCAGATAAAAAAAGAGTCAGGACATTGATCTCTAAGAATGTGTCAATGGACTTTTTCCCACACGTAGAAGTATTATTGGAAAGTTTTATTGAAAAAAATGGAAATACGTGTTTTAATTGGTTTTAGAGAAAAAACGGAGTATAATCCGTACAATTCAATGTATACGTTGTTTAAAACGTTTTCTCAAAAAAACTTGTTATTCGGGTATAATATGTGTATAGTA
The DNA here is from genome assembly GCA_035048495.1 of Euptelea pleiosperma. Classification (NCBI taxonomy): domain Eukaryota; kingdom Viridiplantae; phylum Streptophyta; class Magnoliopsida; order Ranunculales; family Eupteleaceae; genus Euptelea; species Euptelea pleiosperma. The sequence goes on from CM068541.1 coordinate 31,405,145, forward strand.
CGCAGAATTGCTAACTAGGGACGTGACAAATCATCAAATTATATAAACTATGAAATAAAGTAATGCTTGGAAGTCATTCAGTTGACACCCAGCAATACACAGTGGGTCCCCATTATTCAATTCAATGTGAACCAGTTTCGTCTGTCAGCTATCAACAGTTTCCCTTATGATAATATGGAAATAATTATTACAAGGGAAAACCTTATAATTATCACACTCAGGTATTCCGTCTATAGACAATAATTATCATCCATAATACTCATCTTGTAGATACAACTTTTTGTATAGAACAGTCAAATGTACAGTGTAACACAATGGAAGAGATAAAACCTTGTACTTCGCAGGAACGAAGCAATACTGCTGCTTGAGTGTATCAACAGTGGAATATTTAGACGCTGCCTCAATCTGAATGAATCAGAAACTGAAATTAGTTAGTGTCAAAAAAATTGTGAAATTGTACAAGAACCGGGCACTAACACAAGGATAAGTTCTAAATATCAAAACTTTTACATGTTCGTGTAGAAATGTATGGAAGAGTATTATTCACCCATACCTTCACAGGATTCCTCAGACATGCCCTCTGGAGCTTGCGCACCTAAAATAATTAGAGAGTAACTTAATTAGTTGGCGACTCAACGATTTCTTTTGAAAACCATTCAACAATCAAAATCTCAGCCACCAGAAATACATTCAACCAGCAGGAAGGCATCTAACTGGGGGTATGTAACATAATTGGGATCATCAAACCAAAACATAAAAATGGCATCCCCTTTTAGTTTTCAAGGTATAATAAGCTATAAGAGGGTTTTGCAAACAGTAAACTAAATGTGAATGCAATATTATGGCATGGTTAAGAAATTTCTTCTCCTTGCCAAGTATTTCCCTTCTTTAATATTTCTTGTGGTCAGACAAGAATGATAATTGTTTAAAGAAGCTCAGAAAGGCAATGAAAAAATAATGAGACAAGAGTTGGAGACGCTCAAGGCAGTAGAAGCTATCAAAGAATTACAAAACAACTACCAAAAGCTCACCAGAACAGGAAGTAGAAACTAAAAGGTAGTATTGCTAATCAGGTGGAAGCAGTAGATTCTAATGAAGCAGAGTTGCTTGTGTTGTGCTACTGCAAGGCTTCCAGATATGTAATATTATTCTTTCAGAGCCTTCAGCAATTGAAGGAGATTCTTCTATCATTATTTCATGGTTTTGAAATGTAATGTTTTCTCATTCTCCAGGAGAACTAAACAAACTTATTGACTCTTTAGGTGCAACTTGTGTTCGTAAACCTTTCTTGTACATAAGGAATTTTGTTCCCTACTCTTCGTATTTTTTTAACAGATGAAATCATCAATTATCATAAAACAAATGAAAAAAGTACAACCGGAACCAAAAGCCAAGGGTGCCTACACTAATAAAGGTATCAGAACACCAAAACCAAAGCTAAATAAATCATCTCTTCCTGATCCCATGGCTACCCAACATTTAAAGCCTATGTTTGTGGCTCCAGGTTGAGGATTCATGAACAGTACTGGTGGTTCAGCAAAAGGTCACGGAGACCAAGTTGGATGCCCCACACTGATATCCTAAAGTGTTAAGATTTCCAAGTTCAAATATATTCAAAACGTTTTGTTTCTCCCAGCTAGGTTAAGAAATCTTGTGTTTGGCATGGTGAAGAGAGGATCTAGAGTGTTCAGTGGAAGCTAGTATGGTCCAGGTACATCCTGAAAATCAATACAGTAAGACCACCTTGTGAGAGTCAAAAAAGTCTCATTTTTCTTAGTTAACGGTAAAATAACCATGGAACATACTTTCCTTCTTTCGTTTTTTATAGGCAAAAGTATATATTTATTTAATAAAGAAAAAAGGAATTACTACCAATTACAAAACACAAAAAGCAAGAAAAAAAATTTCTCAAAGGAAGAGTTGAACTCTTCAAGAATGGAGGACCAATGATAGTGGAAGATCGTGCATCTCTCTCCACTCGCCCAGGAGGAGCATATGCCTGAGTACGAAACAGATAAAGAGTTTGGAGATGGGATTTTAAAGGCAACTTTTCAGCATGGTACTATATTGAGTTTAGGTGAATCTTTATCCACCTTTTTCCAGGCTAAATAGGTGTGGAATAGCCCAATCCCCTCCAAAGTAGCCTTTTTCTTATGAATGGACGAGCTAGACTAAGTTGTAACAGAGGACCACTAGATTAGTAAGCGGAAGATGATTTCAAACATGTGTTTTATTTGTAAAGTAAGTGGAAGTCCATTTACAATTTGAGGTTACAGCACAGTGATGTGCTTTACAATTAAATTTCTCATAATTAGAAATTTGGAATAAAAAGTCTCATTGATGTATGAGAAATGAAATACCACAGCACCCGAACATATATGCATAGGAAGCATGCACAGGATATCAAAATACACTTTTACGTCAGGAAAAAAATTAGCAGATACGCTTATCAACCTTTTTGGTCATGGTAGCTGAAAATAGATATGTCTTACGCTCCCGTGGAATAGCCTTCAAGATGTCATCAATTGCTTTCTCAAAGTCATCATTTAGCAACCTATCTGCCTCATCCAATACCTGCTCAACATATAAGCAAGTCATATAACCAGAAGGAGAGAAATCACTGCTCAAGGAATACTACTTTTTCTAGCTTCTAACAATAGAAATGAGAATCCATAAAGCTTGTGAAAAAATAACATCACAACTACATTGTAACCAGTCCAGGCTTGCTTCACTAAAGAAAAATGTTGAAAAAGAAAGACAGAATTATTAGTAAAATGGAGGTACACAAAACTGATTTGCTTTGCGCCAAGCATCCCTTCCACAATTATTTTATAACTGCAATCGGCAGGAATGAGAATGAAAATGAAAAACAGTCCCCATACCAATTAAACTGAACAAATAAATATATAAAAAAGGTCTCTATCTGTAGAGGTATGTAGAAAAGCATAAAAGTGTAGTCAAGTCTTGGTGACTTGGAATACCAGATTGTGAGTCTCTTGTGAGTTTATACTGGTTATCTAATAGCAATAACTAGTTCTAGAGCTATATTTTCCTCTTACTAAGTAGGATTCATTTAGTCTGCTGATGTTAAAATGATGGAAACATGGGATAATCCCAGCAATGTTACTTACGATTGAACACCTCTACAGCATACATGGTGTAAATTCCAATCAATCCAGACAGTTCAAACAGTAAGTCCCTCGTAGGAGACTCTCAAATATGCTTTTCCGCAGAACACTTGATCTTCAATTATTAGGATCCTCTTTGCAATTATGTCATGATACAATATCCTTTTTTATATTTCTATGTATTTTTTTCCAGAAGAGTGGGGGGAAGCTGGAACACAAATTCCATCTCAACCTACAAGACTGCAAGTATCTCTATCTCATGATTAGAAGTCCCCCAGAGGATTAGAAGAAAAATGCATGTCAACAAGATTAGAGTTTCACTTACAGTTCATTGTCCAATATAAAGTTGATGAAAAACTTCATCATGGGAATGTAGAAAGTCATGTGCTAAACATCATGAATATGTTTGACAATTTGACATAAACAAGTTCTGAACTAACTGAATTAATAACAGCTAAAATTAGCAATTACCCTTATTCCATCTATTTAACCAATATCATTATTGACCAAAGCAAACAAACACTGAGTTTTTGGGCTTATTCCAATGATTTTCTAACTAAAGTTTACAAATAGAAGATGCCAAAGCAAAAAAATTTGCAACTCATTGGAAAATAAAATAAAGACCATACCAAGTATTTCAACGTACGAAGGCTAAAACCCTTTGTATTTGACAGATGATCCAGAAGGCGCCCAGGTGTGCCAACCTATGAAGAAATAATACAGAAGAAGTTACTAACCAGATTAGAAGTAGATAATATATAGTGCCGTAGGCAATGTCTCCTTTTCTACAACCAATTACAAGGAGAAAACCTAATCTACGAAGTCCAGCACTTGCAGGTCTTGAAAACAAGGTATGAAATAAGGTGCAAATATGAATAGCTGGATTGAAAAACAACAACAGTAGGAAATGGATATCTCAACCACAAGACACTTTTCATCCCATGCTATAACTCAGAACCCATAGAAGAAATTCCTGGCAAAGAACTCAAATATCAAGGTAGCTCAAACGATAGTGCTTCCTTGGAGAGGATAAATCAAAATATCCTTAACTAAAAAAATCAAATTCATTACTATTGCAAAGATCGGGCTATGTAATATGAACAGGATTTTTTCCAAGGAAATAGATGTCCTAGTATGAAAGACAAAATGCTACATGACAAGGGAGTAACAGATGTGACCACAAGGACGATACTGCACAGAATAAAAGATGAGAGAAGTCAAATCCTTCATGTGGACAGCAGCTTTCAGAAGATTAACACTAGTGATTTGCTCCAAAAGAGGAAAAACAAGAAAGCTCTTTGGCAACATGTGTTTGGCGTGTAGAAAACTAATGTTACTGGGTAAAATAGGAACATAGCCTGGGTAGGATATGGCATCTCCACTTAAAAACGGTGTTGGATGCGAGTACAGCGTCCATTCTGAAGTGTCTGGGTAGCATGGGTAGGAGAGACGGGGAAATGGCAAACCATCACTTCATTCATTGTGAGGTGGCTACGGTGATTTGGTGGAACTTCTTTAGTTTCATAGGGCTTAGTTGGATCATTTTGGATGATATCTTGGACTTAATAACCCAATGGTAGCCCTTTTCTGGAGCATTTAGCACTTGTTTTGGAAGTCCACTTTACCAACATTTTATGGTGCATTTTGGAGAAAAACCATAGAAATTTTTTTGGACAAAGTCTCAAGCTCTGTTGAGATTATTGATAAATTAAGGTGATGCTACCTCATCAAGTAGCAAATTCTCGAGAATTTAATCAAGTTGATTGTAAGGACATATTGAGAGATTGGACGACGGTTGCTTAATCCCCCGCTCCCTCTCATATTGCTCAAAATGTTGCATGGCACCCTCCTAGCGAGGGTGAGATCATCTAGGGATGGGCAAATTTTATGGCTTTTTGATTATTTGTTTTGTATTTAGATAATGAAGATGTTAACAAGAACCTATGATACTCGAATACCTGTACCCCCCATCGTACCAGTGTCGACACGGTACGACACGGATATACAAGTACGGGATAAAGTATCAACACACATCCTGGACGTATCCATCATAATGCTGATATTTCTTAAAAAAACAAAATTTAAGTAATAAATGACGCACCAGGTGCGTCATTTCTAATAAATTTTTGAAAAAAATAAAAAAAATGATAAGTTCTTTATATTATATATATGGCCTAATGATTACTTGTTTTGTTATTTTATGATGTTATTTTTATTAATTTTTAACATTTTAATATTTTTTGTTATAATTTTTAATATTGCGCCTCGCTTCAGTCAGGTGCGCACCCTCGCCTTGCACCTTGCGCCTCAGGCTCCAGGACTCCTAGCGCCTTAAGTGCGCCTTGTGCCCTTAACTACCTTGGTTGTAACCGTCTTAGACAGCCGCCGCCACCATCACCAGGTTTCCCACCTCACTCCGACGAACTATTGGGAAGTTATGAGTATAGATGTAGTACAGAAAACCCCATATCACAGTAGGTTATTGATAAAGATGATTACAATATCAATTTGGTTTCTGAGAGTATGAAACAAAAGCAGGCACAAGCAAAGCAACTCCAGCAAGTTAATGCGCCACTAAAATCCTTAAAACCTAGGATTGTCCGCAGCGAAGATCAGATAAAAGCCATTGAACAAGATGGTGTTTCTCCATCCAAAGAAAATGAAAGAACCAATGAGGAAGAAAAAGCCAAAGATGAGGAATTAACCAATCCTGAAGCTCCTGTAGTTGAATTAGACGAAAAGGCAAAGGATAAGTTGATTGATCCGACTGTAGTTGTGGAGAATGAAAAGGTTGATGATTCCCCTGATTCGAATGCTCCAGTTGAAGATGGCCCCAAGAGTATGAAAATCCCAGTCCGAAAACAGATGTTTCTGTTGTTTCATAATCGACAGTTGAAAATGAACCTGATTGAACAAACAGGGATTTCTTCTCAAAGAAAGCCCGAGTTGAGGACATGGACCATGTTTCAGAAAATTTACAGTTATCGCAGATGCAGAAGAAGCTGAAGGGAAAGTACTCCATATATCTCTTCCGCTGGAAAAGCCAATTACAAAATCTCAACTTGAATGCGAGGTCGAATTGTTTTCAAACCCTAGGGTTTGATGCGGGAGTATTCTACTACGATAATCCGCACTACACCAAATATATGCCCAGTCAAGCAAGTGGACCCTTTTTACTATTTATAGTAAATCATAAAATTACTATTTATAGTAAATTCTAATTTTAACTATTTTTAGATAAATGAGTCATATGAAGATTTGTTTTAGTTTAATTAGGATTCTCAGTTGAAATTAGATTTTATTCCTAATTACGATTTTATTATTGATTAAATTAGTAGTTGACTTGTATTAGGACTTTCTTTCTTTTTTGATAAGTAGGGCTTTCTTATTTTAGTTCGCTTCGAATTAGGAAGTTCAATTCGATTAGAATTAAGAAACTTCTAGTAGGGAGTCTTGTAAAAGGTGATGTACCCTTTGATTTTCATATACGAAATGATGAATGAAGAAATAGAAAATCTCTTTGGAGAAATCTCCTGTGAAGGGAAACTTAGTGTGAAACCATCCTCTCTTGGTGTGAAGCCAAACTAATTCAGTGCGAAGCCGAATGTATCTTTCTATCCCTATCTCTTTCTCTATCTCTTCTATCTTATTTTCTTCTCTTTCTCCATCTCTATTTTCTTTTTGGGCCAATTTCTTACCTAAAAAACTCATCCATATATAAACCTTAACCTGTGAATAGTACCACGTGAATAGTGACGCATGAATAGTGTCACTTAAATAGTAACCTTCCCTCTTTATTCCCCCCAAAAATCGCGGAATGACACCTCATCCTGCGTTAGGTCCCTTAGGTGATTGCAACTCCAACTAATCTAAAACCCTTTAAATTTCCAAGACTTTAGATTCGGGCCATGTAACAATGACACGGACACATTTGTCAGTATCGGACATATGAGGCGTCTGATACCTAAGAAGCCCGAAATGCAGACACGTATGAACACATGTATTATAAGACAATATTAACCAATTTTTTAAATAGAAGTATGGAAAGAAATTTATGAAAAGTAAAAAAGCATACATATGCCATGGAGCTATCCAATAACATAATATGTAGACTATCAAACCACTATAGCTGTGTTTAACAAGTTATAGTTGAATATTTAGAAATCCAAGTACTGTATGTAGAATGGAACACACCAGCTTTCTTTAGAAAATATTTTTTAATAAAATATCATTTAAATAAAGGGTAACATTGATATACGTGTAAGGATTTGTGTCAAGATGTGTCAACACGTGTATGCATGTCAATATGTCCGACACGACAAAAGATCCTAAAAGTGATGTCCTTATTACATAGGATGCTAGAAATACGATACAGAGGGAGATTTTCAAGTAATATTTCTATTAATTGTGTGTCAGGAAAGAAAAAGAGTTATTAAAATCCTACAATTTACGATTTGAATCCTACGAATCAAATCAAATTGTAAAAACCAAACGGTTTGAATCTTATGTCTGAATCCCTTCAGATAAAAATCCTAAAATTTGTGTGATCTTACCTATAAAAAAACTCCATGTGATCTCATGACTCAAGCACTATTCACGACAAAATCTTACAATTCTTTCAAATCTTACGATTAGAGTAAAAAACATGTTTTTCTTAAACGTTACACTAAATAAATAAAAATTATTGGGCTTTTTACTAATTAAATAAATTTATAGCATGCTTCTTACCGTGTCTTTTCACATAAACATAAAATCATTTTAACATAGTTCCATTGACCATGGTCATATGAGTCATGGCTGTAATTACCAGGTTCGTTTTAGTGTTTCAGACGAAACCGACCGAAACCTGGTGAAACCGTAGTGATCATTTTCTATAGTGAAACCTGGTTTCAGATGACATCGACCGAAACATATATTGCTTCGTCTGATGTTGAAACCGAAACGAAATGTTTGAAATGTTTTGGTTTCAGCTGAAACTTTGAACCATGTTAAAAGGGGGAAAAAACAGTAAAGCCTTGCTTTTGCCATAGAAAACCATTAAAAACCTTTGTGTTGTACTGTTGCTTGCATCCCAACATAAACATGTGAAAGACTTAAAACGCTCAACATGTCCACCAAATCGTGTTCATGGAATTTGAATGAACTCCAAACAAGCATTCCAGTAAAAAAATATTATTGCTTCCACAAAACTTACAATAATATGTGGCCTCTTTGCAAGAGCAATTGTCTGTTGCATCATGTCTACCCCTCCAACAACCTGCACAAATTTGGACATTGCTTAGTAGCAAGAACAGATCATAAGGTGAACAAAATGCAGGACATTCATAAACACTGCTACAAGCATCATGACAGGACATATTAAAACAAAGATTCTTAGCACTCAATCAATGATGTTGGATTAGAAGGTTGGAAACATTTTTACTCTATTTTGTCATTCCTAACTTATCCTTTCTGTAGTTTTCTTGTTTTTCCAGGGATTTCTTAACCCCTTCATTCTACATATTTTTATTTTCTCTTTAAGAAAACCATCCTTTACACAAAAAAAAGTAAAAGAATTTGGCAGCACTCATGTAGCCTTCAACATGAATGTCAGCTATATATTGGAGACACTTCTTATAATTAAAAAGTGATTCACAAGATCTTTTATATAGACAGGTTTCCAGAGTACAAAATGGAAGCAAGAAAAAATTACACTTAGATGTGATCAATAAAGCTTAATTACCCAATAACTTAGCATTATTCCTTTTATTGTTTGATAAGTTTGTAGATATTATAAATAAGATGGGAAAGACCCAAAAAAATTCAAGAACACTACAACAAGAGCCTAACGCGTGAAATACCTCATAAGCCTACAAAAAAACTACACAAGTGACAAGTCAGCCGACAAAGATGCAAACATAAATCACAAAGTGCCAAATCAAAACAAATTTGCTATATATAATCCCTTTGAACTCTTTTAGAATCGCAGGCCAATGAAGTAGTTTGTTTAAGTCTTCTCAACCGACTACACTCTTCCACACTTGTCCTCGAATATTGCATTATTCCTCTCTTTCCACATGCACCAACATAATGCAAAAGGGACCATTCTCAACAAAATCCTCTCACGAACTTCAAAGGAACCAGCAGACCACCCTTGGATAATTTCTTTAAGCTTCTAGGAACTACCCAAGAGATGAAGCAATGAAGTAGTTGATTGATAGTTTCCTCACACATCTTACAAGGATAGCACGTCTTGGGCATTATCTATTGTTCATCATTCCTTTTACCAATCCAAAAACTTTCTATTGTGCACCAGCAACCAAACTAAACAGGTTTGACACTGCAAAGGCTAAACATAGTCAAACAAGGGTAACAACTGAAAAGCCTCTGTTTTCACCTGGGAATACCAAAATAATATTTTTATTTGAATACGTTAAAGCTCAAACTTAAACTTAGTAAAAAAAAGAAGGTGATTTAATAAGTAAATAAAAATACTATGGTGTCACCGAAGCCTTAGCTCATACACAGGATGTCAGGAATCTCCAAGGCTCACAGACAAACCAAATCCAAGCAAGTTGGCATGCAAGTAAGGAACCTGGTTGGCAAGAAACATAGCTCAATCCGCAATACCCAGCACAGGCACCTTATGTACAGACAGAAAATCCAAAAGGATGTAGCGTATCGAGAAGCACTCCTCCAACATCAAGGATGATCAAACCGATACTGCAAATGAGGAGCAGTAACTTCAGTTGGATGCAACAGCGGTGATTATGGTGCTCAAGACCCATGCCAAAGAGGACTGCAGAGGTAGACTGGAACACAATGACTGAAGGAGGAGACCAATAGTTAAAAGCCAGACTTAGTCTAAGGTGCAAAGACGTACGAGAGAGCAATGCCATCAACAAGATCAAGACAGTAGCGTCTTTAGAGATAGGAGTTAAAAATCCTTTCTTTTATGTATGGGCTTTCCATATCCTTGTGTACTAAGTCATGGGGTGATCCCAGACTATTGGGTTGGTTTTTATCTTTTGGAGTATAGTATTAGTGTTTTTCTTTTCTTTGTGATCGAGGATTTTGCCCATCCTCAGTGAATGCTTCGTAGTAGGGGTCTTTTGAATAAATTCTGTTTCCCACCAAAAAAGAAAAAAAAATTACGGATTCACTGTGTAAAACTAATTGTAACTAATCAATTGTGAATCTGTGATAAAGAGTTAAGATCCAAGCTCATACTATTTTATTACATGTTTATACGTACATGTACGTTAAATGAAGACTCACCACTGCACACTTTACACCTATGCCAGACCCCAAAGCTTCAAACTGTTCGGCAATCTGAATTGCAAGCTCCCTAGAGTAAAAGGAAAAAAGTTAGAGAAAGACAACAAAAACCAAATTACCTCATAAATTAGAATACCAAGCATATGAAAGAAAACAAATTTCCTTATTGGAATGAAAACAATAGATTAGAGAATGAACCGTGTTGGGGAGAGCACGCAAGCAAAGAATGCCTGTGGAGACTCTAAGAGGGCTTGGAGAATGGGAAGAGCGAAAGCTCCGGTTTTACCAGAACCGGTTTGTGCGAGCCCAATCAAATCTTTTCCTAAATATACAAAATCAACAGAACAGAACCAATCCATTACAGAAAAACCCAAACAGCAAACAATCCATAAAAAAAAAAGGACGTCACAAAAATAATAACAATAACATATTATTTAAGATCAGACAACCCAGTCAAATCTGTTCCTAATACACAAAACCCATAAAATAAAAATGAACCTTCAAGAGCGTGAGGCATGGCCTCAACCTGGATCTTCGAGGGATTTTTCCATCCCAGATTTTCACAAGCCTCCACCAATTGATCGCATATGCCCAAACCCTTGAATGTCGTAACTTCTACACTATCTCCATCCATCATATACAAGTAGCCTGCTAACCAGTCATATGAAAAACAATCGAAATTGAGATTAACATACAGAAGCCAAAAAAAAATGAAGGTTTTTTTTCTTCGAAAAAAGTACCTGATAACAATAAAATCAAAAAAAATAAAGAAAATCCAAAAACCCCAATTTGTTAAACTATCCAAGACAAAGCAATTATAGAAACAGAGCAGTAACACAGATCAATATATTCCTTATTTGTCATTCTTCCCTGATGGGTTTACCTCTATTGATTTTTCTTTCAGTAATCAGTACGATTAATTTATTTTTCAGGAGGTCTACTTAAACTCCTCGTGGATTTGTTTAGAAGAGGGTTTTCGGTAATTAAAAAGTGTAGTTGGTGAAAGGAAAACTGAAAAGAAGTGAGTACAAGACACACACACACAAATAAACACAAGCAGAATCAGAACAAGCACATGAAGCAGGTGAATTCTTCAACAAAAATTTATGGGTTTCTCTGGAAGTTCATGGAAAAAATGCTTTGAAGATTTTCTTGAACATGGTTAGCTCCAACCTTATTTTCTCTCTCTCTCTCTCTCTCTGTAAACCCCAAACCGTTACACAGAGAGAACAGTGAGAAAAGATGGGACATACCTGAGAACGAGGTAGCAGGGGAGTGAATCAGCAGTTTAGGGCTTTTTTAGGTATATATTTTACAACGCCTTTTTTTTAAGATTCATAATTCCTTTGAACATGATCACAAACCATAATGGAGTAAAGAGGAGAGGGAGAGTTGGTTTACCTCACCGAACGATCAATAACTTTCACCGTTAGCCTCAATAACTTTCACCTTCACCGTTAGGGTTTTTGGGAGAGAGGTGAAGAGGGAGAGGGAGACGACGCAATTTTTTTTTAAGGCCACGTGGCTTGTATTGTCACAACGCCACAAGTTTTACAACATTTAGGTTGCGTTTGGGATTGCGGTTTGCGGAAAATAAGTGCTTATCTAAAAGCACCTTTTTGTAAATAACTTAATTTAAGTAATTTTGGGTGTTTGGCTCACCCCGTCAGAAATATGCTTATTTTAAGAAAAAGCATTATTACAGTGTTTGGTTATGTAATCACAAAAAGTGTTTTTTTTGTGGAATAATTTGTCAAATGGCTTTTGTACCCCTTATATAATGAAGTTGACATAAATGACACCAATCCGAACCACTATTTTATATATTAATAACGATAATAGTGAATAAAACTTATTATTTGTAATTGCCATGTCAATCCTCCTATGGGCAAGAAGAATCCCATTTCTGTTGTGTTGCTACTCTGGATGACTCATCCAGATTAGAAGTCTATATGACAATTTCAACCCTATAGCCCTCTGCCATGTGACAGAAAAGAGTGGTTTTAATATATTCTCTTTATTCAAAAAATCAAGCCAAAATCTCAACACTGCAAACCTTTGTTCTAATTGTGGAGTGGACTGTGGCCAATTGGGAGCGAAATGCAGGACGACTTAAGTGGGAGACCACACTTTAACTTTGGACATAACAAACCAGTTTTTCATTGATCTAGAATAATCAACCTTTAAAACACTGTCAACATAACACAACTATGCTTGAGCAAAGCGAGTGATATCCACAAAAGAACTTCTGTAAGCTAGCCACAAATCACCCGAGCAAGCCTTAGAATCCAAATTATCGTTAGTAGGGATTAGTCATGCATTTTACAGAGGAGCTTTATCCAGATCATCAAAGTAGTGGTGCTCCATAGTTTTCTTTGCAGAGATCCTTTGTACTGAAAACGCACAAACCATTGACACTTAATCTCTCATAGAGAAGATACAAAAAATATTACAATCCTTATCGGCTAAGTTAGCATCACATATCTAATACTCTTGATAAACCTTTTATGTTCTGAATTTTTAATTTTTAAACTTTCTTAAAAGGTCTTGATAAAAACAGGGTGGGTAATTGTGGCCGAGGTGGTGGTGGGTAATGGGTAGAGTGCCTATCCCCATCAATCAAAAAGTTCATAAACATTCATTCAAAAGTAGATTCTTATTTACTTGGAAATTCGAGTAGAACGCAGCCAGAATTGAAGATTTTCTTATTAACTTGGGAATTTGGGTAAAACGCAACCCAGAATTGAAGAGTTTGAGTGGTAGAATGCAGCCAGAATTGAAGAGTCCGACTGAATTTCATAGTTGCACCATTTAGTTATTGATGTTCCATGGCACTCTCGATTAGAAGGCCACCTTGTTAGATCAACATTTCGAGTGAATTCTCAGTTGGCATCATATCCAATTAAGTGTTTAGGGTAAATTTGCTGATTTTGTATTGCGGAGACTTCGATAACTCATCTCGACTTATACCCCCCTCCCTCCATGGAAAAGGGTATGTTTTTTTTCCTAGATAATCTTTATTTGGTGATTCTTTATGTAGGTTATTGTCATCTGAGTTCAAGTTAGTCACTAGTTCATATTCCTTTCTCACTCTCTATAGCATTTAAAACCAAAACTCTTCTTTGTTGGAAGGAATCTCTTTGTTCTGAGTCTAAACTTTGTTCTGAATCAAGGGATCTCTTTTTTCCACCCTAAACTCCTCACCTTTAATGACCCCCTCACCTTGAAATTTCAAATCAAATCCTGGAAGACCAACCAGCGACAAAAGCATACATACAAGAGAAAAAATTTAACAAAAAAAGACCCCTCAAAGCACTATGCATTGATTAGTGCCAAAAAATGGATGAATGCAAAACAGAGCACTATTTGTTTTGTGAACAGGGTCATGGGTGAAAACATTAGATACAAGCCCATGATGAAAATAATGCTAGAATCCGATGAATAAGACACGCCTATCAAGCTGATTTTTGGGCGTACAGGTTCAAAAAAATGTAGTTAAACATTCCTGGGATCAGTGGTTCCGAAAAAGTACCACGTGGCAATATTCAAAATGACCAATACAGAGGACATTGTGTGCATGTTTAAATACCCAGAAGACGGAAAGATTACAGAAGAAAAAAAAAAAAAACATAATCAATACTTCGAACTAAAATAAAACTGATGAAATCGCTGCTAAAATAAAACTGAAATCAACTTACAAAATAAAAACGAAACAAATATCTTCTAGGATTGACTTAGGTGAGTCGAGGGATTTCGCGGTTTGCTTCGATTCCTCCAATTCCTTTGGTTTTGGATTCAATCCTAAGTCAGCCCTAGAAGATGGAATGAATATCGAGTAAATTGCCATTTTCCTTTATCCACTTTTTTCGTTTGACCCCTTGAGCGTCATCCCTCCCAATAGTTTAATCAAACTCGCTATCGGGGCTTAAACCCGGCCTAGGAACAACCACCCGAAAAAGCAGAATCTAGGACTTCAAGCAGCCCTATTGGAATAGAAAATGAAGGCACCTTCGTTACAGGAAGAGGTGGTGATTGTACTTTGAATGGACAGAAACTCCAGCTGGTTGACCTGGTTACCTCTACCAAAGATGCAGTGGATTGCTAAAAGATCGATTTGAAGCCAAAAACACCAACTTTCTTAAACTTTCCAAAACCAAAGGAAAATGGCACTTACGGTGTTGGTGAGACGGCAACGAGCGGTGTAGAGAGATGCAAGGAGACGATAGAGACTCTAATGGCTCTCTCTTTAGGTTTTTATTTTGTGTCGAAGAAGACAATGTTATTTTAGAAATTTTAACATTTTCGAAGGGATAAATTGGGAAAGACACTTCATTAAAATCCACGGTCCGCAAACGCAAAACGCAAAAGTCGTTTCGAAACAGCTTCTGTGTTTTGCCTTTTTTGGCTTAAAATAGTTTTGAAAGGCTGCTTTTTTATTTTTGCCAAACGTCAAAAAATTGCTTATGGCGGTCCGCAACCGCTATAAGCTAGCTTATACTGCACTCCCAAACACAACCTTACTCCGCGGACTTCAATATTATATAGAAAGTGAAACGATATCTCCAATGAGTTTTTTACCTCGGCCAGTAAGCTTTGAGATTTGTTGACGAAACTGCCCTTCTAACAAAACTGTTCTTACCTTATTTGGGTCGGGCTCCGTTGACGGATATAAAATGAAGGGGGCACAATATAAGCCAGGTGGCACACTGTAACAGGACTCTGACTGTACCGATGTTTGTCCTATCCCATGGTGGACCTACAAACCAAACATCCACCTGATTAGTGATTTATAAGTGTTGCATCTTTGTACCTCAAATACTGCTCAAATTCCCACAGTTGAGATCAGCCCATGAAAATAAGTCCAATCCAAAGCCTATAAATCACTAATCAGGCTGATTTTTATTTTTTAGGTCCACCATGGGATAGGACAAACATCCATACGGTCAGAGTCCTGTAACAATGTGCCACGTGGTTTCAGAGTCCTGTAACAGTGTGCCACATGGTTTATATTGTGTCCCAGTCATTTTTTATCCGTTCGTGAAGCCCGACCCTATTTTAGGGCCCGTTTGGCAACATCAAAATAAGTTGCTTCTTCGCTTGCAAAAGCAAAAAAGTTGAAAAGTTTGTTTGGGTATTCACTTTGGAATTGCTTCTCAAAAGTCAAAAACTTGCTTTTTGTGGAAGTAAATCTTTTTTGCTTCTTGCTTCTAGTGGAAGCAAAAGTAACAAAAAAATAAAAGTTTCCGGAACTGACGCTTCTAATTTTGAGGAATCTTTCCAAGTGTCAATTTTACTCTTGTAAACTTTACATTATGAAGCGTAAATAGAAAATATTTTATAAAGAAGAAAAAACATGGATGATTTTTTTTTTTTAACTAATTACAAATAAAATGATTCATTTGGTGCGTCATTTATTATTGACCATTTATAATTAAAAATTTTGAAATAAACAACGTATGTGATATTGGTTTATGATCTTTATTAATGGTTTATTAGAATATAATATGTATATAAAATTATAAGAAAATGACTTTTTGACTTAATTCATGTCAAACTATGGCGTTTGGTAAAACTTATTTTAAGGTCTGATATCTTAAAGTGCTGAATATAAGGTCTGAAAAAACTGTTCCCTAAACTGTCTGAAAAATTGTTGAAATCTGAAAATAAGTGTTAAGTTTGTTTGGTAAACATAACTCTGGATGTCTAAAAATTGGCATTTTGTCATATTTGCCCCTTAGTAAGTGTTAAGTGTTAAGTTTGTTTGGTAAATACAACTCAACAAGGTCTAAAATTTGGTAATTTGTTACATTTGCCACCATGCACCTCTAGAGAGCCAAAAGCACCACCATATGACGTCCCTTGGGCTTCCTTATCAACCATGTCACACAGTCTTAAATATTGCCAACTATATGGAATGCATACATTTCCCTTGATATCTAATAATATGATTTTACAGTCATATAGCTAACAAAAAAGAGAACTAATCTCGGCATTATGCAGCGTGGCAGCAATAGAATGTTTTTTGCCATAAAAACTTAAGCAATGGCCAATTGAAACCTATGACTCTTGCATATGAAGCAAACAAATATGAGCTAGGTGTAGCTATACCAATGTCTACTACCGCGCATTGTACTGATCTACAACTAGGCATATTTTGGATAGAGCACTAAAATATCATATCCATGAGTGTCCAAATGCTCACACAAAACTCACTCCTTCCACTTACATTAGTTTTATGAATCTAACACCATCAAACGTGGGTTTCAAGTTAACGGTAAAAAAATATACGGCCCATCATTCTTCAACTTGTAAACCATGCTATGAATATCAGAATGATTTGAATTTTTGTACACGCAGGCACCTGCGTCTACACCGTTTTATCAACGGCAAAAACTGCTCCAACAAAATCCGGATACTTCTTTGCAAACATTTAGTAATTTGTGGCTTATCTTGTGCTTATGGATCCTTAATTGCAAAGATAAATAGAAGTGGAGCAGATGTATATATGTCAAATGTGAAAAAAGAGATAATTCAACAAAACTAAATTTCTGATGAACTTTTCTTAACAATACTAACATGATAGAAAAAAAATTCTGATGAACATTCATGTATGTTACTATGAGATCTGAGGCTCGAGCCTAATATTACAGATTCCAATAAAACTACTTAACATATTTTCTCTCCTTTTTTCTTCACAGGTTGCTACGTGTATGACTTATCAATTCAATTTTATTTTTTTTTGTTAAATATCAATTCAAATTTCAAATCAAGCAGCAATGAAAGTTCGGTTCAATTCTAATACTTAACTTTCAGTCCCCTATTCCCCTATATCTGTAAGGGTCGGGCTCCGTTGACAGGCGAAAAATGACAGGATTCTATACAGGGACGCAATATAAGCCACGTGGCACACTCTTAGAGGAATCTGACCGTATGGATGTTTGTCCAATCCCCTGGAGGACCTACAAACCAAAAATCAGCCTGATTAATGATCTATAGGCGTTGGATCTTTGTACCTCAAATACTGCTCAAATTCCCACAGTTGAGTCCCAAAATGGTACAAATCACAATAAAATACAGTAGAGTCCCAAAATATCCATACGATCAGCGTCCTCTAAGAGTATGCCACGTGGCTCATATTTGTGGGTCATTGTTGTCATCAAAGTTTTACTCATAGAGATGTAAAGAAGATCGGTCTGATCTGTCAATTTTTTGGAGAGTTTAGGGAAGTTTTTGGATCTCTATCTACATCCCCACCATCATGATGATTTTGATTTTGAGCCCGGAAAAAAATGAGAAAAATAGAGAAGAAGACGGGGAGAGAACTTACCGGAGGTCTCCAAATTCTCTTTTTCGGACGGAGGATGCCAATGTTCGCCGGAATGTTCGTCGGAGGAAGATGTCGTAGGATCTTGGGTTTTGGAGAGGTAGAAGAGTTGCATAGGGTTGAAGGATCTAGGGAAATGACAGAACTAGAAATGGGGGAAATGAAGGGTCGTAAGGGAAGGGTATTTAATAAGGTAAACCAGAGAGTGTTCAGCGCCCAAAGTATGTATGATCGCCCCTAGACCGCTCACAAAATAAGCCACGTGGCACACTTTTTTAGGGCTCTGACCATATGGATGTTTGGCCAATCCCTATATGGGCTTACAAATCAAAACTCAGTCTGATTAGTGATTTCAAAGTTGTTGGATTTGAGTTATTTTCATGGGTTGATTTTAATCATGTGAATTTCAGCATTAGTGGCCCTTATTTGGGTACAAGGATCCAAAGGTTTTAAATCACTAATTAGGCTAATATTTGGTATGTAGGCCCATATAGAAATTAGCGAAACATCCATATGGTCAGTCCTATAAAAGCGTGCAATGTAGCTCATATTAAGGGCGGTCATCTAGCTTGGTCATATGGGCGATCATAAGGGATGTTTAGCCCAAAAATTAGCATGTTTGAGGATTTTTAGCCATTGGTTTTAGTACCCAAGAATAATTGTTGAATCCAACGGCTAGATTCACAACATACTAAAATATAATGGCTAGAGATTACCAATCAAGGTGTTTTTTGCTATCTATCATGGGTTAAAATAACGCCGTTTATACAGCAATGCCCCAAGCCCGTTACATTAAACCCGTTTTGACGCTTAGAAATTAACTGCCGTTTTTTCGTTTTAACAGCCATTAAAATCTGAAAATTTTGTTGAAAATTCTATTTTATTTTTTATTTTTCAAAATTTTGAATTTCAACGCCATTTTTTCCATTAAATTCCATTTTTGCCCATGTTTGTTCAAATCCGTTTTTATGGTTTTAATGGTAACGCCCCCAGCCTGTTGTACTGTTAAAAAGGCCTCATTTAAACCTTTGGGTCTATATCCATGATGGGGTGGGCGGAACATCTACGCGGTCAGTGGACCTAGGTTGTAGCATGGAGCACACACACAATTTCAAAAAGCAGACTTATCCTCCTATGACCCGATCCTTCTTAATAGGACAATAATGCCCCTTTCTTTAACCTTAAAACATGTGGGTTTGGGCCAAATCCCTAACCCTAAATTAGACGGATGTGATGCACGGTCGGGGCACGAGATTCTAGTATGTTGGCCACCCATCACCGGTGACCACTCATTGTATTTGGTATTATTATTTTTGGATTTTGCTATGGATGAGCATTTACAAGCTCAATTTGGATTAAATCAGTTCCATGATGTGGTCAACTGTCACGGTTTGACTCGGGGCTAGTGTTTTGGCCAAAACCCACATATTCTAAGGCTGAAATTAATTCTTACCCTTTCACAATTTTTTATTAGTCAATGGTAGGTCAATGACGGTCATGGACAGAAGACCAGGTTATAGGGGGGCAAGTCAAGTTTTTCAAATTGTTGCGGGGGGGGGGGGGGGGGGGGGGGGGAGTGGCGAAATCAATTGCCACAAAAATGTTCACATTTAGCCGCAACAAAAAAATTGCTGCTAAAACTAGCAATTAGCGACGAAATGTGAAGTTGCCACTAAAACCTTAATTTTTAGCCGCGAAAAACTAAACCTCGCCACTAATTGTATTTCCCTCCAAATGAAATTCGGGCCAAAACTTCGCGCCATTAATTTAGTGGCGACTTTTTGTTGCGACATTTGTGTTGTCGCTAAATATGGCTACTGCAACACCTTTAGTGGCGACATCTTATTTTCGCCACTAAAGCTAAGTTTTTAGTGATGAGATATGAACTGCAGCTAAAAATGTCGCCACTAAAAACCACATTTCTTGTAGTGATAGTGAGTCATTAACAAACAGCCTACATGTACGTCATTAACAAACAGCCCACAACCATCTTCATGGTGGGTCCCAAGTTCCCAACAGCCTACATGTAGGCCATGTGTACCAATATGATTGCTCATTCCACATGATTCGCACGTACTAGACACCAATAGTTTCTCATTTACACCATTCTTTATTAATGAAACTGTTTGTTTTGTTTACAATTAGGCTACTTAGTTACTTTGAGTACCCAAAATAATGCTCAAATCAGCTAGAAATTACCCCATATAAAACTCACATCCAATAGCTTGAAGCCATCAATCATGTTGATTATTGGTATGTGGGTCCTACTAGTTAGGGCGGGCCAAACATTTATGGGTCTGTGCTAGTATTTTTAGATGGCTAGGATCAAAGTTTGATAAAAAAAAATTCAATTAGAAATCAAAACTAATAGATAAAGTGAAATGATATCTCCAGTCAGTTTTTTACCTCGGCCAATCAGCTTTGAGATTTGTTGATGAAACTGCCCTTCTAATAAAACTGTTATTACCTTATTTGGGTTGGGCTCCGTTGATAGATATAAAATGACAGGGACACAATATTAGCCAGGTGGCACACTGTTACAGGACTTTGACCGTCCCGATGTTTGTCCTATCCCATGGTGGACGAGTAAAACTTGTGTCACAAGATGTTGTGACGGAAGCCGGTCACATCATTCCATGCGAGCCACGTGGCATACTATTAGAGGACGATGACCGTATCGATGTTTGGCCAGTCCCTCGGTGGAGCGGTACACAAAATTATCAGATTGATTAGTGATTTCTAACCGATTCCATTGAAGTTATTTTCATGGGTTGATTCTCACGATAGGAATCTGAGCATTATTGAGCGTTATTTGGGTGCAAAACTCCAAAGGTTGTAAATCACTAATCAGGATGATTTTTGCTTTGTAGGTCCACTGAGGGACTGGCCAAACATCCATAAAGTTAGCGCCTTCTGATCTTGTGCCACGTGGCTCGTATTGAGTGCTGTGACCGGCTTCCGTCACAACATCTTGTGACACAAGTTTTACTCATGGTGGACCTATAAACCAAACATCCGCCTGATTAGTGCTTTATAAAACTTGTGTCACAAGATGTTGCGACGAAAGCCGGTCACAGCACTCAATATGAGCCACGTGTCACATGATCCGATGTCACTGACCGTATGGATGTTTGGCCAGTCCCTTGACCAACAAACCAAAAATCAGCCCGATTAGTGATTTACAACCTTTGAATTTTTGCACCCAAATAATGCTCAATAATGCTCAAATTCCTACCGTTAAAATCAATCCATGAAAATAACTTCAATCGAATCGGTTAGAAATCATGAATCAAGCTGACTTTTTGTGTACCAGTCCACCGATTGACTGGCCAAACATCCATACGGTCATCATCCTCTAATAGTATGCCATGTGGCTCGTATTGAGTGCTGTGACTGGCTTCCGTCACAATATCTTGTGACACAAGTTTTACTCGCATCTTTGTACCTCAAATACTGCTCGAATTCCCACAGTTGAGATCAGCCCGTGAAATTAAGTCCAATCCAAAGCCTAGCAATCACTAATCAGGCTGATTTTTGTTTTTTAGGTCCACCATGGGATAGGACAAACATCCATACGGTCAGAGTCCTGTAACAGTGTGCCAGGTGGTTTATATTGTGTCGAGTAAAACTTCTGTCACAATGGAATTGCAAATCACACAATCCCAGCCAATGAGTTCTGGGCACGTACACCTAAAAGCAAAAGCATATGGGTATGTTGCAAAAGCACTTGTGTACGTGCCGAGAACTCATTGGCTTGTGATTGTGTGATTTACAATTTCGTGTGATAGAAGTTTTACTCGTGTGTCCCTGTCATTTTGTCTGTCATTTGTTATCTGTCAACGAAGCCCGACCCTATTTTAAAAGTTAAAAGCGAAATGTGGAGGGCATTTCTGTCCGATGGTTAAGTCTGGGACAGGTAAAAGAGAAACACTCGCAATTTACAATTCACCGAGTCACAACTCATAAGCAGAATAGAAGGGGGAGAAGGAGGGAATAAGAGTTTTGATTCTCATGGCGTCGAAGTTGTGGGCTCCAAGGGTTGCTTCTTATCTCAGAATCACTGTTTTTAGTAGAGGCTTTTCTTCTGGTAAATCTCTATCCAACTTTCTTGATCACCTTTCATCTTTTCTAGATTTGCTTTTCATCTGTACTGATCAAACTATGACAAAAAAGAATAAGGTGTACATGTTGATCTTTGTTTATCAGCGTGTTATAATGCTAGATCTATCGTCTTTTCAGCAAAAAATATCTAATTTTTTTAAAAGGGTTGTATTTATTTTGCCTTTTTCTGCTGTGTAATCCAAGTTTGAGAGTTGATCAGAGCATAGATTAATGGGTTTTTGAAGCTTTTATACATCACAGCAAGTACAGGTAGTTGTTTTGATAAATGGGATTTTTGTATTCATTGAATGGATTTTTCTTCTTAGGAAAGGAATAAAAAAAATAGTTTTTTGTAGTTTCTTTCGTAACTTTTTCTTTAGTCAATAAAAAGAAATCCTATCTAAACACGTTATCAAATATAGTTATCCTAATGCATTTTGTGACCAGAAGTTAATATGTATCGATAACCATATTTATCTTACGATAAATATCCTCGTTTCGTATCGTACCCTTCAGAAATTACGATATAATTGATATTTAGTACCATGTATGACTTCTTTTTTCATAAGAAAATGTGTTTTTCTTTTTTTCTTTTTATGAATTTGGGTTTATAGGTATTGATTTTGATAATGTGGGATTCAGGTTTCTGAGTCATTATTTGATGTTAAATTTGGTTATTAATAGGCTTATGTAATGCTTCCAATACTCTTAAAACGGCACTGATCCAGGATTTTGATATATATTTTTTGAGCTTGGAATGCAATAAACTAATATCAGTTTAAAATTGAGCGAGTCAAAGTGGGGATATGGTTGGATAATAGAATCGATGGAACCATGGTGGATTGTCCTTAAACACGTGTGAAAATCACTAAATGGATTGAGAAGTCCTCTAATTTATCTGTTTGCTTAAGCGAGCTTGTTCCAACTCAATATGTCAATATAGCTTCTTCTGGTATTTCACTTCATGTCTATGTGTTTGGTTGTGGTTGCAGAGAGAGATCAAATCCTTAAGAGCTCCACCATTTTCTCTAGAGATGTTACTTATCCAATTCCCATCCTTAGATTCCCATGATCTGGAACGTCAGCTATCTAATGTCTTGTTTTAGACATGTCAGTGTTTTTCTATCATGTACTGTAATATCGTACAACAGATTACATATTAAACTTTTGGTTCTTGAGATTCACATCACACGAACCTTGATGACCATCCAACAGTGTGTACTGTGGACCTTAGAGATGCTAATAACTTGTTGTAGGCCTTGCCAAGTGACATAATAGACCATAAAGAAGGTCCAATTCTATGATTTGCCCAATATAGCAAGTACATTTATGCAAGGTTTAAAAGGGGCCGTTATAACGGTATAATGGACTGGGGGCGTTACCATTTTTTCTGTTATAACTTATAATGGATTGTAGCGCTCAGGGGCAAAAACAGAAAATAATGGGGAAAAAATGGCACTAAAATTCAAAACAATAAAATTTATAATGGAAAATAACAGACTTTTTTTAACAATTTTTTTTCCAGAAAATAACGGTCATTATTGTCGTTATAACGGAAAATAATGGCCGTTATTTTCTGATGGTTCATAGCATAACGGGGGCGTTACCATTTCTTCTGTTATAATTGATTGTAACGCTCAGGGGCAAAAACAGAAAATAATGGGAAAAAAATGGCGCTAAAATTCAAAACAATAAAATTTATAACGGAAAATAACAGACTTTTTTGAACAATTTTTTTCCAGAAAATAACGGTCATTATTTTCGTTATAACGGAAAATAATGGAAAATAACGGCCGTTATTTTCTGACGGTTCATAACATAATGGGGGAGGTCCAAATCCGTTATAATGACCGTTTTTTAAACCATGCATATAAGATCTAGTTCACCAATATATATGAGTTAAGCTTGTATCAGCATATGGGAACTGGCCTCATACAAAAGAGAAACAAACACCTGAGGCAAACAAAGGTCGAGATGACCTACTAAGCCAAGGGAGACCAAAAAAACAAACAAAGGGCCCCAAACAGAAAAAAGGGGAGCCGAAGGTATCAGTCCCTAGAGCATACTAGGTCCAATGGTTAGAATAATGTATAGAAGACAACTTCACCGAAGTCACAAATAGAGTCTCTAATGCACAGGTGGATTTGCCACCTAACAGGCTAACTACTTCACTTGAGAACAGACTTCAATAAGAGCTGTTGCCCACAAGTGTTTGACAGCAAAACTTGTTACATGTAATTTCAAAATGTATGGGCCTTTAGATGCAATTGGTCAGTTGTCACTTGTCACTCTTCTCTGAATTATAATTCCTCCGTGGTCCCCAACATGAATAAATTATTTTCATGGGTCTGAGGTAGCTTATCTTTGTCAAGTTTGGTTGTGGTCCTCAGTCATTTAGTCCTTACAACTTTTGATACAGGATCATTCTGTTACTTTCTTGCAGTTTTATCATAATCTTTGTTGTGCATCCTACACTAAAAATGGAGGTGCACAGATAAAATGTGTTTAGAATATCAAGAACTAGGTTAGTTGATGTAGTTGAAGCATATACTGCTTGATTGGCAAGACAGGGTTTTATTCAATCGACCTTAGGAATGATTGGGCCGGCGAGAATCAGAATCTGACTTGGGGTCTGGCTTCAGTCATCAGCACACACTCTCACCCCCTCTATCAGTCCATTTTATCTGCATACACACAACCATAGATTACCAGATATATATGTATAGTATTGAATAATTTTTTTAGTAAGATGAGATTTGGCTGGACCTTGTCCTGCGAGCTGGAAAAAAATAATTACATGTGTTTATGTGTACAGCTGTCGGCATCCTCAATTCTGGGGTGAGTACAGGGAACATTGGAATAATATAACAAATTTTCACTATTTTTATTACATATTTTGGCAAGAAATTCCGACCATACAATTTGATCATTTGGCTCCCTCCAATTTGCTCATCAAGCTTTTGATATCCAATATGCATTGGTCCATGCGAGGATCTCTCTCACTGGCCCTTTTTCTTGTTGCTTTTCTCTTCTTGTATAATGGGACCTTTGCTGCCCTTCTAATAATAATACATGCACACAATTTTACTGGTAAATAAAATAAAATTCAGTGTATCTCAAAACTTCCTCCATGTATGGTGAACTCAGAATCAGAGTCAATCCTTACCACCTAAATTTTATGATCAGAAGGGCCCTCTTAATGCATTCTTTGACTCTCTATTTCAGGGAAACAGGAGGGTATACCATAATGCTTTCATTTTTATTGAGACTTCTGTTTTCCTTTATTTGCAGTTGTGAAGGATCTGAAATATGCCGACTCTCATGAGTGGGTCAAAGTTGATGGTACTTCTGCAACCGTAGGAATAACGGACCATGCTCAGGACCATTTAGGTGATGTTGCTGTTTACATTGAATTGCCTGAAGTAGGGGCTGCAGTAACACAGGGAAGCAGTTTTGGTGCAGTCGAGAGTGTAAAGGCAACCAGTGACATTAACTCTCCTGTTTCAGGGAAAGTAGTTGAAGTCAATGAAGAGCTTACTAGCTCCCCAGGTTTGGTAAGTCCTATAATGCCAGATTATTGTACATAATATTATTCCGACAACCAAGGGCTTAACGCGGGTTCGGTTAAGGGATTGGGGTACGTGTTAGACATTTTGGGTGGGAAGACTTCAAAGTTTGAAGTCCCCTGGGGCCAGCGAATCTTTTCTCTATTATCTGAATGGCCAATTGGCACTTGTTGACTTAACATTGGCGAATAGGGGTCCAGCGATGGTTCATTGCATGAAGTGACATTCCCATTACACTATAAAACCAACTGTAGGCTCTAGGCATGAATTCCGTAGCCTTATATCTGTATTTTCCTGCCTTAATTCTCAGCCAAATAAAGCTATAGACCTTAAACCGAGTTAATTCAACTTCAACCAGCTGTTAGTTAATTATCCACCGCTAATTCATGGTGTCTTTAATATTTACAGGAATTTAATACTTCAAAGATTTTTAATATCTATTTCTTTATTCAGGTTAACGCGAGTCCTTATGACAATGGATGGATCATAAAGGTGGAGATAAGCAATTCGGGTGAGGTGAACTCCTTGATGGACTCAGACCAGTACTCGAAGTTCTGCGATGAAGAAGATGCCAAACACTGAGTGGATGCAGGCAATGCATCTACACAGAGAAAAAAGTTGACTAGATTCTCTTCTTTTTTTTTTTTGTATAATCCCCCTTTCATTCATTGAATGATGAGTGTAGAGACTTCAAGTAGGGTCTGTCTATCTAGCTTGAGAATAAGTTTTCCAGGTTTGCCTTTTATGTTCCTGTAATTTTTCCATAATCAGCATTTTTTTGGACAAATTCAGCAAAATCTTACCTTGTTCTAGGTTGCTTTGACAAGAAGCTTCTGTAGCTCTTCCTTTTTACCATTTCAAGATGTGATCGAAAAGGAGGAACATTCCAATAGATGTTAATAGAATTCGAATAATGGTTTTAATGACCAGTTGTACGTTAACAATGACATTATAGTACAGTAGTGTAACGGTTACTGTTATAGCGGCCATTATAAACCTCATATCAGTGAATAACTGTCAAGCTTTACCTTAGTTTCCCCTGTTGTTTTCTTTAGTTGAAACTTGAAACCTTGATTGATGAATAATTGGAGCTTTACAAATTTGAGGATGATCTAAATGAATTTGCTTCATGGGTTGCATTTTTTTTTATTTTGAGGCAATATGGAGCAACCCAATCATGCGTAATGGGACTTCCCACTTTATACGCCAATTGGCGAAAGAACCTATCAATCTTGGCCGTCTGATAGGGATCACCTCATGAATGAGCCATAACCAAGATAGGATCTAAAATATCCTATTCATTGCATTTGTTTGTTCAAGAAAACAATTCAAATTCTTCAGTTGATGGTCTGGATTGATGGGTAAATCCAGTTCAGCAGTAACCTGGTCGACCCGAGGGACAAGACAGCTTCATATCAGAACACAAGCAAACCAGATGAGGGAATTCTTAAATCTTTGCCATCGGTGGGACCCTAATTAGGGCCTGCCGCCTGCCCGAGCTTGAGAACCATATGGGTGTCAATTTGTACCCATTTAACTGGAACCAAATTGGAATTGAATGCCGGTCTGTTTCCACATTTTTGGGAACCAACCAAAAAAAATAGGATTCTGGGTAGTCTCATATTGGAACCCGAACCGACCGATATAAAAATATAATGTTAAATATAAATATAGTGTTAAATTATCAAGATTTGAACTGTTATACCTGGAAACGGAACCGGTTCTGGATCCATCATTTTGAGAACCGGTTCTGGGTACTTAGGACACGACCCGTTGACACCCCTACTGATGTTGCGCTGTTATTTGACTTCACTATTCTCTTCAAGATTTCTATATAAAAGTTATAAACAGAGAGAGAGAGAGAGAGAGAGAGATTACAAAAAAAAACACTGAAAACATCGAACATTTCAATCTCTCCTCAACGATAAGAGAATACCCAAGACACCCAATCCATCGTCTCGTCCACAAAACGAATACCCATCAAACCTCTCTCTCTCTCTCTCTCTCTCTGCGCTGGTCTCTGCTCTGCTCTCTCTGAAACACTAAAACAGAGCAAAAACAGAGCAGAGAAAGAAAAATCACAAGCACCCTCGTTTCTCTTCTCTCTCTCTAACTATGGCCTCTGCAGCATCACCCACCTCCATCTCTCTCCTCCCTTCCTCCTCCTCTTCCTCCTTTACATCACGAAGCCGCTCATCAGTCAAAGTGGCAGCATCTCTATCCTCTCCTCGTCTCCAGAGTATCGGCCTCCGTGCGACACTCCGCCGGCTCGGATTCTCTGGTGTCGCAGTGGACCCACTTCTTTCTCTCCATGTAGCAGCTAATATTCGATCTGTGGGGAGCAACGGGAAGGGCGTAAGGGGTGTTATATCGATGGTGAAGAAGAGCGTCGGAGATCTGAGTGCTGCGGATTTGAAGGGGAAGAAGGTTTTTGTGAGAGCTGATTTGAATGTACCTTTGGATGATAACCAGAAGATTACTGATGATACGAGGATTCGGGCGGCGGTCCCTACGATCAAGCATTTGATGGGAAATGGGGCTAAGGTTATTCTTTCCAGCCATTTGGTGAGTGGGTTTTGATTTGTTGTTTGAGTTTTCTTTTTTCTGAATTGGGTTGGTGGAAGTTGAGTTGTAGTAGATTTTCTTGTTTCAGTTTCTTGTTTCTTTTCTTTCCTTCAGATTTGATTTCTTTGAATTGGGGTGTTTTGTTTTTAATTTAGTGGGTATTGTTAGTGGTTTTGGGGTTTTGGGGTTCTGGATTTTCTGAATTTGTTTTTTTCTTAAATTGATCTTTTGGGTTCTCATTTCAGTCTAAAGTCATTTTTTTTCTGAATTGAGTTAGTGTTTTTTTTCCTTTTTTTTTTTTGTTTTCTATTCATCTGGGATTTTTTTTTATCTGATATCTGATTTTTCTGGATTGGGTTTTGTGTGTACTTGTGTCTTTCGGGTTTGAATCTGTGATGGTATCTTGTTTAAACTTAATTGCCCTCAATTGGGTTTTTGCTTTTTCTGTAATTGTGTTATTAATTTCCTGATTTTGATATTTTCACGGTAATTTTGGCAAATTGTGAGCTGTTTTTATTGCTCTTATTGGATTCGAGTTTCTGTTACATTCTTGGTTCTCTTGCATAATTGGTGGTTCTGGGTTTGAATTTGTGATTGTGGTTGCATCCACATTCTATCCGTTCATGACTTCGTGTCTCCTTTTTAGCCAAATTTTAAGTGGGTTGAGATTGATATGGAGATTAATAGTTTCACATACTGATGTAACGGTAGTTCTGATGGAGTCTTATCAAGTTCTCTTGTAAATTATTTTGGAAATTAGATCTGAACTGTTGGAGCTGAGTTCTTGTTTTTCTCTTGAGTTTTTCAGGGACGACCAAAGGGCGTCACTCCAAAATTCAGCCTGAAGCCACTTGTGCCTAGACTCTCTGAGCTCCTTGGCATCAAGGTATGGTTCCTTCTTTCATCAAAACACAAGTGGTTTTATTGGGTCTTGGATATTGTAGCTGAGATTCGATTTTTCTCCATTCACTTATATGTGAGAACTGAACAGGTTGAGATTGCTGATGATTGTATCGGTCCCGAGGTTGAGAAGATGGTGGCTGCACTTCCTGAAGGTGGTGTTCTTCTTCTTGAGAACGTGAGGTTTTACAAGGAGGAAGAGAAGAACGAACCTGAGTTCGCAAAGAAGCTTGCCTCCCTTGCAGACCTCTATGTGAATGATGCGTTTGGGACTGCACACAGAGCCCACGCTTCCACAGAGGGGGTTACCAAATTCTTGAAGCCATCTGTTGCTGGTTTCCTCTTGCAGAAGGTGGGAACTCTGAGTGCATGGTGCTCTCATAGACATTAAATAGAGGAATTCTCAAGTGTGTACCTGTTGATGGAAAGAAATTGCCCTCTCTGCCTTTGTCATACACATGGCACACATTCAGGGTGGCGAGACCTACAATTCTATAGGGATCAACTCTTGAATGATTAGAATCCAGAGGATTAATCTTTTGATCATCTCCTCGTGACCCTTCTTGTTAAATTCCACACTCCTTGATTTGTTTTGTTCTTGTTTTAGGAACTTGACTATCTTGTTGGGGCAGTTTCAAGCCCAAAGAGGCCATTTGCCGCCATTGTGGGTGGCTCAAAGGTCTCGTCCAAGATTGGTGTGATCGAGTCTCTGCTGGATAAGTGTGATATTCTCCTCCTGGGTGGAGGAATGATCTTCACATTCTACAAAGCACAAGGCCTGCCAGTGGGTTCATCTCTTGTGGAGGAAGACAAGCTCGACCTCGCAACATCACTCCTGGAGAAGGCTAAGTCGAAGGGAGTGTCTCTTTTGTTACCTGCTGATGTCATTATTGCTGACAAGTTTGCTCCTGATGCAAACAGCAAGGTTTGTTTCTTAGGCTACAATAAATCTGTGGCAGCATTGATAAGGCTTAGTATAACTGATCACTTCCTGTTCTGTTTATTTTGTGACATTTTAACCACTTTGATTAGTTTTAGTTGAATGAAACCCATTTCCATTATGAGGCCATTGGCCTTGAGCCTTGAATAATTTTCATGTTGGTACCAGTGAGCGAGTAAGGAAATCCGCTTCATATTGTGCAGGTCGTGCCGGCATCTGGCATTCCAGATGGTTGGATGGGTTTGGACATTGGACCTGAATCTGTTAAGACATTCAGTGATGTCCTGGAGACTACCAAAACTGTTATCTGGAATGGGCCTATGGGAGTGTTTGAGTTTGAGAAGTTTGCAGTTGGAACAGAGGTATGCAATGATTGCCCACCATAACCCTATCTATGGGAGTGGATGTATGTAGATGTGGATGTTGCATGCATGTATTGTGTTTTTTGTATGTGGTCAGTTGTTTGAGTGGACCTGAGGATCAAGGTGTCGTAGTCCTTAGATCAAACCCGTTGGATTGTAAGTCCTCAAGATGCATGTCAGTTCAAAGTATTGCCTCATGTGAAATGTATCTCAAGGATATACATTCCAGTGGATTTGACTGTTCAAGACCTCCTTTTTTTTCTGAATAAGCACCAGTCGTGTATGTTTTTGTGTAGATTTGTATGTACTTATTGTACATCTATGTATTTACATGAGTACATATGTATGATGGATGGATGTGTGTGTATGTATGTGTAATGGAATTATGGATGGATGGATGAATGGCTTGACTTGGCAACTGCACTTACAGGCAATTGCAAAGAAGCTAGCAGAGCTTAGCGGGAAGGGAGTGACAACAATCATCGGAGGTGGAGATTCTGTTGCAGCTGTAGAGAAAGTAGGAGTTGCTGACGTTATGAGCCATATCTCGACGGGTGGTGGTGCCAGTTTAGAGTTGTTGGAAGGCAAAGAGCTTCCTGGTGTTCTTGCTCTTGATGAAGCCATACCCGTCACAGTGTAAGGCAAGTTTATTTGATATTTTTCTTCCCCCCATTTATGATGTTTTTTGCTTGGTCTTATACAAGGGAAGTTGAATGTGGCAGGGATGTACGAGTTCATGTTGTAGATATTCGGATCCCCTTTAATAAAAGGATTCTTCAGCTTTTTGTTTCTAAAGAGATGTGGTTTAAAGGTGTGCTTTTCGAGGTAGTTCTTGTTTTTTGCAGGGTTGCATCTGTGCAACTCCTTAAGGGGGTTGCTTTCTAGCATTCCTCTTATAAATAAACAAAAGGATCACATATTAGAGTTTGAGATCCGATTAGTAAGGAACCTATATAAGGCATAATTACATTACACAGCCAGAAGGGAGGGGATGCTTGCCCTGTTTTCACAGGGTCAAAATGGACAGCCCTAGGCGCAAGGCTGTGGGCTGCCTAGTTGCTCTGCAATGGAGTAAACTAAAACTTCCAATCTCCAACACTGCCCACAATTGTGAGAGCGTCCTCGATGACTGATTTAGTGCGACATGATATGGAAGTAGGACATCTGTGTATGAAATCCATTAAGCTCCTTGCACCTCCTTTGAATTCTATATTATTGTCGAAATCGATTCAAGCACTGTTGTTTCCTATCTGAAAAACGACACCCAATAGGGTCAATACCCTTGGCATCTTATTAACATCACTAAGGAATTTACGAACCTTGTGAAAAGGGAATAGGGCTGTGTAATCCGTCATTCCCATAGGGAAGTAAACTTTTGTTTTGTTGGAGAAGCAGGATCAATCCCTATGTCTGGGAGCAATTTAAGATCATCCTTCCCTTTAAATAAAAAAAAAACTATATTATCCACACCTAATTACCGGAGAAGCAAACACCACTGTAGAATGCGACAACTTCTGCTTCTCCTGGTTCAACAGCTGCACCAAAATTATCAGTATGATCTCGACTAGTGATTCACACACCTTGACAATTTCTGTTACTTTTGAAGTTCTCACATCAAAGATAATTTTCACCCAACCCACCCCAGGTTTGACCTAGGAAGTGCTGTCTGATGAAGCATTTGTTGTTGAGGTTTCCATATGTGTATCTTGAGATGAATACCACTACAAAAAAATTAGGCATGTTCTCTAGCATTTGGGACCCCAGGAACCCATATCAAGCTGTAACCAATTCAACCACTGGTAAATCAAGTTAGTGGAAATTTTGGTGAACATAGTACTAGTACAACCAATTATGCCTAAAATGATACATGTTCAACCAATTTCAGTTAAAATGGTACTAGTTCAACTAGTTTCATTAAAATGGTTCGATTTTAACCATTTCAACCACTCGTAAACCAAGTTAGTGTAAATTAGTGTGAAATGGTACTAGTTTAATCAATTTTGGCAGAAATGGTACATGTTCAACCAATTTTGCCTAAAATGGTACTGGAAAATGGTACTTCTGTAACCATTTCAAACAATAGTAAACCATGTTAGTGAAAATTTTGTGAAAATGGTACAAGTACAACCAATTTTGGCAGAAATGGTACATGCTCAATCATTTTTGTCTAAAATGATATTGATTCAACCAGTTTAGTGAAAATGGTTCTACTTTAATCATTTCAACCACTTGTAACTAAGTTAATGTAAAATTTCACGAAAATAGTACCGATACAACCAATTTAGTTAAAATGGTACTGGTTCAACCAGTTTAGTGAAAATGGACTTATGTCACCATTTCAAGCACTCGTAAACCAAGTTAGTGAAAAATTATGTGGAAATGGCATTGTTACAACCTATTTTGTCAAAAATGGTACTAGTTCAAGTAATTTTGCCTAAAATGGTACCGGTTAAACCAAATTTGCTTAAAATGGTACTAGTTTAACCAGTTTAATGACAATAGTACTAGTTCAACCAATTTTTGTGAACATGATACTGCTTCAACCTCGTATTAATTCATACAGATGTTCGTGAATGACATTGAACTAAGAACCTCAAACAGAAGGTTATAGCGTTAGAAAATATGCGATTAGAACAAGTACAACAACAACTTGTGTATTTGTGGTACACCAAGTAATGTAAGAAACAACATGACGAGAAGTCAACAACTATACCGAAGGCCTACTCTGGTTCAACCAGACTAGTTTTACAAGTACAAAAGATTTGTGACAATGGTACTGACTCAACCAATTTATTGAAAATGATATGGTTTTACCAGTTTGGTACTGGTTCAACAAGTTTATTGAATATCATTACTAACTTGAAAGAAGATTCTAAAAAACGAAAATGAAAGTGATAACCATTTTCTTCACCTTCTTTCTTAATCGAACCTTGAATCCAAAGTTACATTCTTTATTCACCTTCAATGATGCATAGACAAGTTGCGAATAGCTGTAGAGGATAACATCACCTTCGTTTTTCTTCACCTTAAATGGAGTTGCAACGAGATGTAGATGAAAGAAATGGAGGGAAAGAGTATAGAGAAATGGAAATTGAGGGAAGAGCTATAGAGAAATGTAAGTAGAGACTGAAATAAACTTCATTGAAGTTGACTGGCGTACGGTACTACGTTAGCCAAACCTTAAATCAAATTCAATTCAAATTGCCGATAGCTAGAGGGTAGTATTGTCATTTCAGAAAATTTTGGACGATAACCTTATAAAGGATTTAATGGGCAAACAGTTAAAAACTAAAATGTCCACAATTTTGTACAGGGAACTTAATGGTTGTATTTTCACAAATATGAACTTCAAAGTAATTTTCCCTTTTTTTTATCTGGGCTATTTTTTATCAAGGTGCCCTGCCACAATTAGTTAAGCCCTACCCTAGGTGACAATTTTAAAAGTAACTATAGTTAAGGGCCACCCTAACCCCAGGAGAAATGACGCTTAACTAGTTGTGCCAGGATATACCTCACCTTCTCCTTTGCCGAGAGATCCTGGTTTGCATAACGCTTATGTGGTATGGCATTGGGGTGAGGCATGCCGCATTGCGCGAGACAAAATTTTGCATGGTAACTTGTGCCAATAGTGACCATCCACTTAGGTTTAAATGACCTTGTTTGCTTCAACAGGTTTTTTTTGACATACCCCCCCATGTTATCTTTAAAATTTTACATACCCCCCTATGACTCGGTCCACTATCGTTTGACCAATGTTGACCCGAGTTGACTACAAAATTTTGTACTAAAGGACGAAAGTGCCCTTGTCTTCAACTTTAGAACAAGGGTTTTGGGTTTAGGCCAAACCCAAACCCCAAATCAAACGTGAAAAGAGGAGATTAAAAATAAAAAATAAAACCCATGTTGGTAAACTTGAGATCTATTTTTTTTTTTATTAATTAAGCAAATATTGAGAAGAAAAAACTCCAAAAAAATAGATAAAACTCGTGAAGGAATATTTTAAAATTGAGAGAACCTATCTTTCCAAATCCACATCTCTAAAGCTTAAAACATAAATTACTTTGTATTGTTTTTCATTTATGTTAATAGAAATTTTAAAACTAAAATTGTATTTTTTTTTTTTAAAACCTTGGGTTTTAAATTACTGTCGGAGTGGTGGTCGGCTGGCCATGAGACTCCGGTGGGTTGGTCGCCGGTGATGGGCGTTTGGGTTTTTGCCAAAACCCTTGTTCTAAGGTTGAAGACAAGGGTATTTTTGCCATTTAATAACAAATTTGGTAGTCAACTCGGGTCAACACTGGTCAAATGAACGTGGACCGAGTCATAAGGGGGGTATGTCAGCTTTTTCAAATTGTGGGGGTATGCCAAATTTTAAAGATAACATGGGGGGTATGTCAAAAATATCCTTTATTTATTTATTTATTATTAGAAGTTGAAGCTTGAAGTGTCTAGCCATTGGATCGGAACATCTTTCCATCTAGCCGTTGGATTTGGACTTTCTTTTTTATAGATACTCAGATTGATGGCTAGATATCACCCAGGCTGCTTTTGGATGTGTAGGTCCTCAAGTGGTCGGTCAATCATTCACGGGTTGGTGGGCTCGATAGATTGTGCAATTTTATGTCCTTCATAGCTCCACGGGAAACAAATGCTCCAGACTTCAAATTTTCCTAGTAAAACTAAACGACGGTCAGCGACGCTGTGACTGCTTACATTATGAACCACGTGTCATTTTTTAGAGGACTGACTGTATGGATGTTTGGCCAATCCCTAGGGGGCTTAAAAACCAAAATTAAGCCTGATTAGTGATTTCAAACCTTTCGATCTTGTACCCCAAATACTCAAAGGCTCAGGCTTCCGGTTACCGTCCGGCTCCGGTTACAGGACACAATAGGAGCCACGTGGCACACTCTTAGAGGACTCTGACTGTATGGATGTGTGGCCAATCCCTAAGTGGATCTAAGACCAAAAAAACAGCTTGAATAGTGATTTATAGGCGTTGGATTGGACTTATTTTCATGGGTTGATCTCAACTGTGGGAGTCTGAGCAGTATATGGAGTACAAAGATCCAATGTCTAGAAATCACTAATCAGTCTGATTTTTTGTTTCTAGGTCCACCTAGGGATTGGCCAAACATCCATAAAGTCAGACTCCTCTAAGAGTGTGCCACGTGTCTCATATTGTGTCCTGTAACCGGAGCCTGTCATTTTGGGGAGGTAACAAATTCCCACGGTTAAAGTCAACCGATGAAAATGACTCCAATCCAAAAGGTTTGAAATCACTAATCAGGCTGATTTTTGGTTTGTAGGTTCAACTAGGAATTGGCTAAACATCCATACTGTCATCGTCCTCTAAGAATGTGCCACGTGACTAATATTTCGGCGGTCAGGGACTTCCCTGATCGTCGCGGTCAGGCAAATTTTGCTAGACTTCTTTTTAGCAGAGACGAATAAAATGCTTTTTTTTTTTGTGTGCGTAAGTAGAGAGTAGAGACCAATAAAATGCTGACATAATGAATCACGCTAAGTGCGCACTTTAGCAAACAAATTATAAGGTAAGCTTTCTCCGTTTTATAAAGTAGCTTCGTTTACATCACTTCGAGAAACTCCGAAAAAAAAAATCTCCGATTTTTCTCAGATCACATTTTTTACTGTAAGTTCCATCGATCGATCATTGTTGTTTTGATCTCTGTGTTTTGATTGTTCTCTTATTTTTGTTCTTCTCTTCCTGGTTTCGGATTTGCAGGTCTTCAATGGCGACGAAGAGAAGCGTAGGTGATCTGAAGGAGGCTGATTTGAAGGGGAAGAAGGTTTTCGTTAGGGTTGATCTTAACGTTCCTTTGGATGAACATTTGAACATCACAGATGATACGAGGGTTAGGGCTGCAGTTCCCACGATCAAGTACTTGATGGGCCATGGAGCCAAAGTTATTCTCTCGAGCCATCTCGTAAGCGTTCAGATTTATGCTCCTTTTTCATTCGATTTTTTTGGGGTGTTTTTCGTTGTTTCTTTGATTTTGCTGAAATGGGTTTTCTTCTTTTCTACATTTGGTGTGATGTTTGTTTGTTTTTTGATTAGTTAGTTGGGATGAAAAAAGTTCTAGTTTTTGTTGTTTGGCTGGTTCTCTGTGCTCATATTACTTCCTACTAGTTTTGCTAGCCTCTCTATGATGTTTAAGGAATTATTTAGATCATCATTTTCGCGCCAATTTTTTTTTTCCTGGGCTCCCTATGGTAAGGAGATCATCCTCACCAAAAATCAGCTCCTGACTCATCTCCGTTTGGACCCCACAGAGGCGTGTCAAAATAACCTGACCCATCTTTATAATATCACACGCCTATGCTGATGAAGATGATTCAACTTCAAGGGCTGATTTTTTTGTGAGACTGATCTCGGCGGTGAGGAGATCATCCACACCAAAAATCAGCCCATTCTAAAACTTCTAACCCTGTCAAATGTGAACGTAAAATTAACAGTGAGATGGTCTATCTCGAATTTTTTGAAGTTATAACTCATTTTGCGTGGTGCTAGAAATGTTTAAATTGGCGGATCCATGGTGAGGAGATTGTAGGCATGCCAAAATATTATATATTTGTATTGCTGTCGTAGTGTGTACCAATGACCTCAAAGAAAATACCTATATCATACTGTATTGAAGAACATATTACTATAAAATCCCCCCTCTGTATTGTATCTCAGCCTTCAAAGACAAAAACAATATGTATCATACAAGACCCGTTGGTATTTTGCATCTTGATTGTGAGTTAGTGGCTTACACTCATTTGGTGAAGATATTTGGTTTGATTTCATAAAGATCATCATCTTGGTTTTGTATTGCCCTTTTCTTTAGTTTGAGAAATTTTGTTTTGGTACTTGGGATTGTTGAGGATAGGAAGCTTCAAATTTGCAGATAGGGTATTTGCAATTAATGGTTTCTTTATTTTCTGTGGAATTTATGATTGATTGGCCTTTCAATTTTTTTTTTCTGTGATGAATTTACGATGGCAGTTTATAGTTATTACATTTTGATAAGTCAACAAAATCATGAATTTATTAGGAAAATAACCTCCAATCTCTCTGTCTCTAAACAACTCAGCTATTAGGCAATAATGATTGTTTTTTCCTTACACGAGGGAGAATGATTGTGGAATTCTAAAACAAGAAGAATGGTAGTAAAATTGTTAATAATGGGTGATATTGATTGGTCACGAAGGTAAGATGACAATTCACCTTGCCGAAAATTTTCTTCTTTTTTTTCCTGGATTTTTTTTAAATGCCTGTCCCAATGCTTCAGCATGGTTTTGCTCATGTGCCTTAAGAACCATATTTTTTAATGTAATCATTTATTTATTTCTCTTTATTTTTATTTTCTCTCCTATATGGGTTTTTTTTGGTTATGTATTTTTATCATGCAAGATTACTTATTGAATCTGCATTCTGGCTCTTAGGGACGCCCAAAGGGTGTTACACCTAAGTACAGCTTGAAGCCTCTTGTGCCTAGGCTATCTGATCTCCTTGGAGTCAAGGTCTGCTTTCTTGCACCCTCACATCTCTTTTAATTTTGTACTCGAGTATTCTGACGTAGATGAGGTCCCCTTTGCTTACTCTACGTACCACCTTGGCTAGGTTGAGATGGCCAATGATTGTATTGGAGAAGAAGTTGAGAAATTGGTGGCTGCGATCCCAGAAGGAGGTGTTCTACTTCTCGAGAATGTGAGGTTCTACAAGGAGGAAGAGAAAAACGACCCTGAGTTTGCGAAGAAGCTAGCATCTCTTGCGGATCTCTATGTGAATGATGCATTTGGAACTGCTCACAGGGCCCATGCTTCCACGGAGGGTGTTACCAAATTCTTGAAGCCTGCTGTCGCTGGCTTCCTTATGCAGAAGGTATGGTGGTTTGCACTTTTCAATGCTTTTATTTTCCTTGTAAAGCTATCCCAATTATTTGTTAGTATTTTATACTAACAAATATGATTGGTTACCTGATCCCAAATAGTTGGGATTAGGATCTGATGATGATGATGACATACATACATGCATAAAGACATACCTTCATGTACATATTGCGGGTAACGCTATAGACTGGGATGAGCTCCACTCCACCATGGATGGTGGACTTGCCTCTTTATGATCAAATGTGGTTTATGCATTCATGGGTCCATATCATCCTAAAGAATGGAGCATCTTTCAGATGGGCGGTAGCCAAAAATTATGCTGACCAGATGGTCCTACTTTCCAATTAATCTTCACAAAAATATTAGTTGTGCAGTGAGGATCTGGTAGTTATTGGTACCGAGGATCTGGTAGTTGATCATTAGTTAGTGTTATTAAACTGTTACCGCTATTGATAAAAAAAAAAGGAAAGGTCTCCAGCTGGCTTCTGATACCAAATTGCTTTTGGGTCCCAATAGTCATTTTCTTTGTATAATCTCATTGCCTTCGGAGAGGATCCTTCTCTCCCCTTAGTGGCTTTGATTTTTTGTATGGTGGGTTTTCTCCCCTTCGCCTTTAATACAATCGTACTTATCAAAAAAGAGAAAAAGAGAAAAAGAAAAAAAATTCATGTCCATGAACATAACTGTTACTGAGCAAGCCGGGCCCGACCAGATTCGTGTACATGTTATTCATCAAAACACAATACCTAACAGATTTGACAAATATAATTTTAGCACTTGCTAGAACCCATACTCATTACAACATTGTTTTTATGTCTTTCTGTCCTGAATTGGGAGTCTCTCTCTAGATCAATTGTGTGCCATTGTTTCATAAATAAT
The DNA here is from genome assembly GCA_035048495.1 of Euptelea pleiosperma. Lineage (NCBI taxonomy): Eukaryota > Viridiplantae > Streptophyta > Magnoliopsida > Ranunculales > Eupteleaceae > Euptelea > Euptelea pleiosperma. The sequence goes on from CM068541.1 coordinate 31,444,063, forward strand.
GAATTTATATTCTATTTTGATATTGAAAAATAAAAATCATATCATATACTAGGTTCGTAACCCATGTAGTTGGCAATTTGATATTAAGTATAGTTTGGTTTTGTAGTGCATGTTGTTTCCTCATGAAATTTGTGAAATCATGTCTTGATTTTTTTTTTTTTGATAAGTATTTATGTTCTTGTTTTAGGAACTTGATTATCTTCTTGGAGCAGTGGCAAATCCCAAGAGGCCATTTGCTGCCATTGTGGGTGGCGCTAAGGTCTCATCCAAGATCGGGGTTATAGAGTCATTGTTGGACAAGGTCAACATCCTCCTGCTGGGTGGAGGAATGATCTTCACATTTTACAAGGCCCAAGGGTACGCGGTTGGATCATCCCTTGTGGAGGAAGACAAACTCGATCTTGCAACATCACTTCTCGAGAAGGCCAAGTCCAAAGGGGTGTCTCTTTTGTTACCCGCCGATGTGGTTATCGCAGACAAGTTTGCTCCTGATGCTAATAGCAAGGTTCCTTTCTCTGCTCTTCTAAATTCTATACCATGGCCTCAAATTAGTTGGAGTGGACTTCACATAAAGTTAAGAAAATGGAAAAAATGAATAGCTCTCTAAGTGGATCTATTACAGTTATGGTAATCTTATTTGAGCTTGCAATTAAGCACGGCTGGGTAGAGAAATTTATTTTTGTACCTATGTATGATGTGTCTGGTGTATTCACATGCAGTTGTTTCTGTGTCTCGTCTGTATAAGATAGGTATTTGTGTGCATGCATTTATGGATGTGTGCAAAGAATTACTTAATCATGGAACTAACAGCAATAATATTTTAATAGAAGCAAGTGGAAATACTGAATCAACTATCTATTTCAATGACTTGTACTGAAGGAATTTGTGTGAAGGGAATAAAATTATGGTTTTATGTTGTTGCAGGTTGTGCCAGCATCTAGTATCCCAGATGGTTGGATGGGATTGGACATTGGACCTGATTCCATCGAGACATTTAGTGAATCTTTGGATACTACCAAGACCATCATTTGGAATGGACCTATGGGGGTGTTTGAGTTTGAGAAGTTTGAAGTCGGAACAGTGGTATGTAACAGTAACTTAAATGTTGAATGAATTTATATACACTAAAAAAATATGTTATACATTCTCTACCCATGAACAGGGTAGGTGATTCACCAATCCCGGTATGATTTGACCACTGAACCACTCTCGTATTGGTCATAGCTCAAAAATTCCATTGATAGAATGAACAATCCTGGACAAATTGATATTTTATTCTTTGAGTAGGTCATTCAAAAGTATAACCATAATGTGGATGACCTTACAAAACATATGATTGAGCAGACAGTTAGGATCATCCAATTCGTGTGATTTTGGGGTGTGACCCATTGATTGGTGAGCAGCCAAGGCAGTTGAGGCCTCTGGTTTGCACTAGGTGTTATATTGAATTGTTGTACTGTGGTTAACTTTCTCCCATTGCAGGCAATAGCTAAGAAGTTGGCAGACCTCAGTGGAAAAGGAGTGACAACAATTATAGGAGGTGGTGACTCCGTTGCCGCCGTGGAGAAAGTAGGGCTTGCTGACAAGATGAGCCACATCTCAACCGGAGGTGGTGCCAGTTTGGAGTTGCTTGAGGGCAAGCCACTCCCCGGAGTTCTCGCTCTCGATGATGCCATCCCCGCTGCTCTCTAAGGCGAGTTTTGTACCATTTTGCTTTTGATTATACCCCTGGTTTTTGTCAGAATGGTTTTGTATCACAGTTAGAGCTGATGTTGTAGAGGCCTCGATCAGACTTGAATAAATGGAGATCTGCGAAGCACAGGTGATTAAATTGCTTCGGTTAAACTCTCCAATTTGGAAAAATGTTGTTAATGTTGCTAGTGTTTAAGTTCATCTATCTTACCGAATTCTTGATAGTCCCTACAAATGTATGCGATGCCGAATACTCAAATCAAATGTTAGGACTGATGCAGAACTTTTGCACATTTATTTGGAGTTCAGTGAATTTTGATTCAGAACTTCTGCACTATTTAGAGCGCGTTCAGTTTTGGCATTGCTTGATTAGTCGATGTATATTGAATGTACTCATCGAATCAATTTCGTTATGCGAAGTTTTTAAATAATTTTGCACATATTTAAGAGTTAATACCATTCTTGGAGATTAATAAACAAGGTTGTCTCAGTTTCCACTTTATCATGCCAAATAGACACTTTTGGGGGCCCACTGACCTCAAGAATGATACAACCAAACTCTTTTGGGCCCGTTAAGCCCATGGATGTTTGGCCCACCTGTACAAAACAAAAAAAATCAGCTCAACTAGTGATTTTCTAATCACCCAATTAAAATGCTCAAATCGCTAGGAATCACCGATCGAGTTGATTTTCTGCGTGTAGGTCCACCAAGAGGTGGACTAAAGAGTGTGCTACTTGGTATTTTGGGGTGGGGACGGCAAAGTTGGGCTCTGATAGGTGGTTCTTAGCCATTGAATTTTAGCATTTTTCATCATGGGCTCATGAATAGGCAGATGGGTGAAAAAGTTTGGATGTAAACCCATTATAAGAAAGTCTGAAATCCAACGGTTAGGAATCACCAATCCAACTGATTATGCATGTAGGTTCACAAGGATGGTGGGCCAATTCATGGGTTGGTTGGCCAAAATTAGTGCCACGTTATAATATTTGTCTTGACTAACACACGGGACTACCAACACCTCAGGTTTGATCCTTCCAAAGAGAAAAAGACAAAAATGGTCAAACTGAGATGCTAGAATGCCTTCTCGTGACTTAACCACCATTCAAACTCCAAAGTCTCCCTTCATGGCCCAAAATTGAAGTGCATCACACCTTTATGGTTACGAAGTTGTAGGACTCCGCAAAAGGTGGAGGAAACTTCTGTCACAAGATGTTGTGACCCAAGCCAGTCGCGACTCACAATATGAGCCACGTGGTACACTATTAGAGGGTGCTGACCGTATGGATGTTTGGCCAGTCCCCTAGTGGATCTGTAAACCAAAAAATCAGATTGATTAGTGATTTACAGCCTTTGGATCTTTGCACTCAAGTAACGCTCAATAATGCTCAAATTCTTATGGTTAAAATCAACCCATGAAAATGATTTCAATCTAACGCTTAGAAAAGGAATCTTCTATAAGAGCAACTCCAACCAATGTCTAAACTTTGGCTTAAAAAAGGAATCTTCTTCGTATTTGAAAGAGACACCCTTCAAAAAGTGTTGAACTCTAACCAATTCATCTTCAAAAAAACATCTTTTGCAAAAAGTCAAACACGTGATGTAGATGATATATATATCCAAAATGTAGATTAATAGGGTTCGTCAATCATATACTTTTGACCATTCAAATACAATTGATCCAATGGTTACCATTCAAATTTGTTGGTAATAAAAAGTAGATTCTTTAAAAAAAAAATACAAATGGAATTAAATTTGTCCAAAATATTACTAAAATGATAAAGATAGAGATTCAGAAATGCAAAAAAGGAGTTCTCTATATTTGGAGTCAGAGAATAGATATCTTTGTATTTGAAGTCAGAAATACAGATAGAGGGGGCTGGCTTCAAATTTGGAGCCGAATATAGAGAAGGTTGGAGTTGCTCTAAGTTAGTTTAGGGTAAAAGTGGAGCCATTGAAAATATTTATACCCCACTGCCTTTACATACAACCCCGACACCTCTTCACTTCAGTCGTGCATTGCATGCGACCCTGTTAGTTTAAAATAATTATCGGGGTTGACACATAAAAAAGTGAAAATGACAAAGGCACCCTCACTTGATTGATAATTTTCTCATTGTAAATTTGTAAGGGGAATACTGTTATCCTTAGGTCCACATTGTTGAATGGTCTTTGAGATACGTGTTACATGAATCTCGAGGACCATCAATGGTTTGGAACTAGGGACAATGATAGGGAGTACATCTTCTTTGGATATGCCACATGGCATTTTTTCAACCCCACTGATCCTATTAATGTTTGGCCCAATCGTTTGTGGACCTAGACCCTGAAAATCAGCCTTATGGTGATTCATAGCCATCGGTCATCATCGGGCTTGGAATCTATGCATTAGTTTGTTCATGAAGCCCAAGCCCAATCAATGGTTAGATCCAAGGTTTAAAAAATGGCCGTTATAATGGATTCGGACCTCTCCATACGTACCGTTATAATACGGCCCTTATTTTCTCGTTATAACGGAAATAACGACCACTATTTTCTGTAAAAAAATTTGAGGAAAAAACGCCGTTATTACTGTTATTTCCTGTTACCCCATTATTTTCTGTTTTTTGAAAATCTGAAATTCAAATTACAAAATTCAAAATTGGTGCCAATTTTTCCGTTTTTGCCCCTGAGCGTTATTTTCATTATAATGGCCGTTATAACGTAAAAAACGGAAATGCCCCAGTCCGTTATACCGTTATAACATCCCCTTTTAAACCTTGGTTAGATCCATGATTTAAAAAACGGCCGTTATAAAACGAATAGTTGATTTCAACTTTTCAGCGGCATGTTTCTAAAAGTAAAGTGGAAAGTTAATCTATGGCCGTTGGATTTTGAGCCAATCTATGGCTCAGTTCGGGTGAAAACTTGCGTTGAAAATTATTTTGCCCCGATCCCGACCCTAAAAAAAGGTGGTCCGGTTCGGTTCGGTTCGGTTCCTATGAGCATATGCGAATCATGCCAAGTGCGCATTTTAGCAAACTAATCTTAAGGTGAGCCCATCTCCATTTTATAAGCGTAAAGCACCCTACTGTTCTGTAGCTTTGTCTACATCACTTCAAGAGAACTCCGAAAAAATCTCCAATTTTTCTCCGATCTCGTTTTCAACTGTAAGTTCAGTCGATCGATTGTTGTTTCGATCTGATGATCATGATCTCTTTGTTTTGATTGATCTCTTCTTTTTGTTCTTCTGTTCCTGGTTTCGGATTTGCAGGTCTTCAATGGCAACGAAGAGAAGCGTAGGTGATCTGAAGGAAGCTGATTTGAAGGGGAAGAGAGTTTTCGTTAGGGTTGATCTGAACGTTCCTTTGGATGAAAATTTGAACATCACCGATGATACGAGGATTAGGGCAGCAGTTCCCACGATTAAGTACTTAATGGGCTATGGAGCCAAAGTTATTCTGGCGAGCCATCTTGTAAGCAATCAGATTTATACTCCTTTTTAGTCGATTTCTTGAGCTGTTTTTGTCGTTTCTTTGATTTTGCTGAGATGGGGTTTCTTCTTCTCTCCTGCTGGTGTGTTGTGACTGTTGTCTGCTTGTTTTGTGATTAAGGGTCAAAAAGTTCTAATTTTTGTTGCTTGGCTGCTTGATTGGTTCTCTTTGATTATATTAAAGTGTGTCCTTTATTTTATTTTTTTAAATTCCTACTAGATTTGCAAGCTCATTTGATGTTTAAGGGATTGTTTGGATCGCCATTTAGGCTTCAAATTTTATTTATTTATTTATTTTGCTCTAAATAGTTATTAGAAAGGTTTTATTTTTTCGCTGAATGGCCATCCAAACAGGTCTTAATCGGTTATTTGAAAGAAAAAAAAAGGCCCTTAATTGATAGGTTCATTTTTTTTTTTTTTTTGGCTTTCCATACTTCCTTTTCTTATTTTGGGTTTATGGGTGTTGTTTTGTGTATATATGAGTATAATTGTGAGTATATAAATATTGCTATTGCGGTGCGAATTGCAGCCTAATATATATAAACTGAACCTATGTATCGTATCTCGTCCTTTAAAAGCGATATGTATTGTACGATAAATTATGATACCTATTGATATTTGGTTTGGTTGTTTGCAGATCAGCTTATGGGTCTTGTTTTGTTGTGGATGGGTTGTCATGGAATGCTTTTTCCTTCTCTCCCTCGTCTGTTTTTTTTTTTTTTTTTGGTATTGTGATACTATCCTTTTCTTTTGTTTAAGAAACTGTGTTGGCACTTGGGATTGTTGAGGATAGGGAGCTTTAAATTTGTAGATAAGGTTAAGGTAGCTTGCAATTAATGACTTCCTTTTTCGGTTTTCCGTTTTATGGGATTTTATTGGATTTTTCTAAATTTTTTTTCTGTGGTGAATTTATGATTGCAGTTATAGTTATTACTTTTGGATAGGTACACGAGATCATAGCCAATCTCTCCCTCTCTCTCTCTCTCTCTCTCACACACACACACACACACTAAACAATTCACGTGTTGGGCAGTAAGGTTTGTGAAAAAGAAAAGAAGACTAATGAAATTTCTTTTTTTCCTTAAATGAGAAAGAATGGTAGTGGAATTCTAAAGGAAGGAAAATGGTAGTCCAATTGTTAACAGTGGGTGCTATTTGTTTGGCCATGAAGTTAAGATGACACTTCCCATAAACGAAAATTTTACTCTTATTTATTTATTTTTCTCTCATCTAGGTTCTTGTTTATATGTTTTTTATCATGCATGAGGACTTACTGAATCTGAATTCTGGTATTCAGGGACGCCCAAAGGGTGTTACACCTAAGTACAGCTTGAAGCCTCTTGTGCCTAGGCTATCCGATCTCCTTGGAGTCAAGGTGTGCTTTCTCGTAACTCCTCAAATTGTGCTCAATTTTGTATTCTCGGGTATTCTGACTTTGATAGTTTGATGAGGTTCCCTTTGCTTACTCCATGTACCACCTTGGATAGGTTGAGATGGCTAATGACTGTATTGGGGAGGAGGTTGAGAAAATGGTGGCCGCACTTCCAGAAGGAGGTGTCCTACTCCTTGAGAATGTGAGGTTCTACAAGGAGGAAGAGAAGAACGACCCTGAGTTTGCAAAGAAGCTAGCTTCTCTTGCGGATGTCTACGTGAATGATGCATTTGGCACTGCTCACAGAGCCCATGCTTCCACAGAGGGTGTTGCTAAGTTCTTGAAGCCTGCTGTCGCTGGCTTCCTTATGCAGAAGGTATGGAGGTTTCGCTTTTCAGTTATTTTATTCATCTTCCTTTAAAAGCTGTCCCAACTATTTATTAGTATTATATATTAACAAATAAGATTTACATTTGGATAAGGCTTTGATGATGATAGTCACATATATGCATGCATAAATACATACCTACACGCACATATGTACGTGTAACATATATAGAGGGATGGAACTCCACCCTGGATGGTGGACTTTCTTCTCTATGACCAAACATGAGGTCCATATCATCCTCAGATTGGTGCATCTTTCCCATTGGCCTTAGCCTAGAAACTATGCTGACCAGATGGTCCGAATTGTCCAATGAGTCACTTTGAATGGTCAATAAAAAATTGCAGTGATCTCTGTTAGGATCAAGTAGTTAGTCCGATTGTTGGGCTGTTGCCCTTCCATAGTTACTCCATCACTTGGATTATCTGTGTCAATGAGCTCAGACAGCAAATGATGTGTGTGGTGGAGGTGGGGGTCATAGAGTACTCACATCAGGGCTGGAGAAGACTATTTTCCTCACAATGGTTGTAAGTATCAGGTTTCTTTTCGCTGGTTTCGGACGAAACAAACCGAAACTTGGTGAGACCATGGCGAACCTTGGCTATGGTGAAACCTGGTTTTTGAACGAAACCAGCCAAAACCGACCAAAGCGTATATTGTTTCGTCCTACGGCGAAACCGAAATGAAACGAGCAAGACATTTTTGTTTCGGCTGAAACTTTGAACCATGGTCCTTATTGGATTGGTGTGCATGACACACAAGCCAGTGGGTGGATCCACCATTCGGGAATCCCACCTAATAATCTCGCGGTCAAAATTTGATCTGACCTAGTGATTGAAACCTTGTGATTCGGTACATATTTTTGGAAGAGCAAAGACATACGATTGATGGTAAAAAATATGTTGGCAGATCAGATGGTTGGGATCATCTAAACCTACCTTTCTTTTATTTAAGTTTTACAGTCACTGATAAAAAGTATAGAGGTCAAAACTTGGCTCTATACCAAAACTGGTATCCTTGTCCATGAACTTAACTGTGATAGAGCCAACTGGGCTGGACCACATTCGTATACATGTTCATCAAAACACAATTTCTAGAGCATTGAATTAAACTAATACCAAAAACAGATTTAATAAGGTAATTTTAGCACTTGCTCGAATCTCTCTACTCATTACGACAGTTCCATGTACAGCTTTGGTAGAATAGGATGGTGTCTTCCTGTACTGATTGCACACACACACGCACACACACAACAGCATATGTATATCGATATTATTGTTTGCATGGATCAACTTTTTGTGTTATCATTTTGGAAAACTCTCATAGACAACGAATTTATTTTTATTTTAATGTAGATTATTGAGATCAGATCACGCAAAAGGTTTGTAACCTATGTAATAGGCATTTTGATATTACTTGTGGTTTTATTTTATAGTGCATGTTGTTCCCTTCCCTCTTGAATTAATGACACCATGTCTTGATTTATGTTCTTTTTTTAGGAACTTGACTACCTTGTTGGAGCTGTGACGAATCCCAAGAGGCCATTTGCTGCCATTGTAGGTGGCTCAAAGGTCTCATCCAAGATCGGGGTTATAGAGTCGTTGTTGGAGAAGGTCGACATCCTCCTGCTGGGTGGAGGAATGATCTTCACATTTTACAAGGCCCAAGGTTATGCGGTTGGATCCTCCCTTGTGGAGGAAGACAAGCTCGATCTTGCAACGTCACTTCTTGAGAAGGCCAAGATCAAAGGGGTGTCTCTTTTATTGCCCACTGATGTGGTTATTGCTGACAAGTTTGCTCCCGATGCTAACAGCAAGGTTCCTTTCTTTGCTCTTATAAATTCTAAAACATGGCCTCAAAATAGGGACAAATCTAGTATGCAACTGTTTGCATACTTAAAAGTATGCAAACAGTGTATCCACCATTGAATGCTCCTTGAAAAATGTGTTTTTAATTTATAATTTTTTTTTTGAAAACATTGAAATAACACATTTTTCGAGGGACATCCAACGGTACTGACACTGTTTAAACAGTTGCATACTAAGTGAGCCCTCAACATAGTTGGGAGTGGAATTTGCAGAAAAATAAAAAACGGGAAAAAAAATATGAATAGACGCTCTCTAAGAGGATCTATTACAGTTATATTTAGCTTATCTGAGCTTTCTGTTAGGCAAAGCTGGTTAGAGAAAATTATTATTGTTTCCATGTATGGACATGTCTAGGCAGGTGTATCTGCGTGTCTCGTTTGTATGTGTACATAGTATGTGTGTGCATGTGTATAAAGAACTACTTAAGCAGGAAACTAACAGCAATGAAGGTTTAATGGAAGCAAGTGGAAACACTGAACTATCTTTTTCAATGACTTGGTACTGTAGAGATTTGTGTTCACGGGGGGTTAAAATTATGCTTTGATGTTGCAGATTGTGCCAGCATCTGCTATCCCAGACGGTTGGATGGGATTGGACATTGGACCTGATTCCATCAAGACGTTCAATGAATCTTTGGATACTACCAAGACCATCATTTGGAATGGTCCCATGGGAGTGTTTGAGTTTGAGAAGTTTGCAGTTGGAACAGAGGTATGTGATGACAACTTAAATATTGTAGGAATTTTGAGTTTAATATACACCAAAATATGTCACGCCTTCTTTACCCACAAACAGGGTAGGTGATTCACCAATCTTTGAGTAGGTCATCTAAAGATATGATCATAATGTTGTTGGTTATCCAAAAACATGAGCACCCAACTCCAGTTGTGACCTCAGGTGGTTTCCGCACACAACGCTTTTATAATGAATTGTTGTGTAATGGACAACTTACTCGCATTGCAGGCAATAGCTAAGAAGTTGGCAGAGCTCAGTGGAAAGGGGGTGACAACGATCATAGGAGGTGGTGACTCTGTTGCTGCGGTGGAGAAAGTAGGGCTTGCTGACAAGATGAGCCACATCTCGACGGGAGGTGGTGCTAGCTTGGAGCTTCTTGAGGGCAAGCCACTCCCTGGAGTTCTCGCTCTAGATGACGCCATCCCTGCTGCTCACTGAAGCGTGTTTTGTTCTATTTTGCTTTTTATTGCGTCCCTTCAATGTTGTTACATGCCTGGGTTTTGTTAGAACGGTAAAGGATCATAGTTATAGCTGATGTTGTTGAGGCCGCTTATCGGAGTGGTGAATAAGTGGGGTTCTCCCAAGCAAAAGTGAGTCATTGCTTGGGGTTAAGTACTCCAATTTGGAACAAATGTGATGAATTTTAGTAATCAATGCAAGGATTATTATAATAATCAGCGCATTGGGTAATGGCACTTCAAACTCAGTTGATACATGAATTGATCTTACTCTACAAATCTTCTGCTATTCGTTGAGCATTGTAGAGAGTAGCTCCAGAAAACCTGTTACCTACCCAAGTGAGAGAAAGGTCGCGAATTATATGCTTGGACCTGACCTCTAGCCCATAATGCTGGACCCAAACAAAGTTCTACTAGCAGGTAACATATGTAGGTATATAACTTGTAGCATAGATATCAATCTAACAATAAAATGACCCCTTTCTGAAACTTTCGATCCTACCAAATGTGGAGTTGGAAGATAACGATGGATGAACATCGAGAAGTTTTCAATTTGTAATCCACTTTCATAAGGTTGGAAATGTCAGAATTAGTCCACCAGATGAACGTCGAGAAGTTTTCAACTTGTAACCCACTATAGTTTGAAAGATTTCTTTCATGAGTATTTTGAATGTGAGATTATTAGGGAAAGATTACTCTCTAGTCTCTAGGGACATTTTGATCATTTCAACTTCAAATTCATGGACTACTTGGAGTGGAAAATATATTTTTCAGGGATGGAAACCTTTTTGTAAGGTCTTGGACTCGTTAATTCTTAGCATTACAGAAATGGGGTTTCGAGGAAATTCAGTCGTAGATGAAACAAGCCTTCAATTCGAATTCACGCCTATTGGAAAGAGCCGCTAAATCAAGTTCTCGTTTTAGGTGAAGGAAGTATGACTGCTTTACCAATAGCTACATAGGTTTTCATCAGACAATTCTTTTTTCTTGTTCTTTTTTTTTTTTCAAACAAGAAAGTTTAATAGTTAGATGGATTGGATTTTCTCAGATTTTTCACTTGAAATTTGAGACATTGACAAGGGAGCATTTGGTTTGTGCAACCTGGTCAAAACACTTTTTTGAGGATGCGCTCTGTGAATTTGGCTGGTCTGAAGGTGCATCAGAGGGTTTTGATGTAGGAAGCGAAATAGTGGTGAATAGGAGAGAGAGGAAGGCGGGATCGGGAAACAGTCAAGCTTTGGTAAGGTGGATTCTGGTTGTTGGATATCTGAGTCCTATTAAGATCTCAACCAATACACCAAAAGCACCTAGGTGATAGAGGTGCGGAAAGTTTTAAGTCTTAACCTTTAGGATTGTTACATTCCATCACACTTCCAAGGCCAACGTCCACAGTGGCCCACTCTGAGGTGGCTTTCACTAAGGTACCCCTATTTTCTCAATTTTTGTGAGCGAGCCCCCAGCATTTTTTTATCTGGTACCCCTATTTTCTCTTTTTGAGCGAGCCCCCAGGTAGCCCTTTCCTCAAGTTGCCCCTCTTGTGACTTGAACCCATGACGTGGGGTTGGCTCTGTTACCAAATGTTAAGACCCAAACCAATACACCAAAAGCACCTAGGTGATAGAGGTGTGGAAAGTTTGTCTTAACCTTTAGGATCATAACAGGTCCTCAATCCTATATACGGGTGAAACTGTTGGTATGCCATGCTACAAATAAGGACGAAGACTTGATCTGATTGCAGGGCATAGGTACTACAAATATAGGAAGAACCCTCTTTGCTGGATTTTTTTAGTGTATAACAGTTTTGCCGAGTTCTCCGCATGATCATCAAAACTACAAATATAATAGAAACCCTCTTTGCCGGATTTTTTAGTGTAGAACAGTTTCGCAGAGTTCTCTGCATGATCATCAAAACCTCTTATTTGAAGCTTTCTTAGCCATGTCATTGGATGAATTACCCTGAAAATGTATATGGACAGTCTGCTGTACTCCTAGAATCAAAATTTTCTAGTGGCTTATTAGAGAAAGAACAGTATCTAGAGATATTTTGAACATTTCTAGCTAACAATATTCAGTTTAACTTCGAATTCATGGACCACCCCCATTTGAAGATATTTTCATTTACTTTTCAGCAATGAAAAACCTTTTAAGGCCTTCAACTAATTATCATTTGCATGACACAAATAGGGGATTTAAAGAAAATCAGTTGTAGAAGGCAAGCATTGAAATTTAGCTATCTGGATTTTCACCAGACCATATTTTTTTTTCTGTCAAAAATAAGAAAGTTTGAACTAGGGATTTGATTTTTCTCAGATCAACCTTGAGCATTCATTTATGAGGGTAAATGGATTTTAAGTGGGCTACTTCTAAACTAGCGCTCGTAAAAAATTTCTAAGGGCAAAAACAATTCGACAGCATCCATGAACCACAATGGTGATTCAAACCAAGTGAGAACTTCAATCTAGTCAGCTCTATTGAAAACATGTGGTGTTCACACCATTTTGGATTCAAACTCCCCATACCTCTGCTACATCATTTCTTTATCCATGATCTACACACCAAGCTTAATACATGCTAGGTTACTAGTGGCTGTGGCAATTGAATCATTACTATAGTGTGTTTATGTTTGTAAGTGTCTCTGTATAATACACATACATATATCTATAGACATTTCATATATTCGTCCGAAATCAACTGTGGAATTGTGAAATAACAGGAGTATCTCAAATTCAAACTGATTCCCATAACATCGGTACATAAACCATATATACATGCTTGTATGTAGGTAGATACAGACGTACATTCAAACCCTACTCAGAACTTATTATAAGCCTAGCAAGGGTATACAACATAACCAGTTTATCAATAGTAGTTACTAAGTTTGTCCAGGCCCCACCACAAACTACGCTCCGTTGGACAAATTTGGACTCTAAGGAAGGTGCCCTATACAACTCAGCGTAGGTGATGCCTACAAGATAGAACACAACATGGTAAAAATCTCGATGTCTAGAAAATATGGCTGGAAGAAGCCAAGGGGCATTGGCAAGAGAGATGCAACTGACCTCAGAGTTTCTTTTGTTCCACGTCGAATTTTACAACGAATTGTTGGGAGACCAAGGCGCTGATGAGCCTCGTATCGGTGGCAACCAGAGAAACCTGTAGAGATACAAGACAAGTCGGATATTGGAGAAGTAAATGAAAGGTCATGAGACAGAATGAAGCCGAGCCAGGCCTTTGTAAGAGTTGAGAACTTCAAATGTTTGAATGGGAGATATGCACACATTTAATACTTCATGAACAGTTCAAATGAGCACGCACCATAATAAACTCCGTCAACATCGAGCACGTCAATCTGCAAGGTTATTAAATAAAGGAATGAATTAAAGTTTATTCTGAAATATAAATGCATGCAGAGATTGCATTCGGTATACTAATAGTTATTATGATAATAATAATAAATCACATAGAAATCTTTTTCTCAATGCCTTTCTTTTTCTATGCAAATTCATTATGATTTTGTCTCTTTTTCCCTTTTAAACTTGATAATTAGAGAAAGGAATTTTTTTTTGCAACTTTCGCAAAAGCTCAAGGATAGGAGTTACAAAGGAGATAGTTACAGTTTTTGGCATTTCTACAAGTCATCTTAGAAGAAAGTTGTTAAGTTACAGGGTGAAGTAACCTTGATAGAATTGAAGAAAAAAGAGAGCTTGATGTGAATGAAGAAATTAGAACTGGAAGCGTAAGGGTAGAGAAGTTGAGGAGGTGCTCAAAACAGAGGGGATTGATTGGAGACAAAAGTCTAGGGTCAATTGGCTCAAGGAGGGTGAGGAATACACCTATTTTCATAGAATTATCAATGGGAGAAGTAAAAAACTTAATTTCCAATCTTAAAGTTGATGGGGTTATGTTGGAGGAACCCCATTACATTGAAAGGGAGCTTCTGGGACTTCTTTCCACCTTATTCATTGGTGGGTCAGAGACTGAAAGTTGATGGACTTGAGTGATTCCAATCCCAGACTCAGCTCTTTCGCTAGAAACAGAGTTCGAAGAAGAGACAGAAAATGCTAATTTTCAGTTGGGATAAAGCCCCAGGTCCTGACAGCTTCTTCTTGTGTTTCTTCCCAGAATGTTGGGATATAATGAAGAAGGTTTGGTTGAAGTTTCTGATGAATTCTTTGCTAGGGAGATTATCAGAAAAGAAAGAAAGAAAGAAAGAAAGAAAGAAAGAAGGTGCTTTAGGGTCAAGGGACTTCTGCTCAATCAGTTTAGCTGGTAGTATCTAAAAAACCATTTCCAAAACCCTGCAGTTAAGGTTGAGGGATGTTTTGGGCTATGTAGTTTCTATGACTCAAAAGGCTTTTGTGGAGAATAGAGAAATTTTAGATGGTATCCTTGTTGTTAATGAATGTGTGTAAGAAAGTTGTAGGCCGGGGAATCCGGATTTTGTTGGCAATTAAGATTTGGAAAAGGCTTATCGTCGCATGGATTGAAATTTCCTCGACTATGTCATGAAAAGGGAAAGGTTTCGTTCATGATGGAGAAATTGGAAATGAGGGTGTATTAGTTCAGCTCATTTTTCTATTATTACAAATACCTCAACAATTCCCGATCGTTAATACACCGAGTCAATAAGCAGATTTTTGAGTTATAAATGCCCATTGTGTAAATATCAATACATATTGTACCATATGCACTACATATAATGTTTTTCATGTTACTGCCACTGCTATGATACATATCGATTCTAGTAAATTATTGTTGTGTATCATATGCTATGGTTGATACACAGAGATACATATATTGGTTTTTCAGCTTACCAATATGATACACTGCGATACATATATCGGTTTTTCAGCTTCCCAATACATGTCATGATAACAATATTTTAAACAATGTAAATGGTATGCCTAAAGGTTTCATTAAAGATATAGAGGCCTAAGACAACGTGATCCCCACTCCCTCTTTTGTCCGCTTTGTATCTAATTAAGGACTTTCATGTGGGAAGTGGAAGAGTCACAGTCTCATTTATAATTTGTGGAGAACATAATAATTTTTTGTAATGCCAATAAGGACCATATTCACAACTTGAAATGCTTCAAAAAATGTTTGTTTTGAGATTGTTTCAGGTTCAAAAGTAAAATTGGGAATGATTAGTATGGGGGCATTCACATGGAGAGTGGATCCTTGAGAGCCTTAGGCCCTTAACTAATATTTCGGAGCTTTTCCTCTCCTTTTGTTTCGGCTGTATAGTTTAGGGCCTTCTCAGCCCTCTTTTAACATATATCCTTTACCGATCAAAAAAAAAAAAAACAGGAGAGTAGTCCAATGAGATATTTTGACATCCTTTTGGGATCTACACCAAGTACATAAAATTTTGAGATCCAATTGCTGAAAATTTTGAAAAGAGTTTGGGGATATGGAAAAATAGTTATCCTGTTGGGAGGTAGAATAACTCTTATTAGTTTACCCTCTTGGACTTTCTAGCTTATCCTCTCTCTTTATTCAAAATTCCAATTAAGGTGGCGGTCAAGCTTTAAAAAGTACACAAAGATCTACTTTTGGATGGAGTTAAGGTATAGAAAGACCATCCTATGAAGTGGATAGGGAAGTGCATGCCTAAAGATGAGGGTGGGCTTGAATCTTCGAAGAACTAAGGAAATGAATCTGACTCTCCTTAATGGTTTTGAAGGTTTGCGACTCTAATAGTTTCTCTTCTTTTTTTTCTCCTTTGGCAAATATTGAGAAAGTTGATTAGAATCGAAAAGGATGAATCCAATGTAAAAGTGGACCATGTACATAATATACTAGTAGGGGTGGTGGTGGTGGTTTGGGGGGGAGCCACATTAGCTTAGAGAAAGAGAGAGAGACTGTACAACCTCATCCATGAGGATGCCAGCTTGTTAAGTTGGCAAAGTCATTGGGTGCTGATACCACGACTGGGTTTCCAAACTCATCCTCATGCACTTACCGACTAACCTACTGACTACCTCATCCATAAATTAGTACCATACTACCATTGGTTAATAATCCCAATTATTAACAATAACCACATAGGAAGCTCCCTTGTATTCCTTGAGAATGGTTACCAATAGATGTGTAACACCTTTATCCCCTTAACCAGCTCACTCTTGGTACATATTTTATCTTCGAAAATGCAATTGTTTCTTTCTTTCCAAACACATCAACCCAAAGCGAAATGAATACTCCTCCATAAAACCATTCCTCTTGGACGGAAACCCTCTCATCGCCAGCTTTGAATAAGTTCATGTATGGTACATGTGTCCTTCAGTCTCTCTTCATCTTGTTTGAGGTTAACAAGACTACACATTGGGGTATGCATCATCTAATACCTAAGCAATTTAAACCTTTCTTTATAGTACATGTCTTTTATATCATAAATTAAAGATCAACAACATAGTTTTAGCTTAGTTAAGCATTAAAAACTATTTAATGTAATGTAAATCTATATCATTGTGGATTGAGACATTGTCTTTTCCCAATGTCTCGTTTTATCTTGGTCAAGATGTCTCATTTCATCAGCTTACCGAGATGCAAAATGAGAGATTTTAAACCTTGTGGGGATTCACCACATACCTTTGCATAAGAAGCACATGTTAGGCATAATTTCCTAATTAATCAGGTGGTCCACCATGAGAATCTTATAGAGCACACGCTCCCACAAAAACAAAAATAAAGCCACCTCAGAAGGAATTGGGGTACCCCAAAATAATGTTTATAAAACCAAATCAAAGTAGCCAGGCACCAAAACAACCACAAGGGTGAACCCAAGCAGACCATGACATCATATGATGGCAAAAATATATTTATTTGAAATAAAAGTTGGTCTAGTTTGAATGGTTTAACTCCCCTAAGTGGAATAGTTTTCCAGTTCAATTGGTAGGTTTTAATAGTTTTAATGATTGAGAGAGGTTTTGGAATAAAATATGGGTTGATGTCCACCATGACCGGTTTTGGACCAGTTCACTAGTTGAACCAGCCGGTCCTGTCTAGTTTTCGAAACATATAAACTTAGCTAGAAAGGAAAATGGAGGATTACCTTGAACTGTAAAGGAGAAAGACCATATTCTGGAGGAGCTTTTTTATCCAAATTCCATACACTTTTGTCTTCTTTCAACGGAAGGGAAACGAATTCTATATAACCAAGGAACTCGACTAATTGATCTACCTTCTAAACATTGAGTATTTCAAAACGAGCATTCCAAAAAACTCTCTCCAATCCTCTCAAGAAAACTACTAAGGAAATTCCGTTTGGTCAGCCATCCCATGAAACTTTAGAAGGATACTACAATTCTACGTAAAAGTTCCTTGCCACACCACGTGTCCTCCCAAAATCTACTTTCATCCAAACCAACCTTAAACTTGATCCCCTGATGAAGTCTTCATACTAGGTTTCCTCCATATCTCTTTGGTTTTTGGTGATGCAAAGCAAATTTGGTATGGACTCTGCAAATCTATCTCTAAAAGCCATCCTTATAAGCCAAGTAAAGTCGTTAGTAGGCTTTGTCCTTCTTGTATTCATGTTTTTCATGATGTTGAGTCGGGGTCTTTCATTTACAATGACACAATGCAAATTTGGCATGGACACAAATACTTGAGTTGCAATATATCTCTAAAACCATCCCTACATTCCTAGAAAGGTTATTAATAGCCTTCACATACTTTTTCTCTGTGTGTTTGTTATGGCTGAGGGGTCTTTCGTTTTTGGTAATTCAAAGAAAAGTTGGTATGGATGTTGGAGTTTATGTTGCAGACCCACGTGGGTGTCCATAAGTGGGCTCTGTCCCACTTCCCACGTGGATTCCTTTATTCGTATGTAGGAGGGTTAAGTGGGCCAGCAACTTAACCCACGATTTATGTTTGTGGGAGTTAAGTGGGCCCACTACTTAACTCCACGATTTTGGCTTGTAAGGGGTTTTCCCCCATTATATATATATATATATATATATATATATATATATATAAACCTCTCCTCTTTCCCACATTTTCTCTCTAACCCTAATCTCCCTCTTCACCTTCTTCCGCCTCCACAACTATTCCTCTTCTCTCTGTAAATCTTCCCCACTGGTTACCATCTAAATCACAACATGGTATCAGAGCATGGTAGCTCTAGGGCATGTGTCTTTGTCCTCTAGTGCCTCCATTCGATTTAAGATGGTTATGTGACGGCGAGAGCATTTGAAGAAATCACAGAGAGCATTCTTGCGCGATCCATAGATCAATCTTGAGGCAAAACACCAGAGGTTCTGATTTCCTGGTTAGTTTTTTACCCCAATCGTATCAAAGATCCAGTCTTTGTCCCCTTCTCAAGCTTCTTCAGCGGTTTTTCAGCCAACACGTTTTCCGAGGATTTTTGGATTTTTGCTTTCCTCGAGATACGCACCACGGTAGGAGCCTCTGCCCTAGACGCCCTCTCCAGTATCCTCGTAGGGATTGTCAGAAGGTCGTTTCGCATTTTTCTGACCCTCGAAGCACCAATTTCTAAAAATCGGCTTGATCTCTAAAATTTTGGGTTTTCGATTTTCACGAGATTTGCACTACGGTAGGTGCCTCTGCCCTAGCCACTCCCTACAGTATCCCCATACAGACTGTTGGATATTCAGTTCGGAATTTTCTACTGGTCCGAACCCTACTTTCCAAAATATCACCTGGATCTCTCTCCAAAATTTGGGTTTTGATTTTTTTCGAAAATCAAACCTCCGTGGGCCCTCCTACCCTAGGCGCACCACTTATTGGATCTCTAGGGATCCTATGAACATTGTTACAGATTTTTGTGAGCTTCCGATTCACTACCTGATATTTATTGTGCTTCCGCTCTAATGAGTTCCTCCGAGGTTACATCTGAGGTCTCCGACTCTTCTTCCGTGGGTAGTTCGGTGCCCCATGGGTCTCATGGAGACCATAACCCACAGCTCTGCATCGCCACAGTGAAGCTTGATGGCACAAACTATCCGGAATGGAAGACTTCCGCTCTCACGTCATCGGGGGACGTGGTTACAGTGAGTTCCTGACCGGTGCTGCCGAACAACTGAATCCGACGGACAAATCTCACAAGATATGGGTTATGGAGAATTTAACTGTGATGTCCTAGCTACTTCATTCGATGTAAGCCCATATTAGCACAGGATTCATGTTCCTATCAATGGCCAAAGATGCTTGGGATGCTGTATCTCAGACATATTCCTAGGTGGGAAACTTTGCTAAGCTCTATGAGTTAGAGCAAGAGATTACATGTCTTCGACAGGGGGAGATGAAGCTGGGTGTACCTATTATGCTTCGTTTCGAAGCAAATGGGAGGAAGATAGATCACCACCAGAGTTACTCAACTTACTCTCCAGTTTGCACAGATCATGTTAAATCCTTTAAGGCTACGGTTGAACGTTCTCGGATCTTCCAATTTCTCTTCGGCCTTCATCTTAGCTTTGAGAGAGCCCGCGTTCAGGTTCTTGGCAGAGATCCTGCCCCCACCTCCCTAGCACAAGTTTATGCTTATATTCAGGGGGAGGACAGTCGCCGCTCAGCTATGCAACTCCATAGTGGGAGTGATACTCAGGACCGATCTGCCTTGGCTGCTATCAATCAGAAGAGCCAGAAGTTGAGTCCGAAGGAGTCCGGGGACGCACGGAGTTGAATTTAGGGTTAGGGTTCCAAAAGAAGAAGAAGAAGAAGAAGAGAGATTAGGGTTTTAGAGAGAGCATGTGGTAACAAACATGACTCCCTACTCTTCATTATATATAAGAAATACAATGGACTAAAAACTAAAAAGCCCTTACAAAATGTACAGGAACATAAGGGTACACCTGTCAACACTCCCCCTCAAGTTGGTGTGTAGATATCTATCATGCCCAACTTGCTAAGACACTGATGTAATTGATGATTGGAGATTCTTTTTGTGAATACATCAGCTACTTTCTCTTCAGTCTTCACAAATGGAGTACAAACCTCTCCAGATAGGATCTTTTCTCGTATGAAGTGTCTGTCCACTTCAATATGCTTTGCACGATCATGTTGGACTGGATTATGTGCTATGCTAATGACCACCTTATTATCACAATAAAGGCTAAGTGGATCAGTAACAGGAAACCCTAGCTCTGCAATTAAAATCCTTATCCATAACATCTCACACAAGCCGTGAGCCATAGCACGGAACTTTGTTTCTGTACTAGATCGAGCCACAACTGGCTGCTTCTTACTTCTCCATGTCACAAGGTTACCCCCAACAAAGGTGCAATAATCAGATGTGGATCGTCTATCGTCTTTAGCACCGGCCCAGCCTGCATCTGTATACGATTCCACTCTCATGTGGCCATTAGGCTTGAAGAGGAGTCCTCGACCAGGAGAGGATTTTAGATATCTCAAAATTCTATTTGCTGCCTCCGGGTGGGTCGCTCTAGGTGAGTGCGTATCTTGGCTAATCACACTCGCAGCATAGGCAATGTCTGGCCTGGTCAAGGAAAGGTGATCAATCTTCCCACGAGTCTCTGAAAGCTCTCGACATCCTGCAACAACGCACCATGAGCATCTCCTATCTTGTGATTTTGCTCTATCGGGGTGTCCACAGGCTTGGTCCCTAGTTTTCCAGTGTCTGTAAGGAGGTCAAGAATGTATTTTCTTTGGGAGATAAAGATCCCTTTAGTCGATCTAGCCACCTCTATGCCCAAAAAATACTTCAAGAGTCCCAAGTCCTTTATTTTAAACTCATTTGCCAAGTAATTCTTGAGTTTGGCAACTTGTGTAGCATCATTACCAGTCACAATGATATCATCCACATAGACTATAAGGGCAGTGATGCTTTTCCCCTGGCGTTTAACAAACAGGGTATGATCGGCTTGGCTTTGAGTATAATCCAGAGTTTTGACAGCCCTGGTAAATCTCTCAAACCAGGCTCGAGGAGACTGTTTTAGTCCATACATGGACTTTTTCAGTCTACAGATTCTATTGTCACTTCTTGCTGGGAGGAAGCCTGGGGGAGGACTCATATGTACCTCTTCCTCGAGGTCTTCATGAAGGAAAGCATTCTTCATGTCGAGTTGATGAAGAGGCCATGACTAATTGGCTGCCAGTGATATGAGAACCCTGATGGAGTTCTCAGTTTAACAATGAAGGAAATGCTTATAGGGAGCTTGGCTCTCTTATAAAATTTTAACTTGGCTCTTTTTTTCCTATTGTAGTGGGTTCTAACCACCTTTGGGGTTAATTTTGCCAAAAGTATCCCGACGAAATTGGGGTTAGTCCTATCCATGTCATGACCACCACATATGAGGGTTGTTCGTGCTGGGAAGCTACTAAATGGCTGCATCTTAGGGCATTTTGGATCCATCCATGGCATAGTCTCCACAGATCATGGCCATCCGCAATATGAGTTCAACGGATTGGGGTATTATGGGGTATGAGTTCCACGAATGGGGCTCTTCTTTAATGTGGGATTGCCTCAACAGACAACATGCAAATGGACTCATCCATGATGAGAAATCAATGGATAATCTAAATACGTTAAAGGGTATCCTTATATTGGACCAGGCCTCCATCCGTTCAAGGTTCAGTTTACATGGATGGCACCAGTAACCAGTTGGACTCGGATATCCTAGAACTGGCACCAAAAATCCTTTGAGCCCTGTTTTGACCTTGGGTGGGTGTGAGAATGCATCACTACTGTTGTTTGGGGTAGAAGCCCCTCTTATGGAGATTGTTTGCAATGCAAGTGTTGCAGATTGCATCCATAGGTTGGGTATGTCTCAGATCGACATTACTAGCCTCCTTAGACCTTACTTCACCTTGGGCTAACTCTTGGGCTACATATCTTTGTCAGGAGTTTCCTTGCCTCTATAATTTAGCCTATTTAAAAACTCCACTATTCGACTCTGGTAATTCCTTCTCCTAATGGCATCTCTTGGAACCTTAAATTTTGTAGGGATCATTGGGAGGCTTAATTAGAGGAAGTGACTTCTCTTATTGAATCCTTAAATGGTCTTTACAGTTACTCCAATGTCTAAGATTTGCGGGTTTAAATC
Organism: Euptelea pleiosperma; assembly: GCA_035048495.1. NCBI lineage: Eukaryota > Viridiplantae > Streptophyta > Magnoliopsida > Ranunculales > Eupteleaceae > Euptelea > Euptelea pleiosperma. The sequence goes on from CM068541.1 coordinate 31,466,069, forward strand.
CTAGAGCCGAATGGTTGAAGTCTTTCTTTAAAGTCTACATCTCTTTTGCACCCTCTCCCTTCCTGCATAAAAGGATTTGGAACCCAATGGATCCTCCTGAGATCAAAGCATTTTTGTGGTCAGCAACCCTCAAAAAGATAAATACTTGCAATGTGCTCTAAAAAGGGAGTGTAGAGCTCTCTCGCCACATATTTGCATGACTTGTTGGAAAGATCGGCAAATCACCTTTTTTATATTGTGAGATGAATAGGGATATTTAGAGCCACTTTCTCAGCCTTGTGGAATTAGTTAAATTGGGTCCTCCCTTGCAACATCTTAGATTTTATCATCAGCATGGAGGTTCTCTTAAGAAACATGCTGCATTCTTTGGCAATCAGCCTTGGTTGCAGTATTCTGGGAATTTAGGACTAGGGAAATGGAAATATTTGTTAATAAGCTCTCTAGCACTTTTGACATCATTGAAAAAATTAAGGTGATGGTCCATTATTGGGTTTTATCTTCAAAGGAATTTATTAGTGTATGTTGTATCAACATTTTGGGAGAGTGGAAAAAAATGGCTTGGTCCTTCCCCCTCATTTCATGTTGCTCCTTGACAAAGAGGGAAAGGGAGAGTATATTTGTCTTTTTCGGGTCCTTCAGGGGAATGAGACTCGAATTTGCATTCCCTTATTTTTCTATTTTCTAATAATACTATTTTAAAAGAGAATAAAAAACCACCAAAAGGAAAAACAGAAAACCATCCTAAAAAGACTCTGTAGTTCTCTGAACAATGCATAAAAGAGAATACCATGCATATGGAGGTCATATCAATGTCTAAAGGCATAAAAGTCATTTCCTAAAATGGTATTCGTGAGCAACCAAATTGCTCCTTTACCAAATATTGAACAAATGAGAGCATAAAGCATAAAAACTCTTGATAATTATAAGTGAAGAAATCCATGATATCCTTTGGCTTTTTTTTCCTTCCCGTTTTGACAAGTATGATTGTATTGATGGAAAGAAATCCACTATACAATAAAGGAAGAAGGCACCAGCTAGAGAGGAGGGGCCTCACCAACCAGGCAAAACTATACAAAAAGGAAAGCTAAACAGATCCAAAACTATCTTGTCCCAGCTAAAAGCAAAGTCCTCAAATCGAAAGCTTTTAAACTCAATGAGAATGGAAGATTGGTAATAGATAGTAGCACAAATCTTCACAACCGCTGAATCAATCACCTCCACTTTGTCCTCAAAAATATGATTGTTTCTCTCTTTCCATAATCCAGCATATGGCAAAAGGGATAAGCCTCCAAAGACACTGCCCGCAGGGATGAAAATCTTCTGAATGCCACCCAAGCAAAAGATTCTTCGTGCTTTGAGGAACCACCCAAATGATACCACAAAGCTGAAAGAATACTTGCCAAATCTTGCTAGCAAAGAAACAAGGGATACACAAGTGGCCAACTGTCTCCTAACTTGATCTACACATAAAGCACATGTTCGTATAATCTTCCTTCTACTAATTAGATGGTCCACTATGAAATTTTGATATGCACCACCATCCACATAAAAAAAAAGCCACCTTGGATGGAACAAGGGAACCCCACATTGGTTTGAGTTGAAAAGATAAGTGAAGAGTAGAATGAACGAATGGAGAAAACACCTTTTTATCCACTTCCACTTCCACACATGCCTCTTTATTCCTCACTTGGAGTTCCCCTATACAATTAGCAGATCAGCCACAGCCCCCAACTCCCAGTCACTAATATTCCTTCCAACACCTAAGTTCCCAAGAATCACACACTAGAGCACCATGAGAATCAAACACGGCATAAATTGATGGGAAGTAGAATAGAAGCAAGTTGTCACCACCCCAAACATCCTCCTAAAACCATACTCTATCCCCTTTGCCAACCTTGAAACGAATACATTTCATAAAATTGTGGTGAGTCTTACACACCCCCACACCATAGGAAAAGTTGACTGAGTTACTAAGCCATCTGAAACCCATACTCCCGAACATGCACTGAATAACCCTCTAAAACTTGAAGTGAAGTTTAGGATACCTTTCATGATATCCATTGGCTTTTATGTCCATCTAATCACATTCCCTCGATGTAGAACATAGAGAAGGTAATGTTAGTATATCCGAGGCCTTATGACTCAAACCCATGACATAAAGGATAAAGCCTAGGTGTTGTTAAACTCCTATATGTGGTATTCCTTTTTGTGTTTGACGATAAAAAAATTATATAATCAATATAGCCTATTTTGAGATCCCATTTTAAGTCAAGTACCTTTGGAAATCAAAAGATGTGATCCAAACCAAGTGTTGGGACTTTCAGGTGAAGTGCTGTTTCACTGGCTGAATTGGTTAGGGACAAAACATGACCCTAAGATCTAGCACCATTCTTTCATTAAAGAATAATTAGATAACCCTTTTATACACTAAAAGCTGATGACAAAACATATCCTTTGAAGACCCGATATTTGCATCAATAACAGCATGAAGTGTCTTCCAGTACATATACTTTTCACAAGGGCCCTCAGTTTTTAAAGAATTATTCATGTAGGGAGTATTAGAATGTAAAACAATTATTATCAGAAATCAAAGAATTAGAAGATCAGTATGAATTTCAGAAAGATAAATTAAGAGTTCGTCAACAATTCTGCTATTGATAATTTCGGAACGTAGTCCTATATGCTACCTGTTGAAACAATTAGCTTCTGTTCATGAATGCACCTTGCACTGCATTATATTACTATGCAGCCATATACAAATCAATTAGTTAATACTTAAAAAATTGGAATAAGAAATAACCAAATCAGACTAAGCCGTGGTTGGGCTTACCGGTACTTGGAGCCCGATCTCTCGAATGCTCTCCATGAGATCCTTCACCTTCTCGGGGTCGTTTGCGCGTGTCCGCATGAGTGGTCTTCGTATCTTATCAAGCGGAATTTCAAGAATTACAGGGCCTCCGGATTTCGGTGAGGTGAAAGGAACCCCTGAAACCAAAAGAATCCAGCAAATTACTTGCAATTACAACAGGGCGATCAAATTTGAATGAAAAATCTCCAAACCCATCGATAATTTTGCTAAATGGAACTCTTTAAGCTAATAGAACCATTGAAAATTGAATGAGGCAAAGAAACCCAGAATGAAAATAGAGTTAGAGAGAGAGAGAGAGAGAGAGAGAGAGAGAGAGAGAGAGAGAGAGAGAGAGAGAGAGAGAGAGAGAGAGAGAGAGAGAGAGAGAGAGAGAGAAAGATTTTATATGAGTTCACAGGAAGAAATGCTTCAAACTAAGAAAAACCCATCATTTGTGAGTTCAAAACACTTCAAACCCAGTAAAATTTAGAGTGAATAGAGCTGCAGAGATAGAGAGAGATTTTCGTTTTCCATTAAAAGTAATAACAACCCATTTGCTATGAAAGATAAACCTCAGAACCCAGAAAAGGAATTAAAGTATCAGAGAGAGAGAGAAGACCGTTACAGGTAGCCGTTATAGAGAAGTTCCTGAAGTTGTTTGGGAGATGCAGAGGAAGATTCGCCATTTCCTTCCGAGTTCCAACTTCCAGTCAGCCAGTCTCTCTCTGTCTCGACTCTCAAGTCTCACCACAATCTCAAAAATGATTTAGTAGAAGAGTAATGATGTGATGATGCCGGGTTCATTGGGCATATAAGGATCTCAAGTTTCCAACCGCGTCATGGATCGTTCCTTGTATTGCATGTGTCCCTGAAAACATATCAAACGGTTACAGCAAAATTTCAGAAAAGTGCAGACTTAAAGGTGACCCCACTTGTTGGATTGTTCAAAAACTTATATAATCCACTTTTGATAGAGCTAGAAATGTCAGCTGGGCTTATTTTAGTGAGGTATTATCTTACCAAATATCAGCCCTTACTAGGATAAACTTGCATCCATTTTATACACCCTCTTCCTTCATTGAGCTGTGGGCCCACACATGGAGATCATGTAAGACAAGTGAGTTGATCATGCCAAAAAAAATCTGTTCATTATATTCCAACATTTCTAACCTCTTTACCTGAATTTTAAAAAAAAATCAAATGATTCAAATAAACTATCATTTTGGATCAACTTTTTATATGATTATTGAGGAAAACGAATTTTTGTGGTGAAGACAATTCAATATATACAATTGTATTGTCCAATATGATTTTCATATGTGACCCACTGCGGATGTAAGTTTATCCTAAGGGTCACTCTACCGGCGCCCACCTCTTTCGGCTGGGTACCTACGTGGACCAAAATGCCCTTGCATTTCAAATGGGCACCCCACCCCTTCTCCTTCGTCTCTATCTCTCTCTCTCTCTCTCTCTAAGATAACTCTTTCCCTCTCTTTCTCTCTAATGTAACTCCCTCCCTCTCTTCTCTCTCCAATGTAACTCTCTCCCTCTCCTCTCTCTCTCTCAATCTCTCCCTCACTCTTTCTCAATCCCAACCTCTCACTCACTCTCTCTCAATCTCAACCTCTCTCTCTCTCTCTGGGCATTTAGCCCTATGTAGCCCATGGCTAGCCCAACCGTGGCTACCAGTCCCCATGACAGTGCAGCACTGTGGGGGCTAAATGCCCAGAGAAAGAGAGAGAGAGGTTGAGAAAGATAGAGAAAGTGAGTGAGGGAGAGGGAGAGAGATTGAGAGAGGGGGGAGTGAGAAAGAGTGGGAGAGGAGAGAGAGAGTGTGTGTGTTTTACACAGTAGAGAGAGAAATAGATAGGAGAGGGAAGACGAAGGAGAAGAGGTGGGTGCCCAGCTGAAAGAGGGGGTTTTTTTAGAATCTTTTTTTTGGTCTTGGATGTAGGTGCCTAGCCGAAAGAGGTGGGTGCACGTAGAGCGACTTTTATCCTAAGTGTTCATCTTGCTTGTAAATGGGGTATTTTAATCTTTGGAAAATTGTTCAAATAATTATCAGATTAATTTTTTATTACCAAAAGTTCATAACTTTTTTGAAATACCCCCCAAAATTATCGATTACTGATTTTGCCCTTGAGTTCTGGGCAAATAATTATCAGATTAATTTTTTATTACCAAAAGTTAATAACTTTTTTGAAATACCCCCCAAAATTATCGATTACTGATTTTGCCCTTGAGTTACGGTCATGCCATTAAAAGTGACTGAAACAGAGCTGACAGGCCGTACGCCTACACCCTGCCATTACCTATGAGGATAAATTTAGTCTGCATACCTTTGTAGACTTAAAAGTATGCAAACATTGTTGGATGTCCATTGAAAAATGTCTTATTCCAATGTTTTTAAAAAACTTATTTTATAAATTAAAAACATGTTTTTCAAGGAGCATTCAATGGTGGATACAATGTTTACATACTTACAAGTCTACAATCGGATTGAATTTCTCCAACCAATGACGTCTCTCTCACTCTAATTTTAAGGCAACAGTCCGATCATCTCGATAAAAAAAATGATTATGATCTAACAGTTGAAAATATCTCCATGAAAATCAGCCGACATTTCTCCTCCCAACCATCATGTCATTTGTTTTTGATAAAATTGTCATCTATTTTTGACAGGTTTGTCATTTGTTTTTCTGAGGTTTGGCATTTGTTTTCCTAAGGTTTGTCATATGTTTTAGCTTATTATGTCCTAAGGGATATCATCTGTCCAAACAGAGGGACCAAAAAAGTTAGTAGCTTTTCCTGCTATGGTATGAGCTACCTTGTTTGTAGAACGAGGAGAGTGGATAATATTTACAGATTCAAAAGCCTGTTTAAGATCCAAAATGTCAGAAGCCCAGGCACTAGAGAAGAAACCAAGGGCTGTAGATTCAGCAGACAGCACTTCTGTAACTAGTTTTGCATCAGCCTCCAGGATGAGATGTCCCTTGAAGAATTGAGCAATTAATTAGAGTCCCCATCGCATAGCTCGAATCTCAGCTTCTTTGGCTGATTTGGATTGAGAGTTAATTCCTCCTGCCAAAAGACATGTGCCCTTGTTGTTACGTAAAACAAAGCCCAATCCCGCCTTTTGAGTTTTGGAAACCCATGATGCATCAATATTAAGCTTTAGAGCTCTCTCTGGAGGGGGTCTCCATTTTTTATTTGAGAGTTTTGGTCGGCCCGGTTGGGTCAGAGGACCTATGTAAGACGGGATGATATGCAGGATTTGAAAGGGGTCCTGTTGATGATTTGAGAAGATAGTGTTATTTCTGTACAGCCAAATCCTCCACATGATGACACAAATATAATGTCCCATGTATTCTCCCATATTTTTTCTGGCCTCTGGGTCCGTCAAGAGTGAAAAGAACCAAGAGAAAAGCTCGTCCTCAGACTGATTTGCACAGCGAAGACTAAGGGGGATCGCAAACCAAATTTTAGCTGAGACCGGACATTTAAAAAGGGCATGAATGATGGTTTCCTCATGATGATGGCAGCGAGGACATGTCGTAGGAATCAAAGAGATTCTGGAATTGAGGTGTGCTTTCGTTGGGAGCATATTTCGAGTGAATTTCCAGATAAACAATTTTACCCTGAAGGGGAGGTTAAATGCCATATTTTTTTTTTTTCCATATAAGAGCGTTTTGTGGGCCATTTGAATGCAGCTCATTCTTGTGACTGATAGTTCGATATGCTGTTTTGACAGAGAAGAGACCTTGCGGATGAGGAACCCAGTACCATCGATCAGGAAAGGGATGGCGGCTAAGGGGGATGGATAAGATATCTTTCACATGAGTTTCTGGGATAAGAGCTTTGATCATGCCTTCATTCAAGGTTCGAGAGGAGGAGATTAAATCACTGACCTTTGTGATTTGACAATTTGGCGGCTTAGGAAGGTAGATTTGTTGCTGATTCGAAGATGGAACCCAATTATCTTGCCAAATATCAATGTCTTTCCCATCACCAACAATCCATTTCACATATTCTTTAAACCTGTTCTTTGTTGTGAGAATTCCCTGCCAGCACCAAGAGGCTCCTGTAGTCTTTCCCACTCTTAGGAATGGGGTTGTGTGACAATATTTTCTGATAAGATGGGTGGAGAGTAATGAGTTTGGCTCGTGTTGTATCTTCCAGGCATTTTTGAATAGACTTCATGAAAAGTACGAAAACCAAGGCCTCCAGCCGTCTTACTTTGGCATATAGATTTCCAAGTCACCAATCTCATTTTTTTCTTTTGATCCGAATCCCCCCACCAGAATTGACTTGTGAATTTATCCATCTCCTTGTAGATTTTTTTGGGGAATAAGAATGTTTGCATTAGATACGAAGGAACCGCCATCACCACTGCTTGAATAAGAGTAGATTTCTCTGCCTGGGATAGGCATTTTGCTCTCCAGCCTTGTGTAAGAGTTTTGATTCTTTCTACACAGCTACTCAAGGCTTTTGATCGGGCTCGACCAACAAAAAGAGGAGTGCCTAAATATTTTTCAGAGATTTTCAAATTTTTGATTCGGACAATAAAAGAGATGGCTTTCTTTTGTTTGTGGTGCAAGGACGGACTAAAATGTAAGCCAGATTTGTCAAAATTTATCTGTTGACCAGAGATGCGACAAAACTGGTCCAACAGATCTATGATATTTCGAGCTTCCACCAGATTTGCACGGCAAAATATCATGCCATCATCTGCAAAAAATAGATGAGAAATATGAGGACCTTGTCAGCAGAATTCTAAGCCACGAATCAGGTGAGAAGTTTTTGCTCGCTGGATCATAAAAGATAGGGTGTTCATACAGATGGTGAAGAGAAAGAGAGAGAGAGGATCTCCTTGTCTCAATCCCCTACCCGGTTTAAAGAAATCAAAGGGTGAACCATTAAGTTTGATAGAGAAAGACAAGGAAGTTATGCACCGTTCATCAAAGACACCCATTGGTCATGGAAACCTATAGCTTGCAGCACTTTCAATAACATTTCCATTCAACTCTGTCATATGCTTTTGCCTTATCTAACTTGAGAGCCATCAGTCCATGTCCTCCTTTCTTCTTTCACTGGAAAGTTTTGAAGATTTCTTGGGCCAAATGGTATTTTTTGAAATTTGACGGCCCTTTATGAAAGCCCGTTGGCTAGGATGAATGATACGAGGGAGAATACGACGTAGCCGAGATGATTTTGTAACTGACGTTACATAAACTGATGGGTCCGAACTGTTGGGGGCTTTCAGGAGCATGGACTTTTGGAATTAGAGCAATAGCTAGTATGGTTGAGGTTTTCAGGGGAACAATCATTGGTCATCACATAGGACACCATTTGAAAGATATCTTCTTGAATGACTGGCCATAATTTTTGAATAGGGCAGTAAAACCATCCGGTCCGGAGCCTTGTGGGGTCCCAAAGCAAAAGCAGCCTCCTTTACTTCTTATCTTGAGACTGGGCAAATAAGATTTTCATTTTCTTCTGCTGTGATTTGAGGGAGGTTTAAGTTTTGAAGTATCTCAAGATGTTGTGGTTCCTCAGAAGTGAAAAGATTTTTGAAATGAGAGAGCAAAACGTTTCCAATTTTGGTTCTAGAATTTACTGATTCTCCTTGAACATTTTTGATCCAGTTAATCCGATTTTTTCGACGTTTGATAATCGTGGAAAGATGGAAAAATGTGGTGTTTTTGTCTCCTTCAGCCAGCCAGATCTCTCTAGATTTGTCCCTCCATATTTGTTCTTCTTTCAAGATGGCTTCATCAAGTTTGTGGGTGGCTTCTCTTTCTGCCATGATTTGTCCACTCGAATGGGGTCTACATTGAATGTGAAGAAGTTGATTTTGCAAATGGTTTATCAGATGTCGACTATCCACTCTAGTTTTCTGGTTCCAAATTTTTATTTTGTGTTTCGTTTGTTTCAGCTTTGAGTTAACTTGGACAGTATAGGGGCCAGTTAAACGTGGGTCCCAGGTTTCTTCGACAATAGATTTGCATGTTGGATCGTCTGCCCACATTGATAGAAAGTGAAAAGGACGATGAAGTTTTTCCATTTCAGGAGAGGAATTTACCAGGATTGGGCAATGATCTGACGCATAGATGGGAAGATGAGTAAGGTGGGCGTCCGGAAATAGAGTTCTGCAATCATTGTTAGCAAAACTTTTACCTAATCTTCCACGAATATGAGCAAAATCAGAGCGTTTGTTCGACCAGGTATAGGCATTTCCAATGAAACCAAGATCAGTGAAATCTTCTTCATGGAGAAATTGAAGGTAAGCATGGTTATAGTTAATCGAGGATGGGGATGTTGCTTTTTTTTTTTCCCAATCATGATTTAATTCATTCAGATGATCTCCCATGATCAGCCAGGGGCCTTTGCATGTTTGAGCGTGATTCTTTAGATCTTTCCACAAAATGTGACGATAAGCCGCTCGAGGATCTTCGTATATCAGAGACAGATACCAGGGAGTACTTTTTGGTTCAGACAGAATTTGGCAGTGGATCCCACGTGCGTTGGAAAACAGAATCTGAAGATTTAGACCCAGTTTCCAACAAACCAGAGGACCTCCACTCCAACCATTTGCTTCAACTTCCGCCCATCCGTGAAGCCCAGATTTCTCATTAAAACCGCTTGTTTTGTAGAGGTAGCCCGTGTTTCCGACAGAAAAATGATGTCAGGATTTATTGTGCGAACGTGGGTTTTGAGAGCCCGAATTGTCGAGTGTTTCCTACTCCCTCAGCAATTCCAAGCAAAGATCAACATCTGGAGACTGGGGACGGATAAGGGCCTGCCACCCACGCCCGCACAAAGAATAAAAATGCCCATCTAGTGAAGATGATGTAAAACATAACTTTGGAAAGAAATAGGAAGAGAGAACTTTGAAACTCATGTGCATAAACCACAACAAAAGGGGACTGGTACGTACCTCAGTGACGCGATGTCCTGATGGGTGATGCATTTCCTTAGTATGTGTGGATGGAGGAGCGATTTCCACATCTTTAGTCAGTTGATCATCTGAATTCAGCCGTTGGTGGTATGAGATCATGAGGGAATCAGGCTCAGAAGTTGGTGTACTCAGCACAGGTTGGGGGTAATGGGGGTATCTCCTCAATCATACTCTTTGCTCCACAGTGTTGCAGAATGGAGTGCATCAATCAGCTTTGGTTGATGTTAGAGTGCCAGAACTTAAATTTCACCAGTGAAGGTGGCCTACTTCCAAAAATGTTCCACATCAAAAGTTTTCCCGGCAAACTATTTTTTTTTTCTATGGGTTCATTGGGATCCATCACTCAGCCACCTTGGCCAATTTTAGTGGAGCTGAGCTATGATACATAATTCTATATCAAAAGTTGGATATAGGAATCCCTAAAAATTCCACATGGTACACTCTTTCGGGCCCACTGACCCCAATGAATGTTGGCACCACACCTTGTTAGACCCACACGCCAAAAATGATCTTGATTGGCAATTTCCAATAACTTGATTTGAGCACTTTTTCATCACGGGATTCATGAATAGGCAAATGGATGGGTTCCAAGCCCATGATGAAAGAATGTTTGAATCACATGGCTAGAAATCACTAATCAGGCTGATTTTTGGTTTTTAATTCTGTTAAACAACGATTTACCCCAAAAGATCAACTATGTATACCAACGGGTCGTCGGGCAATCACAATACGTGAGTGAGAACACACCCTCCGCTAAAACTCTTCCTCAGTGGGAATACACTCCGCTGGCCTTAAGACTCTTTTACCATGTTAAACAACCATTCACCCCAAAAGATCAACCTGTTGGGGAAAGACGAAACCAGTATGTATACCAACAGGTCGTCAGGTCATCACGACATGTGCGCAGGAACACACCCTAAACCCTAACAATTTCCACCAAGAGGCGGACCAAAGCTTCATGGGTTAGTAAACCTCAACGAGAGTGGCCACATGGAATTTTGAGGGATTTCAAAATATGTGAAAGCCTTGCAAGTTCCAAAAAATTCAGAGCACCAGGCAAGGACATTATCGTTGTCTTATGGGGATATTTCTGTCAATTAAGCACGAACGTCCATTCTCTCACTGCATTATCTTCTGTGACTGTGACATGGGCTTATCTGGTTCCCAATAATATTCAAAAAGTTCCCCAAAAACAATTGGGATAAAAAAAAAAATGGATGCAATGCAAGTAGCTCTTCCTATACTGGGAATCGTTGCAGTTGCCGCTGTTACATTCTATGCAGTAAGCTTTGCTGAGATTCGAGAGGTTGGTACCCCTGTTCTTCTGCAATGGAAATTCTCTCTCTTCTGTTTTTTATTTTTTTGTTAATTTTCTTCTTCATGGGCAGAAATCTTTTAGAGAGTTGGATGAGTCAGATTCTGAAAATGGAGGGTTTAAGTCATCTTTGAGCTCTAGAGAACGCCGAGCCAGAAGAAAATCAGACAAACAAGCAAGAAACTGAAGAATCTCTTGTGGGTTTTTCTCTTCTTGCACTCTCGTACAATCTAGCCGCCTACTAGGGGTGTGTATTTCAGCTTATTGTTGTAGGAACTATCTTTTTATTTTTTTTTCTCAAAGTCCACAGGTTCCTGCTCAGAAACCAAAAGGCTCAAAACTACTGTAATATTTTGTAATTTGTAACAATCCGACAAGTATTTCCCATCATCTTCTGACTAATAATTCTGTGCTGCAAAGAACATGTGAAGACATTTTTGTATAAACCATCTCATCAACTAGAGATTTGGAACCCCACACCCCCAAAAAAAAAATTGAAGGAAAAAGGGACGGTATATTGACACCAGCGTTTTCGCTCAGTAAACCCAAAAATCCTAATCCCCCTTTTTTACTCGTCACACCCATGAAAATAAAAATAAAAAAACCTCCCTCCTATCTTTTCTCTCTCACTGGTTTTGGGCTGCCTCCGCAGCCCGAAAAGAGAGAGAGAGGCAGCCCAAAACCAGTGAGAGAGAAAAGACGTACCTACCTGCGGTCTTGATGGCGGCGGCCTCCTCCTTCTTCTCATTTTTCTAATTTTTTTTTAGTTGGGAGAGAGGGAGAGAGAGAGGGCAAGGGCGAGGTACCTGCGGTGATGATAGCAGTGGCCTCCTCCTCCTCCTCCTTTCCTTTTCTCAGGTTTTTTTTTCTGGTGATGGGTGTGATGAGTGAAAAGTGAGGGATGGGTTTGTTCCCGTCCCACTAAATCCTCAATCCAGATCATAGTAAGATCGTGAATCGAACAAATTATTCAAAATTATGAACTAAACGATGATCTATTGAATGGTTCAGAACTATTCATGATTAAATGAATACAGCCAAATTGTTCGGGAATAATCCACGAACTATTGTGAATTATTCCCGGATTATTCACTTTTAGTCATAAAAGGCCCATTCCGTAGTGCAAAAATGCTGTCAACCTCTTTTTAATTTTAATTTTTTTTATTTTAAATATATTTTTACAAAATCTTTAAACTAATTTATGAATGAAAACCCAAACTGTACTCAGGGCTGGACCTCATTTGGGATAGACCGGGATTAAGAATCTTGGGCCTGGTGTGGAGAGACTACTGGCTCCTGCACCCACTTATAGTGATTAGGTCATGCCCCAGCCCGTATTTTTTGCCGAGATTTAAAACCTGCTAAAATTAGGTATGCATTGGGTCTGACCTGCGCAATATAATCAGTTTTATTTTCTCTGGTTTGGTTGTTAATTCTGTACATTACTCCCAAACACAAGATTTCCAATTTCGAAAAAAAATAAGATTTAAGGACTCACAATTTTCAGATTTTCCAATTCCATGGCTGGTTCCCAAACAAACCCTCAAAGGAGATAGAAGTGAATCAACAAAAAAGGGAAATGAAGAAATTCGATATACTACAATGGCCTTCTGATAAATGGTTACATCATCATCATTGAATTGACAAACATGAATATACCCTAAAACAATTTAATTTATGAATCAAATATCGCCTTAATCATTTTATTTCTCTACCATATACAATGTGAGACTACTTATAGTGACAACCCATACTCGGGGTTTTCGGGTGCTAAACTTAACCTAACCTTGCCATGGCAAACTAAGCAAGGCGTCAACAATGACAATGTGAAAGACTTATTTTACTTATAAATCTGCCGAGGAAACTCCAATTACCTTGGTGATGGGAGCAGCATTTATGGGATGAACGCAGGGCACTTTCTGGCTCAGAATGAACAGGTACTGTCATGCAATTAGGGTTCACGTCTCCCCATACCCAAAATCTTTTGCTGCCAATATACATAAATAATCAGATTGGAGATTATGGGAATTGAATGATCCTTGAGCTCCAGCTTCAGATCATTGCCGGTGGTGGTATCATAGAGTTGTGACGGCGGTCCCAGTCTTATTCGAACAGAGACAGGAGCAACCTGATTCAGTCAATTCCCTCCTTATGAGACGTTTGTCACGATTAATCATCAGTTTTATTAGGGGGAGCTTCAAAGAAACTTGGCGCCAGATCTCGTTCACTGTTCCATTTGGATCCTCGTACTCAAAATATCGTTTCACCTGTATCATACAATTTATATTGCGCAAACTGGCCTTAGCAGACTACTTAATGTCTCCCCACTTATTTGGAGGACAACTTCAAAAGTGAAGATAAACAGTAGATAGATTTTAATGCAAGATACATAAGAAATCATCATAAGAAATGCAAGTCACAAGGTTAGAAATTTTGAAGAACTTTCAAAAAATTTCAACAATTCAGAGTTTTGATGACCATTTTTTCTTTTTTGACAAGTGTAGAGTTTATTGAAGGCAAGAAACCAAGAGGGATTACAAAGTCTTCTACAAAAATTACAGTATTTTGACAAATTTTCAGAATTTTGTTTCAATTTCAGCCAATATGTATGTGACACGCACAAAAAACTTATGCATATCAATGTATATGGAAAACTTTTTTCTTTTTTTCTTTTTGCAGGCGGGGAGGGGGTGGCATGGGCTGTAGAGAGTACATGTGATTAGTTTGTTTCTTTTAATCATTAATTATAGTCATTCAATTACTGCCGATGGACGTGTATCTATGTAGTTTCCAAATGATAATTATATCATCATTTTGCAAATCTTTTCCAGAATAACGATTGATTCAACAGAATGAAAACACAAAAGTAGAATCTGAAGAAAGTTGACCAACTTCCTACAGTTCACGTTTTAATAATGAAGATGTTAGCTAAGTCATAATCAGGGAAACAGTAATACTTCTTACAGGAATCAACTGGCTTATTAGTTGCTATCCATTTGACATTATTTTACAACAAATCCAATTAAATTCTAAGAAGTTCAGTGATTCATTTAAGCAAGCAACCAAGCAGGTAAAAACTTGGATGATACGACTAGTTCAATATAAATTCTCGAAGAAAATGGGTTCACATCCACTAAAATGTGATTATGTAGATGATATTTACTTCAGTCTTGAAACTTGTTATTCATAGAAATTTTCTGCCTAATTCTTTTTCTAAATGAGTTTACTTATGAAAAGAAAACGTTTGATCTTTGTAAAATAAAATTGCTACAGGTTACCCTATACACCAAAAACCATAATAAACCTAGTAAGTCATTACCCATGTCTAAGATTTTTAATTTCCATATTTCTGATACATATAAATGTGAGGTGCATTTCAAATAAGAAACACTAGTTATTGTAATCAGTGCCAGAAATATTTCCGTTTCATATAAATGTGAGGTGCATTTCAATTCTTCTTTCATAATTTCCGTTTGTCGTCCTAAGGGGGATGGTGGCTTGGGGATTAGGAGCATCTCTGTTATGAACGAGGCGCTTCTAGGCAAATGGTTGTGGAGGTTTGGGGTTGAGACCTCAAGTCTGTGGAGAACGGTGATGGCGGGAAAATATGGAGTATCGGAGTTTGATTGGGTGGGGATAGCGGTTTCTTCGACATAGGGTTGTAGTGTGTGGAGAGGTATTATGAAAATTTTGGATAAATTATTTGATGGTGTGTGGTTCAAGGTGGGACGTGGGGATAAGAGTCAGATTTTGGGAAGATAGGTGGTGTGGAGATGTCTCTTTTATGGAGGAGTTTCCCGGATTCTATGCCTTATCTAATAAGAAGAACTGTTTTGTCATGAATTGTTTAGAGAGGGATGGGGAAGTTTTTGCTTGGAATTTTGGGTTTAGAAGGAGGATCAATGATTGGGAGATTGAAGGGATGGCAAGATTATTATGCAGACTCCAAGATTGTAATCTGAATCCTGTAGAGTCGGATAGATGTGTTTGGGAATGGTAGAAGGATGGTTGTTTTACGGTTCATTCCTTCTATAAAGCTATATGGTCGTCTGGGGGGCTTCTTTCGCTTGGGGTGTTAAAATTCCGACGAAGATTGCTTTCTTCCTTTAGATAGCGTCTTTAGACAGAATTTTGACGGTCGGTCATTTGAGAGCTAGAGGTATTATTATTGTATACTGTGTGCAAGTGAAGTGGGGAATCGGTCAATCATTTTCTTCTTCATTGTGAGGTGGCTAAATCGGTCTAGAATTCCTTTTTAGTGGACTTTGGGGTGGCGTGGGTTCTTCCTGCTACGTTGTTAGATCTTATCTCCAATTGGCAAATTTTGGCTTTCTCGCATAGAGGACATATTTTATGGCGTATGTTACCCTTTACGATTGGGTGGAGATTATGGAAGGAGAGGAATCAAAGGGTGATGCGGGAGCATTCTACTACGATAGTCCACGCTACACCGAATCTATGCCCAGTCAAGCAAATTGACCATTTTTACTATTTATAATAAATATGAAAATTACTATTTATAATAAGTCCTATTTTTACTATTTATAGTAAATTCTGATTTTACTATTTTTAGATAAGTGGACCCCAGGAAGATTTGTTTTAATTTAACTAGGATTTTCAATTGAAATTAGATTTTATTTCCAATGATGATTTTTATTATCGATTGCAATAGTTGACTTGTATTAGGAGTTTCTAATTCAATTAGATTAGAATTAGGAAAGTTCTAGTAGGGAGTCTTATAAAAGGTGATGTACCCTTTGATTTTGATAATGAGAAATTATGAATGAAGAAATAGAAATCACTTTGTGAAATCTCTCTCGTTGTGTGAAGCCATCTTCTCTTGGTACGAAGCCGAATGTATTTTTCTATCCCTATCTCTCTCTATCTCTTCTCTCTTATTTTTTTCTCTTTCTTCATCTTTATTTTCTTTTTCAGTTAATTTCTTACCCAAGAAAACCCAAATCATACCTCAACACTGTGAATAGTGATGCGTAAATAGTAAACTTCGCTTCATTCCCTTTCACAAATCATAGGGCGGTTCTTCTGTCCTGCGTCAAAGGGTCTTTGAAGGCAAGGAGGAAGCGGTGGCAAATATCATTCTCAATATTAAGGCATTGATGCTATATTGGATAAAAGCGCCTTTAAGGAGTGTGGGGGCTTATTTTTCGAAGATCTTGTAGCTCGATGGGGATTAGTTTGTTCTATTGATGGGGCTTAGTGATTGATCTCATTTTTTCTCTTCCTTCTTTCTTTTTTCTTTCTCTTTGAGACCTGATCTTGGTAAGTCTCCTTGACCTCTAAGGCTGCCTTTGTTTGTATCTTTTTCCTTTAAATATATTTGTACTTATAAAAAAAAATCAGGAGACTTCTGACTCAATAATCTTTTTGATAAGCTGACTCAATATATTTGAATCCATGTAACAAGGATGCTACATGTTTGAAGAACATTCCGCTGCTTAAAACATGCATGTCCAACATGTGTCTTGCACAATTGACACTCTTGTCACGAAAATAGTAACTACCATTATTATTGTTTTCAACTACTAATTACGTAGTGTTATAATCGTATATGTATCTATTTAACTCGACATATTTTATTTTGTATGTATACTTACCAGTGATATTAATTACTAATACTATAATATGTCGCTTAATATATCAAACCAACAGAACAGTCTTGCGTTGGGCGTATCAGGGTTTGTCAAGAAAAATATGTCAAACACCTCGTGTCTATATCTATCTTACAAAGATATAGAGATACTTAATCCGTATTATATGTTCATATCTTCTTGTGCTTCTATCCATTTTATAAAAAAAATCTCAGTAATTAAAGTAATTCTTTACACTATAAAACTAAATAAACATTAGATGTGTATGCACATAAAGGCTATTAGGAATTGTTGCATCCATGGTTTAAAAAGGCTTTTTGAAGCTATGCCTTGGGGCCCGCCTTGCCTTGAGGCTCTAAGAAACAGCCTTAAGGCTATAGCCTCAGTGGTCGTTTTTAAGGCTTAAGCCTCAATACGTTGAGGCTATAGCCTCGAGGCGCACATGAGGCTATAACCTCACTTTTACACAATAAAATCCAAAATCGTAACCCCTTATTTTTCATTTTTTTAACTTTTTCCACTTCTTTTTCTAAAATACCTCCCCAATAATCTTTTATGATAAAAACAACCTAAAAGGTCTTAATTTTGTTCTCTAGAACCTTTTATTTGTGAGAAACCCAAAATCTAAGCTTTCATCCCTACTTTTCTCCACTAGAAAAAAATTCTCATAGAGCTCAAATCTCATCGGATTTTGATTCCATCACTTCCTATGGTTTTCTTGTGAGAAACCTCATCAAACTCAAGCAAGTAATCAAAGCATTACAAACTTGCTCAACTATTTTCCTAGTTCTATCTTGTTAGTTATTTTGTTAGAATTGATACTTTGTTAGTGGACTTAGCTTATTAACTATCTAGATTTAATAATTTAGTTATATGATTTATGTTTTATAAGATTTGATATCAACATCAGGCTTTCAAGCCAAGTGCCCAACAGTGTTACTCCTAAGGTAAAAGATATAGCCTCAGTAACTTTTATGTTTATTTAAGTTATTTTTTCACATGGTATGTTATTTTTATTTTTTCTAGTTTAGAACTTTTCCAGCAATTTTTTTTAAAATGAGGCCTACGTCTCAATACCGCCTTTTGGAGGCAAACTGCCTCAGAACCTGAACTAACCTTTTTAAACCTTAGTTGCATCAGACAGTTTGCATATGTCTGTAGATGTTACATAGCTCTGGTATATGAGAAACTTGACTGATTGAAAGAGTAGCACAACTTGGAGAGAAAATATGTAAACAGTACATACCGTTTTTAGCTCCTGCTGGTATTCCAGAATCTTCTCTGTGCTTATTCCCCTCAGAATTTTTGTTAGATATTCTGGCTCTACAGCTGTGTCAGAATCTACAAATATTGCAATTTTTCTGTAGTCTACAACATCTTCAAAAGGCAACTCAATATTGTCACTGACTATCACCGGAATGCACAAGCTCACTATCGCATCAAAGAGTCGGCAAGCTGAGGGTGTATCTCCGGCAGGATGTAGACAGAATTTGGATGAATGCATCCCTTGTGTTGCCATGCGTCTACTCTCCCTGGATTGTGTTCCATGTTTTATTATGACGTCTTCTTGATCCTCAAGCACTTGGAAAAGTATATCACGGATTTTACCCCCCTACAATACAGTAATCATCACCTTATTTATCTAATATGAAGAGAAAGATAAGATACAAATAAGCCACGACATCAACAGTGTGTTTGATTGGAAACTTGCATCTGACAAAAGTACACAACATGTTCGCAACAATTCAATGTCAAGGATGTCATTTCAATAAATTTAAGCTCTGCCAATAAGACCACACACTCATTGGACAGCAATCCATTTTAACCACTCATAGATTCATTCGAATAGATAAAAGGAAAGAACTTAAGATCTGGAGTGACCTTAGATTGTTAAAAGTGTTCCTATACTAGAAATTTCAATCAAGAAAAATATTCTTCCCGTGTCAGAGCATATGCAAATTTTAGAACTCTTAATAAGACCATGTCACAACTTCAATTTTGATTATAAATAAGATATTCCATTTTTTCCTTCAACTTCACTGCAACCAATGAGTGTTAGAAATCAAGCCACAACCCCTCTATTAATAACAGTCTAAATGGGGGTCTCGCCATGGATGCCGGTATTACGACATGCACAAGTATGCTGGTGAAGGTACCAACATGGCAACATTTCTTGGTTTGGCTGCCAGTCTAGTTGACATGAACAGATTGTTTGGAACATATGGTGGTTAGTTTGAGACAGCCTAGCATTAATTCAGAGTAACTAGTAGGATCGCATATTCAATTTGTTCGACCAACATAATTGTAGGGTTTCTAGGTTGTGCTGTCTGCCACTTCATGGATGGCCCAAATAAACAGATTGGTAGCCTCATTTGGAAAACCAGAAGCCTGGAGTGGATTGAGCAATCCAAAAAAATTAACAATGACCTGATTACAAGAGTTTGAAAATTTTCACTTGGTTGAATGAAAAAATGAATAAATATATAAACAGAAAAAGAAGGTATAAAGAAGGTACAGAAAATTACATAGAGAACAAATATATAGAATATACTTTTTAGGGGATAAGGGGAAAATAAACTTTCAGTACTATCTTAAGATTAGCTTATCTTAAGCGTATACCCAATACCACTTATATGTAAAGTGCTAGAGTTAAGCTGCTTTAACCATTTGGTGACCATACAAGAAAAGTGTTGCTTTTCTTACAAATGTTATTTTTTAAAAAAAGCACCTTTTTGGTTTGGCAGTAAAAGCAAAGAATTTTTTTTTAAAATTTTGGTATTACAAAAGGGTGCTATTTGTATTACAAAATTTTTTAAGGATAAACTTGTCAAGAAATTTTTTTAAGAATGGCTTCCCACAGAAGAAATTAATAGAAGCCATTCAACAATGGCTTCAACTTATAACGATTTGGGAGCTTATTGGGCTTTAAAAAAGTGCTTTTTAACTTTTACCAAACACATGGTTTTTTCAATAAGTGCTTAAAAGCTGCTAAAAGCTGGCTTAATTGCGGTTTTAAGCTTACCCAAAAAAGGAGTCACTATTGGGCTAAATCTCAAATATATGAATGCGAATGATTAAATATAAGTAAGGATTTATTTTCTAGAATGAAATCTAAACTTCAATACAAATACAAGTAATTGCTAAGAATGAATTTGTCTTTCTAACCTTAAATTCTAATGCGCACTTACTCTTTACCAAATATATCCTGGGAGCCAACTAAATCGCTATCATTAGCCAACAATTCTAACTGAATTGCATAACTACAAATTTCATTATACCCCGTGAGAGACAAAATGGAGATGCGCAAGCATAAATTCCATGAGGAACTAGCGTCTAGCGTGCCATTGGAGTTTAAATGCCATAGAGTTGGGAACTTCAATAAACAGAAGATATTTTATAAAATAAGTGATCATGTTGCACATGGAAATATTCTGTTAGTTTTTTTGGTGGGAAAACAAAGAATACTTGATGGGCGTGAACGTCAAAGAACCCAAGATAAAATCACAACTCCATTCAAAGTCGTCATATGGCGAGAGGCAACATTCTGATCTCAATTTTTCGTGCCAAAGTTCACTTCGAAGTAGACAATTTTGTAGACTCCTAGCTTCCAATAATGAAAAACAGTTGTTCTAGATTTTTACATAAATACTCCTTCCATTGTAATCAGTGTTTTAAAACGCAAAGACGTGAGGCGAGGCGCTTCACCAGCCAAAGCCTTGAGGCGTAAGGCATGAGCCTCACACACACGCATTTTTTAGGTAGATAAGTATTTAAATCTATAAATAAATATAATAAAATTTCTAAAAACAAAGCCTATTTCCAATTCTGAGTTCCAAGTTCCAACCATTCTAACAAAAAAGTAGAACACCAATAAAAGACTCCATTTTATACTAAATTAAATGCATCTTCATCAATTATATGAACAACATCCACTTCTTGATAGTCCAAGTCGAAATTCTCCTCCTCCTCATCAATCAATTGTGGATCAATCGATGTTGGGTCCCTTTTTAATATAAAACTTAGGGTCTTTTTATTTTTATGTTGGGTCCCTTCGACACCTATTTTTTTAATATCTTGAAATTCTTTTATTTTTTATTTTTTTTAAGTTCAAACAGCGTGCCAAAAAAACAGTACATCTGAGGCGTACGCCCAGTCTAAGAGGCGTTGACGAGGTGTACACCTCAAATGTGTAAACGCCTTTTGATTGAGCCTCAAGACGTTTTTTAAGGGCTTTGCTCCAAGGCGCACCTCGAGGCATAAGCTTCACACGCCTTTAAAAACATTGATTGTAATCACTCTGTTTTGCATGGACACGGACACGTGTGTCGGAGTCCGACACGGATACGAGGTGTCGGACTCGGCAAACCCCAAAAAATAGGATTCGAGGAATCGGCTGAATATTTAATTATTAATTTATAATTTATTTTATAAGGACAAGCCCGTAGTGAAATATCGGGATTTTATTAGAAGATTTTGGTAGTGTTCTTACCAAACATTAGAAGCAAAACCCAATTCTCTCTCTCCCACGGAGTTCAGACCCCAAATTTTCCTATATTGAATATTTATTTTCTTAAAAAAAAAAAAAAAAAAGAATCCCAGGCAAGTCGGTGTCCGAATCTGTGTCCACACGTAGGGACACGCGACTCGCCTGCTGGTTTGAAGAGTCCATGCAACACAGGTAATTAGTTAGATGTTTCTATAGATATCTAATTCGTCGACAAAAGAATTCCATATGGATTAATTTTTAGCTCTTCAACCTATATTTTAACCACATTGTGTTTTTCTGATCACTGAATTAAGAGGAAGTGGAGAAGTAAAGTTTAGAATTCTATAGGCAGAAACAATTACCTCTTTCCGGTACCGATTCCCCATGAAGAACAGCAATGACTTCCTGCTTTCGATTCCAACCTCCCCACTAAATGAATTAATCCGGTGCGAATAAGGCAAAATCACATCTTTCACCAACGACGCCTGATCCCCTTTCAACCTCCCGAAATCCGACACCAACAGGACCCCATTCTTCACCCGATGGATCACCTTATAAAGAGCATTAGGATCCTGACATATAAAAACATGATCCCACCCATTATTCCTTTTCCAATAAAACTGCCCTTCCAACCACTCAATCAAGCTCTCCTGCATCTCCTCATCACTATAAACCGCTCCTCCTTCAGTCACAGCCATGATGCCTGGCCGAATCGGATTGACAACCAGACTCAACGATGAAAAGAATGGAACGTAAAACAAATCCGCCTCTTCGGGGTCCAAAACCCTAACGACCGGCGAACCATACCGATCCTCTCGAATCAAATCCGAGAACAACCACCACTCTGCCGAATGCTGATTCCCTGGGTACTTCAAAGTCGACACATCTTCAACCGGAGTAGATTTCAGAGAATCACGAGACCTCAAATAGCTCTCGATCACACCGTAGGTGAATCTTTGCGGGAGATCGTAGAGGAAAACCTTGACCGGAGGAGAATTTGCGGGAGACTTGCGAGAATCGAAGGCGTCCGTTCTCAATAGAGAGAACGATCTCGACGAATCGAAGGGGAGCTTCGATTCTAGCTTCGAAGGATTAGAGTTTATGGGGAAGAGGAAAGTATTGAAGAAGGCGTAGAAGGCCAAGATGGTGAGAATTGTGGCGAGGGTGGGTGTCAGGAGGGATTTTCGCGCCATTTTTGCAGAATTAGGGTTTCGACATCACAGAGAAGAAAGAGAGGAGGTAGAAGACGAAGAAGAGTGTGACTTTGTTGGTGATGAGCGGGCGCTTGGTTATAACTTATAACGTGCGCATGGCTGACACAGTCGCCGGATAGTAGTCGGAGACGTGTGGCAAATTTGTAATTATTTGATCCAGCCTCCAGCGCAAAAGTTGTGTTACAAGAAAAGCTAGTCTGCACAGTGATACATAGTCTGAAGAACGTAAACGTTGTATACACTGTTGGATGCCCTTGAAAATCGTGTGATTTTCTATTTTCAAAAAGCATTTTTAAAATTTAAAACACGTTTTTCAAGGGGCATCTAATGATGTATAGTATACGACGTTTTTCATACTTTAGTCTGCACGACCGTGCAGAGTAGTATTTATTTCTCGTTAAAGATTCCTTGTTCTTCTAAAAAAAAAAACGGTCAGGCTCTTTGACAGCCCTAAAATGACAGGACACAATATATTCCACGTGGCATGCTCTTGGAGGACTCTGACCGTATGGATGTTTGGCCAACCCATAAGTGGACCTACAAACCAAAATTCAGCCTGATTAGTGATTTCTAGTCGTTGTATTGGACTTATTTTCATGGGTTGATCTCAACTGTGGGAATTATAGCAGTATTTGAGATACAAAGATCCAACACCTAAACATCACTAATCATACTGAATTTTGGTTTGTAGGTCCACCTAGGGATTTTCCAAACATCCATACCGTTAGAGTCCTCTTAAGAGTATGCCATGTGGCACGTATTTGTGTCCTGTACAAAATCCTGTCCTTTTATCTCTGTCAACGGAGCCCGACCCAAAAAAGAAATTGTTCTTTTGAGAAGATTTGGAGGAAATAATGGCAAAAGGCTCGGGCTCCAGTTACCGTACTAAAATGACAAGCTCCGGTTACAGGATAAAATATGATCCACGTGGAACACTCTTATAGGACTCGGACTGTATGGATGTTTGGCCAATTCCTAAGTGGACCTACAAAACAAAAATCAGACTGATGAGTGATTTATAGGCGTTGGATTGGACTTATTTTCATAGGTTAATCTCAACTGTGGAAATTTGGGCAATATTTGAGGTACAAGATCCAACGCCAACAAATCACCAATCAGGCTGATTTTTGGTTGGTAGGTCCAACTAGGGATTGGCCAAATATCCATACGGTCAGAGTCCTCTAAGAGTGTGGCACGTGGCTCATATTATGTCCTGTAACCGGAGCCTATCATTTTAGGGCGGTAACTGGAGCCCGACCCATGGCAAAAACATGTCTGCTTTATAACGATTAGATCCTTCTAAGATTGATCATCGCACTTTTTCCATTTATTCCGAAAATAACCCTGATTGAGTTCCTTTCGTTTCTTGTTAACTATTTGGGTTAAGGATCGGGATCAGGGGACAAAACTTTCGACTTAAACTTTCACCCGAACGAGTGAACCGTGGATTTACTCAATATCCGATGGCTATCACTAAAATTTCTCATTTGTTAAAAAAAGAGTCAAGCGGACGAAAGTTGATTAAAGACGAACAAGTTTGAAGAAAAAAAAGAGCAGGCATTAAAGACGAATCCACGTGTCTTCTTCTCTGTGCGTCTTCTCTTTCTTTCTTCTCTGTCCTGGAAATGCGGTGGGTTAGACCCTCACATCCAATCCGATAGGAATCCATACTTTGCGGGTTTTGCAATCCCTACCTGCATGTGCCTTACGTCGTGCCATCAAAAATCAGCCCTTAGTTGCTGCACTTTATAGATTGAGTGATGACCACATGGGTCAGGGTCCATGGACGCATCTATGGTGCGTAGTTGTGGGGGAAAATTTCGGAGAAGCCCTCGGATGATCCTGATATCTCCTGATTTGTTCCATAAAGCCTGATCTGGGGCCATATTCTTGTTCAGCATGGTCAACTTACTCAGACGTTCGTATAGCCTTGGATATGCTTGAATCATAAAAGATCAGCATATCCAATGGTCCACATTCTCCACCCTTGGTCTGATCACATCTCTCAATATGCTGAACAAAAATGCAATCTAATTATCTAAGGGAATACGTTTGTAAAATGTACCCATTTTACGCAGACATGCCCTTGGACCTACCTGAATCCTTCCATATCAGCAGATCCAATGGATGACAACCTCCACCCTTGACCAGGCTTGATCTTCTGATTTGCTAAACCCATCTGCGATCATACATCTCTAAAATGTCCCTACTTTACTCAGACGTGTGGCCTTTGATGACAGGGCTCACTAGGGCCACGTGGCCCACTCTTAGAGGACTCTTACCGTATGGATGTTTTTCCAATCCCTAGGTGGACCTACAAGCCTAAAATCAGCTTGATTACTGATTATAAACCATTGGATCTTTGTACCTCAAATAATGGGCGATAATGCCCAAATTTACACGGTTCAAATCAACCCATGAAAATAATTTCATTCCAACGCTGAGAAATCACTAATCGGGCTGATTTTTTGTTTGTGGGTCCACCTAGGAATGGGCCAAAAATCCATACGGTTAGTCCTATAAAAGTATGCCATGTGGCTTATATCGCGCCCTGTCATCAAAGTTTTACACTATTTCATCTATATTATTGATTGAAGATGTTAAAATTACAATTATGCCATTGATAACTGGTAAAAAACAATAAACCCCAAAATAAATCTTCCAACAGGTCCCAGACATATCATATTATCATGTGCCATGTGGACCCCTGTATCATGTAATCCAAATATTATGTGGATCCAACATGCCAAACGGGCCCACATGTCATGTCTCCACAGATAGGTTGGCCACACAATCAATTCTCAACGTATTAAGATCCAACTTCCCATGTGGATCCCACAAATCATGTGGTCCAATGGTAGCATATCAAGGGTGGTATGAAATCAATTTCTAAAAAGGGTGCAAACTGGTTCCCACGCAACTCGGCACCGATTTTGCCAAACACGGACTTAAAGTGAGTCTGAATAATATTGTCCTAAATGAAAGTCTTCATAATAAACATGTGACCGTTGCCAAACGCACCCTTATTTAAATATTCACAGAGAATATCAGAGATAGTTTTACCCATACCTAAGGCAATTTATATAAAATTGGCTCTCACATAGGATATTTCGCGACATTTTTTCGGCATTATCAGCCTCACGCTATGAAGCGATTTCTTGTCAGGTTCATTGATGCTTCTGCTGAGACTTGAGTTCCTTCACCCTCTCTTCTGTTGCTTTCAGTGCTTCTCCATAGATCTTTATTAACTGAAAATAACAATCTGAACCCGTTAGCGAGGTCAAACGCTAGAGTGCACACGACCAATATACAGCGAAAGTGTGTACAAAACCATCTCTATCGATAAATGGGGTAGGCGGCCAGCGATCCAGACTGTCCGATCAAGAGATCACCCTTTGGGTGAGCCATAGCTCAGAAAGTCAGAGCCTTGAACTATCAAAACTGTACAGTAAGCTCATTCTTTTGGATGGTAAATAACATTACGAGCAAACTCGTTTTGACACCCAATCGGATGGTTTGGATCATATGGCAAGCTTTAGTTATGACGTTAGTCACTACCCAATATCCATTAAAATAGAGATAATTCACTCTGTTTTATCTCGACAACCACGAAAAACAGCTAAGACTTCCATTACGATAGATCTAACATTGTATCTAACCTGATCAACTTCTTCCGGGGAGATTATAAATGGAGGGGACATCATTATGCTATCCCCCGCAACTCGTACCAACATCCCACGCTTCTCACACTCCGCTCCGAAAAATGCACCTACCCCTGTCATTTCATCATTGACAAGTATTATTAGAAGAACAAAATTTTGATATTCACCCAAATGCCAGGAGCTCGTCTACATATTAGACAATAGACTTATATCAGTCCCTCAAACCAAAATAGTAGAACCCTAAGGACCATCCGTTACCTTCTTACCAGCACATGTTGCGAACATTCAGAAAGGTGGTCATCGAACATATAGGCCCTGCTTGGTTCACTGCACTGGGATGCAAATGCACTCACTTGCCACAATTTTGGAATACACGTGATTGGTTGGGCGCGTGCAAATGAGCTGGTGTGCAAGTGGTTGCTAAGCCCTTGCAAACTCCTTAACAAAATAGATGCAAGCAAGTGCAGCCCAAAAACCATGGCAAGTGAGTACATTGCCACTCACTGCACTTGTACTGGAGTGCAAAACGCATCTCCGTGCAGCGAACCAAGCAGGCCATAGTTACAGTTAATTGCATGAGATATCTCCTTGGTGGACTGTCATCCTTAGAACCTAAGGTTTGGGTTCTATTAATGTCCCCTTAGGGAAATAACATTTATATGAGCTCGTGTCTCCTCTGGCTCACTAATGCCTTAAATAATAAAACAAATATAGAACTTACCCCATTCTGGAGGGAACAAATCATTAGGTGACTTATTGTCAGTGAACTCGGTCCCAAGAATCAACCCAGTTCCTCGTATCTGCAATATCAAGTGGTACAGAGTTAAAAAAGTACTTGTGGACTGATGAATTTGAAAACTCGAAAGCAAAAATTACCTCCCCAATAATGGGACTGTCCGAAAAAGCTTTAAGGCCATCCTGGAACCTTGGGGAAATTCTCTGGACTTGTTCAACAATATTTCTTTCCCTGAAAAATGACGACAGTTTTAGCACAGTACTAAAATCTTATGTCAAATGTTCAAGGAACGAGGCAGAGGGAGGATCTAACTTGTAGATCTTGAGTGCTTCCAACGCAACAGCACATGATACTGGGTGCCCAGAATAAGTAAATCCATGTGAGAACGAACCTGAGAATAACAAGATTATGAGACATCTATTATCACTTATACAACAACAGATTAAAACCACAGGATCTTCAATTAGTCTACTCAATTGAAATGTTATAACCATACCAAGTTTGGTGCTTTGAGAGTGTATGACTTCTGAAATTTCAGGGCTCACAAGAACTGCGCCTATGGGCATGTATGCAGATGAAAGAGCCTAGGAAACCCAAATTTGACACCAAAGGAATTAATTTATTTACCTGATATGAGCATGCAAACTCCTTACTCAAATCTTGTCTACCCTTACCTTTGCTATGGAGACAAGGTCCGGTTTAATGTTGTATTTGTCACTCCCAAACATTGTTCCCAGCCTTCCGAAGGCGCAGATTACCTAAAACAAAATAAAGATGAAGAAAAATCATACCAATCTGTAGGTAAGAAACAAAAGACGGATGTTAGTCCCAAATATACTTCAAATGAAGAAGAAAGAAATACTAAATACCTCATCCGCAATGAAGAGAATGTCATATTTTTTCACAACAGCTTGAACCTGCACCAAAATTAAAGATAGGCCATACAAACACATACAATTAACATATAGGAAGTCCAAAAAAGCAATGTACAGGGCAATAACAGATAGCAAAAACACATAATCAAAAGAGGGCCTTTAGTGTTTAGAATATTCAGAACCATGAGAGTGTTACTAGAAAGTATTAAATCCATTAAAACATAATTATTTCTTTTTCACCATCTTATACACTAGAAAAAAATCTTAATCAGAAGGATATCTGAAGTCCAAGCAGATGCAGATGATAAATAAAAAAATGAACAGAAAATTCAAGACCAATATCAAGGTGTCTATTTGAAAATCTTCATGCACATTTGCATCTGAAGAGGCATTTGCGTATTAAGTGCATTGGTGGGTGCGTTCGCCTGTGAAGTGCATCCCTGGGTGTTTTATCTGTGCATGTATGTAACATGCACATGCATACATGCGAATTATGAATCTGTTTATGTACGTTGTGCATAAATATTTAGACATGTCAAGTTCATATATGTACATATGTAAACACACGCTTGCAAGTGTATTTCATGTATGTATGTGTAATGTATTTACCTATGGGGTTGAATGCATGTCTGTACATGTGCACGTGTGGAATGCAAGAGAAAAATATCATATTGTTTTCTAGAGAAGAGGAGCAACACTAGGAGAAATATTTCTACCTTTTCATGATACCAATCTTTGAGGGAAAAAAAGTTGACAACTCACCTTTTCGAAATAAGTTGCAGGAGGAAGGATCACACCTCCAGCACCCATGACAGGCTCAGCGATGAATGCCGCAATCTGACATAAACATATGTCAGCAAAACAACCACCCTTGCAAGTTGTAGAATAGGTTCACTTAAAGGTGAGATAATGATCGTAGCACCTACTGTTTCTGGTCCTTCCTTAAGGATAAGATTCTCCAAATTATTTGCTAATCTGGTTGAAAATTCCTCCTCCGTCTCACCTGGCATAATTAGTATGGCTCTCACTAAAAAAATTCAAATGTTAACATTAACATCCTTGAACATTACTTGAGTAAGATCAGAACCTGGTAAATGGAAGCGCCAGTAATGAGGGCAGTCAGTGTGCAATACAAATGGTACTGGCAAATCAAATTTTTGATGCAGAGCTGGAAGTCTGTAAATGAATTGCCTTGTTAATGAACTTAAAGGTTTCCATAAATAATTGTGTCAAGGAACATAAAATGATCAGGAGAGTGAACGAAGGAGACTGCTATAAGTAAGCTTTAAATCTCAGAGGCCAACTAGATGCCCAGTCCAAAAGATCCCGGAGTAAAAAAATAATAATGATAATATGAAAGATGCCTCCATGTTTACCCTACCCAGAAAGACTAGCTGATATTAAGGTCGAGCCATGGTATCTGTCAAGAATGAAAAAACAACATGGAAGTTACTACAATAATTTAACATGCTAAGAGAAAACATATATAAGTACTGCCAGTTGATTAATCAAGAACATACGATTTTGCCCTGGCTATGAATTTCTTCTTATTTGGCCTTCCAAGCGCATTATTATAGTACCAAACCAGCTTCACCTGCAAGCAAATAAATCAAGACAAAAATGAACATGACATTATAAAACTGAAGGTTAAAGAAAATTTTAGCTTAAGAACATGAAGTACTGACTTGGCCTACGTGCCATTTTTAGGTTGGCGGGGAGCTGAAGGCAGGTTTTGAACCCAGGTATGTGGTAACAACACTCAGACTTTACCCTTTTATTGACTTGTTCAACTTGGTCATACCAAATTTGCTTCAACAGTTCAACAGTTCTCATCTATGATTAATTCAACAGTTCTCATCTATGTAACAATGACGGGTACATGTGTTGGTGCCTGACACAAATACGAGGTGTCTAATACAGCGTCTTCAAGAAGCCTGACACGCAGACATGTCTGTACACATGTTTTGTTAGCAGATGGTGTATTCCCGCACACATATTGTGTTGGCCTGACGACCCATTGGTATACATAGTTGTTTCACCTTTCTCCAACAGGTCAATCTTTTGGGGTAAATGGTTGTTTAATATGTATTATACTATAATATTTTAGTTATATCTAAATCAAAAGGTTTTTTTTTCAAAATATGGAAAGAAATATATGAAAAGTAAAAAAAGAAACATTTCTATACGCCACAACCATAGTTGTGTTTAACAACTTAACAAAGCACTGTATATAGGATGGAATACACCAACCCTCTTTTAGAAATCATTAATTTAATAAAAAATTATTAAATTAAAGGGTGACGCTAGCGTCTCAGGATGTGTGTCGGGATGTTCTCACACTCGTCTATGCATCGACATGTCCGGCACGGGAAAAAACCCTAAAGTGCCATGTCCTTGTTACATAGGTTCTCATTTATCCTCCCTCAATCAACTGCAAAAATATATTGCGAAATGGTATAATGTACTTCTGTGAAATGATTAAAAAATGAACCTCAATGGAAAACTCAAAATCAACTGCAAAAAATCAATGAACAAACCTGAGAATCATTAGCTTCTGAACCACTATTTGTAAAGAAGACTTTTCCCATTTTTTTTGCCGTAAATATATCGAGAATCTCCTTTGCAAGATCCTGCAAGAAAAGCATCAAAATAATCATCAATGTGCATTGAAGAGTATATCCAGTGGAAAGTTCTGCAATTAGAAGAATGTGGCAGTAGTCAACACAGCAATTACAACTGCCTAGAAACGATCACTACTCAAAGAAGAAATTGGAGTGGGATTAAATTTTAAGTGAAGCAGAATTCAGGTATAAAATAGACAATGATTTTAAACTACAGAAGTAGGTTGAAGGCTTAACTCGGAGACTACTACAAATTTCCATTAGGCATTATCATTTACTAAATTTCATTTCAGAAAAAGGAAGTGATATCTCCGGGCCACTTTTTTATATTTCAGGTCACTTTAATGCGCATGAAATGAGCATTTTAGTCCATGTACAGTAAAAATAAGTAAAGGTGGCCTGGAAATATAAAAACTTAGCCTGAATATATCACTTTCCTAAGAAAATATAGCAAAGAAGCATGATTAAACATATCAATAAAAATTTAAACCCAACATTTATTAAGAACCACATGAAAAAACAGAGACAATTCATGATTACCAAGGAGGGTTTTGTCGTACGGTTCCAAAAAGAGTGGTAAAATGGCAAGGTATTTAATTGTGCAGTCGCTGCTGCAACAAGTCTAGGTTCATTTCCACCTGAAAATTCCAAATAATATATAAGTTCATGAAACTGGGAATATTTATCATATAATTCACACAGAATGTATAACTTGTCATATGGACGAATATGAAGACAAAAAAAAGCCCTAATAATCTTATCTGAACTTAACCTATGAAGTATTAAACGTCATCTCTCTAAAATAAAAGCTCTACATTGGCTGTAAGGAGACAGACCTTTCTTCATTGCTTTGGTTCCAAATTGATATTTCTTAAAGATACAAAACAAACATAGCTAGTTTAGTGTTTTGTATCACTTATGTTTGTAAGTGGAATGCTTATTCTCACATATTGCTCATCGAAAGTTATCCAAACTCCTTATCTATATAAAGGAGATTGGATCTTATCATTTGACATCAAGATCATATTGCAAAAAATGAAGCCCAACACAGTAAGACAAAATTGGAAATAATAAATGAAAAGATTCAATGCCTACATTAATTTTGTAATAAAAAGAGAAAAATGAATAGATAATGCACAATTCAACCAACTTCTACCAATAGAGTAAATCAAAGAGACCCAAGAAAAGCAAAAACCAATTAGTATACAGGCGCAGAGATGAGAATCAACGCTGTGAGATAGAAAATATAATGCTAACAATGTAAGACTCACTAATGCTTGCCAGTTCTCTAGTTACTAATAATTGCGACTGGTTTTCTAAAAAAATGCAATTGTATGTTAGAATTTCTTGTCAAGCCTCCCAGATGAAGGTAAGGAAAATGAAGTTCTGCATTTGTCAAGCTGAAACATATAACACTTAGAAATAATGCTAACAATTTTACAAGCAAAATATAGACAAAAAAAAACATGTAAAAAGTAAAATATGGAAAAATGAGTGATGGCTAGAGCAATATTGTAAATACCTAAGGCTGTGCACCATAAACCAGCAAGAGAATCAAGATACTTCCTCCCGTTGATGTCATAAACATAACAACCCTGAACCCATTGATCACAAAAATGATTGTATCATATTCTGAATGCACAAAACAACTGCTAAAACAGGATAAGGTTCTCAACATCATTTCAGCTCAATCTTTGATTTACCGTTAACTTTAAGAAAAAATGAAAAGAAGACACGCACGCATGTTCACCAAAGACCCAGGATTTGCTTCATTTTACCTTAGATATGAGTAATTATATCAATATTGGGAAACAGATTGAAAAGAAAGTTATTACCTCGGACCTATGAATAATTAGAGGATGTAAATCAGTAGATTGGTACCCAGCAGTGAACGGTGCCAGCATATCATGCCCCTTAAACCTGAGTAGTTGAGATATTTCAATAAATAAATAAACATACTATATATATATATATATATGAGCAGTTACACATGATTGATGAACACTACACAAATCCAATGCATGCACATGCACACAGAAAGATTCAGTGATAGAGGGGATCAAATATTAGGAAAAAATATCATGTACAACAAAGAAGCACAGCATACCCTTTCCCATCCTTCAACTCAGTTGAAGTAAAATCCTCCTTCTGCAGTGTTGCCCCTGTACTGTTCCGTCGGGCAAAAGCAGGAGCCCAAAACAAATGCTCCTGCAAACTTCCAGGAGCTGCAACACGTCTTACATATCCACCAGCCTGTAAAAGGCAAAAGAGAACACATAATTTAAGCAAAAAAACATGAAGTGGGCAGCATTGCAACATTGAAATTACACAACAGTATGAAAGGTTATTATTATAGACTATTTTTCTGATGTATTTATTACCATTTCATATAGTTTTAGGGTATTTATATTCATCCGGATACGTTTTTTTTTTTTCTTTTTTCGAATAAGTATGTGTGTATCACTAAAGAATGGGCGAACGCCAAAAGAAACAAACTCGGGCGAATCTGGATATGTTTAATTCAAGATGAACTAAATTCCCCCAACAAATTAACTTCACTAAAATCAAAGAAAACCACTTACAAAAGGGCACCCCTTTCGATTTTCTCTACCCACCCATCATTACCCTCTCTACCAAAGACCACCCCATTTCCACCTCTAATAAAAAGTAGAATTTAAATTTGAAAAATCCAGACCATCCAATTAATCTCTGTCATCTTATCATATTGATTAAATTTTGGTGATGATGATCAACCTATGATGCCCGGATACGGATACGGATACTGACACGGATATGTGAAGCGGGGATATGACTTGACATTTTTCAAAATCAAGGACACGTATACGGATACGAGTATCCTATTTTGTAGTTCAAAATTTCTATTTTTTTCTAATTTTTCAACTTTTTATGAAGGATACGTGGGGATACGTGTCGGTAGAGTGTCCGGTGTCCGTATCCGTGTCGTGTCATCCGTGTCGACACGACACGACACTGGTATGAGGCACTAGTACAAGTATCCGGGTATCATAGTGATCAACATGGCAAGGACAAGGAACTGTGAAGGTGGATTACTCAAAATTGATCTCACTGTGGGACCCACTCGAATGTAAGAAGTTTATGTAAGAAATGGGTGTAAGATTATACAGAAAACAAACTCTAAACCTAAACAAATTTACTAAAACCCAATCTAACCCTTCCTTCCATCTTTCTAAATCCTGGAAACAAATTTACACTCTACTAAAGAAACTTAAAACTTCTCAACAAATAAAACTTTCATAACCAAAATTAAACTCTATTAACAGGTAAGAATTACTAATCTAAGAAATCAAGTCGAGCAAAAACTCGCATACCATGAATTACCCATTAAATTTCTATTTACAGGAACATTAAAAGGATACAAAAAGATCAAATTGATGTAAAAAAGATGAAAATTTTAATGGTTTTAGAAGATCAAACCATGGGTATTTATAAAAAAAATAAAAATTCAGAGTATGAACTATGGAACCAATCTAGGAAGCAGTAAGAGTAAATTTTCTTAGAATCAAACAAGTAAAATATACAGAAGAACCAAAAAAACACGAGAGAGAATCTAAAGAAAACCTGGGTTGCGAGATTTGATCGAAGAAGATGTTTGATGATCATCTTTCTCTACCTCGGCATGCAAGCTCTTGCAGAGAAGGAAAGAGAGGAGTTCAGAGTTGTACAGACGTTCCTTGATAGACGACGACGATATAACAACCGGATCCCGGCTTGTCAGGGAGTCTAGGACGAAAATGCCCTTGCTTCTTATGGTAAGATCTTATCAAAATCGAAACTGACTAGGTATTTTACCAAATAACGTAAATTATTAAGAAAACTATTCTCTCGTTTGGATAGACAATCTGCACCAAAATGCCCCCAAATTTCCAAAATTACCCTTATTTTGCTCATTAGTTTTCTTTTATTAGCTTATTCATTTAGAAGGACCCTTTTGGTCTTTTGTTGTGCTCATTAAATGCAGTCGCCAATAAAAATAAAAATAAAACTCACTCTCATGTGTAACAATTTCGAAAAAAATAAGTTTGTGACGACCACAAGCACGTGGCACATTCTTAGAGGACAACGATCCTATGGAACCTAGGTGGATCCGAGTTTTAAAGGAGGCCGATTTAACGGCATAACGGACTGGGGTGTTACCGTTAAAACGGAAAAAAATAGTTGGGAAAAAAATGAAAAAAAGGCGCTGAAATTCAAATTTTGAAATTGAAAATTTTAAAAACAAAAAAAATAAAATTTAAGGAAAAATAACAGATTTAACGGCCATTTGTTTTTCACAAAAATTTTCAGAATTTAACGGCTGTTAAAATAAAAAAAAATGGGTTTTTTTCGAAGTGTAAAAACGGTTTTTAACGTAACGGGCTGGGGGCATTACCGTTTTAACATATTATTTGTTATATCTATATAACAAAACAGGACGGTTGTCTCCCCCTCTTATTCGGCTTCAGAAAGGATGGCTGAGATCTTATCACACCAAATGAACGGTGGATCTCAGCCACTCACACCCAATTTTGACAAACGCTTTGTCAATGAGTGCCATGGGCACGGGTCACATACTATCTATATAACAAAACAGGACGGTTGTCTCCTCCTCTTATCCGGCTTCATAAAGGATGGCCGAGATCTTATCACACCAAATGGATGGCGGATCTCAGCCACTCACACTCAATTTTGACAAACGCTTTGTCGATGAGTGCCGTGAGCACGGGTCACCTACTATTTACCTACATATAAGGAATGAAATCGGTTAGATTTACATATAGCCCAAGGGTCAAGTTCAGGAACCCCACTTTTTATGCTTTGAGAGGGGTGTTACCGTTAAAACGGATTGAAATGGCAGGGGCAAAATGAAAAAATAGATTTTAATGATTTTAACGGAAAAAAAGTGGTGCCAAAATTCAAAATTTAAAAATTTAAAATTTAAAAAGAATAGAATTTAACGGAAATTTAATGGTTTTCTTATACCCCTTTTATCTTATACTAGTGAGTGCCCCGTGCCATTGGCACTCCACGACAAAGAGTTTGCCAAAATCAGGTGAGTGGCGGAGATCCACTGTCCATTTGGGGGAGGATTAGATCTTGACCCTTCTTTGTTGATGCTTATAAGAGGAGGTATAAGTAGGGAGACAACCAATGTGTTTTGTCTACGCTTTCCTAAAACGTCGATGTATGCTTTTTTTACCTAAAACTTCTTAAAATGTTTCTGCTTTCCTTATAAAATCTCACCCTCCATTGTCCAATGGTTGAAATGTCTCCTAGCAAAAGACGTAGAAGCAAAAAATTTCTCTACATTGATGCGGGCTAATCAATTTATTGACCATGTATTTTTTTGCCTCATTGTATATTTTTTCTCTTTTTTATATTATTTTTTTCTTTTTCTGTTTAATTAGACAAAAATTGTACATGGACGGAGAAAACATCAATGATCTTTACAAAACTCTCCACAAAAATTGCAAGCATGTCTCTTCCACTTCTCCTTTGAATTTTTATTTTCTTTTTATTTTTTTATCTATACTTTTTTTCATATTAATCGGAGCCTATTTAGATCAATTTTTTTTCATCCACCTAAAATAAATAAATATCTAATTCTATATGTATATAACAGATTGAAAATAGCCTGATGAATCGACGCAAATCTGTTATTCTTAACAGCAATTACTGAATTCTTTAGCACCCGCTTGGACTGATAGAGCTTGGTAGGCAACAAATGAAGATATAATAATGTGATCGGCTGATCCTTTGTAGCATGATCTTTGAGAAGTCGCGCATCAAGCCGAAGAAAAAGAAATTGAGACAATTTTTGCTCTCGGCCACGAGGAACACTCTTAAGAACAAATGGACGTATGAATGTGGATAAAAAAAGATTATTATTATTTTTTTTTTAAGATCAATTTGATGTATATGGCTGTATTAGTTAAGAATTATAATGTAAAATTGTAAACTAATAAGGATTTCTTGCTTATTGTATATTATTGTAGTTTTTTTTTTTTTATCTTAAAGATCTTATTTATGAAGTCGCCAATAACACATTTTAGTTTTATGTAATTATATTACCGTTTTAAAGGACGTGGTAACATAATTATTCTAGATATTTTTTGGAGATTTTTTTAAGATATTTTTTGGAGATTTTTTTACTAAATATATTTAGAGCATAGTGTTAAATTTGTAGGTATTTTTTATATGCAAGGGGTTCAATTATATTTTCTTTTTAATTTTTATATAGTTATAATGAAAGTTTTTATTTTTTATTTTTTATTTTTTTATGAATTTTTCCTTTTAATTTCTTACCCCGTGCTTTAACACGGACCAATAACACTAGTCTTATACTAGTGAGTGCCCCGTGCCATTGGCACTCCACGACAAAGAATTTGCCAAAATCAGGTGAGTGGCGGAGATCCATTGTTCATTTGGGGGAGGATTAGATCTCGACCCTTCTTTGTTGATGCTTATAAGAGGAGGTATAAGTAGGGAGACAACCAATGTGTTTTGTTATATAGAATAGTAAATGGCCCATGCCCACGGCACTCTCCGACAAAAGCGTGTGCAAAAATTTGGTGCCTTCGGCACTCAAACGGTACAACGGACTGGGGCGTTACCGTTTTTTCCATTATAGTTGCTGTTATGACAGATTGTAATGGATAGAGGGAGAAATGGGAAAATAACAGAAATAACAAAATATAATGGTGTTGAAATTTAAATTTTGAATAAATTGAGGTCAAATGAGGCGGATTGAGTGGCTGAAATCTAACCGTCCACTTTAGATCGATGGATTTGATCTCAACCACTCTTTATCTAACCGTCCACATTAGATGGATGGATAAGATAAGAGAATACAACTGAGTTGTCTTGATATATGCGTGGGTGGCCCGTGCCCGCAGCACTTTTCGACAAATTGTTTGTCAAAATCGGGTGGGAGTTAATCTAAGCCATCCATATGAAGCATAGTAGATCTCAGCCACTCATTATTGAAGCCATATATATAATATAAGAGGGATATAAGAAAACCATTAAATTTTCGTTAAATTCTTTTTTTTTTAAATTTTAAAATTTGAATTTCAGCACCACTTTTTTCCGTTAAAATCATTAAAATCCATTTTTGCCCATGGCCGTTTCAATCCGTTTTAACGGTAACACCGCTCTCGAGGCATAAAAAGTGGGGCTCTTGAGCCTGACCCTTGCGCTATATGTAAATCCAATCCATTTCATTCCTTATATATAGGTATATAGTAGGTGACCCGTGCACATACACGGCAATCATCGACAAAGTGTTTGTCAAAATTGGGTGTGATTGGCTGAGATCCACCCGTCTATTTGGTGTGGTAAGATCTCGGCCATCTTTTATGAAGCCTGATAAGAGGGGGAGACAACTGTCCTGTTTTGTTATATAGATGGCTTCAATAATGAGTGGCTGAGATCTACTATACTTCATATGGATGGCTTAGATTAACTCCCACCCGATTTTGACAAACAATTTGTCGGAAAGTGCCACGGGCACGGGCCACCCACGCATATATCAAGACAACTCAGTTGTATTCTCTTATCTTATCCATCCATCTAATGTGGACGGTTAGATAAAGAGTGGTTGAGATCAAATCCATCGATCTAAAGTGGACGGTTAGATTTCAGCCACTCAATCCGCCTCATTTGACCTCAATTTATTCAAAATTTAAATTTCAACACCATTAATTTTTGTTCTTTCTGTTGTTTTTCCATTTCACCCTCTGTGCGTTACAATCCGTTATAACAGCAATTATAATGGAGAAAACGGTAACGCCCCAGTCCGTTATACCGTTTGAGTGCCGAAGGCACCAAATTTTTGCAAACGCTTTTGTTGGAGAGTGCCGTGGGCATGGGCCATTTACTATTCTATATAACAAAACACATTGGTTGTCTCCCTACTTATACCTCCTCTTATAAGCATCAACAAAGAAGGGCCGAGATCTAATCCTCCCCCAAATGGACGATGGATCTCCGCCACTCACCTAATTTTGGCAAATTCTTTGTCAATGAGTGCCGATGGCAGGGGCACCCAGTCTATATATATTCCATGAACTTATAAAAAAAATATAATATTCGGATCCAATGTTATACAAGTATACCAGGTCCATATCAGCGTGTAAATTTTAAATTTTTATTAAATAAAAGTAGAAGTGAGAAGGGGTATTTATGTCAAATAGTGATTGAGATTTGAGACATCACCATTCCATCATTAATTATGCGATTTTAAACACCGAATATATTCTTTTAAAAATACAAAAGAATCATACATTGGAACTTTCTTAGATAAAGGCAGATAAAGGCATGGTTTAATAAACGGCTGTCATAACGGATTCAGACGTGCCCCATTATCTTATGCAAGGTTTAAAGGGGCCGCTATGACGGTATAACGGACTGGGGGCGTAATGGAAAAAACACTCAGGGGCAAAACGGAAAAGAATGGGAAAATTTTAAAATTTCAAAAATGGAATATAACAAAATATAATGGTCGTTATTTTCGTTATAACAAAAAAATTACGGAAAATAACGGCCGTTATTTTGGGTGTTTTAACGGTCCATAACGTAACGGGAGAGGTCAGAATCCGTTATTTTCCATTTTCCATTTTTACCCCTGTGCATTACAATCTGTAATAACAGAAAAAGGGTAATGTCTCCGGTCCGTTATACCGTTATAAGCTGAAGGGTAATTTCGGGAATGCCGTGCCTCCGAGCTGTGAAGGGATAAGGTTCTTTTTTTTTCCCTGAGCTGTCCTTGAACTAGTCAAATTCAATCGCCCTTAACATTTGGGTCCATGGCTTACAAAAAGAAAAAAAAAATGACATTACAACACGTGGTACTCATCCAGCTGATTGACCCTAGTGAGCAAAGCCGCCGCTGACTGCTTACAATATGAGCCACGTGGCAAACTCTTAGAGGATGTTGACAGGAAGTATGTTTGGCCAATCCCTAGGTGGACCTACAAACCAAAAATTAGTGATTTCGAACCTTTGGATCTTTGTACCCCAAATAATGGTCAATATGCTCAAATGCCCCAGTTAAAAGTTAACCCATTAAAAGGACTCCAATCCAACGCTTAGAAATCATTAATCAGGCTAATCTTTAGTTTGTTAATCAATGTAGGGTTGTGCCAAACATCCATACCGTCAGAAATCTCTTAGATTATGCCACGTGACTCATATTATCGTCGGTCAGCAAAGTTCTACTCGTTTGGTAGAGTAGTTTTTCAAAATTTTAGGGAAAAATTATTTTAAAGTCCATATTTACAAAAATGTCGACCATTAAGTCCCCTCTACAAAACTTTGTACACTTTGGTTTAATCGTCTGCCCATTAAGGCTTTTTTTGAAAATGCCCATACTACCTTATAGCTAATGTCGGTTTGAATTGGTAGCATTAGTTTGATTTAAGATTTGACTGACACACAGTACCATACGTTAGTTTTGTTCAGCTCTTTCCTTCATTTTCTTGCTATATAGCTTTTTTTTCCCTCTATTTTCTTGCTCTACAGCTATTTCCCTCCATTTCCTTCCACTATAGCTCTTTACAACTCACTTATACTCCATTTAAGGTGAAGAAAGACAAAGGTGATGCCAGTTTAAAAGATTTCATTTCAGGCATCTATTTTATAGCATCTCGGTTATCTTCTGCAGCTCTTTGCAGCTTGTCTATGTGCTATTGAAGACGAATAAAGAAGGCAACGCTGGTTTCAATGGTTATTTAAGAAAGAAGATAATAAAGAAGGAACAAAAAAGATGGTTATCACTTTCATTTTCGTTAAGCAAGAATCTTAAAGGAAGAAGTTTAAGAAAGATGAATATCACTTTCATTTTCGTTGCAAGAATCGTCTTTCAAATTTTAGTAATAATATTCATCAAACTGATTGAACCAGGACCATTTTTCCTAAATTGATTAAATCAGTACCATTTTCACAAAATTAGTTGAACCAGTACCATTTTCATGATGTCTGTCTTTGTTTCTACTTTTGAATATTGAGCTCAACTTAGTTGAAACACTAACACAGTTGGACTATAATGAAAAGATGATAAAAAAATACATTTCATGAAGAAGAACCCATGTAACAATGGTGGGAACAAATAATTTTTTTTCTAAAAAATCGTTGAACCAGCACGTTTTCATATATAAAGTCGATATCT
Organism: Euptelea pleiosperma; assembly: GCA_035048495.1. NCBI lineage: Eukaryota > Viridiplantae > Streptophyta > Magnoliopsida > Ranunculales > Eupteleaceae > Euptelea > Euptelea pleiosperma. The sequence continues at coordinate 31,506,579 of CM068541.1, forward strand.
GTTCTTAGGTTGAGTATTGAACTCAACTTGATTGAACTAGTAATACAATGAGACAATAATGAAGAGATGATACGAAATATCTCTACAAAAGGAACTCTTGTAACAATGGTGAAACAAAATTTTTTTTCAAAGAAATCGCTCAACTTGTTTGAACCAGTACCATTTTGTATTCGTTTTCAATTTGAGTTTGAGCACAACTTAGTTGAATTACTAACAAAGTTGGATGATAATTAAGAGAAGATGGAAAAATGCACAATAAAGAGAACCCCTGTAATAATAGTGAAACATGCAAAATTCTGTCAAAGAAATCATTCAACTTAGTCGAACCAGTACCATTTTTACGAAGTTGATATTTTATTTTCAGTTTGAATACTAAACCTTAAAACTTATAAGCAAAGCTTCATCTCTCTGACTGTTTCTCTTTTATAAGGTACGTTTGAAACTCTGTTTCACTCTTAATACCTTATTTATTCCTCTAACCATTTTTAAGTCGGTATTTCATTTCAAGTTTGAGTATTGAGCTCAAACTGGTTGAACCAGTAACAATGGTAAAACAGATGTCAAAAGTATTTTAAAGAGATTAAGTTTTCAAGCATCGTGAACGAGGAGTTGTACCATTGTCAGTCAAGGATAAGGTCATTGTCGTCTTTTCATTCTTATTTTAAATATATTTAATAGTAAAAGTGACCAAAGAAGACTTATTGGTCCATACTTCGATAAAGCAATATTAATTGGAAACGAAAATTTTCCTACGACTTGAATGGTCGAGTCGTGTGTACACTACGGACTTTTTGATACTCCCACTCGCTCCATCCCTAAAAAGGTCAATGGACCCCACCCACAAACGTTTGTTTGTGCGATGGCTTTACAAAAAGGAGAAATATTATGGTACCTATTTACAATTGGTGCATGAGCTGTCCAATCAATGATCCCATATAGGCTGTGTATGTAGGATAAATCTACTCTGCAGCTGTTTGCAGACTTAAAAGTATGTAAACATTGTATCCACCATTGAATGCTCCTTGAAAAATGTGTTTTTAATTTATAAAATGTTTTTAAAAAAAAAATTGAAATAACACATTTTTCATGGGACATCCAATAGTACTGACACTGTTTGTCAGTTGCAGACTAGATTTGTCCGTGTACGTATTAGTCTATTACCACATAAATGCTTCCAGAGATGGATTCATAAGTCAAAATAAGTTAAAAAAAAATGTTTCAAATGGCAACCATACAGGCCGTTTGAAGAAAAAAATTCAAAATATCCGTTGCTGGGGCGATGGAACGGGATGAAAGAGCCAATGAAGAATCATTGAGGCTGGTAACCGCTGTGCGCGCATCCAATTCCACTCACACCTCGGCTTCTTCGGTTGACTGGGCATAAGATTTTGTTCCTCCTGCCAATAAACAAGATGAGTTGGAATCATGAAGAATAAAACCAAAGCCTGCACGACCCAATTTAGATTACCACGAAGCATCACAGTTCACTTTCAGATATACCATCGGAGGTTTCCAAGAAATTCTGAGAGGACCAATGGATTGTTTGGGTTACTCACGCCATCAGTACCAAAATCTCATAATTTTCAAAATGTCCTTCTTTTGATTCTTTTATTTTATTTTTATTTTCACTTTGCAGTTGGGCTGGGTTGGAGGTCAACCCTAGCCCAACCCAACTCGAGATCGGGCCTAGATTTCTCAACTCCACTATCGGGTTGGTTTAGTCGGGTTGGTCAATTTCTTAATTTCTTTTGTTGGTTAGAAAGATTGCTAATTGTTTTTCATATTAAAATTATTTATCAGTCAATATAATGACCATTACGCTAGCCATTAGATAATAGCCTCATGTCCATATCCTGTTAAATAGGACTAAATTAAAAAAAATATATACGCATTTATATTCGTCATCATTGTTCAGTAGGTCCACCAAGTGATGAATGATGTTTGGTAGATATATAGTTTTTCCAATTTCGAGGGGGTAGAGGACCCCAGTCCCTCCATTGCTAAACCAGATTCAGTGTACCTCCCCACTCACGTCCCTCAGCCGCAACAGACCAGAATTAGCCTGATTAATGATTTCTAAACGTTGCATTGGAGTCGCTTTCATGGGTTCATTGGTTCCATGTAGGCCATGTATGATGACCACACAAAAGTTTTCTAAGATGGGATTCATAAGTCAAAATGAGTTTATCTTGAAAACGCGCGTTCATGGATATTCATGAGTAAGAATCTTTTCTAGAAAACGTTTAGGATCATCCAATGGAATTCACTTGGTGACCTAGCAAATTTTCTAGTTGGGACCATGGTTTAAAATACGCCGTTTAAACAGTTTTAACGCCTGTTAAAACGGTAACACCCCAAGCCCATTACGTTAAAAACTGCTTTGAAGCTTAGAAAATAATGGCCATTTTTTTTCGTTTTAACAGCCATTATTATCTGAAAAAAATTGCGGAAACAACGGCCATTATTTCGCTAAATTTCCGTTATTTTTCATTTTTTTTTTTGTTTTTGAAAATTTGAATTTCAGCGACATTTTTCCGATATTTCCCATTAAATTCCTTTTTTCTCATTTTTGCCCGTCTACAATTCACTAAACGGCCATTTTAATGGTAACGCCCCCCCCAGTCCGTTATACCGTAAAATTGCGTCTTTTAAACCTTGGGGGGCGTCTTGGGACCAATAAGTTCCATTGTTGATGGGAATATTGTACCCTCCTAAGGGCCTGTTTGGTAACGCACCACGGCGGGAAAATAAAATATTTAGCCGCGCTAATATTCGCCCGGCTGCGTTTGGCAGCCACTGGCCCTCGGCAAATATTTAGTCGGGCCCACATATTTGCCCTCCGCGGGGGGAAAACATTTGATTACCCCACCCCCCCTGTGAAAATATTTTCACGCCGATTATGCCTTGGTGAGAAAATTTTATTTTCTCGTCAGAAAATCACTATTTTCAATAAAAATTAATTTTTTAATATATAAAAAAGATAAAAATGAAATTTTTTTTATCCTTTGACATAATATGTGGTTCCCGCACTCGCCCAACCTATTTTTGACTTACTTTGATATGTGGGACCCACTCAAATTGAAAGAAATGAAGTAAGCTGAAGTGAGCTAGCTCATACATGTACCAAACATTGTTAAATATTGATATGAGCAAATATTTAGCCAAGATAATATTTGCCTAGCTAAATATTCGCCGTCGGAACCTTTTTTCTCACGTACCAAACAGACCCTAAGGGTCCCTAAAAAGTATTGCAGAACAAAACACCCCATGTGAATTTTAGATGTGGCCATGTACCATCCAATAAGTACATGTGCAACCACATTTGAACACATGATACGACAATATTAGAACCACATGTGGCGGTGGGACACAGGATTTGACAATAGATTTTTCTCTTTTTGAGGACTAGCTAATATTAATCATTCTTTCATCAAACCAAGGTTTTAAATGGACCATTATAATGCTCTAACGGATTTAACGGCCGTTATTTGTGGGAATTTATAACGGATTTTAAATTTAAAATTCAAAATTTCAAAAACAAAATAATTAAGATATAATGACTGCTTTGTTAATTTATAGTGCCTCCATTGATTGCTTCGCTCACAAGTTCATTTCAGGGAGAGTTGTAGAAGGAGATGAAGAAAATAATCATAGAATCTAACTTTACAATGAATTTCAGTAGGAGATTGAAGAACTAGAACTAAAAAACCCTATATTTTTTGTAAGAAGCCAACGTGTTCTCCATTTGCTTTTTCAATTTTAAATTTAGGAGGAGATGAGTAGAAACAAAAAGGATAAGGAATGTATTTGATGTTTTCTAAGTTGGGGAAGATTTGAGAAAACATAGAGGGTATATTTATCTTTTTATTTTAATTTTAAACGGGGGAAGATGTTTGAAAACGATGAGGTAACGAAAAGTCACCTTACTTTATTGGTGCAATTTGCATCTCACCCAATGTTTTTAAAATATTTGCGTCCCACCTTTTGACCGACCATAGGTGGCCAATAACGATCTCTGGATGGACATCCCAATATTTTTTAAATGACTATAATGACCTTGGGTGAGACGCAAATATTTTAAAAACATTTGGTGTGATGCCAATTTTTTTTTTGTTTTTTTTTTTTAAGACTAGTGGGTGCCCCATGCCATCGGCACTCCTTGACAAAGAATTTGCCAAAATCAGGTGAGTGACGGAGATCCACCGTCCATTTGGGGGAGGATTATATCTCGACCCTTATTTGTTGATGTTTATTAGAGGAGGTATAAGTAGGAAGACAACCAATGTATTTTTTTATATAGAATAGTAAATGGCCCATGCCCACGGCACTCTCCGACAAAAGCGTTTGCAAAAATTGGGTGCCTTCGGCACTCAAACGGTATAACAGACTGGGGCGTTACTGTTTTTTCTATTATAACGGATTGTAACGCACAGAGGGAGAAATGGAAAAATAACAGAAATAAAAAAAAATAACAGTGTTGAAATTTAAATTTTGAATAAATTGACGCGGATTGAGTGGCTGAAATCTAACCGTCCACATTAGATCGATGGATTTGATCTCAACCACTCTTTATCTAACCGTCCACATTAGATCGATGGATAAGAGAAGAGAATACAACTGAGTTGTCTTGATATATATGTGGGTGGCCCTTGTCCGCAGCACTTTCCGACAAAGTGTTTGTATAAATTGGGTGGGAGTTAATCTCAGCCATCGATATGAAGCATAGTGGATCTCAGCTACTCATTATTGAAGCCATATAAGATAAGAGGGGTATAAGAAAACCTTAAATTTTCGTTGAATTCTTTTTTTTTTTTTTTCTAATTTTCAAATTTTAAAATTTGAATTTCAGCACCACTTTTTTACGTTAAAATCCATTTTTTTCATTTTGGCCCCTGGCCGTTTCAATCCATTTTAACGGTAACACCCCTCTCAAGGCATAAAAAGTGGGGCTCCTGAGATTGACCCTTGGGCTATATGTAAAACCAACCCATTTCATTCCTTATATGTAGGTAAATAGTAGGTGACCCGTGCCCACGGCACTCATCGTAGAGCGTTTGTCAAAATTGGGTGTGAGTGGCTGAGATCCATTGTCCATTTGGTTTGATAAGATCTTGGCCATCCTTTATGAAGCCGGATAAGAGGGGGAGACAACCGTCCTGTTTTGTTATATAGATTGTGAGCTCAAAACCTTTCTTCATTTACTATTGGCCCAACCGCAGGTGGACCTAACAACCAAAAGTTAATCTGATTGTTAATTTTTAAGCATTGGATTAGAGTCGTTTTCCTGGGTTGCATGATTTTATCCATAGAATTTGAGCATTATTTGGGGTACAAAGATCCAATGGTTTGAAATCACTAATCAGGCTGATATTTGTGGTATGTAGCTCCTCTAGCGATGGGCCCAACATCTGTACGTTTAGCGACCTCTAAGAGTGTGCCATGTGGCTCATATTGTGGTCCCTAAAAATAATCCTCAAAAAATGGGAAAAAAACGGTAGTTATATTTCTGTTAAAATCCGTTAAATGCTTTTTTTTTTTTTTTCCATTTTTGCCTGTCCGTTACAATACATTTTAACGGCCGTTTTGACGATTTTAACAGTGACGCCCCCAGTCCGTTATACCTTTACAACGGCCTCATTTAAACCTTGGTTTAAACTAATACTCTTCAAGTATCTCAAACCTTTTATTAGGCTAGGTGCATTGTACCTTGACAAAAGCATATTACGTTGTATAAACTAATACTCTTCAAGACTATGTAACAAATATATAAGAACTATATGTTATTTACTTTTAAACCAAGGTTTAAAGGGGACAGTTATAACGGTATAACGGACTGGGGGCGTTACCGTTTTTTCTGTTATAACGGCAGGGGCAAAGACTTTCATTTCAGAATTTTGTAATGTAGTTGGCTTCGACATGTATCTTTGATGGTCAGTATGAGCTACGTTGCACTCTTGGAGGCTACATACTGATGGATGTTTAGCCCATCCTTAGGTGGACCTACGGATCAAAAATCAGCTTGATTGGTGATTTATAACTGTTGGATCTGAGTACACCAAATAGTGTTCAAATCCCTAGGTGGACCTACAAACCAAAAATCAACCTGATTGGTGATTTCTAGGCGTTGTATTGGAGTCGCTTTCATGGGTTTCATAAGTCAAAATGAGTTTATCTTGTAAACGCGCGTTCATGGATATTCATGAGTAAGAATCTTTTCTAGAAAATGTTTAGGATCATCCAATGGAATTCACTTGGTGACCTAGCAAATTTTCTAGTTGGGACCATGGTTTAAAATACGCCGTTTAAACGGTTTTAACGCCTGCTAAAACGGTAACACCCAAAGCCCATTATGTTAAAAACTGCTTTGAAGCTTAGAAAATAACGGCCATTTTTTTTCGTTTTAACAGCCATTATTTTCTGAAAAAAATTGCGGAAACAACAGCCGTTATTTCGCTAAATTTCCTTTATTTTCCATTTTTTTTTTGTTTTTGAAAATTTGAATTTCAGCGCATTTTTTCCGATATTTCCCATTAAATTCCTTTTTTCTCATTTTTGCCCGTCTACAATTCTCTAAACGGCCATTTTAATGGTAACGCCCCCCCAGTCCGTTATACCGTAAAATGGCGTCTTTTAAACCTTGGGGGGCGTCTTGGGACCAATAAGTTCCATTGTTGATGGGAATATTGTACCCTCCTAAGGGCCTGTTTGGTAACGCACCACGGCGGGCAAATAAAATATTTAGCCGCACTAATATTCGCCCGGCTGCGTTTGGCAGCCACTGGCCCTCGGCGAATATTTAGCCAGGCCCAGATATTTGCCCTCCGCGGCGGGAAAACATTTGATTACCCCCCCCCCCCTGTGAAAATATTTTCACGCCGATTATGCTTTGGTGAGAAAATTTTATTTTTTCATCGGAAAATCACTAGTTTCAATAAAAATTAATTTTTTAATATATAAAAAAGATAAAAATAATTTTTTTTTATCCTTTGACATAATATGTGGTTCCCGCACTCGCCCAACCTATTTTTGACTTACTTTGATATGTGGGACCCACTCAAATTGAAAGAAAATGAAGTAAGCTGAAGTGAGCTTGCTCATACGCGTACCAAACATTGTTAAATATTGATATGAACAAATATTTAGCCAAGATAATATTTGCCTAGCTAAATATTCGCCGTCGGAACTCTTTTATTCACGTACCAAACAGACCCTAAGGGTCCCTAAAAAGTATTGCAGAACAAAACACCCCATGTGAATTTTAGATGTGGCCATGTACCATCCAATAAGTACATGTGCAACCACATTTGAACACATGATACGACAATATTAGAATCACGTGTGGCGGTGGGACATAGGATTTGACAATAGATTTTTCTCTTTTTGAGGACTAGCTAATATTAATCATTCTTTCATCAAACCAAGGTTTTAAATGGACCATTATAATGCTCTAACGGATTTAACGGCCGTTACTTCTGGGAATTTATAACGGATTTTAAATTTAAAATTCAAAATTTTAAAAACAAAATAATTAAGATATAATGACCGCTTTTTTAATTTATATTGCCTCCATTGATTGCTTCGCTCACAAGTTTATTTTAGGGGGAGTTGTAGAAGGAGATGTAGAAAATAATCCTAGAATCTAACTTTACAATGAATTTCAATAGGAGATTGAAGAACTAGAACTAAAAAACCCTATATTTTTGGTAAGAAGCCATCGTGTTCTCCATTTGCTTTTTCAATTTTGAATTTAGGAGGGGATGAGTAGAAACAAAAAGGATAAGGAAGGTATTTGATGTTTTCTAAGTTGGAGAAGATTTGAGAAAACATAGAGGGCATATTTATCTTTTTATTTTAATTTTAAACGGGGAAAGATCTGAGAAAACGACAGGGTAACGAAAAGTCGCCTTACTTTATTGGTGCAATTTGCATCTCACCCAATGTTTTTAAAATATTTGCGTCCCACCTTTTGACCTACCGTAGGTGGCCAATAACGATCTCTAGATGGACATTCCAATATTTTTTAAATGACTATAATGACCTTCGGTGAGACGCAAATATTTTAAAAATATTGGGTGTGATGCAAATTGCATCAATAAAGTAAACGGGGGACAAGATTTTTTTATATTTTTTTAAGATTAGTGGGTGCCCCGTGCCATCGGCACTCCTCGACAAAGAATTTGCCAAAATCAGGTGAGTGACGGAGATCCACCGTCTATTTGGGGGAGGATTATATCTCGACCCTTCTTTGTTGATGTTTATAAGAGGAGGTATAAGTAGGAAGACAACCAATATGTTTTTTTTATATAGAATAGTAAATGGCACATGCCCACGGCACTCTCCGACAAAAGTGTTCGCAAAAATTGGGTGCCTTCGGCACTCAAACGTTATAACGGACTGGGGCGTTACTATTTTTCCATTATAACGGCTGTTGTAACGGATTGTAACACACAGAGGGAAAAATGGGAAAATAACAGAAATAAAAAAAAATAACGGCGTTGAAATTTAAATTTGGAATAATTGAGGTCAAATGAGGCGGATTGAGTGGCTGAAATCTAACCGTTCACATTAGATCGATGGATTTGATCTCAACCACTCTTTATCTAACCGTCCACATTAGATGGATGGATAAGAGAAGAGAATATAACTGAGTTGTCTTGATATATGTGTGGATGGCCCGTGCCCGCAGCACTTTCCGACAAAGTGTTTGTATAAATCGGGTGGGAGTTAATCTCAACCATCGATATGAAGCATAGTGGATCTCAACCACTCATTATTGAAGCCATATAAGATGAGAGGGGTATAAGAAAACCTTAAATTTTCGTTGAATTCTTTTTTTTTTTTTTTTTTTTTCTAATTTTTAAATTTTAAAATTTGAATTTCAGCACCACTAATAAAATCAATTTTTTTCATTTTTGCCCCTGGCCATTTCAATCCATTTTAACGGTAACACCCCTTTTAAGGCATAAAAAGTGGGGCTCCTCAGCTTGACCCTTGGGCTATATGTAAAACCAACCCATTTTATTCCTTATATGTAGGTAAATAGTAGGAGACCCGTGCCCACGGCACTCATCGTAGAGCGTTTGTCAAAATTGGGTGTGAGGGGCTGAGATCCACTGTCCATTTGGTTTGATAAGATCTTGGCCATCCTTTATGAAGCCGGATAAGAGGGGGAGACAACCGTCCTGTTTTGTTATATAGATTGTGAGCTCAAAACCTTTCTTCATTTACTATTGGCCCAATCGCAGGTGGACCTAACAACCAAAAGTTAATCTGATTGTTAATTTTTAAGCATTGGATTAGAGTCGTTTTCCTGGGTTGCATGATTTTATCCATAGAATTTGAGCATTATTTGGGGTACAAAGATCCAATGGTTTGAAATCACTAATCAGGCTGATATTTGTGGTATGTAGCTCCTCTAGCGATGGGCCCAACATCTGTACGTTTAGCGACCTCTAAGAGTGTGCCATGTGGCTCATATTGTGGTCCCTAAAAATAATCCTCAAAAAATGGGAAAAAAACGGTAGTTATATTTCTGTTAAAATCCGTTAAATGCTTTTTTTTTTTTTCCATTTTTGCCTGTCCGTTACAATACATTTTAACGGCCGTTTTGACGATTTTAACAGTGACGCCCCCAGTCCGTTATACCTTTACAACGGCCTCATTTAAACCTTGGTTTAAACTAATACTCTTCAAGTATCTCAAACCTTTTATTAGGCTAGGTGCATTGTACCTTGACAAAAGCATATTACGTTGTATAAACTAATACTCTTCAAGACTATGTAACAAATATATAAGAACTATATGTTATTTACTTTTAAACCAAGGTTTAAAGGGGACAGTTATAACGGTATAACGGACTGGGGGCGTTACCGTTTTTTCTGTTATAACGGCAGGGGCAAAGACTTTCATTTCAGAATTTTGTAATGTAGTTGGCTTCGACATGTATCTTTGATGGTCAGTATGAGCTACGTTGCACACTCTTGGAGGCTACATACTGATGGATGTTTAGCCCATCCTTAGGTGGACCTACAAATCAAAATCAGCTTGATTGGTGATTTATAACTGTTGGATCTGAGTACACCAAATAATGTTCAAATCCCTAGGTGGACCTACAAACCAAAAATCAACCTGATTAGTGATTTCTAGGCGTTGTATTGGACTTATTTTCATGGGTTGATCTCAACTGTGGTAATTTGAGCAGTATTTGATGTGCAAAGATCCTAAGGATTGAAATCACTAATCAAGCTGATTTTTGGTTTGTAGGTCCACCTAGGGATTGACCAAACATCAATATGGTCAGAGTCCTCTAAGAGTGTTCCACGTGGCTCATATTGTGTACTGTAATGGGAGCCTGTCAGAAAAGGCCGGTCCCTGGAGCCCGACCCTCGATTTATTCAGCAACAGACATATATTAGAAAGGTTCGGGCTCGGGGGGCCCCCATTTTGGCGTACTTACGTAGAAGATGCATCAATGGTCGTCAGGTAAAAAATCTATATGATTGGATGGTCTGGATGTGATTGTCCCATGCAAATCATGGTACAACAATACGGTTTAAAGGGGACCGTTGTAACAGTATAACGGTCTGGAGGTGTTATCGTTTTTTCTGTTATAACGAAAAAAACGCTCAGGGGCAAAAAACGGGAAAAAAGAACAAAAAATAACGGAAAAATGTAAAAAAGGGCGATGAAATTCAAATTTTGAATTTTGAAATTTGAATTTCAAAAATGGAAAATAACGGAAAAAACTGCAATTTTTTTCACAAAATTTTCCAGAAATAATACAATTGAGCCCGGAGCATAGTTAGAAATTCGGCTTATGGCAAATATTCGGAACGGAAAAAGTTCCGAGTTTAATTCGGTTCCAGGATATAAAAATTCGGTTATTGTTGGAGCGTTATATTCGTTTAGCCTTGAATATTAAAGCCTCAATTTTACCGATTTTTTATTTATTTTATACAGCCGTTTAATATATTTTCATTAAAAAAATGCGAAATTCGTGTATTAAACACGCGTTCTATTCATTTTAACCTTAGAATTCGTGATTCTTTTGCTTTTTTTATTTTACGCGGCCGCAATGTTTCTTCAAAAATACAAAAAATTCGTGTATTAAAGGCAAATTTACTAACTAGGTCCCGGAGAGGGCAGTTTCTGAACCAACCCTTTTTAAAATACAGCCCTTATAACGAAAGTAACGGCCATCGTTACGGTAACACCCCAACCCTGTTTCGTTATTTTGAAAATAGCGCCAAAAACTGAAAAAAGGGCTTAGCGTTATTTTCGAAAAAAAAATATCATCAAACTATTATCGAAGGTTATTTAAAAAAAAAAATATTCTCACCTCTTTTGACTCTGACATGAGGGGGAATAACGGACATAACGGCAACGTTAAGAGTCTGTTATAACGGTCCATTTAAAATCTTGATCCTAACCAAAAGATCAACTTGATTAGATGATGATCAGTGTATTGCATTTGCTTTGAAAATGGCCTACAATTGAATAAAAAATGGAAAAAGGGAGGAAAGGTCTGTATATTAGAGAATCTCAATTACCTGTCTTATGTTTAGTCCCACATCGGTTAAAAGAGAAAGCAATTAATAGTTTAAATATGGTTGACATGACATTAGATATCGCCGAGCTCAGCAGCGAGAGCTTGTAACCCGAGCGGGGGCATTAAGGTGACCGAACGTTGGTTCAGCGCAGACGGGTAGGGTTCGATGGCTGCTCTTTACTGGCTCGCCCATTCCAAGTGGGGAGTTGAGCCATGTGATTTGGACGAAGGTTCAGACCATATGACTCTTAGAGAGGAGGGTACCGCGCCAGGCTGGCTTCACAGAGCAGCGACAACCTCCCTCTCTCTACGGTGGAAGGATAACGAGCCGGTGCACCTCGGATCCAACACGCCCTATGAGCTGAACTCAATCGGACCGTCACCTTTTTGCATGGGACAATCACATCCAGACCATCCAATCATATATATTTTTTACCCGTCGATCTCCTTGGTGGGCCCACATCAGAGGTGCTAGAACCGTATAGCGAAGTCCAAACCATGGTTTTAAAAACGGCCGTTTAAACGGTAACGCCCCAAGCCCGTTTCCTTTTAAACCCATTTTGTCGGTTTTGAAAAAAACAGCCGTTTTTTGGTTTTAACGGCCGTTAAAATCGTTTAAAAAGCCGTTTAATTTTGAAAAATTTTGTGAAAAAAACGGCCATTAAAACCGTTTAATTCCATTTTTTAAAAAAAAAATTTTAATTTCAAAATTTGAATTTCAGCGCCACTTTTTCTGTTTTTTTCCGTTAAAATCGTTAAAACCGATAAAATCCATTTTTGCCCCTGACTGTTTCAATCCGTTTTAACGGCCGTTTAAATGGTAACGCCCCCAGTCCGTTTAACCGTTAAAACGGCCTCCTTTAAACCTTGGTCCAAATTGGTCACTCCATGGACTGGCTTTTGTTTGATTCTCAGGCCAGATACTTAATTGGGCCAAGAGCATGCCCGACAAGATAAGCCCCTCCAGGCCCAATGGGTTTTTTGTATATAAGTAAGAGTGTTGGGCCGACTCTACCTATATGATAGATCTTTTGTTCTTTTATATGAATGTCAACCACCATTGGATTCGCATAATGCTCGGCCGAGAACACGACTCCAGAGAGGGGTCAGAAAAATGAGGTCCCCTGAGCTCGACCCGAGTCTGAAGTATCAACACGATGGTATTCTGTAAGTCATCATCATTTGGGTTCAATGATGCCCTCGTGAATGTTTGGAACCTACACACCAAAAATTAGCCTGATTGGTGATTCCTAGCCGTGGATTTGAACGCTTTTTCACCATGGGCTTCATGACCAGGCCCATGGATGTGTTCCAAGTTCATGATGATAAAGTGCTTGAATCAAACGCAGCTTTAAATCACTGTGATTTCTGGTGTGCATGTGCCAAATATTTGTGGTGGTTAGTGATCCCTGAAAGAGAGTGAAACGTCGCATTTGAAGATGGTGAATCACGACCGTCCATGGTTGGCGGTGGCTCAGCCTATATCGGGAGAAACTAGTCGGTAACCGTTATGCAAACGTTCCCAAAACGTGAAAAAAAGAGCGCAATACTTTGTTGATGGACGAATGTTGGTGAAGGATTACAGTTTGTGACACGTCCTAATTTTCAGAGACCATTTATCGTACGGATGTGTGGTACATCCCGAGATAGACTTACAGATCAAAAATCAGCTTGATTAGTAATTTATAACCATTAATTTGAGACTTTTCATACATTAATTTGTAACCGTGGGATTCGAGCATTATTTGAGAGTACTCATATCCAGAGGTATAAATAACTAATCATATTGATTTTTGGTGGATAGGTGCATATAGGCATGGTTTTAAAAACGGCCGTTTAAACGGTTTTAACGGCCGTTTAAACAGTAACGCCCCAAGCCCGTTTCCGTTAAAACCGTTTAAACACGTTTTATCGGTTTTGAAAAAAACGGTCGTTTTTTTGTTTTAACGGCCGTTAAAATCGTTTAAACAGCCGTTTAATTTCGAAAAATTTTGTGAAAAAAACGGCTGTTAAAACCGTTTAATTTCCGTTAAAATCTATTAAATTCCGTTTTTTTTTTAAATTTTAAATTTTCAAATTTCAAAATTTGAATTTCAGCTCCACTTTTTCCGTTAAAACCGTTTAATTCCATTTTTGCCCCTGACCGTTTCAATCCGTTTAAACGGTAACGCACCCAGTCCGTTTAACCGTTAAAACGGCCTCCTTTAAACCTTTTATATAGGTATGGGACAAACATCCATACGGTCAGTTGTCTCTTAAAAGGTTCCACGTGGCTCATATTATGATTCATCATCAACGTTCAAGACGGGATATCAACATCTAAATGTTTAAGCACGATTTTTGTTACTCACCACTGTCATCTGGGCCCACTGATCCCACTGACCGCATGGATGTTTATCCCACCCCTTGGTAGATATACATACCAAAAATCATACTGATTAGTAATCTCTAACCATTAGATTTTGCTAATTGCTGTTGAATTTAATCATTTTTTGAGTACTAATATCAACGGCTAAAAATCATCAAACTAGATGATTTTTTGTATGAATCAAGGTTTAAAGGAGGCCGTTTTAATGGTTTAACGGACTGGGGGCGTTACTGTTAAAACGGATTGAAACGGCCAGGGGCAAAAATAAAATTTAACGGAAAAAAGTGGAGCTGAAATTCAAAATTTGAAAAAAAAAGCCCAGAATTTAATGGATTTTAACGAAATTTAATGGCCATTTTTTTTCACAATTTTTCAGAATTTAACGGCTGTTAAAACGATTATAACAGCCGTTAAAACAAAAAACCAGCCATTAAATTCAAAGCATCAAAACATGTTTAAACAGTTTTAACGAAAACGGGCTTGGGGCATTACCGTTTAAATGGCAGTTGAAGCCGTTTAAACGGACGTTCTATGAAAATCTACTAAGGAGCAGGCTAAACCATGGTTTTAAAAATGGCCGTTTAAACGGTAACGCCCCAAGCCCATTTCCGTTAAAATCGTTTAAACACGTTTTAACGTTTTTGAATTTAACAGCTGTTTTTTTGTTTTAACGGCCGCAAAATTCGTTTAAACAACCTTTAAATTCTGAAAAATTTTGTGAAAACAAAAATGACCGTTAAATCCATTAAAATACGCTAAATTCCATATTTTTTTTAATTTTCAAATTTCAAAATTCGTATTTCAACGCCAATTTTTCCTTTAAAATCCATTTTTTTCATTTTTGCCCCTGGCCGTTTCAATCCATTCTAACGGCCGTTTAAACGGTAACGCCCCCAGTCTGTTTAACCGTTAAAACGACCTCCTTTGAACCTTGAACTAAACATCATACGGTCAGTGGGCCCAGATGGCAGCGGTGAGTAACAAAAATGCGCACGCACATTTGAAAAAATCTCAGGTATACCTCTCAGTACGTGTCACGCTTTTGCAGACTAGATTTTTCCGCCTATACAAGGGTTGTTTTGAGGGAGAGAGAGAGAGAGACGAGAGAGGAGAGAGGAGAGAGGAGAGTGAGGGAGGCGCAGAAGCCAAGGGAGTTCGAAAATTTCCCATGAGAGCGGGAAAAACCCCAAAAAAAAAAAAACAGCCCTTCAAAAGCGACAGAAACAGAGAGCAAAACATCCCTTGTTTTAATAGCAAATTAGGTCTCTTTCTCTTCCTCTTCCACTATTTCTCTCTTCTTGTTTCTAGGGTTAGGGTTTTTCCGAATTGCGCCTGTTCTGTCCTTTTTCTACAATTACGAAATTGGTTAATTATTGGGTTTTAGAAATTTTGGGATTTCTTCTCCAGAACTAGGGTTTCGGTTTTACTGAGAAACCGAAACCATGGCGAGAATTGTGAAACGCGAACCGGTAAGTAGTAGAGGTAGGGGGGAGACGGGAGATGCAGAGAGCATCGATTCGGGTCGGCAAGGTATGACAGACCGGAGAGTTCTTCGATCGCGGTATCTGGCCGTTAAGAATCTGATTAGCGGTATGTGATCTTTTTTGGGTTTCTGTTACTTTCTCTTCTTGTTGGGGTTTGAAATTGATTTTTTTTACTGGTTTGATTTAATATTGCAGATAAGAGAGATGATATCTCTGGAGTGGATTACGATAAATTCAAGTCGATTATCAGCGAAGTTGAGACCTTGCATCAACTAGGTATTCAGAAAAAAAATTACATAAATTCAACATTTTTACGACTTGTTAAGGCTTGTTTGGATTGCCTTTTTTGCTTGAAGAAAGCGGATACTTAAAAAAAAAAAAAAATTATAGCCAAAAATAATTTTGGTTTATGTATTTGTATACTAATGATGTCGTGAATTTTGGAAGAAAAAGATTCAGTTTTTCATTATTATCTTTACATGAAGAGGGCAGAAAGTGTCTTTCTCAAGTAAAATTTTGTTTGTTTGGATGTGGGGAGGGGTGGAGTTGGCTTATACTTAAGCGGTTGTTTGAATCGTCATCTTTTCTTCAAACCTGTCGTCATGCTCTTGCTGATCCACTCACTGCCCTGCTTACTCAACTGTGAAAAGAGAAGAAAAAACTGGTGACCCAACAGGCCCTAATTTTTTGAGGAAAAACTGATTCACCCATCCTCTTTTGATAAGGATATTTGAAGTCTCTTGATGCAATTGAATTGGTTGCTTCCATGGTTTAAAAAATGGCCGTTATAACGGATTCGGACCTCACCTGTTACTTTATGTACCGTTTTAAAGCCCAGAAAATAACGGCCATTATAACGACTGTTATTTTTTGAAAAAAATTGTTAAAAAAACCTGTTATTTCTGTTATTTTCAGTTATTTTTTCTGTTGTTTCCATTATAAATTTTTATTGAAAATTCGAAATTCAAAATTTGAATTTTTCGCTGTTATTTTCCCTTTTCCCATTTTTGCCCATGCGCATTACAATCCATTATAACGGCAAAAACGGTAATGCCCCCAGTCCGTTATACAGTTATTACGGCCCCTTTTAAACCTTGGTTGCTTCTATCCTTTTGTCTGGGAGCAAAGTCAGTTTCAGATTTACTTTGTGAAAATAATTGAATCTTTGCTTTTTTTCTGGCTAAAGGTAAAGATTGAGCTCTTGCAACATTTGGGATGAAAGTTCGCAACAACCCATGTTTAGAAATTCATAGTGATTGAATCTAGGTTGTTGATTGTATATTTAGTTTACTATTCTGATTACTAGAGTAAAAGGTGTTGTTTTGTTCCATTTCCTTTTGGGGTTTTTCAGTTCAGAAGCCTAGAGAGCAAGTTGCGGATGCAGAGGCTCTTTTGGACATTGCCAACACCTTGGTAACCTCTGTTAAATCACAGAGCAATGAGGGATTAACCCCTTCAGATTTCGTAACTTCTCTGCTTCAAGACTTTGGGCAGCAAGATGCTGGAGCAAGTGCAGACAATGCTCGGAATTTGATGGTTTGGGGTGACATTGGCCTTGCTGTCTCTCACATTTTCAGGAAGGTCCCTGGATGCTGCACCATGTAAATAACAATTAAACCCTTTTCTCAGAAAAGAAAAATGAGCCTTTGAGCTTTTTCCTTGTTTAAATCTTCTATTTTTAAATTTTTGAGTATTTCTATTTATTTTTCAGGCTTGGGCCTATGAATACTGAACTAAAGCAGAGGAAGGCTGTGGTTCAGCGGAAGCGTGTGAGGCCAACTGAAAGTGCTCATCCTGAAGAGGTGTGCTTTCCTTCTTTGTCAGCTTCAATGCTTGTGTGTATTCAAGATTTGTGTAAATGGGAATAGTTTTGTTCTGTTACAAAATTACTCTTTGGTAATGTTTCTGGAATGTTGATGAAAATGACGTACTGGTATTGATTTTTGTTCTGGAAACAATGCATTTGAGAATTACAAATACTATCTGACTTAATTACTTTGCTACAAAAGTGCAAAAAGAATGAAGATTCTAGTGATTGGCTAGGTTATTCTAGAAACTGCCATTGACTTAGTACAGTTTACATTATTCATGAAATGTTTCATGTGGTATGGTCCTTAGGAATTTTAACCAAATTCAGAAGAAATAGTATATTCGATGAGTTGATTAAATTAGAATTTGGTAATCATTTTTTATTTCAGTAGCCTCTTTCTTCTTATTATTAAAAAAAATTGAAATGCAAAGATTTACTGAAAGTAACCAGTTCTTTAGAGCTCATTGGCATGCCCTTTCTCAACAATGTGCTTATTCTTTTCTAAAGTATTCATGAAATGTACTGTGTGCTATGGTCCTTAGAAATTTAATTGTATTCAGACAAAATGGTATATTTGATAAGAATTAGGGCCTGTTTGGATAGCTGTTTTTACACCAAAAAATATTGTAAGAGCTTTATTTGTGCAAAAATTTCTTTTTCCTAGAGCAAAATGGTGATCCAAATGGGCCCTTAGATTTTTGAACTCTAATAGCCTGATGAAAAAATATTAATTGATCGATTCAACTTAGTAATGTAACTGTTTGATTAATTGGATGATAATTCTGCGCAGTAAACACTATCTCTGTTGTTGTGTTTATGTAAGTTCTTTCATGTTCACATGCAGCTCGATGGTACTGATGCAGAAGACAGAACAGACACCGATAAGAACATGTCAACTATGTTTGATATCTTAAGGAAGAAGAGGAGTGTCAGGCTCGAGAAGCTAGTGTTGAACAGAAACTCCTTTGCGCAAACAGTGGAGAATATATTTTCTCTGTCATTTTTGGTTAAAGATGGGCGGGCTGAAATAGCAGTGGATGACAGCGGTTATCATCTTGTTTGTAAGATCCATCACGGGCAATTGCGGTTTTAGTGTTCTGTTTATGGGTTGTGTTTTTTATTCATTACCGTTTCTTTTGTGTCAGGTCCAAGGAATGCTCCTGCTGCCAATGCAGTTGTCTCAGGGGATGTTTTTTACAACCATTTCGTCTTCAGGTTTGACTTCAAGGATTGGAAGGTATGCAACAGAAATGTGATTGAAATGAACTTGATGAAATTATTTCTCATTGCAAATGTTCTATTCATCTCTATGTAATGATCTTTTTTATATCGAAAAATCAACTTTTTGTTGATTCAGTTATAGTTTATTCAAATTTTTGATTTTTTCCCCTTTTGTTTACTGGGTTTTGTGTTCTTTTTTTTTGCTGATTTGTGTTTTGCAGTTGATGATGGATTCGGTGGGGGTTGGAGAAGAGCTCATGCCACATAGGAATCATGGAAACATATCGATTGATTCTCAGGGGGAGCCAGTACCCGAAAACTCTCAGACAACATTGCCTACAACACCAATCAGAAAGTTATCTAGGAACCGTGGCCTGGTCATACAGGAACAATCGGTTGTGGAAGAGTCACCTGAAAATGACGACGCTAATGCAAAAGCTCCTGCCATCCGAAAGGGTAAGCGTAAGCTTCGATGAAATTGGAGTAGAGAAGAGTATGTTCAGCAAGATGTGAATCACATTTAAATTATAATTTTATCTAGTTCTGTATATAAATAGGTAGATCCCAACAAGTATTTGACAAAGAAATCCATTGGTTCATCTAATTAGATCCAACAATGTAAGCTGCATTTTACCCATATTTGTAGGTACCATTTCCAACATTTCTTTAGGGGTTTCCATTAGATGCCAGCAGAGTTTTGTCAAATTTGAGATGTTTTAATATATTCTTAAGTTCAGCTCTGTTGATTTTGTGGTCATTGATTTGTCTCGTTGATTCTCGATGCTAAGATGAATATGATTGGTGCTGGGTTCTAAATTTCTAATGCACTATGCACGTTACTGTGGTCCGTTGTCATCGTTGTTGACAGACCTCTCTAAGAGATCAAGGAACCTGATGATATGAAAATCGAAGATCGTGATATCTCAGAAAATGAATTGAGCGATATGACTCCCTTGAATTGGAGGTTCAATCACATAACAATGGCAGAAAGAAAGAAAAGTAGATACGGATGCAAGAGGTAAAATGGTCACTTCGAGTGTGACTATATTCCTTAGGTTCTTCTCAATTGATCAAGGGAGTTTAAATACTAGGATCAAGATGATCCGCTAGAACTTTTTAAAATTCAAATCTAAGATAAAGCTCCTCCACGATTAGAGAGCATCCTATCCTTTCCTCATGCGTTGACTGGCATATAAGAGTCCAACTGGTTTCCTTCTCTTCTAGCTGATTCCAAGGAGAGAATTAGGGATATGATCCCACCATGAGCTTCCAATCGTTGCCCATAATAACCACTTCACTCACCTCGCCTAACAAATCACTAAGGGCGTGTTTGATTGCACAGAAAATTTTCTCAAGAAAATACATCTGGGAAATGCCTTAAATGGCTGACCGATTGCAAATGAGAACACATATTTCAATCATGTGAGAAAATAAAGCTGTATTTTTAGGTGGAAATGAATTCTCACCAATCTGGATGGGAAATGAATTTCAGGCTTTGTATGAAAAATTATCCAGATTTAAATGGATTGGTAGGAAAAATTATACAAATTTAAAATTGCTATTTAACAATGGACAGTTGTTTTTTCCCAAGAAAATGTAATTTTCCCACTTGGCAATCAAACACGCCCTAAATAGAGAAAATCAAGGATTCAATCCTCCCAAGGAGAGAATCAAGTACTACTCCAACTATAATCAACTACATACTGAGTTGAAGTGTAGCCCGTCGGGCTGCTACAGGTCGAGGAGGACCTGGACAAGCTATGGTCGGCCGAGAAGCAGGGATACTATTAGCCGAGGAGATGCGCTGCTAGAATGGTCAGCTGTCAACCAAGATGTGGCTAGCTAGTCGGCTAAATCTTAATCCTCAGAATCTTGACAATTGGTTACATGACCTTAAGAATCTGTGATGAGATGCACTAATAATGATATGGTATCTCACACCTTATTACAATATATTCCCCCTCAAACTAATGGAGATCGGATCTTCTTGAGTTTTGTTCAAATTTGTAGTCGTCGAAGAGAGATCGTCTGAAAAATATTGCCGGAGAGCTGAATGTGTGCCAAATATATCCATTGCCAATAATTCAACAGAGAACTACAATTGGACCTCTTTTTGGGCCAACAAAAGAAATCTTCGATTTTGGCTAAACTGGAACCCATCGAATTTTAATATGGATAAAGGGGCCTCATTGGGCCAAAATAGGTGTGGGCATTTGTTTGCCTCACAGACTTGGGCTCTAAGAGTCCTTAGAGGCCTATTAAGCAATAAAGTGTGTAGGCAGCTTTGGACCTCACAAGAAGGGTGTGGACCAATTTTTGTCTCACTCAGGTATGTGCCTTTTTTGGGTATCACTGGTTTGGGCCTCTTTTGGGTCAAGGAGATTGGATGGGCATATTTGTGCCACATGGAATTGGGCTCTACGAGTCCTCAAGCAGAAAGATACAGGCCTATTTTGGACCTCACAGGGCTTGGACTTTAAAAGTTCAAGCTATTTTTTTTTGGAAAGGGCTCAGCTTAGTAAGCTTGAGCAAATGGACCTAGACTTTGAGAAAAGCTCAGGGAAACAAAACTCCATTTTTTCATTTATTTATTTATTGTGTGGTTTGGTTGGTTTTGTTTCAGCCGAACCAAGGAGGTTTAGCAAAAGGGCATTTTTGAAAAACAAACAGAGAGAAAGAGGGTTTCATGGGTTGGTTTTCCAAAACCCCAGAAGGTGACTGACGACGACTTCACGCGAGAAGAGGGTGGCTAGCAACTATAGCGACGACTGTAACAGAGGCAGCAACAATGGAGTCGGTGGTGGTGGCGGAGATGGTGCGATGTTAGTGCTGATGATAGGGATGATGAGCAGAATCAACAACTAACTCCTTCCTATTTCTCATTTTTATAGGATGACGGTTGTGTATGCAGAAGATGATAGGCAGAAAGTATCAAGCAAATGGCAACAATGCCGCCTGTAGGTCGGAAGACACAGATTGAGAGCTTTTTCAGAAGAACAATGGCTCTGCTACCATGAGAATGAATAAATTTATTGATAAAACTTGGATGCATTCCATTGACTAACCAATGGTTTTTATATAACTGAATATAGCCAAAGATAGAAACTAATTTACCAGATCTAATCTAAAATATCATCCTAATCCTCTGAATCTTAACAATTGGTGACAACCCATATAATTGGTGCATCTCACACACCTTATTACAATGTATTCAGTCTTAATCGGGCCTAGGTGGTGCGTTGTTGGACTGATCGATAGAAATAGATTCGAGATGTGCTAGAGGCAAAGATATAGTGTTGGTCGGCTAACGTGAGCCGAGTTGTTGGAGGCCGATCTGAGTTGGCTGGGCTGAGGTGATGGGAACCAAGGAGTTGCCCCAAGTCAGTTGGCTTGAGCCGAGTTGGTATAAGCTGAAGGGGAGAGCCGGGCCTTTCTTACCATATATATTGAGTTAGGCAAGGTATCCCCACCTTTTAGGCAAGCCTTTAATTAGCAAGAGATTTATAGTTGGCAGATCGGAATATTTGGTTCGCAACTCAGCCGAGCTTTACATTGGCAATTCAGGCATGCAAGACCGACAACACAACTGCTAAGGGAGATTGACAGATTGGCAGTTGGTGCTTCGGGTACATCAAATTAGAACTTTGACATGTATTGCTGAGGAGCCGAGGAACTACACAAAATCTCCTTCTCTTCTTTTTTTCCTTTGTTAGCTAGGTATGTGGGTATATCCCATAGACCCCATTTGGTGGAGGGTGAAATCCGGGATTGTCATTAGATTTTTTCTGATTCACACACCACAAGTGCTCACAAAACGTAAGTATTCCATCAAACATAACAATAAAATAAATCTATACTATTATAAAGCCAAAACTTGGGGTGGCGATGACAAGGGCTTCACGGCTTCACTTTTATGCCAAAATGCCTATAATATCCCTATTAGCTTCATTCATTCATGGGCTACTTAGTCATCATCTACTTTTTGTTGCGGAAAACCCCCAAGCGATCCTTTGATGAACGGCCGCCAATAAATATACCCCACAAAAGAAGAAATCAAATAAAACAATCAAAGAATACAAGTATTTATGTGGTTCGGTCAAAACTTACGTCCACGGATGATGATGATCAGATCTTAAATATAAATCAACAAAGTACAAAGATTGTTATCTTAATCTCTCGTACAAACTCTCTTGGCACTCTCTAATGTTTCTCCCACACTTTTCATAGTCTTTACAATGTCTCTCACACTCAATACAATGAGCAACGGGTCACTTAAATAACCCTCCAAAATGAGCTAGGGTTTCCTAAAACAAGAAAACCTGAAATAGAAATCTCCAAAAATTTCTCGGTTCATTAGTCCAATCGATTGGACATTATTAGGTCCAATCGATTGGAACGAAAATCCAAACGCCTCCTATCGATTGGGGTAAGCATTTCTCACCAAAATACAACATTTTTTACTCTTCAACTCATTGAAACGCATTAAATGCGTTTTGAGGTAAATGTGTCATCAACATTGATGACGCACCACAATGTTTGGTCCATCCTTAGCCTGATTAGTGATTTCGAACGCTTGGATTCTAATTCTCAAAATCCACGGTTCAAAATAAATTATGAAAAGATCTGTAATCCAACGGATAGAAATTACTAATCACGATGAACTTTAGAATACATGTTAAAAATAAACCCGTGAAAACAATTCAAATGGAATGCTTAGAAATCACTAATAAGGCTGATTTTTCGCATGTAGGTCCACCTCGGGATGGGCCAAACGTCCATACGGTCGATGGTCCTAATAGTATGCAACGCATAAAATGCTGCCATGTGTAAGGTGCACGTGGCATCCCCTAGTATAAATAAAGAATATGTGAAATAACACTGGACATATGTGGTTCATCACTGGTCTTTAGTCGACGACTACGTCCATGGAGAAACCGATCAAATAGGCAATATTCACTATGAAAAGGATGTAATACAAAGTACATTTAAGTGTGATTACACAAAGTACATTTTTGAAGCAGCGATCATGCACCCAATGATCGTGCATTTGGTTTTAAAAATTAACCATGGGTATATGTATCGTGCGGTCATTAGCCCATGATTGCAGCTTCAAAAATCACACCGCTTCAAAAAATTGTACTGTGAGGTGATAGGGCTGGCAATGGATCGGATCAACCCGGAAATCCAATCCGATCTGATAATCTCGAGTCCAGAACCACCTATATTCTTATCGGAACGGTACTGGGTCCATGTATGTTGAACCGATTTCTTATTGGATCGGTACCAGATCTGGCATGTCCCAATCCGGTATTGATCCGATATATATAAATAAAATTATTATATTAATGAAATATGATATAATGTGTTATATGTAATTATAAAGATAATTTTATCCTTCTATGTGCATTTTTTATATCATTATTGTACAACACTAATATATAATTTTAAATTTTCGTTTTGATTTAGTTGATTGAATCATATCGGATCGGGTCCGGAACTCTATTCTATCTAACGGATCGGCATATTTTCTTATTGGATCAGGTTCGGATCAGCACTGATCAGACTCGAACCCGATCCATTGCCCGCCCACTTATGCATCAACCAGCTGGACGGTCCATTCAGTGGTCGTGACTCTTGGATGGCCCACAATCTAACATCAAACCGCTAAGACTCGTTTTCACCTGGAGTACCGACATTTATCTGGATCATGAAACTACATCCCAGTCAGCGGAAATTGTTTGATCCTCGATCATACACTTTTTTTTTACAAGCCTTGATCATAGAGTTCAGATCACCGATCCATAATTTTTGGGTAACGCCCATCTAAATGGATGCCACGTGGGCTACATGTTAAGCATAACAAGCCAATATAAAACTTGCACTTACACCCCCAGGAGACAGAAAAGCGGAAGTTCTGAAGCCGAAGATCACATGCCTCTCATTTTTTAGTCCCACATCGGTTAAGAGAAAAAGGAATTAATAGTTTAAATATGGTTGACATGATATTACATATCGCTGAGCTCAGCAGCGCGAGCTTGTAACCCGAGCGGGGGCAACAAGGTGACCGAACATTGGTTCGACTCAGACGGGTAGGGTTCGGTGGCTGATCTTTACTGGCTCGCCCATTCCAAGTGGAGAGTTGAGCCATGTGGCTTGAACGAAGCTTCAGGCCATCTGATTCTTAGAGAGGAGGGTACCGCGCCAGGCTGGCTTCACAGAGCAGCGACAACCTCCCGCTCTCTACGGTGGAAGGATAACGAGCCGGTGCACCTCGGATCCAACACGCCCTATGAGCTGAACTCAATCGGACCGTCACCTTTTTGTAATTTTCGCTTTAGATGGAACTAAAAAGTTCGGTGATTTGGATGGATGGTCGCGATAGTCGAATCATATGATGGTATAAAAACGAGTAAAACTTCTATCACAGCGTTCTGTCACAATGCAAATCACAGGCCACGTGGCACTCTTAGTGGACTCTGACCATATGGATGTTTGGCCAGTCCCTCGTTGCACCTAAACCAAAAATCGACCTGATTAGTGATTTACAACCTTTAGATCTTTGCACCCGATATAATGCTCAAATTATTACCGTTAAAATCAACCCAAGAAAATTACTTCAATCGAATCGCTTAGAAATCACTAATCAGGCTCATGCACGGGCCCACAAAGATCTGCTAGATTGAATTTGGACTTGCATGGACAATCACATCAAGATCAGACAATCCTATTGATTTTGACCCGTGGATCTCCTTGGTGGGTCCAAACACATCAGAGATGTGCTAGAAGCCTAGAACAAAGTCCAAACCGATCACATGGTTTATAATAATCTGATTTACCTTCAATTAATGACCATTGTTAATTTTAATGGAATTGGGTCAGCATGTAGGGGTGTTAATGGGCCTTTAGGCCCGGCCCTCCACGGGCTGTCTTTGGGTTCCATTTATTAGCCCAATGGACTGGACTTGATTTGTTAGTCCCAATACCTAATCGGACCAAGTTCAGGCCTGACAAGCTAAGCCTACCAAGCCCAAAGGGCCCTAAGTATATAGGTAAGAGTGCTACGCGGACTCTCATCTAAAATATGATGAGATCTCATGTTCTCTTAATTGGATCATTTATTAGAAACCCATGGTGATATTTACAACTAGTATTCATTATTAGAGTTAGAAACTAAATCACAATTATGGTATTTGGTCCGGCCCAAAAGTTGACGGGCCACATCTTGACTTGATTTCCACAACAATATAGAGATGGGCTTCTCTTGGTAGGTAATTCAATAGCCCAGCCAGAGTAATCTTAGATTCTTTGACTATCCATTTCCCATGGAACCTAAGCTCATTCACAACAGGTCGAAGCCCATTGATCAAGTTGCATGTTACCAGCGCTAGATGCAGACAGAAAAGTAGCCTCACTCACAAACAATGGAGACAATTGAATTTGAGTTCACAAAAAGAGATGAAAATACAACCTGTTGATATAAAAATTCAACATGTTGAGGATCATGAACATCGAACCCAATGAAGATCATGAGCAAGAAGAGCCACAAGTTGAAATTCAAGAAAATCAAAGTCGACCCCAAAGAACCCATAAACCTCCAAATTGGCTTAACGACTTCATCACCGCTCACGCATGTAGAACAGATGACTGCCAGCCTAATTCTTCTCAAGAGGCTTGTGAAGCCTTGACTTATTCAAGGCATTGCGTACACTGTATGCCAAAGCGAAAACCAATGCCTATTTTGGAGTTCATTAGCACTAATTTTCGCTCCGAAAAGTTCTTCACAGGCCTGACGGGAGGGGGATCATTATAGTACCCAATTATTAAGTCTGCCACAAAAACAACACGAGATTGTTTCTGGCTAAAATGACGTGGGACATTTGCTTTGCAACCAAACAACCCCTAACAATATCAGCTCTGGGCCGTTGTGCTATACATGAAAGATCAAATTTAGAGTTGACATGAGATCTCAACAGGAATTCACACTGGACACTAAATCAAAGGGCTCAGGTCATTTCAGTTTGGACTTTGAAATGACATGCAATCTCGACAATCTTGGATCTGTGAACGTTGACTTAAGGCCCATAAACCCTTTTGAATATCACACCATTATCGACCTAACAAACTGGTCCATTCTTTGGGAGTTAAAGCCGGAAATGTTGAGAAAATGGGCCCAGTACGTTAAACAAACATAGGTTCCACCATGAACATGCAATGGTGGTGTTGCCAGTCCGTATCTGCGAACAGCTTACAATACTGTCAGGTGTCACTAAAGCTGCCTTCTTTTTTTTTTTTCCGTTTATGGCCATAGGAACGACAAAAGATTGAAGGATAATATAACAGGCTACTGAGACTGAATGAACTAATTTACACAGATTATAATCTGTTGGGGTCTTGCATCTTTTTTTTCTTCTAGTGAGCAATAATGATGCATCCTGAGATCAAATCCATTGGCACAACTCAGTAAAGGAGGTTCAAAGAGAACTTACAGAGATTTGTACGAAATCCGTACGACAGAACACCCTTAATTGCACAATTCTTCAGATCAGCAACTAGTTTTTCTGAAATTAATCTAATGCCGAGCAAAAAATTACCCAAGTCTCATGTGCATTATGAAAGAAGAATCCATCCTTTGAGAAGAAGAGGTTCAAAAGTCACTGCAATGGGTTTCCTATCAGAGCCGCAGTTTTAGATTGCAAGATTACGAGCTCTACGTGTCAGTAGTTTCTTGATCTGTTATCACCTCCACCGCATCTCCAAAAATTTGACGGACTATCATGCAACATCGTGGCATAGCTTCATTTCAATTGGAACAAATTTCTCACCAGCAGCTTCAGAGTTCCAAACTACTTTTGACAAGTTAGTGGATTCCTCTCAGAACCTCTTGGGAAGGAAAATGGGAAACTGGTTTGAAGCTGCATCCCTTCCAACTCCAGCTTCTTGAGACCAGGTAGACACCTCCTGCAATGATCTCACTTCAAAAGAGGGCCACCAAAGAAAATACTATCCCCGGTGTACATCAGATTCTCAGATTGCTGCACTGGAGCCTTTGCCACGGACGAAGATTCTAGAGGTGGAACAGTAGGTCTTCTACTATAATTGCTTGTTTCTGCACGGGGGTTTCTTACTCCAACTTGTGCAGATCTGATCCATGCCTCTGAAGTAGTTTCAGTGGCCCTAGCTGATACAGGGACTGATACGTACCTGCCTGCTTCCTGGTCCCAAATGACAGAGGTTCTTTTACTGTCCCTAAGAAGAGAAGTAGGCGGAGCCGGTAAAAACAGTGGATCGGTGCTATTACCCTTTTGCATGATCTTATCATCGAATCCTGAGGTAGAAGAATGGAATATCGGATTGCTGAGATTGGGGTTGGGGAAAGCTTCTCTAGTGGTAGTAAAAGGCCGGTCAGGAATAAAATGGGGTGCTGCACTTGTGGGATTAAAATGACCCGAAGGGTGCTCTAATGGAAGAGGACTCAAGGTGACCGACTCATGAATGTGGCTTGGACTGCTGAAGCTGCTCACACTTTGAGTTCCAGTTTCATAGTCATCCCGGCTACCGTGACTTGGTGCATATGAGTTTCTCAAAGGAGAGAGTTTCAGATCGTTCTTGGTATCTTTATTTCCTCCCATATCAGTGCTCATACTGCTTCTACCGCTCATGCTCATGTTTCCACTGGAGCTGTAATCGGGATCGGGCAGGCGACGGTTGTCAACAGGCCGGAGCACAGATGAAGACGCCCTGGCTTTGGCTGCAGCTCTCATGGCCTCGTTCGAATCTAACTTTGCAAGCTTCCAAGCACTGATCCGGACAGGCCTCTTAGGAAACTTGTTTCCTCTTTCGGCAGATTCAGCTGCATCCGGATCAACTGTCGACGGTACCATTCCGGGATCCAAGTGAGGAATAACTTCATCCTGATGTAACGAGTTTGCATAAGCATCATCACAAAAACAGACTAACCTAGTTGCAGTAGAAATATAATACTAGATCTAAGGTACCAGTAGGATAAACCAATAGGATGTTCTACCTACTGTAGAGAGGTTCTGGTACCCATGGTGTACATGCAGAGTGTGTGGGACCCACCAGTCAATGGGTACCACCTGGGAGATAGACATTAACAATCTTTCGATCAGATGATCTTAATCATGTGAGCTGTAGACATTACTGGAATCTAGACCCCTCTTAACATATTTATTCAGCCAGTCCAAAATGAATGCAATAGATTAGAAGCTTATGTTGATCCAATCGTGTAGGATCTTGACGCATCAAATGGTGAGTCCCACTCTCATGCATGTAAGATACGGGTACCACTATAATATTAGAACTTGGTAATCTGTCTCTACAGTCCATGTCAAGCACCTTAGTTTTTCACCAAATAAAAAAGTGTGTTCTGAAGGATTGCACCTGATAATCCACGAATACTCTTGGAGGGGTACACCATGCACCTTTATATTGGAGGCCCAGTGAACTTCCCCCACTTATGCCAGTTGTAGCAGAACCTGTTGGAGAATAAAGAACATTGGGCACTTCCTCGTCGCCTGCAGGTGCCTCGCTCATGGCTCTCATGGCCACAACGTACTCATAGGTCGTAATACCCTAATGGTGATAAAAAGGAGGAAAAAAGAAAGAAGAAAGAAAAACCAAAACATTCAGATTGCTGTGAAAATTAACTTCTTTTTATTGAAAAGTGTAATTAACACCAAAAATGTTCTTGGTCTCTGACCTTTCTTATCAGTATCATGTGGAAAAAGAAGAGTTCACCCAGAGGCACACAAGCGAGTAATGAAACTGCAGAACATATGCCCTGCACAAGATGGAATTAAACATTAGATGGCCTGACTAACGATTTTTGAATCCAGTCCCAGTGCACTGATGAGTTTTCAGGACTGAGACACTTCATATCAGGACAAGCAGACACTTTTCAGAGAATGCTGGCACAAGTAGCAAATTACTAGCTTCAGGACAGATCGAGATCAGAAAAAAGCTATGACAAGACATGACCTTCTTTAGAGGCTCTCCCTCCATTCCCTCTGGTTTTGTTAGCTAGAGGCTAGTTCGGTAAGCAGTCACGGTTGGAGGACTTAGTTGGGCTTTACGAGGGCAACGAGAATAATTAAATCTTGCTTTCCTGTGCTCGGAAGGACAGTCAAAGATCATGTTTCCTTGCGGTTAGCAAGAGACAAATACCAGTCAGAAAATTTGAACATTTTCGAGCTTGTATCCATCCATATTTCAACTGCTTCAAACTCGCCACAAACATGCCCAAAGACAAATTGAAGCCTTTATGCAAAGTTGCTTCCATTCTGGGAACACTAGCGAGGGAAAGGATCTCTATACCTTCTTTGGTGATCAGGTTTATTTTTCTCTTGGGTAATTTTTATTGGTTGTTCTTCTCATCTTAATAAAATATAGTTATTTCCCATTATGGACGTCATAACACAATGACACTTTCCAGGACAATTTATATTATTTGTTTTGATGTGCAATTATGTGCAGACATAAGTCCGCACGTCCAAATTGTGCTGTAATAAACATGAGCTTATGGTGCATGCTTGATATCAAATAAACTTTATTCCTTGAAAAGGAGATCTAAGGACATGTCAAAAACGTCCATAAGGAGGA
Source organism: Euptelea pleiosperma (assembly GCA_035048495.1). Lineage (NCBI taxonomy): Eukaryota > Viridiplantae > Streptophyta > Magnoliopsida > Ranunculales > Eupteleaceae > Euptelea > Euptelea pleiosperma. The sequence goes on from CM068541.1 coordinate 31,536,629, forward strand.
CAATCTACAAACCGGTAGCTGTGCACGTGGTGCACATTTGGAGGGTGAGTCACCATCGTCGGAGGGAGATTATTTTGGGGTGAAGAGATCTCCCAGGCCCAGAATCGAATTGTAAGATCCTAACCATCTGATCTATCATCTTTTTTTCATATGCCAAAAATTCTGAAAATATGGTCCATCAACTTTTTTATGGGTATATGCTCTATATCATATTTCCTTATCATCCAAAATGCTGCAGTAGATCAGACCGTTGAGATTATCCAACTGGGTTGACTCTTAGCCTGGACATCTCCAGGCATGAGGGTCCCGTCCCTGCATGAGGGCTACATTATACCACTATACCATCGATAGACTGCTCCTACAGTCTACCTGACAGGTACGTTAAATTCAAGGTGTTTGACACGAAAGACATACCACAATGATTGCAAATGGGGCACGAGAGAAACCATTTCCAAGCCTCTCAATAATTTCGTTCTCCATGTCTTTTTTATCAATGAAGCAACGCACGAGAACAGCAATACCAACTCCAGCTTCAATTACAAGCTGACACCCAAAAAGAAAACCATGATCCAAAATATCAAGTAGGGCCTCAAGGGTAACTTACTGAAAAAATGATACAGCTATGATGCATACCCAAATAAGACTTGTACCCATTAGAGTTATAAAAGTTGTGTAATTTTTTCTCCCCACGCAATTGTTAAGCCACTGCACACAAGGAATATATAAAGTTAATTTCATAAGAGAATTCTCATTCTCAACCAAGTCCAAATATATTTGACCGTTAGTTTGTAACGGAGCAATGACTAAATACCCGACAATGGTGATCAAACCCATCCACACATTTATCACAACTTCTACAGTGTTTGCTATACTTGCGAACCTGCAATGTAAACAAGAGGTGTTTTAAAAATAAATACAGAAAAAGGAGGAAAAAAAATGAAAAGGCAATTAATCCATAAGACCATATATGTGTGTGTGTGTGTGTGCAGCACAAGAAAAGTACCAAGATTTCCACTGGTAAATGGATACACTAATTGCAATTAGTGTATGGACCTCAACATTGAGTTTACTATTCTATCTGGATTTTGTGACTATGTTGAGAAATAAAAATCATAGGAATTCAAGCTATAGTACCCATTGAATAACTATTCCACCCCCTTCAATCCATATTAGGTTGGATCAAACAAAGCACAGCCACTCAAAACCCTTATAGAATACATTCAGTCCTGATGATATAGAGTTGAAAAAGCTCAAGAAACATCAACATGTGGCATCATGGTTTCTTCATCTGGATCTCATAACTTCACCAGCACCAACCTCTATCCGTCAAATTAATCCCTTCAAGAAGAACTTCATGTATACATATCTTGCTACTATCCCCCAACGGACCCACTCAGGGAACGAATGGCCTACTAGGGACTCAAATTGTTAGAGACGTTGGAAAGACGAGCAAAATCAAGGACTGGTCACACCATGGGAGTCAAAACTTCGAAGAAAAGTGCAACTTTGCAGGGTTTCAGAAAACCCCCTTCCCACACAAATTAGCTCATACCCATGAAATAAATAACAAACATGATTATTTTTCCCTTGGGCAAACAGTAAAGTGGCATTTAATTATTTATTTTTTGATAATCAAGTGGCATTTAATAATCAATCTCCACTTTTCCCAGATAATTCATCCATAAAAACGAGCTACCTAGTGTTTCTTGCTATTCTTCCATAGGCAATAAAATGGGGAAATGGGACAACATTGTGTCACAGACGATGTAACAAGGGCACTCCGTTTTCTAAGAATTTGCTTTATCAGCCACCTTGCCGTATTCACGTGTCAGACACATGCCGACACAATCTTCAAACAAATCTCAATTTTTTTGTTTTCAGCTATTATTTGTATATGGCTTATGCGATTATAATGTATATCAGCTTAATCTAAATACATTCTTTCTATATAGCATACTTAACATGGACTAAGTATTAAAAAGATATATCTTTCAGCATAAAGAATGAACTGTACGGATTTGTCGATGTTTTGGGTTTGTGGAGGTCAGCATGTCTGACACTCAGTATCCAGGTCGGACACTGACACATGTATCGTGTCCTTGTGACATAGGTCACAAAAGAACTTGACTTGACAGTTGAAAAACTGTCATTTTTAAATGAGACTATTAGGAGTGGAAACCCCATTGCATAAATAATCCTTAAATTGTGGCTCCATGTGAGCATTATAGATCACCAACTATGGACCATCAACCTCAAAGAGTTTAACAGTGTTATTTCTGTGGATTTTATAAATACTTTTCAGTCTTTGGCTTTGGGCACTAACTCAAGTTAACATTCTTTTGGTTTTGTAAAGTAATGTGGCTGCCCTCCCATTAGTTCTTTTCTTTTTGTTGGGCTTCTTTGTACTTCTCTCCCTTTTATCCTATAAATCCAATCGTTAGTTATAAAAAAAAAAGATGCTAAATTTGAGCCATGATACATGAGATCGTGAAAAAGAAAGAAGATTTTCTCAAATTTACTGGTGACCAACTGATTATTACATACAATTTACTGGACAAAAAATCTGGAACCCATCTAAAAAGTAGAAGATCCAAGATGAGGAGATGACAAATCTATCTGGCTTGAGGAGAATAATAGGGTCTTACTGTTTGTCCTAGGTTGAACGTGGTACAAGAAAGTTTATTTTACTAGTTTGGCAAAGTATAAGTTTAATCAACAATAGATTTTGTACATGGGTCTTAAAGGCACATAGCGGACAACTAAAACATTATTACCAGTCATATGCATCAAAATTTACTACAGAAAATTTACGCAATTTTATCATCAAGTCCTGGGGAATAGGATGAATTAGTAAGACTTCCCTGTACTTTGAAACTAATGAGACCCCCCTTGACCGTTGGTCAACACTATTTGACTCACATGAAAACATAATGTGCCTGTCAATTTCATCTAACTCCTAATTAAAAAGACCAAAATATCCCCAAAAATCACATTTTTTCTTCTTTTGGTCTTTTAATAAGCCCGTGGTTGGTTGATAGGGTTCAAAGGCACATCATGTTTCTGTGTATGTCAACGACATTGACCAACGGACAACGAGATGGGTATTAATTTCGAGGAGTACAGGGAGGAGCGAGGGGGTTGCACCAAAATGCCCAAAAATTTATAGTCATGGATGCTACCTCAGCATTGCACAATGTACAGAACAAGGCCTCTTCCCCTGTGGCTTGTTGTTCAGTGGCCCCTCCATGTTTGCAGCAATCTTCGTGTACAAACAATGCACAGAAGAATCCTCCAATGTTAAAGCCAGGTGACGATCTTCTACTTGCAGAGCCCGTGGGAATTTCTACTCGTCCAGCTTCTCCAACGGAATCCTTCCTACTGCAGTTTGCTGATATGGTGCTTCTAGAAGCAGATGATGGCGAAGAATGTGCTTGAGTGCCAATTTCACCAAAATTACCAGGAAAATTCATACCTCCTAAAGGATTTATGTGGGGTTTAGTCATTAACTCATTATGAAATTTTGACAAAATCCCAGGATCGGCAGGGTTAATTGCTGTACACCGCACATAAAGAACAAAAACAAGGAGCACCTGTAACACCAGAATAAGAATAAGGGACACCTCAAATATTAAAGAAACTGAAATGCATCATCTTCTTACAAGAAAAACAATGGAAACTTATATATACTTGGTTCAGATTGTTCACGTACCAGAGGAGTGTAAATGGCAAGCGAAGCATATTGCCAGATAGGGCCGCCAAGGAAAGGGGCAAAGAAGGCATAGAATGCAACAATCAACAAGAAGAATACTGTAATTGCAATAACCTATCCAAGAAAAAAGGCAAAAAAGAGAGACAATATGAGTCCCAAACAAACCAAAAGTAAGAAACAAATGAACTTAAGTGTAAATAAGGAAATAAAAAGTCTTAGGTAACACACCAAAATGCAAATAGCTACAGAACCTTCTCTACAAGGCGATGCAAAAATGAAAACAACGTGGGTGCTTTAAGAGATATATCTAATGTATGAATTGTAGAAGGCAACTAAACTTAAAGAACATATTAAAGGTGAAATCTGCACATGATGAATCATGATAATGAAGATGATGATGATGATGATGATGGCTGTAAGTAGGGGAGCAACTTGGATGGACCAACAAAAGCCCGACAGACCCAAGCCTACCTTGGGCCAGGCTTCGGTTTGGCTGGGGAGATTTTAGAGCCCAACCCAATGTTGGCTTGGGCTTGAGTTGAGGCCTCAAACGAACGAATCCCACCCGATCCCAACCTCTATTCTATATATATTATAAAACATATACAATATGTATCACTATGACCAATACCATATACAATATGCGCATGTATTTCGACCCCTCTTCCTTTTCCACTATGCTACTATCTTCTTCTGAACAAAGCCACCCCCATACCTTTAACCTACTTACACTATATCTCTCAATTTTATGGCATTTCTCAACATAATAAAAGAATAGTAGTGATTGTAGGTGGTTAAGAATATAAACTGATAGTCTCCAAATGGCTTTTGAGTGGGGATGTTTGTATTTTGAAAGTTGACAGCTTGGGTTTTGATGATTGTGGCTTCCATCACCGATGGGGTAGATGGAGTTGTTATATGGTATTTAAAAAAGGATTAAAAAGCATCAATAACAGGTGGGGTTCAAGAAATGAGAATAGGCTCTTTTGGAAGAAAAGTTTGAGAATAGGTTCTTTTGAAGGAGAACCAACTTCTTTACTCTCTCCCATCCGTGTATTGTGGAGCATCCTAAAACATTTCGTACCTTGTCTCTTTTGATAGATCAAAGATCAAACAACAACGAATTTGCGCAAATAGGATATCGCCGCGATCATGAGATCGAGAACAATCTTATCTTGTCATCGTAACAAAGCAAAATCAGTGGCATGATGAGGTAATTGGGAAGGGAGGAAATTGTTTGTGGACATTTTCAGATCGGATCAAGGAAAAATGGAATTCAAGGCCCTTGGTGATGTCATTGATTAGGACTCACCATGGATTTTTAATGAGGTAATGGACGGCAACTTTGGAGCGGATTAAGGAAAAATGGAATGCAGTTCTTGCGAATTGCAACACACCTCCCATCTTGGTGGAAAAGAACATATCTAGTTGATTTCGTCGATAAACTTTTTTTTATGAAGAGGTGTCCGAAGGAGGGCATCAGCTTAGCTTTTCTACAATAACCAAGTCTTTGACAAAGATGTTGAGTCAAGGAAACAAAGGAACGCCCTTCTTAGATTTTGAGGTTAGCATTGGCAAGGAATCAAAGAAAGAAGCAGGCAATGAAAATCCAGTTTTGACAGTTTATGCTTCATGTTGCCCAATAACTTGACTGCCAGGTGTTTACTAAATGACATGGTGTTTGGGTGGGCAATAGATTATGTCCTCTACTGCCCGAAAATTTTGTATATGATGGGAAAGGTTGCTACCCGTCGATTATTTGGTTGCGTGAAGACAAGGTCTACCATTATTGATGAGGGAAAGAAGATACAACGAGATGCTCACTGAATTCCCAAAAAGGCTACAGCGTGAATAGAATACAATGAACAAAACTTGAGGATGAGTTTTTCTCTGAAGCAAAAATGTTGGTGCAGACCGAAATGGGGGTCCCCCACCTCCAAAACCAAACAGTCTCAAAAGTAGACAAAGGGGACAGAGAAAAAAAAATGACAATTTTGTTGTTCTGAAGGTTTTACGATATTTCTGTCCTTTCTAGAAAGTAAAAGGTTAAGATCACTTGGGGAAATTCAAGGTGAGGATTGGCCCAATTGTAAAGAGAATAAGAGAACTTTTGATTATCTTTGAACTTCATCTCTTATTAGAGTTGAGTTGAAGCTTCTCCTCCTCCTTGAGTTTAATTGGTGAAATCGTGAGAACGTTAAGGAGTCTGGTCATGATCTCCCACCCGTGTTGTGTTAATTCTTGCGCCAAGCCATCAATTATACTTGTTCCCATCAATAGTCCAACCTGCGCGGGATTTCATCCACCACCTCCATCTCCATTTTCCATCAATTTTATCAGTACAACCTCCATTTTCATCTTAATCTCTCTCAAGTCTCAAAGAAACGAGAATATCCACTTTAAGAGGGTTAGGCCCCGACTAGCCCGAGTTGGACCACTTGCTGTAAAAAAGGGGAATATACCAATTCTAACCAACAATTTCCTTTCAGCACATTTTAGATTGGACGTAACCTCTCAATTTCAAGCAAATGTGATCATCTCATAATCCATCCTTCAAGGAATGTTGGCAAGTGGTGAGCTCATAGAAATTTCATGAAGCTCAAAACCTTTAAGACATTACTTCCAGAAATGGCAAGGCTTTTAGGAAACCTTTCCCTATCCCTTTTCCGCAAGGGTTGTGATCTTAAAGAAGGCTCAGACAATATCCATGGGGATTATCATGCAGAAACTCTCTAGAGTTAAATATTAACTGAGACTTGGCTGGCAGCACCATGGTAACACAGCTATATCTATTTTTTTCTTCTTCTAACCTATCAAACCACCCTGACACAGTAGAAAAAACTTTTGGCATAATTTCAAGGTTGATGAAAGCATGAAAGAGGCAATGTATAGGTACACTTCCAAAACCTTTATAAATCCAAGTGGGGGCCATCGATGCCTGATTCGAATTTTCCCTGCCTCAATAGAATTAAGGCCTAGCCAAGAGTTAATTTTCGCCAAACAGGATGTGAGATGTGATCTTCCAAGAGGATAAGACTCATAAGACTGATGTCTTCTCGCTTTTTAACCTATGTGAATCACTTGAAAAGATATTATTTAGTTGGTGGTCGAGTTCCAATGACATTAGTGAGGTGAGGCATATTTCCAGAATAGCCAACGAAAAACCAAAAGCCACACTAGAATTTTGGTTTGTCCTACATAACTTCCAAAGTACAAGACTAGGCCTTGCATCCCTCAAATCCTCATCGAGTCCTAATCAGTAGTAAGCCATGAACAGAATACATTAATCGAAACCTCACATGAAGGACACAGTAACAAGAAGCTAAAGAAGAAAAAGCAAAATCTCCTATTCATTATGTAAAGGAAAAACATTTCAGCGAACCCAAAACAAAACTGCAACATTACCTATTATATGGGCAATTTGGAAAGAGAAGAACTCCTGTAGTTATGAAGGGAAGGAAGATGTTTGTAGTGTGATTTAAAGGTTAAAGCCTTGTTGTATTTTTGGGCTTTCTGTAGATTAGAATTTAGATGGTTTCTTTGATTCCTTTGTGTTTAGATGGGATGATTTAATGGAGATGCCTCTTCTCCCTAGTTTTGTCTTCTCCTTTTGTAAGTTCCGCGGGGTTTTGCCCCTTTCTTCACATGCTTCTTATAAATAAAAAAAAACCTTAGTACTAACAAAAAAAAATGCAACTAGATATTAACAATGAGAAATGGATTTTAAAGGGGAAGTAACCGAATTGGGTATTAACTACACTGATGAAATCGAGATTTTCAAATCAACAAACTGTGACATTAACAGATTGAATAAGTAGAAGGTACAAATAAAATCCACAAGGCCCACACGCAAAACAATCGCCAAATTGATGAACAAAAGAATTCTTTGAACCAACTCAAGCAACAGTGTCAGTTTATTACACATTGAAAAGTCAAAAACAGGAATCAACTAGATTTTAACATGGCAACAGAAACAAAGAAATCACTTTAGGGTCAAAACTTCAAAAAAGGCAAAAAATAAATTAGACTACTTGTTAAACGTAACGCTACTCACAGAACTAATAGAAACCCAAAACAAAACCAAGGATTAAACCCTATTGGAAGCATTTTAACAGATACCCACACCATGAAATACAGGCATCACATCAGAGACAAAACTTTAAAAAAAAGGAGAGGAAAAAACACAGAAAAAAAGATGACCACCCAGTTGAATTCAAGACTACTCAATGAACTAGAAAAAACCCAGGTAGGAAATCATGGAAGAAACCCTATTTAATACTCACTGAACTAGAAAAAAAAACCCCAGATAGGAAATCATGGAAGAAACCCTATTTAAAGCATTTTAACGGATACCCACATCATAAAATTACAGTTTGAGAAAACCCCAATCTAAAATTTAAGCAAAACAGCAACTGAGATAGAGAAATGAACTCATTCAGGGTAGAAGAACAAACCTGTAACTTGTGAGCAGGTAGTTGCCATCCATGGCGTCTCACCATAACTGCAAAAATGATTTTTTTGCAGCAAAAACTCAGAGAACTCAGCGAGATGAAGAGAGAGACCCTTGTAGGAAGAATCTCTCTGTTACCGAAAAGGGAAGAAATTTCTGTTTCTGGGGTAGTCTTCAAGACAGCTAAAAAAAAAAAAAAAAAAAAGCAACAAAACCCAAAAAGAAAAAGAAGAAAAACAAGGGGTGCAAAACTTTTGAGTCGCAGTGCAGTCTAAAAAGTGTTGTCGCAGTAATCAAGACCACATTTTAAGTGGGGTCCACATGATGTTGCACAATCCAGTAACCCCAGCTATACAAAGGGAGGTGGGGCCACATGATTTTAGTTCTGTAGGCCCCACCTCCCATGAATAGTTGGTAGTGATTAGATGCTGCGAGACCGATTTGCAAGAGCAAAAGTTGTCTGAAACAACACTTCTGATATTCTAAGGGAGTTCATTCAAGCACTTACACAGAGAGTGGGCATTTCAAAAAGAGTAAACTTACATGACCGCCGATGGTCATATTATCCCTGACCGCCCACAATATGAGCCACATGGCACATTTTTAGAGAACGTTGACCGTATGGATGTTTGGCCAATCCCTAGTTGGACCTACGAGCCAAAAATCAGTCTGATAAATGATTTCAAACCTTTCCATCTTGTACCCAAATAATGATCAACTTCCCACGGTTAAAATAAACCCATGAAAATGATTCTAATCCAACGCTTATGAATCACTAATCAAATCGATTTTTGGTTTGTAGATCCACCTAGGGATTGTCAAACATCCATACGGTCAGTGTCTAAAAATCTGCCACGTAACTCATATTGTAACCGACAGTTACTGACCGCCAGTCATGCAAGTTTTATTCTTTCAAGAAGACAAAGAACACACAAAAGCGTTGACGTTTTGGGTGTTTGGAAAGAAAAAAAAAGAACAAAATTAATAATGGGACAGCATTTTGGTGGGCCCCACCAAAAATATTCCTGTGTATTTCCATCTATTACTATGGCCCTGTATGTATGGTGACCACAGAAAGGTTTTATACACATTTATGGGTTAGAATCATTTATAGAAAACTTCAAAGTTTTCTGTACATAAACATATCCAGAAATAACATAATTAAGAAGTATATGATGGACATTTTTTTCCCTTTTTTGTTAAGCAAGAAGTATATGATGGACTTGAGGTTTTATTCAATGGGACCCTCCACCCTAGGGCTGGCAATGGATTGGGTTCGAGTTGGATTGGAACTGATTTGCTACCGATCCGATAAGAAATCCAATCGACCCAGACCTGGACCCTATCTGAACATGATCGGATCGATGAAATTCAATTCTGGAACTGATTCGATATGATTAGATTGGTTCTGTGTCCAATCCGATCCAATCCAATACATATATAATACCTTTAGGCATATACTATAGATATTGAGTTAGTATCGGATCAGAACAAGCCAATTTGGTATCGATCTGATAAGAGATCGGATCGACAATCTGTGATATGATACCAATCCCATAACGAAAAATAAGGTTCCGGACCTGATTTTTTCAGACTGGATCGGATCCATATCATTCACATGGCCACTTAATATTTGATCTTGACTGATCAATAGGTGATCACCTCTTGATGGTGTTAAAAGTTAAAACCCATCACTCACACAAACTAGAGAAGTTGTTGTGATAGAAAGATGTGTGAACTTTTCTTCAACTGTTTTGGTTTAGATTAGAAGGTTGAGATCTACTTGTTAGTCTAGTATTGGCTATACCCCAGAAGTAGCTCACCAATTGGTAGGCCATATGGATGGTGCTAGGGTCCATCATGCTACACCATTAATGCCATTATTCTCTTTCTCTCTCAAATTTCTACTTGTGGATATGGGGGGGTGTATCATCCTGTGGACATGATTGAATGGAGATCACAAAGTGGGCCCTACCATTTTGGTAGAAAATAAGGAAGGTAAGGCTACCTACAAAGAACAAAGGGGAAGGTATGGTGTATGCGATATTTAATGCTTGATGTACCTGTTCCTTATGTCTATAATTTAGTAGAGGGTTCAGCTGTACAAAACTACAAATAGTTGGTGAGTTCAAGAAACTAAAAACCTAATCTGAGGAAGCCTTGGGAATGTTGCACCCTCTTATCTTTCCAAAACTTGGGAATTTGACCAAAATCAACTTGGTGTATAAATGCGTCTCCATTCTCTATATGGAGGTAGATGTGAACACGTGTGCCCAACTATATGTGTTTTGAGAAGTACTTCTCTCAAAAGTCTCATAAGTCAAAAGTTAAAAATTTAACTACTGTTTTAAGTTAGATTTTAACTTCTCAAAAGCAAAACAATAAGATACTTTTTTTGGTGTTGCCAAACGGCCCCTTACATCCTTGCTTTGAAAAAAAAAATGAGAAAATAACAAAAAATAACAGCGCTAAAATATTCAAAATTTTTCAGGAGTGACCGAATAAATGAGATGGATTGAGTGGCTGAAATATAATCGTCCACATTAGATGGATGGATTTGATCTCAATCACTCTTTATCTTATGAAGCAGGATAAGATAAGAGATAAGACAACTTCCCTATTTTGTTATATAGATGTGTGTTGTGGTTATGAAATTATCCGAAATCATTCGGTTACTTATAAAAAAAAAGGGAAAAAACACCGTTTACTCTTCTGGAGTTAGAGCAAGGTAATCTCGGATATCAGTGTTCTCGCCATGTGGAATGTTGATTTGATGAATCTGAATTATCAATCTGATAGATGACCATCTAAATCGGACACATGGACAGTACCCGCGTCATACCTACCATGTACAACCTTTTGAACTTTTTAATTCTTTAAAATAGAAAGAAAATGAAAGAAAACTCTCTTTTTGACCATGCAACAAAGGACAATTAGATAAAAATTTCCCACATGAGAGGGTGAGGTGGTCCAATAAGTGGACTCCCATTGGTTCTCCACCCCTGCTCCATGTGAAAATTTTGTCTTTATTGTCATTCCCTTATCATTATGGCTTGCATTGCGCCAAAAAACGCGCAACAAAAGCACAATCAATCCTCCAAGATGGTGATGCTCCCCGTCCAAACAAATGGCTTCCGCTAGCCAAAAAGAGAAGAAACTCATACCATGGAAACTATAATATGAGCGATTGTATTAGTTTTATGACCAAAGTATGTAAACTGAAAGTGAGAGAGAGGGAAGAGGAGACGACGGACAAAATATTAGCAAAGACAAAAGACACAAACCAACCCACCTTTGAGGATCCTTTCTTCAGTAGGTCAACTAGACCTCTAGCGTCGGATTTAATAATTAAGGATCTGGTCAAGATGAGCCTGCGTTTCCGCTTTCACCTGTCTCTTCTGTCGAATTTGATTTGCGAGAGAAGGGTATTCACATATTGTACAAGAATAATATGATTCCTCATAAAACAAATAAAATCGAATCTTTGAAAAGTTCAGCCGTATCGTACATTTTTCAAAAAAATTTAAAATTCTCCTATTGGAAAGACAAAGTTGCACTTTGTAGAAGGAAAGTTGGCTATATTGCATGGAAAAAATGATGAATATAAGTGTGCCCTATTTAATAAAAATATAGGTAGTTCAACCATTTTAAGGATGTTATGCATTCTTACCTAAAAAATATAACGTAACGATTAATAATTTTGTCACCACATTAATTAATTGTGTATGTGTGTTTAAGAGAGAAGGGAATGTAGGACATAAGGAAAGTAAGTCTATAAGACATGGGGAAGAGAGAGACTCACGTCGACAAAATAAATATGATGAGTAGTTTTGTCCTCACATTAAGAGAGAGAGAGAGAGGACATTAGACAAAATAAAACATAATGAGTAATTTTGTGTTCACACTTATATTGCTTAGGTGTGTTTGTGTGCATTGAAGAAAGATAGATGTAGGATAAAGAAAGGGCTAGGATATTCACACCCGTGTTTTCGCTCATCAAACCCACATAACAATTTTTTTTACAGAAATACCCCTTATTTTTCACTCACTAAATCCACTCAAAAAACCCAAAACAAAAAGAGAGGTACCTCTCTCTCTCTCTCTGGTTCTGGACTGCCCTCGGGGGCTGCTAAGGAGAGAGAGAGAGAGAGAGAGAGAGAGAGAGAGAGAGAGAGAGAGAGAGAGAGAGAGAGAGAGCTTCTTCTTCTTCTTCTTCTTCTTCTTGAGTCATTAAGGTGTGAAGAGTTAGGGGTTAATTTTTGGTGGGTTTAGTGAGTGAGTAGGTTTTCTAAGCGAAAACGCAGATGTGAATATCCCGCCCCTAAAAAAATTAATGAGAAACAAAATTTTCAAGTCTCTAGAAGATCAAATTGCACTCATTTTTCAAGAAACCATAACTTTTGTAGGAAACGTGTTTTGCTCTAACTACTAGATGGATAGACATTCGGCTGGCCATTATATAGACTCTTTTATGTAGAAAGACATTATATAGAAATGTGAAACATGAGGTTTGGGCACCCCACGCTATTCGGCCGGGCACCCACATTGGACCAAAATGCCCCCTTTCAGTTTGGGTAGCCCTTTGTATAATGTCTATCCATCTATAAGAACAAAGACTCTTTTATGTAGAAAGCAATATAACATTATAGATGGATAGACATTATATAGAAATGTGACACTCGAGGTTTTATAACCATTTGAAGCGGGCCTATTGAATTTCAATAATATAATATATCTACAATATACTATTTATGACCTAAATTCACTTACAACCCTCTATTTTTTCCAAACTTAAGGGAGCTTATCTAGGGGATAGTTGGTAAATTCACGTATTATTCATGTTTAATATGTGATTTTTTCATTTTTTTTAAAGTTTAATACGGTCATATAAATAAAAAATCAAAAAAATCACGAATTTTAAGATTAAACGAATAAAACACCTATTATTCAAGTTTAATACACGAATTTTGCATTTTTTAAAATAAAAATGTATTGAACAGCCATATAAAATGAAAAAATTGGTAAATTTCAGGCTTTTTAAGGCTAAACGAATACAACACTTCAACAATGACTGAATTTTTATATCCTGAAACCGAATTAAACTCGAACTCTTCCTGTTTCGAATATTTGCCGTATGCCGAATTGCTAACTATGACGGAGACAGCTAAAGATGCCACTGCCTGTTCTAAGCACATTGGTGTAATGTTCAACGGGAAAAAAGGATTAAAAAACAATATACTATTTGCTGGAATATTTAAGAGCTATTAGCACCATATAGCTAAATTGGCCTTAGCAGGTCTATTTTAAAGATGGGCTCTTGTAGAACGAGGTCTGGCCCAACTTAGACAATGATATGACCTATGGGCCCAAACATGCTTATAGTAACACTTGCCCAAACATGCAAAAAACCAGAAAAACTGCTTTTCAATAAGCTAGAGCTAACTTTTAACTTATTTTAAGCTTAAGCCAAATGCAACCCAACTCTTCTGGGGCTGGCTTCAAGCTCATTTTAAACCCAAATTCATTTTAAGCTCATTCTCAATTCTAATACATTTGCAAGCTGAATGTAATCTTATATGAGAAAATTTGAGGCGTTGATAACAAATACCTGTCACATGTTGGTTGGCATTCCTCGGCCTCCCCAGACACCAAAAAATGTTTAGCCCAAAAATGTTGAGCATTGTTTCAAAGCAGGCCACATGAACAGGCCTATGGATGATGGCATTGTTTGCTAGTCCATGACAAAAAATGGGCAAATCCAACCCACTATATATCACCATCAGGCTAAGTCTTGATTGTTATGTCATTGGCCCTTTCGGTTACAATCACAAAAGAGGGACCAGTCGAGCTGGGCTTGTTAGGCCGAAAACCAGCTGTCTTGTTCAATAGGGCCAAAAAAGTGACATTGTAGGAACGTTTTCTATATTGTCAGGTTCCTTACCACCAATGCAAAAAGTTCTCCAGTGCTAATCAAGGCCTCAGAGACGACATTCTCAATACATTACACTTTAAAGAAGACCAAGCTGCTGTTTACACATATGGGCCTTCCCATGATATCCAGTACGCTCTCCAAAGAAAAAAGTTTATAAATTTCGTTTTTGGAGAAGAAAATACTTTTTGGACACGCTTAAGACATGCTCTCCAACATTTACTGGTAAAAAAGGCAATGCACAACATCACCCATCATTGAAGGCATCTGCAGAAGATTAAAGCCCAAGTTTTGCAAGAAGATCACGCCATTTCGGAGTTTCTTCATCGAAAATGTAGGTCAAAGGAGAAATCAGAACACCACTTCCTCCAATCTGCATATATACATAGTATTTAAGTGACCGTTGTCACAAATAAATACCATTTGAAGCAAATAAATTATCAGGGCACATTAAGCAAATCTCATTGTTTCAGTGGGTAAGAGTAAGACCAGGAAAGCATTCAAATTCTCAAGAACATAAAATTCTCCATACAAAGATAAGAAACTGAGAGGCTAGAGCAATACTCCTGAAATTTGGGTTGCCTGACATTAGGATACGGCATGTGGCAGAAGGCCGCCTTAGTTTTTAACTTGAGTTGGGTTGGACGATTTCAACAGACAAACAACGGTATAAAAAATTGTTTTTTCACAAAATATTTCCATTTGAACGACCTTGACATGTAACAATGTATGCGGGCGAAAAATTTAATATTTCGCGAAATGAAGTGTTTTTTTGAACAGTTGTAGACCCAAAAATTTATATAAAACTGTAAAATCTCAGTCAAAATATTTCAACCTGAACCTAGAGCTTTCTAAACTCTTATAAAAATCTTCATTCAATTAAGGATCAAAATCAACTATTTTCACAGTATTTGGTTGAAAATATATTTGTATCAATGTTAGAGCAGATTAAAGTGATATTTGGGGATTTGGAGATTTCAAATTTCAAAGTAACAAATTCTTGCAATTTTTTTTTTTTTTTGCATTTTTTTCCGAAGAGCAACAACGAATTCTAGCAATTAAACTCAATTGTTTTGTAGCTTTTGTTAGAATAGAGTTTGGAGGTGTAAATTCATTAAATCTATGGATCTATGATGCATTTACACCAGATTTGTGCACATATTTAAGGATTTTAAATTGAAAATTTCTTAAATTTGGGAAAAATCCCAATTATCTTTGTTTCACACTCAACGTCCACAATTGGGCACGAGTGAATTATATGTTGTATTAGTCTAATCTACAATTTGGCCAGATTAAATAATTTTTTTCCTAAAATTCATTTTTTAAAATCTTTTTCAAAATAATATTTAAAAATATTTAACAAATAGGCAAATGTCATATTTTAAAAATACAAAAAATAGGCAAATGTCATAAGTTAAGAGTAGATACGACTTGTAAATTATACATAATATTTATTCATTAACGTAAATGGATCATTTATTTAATTATTTATTTCTAATTATTTAAAAATCAAGAAAACCATAAAGCATCAAATGCATGCATATATGATGCACTGTTTATTTCTAATTACTTTAGCATTTTAGTGTTTTATTTCCTAAGAATAATATATATATAAACATGAGTGAATGTAGTAGTTAATAGTTTATATCGTTAGCCATGCGATTTACATATTTTGTGCTCTTCAGGGTAATTCGCGTGCTAGTAGTCTATTCTTGAGGGATTACTAGAACTGGTACCATTAAATCGTACTGTTGGCCTAATATTATAATTACGTGTGACCTTATCTGATGGTAATAGTGATTTTCATGTGTAATTATGGCTGTTCTTGGCTGTAAAGCTCTTAGATACTTGCTTTAGCATGTTATGGAACGTTATGGTCATTCATTTCCACACTCCATAAGTCCATATGGTTGTTCGTTACAGTTTGAGTGTGTTTTTATTCTTTCTTTTTATCCTTTCCTAAAGTTTCAACAAAAAATTTCACAATGTTTCCATCAGTTCCATGAAAAATGCACTATTTCCACACTGGTCGAAAACCCTTGAGATGGGGTTAGGGTTTCAGAAAACCCTTTCGGTTTTGTCGAAGACGACCTCCTCTCCACTCTTCCATTTTGTTTCAAATTTTCAATCAACCCAACTATATAAAGGGAGTGGGCTTGGGTCTTTTGGGTTTATTTCAATCAGGCCCAATTAGTGAGATTTGTTGTGTGTAAGCCAAATCTCACCATAGATTGTTGTGTATGGGCCCTATTGTGTAAGGGGTTGGGCTTGGGCCTATTTAAGTTTATTTTGAGTATTATTTGGGCTTGGTTCTATAGCCTGATTAGTGATTTCTAACCTTTATATATATATATATAAAATGTACGGACGTGTCCTGTATCAATTTTTTTTAGGTTGTCGTGTCGGACACCTCGTATCGGTGTTAGACACCGACACCCGTGTCAGTGTCCTTGTTACATAGCTTGCAACAAACAATTACACCATAATAATTAGATAAGAAAAAAGAAGAGGAAGTGCGTCTCACTGCTCTCAGCTGCTGAACAGACTTGTAGAGTGCCTTCTTGGGTACACATATGACAATTGCGTAGTAGTCTGATGAGACCCTCCCATCACGTTTGCAATAGACCGGGCTTATTGTGGGTCCCTGTGTATATATAACTATCAAACATTAGAGGAATACTTGAAAATACATAGCGCTTTTGAAAATTTCAGAAACCTTTCCAGATTCCCCTCACTTTTCCTCTGAAAGGATAGGAATACAAAATTGGAAACAGAACTTTTTGACACTTGATTCTTGATTAACAAACATAGACTCTGTATGGTTCCCGTGAAAAAGTTTTCTAGAAATGATTTTTGCATATAAATGTCATAGAACTTTTACTGTTTCAACACTTTGACATACAAATCCTTTCTGTAAAACTTTTTGGTGATAAAAATACAGAGCCTTAATGGAAAAGATCAATTGGCCAAGGCAAATAGAAAAAAAAATCTCAAATTTTAGATAATGAGACTTTTATGTAATAAGGACTGTCTGAAGCTCTAATTCAGCACTCTGGCAAAACCACATGGTCTGCGTTCAATCTTGGTCTACCTATCAAAAAGGAACCTTGTTTTGTGCTTTGATGATCTTACCCTATTTGATAACAATGAGATCTATGTATTTAGAAGTTTCCCAGATCTTCCAGCTTATTTCATTTTTCAAGAGGTCAACAGTTTTCTTTTAGAAAATCTGGACGGAGTTTCCCTGACTTAAACAAGAAACGATTTCCGATCATTTTTTAAACATAGGGACATCCAGAGTAGACACCCAGACTGCAGAGCATATGGTTCAGAGCTTTAAATTTGTCTACTCAGAACTCCAGCCTATTATCATGGTTCGTGATTTCTTAATCCCGGAAAAAAAAAAAGGAAAAAACATCAGTGACTTTACTTCAAAATCCTTACCTGCAACCCAGATAATGACGGCTGGCTTAGAATTCTTTCAGCCACTTCGTCCGCACTACTTCCCCTCATATTCGCAGTTACCTGCCATTGAAAGTGTGAAGAAGACAGAAGTTACAGAGAAAAATAAATCACTCATAAGCCACGAAGATACCCACCGTGAACTGATCAATTGCCCTCAAATGTGCCTCTAGTCTTTCCAGAATTTCATGTGTAGTGTCCAGGACACCTTCACGCTGGATCAGAGATTTCTTGCTTGCAACAAGGACAGCCTGCAAAAAATTCCACCCGTGAGGAAAAACATTTCACACTTTTCAACGGTAAGACAATAAGTTGTAAATGTAGAAATATCAAACCAGTTGCAGTACCATGCTCAGGACTCTCAGTAAATAATTGTCTCAACGCTGTGATTGCATGGACGGCAGGAAATGACCAAGGACTATGAGATTTTACCTGGCTTTCTAAAACAACTCCACCATCAATTTCTTTCAAATTATTTTCGCGCAGTGTTGTTCCACTACTCACAAGGTCCAAAATAGCATCAGCTATTCCCATCTAAGACAACAAGAATCACACAAAGAAAATGTACAGGTTAGCCACAAATGATGAAGTCATTGGCCAGCATATATAAAAGTCAAGAAGCAAATTGGAAAAATGTACTCAGAAGGCACACATATAAGAAGCAAAAAACAACCATATACCAGAAAATTGTAACTAGACAAGATATTAAAAAGGCCACAAAATTACACATTATATCTTAATTGTGGTGCATGTGATCAGCTTGGATTAGAAGAGCAAACGGATATCATGTCAGATTTAAACTGATTTTGAAGCTGATGGTATTGATTGCTAGGAACCTATCTAACACAGACACCCTTCAGAAAATTTGCCATGTCAGACACATGCCGACACTTTTTCAAACAAATTTTAATTTATTTAAATATTTTATTTTCAGCTTTTATTTAAGAATTGTTTATATGATTGTACTGTATATTATTTGCTAATGAATTAAAGTATTTTTTTACAGGAAAGTAAGTGGACTATCCCTGTTTTTGATAAATGTGGCATCCCTCCTAACAAAAAACTTATGTAAATGAAAAGAGGCAACTTTATGCCCCAATCGCTTCCCTTTAATGAAGTTTATCTCTGAACACAAAAAATAAACTGTATGAATGTGTCAAAATATCAGGTTCGTGGGTGTCAGTGTGTCTGACACTTCATATCAGTTTCTAACGTAGACATGTGCTAATGTCCACGTTATAGAGCTGGGTTATAGTAGTCGTATTTCTCTACATGATGAGTAGCATATGATAGAGACGCTGAATGCATCATATTTATCGTTTCTCATGGCACTTTTGAATTGGATTTAATGCATGAACATGCGGGACTTTGAGTCCCTGGGCAAGTTCCCAAATTAAGCAAGAAGGGCAAGGTGCCCTTGGGTGAAAGGCCCTAAAGTCCTTGAGAAGACCTATCAAGGGTGCGACTCCCAAGTGAGTCTGCATACTACATTGCAAAAGAGTATTTACGATTTGATATTTGCAATGCAATCATGGATATGTGGATGATGATATGCATGTGTTCTTTTGATTAAATGCACGATGTACTTGATAGTACAATCGTAGATCTTTTTCTTATTAGCTTCGCAACTCATGCCTTTCATGTTTCAGATATTACATGAGGATTGAGCCGGATCGGGGGAGGGGGGGAGAGGATCTTAGCGGAGTTTATTTGCTTTACGTTAGGTTTTTTTTTTCTTTCGAGCATGTAACAAGACTACCATTTGGAGTATTGATGTAATTTATTAAACATAAGATGGATCTTTGGTTAATGTTATGGAATGGATGAATCATGGGATGTCATTGTTCATTGTTGTTATTCCCGAAATTTTACCTACACTGTTGTTGTAATTAGCTGAAATTTTATATTGTGCTTCCAAACTATTCAGGTCACTCCCTTGTAAAATGTCAGAGGGAATGGACCTCAAATGATACTGGTTTCAAAATAAATGGTTTGGATTTTACAATTCGTTTTTAGTTTTGATTTGCAGGGTTTTCCCTATTGGGGTTCCAAATCGAATCCCATCCTGTCATTTTCAAATTTTCCTTCAAACATGAAACTTGTGAATTTTTGGGTTACCTTTCCAACCCCACCGGAATCAACTTGATATGAGGTTGGGGCAATTTTATGTGTGTTTTCTTGCAAGACTGTATGACAATTCTATTTGTAGGTTACCCGAGTTTTGGGTTTAGACCTATTTTTTTAAATATTTTTATTTTGAAAATTTTTCCGGTTTCCTTGCTCAGTCTAGTTTCCAAGTTGGGGTATTAGGCCCCTAGGAGATTTAATTTGGATTTTAAAATTTTGGACACTGTAAGTAGGTTGGTTCTGATTTTTGTACTACAAAAAAACGGAATGCATAGGACCTGTTTTCTTTTTTTTTACTTTTTTGAGAGTTTGTTGTTACCCTAGCATTTTTTTTCCGGGTTGTGTTCTGTTTAGTTTTCAGAAATATAAGTAGGCTTTTTGAAATTGAGAATTGAGTTCACAGGATTTTCTACAAGGATTGAAGGTATACAGATTTTCAAAAATCCTAAATCCGATTTCTAAGCAAGAGAATATTTTTGACATATTCAGACCTAGTTTTTGGACCTTAGGTTATTTTTCCCAGTTGGGACTTTCTATAAGGTTTCCGGATTGTGGAGGTACGCCTGAAACAGATACCGGAGTGGAAAGTTATGACCTTCTGATCGAATGTAGGTCAATTTTGCTCTGCAGTTTTAGGGCAGACCTCAGTTTCTATTATTTAATTTTAAAAATAGTATTTGTAGTTGTTTTTCGTTGCTTTCTCACGAAATAGTCTTAATTTCATTTATATTATCTATTAATTTTCTTAAACTAAATTTTCTATAAATTTTATTTTCTACCCTTTTCTCATGCCCAGACCCTGGGTCGCAGGTCGACCCATGGATTGCGGGTCGGGTATGGCCCTTGGGATTGGGGTGCGACAAAAAACCTCTTCTAAACATTGCAATGAATATCAAGTGATACATTTTCAATTATGCAATATAATTCAGGAACAAAAAAAGAATTTCAAAGGAAAAAACTATAAAGAAAAAAAAGAAGGATAACTAAACAACATTAAATTTATAAAACAATTAAAGAAATTCTGTGAAAAAAAATGACCCCATAAATGAACAAAAGAATATGATAACATGAAAAATGATAAATAAATCAATTAAAAGAAATACAGATGCTCCTTGATGCAAACTATACAACCTTCTCTTTGACTATAATTATGACTCCGAATAAAAATGACATTAACTCATGAGCATTCGAGGATAAAACACAAACAGAACTTTCGGTCACGAAGTAATTCTCACCGCAGGTGCTGCCTCAAGTGCTCCATCAGCAGTTGAGAAAGTGACGTGCTTCAGCCCCTTCTCTTTCATAAATTTAGGACCCAGCTGTGCAGAAAAAGAACCAAAATTTCACTCCATATGGCCCATCTGACCAGACACTGACAAAGGAAACATGTTTCTATGAATGAAAGGAAAGAAACAAATAAATAAACAGTGAAAAGGGGCACTGGACTGTTAACGTACATAAGTGAAACCAGTAGCAACTCGCAGAGGCTTCTCCTCGGTCCATTGAGGCATTTGTGCTAGCTCACTCAGCGAATTTATATTTTCAAAAATCCCGTACTTGGGAATCTGAACAATTCATAAATTACAACTATTAACATGGAACAAAGGAGGCAACAGCGAAGTTCAGTGTGCCCCTTTAGTAACCAATATATAGAAGTTGATGATTACTTACTGCAATGGATAAATGACAATCCCCATATTCAAGTGCATCATGAGCTATTACCAAATCCTCATTTCCCTGCCGAAAAAAATTTCAGATTGAACCTGTTAATGTAAGCATATTCCATCAATCATTCTAAATAATAAAAACAAGAATAAAAAAAGAAAATTTTGATAAGACAAATGATAGCATCAGCAGGCATCTTCTTCCTTTTGAAGCATAAAATGAAGCATTGTAATACCACAGGAGAATTCATGTTACAATAAAACATCACATTTCCCAAGAGAAGCATAGCGGAGAAAGAATTTCCTAAGAAGTTAAAGGTTGGCCAAGCATTATATGAGGTCTCATTGTTAAAATATATTGCCACTTACCAAAAAAAATATTGCCACTTAATGACCTTAATTTATATTCACTATCTTACAAGATACTAAATGAAGCTTATTTCTTAATAACGATGAACATGAACACTATGGCATTCTGTTGTTAAAATTCAGTGATTAAGATTTTTAAGGGCTTCCGAAACTGTAATAAATGTTCATTTACAACAAAGAATTATGTAACCAAAACCACAGTCAGGGGGTTGAGAATATCTCAAGTTTTCGGCCCATCAACCTTGTGGGTAGTGTTTATAAGATCTTGGCCAAAACGCTTGCGTCAAGGATTCGCAGGGTATTGGATTCAGTGATATCTCATTCCCAAGGTGCCTTCGTGCAAGGAAGGCAAATCTTGGACGGAGTTCTTTTAGCTAATGAGTGTATTGATTCTCGTGGCAAGGCGGGTATTCCAGGGGTAGTGTGCAAGATCGACATGGAAAAAGCCTATGATCATGTTAGCGGGAGTTTTGTGGATTACATGTTGGGCAAGATGGGCTTTGGGTCTAGATGGCGGAAGTGGATCCGAAAGTGTATCTCGTCAGCCTCTTTCTCCATTCTAGTGAACGTATCCCTTGCTGGATACTTTCGTAGTTCTAGAGGGCTAAGGCAAGGAGATCCGCTATCTCCCTATTTGTTTATCGTGGTGGCGGAGGCCTTAAATAGTATGATATCTAGAGATGTGGAGATATGGGAACTTTCTGGTTTTGAAGTCTGTCCTGAGGTTCCTCCTATTTCCTATCTTCAGTTTGCCGACGACACTCTTGTCTTCCTCGGTAACCCCTTGTCTCAAACGCGGCATTTAAGGGGGCTTCTTGTTTGGTTTGAAGCAGTGACAGGCCTTAGGGTTAATATGGTTAAGAGCATATGTTTGGGGTAGGAAAAGCGCACAATATGCATGAGCTTGCCGACAGTCTTGGGTGTTCTGTAGGAGTTCTACCCACCTCTTATTTGGGTCTTCCTCTCAGGGCTAGATCTAAAGCCATATGGGATCTGGTGATCGAAAGATTTGGTAGCAGATTTGCCTTGTGGAAGGCACAGTATTTGTCTAAAGGGGGAAAACTGGTGCTTATTAAACACTGCTTATCTAGTTTGCCCATCTTCTTTATGTCCCTCTTTACTATGCCTAAAAACATTGCCAGAGCTCTTGAAAGGATCATAAAAAGGGAGATGTTGGTAAGTTTCATTTGGTGAAGTGGGAGTCTATATGCAGACCCAAGACCCAGGGAAGTTTAGGGATACGAAATCTTTCTGCTATGAATACCGCTTTAATAGGAAAATGGTTGTGGAGATTCGGGGAGGAGCTTTCCAATCTGTGGAGAAAGGCTATGGTTGGCAAGTACGGGGTCTCTAATTTTAATTAGGACAGTAGAGTGGTTTCCTTCCCCTTTGGTTGTAGTGTGTGGAGGGGAATCATGAAAGTCCAAGAGAAGTTCCTAGAAGGCGTGACCTACAAGGTGGGCATCGGGGATAAAATTCAATTCTGGGAGGATCTTTGGTGTGGCAAGGATCTATGTGATGTTGTACGTCTCTGTATGTCTCTCATGGAAGGTAATCCATCCGGGATAACATCAGCATATTCCTTCATCAAAGACTCTAACTAAGGTGGAACCTAACTAGGTTCAACTTCCTTTGCCACCAACATTAAATTACACCACTTTCATCTGCTTTTGCAAAAATTCCAACCATGGACAGGAAATTTACACCTTCCTCCTTATCAGACTTTGGTGTTCTTTCATTTTTTCGATGGATAGCATTAAGGAATCATGAATAGCATGCTTATCATATTGCCATGGCCTACCAAACAAAAGTGACATGCATCCATAGGAACTACATCACACCATACGATGTCTACATAATGTTTTCCAATTGAGAAAGAAACCAAACAACATTTAAAAATTGTTAACTTATTCTCCTTTTTAAACCATACAATCTTGTACAGCTTCGGATGGGTTTTAGTCTTCAAATTCAGCTTGTTTACCATCTCTTGTGAGACGATAAGATTGCAGATTTTTCCATGAAAAATATGTGCGTAAGATGTTATTGTGAAACCAATTTTCTTCTAACACGCGAGGAAATTATGCTTCGCCGGATCACCAAAGTTTCCCCATGGACTCAATGTAACTTCCTCTTCTTCACCACTTGGTTCCTCATCATAAACGAGTTCTCCTTGGATGTCTACTTGAGGTTTCTTTTGCTGCCGCCTCAGTAGGAAGATGGGCTTATTGTTGACTAGGGCATTAGGTCAACAAGTGTCCAACACCAAGATACTTAAAACACTTCAACAGGTTACCCCCTTAGTTGTTCGAACAACTAAGACTAGCACCATTAATGCAGGGGCATTTTCACACTGGGCTCGAGTGGGGCAACTTGCGTAAAATGGGGCACACTCGGGGTGGGATGGCCCGTATGAAATGGGACCCACGTAGGAGGGTTTGACTGAGGGCCTGGATTTGGGCTATGAGATAAAGGAATTTAATCTCATGCCCCCATCAGTCGTGGCTTTTGGGAAGTATTGGTTAAATGTCTTGCATCAAAGTGGTATCAGAGCGGGAGGTCCCGTGTTCGAGACTCCTCGCCAGGGGTGATTAATGCATGGGCATTTTCACACCAGGATCGAGTGGGGCAGCCTGCGTAAAATGGGGCACACTCAAGGTGCGATGGCTCGTATGATTTGGGACCCACATAGGAGGGTTCAGCTGAGGGCCTGGATTTGGGTTATGAGATAAAGGAATTTAATCTCACGCCCCCTTCATGGCTTATGGGGAGTATTGGTTAAATGTCCTACATCATCACCATGTTTTGCTTGTTGGTTTGATGATTGGATGCTTGAATATGATGAAACAACTACTATCTTAACATCTTGACTACGATTTCCACTCCTCTAGTTAGCCATGTCACTATGACTAGAAGCACGGGAATTGCTATCTAGATTTGCAGATGCAGACGAACGTGTTGATTGTCTTTTAAGTTTTTTCTCCACTTTGACCGCTAGATTATAAGCATCATCTAACAACCAATATGGATGGAGCAGAATTACATCTTGCATAGTGCTTCACAGCCCGCCAACACACCATCCTATAATCTATTCCTCCCGCGCTATTACGTCACTACGAGCAATCAACTGATTAAATTCTATGTATACTCATCAACTGATTAAACTCTGGCAGTATAGTGCTTCACACTGCGTCGCTGGTCCCAAGCCCCGATGGAAGAGTAAGGTCACGTCAGGTTGCAGACGGTGTAAAACTTTTGCCAAATCATATCCTAAATCCTGATTGCTGACCCCATACAATTGGGAAAAGGCTTATGATGATGTACTCATTAACACTTCTATCACCTTGACGGAGGTTGTGCATCATTTGGTATGGATTTTGAAAAAAATTCTCCAATAAGAATTTTTGTCATCTTCTCCCAACAATTAATTTTTGGTTTACCCATGCGTTTGCGTCATGCTCGTAGAGATTCCCACCAAGCTAATGCTTACCTCTTTAATTTGATGGCCAAGATCTTCACCTTTTTGTCGTTCAACACGTTTTTGTAATAAATAATTCGCTCCACCGTATTCATCCAGTCTATGAACTCTTCGGGTTGATGTCTCCCTTCAAAATTAGTTATTTCTATCTTCATATCGAAGCTCCATAACTTTTCCACAAGTTGATATGTAGTCCTAGTAGTCTTACGGTCAAGGAAATAAATTTCGGTTTAGAGGTTTATTTCGACCAGTCTAAAAATGGAAATATTTCGTGGAAATATTTCAACCAGTGTGGAAATAATACATTTTTCGTAGAAATGATGGAAATAATGTGGAAATTATGGAAATATTGTGGAAATTTTTGTGGAAAGTTTGGGAACTGATGAAACAAGCATAAAAACACACCCATAAGCTTTTAAACCATAATGGTCTGTAATATGTCACAATAAGTATCTTTAACTAGTCAAGGTTTAATTTAATTATTATTTAATTGCTAATTATAAAAAAGTCATAAAGTAATGTATTAACAAATCCTTATTCACTTACATTAATTTCTTAACATTATATGTAATTTAGAAAACCTATTTACTATTAACTTATAACATTTATTTAGTTTTTTGAACGCTTAGTTTTTTATTTGAAAAAAAAATATTAAGGTTAATATTTTTGA
The DNA here is from genome assembly GCA_035048495.1 of Euptelea pleiosperma. NCBI lineage: Eukaryota > Viridiplantae > Streptophyta > Magnoliopsida > Ranunculales > Eupteleaceae > Euptelea > Euptelea pleiosperma. The sequence goes on from CM068541.1 coordinate 31,562,484, forward strand.
ATTTTTTTTAACCCAATCAACTTGTAAAACGGGCTAAGTTATTCAAAAGCAGCTGATTCTACTGGACAGTTTTTTCTGTATTGCATCTGCATCACTATACAACAAAGATTGCAGTTTATCCTTCTTAACAGCTTAACCTTCTCCATTTTAGGAGGTAAAGAACATGCTTTTAAGATTTTGAGGAAACTAGTTTTAGTGAACAAACCATAAATATTAATATGGGCTGCTGTATTATGAGCACCAACATGGAACAAGTCTATGATTAGCTCACATAGGTTTTAGATAGACAAATTGGTGCTTACTAAAAAATCTACTTCCTCCAAAGCATAAATTTGTATGTTAGTAGTTTGCTTCTTGCCTTAATCTCGAATGATTGGCAGTATATTATGTTTAGAGAATCTGGTTTAAGTTGCAACACAATTCGAGAGATCGAGAGAGAGAGAGAGTCAATTCTAACTTTATAATACATAAAGAAAAAATATCCTGCCTAGGCATAACAAATTGTTATGATAATCAACCATCTCCAAAAAATGATAACGATTAAAATTCAAACAAAGTCAAGGAATCCCAAAAGCAAGCCCAACAACATCCAATGCCTTAATCCTTACCTGTCCATATTCACTAACGATATCCAAACCCACAATACCGAGGTCTAGATCTCCCGACAGCAATTTGCGAACAATATCTTTTGGCCGCTGAAACCAGACTTCTAGGTTCGAGAGCTGAGTACAAGAATTTAGAGAAAATGTCCATTTATGGTGAGCGTGAGACTGAAATATTCAAACATATGATGGCAATAAATAACATTTAGATGTTGGGTCATGAGTGTAACACATGCAAAGAAATGATACAAGAACAGTACAAATAAAAAATATATGTATATCTTTTTGGTACATTGCAGAAACTACCAGCATACTCTGAAAAATTATTGCTTGAACCCAGAACTTGACCAAGCTGTCCACTTTTACCAAGATTCAAACCCCATATTTAGGAAAGTGAGTTTAGAAACTCAGACGAGTCTTTGGCAGAGGGGAGAGAGAGAGAGAGACTGTTGTCCTAAATCTGTTGGAAGTCAGTATATACAGAAATGGCATGTTGTAAGTTGTAACTTCATAATAAGTCATAAGGCTATCATTCGTACGTGATGTCATGGGTGACAACTGACAAGTAAGTGATTTTGGTCTTGATGTAGCAGTTTCTCCCCTTCACAGTTTTGTAGGAGATTTGGAAGGAAAGAAACCGGAGGATTTTTAAAGGCATAGAGGAAGGGATTCCGAAGATCCTCTTGCACATCAAAGCTTCTCTTTTTGTTTGGCCCTCCATTTCCCCTCTCTTTAGAGATGTTTTTTTGAATCCTTTGTATATAGATGGGATAAATTACTTGGGAAACTTCCTCCTTCATAAGGAGGTAGTTTGGCCCAAGATAGTTAAAGGCACAAGGCGCACTTAAGGTGCTAGGACCCCTGGAGTCTGAGGCGCAAGGCGAGGCGCGCGCCTGATTGAAGCGAAGCGCAATATTAAAAATTATAATAAAAAATATTAAAAGATTAAGAAAATAGCATCATAAAATAACAAAACAAGTAATCATTAGGCCACATAAATATATTATAAAGAACTTGTCATTTTTTCTATTTTTTCAAAAATTTACCAGAAAACGACGCACTTGGTGTGTCATATATTACTTAAATTTTGTTCTTAAGAAATATCAGCATATATGATGGATATGTCCGGGATACGTGTCTGTACCGTGTCTCATACATGTATCCGTGTTGACACTGGTACGAAGGAGGGTATAGTATTCGAGTATCATAGGTTCTAGTTAACATTGTCATTATCAAAATACAAAACAAGTAATCAAAAAGCCATAAAATTTGCTCATCCCTAGTTGGACCTACATACCAAAATCTGTCCTGATTAGTAATTTATGTTCGTTGTATTAGTCTTTTCCATGGATTATTTTCAACTGTGGATTTCTAGCATTATTGGGGTACTCAAATTCAAAGGTTAGGAATCACTAATCAGACCCATTTTTGTCTTGTAAGCCCATCTAGGGATAGGCCAAACATCCATACGGTCAATAGCCTCTAATAGTATGCCACGTGGCTCACATTGTTGGTCCGTCATCAACTTTTATGATGTACACCATCATCAAATTTTTTCTTTAACAAGTTGAAATGTTAAAATGTTGAATGACCAAAACACCCCTATAAAGTAAAAAAATTCAAAAAATAAAAAAAGCAATGTTTGTAAATTTAAGGGATTTGGGGGCCATATTGGGAATAATGATTTTTTGATTTTTAACATTTAAAAAAAAAATTAGTTATTTTAGTGAGGCGCGCGCCTTGATCTTAAGGCACGCGCCTTACTAAAGGCGCCTCACCTTGACCATTTCAAGGCGCCTTGGGTGCGCCTTGACTAGCCTTTTTTTTGTTCTTTTGGGAGTTTTCCCTTTTCATAGTAATATACACACTTATAAAAAAAAGTGATATGTAGGTGTTGTGTGCATTATGTGCGGGATGGCTCTTGGTGATGCAGTACTGTAGTAGTTGATAAGTTGATGTCACGTAGGTGCCACTTGTCACGGACACCTTCCTTGATTAGGAATTTACCCGTGGGGCACTCGATCACCTTCTTGGTTCACAAGTCAGCCTTGTCTGGTCACCCCGGTCGTGACCTAGATCACAGTCACACAACAAGCAAGATACACAAGAATGGAACAAGAACAAAGATCAGTTCATTAAATGGAAATTGAAAGACAGTACAACCTATCCTAGACACTAAGGGAACAGAGGATGCAAGAATGTGCCAAAGGGGTCAAGTACAGCTCCACTCACCTCCCCTATAAAGAGTATAACACACCTCGGATTCAGATTTTGTCTTTTCTATTGGTTTTAGAATGACGTTTATAAATCCGAAAATATATTATATGCTTATAAAACTAGAAACACAGGCCATGGCCATGCGAACAACGCTGGACAAAATGGTCGTGACCCACTACAAAGGTGACAAAATTGACCAAGTGTGACAAAATGCCAGACATAATTTCCATTGAAGGAATAAAATCTTGATATGATTTTATTTATAAAAAGTTATTATATTTAATTTTATAAATCATGTAACAATATTATATGAATAAATTTACTTTATTTAGAGTTTAGTTTATAAGAAATATATTCGAATGAGGAAACTTGAGGTGTTGGTCACAAATGTGACACGCTATATAACAATGGCACAGTCACGGACACACGTGTCAGTGTCCAAACAGATATGAGCTGTCTTACATAGCACTATTGAGAAATCCCAACATGCAGACACGTCCGTACATATGTATTATGATATAGTATTTTTGTTAAATTTAAATCAAAGTTTTTTAAATAAAAATAAGTAGAGAATTATATGAAAAGTAAGTCACATTCTATACACCATGGAGCTATCCAATAACATAATACTTATACGTATATTTATAAGAGGGAAGACTATCAAGCAATTATAGTTGTGTTTGACAACTTAACAAAGTGCAGTATGGAGGATTAAAAACACCAACCCTCTTGTAGAAATCATTTATTTAGTAAAAAAATCATTAAAGTAAAAGGTGACACAAGTGTACGTGTCAGGATGTGTGTTGGGATACACGTGTCCGTCTGTCATCATCTCTGACGTGCAAAAAACTCTAAAAGTGTCGAGTCCTTGTTACACAAGTTCCACATGTTTGTGAAGCCAAATCTTGCCATGTGGCACACTCATCAGGTCTACTCACCTAGGGGTGTCAACGGGTCAATCTTGCTTCAAGTACCAATGTACCCAAAACCAGAAAGTATTTTGTATGACGGTTCCAGTCCCTATTAGTTCCATATCCGGTACCAAAACAAGTGGATACAGAAAAGAAAAGAAAAGAAAAAGTGGATACAGAACCAAAGCCAATAAATATCAGGTTCTCCCATTGGCTACAGGGTATCCTTGTGTTGTATATAAATGTGAGAAAAAAAATAAATAAAATGATTTTCAAGACTACCATTCTCTATCCTAGTCAAAAACAACACATCATCTTCCTCCATTCGATTCTTCCCATCTCCTACAAGCAAATCAGCCTCTTCCTTGAAAGTCTTCTGAAGATTAAAATAATGCTTGTTAAGGGCTTCATGACCGATAGAAATATCCTTTTCTATCGTCAATCTTGTTTCAGCTCTATGATCAATGTCGAAATCAAAACCATTGTTACTAAGAATGATCTCCTCCCCTTCCACAACGATCTTAAGGAAAATAGATAGCCTTCCACCTTCACCACAACCTTGTTGGGTATTTTTCAAGCATGACCATTTCATTCAAAACTCCCCGCACAATCAACCTTTGTCCAAGAGGTAGACAACTCATCCTATTTGACAAATCCCTCACATGCATCTCCAACAGTGCATCCCAAAAATGCAGATCTACCAAAATCGTTTGCAATCTATGTTTTTGATAGACACCACCCCATATTAGGATGTCATATGTCCAACAGCAATTCTAGCCCACTGAATATTCTACTACCTCAATAAAGAACTTGGATGGTTCCAAGGGGGGCATAAACAGTAACAAGCCTCTTAATATTAACTTAATGAGGATTTCCAACCCTTCAAGATCTAATCTGATCCTGTGTAGAAATTAGGGTAGCATTCATAAATCTCCCGACTAGACAACACCTAAGTAAAGTTTCTCTCCCTAACACCCACAAATTCTACTTCCAGATTGGGGTGCCCTACCCTTCCATCGACCACCACCTCTCCAGAAGCAAGCCACTTCCTCCACTTCACTACCTCCATTTAGTTAGGTCTGAGGAGTGAATCAGGAATGGCTCCTCTGTAAATAACCATTGGAGTCAAACATCCATCATCGAAAAAATCATCATCCTCCTGGAAGTTCTTCTAACAAAACCAGTTAGCTACATCTAACACGAAAGACAGCTCTTAGCTGTAAACAAAGCACAAAGCTTCAAAACCAAACACAGAGGAAGACATGACTTCAGAACAACACTGAACTATCTCAATTGAATCTCCTCTATTTTATCACCTATTGAGACTACCCCTAGATGCCCTCAGATGATGCACTTAAATCTAATTTTATCTTTTCTACTCTTCCACTTGTCTATCTCAACATCCTCATCTCAGTTACTTATCCTATAAACATGTTCTTTTTAGATCTCGAAATTTGTAAGCTCATCAACCAAAAGGTTTCCCTTCTATTGGATGTGGGAGATCAGAACAATCTAAAAGGCTCCATCTCCTAATGCACAGAAAATAACCTATGACGTGGAAAATAGATTCATCTTAACTCCATCTCTTTGCAGGCAAAATTTGGTCAAGCCACACATAATGTAGCAACCTCTGCCTAAATTGCATCCATACTGCTAGTTGAAGCAACAAATGCAAAGACTCTATTACTGTCCTTTGTTAAACAAAACCCAAAGGTTATCTTTCATGATTTCATTAAAATAGGGCTGACATTGTATATAAGGAAAGACAATGCTTTACATGGAGTCCCACACCTTGATTTCAACAAAAAAGAGCTGCTCTAGATAATGACAATGAATGCACTTGGTCAATTTAAATTATGTAGCAACCAAACTAAAAATAAAGAAAAATTAACAACAACCACTATTAAAAGAGGAATTTGCATGGATGTTTAATTCTCAATGGATGGTTGGAGTAATGTTGTACATGGATTCCTCAACCAAATGAATTAAGTTAAATTATGATGGAAGCAACAAAGAAATCAAAGATTCCATTGGACAAGAATTGTGATCATAGCCATGCAGAGATTGCTAGTTTTGCAGAAGCTTTAGGGGTGAAGTGATGGCCTCCTCCCCTCATAGCTTCCCCTATCTCCATTGGATTGATGGAGATTCGTCAATTTCTAGAAAATATATTCTTTATTATTTGATTTTATGATAAATCGAGTTTTCCATATTCAAAGAGAAGGAATGACTGAGTAGGAGTGGGAATTTCCGCCTTTTTTGGTCAGGATTACTTCCCTATTTTGCAAGCTTTAATAAACTTACACGGGAAAAAAAATCAATAAAAGGAGAAACTTTATCAGCATCAAATATCAAACAATGCATCGAATACTTCAAACAGAACTGTAAAATGCAACAAAGCATAATAAACACAAAATACCCACTTCAAAATCTACAAGAAGAAAGAACAATAGCAACTCAACAAAGTAAACTCATAAATTAAAAGAAGAAAGTATACATACCTGTGGAATTTCAGCTACATACTGTCGAGGATTTACTTGCTTGACAGAGAGTTGACAATCCTTTACAGAAAAAAATAGTTACAAAAATTCAAAAATCACTAACATTATAAGAACAAAACAAAGCCTCCCAAAAATCGAAAAAAAAAAAAAAATTAGCAAGGAAGGACACCTTAAGAAGTTCTAGGGTATCCGAAGCCATTCGACCCTTACTGGGCAATCCAAGACGTATCTCATTCCTCTCTGAGATGCTTGTCTTGATATTTCCATTCACCAGAGTAGCAGGAGATTGTAAAAAGCAACAAGAAATTGTGGGTTTTACAGAAATGTAAGAGGATGAAGAAGAGATTGAGGAAATGCAGAGAGAAGTAATAGTTCCAGAGGGATAGATTTGGGAGAGTGCTTGAAACGAGACCATGGCTGACGGCAGCAACGACCGGATGTGAAGGCGGAGCTGCTGGTGGTGGTGCTGCTGCGGCAGAAAGAAGGAAGAAGAGAGTTGTTGCCCTAGCCTACACGAAAGATAGTATTCGATTGTGGACCTTAGGTTTATGCCGTTAGATCCTGAATCAAACTTGTCATTTCAATTTGAAACTGTAAATGACTTGTATCTTTAGGATTTTACAATCCTCGGGTGATTCTCAGGCCCACTCCAACGTTTACCACGTGGGAAAAATAAATAAAAATAGAGCATTTTTGTAATACCCCCTGTGATTCAATTTTTATTGGCAATAACCCCATTGACAAATCAAAAGTCGGGAAACCAAACCATTTCGTGGTTGACTTTGACTAGTATGGATGTTTGGCCCATCCCTAGGTGGACTTATAGACCAAAAATTAGATCAATCAGCGATTTATAATCGTTGGATTTGAGTTGTTTTCATGGATTTGTTTTTAGCCATAGATTCAAAAATAATTTGGAGTACTCAGAACCAACAGCTAGAAATCACCAATCGAGCTAATTTTTAGTATATAAGTCCGCCTATAGATGGGCCACATCTATACGGTCAGTGGTCTTTAAGAATGTGTCATGTGGCTCATACAGCCATGGATATCCATGACCAACGGTGGACCTCAATTTACTGAACTCTAGTCAAAGACTGAATGGTCGGGTGAAGGGGTGTTTCCAACTTTGTCAGGGGTGTTGCTAATTGAAAATGAATCATGGGTCGGGCTCCAGTTACTGCCCTAAAATGACAGGCTCCAGTTACATGACACAATATGAGCCACGTGGCATACTCTTAGAAGACTCGGACCGTATGGATGTTTGGCCAATCCCTAGGTGGACCTACAAACCAAAAATCAGCCTGATTAGTGATTTCTAGGCGTTGGATCTTTGTACCTCAAATACTGCTCAAATTCTTACAGTTGAGATCAACCCATGAAAATAAGTCCAATCCAACGCCTATAAATCACTAATCAAACTGATTTTTGGTTTGTAGGTCCACCTAGGCATTGGTCAAACATCCATACGGTCAGAGTCCTCGAAGAGTGTACCACGTGGTTCATATTATGTCCTGTAACAGACCCTGCCATTTTAGGGCGGTAACTGGAGCTTGACCCATGACATGGGGGCGTACGTGTTACGTACACAATGCCCTACAAATAACAAATTGGGACTTATGATTTCTTCCTCGAGAACCTGAGTTTGCTGTGAAGTCTCCTCCCAGAATGCCACGTGGTACACTCATTTGGGTCCACCTAACCATGAATGTTTGGTTCACCTCTCGGTGGACCAACACACCAAAAATTAGTTTCATTAGTGATTTCTAACCGTTGGATTTGAATATTTTAAATGAGTGATACCTGGCTATAGGGATTGAGGGTTTTTTAGGTGTTAAAATATAATTGCTAGAAATCACCGATCAAGCTGAATTTTGGCGTGTAGGTCCACCATGTTGTGCGCAAAATCCATTGGTCCGTGGGCCCATGGATATTTCAAAAAATTTATGTTCTGTACATCTATTATACTACTTTAAAGCGAAAACCGGGGTCGGGGCACGCCCTTCAAACCGCATTCACATGATGCTCATCAACATTGGCCACAAAGGAGGTCCATCATCAACGTTGATGAATGTTAGCCACGTGACACACTCGTAGAGACTAGTGACTAGACTCGTGACTATATGGCTGTTTGGCTCATCCCTAAGTAGACCTACATACCAAAAATCAGCCTAATTAGTGATTTCTAATCTTTCGATCTGAGCACCCCCAAATAATGCTCAAAATCCACGGTTAAAAAAACCATGGAAAAGACTCTAATCCAACAAATGTAAATTAATAATCAAGTTGAATTCTGATGTGTAAGTCTAGCTAGGGATGTGCCAACCATCCATATGGTCAGTGGTCTCTAAGAGTGTGTCACGTGCATGGCTCATACTGTGGTCCGTCATCAATGGTAATGAGGCCAATATGAAGGAAATGTCCGAACCGGTGAGCATTGGGCCCAGCAAGCTACTGCTTCAAAGCGCCCACTGATTGATGGTGGAAAGGAAGGTGAAGCAGTCGTGCCCACGAAAAATAGAAACTAAAAAGAAAAGAAAGGAGGGAGCTAGCAGATGAGCCGGCTACCTAAAAGGTTAAAGTGCGTCGATGCCATACCAACGGGCGGACTCCCCGCTGCCATCTCAACAAACTCCCACATGCTAGTTACTAGCAGTAGGCCATCACACCATCCTTTATTGGAGGTGGGGAGGTGCTTGATCAGTTTAACTGACTCCTTCCTGGCAGTCAACCCTAAAGAACCAATTTTGACACCCTGGGGAATGGAGTTGCCTTCAGGTAGTAGACAAAGTCTGTCTCCGCCAGATCGATCTTGAACTTGGTGGGGGAGTTGATGAACTCGATCCGCAAGATTAGAGGCCAAAAGTTCGTATGCATCTGGCTAGGGGCCCTGTGGTAGAAGGCTAAGAGCTGGCGAACAAGAGGAGAAAAGGGAAAATGCAGACCCTTGCGGATCTGGTTGATGCACACACTAATTTCATCGATTGGGGCAACATTATGCCCCAAGAACTTACCATGTCTCACAAAACAGACATTGGGATAGCAAACCGCCAGCGTAGAGACACTAAATACAGATCTTCAAACTTAGATTCAATGACCAACGCAAAGGGAGCATCAACACTTCCCCCACCGGACTCAACCTCTTCTTGAGAATTAGAGGCAACATGCTCTTCCCTCGTAGGTTTAGGAGGAACGACACCCTGGGTGGACTCAACACCATGGATTGAAGCATGCTTCCTCATACTAAAAGAAGTAACGAAAGGTAAAAAAAAAAAAACAGAAAAGAGACGAACCGACAAGCAGACAGCTAGAGAGCAGAACTTGAAGACAAGGAACAATACTTATAGGATGGTTGTTGGCTTCTATCAAGCCGTCTGGCTGGTTTTAGCAAATCCCTCCTATCATTTCTATCACTATGAGGATGTACAGTCGGGAATACAAAAAACAAACTTCTCCAACAGCTGTACATGTTCAATACAATACGTCATCTCCTCGAGAATGGGGGATGTGGCCGGGTACCAGACGACAGACATACAAAGAGAAAACAGACGACATACGAGCAAGACGAAAATAGACGACATACAAAGAGAAAACAGACGACATACGAGATATATAGACAACACAAAATAGACAACAGACATAGAGAAAACAGACGACATACAAGCAAGACAAAAATATACGACATACAACAGACGACATACAAAGAGCAAATAGTCGATAGACAAAGAGAAAATAGACGACAGACAAAGAGAAAATAGACGACATACGAGATATATATACAACACAAAATAGACGACAGACATAAAGAAAATAGACGACATACAAAGAGAAAACAGACGACATACCTTTCTTTCATCTTCGGCTTTTCTTTTATCTTTCTCATCTACCCTCTTCTCCTCTTCAGCCTTCCTTTCCTTTTCATCATCTACCTTCCTCTCTTGTTCAACCTTCCTTTTCTCTTCCTCCTCCACCCTCATCTCCTCTTCAGTCTTCCTTTTCTCCTATGATTTCTTTTGCATGTTCTATCATCTGTTTTCTCTTCGTGTCTATTTTCTACTTTGATATCATATGTTTTCTCCTTTCATACCATCTCTTTTATATTTTTATGTCGTTTGTTTTCTACTGTTCTATCATTGGTTTCTCCTCATGTCTAGTTACTCATTTAGGTGATTATAGTGAGTTTTTTCATGGCCATTGTTGATCTTGTATCAGAAAGAACAAATGATAGAGAAGGAGAAAACATATTACAAAATAAGAGAAATAGATGACAGAATATGAGGAAATAGATGAAAAAATAAAAAAAATAAAAAAGAGAACATAAAAGAGTGTCATTTTCAAAAAAGATTGATTGCTTTTTGGAGTGATCCCCAGTTGTTAGATCATAATCGGACGGTTGATCCAAAAGTATTTTAGAGCCATCATTGGGAATAGGAGTAGAAAAAGCTTTAGACGTACGTGCCAGCTTTGTTTCAGTTGCCTTTTTAAAGTTACACCTAAAAGTTAAGGGCAAAATCGATAATCGTTAGTTTTTTTTGGTATTTCAAACATCTCAGTTGGCTGTTCGGTGATAAAAGTTAAAAACGTTAATTTTTTTGGTAATTACACTAGCCTTATAGTTCGAATTGGAAACTATTCATCTTCTTCTTACACAAAACCCTCCCTTCAAAACCCTAATATCCTAAGTTCCCATTTCTCCTTTCTCTCTCATCTAATTAACCCTAAACCTTTGTATGTTAGCCTACCCACTCTAACTTATCTCTTAAACCATTTTAGTGGAGATTAATGGCTATTGGAGGCCATATTTGAAAGTGAGAAGCTCGTCAACTTTGATTGAAGAGATGAAAGTCTTGATAAGATTAGTATCTTTCTCCTCTTCTTCTTACCTTCTCTTGTTCTTTTATGCTTCTCTTCACTCTCATAATAGTAGACCTTGTAAATTGTTTAAAATCCATGTAAATAGGTATGTTGTTGTATGTCTTTAGTGAATTAAAACATATGTTTTCTCATGTCTTTAATGTAAAGAAGTTCTAGTTTTCCTTCCTCCTTTTATGTCCCCACTTCCACCAATGTAGTGGGGGTTTTAATGAGTTGTTCGTCCGTGTGAATAGCCATTAATGGCCACCTACAGGTACATGAACAGTTCACATGTTTGGGATGCTTTCATGGTTTTAAATCATGTGTTTTATGCCATTGTGAATGATATATTTGAAGGTCTAGGTCCTTGGGGGTAGAGTGGTGGTGTTTGTGGGTTCCTCTAGAGTTTTGTGGATCACCATGGCCTCATGAAGGAAGGTGATGTTGCTGTCCCTGTAGCATGCATGCCGTGAGCATGAATTTAGAAGATTATATTGTCAGGGTGTGGTTTGTTGCCAAGACCCATGGGTTAAAGAACCCACCTACCCAATTGAGTTATGGTGTGTGGGCCCACAGCTGTGGACTAATCTCTGGTGGACATGTGGCTCCCACCCTGATCCTCTAAGGTTGTCGGGTGCACTAGATTTTGGTGTGCCTTTGGGCATATGGTCAGTGCCCAGATCATGCCTTCTAAGTGTTTGAGAAAATGCTCAACACACCCAGGTCATGCCATACACAAACCAGGCCATAACCAAGCATGCCCAGCACGCCCTGGACATGACTTAGATCATGCCCAAACTCCCGTCAACTGTTTAGCCAACCACCTTGTGCGTGCACCCAGCCTAGCCCACGAACGGTTCAGCCAAATGCTTAGCCCAACACCCCCAACTTGTTCGACAATTGGTCCTAACGTCCATGTTCACCATCCAAGCCACCCTATCGTAAATCAAGCCCATGCTCCGCCTAGTTCTCTACCCAGCCGACGTAGCCCACCATTTATTTGGAAGAATGCCCAATGTGCATCATGCTAGCCCACCACATGTTTGATGTAACTCCCCAACCAATCCCCCTCGCATCACCGATACACAAACCATGCTGCCCTACCTACCCGGATTACCCCCACCACCTAATTGTTGGGTTGGCCAAGTTGAAGTAGCGGCAACCCTCTTTTCTTGTTTGTACGTCCATCTGGAAATTGGTCCAGCAAATCCAATGGTTATAAAGCTAGTAGAGTCTATAATCAAATGGTTGAAATCGAACCACGAAAATGGAATTAATCCAAGGGTTAGAAAAATGTCATTGAGACCTCTCGGTCAGTAGGCTCACTAGGGCATTGGCCAAACCATCTATACGGTCAGTATGATCTAGGAGCGTGCCACGTGGCTCGTGATTGAGCCACTGTTGTATGTTAGATATAGGTAGAGACGTTAGATATAGGTAGAGGCGGAGGCTCTGTTTTGGTTCATGTTTGAACCAAAACAGAGGTGACAATCCTCATGGTTAGTTGTAAAAAAAAATAATAAATAAATAAAGTAAGTTGAAAACCAAGTTGGTTAGAGTAAGAAAAATATAATAAAGTGTTAGTGGTTAGTTGAGCTTAAACAAAAAAATACAAAAGAAAATAATAATTATTATATGTACAAATAAAGAACAACTACTAGTTGTTTGAATATAATATATAAATAAAGATAACTTTATGGAAACAATTAAATGTTGGTTGTTTTGTAAAAATAAATAATTGTTAGTATTTTATAAAAAGAAATAAGTTTTAGTGGTAATTGCTAGTTATTATTACAAGTAAATGTTAGAGTTGCAATTAATAAATAAGTGTTAATAGTTATTGGTTTTAGAAAATGAATACTAATGTATGTTAGTTTACTAAGAAAGAGTAGGGTTAATTGTTTTATAAAAGACATACGTTGTTTTATAAAATAATAAAAGTTAGTTGTTTGTAAAAATAATAGAAGTTAATTAATTTATGTTTAGATTTTGGTCAATAATATTGTCCATATTGACTGTTGAAATTAGTCAATGAAAATGACACCGATCCAATGGCCAAAATCATCACCTTGGCTGATTTTGATGTGCGGTCCATCAAGTGGTGGACCACTTATAGATTACCGTCATAATTGAGGTGTGGTCTATAGGTTTACTCCAAATGGCAAAATTATTGTGGAAAGTGTGGTCTACAAAGACCACGTGATCCAATAGCTAGAATCACAATATATACATTTTTGGCATGTGGGCTCCACCTCCTATGGGCTCCACTTCTTTTGGTGGCTCATGAGCTCACATGAAAATCACAATGCTCCTTTGGGTCGGTGGGACCCACCTCGGGTCACCTATCATAAGTGTGTGTACCATGTATTATAAAGATTAGAATTTGCGCAGTTGACTCGGCGAGTTGACTTCAGTCCCCTAGTGCTCGGCAAAATGCCTAGACAATGTCTAGCACTGCCCATGCATGCTAGCCCACCTTAGGCACTTGCCAAGCCATTACCAGTCCAGACCATGCCTAGGCCGTGCCCAGCTATGCCATAGACATGCCTAACCATGCCCAAGCCACGACCAGGCCTTACCTCACTGACCCGAGCCATCCTGAGAAAGATAGTTGTTTAATAATTAAATAATTAATATAATAAAATAATATATTTAAATAATTAAAATAAATAATAAATTATGGAGAGCTTAAGAATAAATGAAAAAAAGATAAATAAATTATAGAAAATATAATAATATTAAATTAAGTATTTATAATCCATATAAATTATAGGGGAGCCCAAAATAATTATAAATAAAATGAGTAAAAAGTAATAATAATTTAATTAAAAATTAAAAATATAAATTAGGGAGAATTACGTAAATTTCTAAATGAGTTGGACTATATGATTTTGTTGAGGTTAGAATTTTATCAAAACTTGTGTAATCGGATTCTAAGTAACTTAATCGAGTCGAATAAATCGAACCATGATCTTTTGTGTTTAACCGAATGGAATTAGGATATTCTCTTAGAGTCTAAACCTCCACTTGATCGCTTATGACCGGTATCGGTTAATCGATTTTACTTTCTCTCTCTTAAAACCCTTCCTATATTCATGATCTTAATTTAGTTTCTCTTAAACTCTTTTATGGCGTCAATTTCGAAGGAAAACAATGAAAGAAGATAGAGAATTTGGAGTCAGCGATCGAAAGAGTCACAGCTTTGAAGAAGCGGACTAGCGGCTCAACCATCAAGAGGAATAAAAGCGTTTAACTGTGAGTGGTCCCCTTCTTCTTCATGCCTTGTATTAGGCTTTCTGGAACCAAAATTAAATTATCAACTACATTTGATATTAAAGAAATGCTCTGCTTTTGCTTTAGTTGAAAAGATCTTGAATCGAATGCTTTAACTTGCATATTTGAAATTGCATTTATTTGTTTATCAATTATGTATCTACAATTACTTGCACTTTTTATAAATGTTTGTATGATTACACAGTTTGAGGAATGGATTCTGAATTTAAAATGCATTGCATATAATAAGATAAGCATATTTTTATTTGTGTGATCACACGGACCCTAGAGATACACGCTTGCCCGATGGGCATTTAGATGCGGGTGTAGGTGGGCATCCGCACTGGATGAGCTATGAATCCCTAACAAATCTGCAGTCATCAACATATGACCAACGGTAGAAATCGGTTCCGGGATAGACTCCAGTCGTTGAACTTGGGAGCTATGTATTATAGTAGATATTTGGAGATGGATTGGTTTTGGATGATGGTTACTTGGTTACTTGGAGAGAGACCCTGATTGGGGCGATGAGAAAATCAGTCGTATCTCTAGTTGTGTCCAAAGAAACTTGTGGGATCGGGTCCCAATTATTAAGTGGAAAGAAGATAGTGGTTACGGAATAATAGGACATTGGATATTATATTGCATGCTATAGGTAAGCTCATGAGTAACGCTTATTATGGGATGAGACGTTACGACTTGGGCTTGCCACTATTATGATTTAAATTTTGCATCTCGTGCATGCATCTCATGATCATTCTGTATTACTGTGGCGTATGAATTTAACTGATTTATGAAATTGAGTTAACTGCTACTGTATATGTTTTCATTTTGCTATCATGGATTCTATCGCATCGTTAACTTTCAAACTTGTTTGGTTGCATCAAATATTTTTACATGTGTTTTTCATGAAACTGGCCTGTTTTGTATTTATCAACTGTTTTACTTAAGACATATTGTTAGAAGTTGGACACACTCACGAATTTTTTTATAAAAGCTCACCCACTCACAGTCCTTTTGCAGAGAAGAAATCGAAAGGCTGAGAAGAATTAAAGAATCATTCAGATTGATGGTGGAGTGAAAGTCAAATGTAGTGGAGTGGATGATATTGGTAGGTTGTTATCATTATAATTTTTGAAATTCTTGTTTACATTTATATTATATCATTGAATTTTAAATATCTCTTTATTATGTAATATCATGATAACACGCAGGATAGTTGTAGTTTATATCTTGTATTATAATCGATCAATACAATTTGGTAGTTCGAGCATAGTTGCAAGTCTAGTAAGTTCGCACTTCCGTTGTTTAGAAAAAATGAAAAATTTACTATGATTTTCGCAACTCTGATTAGATGTGCGGACGAGTTTTGCCTTGCGCGTCTTGAATTCAAGTGTTGGATTCAGGACATGTGGCACACACCTCGGGATTTGTGTAGTCAAAATCCTGGGAGTGATAGGTTATCTTTAGGTCGACTTACAAACAAAAATCAGCCTGATTAGTGATTTCTAACTGTTGGAAGTCTGGATTTAACGATCATCAGATGACTTCATGTGAGATGTGACGTGTTGCTCCCTCTTTTATGAGGAATTTTTCGCTCATGACCTTTTTAGGTGTGGGCGTTCACTCTAGACTTAAAAAGCCGTGTGGCACACTCTTGGATCATGGTCCATTCACACTGAAACTTGTACTACTAGAGGTGATTCGCTTGGCCTTCTTGAAGGTTCTCATAGAAAACCAATTAAATTGGATGGATCCAATCTTTTTCAAGTGAAGGTCATATTCTATATGTATAGACAAAAGGATTCGACATTGAGTTTTTAATGGCTCTTCATATATAATTTGAACAAATAAGGGGTTCTTTTCTTCATAGAACTCCTCCACCATCTATTGATATTGTGTTGAAAGAACTTCTAGCTGAAGAGACTAGACTCAAATCCTTTACAAATTGTAGTTGACATAGATCCACAAGTTCTATTTTCTTCATACTAGGGAGACGAGTAGAACTTTGATGATAGCGTTGAAGCCCATGACAACCAATAAGTTCTTGGCACATAGCCTGAGTGCTTTTTACCACGTACGCATGCTTTTTGAATTTTTTTATTACAAAAGAAAAAGCACTCTAGGTACGTGTCAAGAACTCATTGGTTGTCACGGGCTTCGATGACAACTAGCCATCACCAAAGTTTTACTCCAGGGAGAAAATCTTCTTGAGAAGTCCACGACATGCCTCTACCTCAAAATTTTCAAAAGATGTTGCAGTCAGCTATTTGCTTTTATTGTAGAATAATAGGACACATGATTAAAGATTATATAAAAAAGTAGACTGCTATGAAAGCAAATTAGGGGGAAAGTTAGATCTCTGCAGTTATCTCAAAATGACCTTGATGTGATTTTTTGGACCTCTTCATTGTCATGTATAGTATCCGCAAATTGGCAACATGATTGGAACTGGTTGTAGAATACGATCATTATACTATGTGGAGTCATTTCATGAGTAACTTCGTTCTTTTCATGCGGGGTCCAACACATGTGTTTGGATTATTTGAGTAGTGATACTATGTGTAGTAAGCTAGATTTGGAGATCTTTTGGATTATCTGAGTAGTGATACTAAGCTAGATTTGAAGAGTGGTTATCATCAAATCAGATTCGGTCTGGGGATGAATGGAAGGCAACCTTTAAGACTTGGGTAGGCCTTTATATGACTCGGTCTTTCGAATGCTCCTAGTACCTTATGAGGGTTATGAACCAAATATTGTGTCCATTCATCGGCAAATTTGTGGTCGCCTATTTTGATATATTGATTTATAGTGCTAGACCCAAGTTGCATGCTATCATCTTCATGAGGTTCTTAGAATTTTGCATAGAGAATGGATTTTTGAAATTGTAAACAAGTGTCCGTTCTTGACTGATATAGATTTTTTTCTTGGGTATGTCGCCTCTACAAATGGCACATCTCCAAGGATGAATCCAAGGTGGAAGCACCAAGGTGTAAGCAATGGCCTCAGCCATCGAATCTTCATGAAGTGCAAAGTTTTCATGGTTTAACATCTTTTTATCGAAGGTTCATTTCTCATTTTAGCTCTATCATGGCACCGATCACCGATTGCATGAAGGAGAGCAAGTTCTCTTGGTCCAAGGAAGCAACAAAGGCTTTTTATTTGATCAAGAAAAAGCCTATTAATTTCTACACCGATTCTTGTTATACCAAACTTTTCCCAGCCATTTGAGTTGCATTGTGACACTTCCAAAGTTGGTATTGGGGCAGCGTTGAGTCAGAATGTGAAGCCAATGGCGTTCTTCAGTGGGAAGCTAAATGGGGCCATTTTGAACTACAGTACTTATGATGTGGAGTTTTATGCCATGGTCCATGCCTTGAAGCATTGGCGCCACTACCTTATCCATGGCAAGTTCGTCCGATCATGATGCCTTAAAGCATATTAACACTCAATACAAGCTCTTTTACCGGCATGCCAAGTGGGTTGCATACTTACATGAGTTCACTTTTGTTTTGAAGCACAAATTGGGTGCTTTAAACTGTGGTGCAGATGCTCGATCTTAGTCGTCGCACTTCATTGCTCACCATTACGCATACTAAAGTACTTGGGTTCGATTCTTTACGTGAGCTAACAACCCATATTTTGCTAGTGTGGTGGACGATGGCCTAACAGAAAAGCAATCTGATTATATTCTCTACACCAAGTTCCTCTTTAAAGGGAATCAATTGTGTGTGCCAGATTCTAATCTTTGATTGAAGATCATTCGTGACTTGAATGGGAAAAGTCATGTTGGGAGAGATAAGACAATCTAACTTGTGGCCTGTTCCTACTTTTGGCCAACCTTGCGTTGAGAAGATTCTAAGTTCATTGAAGGTTGTGCCACACTTGCCAAATTTCAAAAGGCAAAGCGAGTAATGTCGAATTGTACATGCCTTTGTCCGTGCTGAGCATGGATTTTGTTCTGGGTCTTCCTCGAACTCAACGTGGTATGGTGGTTGATCGCTTCTCCAAGATGGCACACTTTATTGCTTGTAAGAAGACCATAGATGCCTTGCATGCTACTCAGTAGTATTTTAAGGAAGTCTATTGCTTGCATGGTTTGCCTACTTTTATTGTATCGGATAGGGAAACAAAGTTCTTGAGTCACTTTTGGGGTAGTTTGTGGAAGCTCGCTAATACCAGGTTCGATTTTAGTAATGCTTGTTGTAGGGGAAAATCCCACACCCCCTCGAGATGTGCACAAAATTAGATGCCGAACTCTTCAGATCCATCCGATCCGACTCCGCTATCGAATATTCAGATGTCGGATCTGGGACGATCATCTCCTCTACCGTGCAATCCGATAAGCTTGTCGACGTGTCTGTCACCTTACTCGAGTCATCCGACACCACCTGCAAAATAACTTCGTTGGTGGGAAAACCACCGTAGAGCCTCCGATGCTTAAGTCAGTATTATACCTAAAGCTTTAATCTTCTTTTTGCTCCAAGATTGCTTGCTTTTCTTACCACTGTAGCTCTCTATTTATAGGATATGTAACATCTTATGTGTCTAAGAGCATGATGGAGGTCGTACCAATCAACTTGGAAATCTTTGTCTTATGCGTGATCTGTCGTAGATCGTGTTCTGCCTTAAAAGTACGAAAGGCGGTTGCTTCCCGTTCGTTCAAGCTCTGCTTTCTATCTGGCTGACTAATCATGAGATCGACGTTATCAGCCTAGTTGGCCTGATCTTTGTCATCCCGACTCAGCTTGATCCTCATCATTCCTAGTCGGCCAAATCTTCATCATTCCAAGTCGGCCTGGTCGACTTGATCCTCATCTTGCCTAGTCGGCCAAATCTTCATCATGCCAAGTCAGTTAGATCTTCATCATTCCAAGTCGGCCAAATCTTCATCATGCCAAGTCGGCTAGATCTTCATCATTCCAAGTCGGCCACTCGGACATGCTGTTAGGGGACACATGTCATCATCGTATGAACCCACGTGTATTGTCTGAAAATATCCCTTACAATTGCCCCCTCTCGGGGTTCGTGTTATGCCTGACTATATGCCGATTACACGAATCACGAGAATGATCATACATGTGTCATGGTATCCCTTCCCTGTCGCTTCATATTTCGATGGCGTCTCTTCGATTTGAAGCGGCATTAAATGTTGAAGCCACACGTCATCTTTTCATTGGCTCATGCCTGCGGTTCTGTAGATGTCCCATCGATATCCGTACATGCTGTCGGAAGCCATAATTACATGCAGAAGTCCCACCATGTCGGCTACATCTTTTTCCGATAGTCCTCTCGAGACTCCGATGCCGAGTCTCAAGTTAGCCAGGACTTCGAGTCTGTCTGAGAATGTTATAAAATTTCTAGTGACGTTGGCCTTCGTTATGTCCCCTCCTGCACTCGCTACTCCCATCATACTGTGATCCATCCTGACACAATTTGCATCACAGTCAGCCAGCTTGATGCCGGCCTCTTTCTCCCTCTCTCGTCGTTTGCCCGTGAACTCTTGAATTTCTATCGGGTAGCCCCAGGCCAAATGTTTGGCAACTTTAGGTGTGCTCTTCATGCATTCAATCGTATCCGAACGTACTGGGGCCGATAAATCACCTTAGATGACGTCTGTCGTCAACATTAAATCAAGGTGGTCTTGAACACCAAGAAGGGTGACTCCGAGACTTGCGGGTCTCCTCTATATTTCTTGGCCACTTGCCCTGGAAGGGTTCGAATCTTAGAGGCTATTCAAGATGGTGATAAAGGGTGGCAACGTTTCCCTCTCTTTGTCTCAGGCGCATGGGAAAGAGGGCCTGGCGACCATGGGCCCCCACTTGCCAATAGGAGGGTTCGAGGTACTCGCCGAACCTCTCTTCTATCTTTCTGAGTAATATAGAATGTAAAACTAACTTATTTATGTTTTCTTGCAGTACGCACTGATAGCTCGTCTCGAGGACTCTCCAAGGCCATCCTTCCATTGTGTATTGCTCTCCGGACACTCCTGTCCGACATCTACCAATGCCTCGTCTGACTCGACGAACGAGGTTACTATTTTGAGGCTCAACCACCTTCGGCGAAAGAGTTACAAGAACGAGTGCCCGACTCCGAGTTCACTTATCAGCTTCTCACCAAAGCCGAGATGCGAAGTTTCATCCTCGAGAGCCGAGCGGAGCCTAAAGTAGATGAGCCGATTCCCCAAGCTTCCCCTAAAGCCGACTTCTCACCGAGATAGTTCGGCACTCGTTGAGGACGTATCCGAGGTACCCCCGATTCAGAGCATTATTATTGTAGATTCTAACTCATCTTCGTCCGGTTCACCCCGTCGTCCATTTTACCTGTTCATTACCCCCTGAGTTATCTCGTTTGGTGCAGTCTCTCGGCTACTTCTACCGAAGCAACCCTGCTGTGGAGCTTCTTCTCTCGGAGTAGTGTTATCGGGATCTTCTCCGTACCCAAGATATGGCCAGGCTGAACATAGCTGGCCCATCAACAAATTCTTCCCTTCACTATTAGGGTTCGGTTCTCGAAATCAACAGGGAGAGGTCCATCCTTGGACTGCTGCCAAGCATCCGAAAGAGGTTGCGGCATCCAGTTCTTAGCCAGCTTTGGCCCAGGTCGTCCAGGCCATTCCTGCAGTTGCCCCCACCACATCCCCGACTCCCCGACAGATGAGAAAATCCTCAGATACCCTCTCGCCGACTACCCGGCACTGGGCGCCCGAGGGCGTTGTCATTAGGGGAGCCGACATCAGGGTTGATCCCCGCTCCGCCAGGGCGGCACCTGATTGGAAGCCCGTCTATAATTCCAGAGACAACGTGCCAATTAAAGCCAGTCAGAGTGCGGTTAAGGATGCGGCTGTTGCTCGGATCATTGGGGACATAAGACATATCCTGACGGACGATAGCATGTTCATGCGAGCTCCTATGGATTTTGTGGTAAATAACTTCTACCAAGGGATGACAATGGTAATTTCTCTTTTTCTTTATCATTGTCCTTTATTTCACTATCATTCGTTAACACGTTTTTCTTAACTTTCAGTCTCTCAATGCTTTTCCGACGATGTTCACTTGGCTGTCTGAGGAGTTGAAGGCACTACAGGCCGAGTAGGAGGTCCTTCAGGCCGAGCTGACGACTGTAAGGGCTTCGGAGAAGGAGATCCCAGCTCAGAATGAACAGGCGTGCAAGGATCTCAACGATGCCAAAGTCGAGAAGCATCGCCTGTCGGGAGTCATCCTCGCTCGAGAAGAAAGAAGCGAGCCTCCGGAAGGAGTTCGAGGTGGAGATGGAGGCGGAGAAGGCAAATGTCGAGGCCATGTCAAACATCTCAGTCCGTACAAAGGCGATAGTTCGACGGATGATGAAGGTTTGAATTTGAGGGCGAATTCCCTCCATCTAGGGGGGAATGATGCAGATCAGAGGGCCATCTAATATCTTGAGAGGATAGATCAACTGATGGATCGAGCATGGAGGTTTTGATATATATTGAATGTTCGTGTTATGAGAATTTTGCCTATGATCGATCAATCGGAGGCCAAAATAGCTCTCTCTTCACGTTATGGAAATCTTATAAAATTTTGCCTCCAATCGATCGGGGTGTTACATCCGATTGATCGGAGGATAAAATATAATGTTTGGAATTTTTGTCTCCGATCGATCGGGGTGTCACATCTGATCGATTGGAGAACAATAATGGGCCTCCATTCTAGAAAGAAAATTTAATCTCTGATCGATTGGACTATCTCTCGGATCGATCGGAACATGTGTATATTTCGTCCAAACTTCAATTTTTTGTTTCCTTTATGCACGAGCTCGTAGTTAATTATTAGTTTCCTTTTTTGTTCAAACTCTTAATAGGTTATTTTCTTGATAGTTTTACTCTTCTTTTCTTCCCCATTGTTTGGCATTTTTGTCTTAAAGGATCAACAAGCTTTAGATGTCCATTGTTTTTTACCCTTATTTTTAAGGAAGATCAACAAGATCATAGTGGAAGATTGCATCGGTTTCCCTCTAAATAAGACAAAGACTTACTTTAAATGGTCGAGCTCAGGAGCCCCCTTTTTCTGACCCTCTCGAGAGTCATGTTCTCGACCATAGACTTTGAGAATCCAACGGTGGTTGATAGCACTAAGCTGGCATCACTTTTTTCAAATTTTGCAGCGCTATCAACCACTGTTGGATTCGTGTAATCCATGGCCGAGAACATGACTCCAGAGAGGGGTCAGAAAAAGGGGGGCTCCTGAGCCTGAGCCTAATTTAAAAAAGTAAGTTAGAAAACCTAGGTTCAAGACATTTAGACCATGGTTTTAAAAAATGGCCGTTTAAACGGTAACACCCCAAGCCGTTTCCATTAAAACCATTTAAACACATTTTATCGGTTTTGAATAAAACGGCCGTTTTTTGTTTTAACGGCCGTTAAAATCGTTTAAACAGCCGTTTAATTCTGAAAAATTTTGTGAAAAGATGGCCGTTAAATCCGTTTAATTTCCATTAAAATCTGTTAAATTTTTTTTTTTTTTAAATTTCAAAATTTGAATTTCAGTGCCATTTTTCCATTTTTTTTCCATTAAAACTGTTAAAATCCGTTTAATTCCATTTTTTCCATTTTTGCCCCTGGCCTTTTCAATTCGTTTAAACGGTTTAAACGGTAATGCCCCCAGTCCATTTAACCGTTAAAATGGCCTCCTTTAAACCTTGATTTAGACTAAAAAAACATGAATATTAACAAAAAACTTTATAATAACACCTAATACCTACCTCATGCAGGTGTGGATGACCTCTTTCACTCTCACTTCACATCTTGACACTTATCTCTTCGCTCATTAATTGCCTTATATATATGATGTTCTCATGCAGGTGTGGATGCTCACCCATAATAAAATCCATACCGGACGAATTGGAATGCCTCTCACTTCATGAATGGTCTTCTAACTCGCAATATTCCACGGCCGAGAGCTTCGGCGTAAATTTATGTCAAAAAAATTTGGTCCTCGATCGGAACCTGTTCCAACAGAGTAATACCATGGCATTTGGCCAGTCTTGTGCAAGCTGTTCTTTGATGCAGCCTTCTGTATCCAAATTTTGATGCAGAAGGACTCGTGCGGGCCCACTTACCACTTGAATGTCTGGCCCACTCTATGATAGACCTACACCAAAAATCAGTGTGCCTTTATGAACATGCCTATGAGTTGGTTCCAAGCCCATGATGAAAAAGTGCTCAAATCCAATGACTAGGAATCACTAATCACACTGACTTTTGGTGTGTCGGTCCACCAAAATGTGGGCCAAACATTCATGGAGGCAGTGGGTCCGAAAGAGTATACTACGTGGCAAATTGAGGAACTTCTGCATCAAACTTTTGATATAGAAGTCGGTATCATAGATTTTTCCTCTTGTGCTGGAGTGCCACCTTTAATTTGCTTCAAAGAAACTACAATTATGCCACTCGTACAAAGATGAAAATTACCTTAACTTATGTATGATGGTTAGGGGTGTCAAATTTTACATGTTTAACTGAAACCGAATCGGAATCGGAACTGAAGGAACCGAAAACACCGGTTCCAGTTCCACACTTTCAAGAATTGACTAAAAAAGAACCGGACCCAAAACCAAAACAAAAACAACACTTCCGGTTCTGGGTATAGTTTGACATGGACCCGAAACCGATAGGAATCGGAACTGATATATAAATTTAGTGTTAGAGCATCTCCAATAGGGTCCCTATTCTGACCTCTTCGTCAGAATAGGGAGCCGTGGAGAGAAAAAATACCTCTAAGAGACTCGCCAGTTTAGGGGCTCCTCAACAGCCTCGCTACATGTAAGGAGCCAAGAAGACTCGCCAAACTGACAAGGGTCCCACTTTGATCTCCATTTTTCCTATTTTTTTTCTTTTTCAAAACATTTATGCTTTTTCAAAATCAGCCTGAAGTGATTTCTAAGCGTTGGATTGGAGTCATTCTCATGGTTGATTTCAACAGTGGGAATTTGATTACTAGGATCCAAAGGCTTGAAATCACTATCAAGTTGATTTTTGGTTTGTAGGCCCATCTAGGGATTGGCCAAACATCCATATGGTCAGTGTCCTACAAAAATGTGCCATGTGGCTCATATTGTGGGCGATTATCGTGGGCAATCATCTTGGGCCGTCATCGAAGAGGAGTGTAGACATCTTCCAATATTATAAATAAGATTGGAACCATTATAACCGGAACTGGAATAGACCAAAAGCAACTAATCGGTTCCGTTTGGTTGGGAGTCTCGCTCCGATATGATTGAGTGCTTGGATCTTGATCGTTTGATCAAACCTCGGATGCAGTTGCCGTCTTATATATATACTCTGTAAGGTCTTATAGCAAGTACTTGAGGTAAATCTAGTATGCAACTGCTTGCAACTAGAGAGTATGCAAACGTTGGCAGAAGGTGACGCGTGTGTGAACAAACCCCCTAGTTAACCCAACCGAGGTTTAACCTTTAATATATATATATATATATTTCTTTGATAATCTTTTTTGTTAAAACAAAACTAGCGACTTTGCCTTCCCGCTCTTCTTGGTTCCCATTTCCTCTGTTCCTTGCTCCTTTTCCATTTCTCCTTTCTCTCTCCTCCCATCTCCTCCGCCCCTTTCTCCTTCCGACAAATTGCAGCGGCGAAGAGCATGTATTCGAGGTTGCAATCTCTATTTTTTAGTTTCTCTCTCTATGTATTAGTGTAATACAGTCCAACGAGTTGCAAAGTTGAACACCGTATGCGATCATGGATTGCGAGTTGCAGAGAGTTGCAGAGGTGAACACCCTCCAAAAGTCTGAAGTTCATTGTCTCATCTAAGCCTACTGTTCTTGAATCTTGTTTTAGGTTTGAAACCTTGGTTGTTCCCAAAGTACATGGAAAACTCAAAAACATTAGGGTTTATAATTTAAATAACTTTCTGAAATTATTGACAATCAAGTTCTGATTGTTGATGATTGAGTTGAATAACTCCAGCCCTCATCAAGTTGCAAAAGCTTCAACCCCATGTTTCGTTGACACTAGAAGAGATGATGTTTCTCAAAATATTTTCAAATACAAACCCAATATAGCACTATTGAAACCCTAGAGGTGATTTCTACCTCAGAAACGTCTCTCCCTGCATTATGCAGCATTTTTTTAAACCCTAAGATATGGTTTATCGTAAAATAGCTTTTAATTAATATAACCACGTGATAACATTATTGAACCCTAAGAGCTAGATGAAATCCCAAGTACCTTGCAATAGAACATAAGGAGAAAAGCGATCTATAAACCCTCTCCCGCTATGCTGCCAACATCTTCACGTTTCAATGGTAGAAACCCTCTCGCGTTGGGCTAGAAGCCGGGTTAGTTTAAAAAATAGAAAAGATATTTTAGTTTGGGAGAGAAAGGGAGAGAGAGTCCAGGCACTTTGGGGCAGAGGAGATAGGAACGAGAGAGAAATAATTCAAGAAGTTGTTTAGGTTTAAGAATAAAAGTTTCAAAAAGTGGGACCACCAACTCATGCCTAACCCATCAACATGGATTTCAATTTACACAGTAAAATCGACGGTCCATAATTCTTCAACTTCTAAACCAGCCTATGAATATAGAATGATTTGAATTTTTGTTAGGATGATCTCCTCACCATAGAGATCATCCTCACCAAAAATCAGCCATCGATTCATCTCCTATGTGGGTACACCAAAATGGGTGTACAAAATGGGGGTCATAAATGGTGGTCACTGGAACCTGACCCTTTAAAGAAACCTGGGGAATAAATGTCCGAGATAGCTGGTTATACCTCATTGATGAGGTGGCCTAAAAATTAATTGTACGGACATTAATGAGTTGGTGGTCCCACTTTTGGCATAAGGCATGATGATCCTTGGAGTACTGACACAGTGAATCAGCAAGGACACCATCCGGACATGGTGCAGGCTGATCAAGAACTCATGTAACTTGCTGCACAACCTTTCTTTGGGTCGCTGCGCTGATGAGTGACAGGCACATGGTGTTGGAAGACCAAAAAAATAAAAAAAAGATAAAAACGAAGATGCAATCACACACAACCTACTCTTATAATATTAAGTATATACTTGTCCACCAAATACAAAACCAAAACCATATTAAAATCAAGGTCTGTTTCATGAAATCACATAACTATAGAGAAAGAAACAGTCCACCCTAGTAAAACATCACATGACCTTTCATCTTCATCTGTTCACCCTTTTTCCTGGAAGATACCATGGCTGATCTGCAAAATTTTGCAGTAAAAATGTCAATCCTAAACGGTAAACTATAGTCTTCAAATCAACTTGTAATTAGACTGTTTGTGCTGTACTGTTCCGTCGTTCAAGATTCTTTCTTTGTTTTTTTTTTTAATAACGCAGGTATCACCACACACATTGGCAATGGGACTAGTCCTAGGTTGTGCGCACACAACACGGTTTATGCAAGGGGGCGCAGTCTCGAACTCACGACCTTGGGGAGCATACCCAAGTCGCTACGTCGTTCAAGCTTCTTGATGGGTTCGTAACTTCGTAGTCTAAATGTTCGATTCCAAGATAGTTTAATCATTTTACGATGATAATGATATATTATAGTTGGTTGCAAATCAAACTAGTTGTAAGGAGGAAGGAAAAGTCAAGTACCAGAGCTGCAAACTGTTGAGTTGGAGACGAGCTTCTTGTAGGTTAGGCTGAGTAGGCTGGAGACGAAATATTGGTTGGAGTTGAGGAGCGAGCTGAAGCATGTTCCTGACTTGCTCGTCCGGATACAGTCCGAAATGATCCAGCAACATTGGATGTTCCACTTCCTTATGTTCAATCACTGCTTGTTGATGATGCTCCATTAATGCTGCTTGGTGGCGTTCCATTGCTGCTTGATGCTCCATTACTGCTTCGAAACGTTCCATTGCTGCTTGATTCTCCCCAAGCTAATTAACCATGCATGATTCATGGCAGTTACAACCTTGAACAAAATCTCGGATTTATGCACATTCTTATCAATCCAATCCAAACCATATAATCAATGGGTCCCAACAAGAAAACTTTCCAAATCAGAAAGTAGCCCATCACTTGTGTTTCTTCTGGATGGTCAAAAATCATTTGATCAGGCTGATTTCGGTGTAAACAGATCTCTTACAAGGGACCCACTTATAGGATGGTTGGACTGATGAGAATGTACACACTAGCTATGGATGTTGTATTGTATTCCCTTTTCATGAGTTGGAATCAGTGCCATCAACAAAAGCTGTCTTGCTAGAGTGATGGGTCCCACCTTTTTCATCCAATCAAAAGATATATTAATGGGTACGTACCATCTGATTCCCCTCACACAAACACAGAAACATCACCGAAAAAGAAAAAAATAGTTAATTTTTTGAGTCAGTAGTAATTACAGAACGGTGCAAGTGGTGGTTTTCCTCCTCCAGGATTCGCTCCTATGCATCAACAACAACAACAACAATATTAAGGATCACATCCAAGATCAGAGAGAGA
This sequence comes from Euptelea pleiosperma, assembly GCA_035048495.1. Classification (NCBI taxonomy): domain Eukaryota; kingdom Viridiplantae; phylum Streptophyta; class Magnoliopsida; order Ranunculales; family Eupteleaceae; genus Euptelea; species Euptelea pleiosperma. Next base: position 31,590,315 of record CM068541.1, read on the forward strand.
GAGAGAGAGAGAGAGAGAGGTGTGATAAGCTTTTACCTTCCTACGTAAGTTCTCCAACTGTTGAATCAAGAGCTGGTTCTGTATATCAAAAAAAAAAAGAAATCGAGAGATGGAAGATCAGATTTAGTTGTACTGGTCAACTGAAATTACATGTGCTAGGTTGCATCACCTTCCGATGAAGATCGGACGGTGACATACACTTGAACCACACAAAAATTGGATTAGGAGATTGAGAATTGAGGGAGAAGTCAACAATCACCTTCCTAGCTCGAACCTTGTTTATAGACATTTCTAGTTTTACTTCAAGCTCTTGCAAGTTATCATACTGTAACGAGCTCAAGTCTTCGCCAGTTAATTGTCGAACGCTGGCCTGAAGCTTCTCAGTTTCGTTTCTCAACTTCGTCATCTCAGTGTATACTTGCTGATACAAGTCAAGAAAAGTCAAAAGTCGATCAAATGGAAAAAAAACAGACCCACTCTTCAAAAAGGTCCCACCTAGGAGACCTCCTCCACGTCCGATCTATAGACTTCTTTTTTCAGACCGTGTTATCCGATGGCTACACTTTTTTTGATGCTCATATATAGGGGATCTCATAGGTGGGACCGGTTGAATAGCAGGTATCCCGGCCACTCTCTTGCATGTAAGTGGCATGTATACAACCAGGGGTATGTGTCATACATTTCTATCATAGTCTTGAACAGGTATTCCCGAGGCTTTCTGGTACCGGTCTATGATTTGTCTCATACTGGGACATAGAAAGTAAAGTATAACATAAGCAACAATTCAATGATTTTGATTTGCTACAAACTATTGTGAGAATTAGCGAGGATCGACCATACAAACAATGGCAATGCAAACAAGAGAAAAGCATCACAATCACAGAAGATATATAAAAGGAGAGATTTACAAAGGTTCAGTACTAAGGGCTCTACATCCATGGCAAATGACAATCAAGAGCTTCTGCGTCCTCATGAGTGGATATAGGGAATTGGAAAGGAATTCCAGTTTAGGAATAAAAACCACCCTTGAGGCAGTAATGGATGAAAGGGGAGAAGACAATCTCCCACAAATATTGAAAGAAGAAGCGGCTGACTATATGCGCGCATGTTAATTAAAAAGATCCAAAATAGGCCTAAAATGACAGCTTATATATGAGTCCAAACCCGGCCCTCGTCCCAAAATAAGCCTAAAATGAACAAAGAATACAATACCTTCTAAAATAGGAAACTATGTGATTTTCCGAAAAATTTGGGACACTCAATCCACATAAAATACATGCTGTAGTCAATTTGAATCAGGAATTAAATACATGATTTGAACACATGGGATCAGAAAATTTTCGCTATATGGATGTTAGCTATACACTCCAGTTATACACGAAATGCAATGTTCACGAGGTTAAGCATGATTTGATGCATGGTTTAAGAGTAAGCATTCTTCAGTAAATGCCAAGGTATATAAATTATTCAAAAATAGTTTTGGAGCCATAAGTTAGGTAACACTTTAATAATGATCTCATGTATAGTTGGTCAGAACTGAAACCCACAATCGAATGGTTCCCACGAAAAGATTTCTTAGGCAAAAAATCAGCTTGATTGAATGATTTCTATCTATTATGTAGACTTTTCTTTGGAGCTTTACAATTTTTTTCCGAAAAAGGAAACTTTATTAAAAAATAAAGAAGACATACAAAAGGAGCGCGCCCGTCAAGGGGAAATACTACAAGAAAGAAGTGATCCGGTCCATAGCATATGAAAAGTAGAGATTAATTTAACTCCAAATTAGCTTAGGCCGTGTTTGATTGCACAGAAAATTTTTTCGAGAAAATACATCTGGGATATGACTTAAATGGCCTTAAATGGCTGATTGATTGCAACTGAGAACACATATTTCAATCATGTGAGAAAATAAAGGTGTATTTTCAGGTGTAAATGAATTCTCACCTATCTGGATGAGAAATGAATTTCGGGCTTAGTAGAAAAAATTATCCAGAGTTAACTGGCTTGTTAAGGAAAATTATACAGATTTATACTGGCTATCTAACAATGGACAGTTGTGTTTTCCTAAGGAAAATGCAATATTCCCACTTGGTAATCAAACACGGCCTTAGTTATCTGCATCAGACATTCCTTCTCTTTTTTTTGCAAAGGTAAAATAGCTTTATTAATGGATTGAAGGCTGAGAAGGGACATCCCTTCTCTATGGATGTTTGAAACATGAATGTTTAATTTCACACATCGTTAGATTCTAAATATTGTTTAGGAAATCTTGTTTATCTTCATGGTTTAGTTTTACAACTTAGGTTTTGTTGTTCATAAGGGAAGTACATTTAACTCAAAAATTAGCAAAAAAAATCGCACTAAAATTTCCTTCTCTTTGGATGTGAGAAACACGAGCGATAGTAAAACTTGATAGCAAAATTTCTATTTCTTATAAAACAGAAACACTTCTCCATGGACAATGACACAATTCTTCTCTATTAAATTAATTATTGTTTATATTGAAGATTGTTACTGTCTTTATACATCCCAACAAAGGTAAAATAAGGAAAACTGTTTGATTAAGCACATCATCATATTCTAAATTTTTATTAAGTAGATCTTATTTGTCTTCATGGTTCAATCATGCTTAAGTTTTACAAGATAGGCTTTGTTGTTGATAGTGTTCTAAAACAAGAAATTATTTTGTATAAGCATTGAAGCATATGTCATGTAAGACTACTAAAACTGACCAACTTTTTTATTTTATGTTTTCTAGGGAGTTGCTCATAAAGAGCAAATTAATTATACTTAAAGAGAATTTTTTAATAATGCATCGGTGTAAAAATCATATTTAGCAAATATAATCTTAATAAACTAGTGATTTGAGTCAATATGGTAGGAGTTGAAGATGTGATACTAAATCTGGAAGTGTTTTATAAAAGAGAAGATGACAAGTATTTTGGCAAGGGAGATTTCAAAAGAGAATGAGTTAGTAGTTTCACTCTAAAAGCTCTTGTTAAATATGCTTACAACTCATCCCATGGTGATTTTTTCGTCATTCACATCCCATGTAGTGGAGTCATCCCCCAGTCCATTCCAATCACTCTCTCTTGTTATGTCAGCTCAATTTATCAAGTTAATAGAGATCCCTACCAAATATTTTCAAGCCTCTATTTCTAAAAGCTCTCCTAGAGAACCCCTTACTAAAGATAGCAAGAATATTTCTTCAACATCACGTACCAACTCAAGAGATTCTTTGAATTATAGTATAGCAAAGAGGAAAGCTAGTGATAAGCAACTATTATATTACCAAGATCTTCTCTAAAGGAAAGTTGTTAAACCCAAGAAAGAAACTACTATTCAACAAATCAATGATAAGGAAAGGACCTTGCTAAAAAGGAAAATTATGAGCAAGAGACCAAAATTAGAGTATTTTCTTTTAATGCTTTCAAGTTGTATATTTTGTAAATTCTTGTAAATCTATCTCTAATTATGCTTTCTCAAAATATATAAAAGATCTATTATTTTTTGAGTGATTACTCTGATTACCACTTAGAGACACAAATCTCTTATCGATGTCCCAACCTATATTTCTCTCTTCTCTACATTATCACGCTAACACAAAACTCTTTTTTTTTATTACGTTTTATCAAATTTTTACAACTTTAGCGGTAAGCATGTCATATTCACCTCTAACCCAAGACTAAATTGAATCAAGATTTTATTTATAACTAAAGCAAGATATCTTGGCATTCTCATAGGTAGGCGCGCAATACTCAAACTATTGGAGATTGTAAAAATAAAATATTATTTTTGCTTGAATTTTGTGTGATAAAAAGGGGCGTTGAACTGACGTTTGTGAACAACAAGAGGCAAATAAGAATCAAGATAGACTTCTTTATTCTATCAACCATATTTTTTGCAAAGTCCATTGGTTGTGGATTGATATATTTTTCTTTATAGATATAGCTAACCTTCTACATTTGTAGAGGCAAAAATAAAATAAAATATTATATGGCTACTTTTTGTTAATGTGATCTCGAATTTTTCTTTCTAATGACATCTTAGTATAATTTACAAGATTATTAAAAAAGGATGATAGAGGGGATATGTGTGTACATACATAGTGAAGAAAATAATTATAATATGTGCAGTGTCTCCAATGATATACTTGTTTAGAATAATCGGGGTTTCACTAGGTGCCTAACATCCAACTAGAGCCTAGTGGAATTGTAGGGTCTAATAAAAGAGGTGCCATGTACACACCAAATACTTAGAAACTAACTTGAGTCAAGTAATATAATTTTACCTGAATTAACTATGCCTTTGTGTGTCATATATTTATTCAACCCACAATGCTACAACGAGACACAAACAACCAATTTTTTCTCATCCTTTAGACTAAAAAAGTCAAATTAAGTTTACTCAAGTTACTAATTTGATCATAATTAACTATGCGTTTACATGGCATATTTTTAGCCACAATGCCACAACAAGCCACCAATAGCCAAATTTTTTCTCTATTCCCTTACACTCCATCACGAAATTTGTTTCATAATGTACGTGATTTAGTAGTTACATCGTGGTATTGATTTAATTGTCAACTTGTAATAATGTGAAAGGATCAAGAGAGATTTCTTGGCTTGTGGAGATTTAATAACTGCTTTCATATAATAATAGTCAAATAGTAAAGAGAGAATTACTGAGTTAATGTATAACTAATAATTAAGTGTATCCTAAAGGGATATTTTTAAATAATCTAATAATAGTGTGATATTAAATTAGTATGTTGTATACATTTTTATACTTACAAATGACAACAATGATTTAAGTATTTTTATGAAAAATGGAGATTATTTCATCTCCTTGAAGAGAAGAATTAGTAAAATTTATTGTCTTTCTCATCTTCTTCTCCTATAACAACCACTAGCTAGAACTTCTCTCTTGTGCCTTCTATCTCTTAGTCACATCAGTAGGAAGGTTACCTACAATACGTAATCTGTATACGATACATAATTGAATCATTTATCCTTAATATCATTTGTGGAGGATGTATGAAATGAGCTCAATACATAACCAATTGTAGGCTTGGAGTTATCCTCGTGCATTTCTTTGGCTTTCATAAGCTTGTGAGCATATTATTTTTGAAATGGACTCAGCTAATCTAATTTACTCCAGTTGAGCTTGGCTTTATTGGTAAAGCCAATGAGAATTCAATTTTTTTTTCTTTTTTCTTTTAAATCAAAAGAAAGGGAGTTTCTTATTTGAATCCCAAAATGTAGAGATGGAGTTGCAGTTGTGGACCACTAATGGTGTGACGGATATTGTCATGAGGGAAGCGGTGACGGATATTGTCATGAGGGAAGCAGTGACAATTGATAGACAACATTGGTAGCTCGTGGCTATGGTAGATGGAGATAAAATAATAGAAAGTTGACAATTGTCTAAGATATAATGTCACGAGAAGCTGATGCAAGGACATCCATAATATGATGTACTCGCACTACACCCAATCTAACATTTAAACAAAAGAGGTGGGCTTATAAGACAAGAAAGAAAAGAAGTGCTACAAAGAGACTATGTTCTATTGCGAAAGAGATTTAATCATACTTATTAATTTTTATAAATTCTATTTTTTAGTAAATTTTGATTTTATTATTTTAAGTATATCTCATTTTACTATATTTAGATAGGATCTAAGAGGTTTTAGAGGATAGTAAGAGAAGTTTGAATTACCTTAATTAGGTTACTTATTTTTTATTATATTTTTATAGTCTTATTTATTTAGAAATTTATTTCTTTAAGTTGTAATAGGATTTAGATAGAATTTGAGAGCGTTTTGACATCCAATAGAAGTAGTTTTCATTGCTTGTAAATATAAGATATGTGTAAAAATAAAATTGAAGTTATTGATATTTGATTAATGAAATTAAAGAGACTTTTATCTTAGGTAAAGATTTTACTTGGATTTTAGCCAACCAACATAGATTCGTTGAGATTTGATGTAGATTTGTTAAATTTGAGTGTTGGATATTTTATTCAAGAATTGGTAAATTTTAGTTCTCTTACACTCATAATTGACTTCACATGCATTTCGTTATATTCATGATTAACTTCACATGTTTTTCTACGTCAGTTATGGGATCAACCCTGTCCCCCTACATTAGTTGGTATCAAAGTAAGGACTACTCTTGTTCCATTAATAATGCCCAACAATGGCCTTGACTTAACTAATCTTGTGGATGGTACTCCCAAGCATCAAGTTGTATCAGTAACTACATTTGAGAACTTCCAATAGAAGACTCATCAATCGTTGTAGGATGTACGTACTATGATTTTACAGCTAATTTAGGACATCAACAACCAGATTCTGCATAATTGACGATTTATACCCAATGATAGTGATCTGCATGATTATAGCCCAAAGTTCATGAATAATTGTTGGCAAGCCTATGATGGTGATTCTAACGATGAGGAGGTTGATAATATCATCCTTTAACCTGGAGGACATGGAGGAAAGATCAAAAAAACATATAAGAAATTTGGTAGAACATGCCTATAAATTTTAGAAGGATACTAAGAATTGACTTAATTAGAGATCAAATTCTTTCGAACTTGATAGTTTGATGCGAGAGAATCCAGGATATGATGTACTCACATTACACCCAATCAGATCTCTAAACAAAAGAAGTTGACTTATAAAAGGAAAAAGAAGAGAAGTGCTATAATGAGCTACATTCCATTGTAAAAAGTGTTTAGTTGCTATAAATTTTTTTTACTATTTATAATAAAATACTAGTTTACTATTTTTAATAAATTCTAATTTTACTATTTTAGTAAATCTCATTTTACTATTTTTAGATACGATCTAAAAGGTTCAAGAAGATAGTAGGAAAAGTTTGAATTACCTTGGATTTTTTTTAGAGTCCCATTTGTTTAGAAATTAGTGTCTTATAATAGAATTATAAGAGAGTTTGGGAGTGTTTTGATGTTCAATGGGAGTAATTTTCATTGCTTGTATGTATAAGGTAAGTGTAAAAGTGAAAATTAAAATTATTGATGATTGATTAATGAAATTATAGAGAATTTCTCATAGGTGAAACTTTTACTTAGGTTTAAATTTGTGAAGTTTGAATGGTGGATTTCATTCAAATTGGTGGATTCCAATTCCCTTGCATTCATGATTGACTTCATGTGTTTTGTCATATTTGTGATTGACTTCACATGTTCCACTATGTCAGTTATATGATCTGCCTTGTCCCTTACATTAGTTAGTATCAGAGCGAAGACTACCCTTTTTAAATGATGCCCAATGGCTACCCCAACTTTATTAATTTTATTGATGAAAATCTCGAGTGTCAAGCCATATTAGTAATTATGTTTGAGATCTTCCAATAGAAGACTCATCGAATCGTTGCAGGATGTGCAGACTGTGTAACGAACAAGTTATACCCAATGAAAGAGATCTGCATGATTATGGCTCAAAGTTCATGAATAATCATAGGCAAGCCTATGAAAATAAGTCTAGCAATGAAGAGATTGATAATATCATTCTTCAACATAGAGGATGTGGAAGCAAGATCGAAAAGCCATATACATTTTGTATAAACATATCTAAAAATTTTAGAAGGATAATTAGAATTGTCTGAACTTGAGGTGTTGTTATTTCAAACTTAATGGGTTTGATGAGAGAGCATCCAAGATACGATGTACTCGAACTACATAGAATTAGACCTTTAAACAAAAGGGGTGGGCTTATAAGAGAAAAAAAAAAAGAAAAGAAGAGAAGCTCAACTAGGAGATCACGATCCATTGTGACAGAGATTTAATCATATTTACTAGTTGTGGTATAAATTCTATTTTTTAGTATTTATAATACATTTTCACATTTTCACTTTTACTATTTTTAGTAAATCTCATTATATTACTTTTAAAGGAAGATCTAAAAGAAGAGAGTAGGAGAAGTTTGAATTATAACTTAGATTACTTGTTTCTTTCTAGCTTTTTTTGCAGTCTTATCTATTTATAAAATTAGTTTCTTTAAGTTATAATAGGATTAGGATAGAGTTTAAGAGTGTTTTGAAATCAAGTAGTAGTAGTTTTCATTGTTGTAAATAAAGGATATTTGAAAAAACAAAAATTGAATTAAGTTGTTGATACTTGATTAAAGAAATTAGGGAGAGTTCTCTCTTAGGTGAAGTCTTTACTTGGGTTTAGTCGACCAACATGGATTTGCTGAGATTTGATATGAATTTGTCAAGTCTTTACTTGGGTTTAGTCGACCAACATGTTTTAGACTTCACACATTAGGCTACATTCGTGCTTGACTTCACGAGTTCCGCCACTAGGATGATAGGTGGTGTCATCGTACATCAGAAGCATTGGAAGCAACAAGAGTGTTCGTCTTAGTTGGAGCAGAAGAAGAGGAATACAATAGCGAATTGTTGCAAAGTGACTATGATGAGATACACTTAGCAGCGATAAATGTATTTCAGACGCCTTATTAAACTGCATCAAATATCTATCTCTAACTCGAATTGCATCGAAAATTGACGCTCACGCTCCCAAAAGTTTTTATTTTATTCACTCGCCAAAGTTGCCCTGTATAAATAAGAAAAAAAGTGTTATTAAATTCAATTAACTGTAAACTTAATTTGTATGGATTTTTTATGCATTTCGTAAACATTTTTTCCATGTAAGGTAATTACACAGATCCAATGAGGTGAAGCCTGTAACATACATGCTGCTTGCTCATCCATCCACCATCCATGTGTTGCACTTTCAGGTGGGTTGGGTTATTCTATTGATGCTCCACCTCTTGGATGGGCAAAAACAAAAATGATCGATGATCCTAATCATTTTATAAAATGATGGACTACTTTCTAGATCATTCATTCAATGTTCTTAAAAGAAGTCCATATTCATGATCAGATATATGGTTATAAGATGTCAAGCAGGATAATCTTTAAATTAAGTTGGCCTCCAATTGAATGGTCCAAAATCCTCGAACATGTATGACACATTGAGGAGGTTCTACATGGTTTGTAGTAAATCAAAACAGAGAAAATGGAGAAGAAACACATACTCACAAAGGAACAGAAAGCTAGGTGGATCTCTGAATATGGAGATTAAGGAAGGAGGACCTTCATGCAAGGAATGCTTTAGGTTAGACTGATTAATTAGCAGCCTCTCTCAAATTTTATACCTTGGAATTCTCTATATAAACCCTAAAAGTAAGAGGGTTATTGTAAAAATATATAACATAGACTTAATTGGAGGCCAAGATCATAAAAATAATAAGATATTTCTATGCACACCAAGAAAATAAAAATGGAAATCTCCTTGTAGTTTTTTCCTTGGAAGGGTATTTTTGAAAAAATAAAAATGAAAACTTTAAAAACACAAAACCTAAACCAGGCCAGCAAATCATGAATGCCCCTAATAAATAACCCCATACTAATAGCCCTCCAAAGTTTAACCTACATAGCCATTTCCTGCCTACAATAAACATAAATTAAATCCTACTTTATTTAAACAATTATTTCTTAAGCATATTAAAGTATAAACATCCTATATTCTATTTATCTTAGGCAGATCGTGTTGCCGTACATCTCTGCAATTCTTACAGACAGGGAACAGTGGAAGCCATATACCAAAAGAAATCACCCATAAATACATGCTTACAGATCCTCACAAAACCAACAAAAAAAAAAAAATGCAAAAATTACAGAAGAGAGAGAGAGAGAGGACTCTCAACGCATCGAACAGATCATCACAAAACCAACAAAAAAAAACATGCAAAAAAAAGTTGCAGAAGAGAGAGAGAGAGGACTCTCAATGCATCATACAGATCATCACAAAACCAACAAAAAAAAAACCATGCAAAAAAAAGTTGCAGAATAGAGAGAGAGAGAGCGAGAGAGAGAGAGAGAGAGAGAGAGAGAGGACTCTCAATATGCATATTCGACAAGACAAAGAATACAGGTTTCATGTAAAAGAAGAGAAAACAATTTATAAACTAGACAAAATATATCATAACACAGCTTAAAAATTCAAATTGCACTGAGAAGAGAGCAAGAATACAGGAACAGATACCATTAAGAGAAGAATGAATATTGGAGAAAAATTACACCCAAAGAGAAAACGAAAACGAGCTTTTATAGAAGAAAATGAAAGGGTGAAGCTTATAGATCGACCTCAATGGTGAGCTGCAGTACTCATACATTTTGCCGGAAGTAGAGAAGACAACGAGCCCAAGTTGGGCATCACACAGCACGGAAAGCTCATGGGCCTTCTTCAACAGCCCTCCTCGGCGCTTCGAAAAGGTGACTTGCCTGTTGGTCGTGTTCTCAATCCTCTTGATCTCTATTTTTCCCCGTCCCATAATTATCCAACAGTGTAAACTAGTCTCTCTTCTTGTTAAGGAAAGAGAAAAAGAAGGGAAATTTACCCTTTTTTCTTGCTCAATTTTCCTGGTTTAAGTGGCAAAAACTGATGATCTCATTACTAGAAAGCACAAAAGAAAATGGAGCTTTGGTTTTTTTAAGTAAAAAATATTAATTTTGGAGAGTTTAAATAAGGGATTAATAGACAAAGAACTGTCATCAAAAAAAGAAACTTAGTTTTTATATTTATAAAAAAAAAAAAAAAAAAAACACTAATGACTAGCTTTTGAACTTAGGTTGTACAGAAGGAGGTGGAGCAAGAAGGAGAGAAAGGAGGAAGAAACTGTGTTTACCTGATCTTGCTTGCTTCCTTGCCTTTGATGGAGTGAAGAGTCTTGGAATGAGGTGTGTATGATGTGTGAGCCACTTTAAAAGAACACAACCCACACTTCCAAAATGGCCCCTCGTTTTCTATGAAACTACCAAAACTCACTTCTTCCTGCATGAGAGAGGAGGAGAGATTTCAGTATAATGACCCACAAGAAAAAAAATGGGAAAAAAATGACCCACAAGGAAAAAAGAAATAGAAAAACAACACCCATTTCTAATCTAGAAAATAATATAAGGGTTTTGTATATATGGACATTGATCACTATTGGTGCCAGCTGGCACCCAGAGCATACATGGGGTCCCAACAACTCAAGAAGTTTCTGGGCTATGGTCAATCAAGAAAGTTGATAAATTGATCGAACCGTCTAGATTAACCAATCTGCAGGGCCACATATACAGTCAAATGCTTTCTCAACATTTATCTTCATGGAGCTTAGTGTTTTAACTGTTAATATGGTACTAAAAAAATTAACCAGGCAAACCCATTTCTAAGCTAGAAAAAATGGGAAAAAAAATGACCCAGAGAGACAAAAAAAAAAGTGAAAAACAACACAAACCCATTTATCATCCAGAGCATACATGGGGTCCCCAAGAATTTTCTGTGCTATGGTCCATCAAAAAGTTGACAAACTGATCGAAGGGTTTCAGATGAATCAATCACAGTCAAATTCTTCTCACCATTGATATTCGTGGAGCTAAGAAGCTTGAAAACCAGTGGCACTAGCAGTAAAATTTTCAAGATAGTTAGGGTTCTATTCTAGCTCTTTAAAGAAATCATGAAGAAATGGTTAACGTTGCTGTGACAGTTAACCGCCTCTGCCCTGATTTGCAAAACAAGCTTCCTGTGTTTTTTGCCAATTACCGTAAGTTATATGCAGTGGTTTGAAAACCATGGGTTGCCAAAACAAGGAAAATGAGAGGTTGGCCAAAACCCTAGACTTAATCGGAAACGACAGACCGTCACAATGCCTGGAAGGGATTAAATTTTCTCTTTCAAGTATTGGGCTCATGGGTTAGTCATGGAGCAATGTTCTATATAAGGGAAGGAAAGATTAAGATAGGACGTCAGGGACTCTACAATTCACTCTTAACACTCAAAAATATAATTTTTTTTTTTATTTCTCTAAAAACCCACTTCTGCAAACCCTAAAACTCCAGTTGGGTTTTGACAGAAACCCTAAAAAATACTATTAATTTAACATTTTATTTATTTATTTATTTATTTTTTGAATAAGTTGAAGGCTTTGAAATAGGATATTCATGTTGCCTGACCACAAATAGTTGGAATAAGGGCTTAGATGATGATGCAGTATTAGCAGTTTTGAGATTTGTTTAGATTTAAAAAGGAAAAATCTTCATTTGGACATGTTTAACTTCTCCACCATACTTTTCATCTTCCTTTTAAAAATCTTCAGATTTGTTTATTAATTGTCTTAGATTATAAGTTCAATAGCACAAGCTAGGTTTTGAACAATATAGACTGTAACATAGTGATCTCTCTCTCTCTCTCTCTCTCTCTCTCTACTTGGAGGAAGTTATTGGGAAGTTAATATGCATGTATGAGGGTCTAGAGAATGAATTGTACTCAGTCAGATGATGCATTCTCACCAAATCCCTGAAAATTTTACATATCTCTCTCTCTCAGGAAGTTGGGAAGTTAATATGCATATATGAGGGTCTAGAGAATGAAAGTACTCGGTCAAAGATGATGCATTATCACCAAATCCCTGAAAATTTAACATCTCTCTCTCTCTCTCTCTAGCAAGATAAGAAAAATGAGTTATTGGAGGCTCTAGAGGAGGATATTGTGTAATTAATCAAGGTAGATATCAGATTTTTTACAAATCTCGAGGTGGGTATTTCCTAAACTTATCTTAAAAGATTTTTGAAACTAAAAGAAATCAATGGATATATTGCAGTGAAAAATATCAGGGAGGATTTTCTCCCAAAGGAGCAAATGAGGCATTTTTAGTCATTAGACACACGACACTTGGGTGAGCCCATGAGTATTGTAAAACAACCACAAGGGAAAGGAAAACAACCACATGGATGTTGCCCAAAATAGGAACTGATCCGGTGGTCCATGGTGGTTTTACGTCCACTTCGTCCAACGTATATATATCTTTGCCATTAATGCCAGGCTTGCGAACGTCAAAGCATTATGGAGAGAGAGAGAGAGAGAGAGAGAGAGAGAGAGAGAGAGAGAGAGAATTGCATACAACTTCCATATTGCATTTAACTTTATTTTACTTTATTTCCAACTTTTTCATCCCAATTATAAATTTGAGATTTTGATGAATTAACAAAATTAATAACATGATATGTGAACGAGGCAGACTCTTTTGGGCCGGTTGATCCGTGAATGATTGGCCCACCTCTTGATGGATCTACTCACCAGACCCTGGATTCTAGCGTTTTTGTATGGTGATTTCTAGCTGTTGGATTCGACCATTTTGGGCAATCATATCAAATGGGTAGAGATCACTAATTAGGCTGATTTTTGGGTTAGAATATGTGTAGAAGGCAACTTTGATCGGTTGAAGACAAAAGGATCTACAGATTATGCAACGTGTACGGTTGTCCTGCCTACTACTAAAATGTTGATCGTATCTTCTTTCTTGCCCCTTTTATTATACTGCTCAATGTAAAGCAAGTGTTATTGTGCTAAATGTAGGAGAGACCTATTGGGCAAAAATATCAGCCTGATTGGATGGTCTCAACCATTAGATAATTTGATTTGTACCTAATAATATGGAATTATATATGTATCAAAATTTGGACACATAGGTCCCTCAAAATGCCACGTTGTGCACTCCTTTGGGTCCACTGAGCCTGAATGTTGGGCCCATACCTTAGAAAATTGTCAACCACATGTTCTACATTAGTCACCCCTCCTTGACAAGAACTCATCCTCGAGTTGTCACATGGTAGAACAGGGAGGTCGCTGCGGGCATGATATTCGAACAAGTCTATGACATTATTAAAAGTCTTGGAAATGTTCTTGTGCTTCAATTTATTGTAGAGGTTCCTATTGAAAAGCGTTTCTTATGCAACCGAACCATGATCGCAAGGTCAATCTCCCTCTACAAAGAGCTTCAAGCGACAATATAGTGTTTCGCACGCATGATTCCAAGAAAGGTCTTCTACTTTTCAGGCATGAAATCATTCTTTCTATATCTCTGTCTCGTACGTAAGACACAAGAACGAGAAAGACAAGATGTTGAGATGCCCATATGCTTTGGCTGTAGGGAGAATCATGTATGCTATGCTGTGTACCAGACCAAAATCAGTCACGCAGTCAGTATATTGTGAGCAGAAAGTCTTGGTGCTTAAGGTGACAAAGGGTTATTGTGGCACTTCAACTCCCCCACTACGTGCATTGGTTAACCCTCGTTGACAACAGACGTGATGGAAAGCTAGCTGTTACATGTAATTTGGTCCCCTCCGGTTTGTTTTTCTTTCTCTTTCAACCTCATGGATAATCCCACTAGACTTCCTGCTTTCTACCTTGTTGCAATTGAAACTTTCTTTGTACAGTCTCTCACCCTCCCATTGATTGAACCAATGTAATACTCTCTCTCTCTCTCTCTCTCTCTCTCTCTCTCTCTCTCTCTCTCAAAATCCCAGTATTAATCTAATTTTTTTTACATCTCTCCCTCTCTAGCAACATAAGAAAAATGAGTTTGAGAATATATTCTAGAGGAGGATTAGTGTATTTAACCAAGGAAGATATCATTTCTTTTACAAATCTCGAGGTGGGTTGTCTTTCCTAATCTTATCTTAGAAAATTTTTGAAAACTAAAAGAAATCAATGGAATTATTGCAATGAGAAATCTGACTTTCTCCCAAAGATATGAGACAGTTTTAGTATAACAAGATACACAACGACAATTGGGTGAGCCCATGAGTATTGTAACGCAACTCACAAGGGAAAGTAAAAAAAACAACCACAGGGACTTGGACCAAAATGGGAACTGGTCGGTGGTCCTAGGTGGTTTTATGTCTACTTCGTCCCACCCGTTGTGGGTGCATGGGCGTTTTGAAATGTATAGTAACCTGAAAGCACTACAGAGAGAGAGAGAGAGAGAGAGAGAGAGAGAGAGAGAGAGAGAGAGAGAGAGAGAGAGAGAGAGAGAGAGAGAGAGAGAGACAGAGAGAGAGAGAGAGAGAGAGAGAGAGAGAGAGAGAGAGAGACAGAGAGACAGAGAGAGAGAGAGAGAGAGAGAGAGAGAGAGAGAGAGAGAGAGAGAGACAGAGAGAGAGAGAGAGAGAGAGAGAGAGAGAGAGAGAGCTCTCTCTTCTGAGTTTGAGTTTTTTTTGAAAATGGATGTTGCAGCTGAAGAACTTCAATTCCTAACCCTAAGATGCATCCTAAAAGAATCAGTTTCAATCCCCAGATCATCCCCCAAAACCTTCTCCCTCATAACCCTAACCCTAATCTTCCTACTCTCCGCCATCCTATAGCCTGCCCGCTCTTCATCATTACCCTCTTCTCAAACGGATCAAAAACGAGTATTCGTCCAACCTCCAAACCCGTCATGACTCATGACTGGACCCTCCTCGTGACCTTCGAGTTCTGCTTCTTCATCTTCCTCTTCGCTTTCTCTCTCCTCTCCACCGCCGCTGTTGTCTTCACCAGCGCCTCTCGCTACACCTCCAAACCCGTCTCCTTCTCCTCCACCCTCTCAGCCATCCCCCGCATCTTCCAACGCGCCTTCGAGACCTTACTCTACGTTTCAGTCCTCATGGCCGGTTACAATTTCGTCTTCCTCGACATCACCGTCGATACCCAGAAACCAATTCTCTTTTTGTTCTCCCTCGCCATTTTCGTCCTCCCCTCGGCCATGTTTACATCACCGCTCTCTGGCACCTCGCCAGTGTCGTTTCGGTTCTTGAACCGGTTTGTGGGATAGCGGCGATTAGGAAGAGCATCGAATTGCTCAAGGGGAAGATGCGGATGGCTGCGGTGCTTTTTATTGGATACTTGGTGATTTATAGAGGAATTGTCAGAGTTTTTGAATGGGCTATGTTTCTTGGTGGGGATGCTTACGGGGTGTTATTTAAGGTTTTGGTTGGTGGCCGGGTTCTGTTGGTGGTGTTGGTGATTGTGAATTTGATTGGGTTGTTGGTTCAGAGTGTGTTTTACTATGTGTGTAAGAGTTATCATCATCAAGCGATTGATAAGAGTTCACTGTATGATCATCTTGTTGGGTATCTTGGAGAGTATGTGCCTCTCAAGAGTAATATTCAGATGGAGAACTTGGGGATGTGATTGTTACTTTTTGTTATCTTGGTCAGTTTCTGCGCCTCTCTCAGTCAAGAGTAGTATTCAGATGGTTGCTTACAAAAAAAAAGTAGTATTCGGATGGAGAACTTGGAGATATGATTGTTACATGCTAGTAGAAGAAAGTTTTTTTTTTTTTTTGTTTTTTAGATTACATGTAAGATCATATATGATAGTGGGTGTGAAAAGAAAAACATTAATATATGCTGTTTCTTGATTTAGTGTTCTTCCATTAGTTTTTTTTGTTGTGTGCGACTGTGTGTGTGTGTAATTTTTTGGGTGTTTTTCACGTTTGGGGGTTTCATGTGGTAACTGAAGGAAGGAAATTCGTGGGATTTTCTTTCAACCTGAATCTATGTTATCTTCATCATGCATATAAAAAAAACATGAATTTATGCTATGTTTTGGTTGAATTCTTTCTAATGGGGGATGAAAAAGGTAAACACAGTGTTTTTCCTTGATGCTTTGACTGCCATTGGAGGTAGCTGATAGGCAATAATCAAGTTCTCTCTTGAATTACCATGAGGTCTGTTTGATCCCACCTTACCCATCAAAAGAGATTATTAATAAGAAAAGGCACGGGCTCCCGGGACTCGCCTAGTTGCACTCGGCCGTGCCACTCGTGCGAGAATCCACCGAGTGCAAAAAAGGCGAGTCCCGGGAGCCCGACCCGAAAAGGCACAGGTCCTTGAATTTGTTTTATACATTTTCCTCTTGAGACATGAATAGAAACTCCACCGTCAATGGACCTATCAGACCCACAAATGTTCATCACCAGTGCATTGTTGGTACCCCAACTGGTGCTTCTCTATCTTGACCTCTTTTCCGCACTCGAGACAGTTCCTTCACTGTATCATTGGGCCGGGATATGACGGGGCCGGCTCAGCCAAAGGCGTCCATCAACGACAACAGTCGTTCCGTGTACACACCTTCATGCATAAAACAGCACTTGTACGTCACCCCGGAAATCATGCACCCTTATGAGCTGAAATCATGCAACCAGAAATGGGCTTGTAAACGAGGCGCAGTATCACAGCACTGCAGCACCAAGGTTTGGATTATCAATATCATTTCGTCATATTAGTAACCTGAAAACCCAATATCTATTGTACATTACCGTATGGCGGAAAACTCACTGATATGCTAAGACAAGCAATGATACATTACTCTTTTGATGCTTAGATATATCACCTAAAGTTTATGTTCTAAAGCAATACTCTACGACCACATATACTAGAAAATCAAACTTTGTTAACGGAAAAAATGGCGCCGGAATTCAAATTTTGAATTTTGAAATATGAATTTCAGATTTTCAAAAAATGGAAAAATAACGGAAATATCGGCCTTTTTTTTTTCCTCAAATTTTTTCAGAAATAATGGTCGTTATTTTCGTTATAACAGAAAAAAAGCAACAACGAATTTTTTGTACTTAATACGTGCCCCGCATATTTGAACATGAATTTTAAACTTTCAAAAACGAAAAAAATAAAAAATAAAAATAAAAATAATGGGCAATCATAGAAATTTCGGACGTTTTTTATTTCACAAAATTTTTTAGAAAATAATGGTCGTTATTTTCTGGTATATTTTTTAGTGTTTTAACGGTATATTTTTCATCGTTTTAACGGTATATAACGTAACGAGGGAGGTCCGAATCTGTTATGACAAAAATATCGGCCGTTGTAACGGATTCGGACCTCCTCCGTTACGTTATGTACCGTTAAAATGGTCAAAAAATAACGATCGTTATTTTCTGTTGTAACAAAAATAAAGACCATTATTTTTTGCAAAAATTTGTGAAAAAAAGGGCCATTATTTTTTCGTTATTTTTTTCTCGTTTTTTAGAACTTCAAATTTTAAATTTCAAGGCCACTTTTCCATTATTTCTGATCTTTTTTTTTTTTTTTTTGAAAGATATAGCTTGATTTGAGAAAATTTTGGATTTTACTTTGTACCTTATGCAAATCGTTTGCACAAGGTGGTTGTGCACCTTGTGCAAACGATTGCTCAGGGGGTGAAATGGGTTTTTAATTGTTAAAGAGGGTGAGTATTCATTTGCTCATGTGCATGTGCAAATAGCCGAATGCAAGCGTACCAAATATGCATGGGAAACGATTACATGGGTAAACCTATTTGCACACCCAATTTGCACATATATCAAACGCACCCTAAACTACTAATCCCCAGTCAGGCGACTCAAGCCTTTTGCAATGATGTACACCAATGTGTTTAATACTTAGATATGTTAAATACTAGTGGGTGGCCCGTGCCATCGGCACTCTCCGTCAAAGCATTTTCCAAAATTGGGTGTGAGAGGCTGAGATCAACTGTCATTTGAGGGATAAGATCTCGGCCCTTCTTTGTTGTAACAGATAAGAGGGGGTATAAGTGGGGAGACAACTTCCCTGTTTTGTTATATAGATGCTTATCTATATAACAAAACAGGACAGTTGTCTCCCCCTCTTATCCGACTTCATAAAGGATGGCCGAGATCTTATCACACCAAATGGATGGTGGATCTCAGCCACTCACACCCAATTTTGACAAATACTTTGTCGATGAGTGCCGTGGGCACGGGTCACCTACTATCTATATAACAAAATAGGACGGTTGTCTCCCCCTCTTATCTGGCTTCATAAAGGATGGCCGAGATCTTATCACACCAAATGGATGGTGGATCTCAGCCACTCACACCCAATTTTTGACAAACGCTTTGTCGATGAGTGTTGTGGGCACGGGTCACCTACTATTTACCTACATATAAGGAATGAGATGGGTTGGATTTATATATAGCCCAAGGGTAAGGCTCAGGAGCCCCACTTTTTATGCCTCGAGAGGGTTGTTACTGTTAAAACGGATTGAAACCGCCAAGGGCAAAAATAGAAAAAAGGATTTTAATGATTTTAACGGAAAAAAGTGGTGCTGAAATTCGAATTTTAAAAATTGAAAATTAAAAAAAATATAATTTAACGGAAATTTAATGGTTTTCTTATACCCCTCTTATCTTATATGGCTTCAATAATGAGTGGCTGAGATCTACTATGCTTCATATCGATGGCTGAGATTAACTCCCACCCGATTTTGACAAACACTTTGTCGGAAAGTGCTGCTGGCTCGGGCCACCCACGCATATATCAAGACAACTCAGTTGTATTCTCTTATCTTATCCATCCATCTAATGTGGACGGTTAGATAAAGAGTGGTTGAGATCAAATCCATCGATCTAATGTGGACGATTAGATTTCAGCCACTCAATCCGCCTCATTTGACCTCAATTTATTCAAAATTAAATTTCAACCCCGTTATTTTTTATTATTTATGTTATTTTCCCATTTCTCCCTCTGTGCATTACAATCCGTTATAATGGAAAAAACGATAGCACCCCAGTCCGTTATACCGTTGCCGAAGGCACCCAATATTTGCAAACGCTTTTGTCAGAGAGTGTCGTAGGCATGGACCATTTACTATTCTATATAACAAAACACATTGGTTGTCTCCCTACTTATACCTCCTCTTATAAGCATCAACAAAGAAGGGCTGAGATCTAATCCTCCCCAAATGGACGGTGGATCTCCGCCACTCACCTGATTTTGGCAAATTCTTTGTCGAGGAGTGCCGATGGCACAGGGCACCCACTAGTCTATATAACAAAACAGGGAAATTGTCTCCCCACTTATACCCCTCGATCTTATCAGCTTCACAAAGGATGGCCGAGATCTTATCCCCCAAATGGATGGAAGGTGGATCTCAGCCACTAACACCCGCTCATTTTTCCCTTCCACGCGCTCTAACGCAAATACCCCCCTCTGATCCCCTACTCATTCTCTCTCACATATTTCCAAGGAGAAGACCACACTGCAACAGAGAATAGCTCAAGAGATCGTCCAGGGCGATTGAACTGCCATTACCGCTACTGCGACCTCACTCTCTCTCTCTCTCATTTTTTTTCCGCAGCCTTTGAAGAAGAAAGAAGAAAATCGAAGCGAGTCAATTAATGAAATTAATACCCCCATGCAAGGTACCAAAACGAAACCCTAGATTTAGATTCCCATCATCTTCTCCGATACATCTCTTCTCTCCGATCCGATTACCAATTTCTTATTCCACACTCATGTTTTTCCTGAAGCCTTTGAAGAAGAAAGAAGATGATGAGAGGTAAGCAGAAAATTGAAGCGCAGAGATGAAATGCAAAGAAGAATCGGAACAAAGCAGGTTTACAATGGAATTATGTCGCGTTTGTTGATGCCATTAATGCCATGAAAGAAAAGTGTGATGTTTAAGTAACAAAAGATAAAATCAATAGTTGATTAAAGACTTGGGCCAAAAACTCATATTATGAGTGATCTTATCAATCAATCAGGGTTTGGGTCTGATGATAATCGCAATATGATAGTAGTTGATGATGATGTATAAGAAACTATATAAAGGTAAATTACACAATTAATGCTTTAATTATTATTCATTAAATATATTTTTTTTTTAGTGATTTATAAAATCATCTTAAATTGTACACAAGCACATCCCAAAATCAAGTCGTACAGGTAGAAGGTGATCAAGAATTATAATAAATCAAGGTTTAAAGGGGGCTGTTATAATAGTATAACAGATTGGGGGCGTTAATGTTTTCTCCGTTATAACGAAAAAAATGCTCTGGGGTAAAAATGGAAAATAACATAAATAATGGAAAAAAAACAAAAATAACGAAAAAAATGGTGCTAAAATTTAAATTTTGAATTTGAAATTTGAAATTCAAAATTTCAAAAATGGAAAAAATAGAATATAACAGAAAAAATGAAAAAAAATGGCCTTTTCACAATCCGTTATAACAACCGTTATTTTCATTATAACAGCATTTTTTTAAACCATGGTGATAAATTGTAGATAATCATTAGCAACAATCATGCAAAAAGAGGAGATGCGATGACTGGAATAGAAATTAGGGCTTTTTTGCTTTACCCCCTTAGTTTATTGATGCAATTTGCATCTCACCCAATGTTTTTAAAATATTTGTGTCTCACCCTTTGACCATGGTCATCATAACGGTCTCTGGATGGACATCCCAACATTTTCTAAATGACCATAATGACCTTATGGATGTTCGACCAATCACTAGTGTGTCACGAGGCATACTCTTGGTGGATGCGGACCGTATGGATGTTTTGGCCAATCACTAGGTGGATATCCAAACCAAAAATCATCCTAATTAGTGATTTCTGAGCTTTGGATTGAAGTTATTTTCACGGGTTGGTTTTAACGGTAGGAATTTGAGCATTATTTGGGTGCAAAGATCCAACGGTTGTAAATCACTAATCAGGCAGATTTTTTGTTTGCATGTCCTTGAACACAATGGTTGTAAATCCATCCATTTTAAGCATTTGGATATTTGGGTGCAAAGATCCGAAAGGTTGTAAATCACTGATCAGCTTTATTTTTTGTTTGCGGGTCCATCGAGGGACTAGCCAAGCATCCATACGATCAGCATCCACTAAGAGTGTGCCATGTGGCTCGTATTGTATGTTGTGATAGAAGCTTCTGTCAACGTTTCTGTTACAATATGTTGTGAGAGAACAGAAACTCTATGGCCTTTTGAAGAACAGAAGAGGAGAGGAAGAAGAAAATGAAGAAGAAGCCGTCGATTGCAAGTCTCTTTGGTTTTTGTTTTCTATTTCACACAACTTTTAGGGTTTTTGTTAGAAAAAAATATATTTGGGCCATTGGATAAGCATGTAATGGACGGTTAGATGGTAAACACTTATTTGTTTAAGAAATAGGAATTAAGGGGTATAACGGTACTTTAATTTTTTTAAGGTCATTATGGTCATTTAGAAAATGTTGGGATGTCATCCGGAGACCATTAATGACGGTCTATGGTCAACGGCGTTGACCATGGTCAAAGGGTGAGATGCAAATTGCATCAATAAAGTAGGGGCGGTAAAGCAAAAAAGCCATAGAAATTAATATGGATGAGACACCAAATGAATGAAACAGGCAGTGAATGTGTTGACAATGAAGGACTAAAGGACATTACTGATCTGTGGTGAAGTAGAGAGAGAAGCAGGTCCACATAATTTAAGAGCACGACCGACAACATCCTCAACAGTGAAACGCCCTCTAAGTAAAAAAGTTCGTAGTGGAGATGGGCTCACCTCAGCAATCAATACAATGACTTAATTGTTGAATAATGATGCTATATATATCTTACTTGCATCATTTGAATGGTGAGGGCATCATATCTTTTTATGTTTATGTGATAGAGTTGAATTCAATAAATATATAATTAATAAAATTTAGGTCATTTAAATAAAAAATTACATGTTTTTAGGTTTTATATGTTTGAGCTTAAAGCAGGTACAATATGTTTTGTCCATGCCCAGAAAATTTAATTCCATCTGATATCCTAATAGCTAAAATTAGAATCATTGGAAATTCCAAGTAAATTCACGATGCAACCAAACACAAGAAATTGGAATTCAAATTCCTCGATCCCAAATCTTGGAATTCTATTTTCAATTCCAAATCCATGTCTGGTTAACAAACATACCCTAAGAGGTTTCTTGGTTCTATGAAACTAAGGTTATAGTAGTAGAACTTTGCTCGGGCCACAATATAAGCCACGTGGGACACTCTTAGAGGATTCTGACCATATGGATGTTTGATCATCTCCACCTTTGGATAGGCCAAAAAATCAGCCTGGTTAGTGATTTTAAACCTTCGGATATTTGTACCCAAAAAATGATCAATAATGCTCAGATTCCACGTTTAAAAATCAACCCATGATGACGATTAATCCAATCCAATGCTTATAAATAACAGGTAGTTTTTGTTTTGTATGTCCACCCATACAGTCAGAAATCTCTAATAAAATGCCAGCATGGCTCACATTTTGGTCGGTCATTAAAGTTCTACTCCAGAAAACGAGTAAGACTTGCCTGACCACCCACAATATAAGCCACGTGGTAATTTATTAGAGGACACTGACCGTATAGATGTTTGACCAATCTGTAAGTGGACCTACAAACCACAAACCAGCCTGATTACTGATTTCAAGATCTTCGTACGGAAATAATGGTAAATAATGCTCAAATTCATTAGGTAAAAATCAACCAATGAAAATGACTTCAACTAACGCTTAGAAATCACTGATCAGGTTGATTTTGGGTTTGTAGGTCCACCTAGGATTGGCCAAACATCTATACGGTCAGTGTCCTCTAATATATTGCCATGTGGCTTATATTGTGGGTGGTCAGGTACCTAGCTGACCACGGGTGGTCAGGCAAGTCTTACTCCCAGAAAACACCCTCAAGCGAGTCAAGCTTCAACAATCCACATCATCTTTTTCTTTATTCTTTCTTTTTTTAGCGGTAACTTAACTATAACTATCCAAATCGTGGAGTAAATCTTTGATCACGGACGTCGGTCATCAATGTTGATGACAGACCACAGATAATCCAGGTGGTACACTCATAAATATTACTGACCTTACGGATGTTTGGCCCACCCCTATGTGGACCTAAAAACAAAAAAATTAGCCTGATTAGTGATTTTTAACCATTGGATTGGAGTATTTTTTATGGTTTTATTTGGAGTATTATTTGTAACCGTGGATTGGAGCATTAATTGGAGTATTCAAATCCGAAGATTCTAATCACTAATCCGACTAATTTTTGGTACGTAGGGACACTTATGGGAGTCAAACTAGGCTGACCAGCGACGGTCAGCGAAGCCATGATTACCCACAATATGAGCCACGTGGCACATTGTTAGAGGATGCTGACCATATCGATGTTTGGCCAATCCCTAGGTGGACCTACAGACCAAAAATCAGCCTGATTAGTGATTTCAAACTTTTCCATCTTGTACCTCAAATAATGCTCAAATTCCCATTGTTAAGATCAAGCCATGAAAATGACTCCAATCCAACACTTAGAAATCACTAATCCGATTGATTTTTGGTTTGTAGGTCCACTCACCAAACATCCGTAAAGTCAGTGTCATCAAAACATGTGCCACGTGGCTCAGTCTAAGTCACTATTGAAGCATTGAACCAAGGCTGCCATCGACCAAGCAGAAGATATATTGACCCATCACCCATAACCCATCACCCATCACCCATCACAAACCAAGGCTGCCATCGACCAAGCACAAGATATATTGACCCATCACCCATCACCCGGTCACAAACCAAGGGCTTTCTTTTAGTAACCACCAGCAAAAATATTTTGGAAGATTTTTTTTTTGTTAACCCATCTTCTCCTTGGTCTTCCTCTACTCCTTGCAAGGCTCTACCAGTGCCTCTGCTATTATACGCGTGGAACCGATACCTGAAAGGAACCGGAACTGGAACCGGAATCGATTATCTTAGTATTGGAATTACCTATTTCAGAACCCGAACCAAAAAGACCAGAAATTACTTAGACCCGGAACCACAAAAAATCAGTTCTTAATACACTAGTACCTAGACCGAATTGGACCACGAAGTGATAGTACACCGGATAGAAGCATAGAATGGAACTAAAGATGTAGGAGGCGTTTGGTAAAACTTTTTTTCAGACCTTAAGTCTGAATCAGCTGAAATTAAGTGATTTTTGTGATTAAGTTACGTTTGGTAAACGACTTAATTTCAGCACTTATCACCAAACTCAAAGAAAAAAAGACAAAAGTAAAAAGTGACCTAGCCTTCACTTTTTTTTTAAGTGAATGAATATTTAAAAAAGATTTTTGATTCTTTTTTAATACCAACAATGTCCTTTTTTCAAACATTTCTCTTTTAAAAACTTACGAAAGTATCCTAATAAATATTCAAAATGCCCACAATGCCCTTGACTTTAAGACTTAAGACCTTAGCCAAACAACCTAATTCAGACATAAGTCATTAAGCTACCAAATCTTAAACACTTTAAGCTTTTAGATCTGATAACTTAATTTACCAAACGCTACCGTAGGCAAGAATAGAAATGCAGTGGAAACTAGAATTGACATCTATTCTACTATTTAAAAGGCGAATGTCCAATATCCCACAAATGTCCTTATTTTTGTTTCTTTTCTTCATTTGATTTACTTGATAGGGGCTTTTCGGTCTTTTTGGTGTGAAAGAACACGTAAACCTGCAAGCACACGTCACGTTGCCTCATTCAATGTTAAAAAGTAAAATAAATCCTTAACTTAATATGCCCTCAAGTTCTTTATATTGGTAAAAATTATTTATTTCAATTGTTAAAATTTATGACTAGAAAATTTTAGGTGATAAAGTCTATCATCAAAGTTGATGATGGACTCACAATGTGAGCCACGTGTCACCTTATCAGAGGCTACTAGCCGTATGGATGTTTGGTCTATCCCTAGATGGACTTATGTAACCAAAATAAACTTGATTAGTGATTTCTAACCTTTTAGAACATAATGATCAAAATCCACAGTTACAAATAAATCAAGAAAAGGAATTGGTTATAAATTACTAATCAAGATGAATTTTGATATATATAAGTCCGACTAGGGATGGGCAAAACATCCGTACGGTCAGTGATCTCTAAGATTGTGCCACGTGGCTCATAATATGGCCCATCATTAATGGTGTCAAAACTCATTGCTAATTGGGATGAATTTTCGTAGGTAGGCCCACCTAGAGATAGGCAAAACATCTATACAGTCAGTCGCACGTGCATGATGGTGTCATTGGCCAAAATGCACCTCAAATGCATGCTAAATAGTAATGTGAAAAATCTACGGTTGAAAACAAACCATGAAAAAAAACTCTAATCCAATGGATAGAAATAGCTAATCATGATGAATTTTTGTAGGTAAGTCCACCTAGAGATGGGAAAAACGTCTATATGGTTAGTGGTCTCTAAATGTGTACCACGTGTAAGGTGCTGCCATGCGTAAGGTACACATGCATCGCATGTGGCGTTCTCCTAGTACAAAGTAGTACTAATATATCAATGGTCGGGATCTATGGACTCAAATTTTTGCCTCAAAAACTCACTTGTGGGCTTGTCCGTGGATCCAGAGAAATCCAACGGTGGTTTCCGTGCTGAGTTGGCATTCACTTTACCAAAACAAAACAGCCATTGGATTTCGTGAAATCCACGGACAAGAACACCAATGAATTTATGAGTCAGAAATTGTGAGTTCTCGGACCTTGTTCCATATATCAATATCTTCTAAACATTAATATAAATATTTTATAAAAAAAAATATTTTATATAATCCTAATACCCGACTGGTTCCGGTTTTCAAACTGAAACTGGAACTCATCTATGTAATAGGTTCAGGTTCGGGGACCTCTGGTACCCAAACCCTCATCTATGTAATAGGTTCAGGTTCGGGGACCTCTGGTACCCAAACCGGAACCAACATGTTGAAACCAGAACTCATCTATGTAATGGGTTCATTTTGGATCCAAGATGATCTCGACCCAACCTAAAATGGCCCAATTTAACCTAAGGGCGTGTTTGATTTCGAAGTGAAAAATTTGCATTTTCCTTGGGAAAACACAACTGTCTTTTAAATCTATATAATTTTCTCTACCAAGCCATTTGAATCTGGATAATTTTTCCTACCAAGCCCGGTATTCATTTCCCATCCAGACAGGTGAGAATTCATTTCCACCTGAAAATATGTCTTTATTTTCTCACATGATTGAAATAATATGTGTTCTCAGTTGCAATCAAAAGTCATTTTTAAGGCATTTCCCAGATGTATTTTCTTAGAAAAATTTTCTTTGCAATAATCAAACAGGCCCTAACTACTTTCCAAGTCTTTCAAACTCAAACCTGTTACCATCGGATTGTTCCAAGCCTATTGGACCGCTTCAGGTTTTTGGTCTAATGTGTGGAACCATATTGGATCTTACTATCTTTAATCGAATCAGATTTAGATCGGGTCGGATCAATCCAGATCCGACGTGATTAATCTCATTGTTTTGCACCCTACCCACAAAACAAAAAAAGAAAAAGAAAAGGGAAATGCTACTCTACGGATAACCGGACAAAAAAGTAAACGGTTGAGGTCATTGACCACAGTATTCAAGAGATCACGGTCTACGAGGCAGCAACTGCAAAAGAAAAAATGGTTGTTGCATCGTCGACCGTGGATCTATTAAATCCAACGGTCAATCACCTCGACAGCACATATTTTTGTCCGGTTACGTGGGGTAGCTCGACTGAAAAAACCTAACTAAAATCACAAAACTACAGAAAAACCAGAACATTTTTAAGCTGGAAGCATCGAAGCAGTGGCCAATCACACGGCGCCACAACAATCCACATCATCTTTTTCTTTTTTCTTTTCTTTTTTAGCAGTAACTTTAACTATCTACATCGTGGATTTGATGACGGACGTCCGTCATCAACCGTGATGACAGACCACAGATAATCCACGTGGCACACTTTTAAAGACCAATGACCTTACGGATGTTTGGCCCATCCCTACGTGGAACTACAAACCAAAAATCAGCCTGATTAGTGATTTCTAACCATTGGACTGGAGTATTTTTCATGGCTTTATTTTTAACCATAGATCTGAGCTTTATTTGGAATTTTGGAGTATTCAAATCCGAAGATTATAATCACTATTAGGCTAATTTATGGTATGTAGGTACAATTAGGGGAGTAAAACTTGGCTAACCAGCAACGGTCGAAGCTGTGATTGCTCACAATATGAGCCATGTGGCACATATTTGGAGGACGCTGGCCGTATCAATGTTTGGCCAATCCCTAGGTGGACCTACAAACCAAAAGTGAGCCTGATTAGTGATTTCAAACCTTTTGATATTATACCTCAAATAATTCTCAAATTCCCACTCTTAAAATCAACCCATGAAAATGACTCCAATCCAAAGCTTAGAAATCATTAATCAGATTGATTTTTGGTTTGTAGGCCCACCTAAGGATTGGCCAAAGATCCATACAGTCAGTGTCCTCTAAATATGTGCCACGTGGCTCATATTGTTGGCGACGGTCACTGTGCTCGTTATGCCAGGTGAAGTCAGGTGAAACTTGGACCCGGTCAAGCCAGTAAAGAGGATTTCTACTCCTGGCACACTGCTCAAAGGAGGAAACCTGCCCGTGTGGGTTTGACCCCACGACCTCCCAAAGAGGTGGATACACACCAACCATTTGAGCTGCCATATTGGGTATTATTCCGCTTAGACATGGCTAAATATCCCATCGACTAAAACTTTGATGATAGCGTCGATGACAGCCCACAATATGAGCCACGGGGCACACTGTATGGATGTTTGGCCAATCCCTAAGTGGACCTCCAAACCAAAAACCAACATGATTAGTAATTTCTAGGGGTTGGATTGGAGTTATTTTCATGAGTTGATTTTAATAGTGGGAATTTAAGCATTATTGACCATTATTTGGGGTACAGGGATCCAAAGGTTTAAAAATTGTGCCACGTGGCTCATAATGGGGATATACACACCAAAAATCACCCTTATAGGTAATCTCTAATCATTAGATTTTAGTACTTTTTAAAAAGCCTGCTTATAGCCATTGAATTCAACCGTTTGTTTGAATATTAAAACCAACGGCTCAAAAATCATCAAACAAGCTGATTTTTGGTATTAATGCCTACTAAGGGGTGGGCTAAACATCCATGCGGTGAATAGAACTTCTATCACAGCCTTTGACAGATGCTTGTCACAATGAAAATCACAGGCCACGTGGTGCACTCTTAGTGGATTCTGACCGTATGGATGTTTGGCCAGTCCCAGGGTGGACTTATAAACTAAAAATCAGCCAGATTAGTGATTTACAACCTTTGGATCTTTGCACCCAAATAACGCTCAATAATACTCGAATTCTTACCGTTAAAATCAACTCATGAAAATAACTCCAATTCAATCGCTTAGAAATCACTAATCAGCATGATTTTTGGTTTAAAGGTCCACTGAGGGACTGGCCAAACCTCCATACGGTCAGCGTCCACTAAGAGTATGGCACGTGGCCTGTGTTTTGCATTGTGACAGAAGCATCTGTAGAACGCTGTGATAGAAGTTTTATTCGGGGCGGGATAAACATCCATGCGGTCAGTGGGGTCAGTGGAGCCAGACGTCAGCAGTAACAAAAATGCGTGAAAAAAATCTCAGGTGTACGTCACGACTCATTATCCATACGATCAGTGGTCTTTAAGACTGACACGTGGCTCATAATGTGGTCCGTCATCAAAATAGATCCGTCATCAAAGGTTTCTTCCGCATCATTAATTCTTCAACCACTAAGCAAGAAGAAAAAGAAAGTCCCACTCCCACGGTCCCAAACCTTAATTGTGCTCTGTTTCTGCCAGGTTTGCCATCACCCCTAAGTTACCCTCCCCCCTTCCCCCTTGCTCTCTCTATCTCCCTCCATTCCTCTCTCTCTCTCTCCTCTGTGTGTGAAGTGTGAACATGGATCTTGCACCTGAAGAGCTCCAATTCCTAACCCTAAGAGACATCCTGAAAGAATCAGTTTCAATCCCCAAATCATCTCCCAAAACCTTCTCCCTCATAACCCTAACCCTAATCTTCCCACTTTCCTTCGCCATCCTTGCTCACTCCCTCTTCACTCACCCTCTCCTCAAACAGATCCAAAACCAGTCTCCCTCCAACCCACAAACCCACCATGACTGGACCCTCCTCTTGATCATCCAGTTCTGTTACCTCATCTTCCTCTTCGCTTTCTCTCTCCTCTCCACCGCCGCTGTCGTCTTCACCGTCGCTTCTCTCTACACCTCCAAACCTGTATCCTTCTCCTCCACCCTCTCCGCCATCCCTCGCGTCTTCAAACGCCTCTTCGTCACCTTCCTTTACGTTTCCCTTCTCATGGTCGTCTACAACCTCGTCTTCGTTGCTTCTCTGCTTGCCCTCCTCATCGCCGTCGATACCCGGAACCCAATTCTCTTCTTGTTCTCTTTCCTCGCCATTGTCGTCCTCTTCCTCGTCGTCCATGTTTACATCACAGCTCTCTGGCATCTCGCCAGTGTCGTTTCGGTTCTCGAACCTGTTTATGGGATAGCAGCGATGAGGAAGAGCAGGGAATTGCTTAAGGGGAAGACTCGGATGGCTGCTGTTCTTGTTTTTGGATACTTGGTGATTTGTGGGGGAATTGGGGGAGTTTTTGGATCGGTTGTTGTTCATGGTGGGGATGCTTATGGGGTGCTAATTAGGGCTTTGGTTGGTGGGTTCTTGGTTGGGGTATTGGTGATTGTGAATTTGATTGGATTGTTGGTTCAGAGTGTGTTTTACTATGTGTGCAAGAGTTATCATCGTCAGGCGATTGATAAGAGTGCTCTGTATGATCATCTTGGTGGGTATCTTGGTGAGTATGTTCCTCTCAAGAGTAGTATTCAGATGGAGAACTTGGAGATGTGATTGTTACTTTTTTATTATTATGTAGAGATATATCTTTTTAATGGATGGATCATGGATTTGTGTTTCTTTTTTTTTTTTGGGTAATTTATCTCTGTTCTTGTAATAAAGATGAAGAGCCCATTTGTTCTTTCTCTGTTTTATTAATTGAGTTTTGCTCAGTATCACCATATGTGTTCTTGAATGAAGAATGCTGGAAATGGGTTGGTTAGTGAGATTTCATGCCAGTAGAACAAAGTTTGATTTTTATTTTTTTTAGAACATCATATATGATAGTGGGTGTTAAAAGAAAAAACATTAATTTATTCTGTTTCTTGGTTTAGGGTTCTCTTCCTTTTTTTTCTTTTTTGTGTTGTTCAAGTTTGGGGTTTCATGTGGGTGATGAAGGCAGGAAATTGGTGGGGGTTTCTTTCAACCTGAATTTATTTTATCTTCATCATGCCTATAAAAAATACCTGAATTGGATGAGAGATGAAAATGGATGAACACAGAAGTGTTTTCTTCTTCCATTTTTTTTGGTTGGGTTTCTCCACGTTTTAGACTTGTGTAGATGTTCTAAATTTTTTATGGTGATGCTGGAAATTTGTGGGATTTTCTTTCAAACTGAATTTATGTTATCTTCATCATGCCTATAAAAAACATGAATTTATGATATGTCTTGGTTGGTTTCTTGTAACGAGAGATGACAAAGGATATACACATAAAAGTGTTTTTCTTCCTCTTTTTTTTTCAGTTGGCTTTCTCTACTTTTTGGACTTGTGTAGATTTTCTAAATTTTGAATGATGCTGGATATTTTGTGAATATTGTGACATCAATGGCTTTGCTTAGACTGGAGAGAGAGAAAAAAAATGGAGAATGATCTCTCTCCATATATGTAGTTGGGAAATTCTATTTGCACTCAACAAATTCCATAAGCACCCTATTTGGGTGCTTTTTGGACGAAACTGCCCTTAGACAAAAAAAACCAGCACCCCTCTCTTCATCCCTCCCTCCCTCTCCACCTCTCTCTCTCTCAAATAGGCCCCACGGCCAGCCCAGCCGTGGGGCCTATTTGCGAGGGAGAGAGAGAGACGTACTTGTGGTGGTGGAAGTGACGGCGACGGCATCATCATCCTCTTTTTCTTCTTTCCTGTTTTCGATTTTTTTTCAGGGTGAAAGAGGATGGTGAGAGAGAGGGAGGGAGGGAGGGACGAAGAGGGGTGCTGGGTTTTTTTTTTTTTTTTTTTGGTCTTAAGGGCAGTTTTTGGCCAAAAAACACCCAAATGGGGTGCAAATATGTAGTTTTGTGTTCAACACATGGTTCAAAGTATACAGTATTGTTTCAATATCGGGCAATACCTAAACGTATCGGAAGTATCCTTCGGTTTGGGACAAAATTTTGTGAAACTGAAAAGAAAGGTTGGTATAAATTTACACATGAGATGAAGTATCGTTCGTTCAGCTTCGCTATATGAAACGAAATGGATCATAAGTTTTGATTTTGGCAGAAATTTTGAACCATGGTTAGAGCCCAACTGTTGGTTGAGGGTGAGGAGGGTCTCTTTGTTTCTTCTCATAGTAGGTTTCAGCCTGCCTGAATAAGGGGCTGAAGTTGTGGGTGGGGTCTTCAAACCAATGAAGTATCTATGCAGGACTCCACTGATAAGTACCAAAAAGAACTCATTATTCAGACACCTTTGTATCTTTGCAGGACGCACCTTGAAATGAATTTAACCCTCTGAAAAGCAAAATTGGAAAGAACATCCTCAAGATAAGAATACCGAGCAAGTGTAGTCGGCTAATTCGTATATTTTCTATCTATTCGGCTAACTCGTATATTTTCTATATATTCCTGATTGAAGATTTTCGATGAGGAACGATGAGGAACGATGCTGAAAGGATGAAATTGACAGATTCAGGATGAACACCAGCTGAGAAACGTTTTCAAGTCTGAATTTTAATTTAGGAAGCTAGAATTCAAAACTGATTCTTCCTTGGGGTCCGTTTAATAACAATTATGGTCAAATGGATTCTTAGTCCAGACTCCAGAACCAATTCTACCAAAAAAAATTTAAAATTTGGCATGCAATTCTAAAAAAATATCTCTGAACTCAACTTTGAATATCATGATCCATGACAGGATTCAAATCTGATTTGGATCTAGGTGGATCTGGATATAAATTCGATCCAGGTCACATGATTCGAATACGAACCGTGATTATGGGAAGATTTGGATCTGACTCATACATGAAATACATGGGATACATACGGGTCAGATCCACTAAAAAATGATAAGTTTTAGTAATGATCCAACACCCAAAGCCACTTATTTGAATTGATCTGAACACCTAATTTAGGATCCAAATTCAACCCGAAACCGAATTGGATTATTTCACACGTTTCTATATCTGATTCTTTTTCATTCGGATCATGTTTCAATGATTCAAACCCATTACCTTTGAGTTCAAATCCGATCAGATCTCAGGTTTGACCCACTCCATTGTGGTGGTGAGAGGGAGCACCGGTGGCAAAGGTGGTTGGTTGGGATGAAAGAAAGAGACATTAATTTATCATTATATAAGTTATTTAATTATCGATACTACTTTAAAGCCAAAACTGGGCCTCAAACCGGCATCACAAGACGCTCACTCAAGAGCAACACACGTGCCGCCCCCTAGTAATTTTAATGAGAACTATATATCATTATGAAAAAAAATGATTTGTCTTTAATGGTTTTGATAATCCATTATCCCACTCCATAATTAATTATAATAATCGTTGTCAAACAGGACCCAAAAGAAACTGGTTTGAATGGACTATTGCTGAATGAAATGGTTTTGATCTTCTGAGATATGTTTGCATTCATTCATTTGATCTCGCCTCCTATCCCCCTTCCGGAGAAGGAAAAACAAAAGTCTGAGAGAAGAACGAAGATTAAGCACATTGACCCACTTTTCTTTGATGATTTGACAACCAAACCTAGATGTTCTTCAGGTTCTTCACACTCATGACAGTTCACCATATTTGATAGGAGTTTAGAGAGGATTTGGTAATTGTAACTTGGATATATTTATTGAAAACATCACATAAGACACACCTGACTGATAGGCAATAATCAAGTTTTCTCTTGAATTACCATGAGGTCTGTTTGATCCCAGCTTACCCATAAAAAAAAAAAAGAGATTATTAAGAAAAGGTCCTTGAATTTGTTTTCTGAATAATAATAATGATTATCCATCTTGAGACATGGATAGAAACTGCACCTTGAATGGACATATCAGACCCATAAATGTTCATCACCAGCGCATCGTTACAACTTGCTGGTCGGAAGCCCAACTGGTGCTGCTCTTGACCTACTTTCCACAAGTCGAGACAGTTCCTTCACTGCATCTTTTGGGATATGGCGAGGCCGGCTCAGCCAAAGGCCTCCGTCAACGACAACAGTTGTTCCATTGATGTATTTACCTTCATGCATTAAAAAGATGAATGAGATTCACCCCACAATGAGATACTCAACAA
Source organism: Euptelea pleiosperma (assembly GCA_035048495.1). Lineage (NCBI taxonomy): Eukaryota > Viridiplantae > Streptophyta > Magnoliopsida > Ranunculales > Eupteleaceae > Euptelea > Euptelea pleiosperma. The sequence goes on from CM068541.1 coordinate 31,624,208, forward strand.
GTGTATGCGAATAAGAGTGTATATAGCCTGCTCTACACTAATCAAATCTTGGGAAAGCACAAAAATGCACCATTCATTGAAACTCATTAGCCAAAATAAGTTATCCATGGATCAGCATCCCCAGACAATTTCTAAATAATCATATGCACCAACACATAAAAGCATATTTGCTGTGGAGCAAATGAGAATTGGTTTCATATGCAGTTCTATGAAAAAGGAGGCATTGGACTGAAGTAGGAATCATGATTTGATTTTAGATTAGTAGAAGTGAAAAATGGGAAGAGAAACTGGTAGTGTTGTACAGTAGCTATTATACACAGCACCTATCACCCTTAATCAGCTGAAATCATGCAACCAGAGATGGGCTTGTAAATGAGGCGCAGTATCACAGCACTGCAGCACCAAACATTATCCCATGAAAAAGATGAAACGATATGAAGGATATGCACTTGTAGCCTCGTAAGTCATGATTGAGATTTAACATGATCACAAATAAAAGCAACAACTTTATAATAAACCTGGTTCAGTTCCGTCTTTCTGCATTTCATCCCTACCAAGGTTAAATTCTTGATATCATTCATCATATCAGTAACCCAAAAAATCGATATGTATCGTACATTACCGTTACAGTGGAAAACTCACTGACATGCTAAGACAAGCAATGATATATTACTCTTTTAATGCTTCGATAACCCAAACTCTATGTTTTAAAGCAATACTCAACCTCTACAAGCACATATACTAGAAAATAAAACTTTGTTCACTGATTCACTAGGACACATTACACTAAACAGTGTTTAATGTTAGATAAGTTAAATACATGACGTTTAGAGCAATAATACTACATTTTTACAACACATTTACTAAAAGGAACAACATTCTTGTTTTATGATAGGCTAAGATATGCAATAAGATTACACTAAACTGTGTTGAATAATACTTAGATATGCTCAAATATAGGCATACACAAAACATGATAAGGTTATAAAAACATAAAAACAAGTACATATAGTTGTCTGATGTACCTATTAATTGTCAATACATTGTAGATCTAAGTGGGACTGGAAGTTATATTTGTCATCCACAGGGCCTCCGAAGTGCACAGGATACATCTATTGCAAATAGCTACAGTGATCAATCCAACTCATGCACCCCTTTGTACCATCACAAAAAATCCCGGTACAGCAGTGCATCAGAAGAACAAAGAACTCCCACTGGCTACGACTCCAGCTCCAATAAGCGTAATATGAGAAGAAGCTACGCCTTGACCATATCTATAACCAGAGGATGACATGGACTAAGCATCATAGTACTTGTAGGCTGATGCACACCCTACTCCATACCCATGACTATGAGATGACCTAAACCCATTCAGAGCGTTGTATCCATGCTTGCAGCCACACACGCTGCCCCTCCTAACCACATGGACATCTGTTGTAACTAAAATCGTAACCATAACAAGAGATTAGGGTTAGAGAGATGTAAGAGAAGAAGAAGATTGGGGAAGAGGAGAAATTGTGCAGAGCTTAGAATAGCCTACACGATTTCACCTAATATATGTTTTAAGTGAACTACTCACTAATTACAACGGCTCCCTGTAGAATATAACTTATTACAATTAAGTCCATGACAACACTACCCCTCAAGTTGGTGTGAAAATATATATCATGCCTAACTTGGATAAAAGATGCGTTAGGATCCCTTTTGTAACACTTTAGTCTACACGTCAGCAACTTGATTAGGAGTATTGACATAAGGTGTGCAAATAAGTCATTGGCCTAGTTTCTCTTTTATGAAGTGAAGATCCACCTCAATATGCTTCGTCCTACCATGTTGAACTGGATTGTGAGCAATATTGATGGCTGCTTTATTGTCACAATACAGTCGCATAGGTGCTTTGACAAGGTACTCGAGCTCACTAAGTGTAGTCTTCAACCATAATAGCTCACACACACCCTGAGCCATAGACCGATACTCTACTTTGGCACTGGAGCGAGCGACAACTGGTTGCTTCTTGCTATGCCATGAAACCAAAATACCCCCAACATAAGTGCAGTACCCCGATGTGGAACGCCTGTCTATGACTGAGCCAGCCCAATCAACATCTGTATAAGCCTCAACTCGCATGTGTCTATTCTTACCAAACAAAGTCCTTTCCCTGGTGAACCCTTGAGATAGCGTAACACTCTGTACAGCCTCAAGGTGTGGAGAACGCGAAGCATGCATGAACTAGCTGATGACACTGACTGCGTAAGCAATATCTGGTCGTGTCAATTAGAGGTAAATGAGACGCCCAAGAAGTCTCTGGAACTAGCCAGTATCTGCAATTGGATCCCCATCAACAGGATTAAGCCGGTGTTGCTGCTCTATAGGAGTATCGGCTGGTTTAGCTCCCAAGTTTCCTGACTCTCGCAGGAGGTCAAGAACATACTTTCTCTGTGAGATGAATACACCCTACTTTGATCTAGCAACCTCAATGCTTAGAAAGTATCTCAAGGTTTCTAGAACCCTGATTTCAAACTGTGCCTTGATATTTCTTCAATCGGTGAACCTCATCTAGATCATCTCCCGTGACCACGATGTCATCCACATACACAATAAGAGCAGTAAAATGGCCTTGACTTCTTTAATGAATAGAATGTGATCCACCTGACTCTGTGAATAACAATCTTCTTGATTGCGGAACTGAACCTCTCAAACCAAGCCCTGGGTGATTGTTTAAGCCCATAAAGCTTTCTTCAGTCTACACACAAGGTATTTGCCCCTAGTTGGACTGAAACCCGAGGTCCTGTCATGTATACCTCTTCCTCTAGATCATCATGGAGGAAGGCATTCTTGACATCCAGCTGATGTAGGGACCAGGACAAATTCGCCATGAGGGACAACAGAACTCGAACTGAGTTCATTTTGGCTACAAGAGCAAACGTCTCCTGGTAATCAATCCCATATGTCTGCGTGTGCCCTTTTGTAACAACACAAGCCTTGTACCTGTCGATGCTTCCATCTGCTATGTATTTCATTGTATATACCCGCTTGCACTCCACAGGTTTCTTTCCTCTAGACAATGGAACCAGATCCCAAGTACCATTCTTTTCTAGAGCCATCATCTCTTCCAGCATGGCTACTTTCCACTACGATTGGCTAAGAGCCTCTGGAACACTAAATGGCATAGAGACACTGGACAGGGAAGTAGCAAAAGCTCCGTAGGATGGGGGTAGCTGCTGGTAGGAAACAAAGTGAGATATGGGGTGCTTGGTAAAACAATTCCGAACACCCTTACGATGAGCAATAGGTACATCAATATCTATGGGAGGGATAGCAGAAGAAGCAACAGAAATACCATCATGAGGAACACTGAGAATGGAATTATCTGGATCGACTTGGATTCCCTGGCAGTGAGATTGGACGGTGGACTGTTTCTCTTTTGATGTCGTCTGGCATATGTCTTCAGTCGCGGCTCCTGTGGCAAAGTGTCAGTAGGAGAGGAGGACGAAGGCACAAAGGGAGGAGACTCATCAGGAGGCAAATCAAGGGGTACTGGTAGAGGAATCTCTCCTGGCAGAGAAATCGGACTCTTATCAATACTCCCAAGCTCCCCCTGAAGAGAAGTCTGATCAACTGAGAACGGAAGACTCTTGAAGAAGGTGACATCTAGAGAAACAAACCGACGACGAATAAAAATATGGAGCACTGATATCCCTTTTGAGTGGAAGAGTAGCTAAGGAAAACACATTGAACGGCTTTCAAATCTAATTTGTCCTTCCTGTGATTGGAGTGGACATAGCACACACAACTAAAGACTTTAAGCAGAATGGAGAACACAAGACAGGAAGGAAACAAGAGTGAAAGGGAGACTGCAACCCAAGGACATGTGATGGCATCCGATTGATCAGGTAGGATGCCGTCAACACAACGTCGGCCCAAGAACCCTTGGGTACCCTAGTACCGAGAAGATGTGCCCGAGCAACTTCGAGGACATGGCGATGTTTTCGCTCAGCGGTCCCATTCTGTTGAGGTGTCGGCATATGACGTCTGATGAAGGATGCCATGCTCCTCAAAATAGGAGGCAAGGCCACTATACATGTATTCCCCCCCATTGTCAATGCGCAAGACTTTCAACGTGGCACCCAGCTAATTGCACACCATTTTATGGCAGGTCTGAAAGATAGTATGTACCTCATTCTTAGATCTCATGAGGTAAATCCAAGTGTAGCGACTGTAATCATTCACAAACGTCAGAAGACTCCTGACTGGTAGCATGAGCAGCTAAGGTCCCCTGTTTGACACTAGAAGGCTTTCGAGATGAGCCTTGCTTGCCCCGGCGAACTGTGCAAGACGACCATGAAGACTCCAGCAAGTCTCTTGAGTGTGGCGACGCTTGCCACAGTGATCACATCGAAGTCTCTCTCGATCATTAGAATCCCCATCCTTCTTCGATGCAGGTTTGTTCCATTTGAGTGGCCAAGGCCGATTTCTCAGATAAAGGAATGCCAGTATCTATCTTGGAGCTCATGGCTCTCCTCCTGTTGTCCTCACTCTGGATGTAGGAATAGATTGTGCGAGGGTCGACGGTGGCGGATCTCTGCCCAAGATGTAAGCTCGAACCTGCTTATATCTCTAGTTCAAGCCACCAAGAAACTCAAATATGCGAGTGCGCAGAATCATTTTTCAGAACTCCGTAGCGTCAGTGATGCAGGCAGGGGTGTAGGTTTGGTAGTGATTTACCTCATCCCACTTGCTGCGCAAAGCAGCGTAGTATGATCCCAAGGGGAGATTTCATTGCTTTAGATGTGTTATCTCCTACTGAAGCTCATACATCCAAGCAAAATTCCCAGTCTAAGAATAGGTCTGAGAGACAGCTTCCCATAGATTCTTGGCAGACGGGAGGAAGACGAAGCCTTTCCTGATTGATGAATGCATGGAGTGGAGTAGCCGTGACATGACCGTCGAGTTTTCTGCTTCCCATTTGTCAAACGTGGCCTCGGATACATCAAGTGCAGGGACACGTCCGGTGATATAGCCAGCTTTGCCTCGTCCGGTGATGTACGTCTTGGCAAATTGAGACCACTCAAGATAGTTGGTCCCGTCAAGTTTCACCGTGGTGATCTGTAGGCCTGGACTGTGATCACCATGACTGCACAGACTGGGTGGGGCAACAATCTCTGACTTGGCAGAGGATGATTCTTCAAATACACTCATGGTAGCAGAACAATGTACCACAAGGAAAAAACAGCCTATCTAAAGGATTGGTACCGGTGAGCAGCTCACAGATGTGCACCAGTCACCATATGTGTCGGATGAAGCACAAAGAGGTCCGGAGTAACTCAAAACTGCATGAGGGTCACCGGAGAGCAAATTCCGAGGGTCCTGTAGGAGTCCTAGATAGGTGCGATAAGGGCTGGGGTTGTTCTCCCAGCTTCTGGAGGGTGCAGTTACACTCAAGGGGATTTCTTCCGGTCTCTGGAGGGTGTGACACCTCCTGGGAGGTCTCCTCTGGCCTTTTTGGGGGGCGACTTGCACCCGGGGGGATCTCTCCCGAACTCTGAGGGGTGTGACACCTCCTGGGAGGTCTTCTCTAACTTTCGGGGGGTGGGTAGGGTCTGCAGTGGTTTCTCCATCATTTTAGCATGTGCGGCACCTCCAGGAAGGTCTTCTCTGGCCTTCTAGGGGGTGTGGTTTGCTCTGGAGGGGCTTCTCCACCTTCTTGACAAGTGTGATTGGCTCTGGGGGCTCTTCTCCATGCTTATGAAGTGGCCAGCTAGGTCTAAAGGCACTTCTCCAACCTTCTGGAGTGGGCGGCTAGGCCTGGAGACTCTTCTCTAGCCTTCTGGAGTAGGCGGCTAGGGTTTCGGAACCCTCAGAAGCATGCGGCTGCCCATGGGAGATGATCTCCTTCTTTGGAAAGTCCGTCGCTGTGTGTTTCACAATCCCTAGGGTTTCTTCTGACCACTAGGATTGAGTCATGGTTACATAACCATGCTCTGATACCATGTTGTAACTAAGATCGTAACCACAACAAGAGATTATAGTTAAAGAGATGTAAGAGAAGAAGAGGAGAGAAGACGAAGATTGGGGAAAGAGGAGAAATCGTGTAGAGCTTAGAATAGCCTACACGATTTCACCTAATATATATATATATATTAAGTGAACTATTCACTAATTACAAAGGCCCCCTTGTAGAATATAATTTATTATAATTAAGTCCCTGACAACAACATCAACCATCTTTGATGGGAAACATCTCTACCACAAGGTGATTGAACATAGTTTTAGCATATTGTGTTTTATATTATAATTGTACTTCACTCATTCTTTAAGAATTTTTGAAACAAAAGAATGTCATGTTAATTATTGAGAGGTTTTTTTGTCAACTTCTGTTACATAAATTATATTTATCACCTCTCAATTGAACAGGAAAAAAGTCATTTTCAACCCAAATCTGGTTAAGAAATTTAACTACTTAACATTGTTCAGAGCTAGGCATGGAACTGTAGCTAGAGCATTACATCAGATCACACAGAGGAAATATTTTTCTATGTTCATCACTCTCTTGGCGACATGTCCCTAATATTCATTTTCCACAACAGAAATTCAAAATATCATTTTTTTATCGGTAAAAATATGTATTTATAAATAAAAAGGGAATGTGACCTCACCATACAGAATGGAAATTTATTAATTTTCCTGAAGAGAAAAAGCCCAAGGGCTTCAAATAGGTCACTAAATTAGGCAGGGACCTGATTGGATGGAGGAAAGATTCAACTGTCATTTACAAATAAATGGTTACGCTGAAGTGTATAGGGTTGCTACTTACAAGACTTTCAGCCCTGAGACAAAATGAAAACCATCACAAGTAAATGGCTATTTTAAGGATGAGAGTTGTTCCCAAAATAAAAAAATGCCTTCATTCATGTGGTTTTGTGGAGGAAGCATACATGAATAATCCTTATAGGCTAGTTCACATTGAGGACACTTTAAGGGCCCTGTGTAGGCTTAAAAAATTAAGATGGCTGAAGTTCCATGCCTGGCTCTTTGTGATTTGCCAAGTTGAATGCAACCATAGTTCATCTGAGTAGGGTTTAAGAAATCTGAAGTAATGACACTTGATTTATGAAGCATCAAGACATTTTATACCTCTTGCCTATTTGTTAATCGTGAAGATGTGGTGATGGAAGATCTTAATGCACAACAGTCAAAAAACAAGAATTTGGTGCAGATGATCTAAGGAACCTAAATAAAATATTAGGAATACTACCTGATCAAAAGATGACATTATAAATCTTAACGTGCTAATGTCTTAAAATATTTCTAATGTAAAAGGATTTTTGCAAACTATGGAGGATTACAGAGCGCATCATGATAACCCTTCTTGTTACACAACTCAAGCAAAAGCGAAGAAAGCCTCACATAGAAGTTTTCAGTAAATACTTCAGAATAATGTTATTGAAACTAGCCCAGTTACAACACCAGTTGAATGGCTGCTTTGGATGCCATGTCAACCCTAGGTGACACACAACCAGTACAAACTGTATTCCACAAAAGTAATGATGGGACTGCAGGCTGTACTGGTTGTGTGGCTCCTAGGTTTTCACTTGGATTTAAATAGCATCCAATGAAGCCAGGTCTCCACACTTGTGAGAGATGGCCAGTTGTGCTAGCATTGCTCATACTTTTTTTTTGATAGGTAGCATTGCTCGTACTTAAAGACACAAAGGGGCCCATTGTATGATGTATATGCTTAGCTTCAAACTCCTCACTAAATTCTACATCTAATACTTCAAATGAGCAAAAGCTATGTGTAGGGACTCGGTTTAAGAATGCAACTACAATAAAACGAAAAACAGTAAAAGCAAGGCTTCAAGTATTGGTAACAAGAGTTAAGTATCAACAACCTTGACACGGATACGTACTGTTGATACAATCCCATATCAGTTGTTACACACATTATAAAGCGAAAAAAATATATATACTCTTAAAAGCCTTATATGTTACATAAAACATTTAAATTTATTTAAGCAAGTTTAGAAAGTATCGGACATGTTTGGAGGAATTAAGTATCAACAACCTTGATACGGATACATACTGTTGATACAATCCCATATCAGTTGTTACACACATTATAAAGAGAAAAATATATATATACTCTTAAAGGCCTTATATGTTACATAAAACATTTAAATTTATTTAAGCAAGTTTAGAAAGTATCGGACATGTCACAAAGTTGGAGGAAACATAATTTGACACTATATTCTAGGGTAGATATACACTGTCAAAAAAAAAGAGCAGGAATCTTGGGCCTAGACCTGACTATATGGAAAATCACCTTTGACCTTTGGACGTACCACATGGCAGGAGGAGACATAATTCAACATTATATTTTACAGCAAAACTAGATTTAGAAGAAATAAATCCAAATGATATATAACTACTAGTTCAAAGAATGATAACCAACTTACTAACACGGTAATGACGTTTGCATTTGGTGTCGTGTGCCAAAACTCGTGGAGTAGAGAGGTTTGGATGACAAAGCTACTCACAAAAGAGTTTCAAAATCTACATGAAACTCAATTATATGGATTTTATGAAGTACAGTAATACCTTTAACAGATCCAATTGAAACAGATAACTCCCAAATCAGATAAAAAACTTGTTCACCATGTCCATTCCAAAAGACAAAACTGTTAACGTCTCAAACTCCATAACATATAATGAAATCTAGAAAAAACAACCTATTGAAAGGGAATAATTTTTTTTTTTGATAAGGTCTATTGCATTAAAGAGAAGCAACTTACAAGCTAGAATAAAAGGAGGTCGAGGAGACCTCCGAAAAACAAAGAAAAGGCAAAGAAAAGATCGAGAGCTAGGCTCCCCTGTACATAATAGAATCCCATCTGAACAACAAAGTCTTCGAAGGACAAGCTCTTGCACTCTTCAAAGAGCTTAGACCAGAGGAAGAGAAGCGTCTTGATGGAGAGAATGATAGCAAAGACCGAGGCCTCCTTACCCTCGAAGACCCTGTTATTCCTCTCCTTCCATAAGCCCCACCAAATCGCAAAAGGAAGAAGGGTCCATAGTCTACGGCTGCAAGGGGGGAAGCGAAGACTCGTCCAGCAATACAAAGTGTCTAAGACTGAGGCCGGCTGGACCCAACTAATCCCGAAAGAGTCGAGGAAGAGGCTCCAAATCTCCCAAGCTACCTTACAATGTAAAAGTAGGTGATTGACCGACTCCCCATCTTCCTTGCACATGACACAGTAATTGGTCAACACCCAATTTCTTTTAATTAGATTATCTAAGGTAAGGATCTTCCCCAAAGCGACGCACCACACAAAGAAAGACACTTTAGCTGGGACCTTGGACCCCTAAACTTTGCTCTTAGGGAAGGGGAAGCTGTTGGGTGGCCTAGGAGGTGTCGTAGCCGATCTCATAGAATTGTCCAACAGCTTGAAGAAAGAATGCACCGAGAAGCAGGTCGCCGGACCTCCCCTTCCATAGCATGGCATCCTCTTTGGAATGGTCCAGAGTCACCTCATCCAATCTAGAGAGGAGAGCTGCCAAGTTAGGGATTTCCCAGTCATTCAAGGACCTTCTGAAGCCAAAGTCCCATGAGAGGAAGTTCCCATCCCCCACCACGATCTCCTTAATAGCTGATTTCTTCTTAGAGATGCTGAAGAGCTGTGGGAAATCAGTCGAGAAAGCTATCCCCACACCAAATGTCAGTCCAGAAACGACCCTAGTACCGGGCCCCACTCTGAATCTGATGCCTACTGAGAAAGACTCGGAAAGTTTCAGGATCCCTTTCCACACTCCACAGCCATAAGGGGTCTTGACCTCCATACAAAACCACTCCAGAGGCTCGCATCCATTGCGTGCTACAATGACCTTTCTCCATAGGTTGTCCCTCTCCTCTGTCGAAGCGCCAAAGCCATTTCTCCAAAAGAGCATGGTTCATCAACCTGAGATCCTTGACTCCTAAGCCTCCCCTCTCTTTAGGTGAACATATGTGACTCCACTTCACCAAAGGGTAGCCCTTCCCATCTACCTTTCCACACCATAGAAAACGACGAAAAAAGTGTTCCAACCTCCAGATTACCCCAGCCGGCATGCGAAAAAGCGAGAGATAGTAAATGGGAAGGTTAGATAAGGTGCTCTTGATAAGGCATAATCTTCCTCCTTTTGAGAGGAGTTTGGCCTTCCAAACTGCCAGCCTCCTCTCACACCTTTCTAAGACGGGGTCCCAGAGGGAGCAGGCTTTGTAGGGCATGCCTAGGGGTAAGCCAAGGTATGTCGTCGGAAGCACAGCCAAGGGAACATCTAATGATGAGGCAAGGTCCTCAGCTGAAGCCACCTCCCCTACAGTAAAGAGTTTGCTTTTGCAAAAGTTCACACGAAGGCCCGAGACCGCTTCAAAGCACACTAAAAGCCCTTTTAACGAAAGGCATTGTTCCCTGTCCACCCCCAAGAAGACAAGCATGTCATCAGCGAATTGAAGGTGGGATATCATGGGACCCGAAGCTCCAATCTGAAAGCCTTCCAGTAATCTTCTCTCCACTGCCCCGTCTAGAAGTCTGCCAAGAGCCTCCGCCACAATGTTGAAAAGTAAGGGAGACAGGGGATCTCCTTGCCTCACGCCTCTGGTGCTCTGAAAGAAACCTGCAAGCGCACCGTTGACAAGAATCGAGAAGGATGCCGAAGAAATGCATCTGAGAATCCAACTCCTCCATGTAGAACCAAAGCCCATCCTTTTCAAAAAGCTTTGGCTAGATCGATCTTGCACACGAGGCCAAGGACCTTCACCTTGATTGAAGCATCAATGCATTCATTCGCCACGAGAACACCGTCTAGGATCTGTCTACCATGCACAAAGGCTCCCTGAGATGGGGAGATCACATCCCTCAATCTGAAGGCTAGGGCTTTGGCAAGGATCTTGTAGAAGCTACCCACCAGACTGATAGGCCTGAAATCAGATATGTTCGTAACGCCTGGAACCTTGGGAATAAGAACCAAGAGAGTGGTATAGGACCAAAGTTCAAGAAACCCATCTTTCTGGAAGTCCACGATAGCCGCCATGAAGTCATCTTTCACCATCTCCCAACAATGACTGGAGAAAGCGATCAAGAAAAGGAAGTGTAAAATAGATGCTGAACTAAAAAATATACGGAAGTGTGAAATATATTTTCTCCTAACACCACCTAAAATGGTCTTGAACATCTTTTGCACTTCTCTTTCCATTCGTTCCTTTTCTAGTTAAGATTGCAATTTTGACTGGACCTCTTGAAGAGACTTCATTGTGCATCCATCATCATCCAAGATGACAACTACAATCTTCACAACTTTGTGAGGTATTACTATGTGTAGTTTATAGGCAACGGTGCTATATACTATACAAAAAAATAAAGAAAAAAAGAAAGAAAAAGAAAAGAAACAGAATGATATAAGAAACATATCGATTTTTTACGAAGTTTAAATGTGTATTGAATTGATAAGCACAGATCCGATATAAATTTTGTGATACCCTATCTGTCGTGAAGAGAGGAATACGAGGAGAAACAAAAGGGACCCATGACATCAAAGGATTATAGATGGAATTTTACTTCTAAACAATGCCAATCCTTGATAGGAAACACATCAGGGAGCTATCTATGTCGAATCAAAGGGAAGTCATCAGTTCGCAATGTAAATTCTAGTGATAACCTATCAAAATACATTTTAGTTGGGAGTGTATCATATCGATACACTTCAATATAGTGACACACCCCACATCTAGGTGTATTGAGAAAAATTGTAAACCAATTTACATAATGTTTTACCATGTATTGGTACCTTATGAAAAATAATATACTATTCCTAAAACCAAGACTATAATCTCACCTTGGAAATTTTCAAACCTTATCTGGTGTGTTGTATATATGGAACAAAAATTAAAACGCTCAAAGTACATCACTGTTTATCATTCTTGCATTGAGACCAATATCTACTATGGCAGATCCAATTGGGAAATCATTTAAGCATATATTAACAATTGAGGTGAGGTATTTAGAAAGAGCCTCTGTAAAACTGTAATGTGACACTTTGAAGAACATGTGTTTCATTAAAGAAACAAACATGTGGAGGTTGACTAAGACCAGTTACATTGAAAGGAGAGACCTAATCGTACATGTACTCACAAGAGCTCTTGGGCAAAACGTTTGTCCGTTCATTAGCAAGTTGTGATTAATGAATGTAGTTTAACCTAAGTTGTTGGTCGCAAATATGCTTCAAGTGTATTTATGACACCAAATCACACCACATAAGCAACATTTTGAATATTGTTCAAAGGGTACAACTAGCTGCTAGATCAATCAGTTGCACTTTTTGATAAAAAGAAAAAGAAGTCAAGAAAAAAAATTAGAAAAACGAAAGAGAGAGGGTTCATTCATCAAATGATTCAAACCCATTTTCTGCAATAAAACCATTACCATGACAGAAACCCAACATAGCCCTAAAAATCTAGAGAGCCATTCATCAAACCCATCATCTACTATATAAACAGTAATGCAACCGTGGCAGCATTTTCCATTCTCAAACTTCCAAAGAAACACAGAACCAAGGTAGTTAAGGGCGCAAGGCGCTAGGACCTCTAGCGCCTAAGGCGCACACGCCTGGCTGAAGCGAGGCGCAATATTAAAAATTATAATAAATATAAAAAATAAGAAAAATAATATCATAAAATAATAAAATAGGTAATCATTAGGCCATAAAACACAAAAGATTGCAAATTTCTAAAATCTAAAGTAATCCAAAAGTAGTTCTAGTTAACATTGTCATTATCTAAATAAAAAACAAGTAATCAAAAAGCCATGAAACATAAAAGATAGCAAATTTTCAAAATCTCAAATAGCCCACAATTAGTTCTAGTTAACATCGTCATCATCTAAAATATAATCATTAACTTCATCCCCATCATCATCGGATGTGTTAGCCTCCTCAATATATTCTTCTTCTTCTGCCTCCCCTGAATTGGCATCTTCCTCTTCTGGCTCCCTTATTGAAGCCTTTGCCCTTACTCTTGACCTTGATTGTGATCTAGTATTTGATGTTGATTCACCAACTCCAGCAGCTCTCGCAACATCACTCCATGTCAAGCTATCGTCCTCAAACACCAACTCATCTTCTGCTTCTCCACTTTTGTTTCCATCTCCCCAAGTAGCCATTCATTGCTTTCATCAATGTCTTTCAATGAAATAGGTTCAATTGTATCTCTCATATCATACCGATGCTTAATATAATAAGCCTTAGTACATAATTTTTACAAAAAACCATGTATTTTTGTGAGGCGTGTGCCTGATGCGCCTGGAGCCTGGTCTGAGGCACGCGCCTCGCCTTGACCCTTCTAAGGCGCTTTAAGTGCGCCTTGCGCCTGAGGCACGCGCCTTGACTACAGAGCACAAAACATATATATCAGAGAAACAACACAACCATGAATCCATCAATCTAATTCTACTTTCAGAGAAATATATGTCACCCACTTGCTGTGCTTTGCATGGTGAAGACAACAGCTGCAGCAATGGCACCACACAGAGGCTGCACCAACAAGCTAATGGCGATGTATCCCTGGCTTATGTTTCATAGCCAAAGAACAATCTCTCATCCTCAGCATATTCAGTGTTGTAGTTTCTTCTCTTCAGTCTTCGAATCTGGCACGGTGGGATCCCTTCTCTTCGGCCTTCAACTCCAGTGGCAAACTCTTCTGTTGAAGAACGGGTGTCTCGCAAATTTTATGATTTTCTAGGGTTTCTTTATTGGTGGATCTTGTTGCAGAACAAGGACTTCATGAATCAAGAGCCCTCTCTATTGTTCTTTTTAGGTTTTCCTTTTCTAGTTTCAAGAAGCACAACCGGCTGAACCAGCAGCCAATCAAATCATTGGCACAATTTTCAAAATGTTAGGTATGTGGCGTGATTTGGTGTCTTAAATATATAAGCCATTGATTGAGGGGGAACGAGTTCATATGACCAAATGTGTTTCAAAACTTCACATACTTTTCTACAAATCAGGAGCCACTTTGACTGCACATAGCTTTCACAGACAAGACCTGGACAAAATCTGCCTTATTCAGCGACCAATCTTTGGTTCCAAAAGGCAACTTAAACAAGAGAGATATTTAGGATAAGAACTAAAAATAAACATTCACTATAAAGGATCTGTGAAATTACTAGGTGAAAACAATTAATTCCTCAGGTGAATCAGAAGAAATATATGCCAGCTCCGATTCTTTTGCAGCCCGTTCTCACAAAGAAAAAAAAATTGTACTTCTCTAGAGCATTGCCCACAGAAGAGTAACAACACACAGCACTCTCTTGCTATGGCAATAATCTATATGTCATAATCTTAGATAAGTCTGTTGCCAAACTTAACCAAATATATAATTTTTGGCATTTTGAATCATAAAGTCTACATCACTACTTCAATCATTTACTTTATGAGGTAAGCCAAAGCATTCAATCATGGTCAAACTGTCAAAAGAAGTGTAGAAATTCCAGTTATATTGCCCCTTCTCGGACCTTGAGTTTGGAACACAAAACAATAGTTCAAATCTGGAAAAGGATCGCTATTTAGTGAATGCAAGGTGGGTATATGTAAACAAGAAGGTCGGGAAGGGTAGTTTGGTCATTTCTAATTAGAGCCATTAATGTTTGTTTATAAAATTAAAACAGATGAGTTGTCATGTTAGTAACAACTCGTACCAATTTCTTTACATTATAATTATACATTTTCAATAAAGCAAACAAATTGATTTTTTTTATTGCTTCATGTCAATTGGTTTATATATGAATAAAAATTTGTACAAGACAGGAGGATGGAGAAATTATTAATTTTTAAAGAAACATAGAGAGATGTATATATCAAGGTTCTAAATGGTCCGTTATAACAGTCACTTAACGTCATCGTTATGACTATTATAAAAGATAAAATCAGTCACATCTGAAGTAAAAAATGGTCAGAATATTTTTATTTTATTTTAAAATAACCTCGATAACAGTAAAAAAATGTTTTTTTTAACGGTAAGCCCATTTTTTCAGATTTGGGCATTTTCAAAATAATGTAACTGGGGTGTTACCGTCATAAAGGCTGTTTTTTAAACCATGGTTTATATATATGTGAGGAACTACGAAAATGGATATAAGGGAAAAGGAAAAGGAAAAGGAAAAGGAAAAGGAAAAGGAAAAGGAAATTTAATTGATTGTAGCAGAGAATAAGGTTACCAACCTGCATCTGATGCTAAGTAGAGGGCAGCCATCGCAATATCCCATTTCTCCCCCACTTTATACAGAGGCATGTACCTTTTAGCTTCGCTCTTCATCTCCTCAGGTAGAAGTTTACTAAGTCCAGGTGTGCCTTCAATAGGTCCTGGTGCAATCCCATTGACTCTGATATCGTAATCAGTGCCCCACTCCAGTGCCAAGGACCTAGTAATGCTATCAACAGCTGCCTGTTGGAAAGGTAATTTTGTAATTCAATCTAATAGGAAAACCAAACACCCCTACAACTACCACACCGCAGTGACAAACCTTGGCAGCAGATACATGGATTTGATACCAAGATGCTGTATAATGCAAAGTTGCACTTATGTTCAAAATTGTTCCACCACTGGATGGGCCCCTTCCAGATCCTCCTTTCTTAAGATACTGCAGTGCTTCGTGGCACATTGTAAATGTGCCTACAGAATCAATATCCATAACTGCAAGAGTCGAATTAAAGCATTTAGTTTAGAACCTCTTGCAGCCGAGACAATGGGCTGAAAAAAAAATTGCTTAAGGTAAGGCTTCCTGTGCTCTAAAAACTCATTGAGTAAACTTGTGTTTAATCCAATTTCAAGTCAATTGGACCAAAGAATTGATTTGTGTTAGATCGAGTGACTCAAACATAAACGATTGAGTAACTAGAGCAAGTTACCAGTTCTTTTTCTTTGTTGAAGAGTAACTCACCCAATTCCCATAAAAGTGCAGGGCCATTTTGTTCCCTACAATTTCGTAGACTTAAGGGGTTAAAGTAGGAAACTTTTTTACTCAACCCATTTTTTTAATATTTTCCAACATTGGTTATCTCTAATGTGGTTTAAAATTTAGCAAGACTCAGTTTCGCATCGAATCAAGTCTTTGAGTTGAATCGACTTAGTTAACTTTTGAGAGAAGTTTATGTTTCATGTTTTAGAACACTGTCTCTTACTTAATAACAACAAAAAATAAAGACAGATGGAAAATGGATCAGGTTATTGAAGCTACAGTAGATAAGGAAGGATTTTTTTAGTTCTATTTATAGACTTTGAAGACCATATCTGGATCAACTGTTATATGCTAATGTTTTCTCCATGCCAGTGAAGCTACACAACCTGTTCGAAACCCATTAGGGGATAAATCCTCTGCAGGCACAAGAAAATTGCCAGCTGCTGCATTTACAAGAATGTCAAGCCTTCCAAAATGCTCAATAGTTGATTTTAGAACTCTTATTGCATCTTCCCTCTTGCGAACATCTCCCTCAAGCCCAATTGCCTGCAACATAAAAAGCAAACAGAATACAATTGTGAAGTCCTGTACTCAAAAACAGATATAAATGCAAAGTACTTTATTACCGGTGGTATATAAATAAATACTTCAACAGAGTCCATAGTCCAAACTGCAACTTGTATGCTGAAATAACTTATCAGCCATACAAGAAAATTATGCATGAGGGGGATGCAAGGATGTCAAATGTCCATTGCACAATGCAGTTATGTATATGAATTTGACTTACCATTAGGTATTTTTGTGTAAAAATCTAGCACAAGAAAATTGAATTCATAACTCAATGATAAGAATCAGCATATCACAATTCATGATTCAGTATCAAATGTCAAACAATAATGTAATTAGTCACATGACAAAAATAGATAAGCAACTTAATTCAAGTTTGCGAATGAATGGAAGTGTAAAGTAGCAAAAACCTAGGAGCTTGTTAGCCGCCTAAGCTCGCTTGGTTACCCATACCACCAAGGAACCCAGTCAGCCACATCACCTAGTTAGCTGAGGAGTGTGTCATCCCTAAGCAAGCGCCTACAGATGTATATTCCCATTCATCAAGTGAACACGGGGACAAAAGAATAGTTTGCGGTGGAACATTTTCACTTGAACATAATGCCTTCCCTGTGACATTTTATTTTACATATCAAAAGAATTGATAAGTTCTGCAAGCATTGATGATATCTTGTAACAGGTGGCTGATTTTTCTATTTGTTCTCAAGTAAGAAAAAAGTTATATTTGCAACTTGCTCATAACCCTACTTATTATGATTTTACGTATTACCAAATACTGAGACAATTCATTAAATTCCCTCATGAAAATCCAATCATATGGTTGCAAAAAGATTGACACTCCCATCTGTAATGACCCTATTTCTAGCAATATTATAGTATACTTTTTATAATACTTTAAACATTATATGTATGTCATTTTAAAGGTCTCAACAATAGCTTTCTATCGGTATCAAGTTTGTCCAAATCGGACTCGCGAGTCTAAAGTTATTGTGTTTAGTTTTAGGCAACATTTTAAGTTTTTATATGCTTTGGTTTGAGTATTTGCATTCTAACCCCCGAGGTAAGAATATTTGCGAAAAAACCCCTCAACTAGAAGAAATTCTAGAAAATTCCTAGAATTCTGAAAATATTCAGGAGGTCCTTTGAAAAGTTTTTTGTAGAGCCCACTGTTTCGAGATTCGTGCCGTACGAGGTTCAAGGATTCGGGATTCTAGCGTATTTACGAGTAAGTACATAGTTATTTATTTTATGCCTTTATTTATTTAATTAATTAATTATTATTTATTTATTTATTTATTTATAAATGTTATTTTATGTTGGAAATAGTAGAAAATTCACAGAATATTGTAGAATAATTCTAGAAAATTCTATTATTTTTGGGGAAAATGTCTAAAAATGTTATTCTTGTTATCTGTTAAATTTTAGCAAAGAAAAATCTCAATTCTTATATTTTTCACATGAAATGTGTAAATGCATTGATGATTTCTTGTAATCTTAAAAGCATGAAATTATGATAGATGATGACATCTATTTAGTTGGATGAAGTCATGCTCAAATTCATTTAAAAGGAGATATATGTATTTTTCATCCGTTTTATGTATTCGCTTTCTAGGATATTAATAGGGCTTAAATGTTCTTATTTTTAGTTTCATGCTTGTTTGGAAGGTCGTAATTGATCACCAGAGAAACTTGATGAAGCAAAAAAAAACAAAGATAACAAAAGTCAACTCTGGGGATTAGTTCAAATCGCCAAAAAATTTCTTTACAAAAAATCATTTTTTACCTCTTGTTCACAAAATGAAGGTTTAATGTGAAGGGGGATGCTGCATGACCAAGGGGTTCCAGACCATCCAATTATGGGTTTCACCAAGAAGATCTCAAGAACCAGCAATTCAAATTTTGAATAAATTGAAGTCAAATGAGGCGGATTGAGTGGCTGAAATCTAACAGTCTACATTAGATCGATGGATTTGATCTCAACCACTCTTTATCTAACCGTCCACATTAGATGGATGGATAAGATAAGAGAAAACAATTGAGTTGTCTTGTTATATGCGTGGGTGGCCCATGCCCACGGCCCCATGCCCGCTGCACTTTCCAACAAAGTGTTTGTCAAAATCGGGTGGGAGTTAATCTCAGCCATCAATATGAAGCATAGTGGATCTCAGTCACTCATTATTGAAGCCATATAAGATAAGAGGGGGTATAAGAAAACCACAGTCACTTGTTATATTGATAGTGGGTGGCCTGTGCCCTCGGTACTCCCCATCAAAACATTTGCCAAAATCGAGTGTGAGTGGCTGAGATCCACTGGCCATGTGGGGGATAAGATCTCAACCCTTCTTTGTTGAAACAGATAAGAGGGGTATAAGTGGGGAGACAACTTCCCTGTTTTGTTATATAGATAAATGATGTAATAACAAATGTAGAGAAAAAAAAATGTAGAGAAATAATACTTGAATGCAATCAAGATGATGCTGGCCATCAGGGTGACCTTTTGCCACTTTTTTTCCCCTAAAACGCCACTAACAATATCGAATATAAGTTCAGTATTAACAAGGGTATTTTGGTCACTTTTTTCTTTTTAATTCTAACACTGCGTTTTGGGGTTTCTAGCTATGGTCCAGCCAGAGGTGGCCCACCAATCTGTTTTCATTCAATTATAATTAGTAGCAAGGTTTAAAGGAGGCCTTTTTAACGGCATAACGGACTAGGGGGCGTTACTGTTAAAACCGTTAAAATGGGAAAAAATGGGCCAGGGGCAAAAATGAAAAAAAAAAAACGGAAAAAACGAAATAATGGAAAAAACGGTAACGCCCGAGTCCGTTATACCGTTTGAGTGCCAAAGGCACCCAATTTTTACAAACACTTTTGTCGGAGAGTGCCGTGGACATGGGCCATTTACTATTCTATATAACAAAACACAGTGGTTGTCTCCCTACTTATACCTCCTCTTAAAGCATCAACAAAGAAGGGCCGAGATCTAATCCTCCCCCAAATGGCTGATGGATCTCCACCACTCACCTGATTTCGGCAAATTCTTTGTCGAGGAGTGCCGATGGCACGGGGCACCCACTAGTCTATATAACAAAACATGGAAGTTGTCTCCCCACTTTGTTTCTACAAACATTACTATTTTATGCATATAAATACGATTAAGGATATGAATAAGAATGTGATTGGGAATGTGGAATTTCAGATTAGTTGAAATCAGGCGTTGTCTCATTTCTTTGAGACCCCTTGGGGTTTTAGTCCTCTAAAGTATCAGGCGTTGTCTTCTTTCTTTAAGACCCCTTGAGGTTCCAGTCCCATAAAGGAGATGCTTTGTCTCATTTATGAGACCCCTAGGGTATTTATACCTGAAAGGAAATTAGGAAATCCGGAGAGAGGATACCTAATGAAACAATTAGTGTGCACATTAGGGAGTCTACTTGTAGGCTAGAAGTGTTGACATCGTACACTAGAACCGATGGAATGTTGGTATCGATACATCAAAATCAATAGTTTGACGGTATAGAAATGGTCACGAGTATTCTGATAAGAAAAATGTTAACTATTATGTGAGAGGTCACCCTTGTATTCGAAGTTATACGTAAATAATTAATAGAGAATTGAGTTTTATCGAATTACCTGTGAAACTCATTTGCAAATCGTATTTGTTTTAAAATAAACAAAAGCCGGTAATTTATGTGGTTTTATGCATGAAGAATGTACTTACTGGGCCCTAGCTCATGTTTTAAAATATTTTGTTTTCAGGAAGGGATAAGGGGAAGTTGATTTGATACTTCCAGCATTTCTGTTGATAGACATGTGCTAGAGACGATGTTATATTTTGTTTAATTCTTATATCTTGTAAAATGATACATGGAATATGTAGGTCTTTTGACTGTGTAGTAACATATAATTAGTAGGACGATACATATATACAATGTTGTTTTTATGGGCATATTATAGTTTTGATTGAGGTGAGAGATCCTCTGACATTATTAATGTGTCAATGAAGTGCGTTTCATCTTATGGATTGTTTATACAAAATGAAAAATATTCGGTGTATTTCCGCTGCGTCGTGATACTAATTTTGTTTAACTGCGCATTTGTATAATCAGATCGCGCCTCAAGATACGAGAAAGGTCGACATGACCAGATATCGGATTTGGGGGCATGACACCATCCATCTTCAAAACCACCAAGTACAGCTACTGCCGCTCTATTGAAGTCCACCTCTAACACCCTAGTTAAAAACTGAAATTTACTCACGAATTATTTTGTAGATTTCTATATCGACCTAGTACACTTGTTTAAGAACTCAACTGAGCTGAGTTCTATAAGTTCCTCTAATATATTTACATAAGCATCACTAACATTCAGGACACTAAACTTTCAACTTCAGTGGGTTAAGATTTCGAATTAATTCAAGGAAGTTTAATTCAATGTGAAGAAGTTTGTTAAAAATTCACCAATAGAGAGAAGTTTTAATATCTAATGCATTTACACATTAGTAAATTGTAATACTAATGTAGCTTCAATGTATAAGAGAAATATAAAAATTACAGAGAAAGATGGTTTTTAATGAACTTCGAAAGTACGCATCCCAAGGAACATTGGATCTTGATTTCCACCTTTACAAATCATTTTTGAGTATAAGAACCTTAATGGAGTGGTCATTTTTCACCTAGGAACCTCCCAAAAGCAAGAAAATGTGGGAAAATTTTGTCAAGTTATAAATTGAGTCAAGCGACAAAAGTTGTTTTTCACCTGAACAATAAAATTTACAGAGATTACATATGTAAACTTTTGCCAAGTCACAAATTGAGAAAATTTGCCAAATATTAGGTTAGTTTTAATACTTTGATAATATTTTATGCCTCCCTCCCCATAAATCAAGCCCTAAAATGTTTTAACTTTGACATTAGAGATGTTATGAGTAAAAGCATATCACTTAGTCAAGGCCAACACTCATGAGTATCATATTCGGTACTTGCTATAGAACAAAGAGTCATTCCGCAATCCATGATGAAGGTGATGGAATCACTCCACCACAAGAAGAAGGAATCACTCTTTAAACTGAGATTCCACACCTCTAGAAACCAAACATATGACAGCTCTTTCCCCACAATTATTTATAGATTTTTCAAACCCAAACTAGTAAACTCTTACTAATTCTAATCTTCTTGCTAACTCATTATCATCATCATACACCTTATCCCAGTTATCTAGGATACACAACACGAATCCTATTTCGTCATTTGACTCTATACAGAGATATATCTTTTATTAGGACTATGTCTTCAAATCTTTCCTTACTACCGCATTCCATGTCATTTCAGATCTTCATTGCTCCCTTTTATGGCCTTCAACTTCTAGCAAAGCACTCTTTCTCAATGGTGTTGTTGTATGTGTCCAAACCATCTCAATCGACTTTCCCGTATTTTATCTCCTATTGGGTTATTCCTAAATTTCCCAAAATGTGCTCTTTTTTATTTTGTCTTTCTTAGTTTTTCCACTCATCCATTCAACGTCCTCATCTCTGCTACACTCATTCTATGTACATGTAATTTCTTGATTGTCCAACATTCAACTCCATAAAGCATAGCGGTCTCACTATTGCCTTGTAAAATTTTTCCTTTAGTTTGATAGGTAAATGTCAATCACATAATACTCTAAAAGCACATCCCCACTTTAGTCACCCAGCACTAATTCTATGAGTCACATCCTCAACAATTTCTTCATCTTTGTGGATAATCAAACCCAAATAATGAAAGTGGTCACTTTCATACCTGTTTCATCCCTATGAGCTTCCTACCTAAAGTTGCATTGCATGTATTTTGTCATAGTCCTACTTATCTTAAAACCCCTAGTTTCTAACATAACTCTCCATAGCTCTAATTTTGCATTTACTCCCTCTCTAGTCTCATCAGCTTATTCTACATCATCTGTAAAATCACACACACCAAAGGAGTTTTCCTTCAAAATGAGCACTTAATCCATAACAACTGTAAACAAGTGCGGACTTAGGGCCAATCCGTCATGCAAATCCATTGTAACTGGAAATCCAGTCGTCTCCCCACCAACTGCTCTCACACTAAAGGCTATGAATATTGCTCTTTGGTAAATGGTTATAGAGGTATCGGGAGTAGGGGGAAGGTTGTGGAGAAGGGTCATAGATAGCAAGTTTGGAAGTACGAATAATGGCTAGGACAACAAGGCTCCCTCTTCCTCCTATAGTTGTGGGGTATGGAAAGGAATCTCCAAAGTTTATGGTGTCTTCCCAAAGGCATTCAGTTCAGAGTTGGTAGGGACTACTCATTTAGATTCTGGGAAGACGTTTGGGGTGGGGAATCCTCTTTGCAATTGGATTTCCTTCCGTTTATGCCATCTCCAAACTTAAAGAAGCCCTCGTCAAGGAGTGTGTTTCTATGACAGATGGAACGGTTTCTTGGTCTGAGATTGAGAAGAAATCTCAATGGTTAGGAGATCAACGATATGGCTGCCCTTCTCAATTCTATTGAAGGGCATAGGTTAATCCTTTGGAAGGTGATAAAATAGTGTGGAAATGGGAGCAAAAAGGTAGATTATTGGTTAGTTCCTTTTGCTCTTAATACTAACCCTAGTAACAGCTCTCATTTCCTCAAAACAAATGTTTAAATCCTTATAAGGTATCATTCTTTGGGTGGACGGTTATGTTTAACAAGATTATTACAGCGGAAATCTAATTTGAAGGGGATTTCAACACCCAAATATGTGTTTCATGTGCAAGGTGGATGGGGAAAGGTGAATCACTTGTTCCTTCATTGCAGTTACACTGGGGATGTTTGATGTGAGTTTTTTCAACTCTTTGGTATATGGTGGATGCTCAATAGATTTCAACACCCAAATATGTGTTTCATGTGCAAGGCGGATGGGGAAAGGTGAATCATTTGTTCCTTCATTGTAGTTACACTAGGGATGTTTGATGTGAGATTTTCAACTCTTTGGTATATGGTGGATGCTCCCATTGAGCGATTCAATATCCTTGCCGTATGGAGCTCTCAAGGATGGATTCTACATAAGCTTCTCCCATTTGCTTGTTGTTGGGAGTTATGGACAAAAAATTACATGTATTTTTTAGGGGAAGGGACATAAATTTAGCGGTGCACTTGTGTTGAAGATTAAAGCCTCTCTTTATATCTAGTCCTCCTATTGTCGGATTTTAAGCTATTTTGAGGACTTTATTTATCGCGTGGCGTGTATTCAATGGCGGAGCCAGGAAGGGGCCAAGGGAGGCAGCTGCCCACCCCCTCCCTCAACTTGAAAACTTTTAAAAAAAAAATTTTTTACTTTGTCATTTTGTCAGTCCACCCCCCCCCCCCCCCCCCCCCCCCCAAAATATCTTTTACTTTGTTTTACCCCCCTTGAAATATCTTTAGTTTGTTTTGCCTCCCTCCCCAAATTCCTGGCTTCGCCATTGTGTATGGTGCCATGCGATCTTGATTCCTTGTTTGTTTTTGGAGCTTCCCTTCCTTGTACATTTGTATCCTTCTTTAGTGGGGTTCATTCTACTTTTAATATATACTTTTTTACTGGGTGAGGGGGAGTAGGAAGTAGGCCCTTGAAGGGGGCCATATTATGGGCTAGGTGTCTCTCTTACCTAATTACTAGTATACCCCCTCCCCAACTCTATCAGCAGGCCCCTTCTTTTGCAATACTTAATAAGGTCTCTCGTAGCCCAATTATTTGGTCCACTTCTATCCCTCTCTGATGCACCAAAAGTCCTAAAAAGTTTCCGGCCAAGATGCCAAAGGCACACTTCAAAGGGTTCATCTTTAAGTGATGGGACCACATTCTTTCAAATGCAACATGCATAACCCCGATGTTATCGACCATCTATAAGCATTTCTGCAGACCCTTCAAAAATACCTTTGAGTTCCGATGCCGATGGCTATGTCTAATACATACGCAATGGGAGAGCAAGATTGTAGGTCCAGTGCTTCCTTTTGTTACTACCTATTCTTATCTTAAGGTTCGAAGACCAGCTTCATCAATTCTTTCTACTTGAATTTTGTTATCTTTCTTCATCTAATTTGGTCATAAATTAAGTGGTAGAAAAGATTATTGGCATTTGATGTTCCGGAAAACCCATAATTCTGAAAGAACCCAAATGAAAATAAATAAATAAATAAAAAGCCACCACTTTTTTTTTATAAGTAAAACTACCACTTTCAACGCTTAAGAATTGCAAACAAACTTTGATTGAAGAGATACATTGTTAAGACCCAAGCCGATATACCAAAAGAACCTAGGTGATAGTGGTGCGGAAAGTTTAAGTCTTAACCTTTAGGATCGTATTCCACCACGCTTCCAAGGCCAATGTCCACGGTGGCCCACTCTGAGGTGGTTTTCACTCCGGTACCCCTATTTTCTCACTTTTTGTGAGCGAGCCGCCGGCATTTTTTCCGGTACCCCTATTTTCTCTTTTTTTGAGCGAGTCCCCAGGTAGCCCTTTCCTCAAGTCGCCCCTCCCGTGACTTGAACCCATGACGTGGGGTTGGCTCTGATACCAAATGTTAAGACCCAAACCAATACACCAAAAGAACCTAGGTGATAGTGGTGTGGAAAGTTTAAGTCTTAACCTTTAGGATCGTAACATACACAACATAGAAAAACCAACTAAATGGCAATTCCGAGAAAAAACCAGATTGAGGAAAAGATATACAAATGAAAACTACCACTTATAAAGGCAGAAAAACAAAAGGTGCAATTTTACTTTAATTTGAGAAATACCCATCACAGAAAAATAAACCAATTCGCAAAATTTTGTTATTTTGTTCGAATTCGACAAATACCGAACATCGGAAACCAGGAATAGTCTCAAAATTCGAGACCAAAAACACCCAAAAATCCATTTTTAAAAAATGAGAGAAATAAAAGAAACCCAGATAAGCATGAGATCATGGAATCTGAAAATTATATCTATCAAATGAGAACAAAAAAGAAAAAAAAATTACCCGAATACCCAGAGATTGAAGAGCAGAGACTGCAGAGTCTAGGACGTGCTTGCGTCGGCCCATGATCGCGATTAAGGCTCCATGCTTACCGAACTGAGTCGATATCTCGAACCCGATTCCTGATCCTCCGCCTGTCAAAAGAGCTACCTTCCCTTTCAGAATTTCAGCCTTGAAGGGAGACTCCATCGAAGCTCTCTCTCTCTCTGTATCTATTGTTTGTTGCAGAGTTTTAATGAAAAGAATAGTTAAGAGTTTTATACTTTTATTAGACAGATGAGTAAATCTTTAATGACGGACGTCCGTCATCAACATTGAGGACGGACCATAGTACGAGGCTACGAGCCATGTGGCTCACTCTTGAAGGCCAATAACCGTATGAGCCATGTGGCTCACTCTTGGAGACCACAGACCAATAATCAGCCTCATTAGTGATTTTTAACCGTTGGATTGGAGTGTTTTTCGTTGGTTTATTTTTAAACCGTAAACTTCGAGCATAATTTGGGGTTCACAGTTAGAAGATCATTAATCAGATGGGGATCGGTCAAATACACTCAAGGCAATGGTCTCTAAGAGTGTGCCACGTGGCTCATACTATGGTCCGTCAGCAACGTTGATGATGGACGCCCGTCATCGAAGATTTATTCATAGATAATAACTAAGAAAAATATGAGAAGAAGTTTGACGGGTCGGCAGCCCCGTTAATCTGGGAATGGCTCTCCTTAAACGACAGGAGTAAAACTTGGATGACAGAGGCGCAATATGAGCCACGTGGCATACTCATAGAGGACTATGACCGTATGGATATTTGACCAATCCCTAGGTGGACCTACAAACCAAAAATCAGCACGGTTAGTGATTTCCAGTCGTTGGATTGGAATTATTTTCATGGGTTGATTTTAACCGTGGGAATTTGAGCATTATTGACCATTATTTGAGGTACAAAGATCCAAAGGTTTGAAATCACTAATCAAGCTTATTTTTGGTTTGTAGGCCCACCTAAGGATTGGACAAGGGTCGGGCTCCAGTTACCGCCCTAAAATGACAGACTCCGGTTACATAACACAATATGAGCCACATGGCACATTCTTAGAGGACTCTGACCGTATGGGTGTTTGGCCATGATTAGTGATTTCTAGGCGTTGGATCTTTGTACCTCAAATACTGCTCAAATTGCCACAGTTGAGATTAACCCATGAAAATAAGTCCAATCCAATGTCTATAAATCATTAATCAATCTGATTTTGGTTGGTAGGTCCACTTAGGGATTGGCCAAACATCCATACGGTCAGAGTCCTCTAAGAGTGTGCCAAGTGGCTCATATTGTGTTATGTAACAGGAGCCTGAGCCATTGGACAAACATCCATACGGTCAGAGTCCTATAAGAGAGTGCCACGTGGTTCATATTGCGTCCTGTCATTGCCCCGAATTTAACTCACAACAGAGTAAACCACTTATCTGCGAGTAAACCTTCGATGACATCTGCAGTCACCACTGACTGCAGCCAATATGAGGCCCGTGGCAAATTCTCAAGAGGACAATCAGGAGTCACAGTCCAAATCGCAGCCACAGGACTCAGATAGGCCACCAGTCAAAATTACACCATTTGGAAGAAGAATTTTTATGTTGAAATTGCTGATGTTTGCCCCTCCTAAATGCCGTATGACACACTCTTTGAGGCCCATTGACACCATGGAGTAGTCAAAGAACTCTTCTGAAGTATGTAAAGGATCTTCATTTGGAAATTATACAAATAGAATTTCCCGTGGTTGATTGTCGCTTGCCCCCTTGAACAAAATCCTGGCTCAGCCACATATGTAGGTTTATCCATACACTCAAAGCCAGAAATTATTATAATTTAGCTTTCTCTGAGTTTAGGCATTTGGGATACTTTGGGATAATCCTACATATGTGGCTGAGCCAGGATTTTGTTCAAGGGGGCAAGCGACAATCAACCATGGGAAATTCTATTTGCACTCCATTTTTTTGTGAAAACACCTCACCTATGAAGCGGCGGAAATTTAGAAGCAGTGATCATGTGGCCAATGATATTGCGTCAGGTACACCAGGATTAACCTGGCGCAATATCATTACCCCTACACTTGGGTTTACTTGGCGCATGATCGCTTCTTCTTAATTTCCCCGCTTCTAAATTTTTCTCCTTCGTCTTCTATCTCTCTCTCCCTCACATTCTCTCACGTCTCTCCCTCCTACTTGAGTAAAACTTTGATGACAGCGCCCTGACATAGAGGCAGGGCACAATATGAGCCATGTGACACACTCTTAGAGGACTCTGACGGTATGGATGTTTGGCCAATCCCTAGATGGACCTACAAACCAAAAATCAGCCCGAGTACTAATTTCTAGGCTTTGGTTATTGGAGTTATTTTCATGAGTTGATTTTAACCGTTGGAATTTTAGCATTATTGAGCATTATTTGAGGTACAAATATTCAACGGTTTGAAATCACTAATCAAGTTGATTTTTGGTTTGTAGGTCCACCTAGGGATGGGAAAAACATCCATACGGTCAGAGTCCGCTAAAAGTGTGCTACTTGTCGTGGCAGCATGGTATCAGTAGTAACACATGAAGGAAAGCAAAAAAAATAAAAATGGAGAAAATAGGAGAGAGAAGAAAGTTCAAAATAAAATGACCGTCCGAGTTGGGCCCTCAAAATATATACGAGGGGCGCGGCCAATCGTAGGTTGTGCAGTTGCCCCCCGCTTCTACAAAAGTTAATATAAAAGGTTCCCGATGGCGTAGTCGACTACAAATATCTCAGTCGACCTAGACACCCGATAAAAGGTTCCCGATGGCGTAGTCGACTACAAATATCTCAGTCGACCTAGACACCCGATAAAAGGTTCCCGATGGCTTGCACAAAAAATGTAGTTGAAATGTCTCCATCAAGCACCTAAGATGAATCCAACGGCTAGGAAGCTCCATCAAGGTGGATCAAATGGCTAGAAATCTTCTAAATGCTACACTTGATCCTCCAACTCCCATGCACGCACATCTCCAGCAAAGATCAAGGGTTTAGATTGACTTAAGAAGAGAGTAGGCCAAGATCAAAAGAGAAGTCCGAGTTGGGCTTGGGTGGCACATCCCCTATTAGATGTTGGCAAAGTATTAGTGGACCCCCACAAGTCAACTTGGGGTGGGACTTTTGACTTAGGTCTCAAATAAGGTGTTAACCTCTCCTTAACCCTATACAATGGTTCTCATGACTTGGAAATGGCCTATGAAGAGTTGAGTCTTCTCTCAACAATCCTACGCTCCATGATGCTCATTGATGGTCTACCGCTCTCCTTTGTTCTCTCACGCAATAAAAATCCTACAATTATCCAATGCACACGTAATAAGGGTATAAATTGGATAAGTTATGCATGAGACACCTAAGATGCATTTTATATCACAATACAAAGTTATAAGATCTCAAAAACTGATAATACACCAAGGATAAACATGATAATTAGCACAGAATGGGCATTATCAACATTAAAGGACTCCTCTTGCTGGTTGGCTACGACGTAAGCTTAGGTTAATGTAAGGGGGTTCAATAGCTTAACCCCTAGCCTTATTTCATCACTGAGACCTAAAATAAAACATCTAATTAGAAAAACTTCAAGTAGTACAAGGATGCGATTTGCCAAATGTTCAAACTAGCTTGGTAATCACGTACGGAGGCTGTTTGCCGAAGCTTTGCTAATGACCACTCTGGATCTGCATCCTCAGTTGTTCCAAAGCGAGCACATAAGGCGTGACAAAATGCACCCCATCGTGGACTTCCCATGGTCTTTGCAAGACATTGATACCATGGTACAGTATCACCAAGTAGATTGGTTGAAGTCACCTACACCATTTGATCATCAGGTATCTCATTGAGTTGCTGAAATTGTTGTGCTCGGAAGACTCAACCTTCAGGGTCGGTCTCGTCAAAGGTGGGGAAGTCCAGTCGGATTGGGCGCCCCTGATATCCTCGGAATTGAGTGGGTGGAGGTCGAGCTTTTGGTAGTTGGCGAGGGACATGATCTGGTTCTTCTGCAAGAGGAGGACACATATTGCTATTGGATGCTTGGATGTTCAGCATGGCATCCGTTAGCTTGGCCAATCGGGATGACATTTCAGTAACATTGTGGCACGTGGTTGGAGGTAGGTGTGATCTGGAGGTTCGTAACAATCTGCCCTTATATTGAAATTGAGACGGGTCCATTCATCAATATCCTCCTTAGGTTACTGGTGCCCCCACCTCATTAAGAGCTTCTCAAGATTTTTCTCTTTAAACCAGAGTATTTGTAGTATCTAGATATTTCTTACTCTTTCCGGTAAATCAGTTGGAATGCTTAGCTTGATGAGGTTGTGGTTTGTTTATGGATTATTAGATAAGCGATCTTTGTTTTTGGTTCTCCATTTGATTCAATTTGGAGAGAAGTTACGGGGTGGATAGGATCGGAGAAGATGGAGCTTTGTTAGATGGAGATAGGAGTGTCTCAATTCTTAAGGACTCAATAAATAGGGTAACATCACCCACAAACTTTAACTCGGTGAAGGCAGGTTTTGAACCTAGGCCTATGGCATCATCACCCACAAACTTTACCAATTGAGCAAGCTGGCACCTTCAAACGATTCTAACTAACCTAACCATATACGATTCTAATTGGACAATACAAGAATCCCAATATCTCCCCTCCCCAAGCTACTAAAACAAAACAACATGGACACAAAGACACCCAAAAACAGATCAGTAGTAGAAAAGGGAATTTTCATGCGATTTACATAGTGAAGAACAAAGGGGTTTGTGAAGAAGCTTTTCTTCTACCTTGAGATGCCATGGAAGACCAGCCTTTGATTCTGTATGTAATGCTAAGCGAAAGAGATGCTAATAAACAAGGTTTTAAATATCGGTTTTGGTAACCATTTCGGTGAGGTCCAAAATTGAAATTTCAGACGAAATTTCTCAATTTCGGCAGATTTCGCTTGCGAAATTTCGACAGATTTCACTTTAGAAAGTTATATTTGGATACTCACCGAAACCAAAATTTTGACGTTTAGGCCCCAATTTAAAACCTTGCTAATAAATGGTCCTATCTGCTAGCACTACTTAGCCATGTAATATATGAGAAAAGAGACACTTTCGTG
This sequence comes from Euptelea pleiosperma, assembly GCA_035048495.1. Classification (NCBI taxonomy): domain Eukaryota; kingdom Viridiplantae; phylum Streptophyta; class Magnoliopsida; order Ranunculales; family Eupteleaceae; genus Euptelea; species Euptelea pleiosperma. The sequence goes on from CM068541.1 coordinate 31,654,881, forward strand.
AAAGAGAGGTATGGTTTTAAATAGACAAGGATTTTGTGTCGCATTGGTGGGGGTGGGGGACTATTTTTGCACATACCGAGCATGGGATTTTGGAGAAGTATTTTATTTTTTGATAAGCAAAGAGAGAAAAAAAACTACTCTGAATCTCATGCAATTTATTATTAAGGGGTCGGGCTCGGGGGACCCCATTTTTTCTGACCCCTCTTGGTGTTCGTGTGCTCGGCCATGGAGCTGACAACCACCGTTGGATTCGTGAAATCCACGCCGAGCAGGCGAACACTGAAAGGGGTCAGAAAAAAGGAGTCCTTGGAGCCTGAAATTACTTGGACTTGGTGTAAAATAGAAATTCCAATGGAGTGCGAACATTTTTAATTTGTCTTTCGGATGCACTTATAAATAAGTAGTAATTTAAACCGGGTCGGGCACTGGGAACACCCATTTTTACGTACCCAGATAGAAGATGAATCAATTGCTGTTTTTTCGGTGACGATGATCTCTATGGTGAGGAGATCATCCTCACAAAAATTCAAATCATTCTTATATTCATAGAGTGGTTTAGAAGCTGAAGAATTTTGGACCGTCGATTTTTACCGTGTAACTTGAAAACCACATTTGATGGGGTTAGAAATTTCAGAGTGGGCTGGTTTTTTTTTGGGGTGATCTATATGGCGAGGAGATCATCCCCACCAAAAATCAGCCATTGATTCATCTTCTACGTGGGTACGCCAAAATGGGTGTCAAAAATGTCGGTAAAAAATCGGTGCCCCCCTAGCCCGACCCATTTGAACCAGAGTCCAGACTTCTCCAAAACAAGTCGCTGAGTCGCTTAATAATTAGCACGATTTGCAGCAGAAGCCAAAGCAGCAGTAATGGCGGCAAACTCTGAGGTAATCCTAAAGAACGATCTCATTTTTACCTCTTGGAGTTTTTTTTGTTGAAATCCTTTTCTGCTTCTCTCGCTCTGTTAACGAAAAAGTGATGCAAATCTCAAAATCCTCTTGAAGGAACCAGCGCAGGGAATGTTTCCATTCTTTTCATTAACGAAGCAGAGCCAGTTGGGGTTAGGGCTTTTCGGATCTTCAGAAGAGCCTCTTCCGCCTCCCCCTCCTTGCGTCGAAGTGCTGTTTACAGAGGTAACATTACTTTGCCCAAGTAGAAAGAAGAGCAGCGACGTATCATGAACTCGTCTTGGAATCTGATTATATTTTCTTACAAACAGATGTCACCGACCGTGAAATATACAGTGGAGCCCGTGAATTTGGATGGAGGTCTTACTTTGCTTAAGGTATTCTTTTCATGAACTCAACCAAAATTCAATTAGATATAATTCAAAGATCCAACTCTGCTCTGCTTTTGTTTTAGGGTCGGGTGAGTACTCACGAGGTTTTTTCGTTATCCAACTCAGATTTGGTCCCTGGAAAATACGAAGGTGGGTGTGAAACTGTGAATGACTATTCGTTTTATTCTCTATGCACACTAATGTTTGAAACAACTCTATTTTATGTTTTCAATGCTTTGGACAATATGAGTGTAAATGCATGTGCATGGTTTGTTCTTGGGGTAGGGGGCCTGAAGCTATGGGAAGGTTCACTTGATCTTATTAAGACTCTCCGCTCGGAGATTCAACACGGACACTTATCTCTTACAGGGAAACGAGTTTTAGAGGTGGGCTGCTCATGCTTAGGTGATTCTGTACTCCCCTCTTTAACATGCTAAAATCTGATTAATCTACGTCCTTTGATTTTTGTGCTGACATGTAAGCACCATAGCATTTTTCCATATTCATTGAACTACTGAGTTTTTGCTACCTTTACTTTTTATCACATTTCTGTTCATGTTATTTAGGTTATGTGTATTCTGTATCTTCAATGTCAAGGGATTCAACCCACCATAGAAAAAAAAGAAAATAGATGTCAAGGCATTTGGAAAAACTGCAGTCATTCTAATTCATTCATTGATTTTAACAGAAATGTTAAGTCGGATTTTAACGTCAGAGGAGATCATTATAGATTGGGTTCACCACTAATCTTCGATGAGACTAGTGAGGGAGATGATGGTAAGCACATCTTCAATGGTAAGATTATATTTGAAGATGTAGTGGTTATAGAACATGATAATAAACCTATCTTCGACGGACGAGGAGGTGGAGGAAGACAACATTGGATCTTTTATTATGGCAAACCCTTCTTCATTGTGCATCCTGTGGATATAATTTTTGTTTGGCGAAGGTTAGCAAGTCTATGAGAAAATATCTTTGAGTTGCCCCAAAGGGATTGCTATTGTATTGATTTCCCCCAACTGCTTGACAGAATCCACAAACTAGTATGAAGATGAATTTTGTGAAAATTCGATAGCTCTTATTTAGGTGAATATCACCATAGAGACCTACCGAATATTCGTTAGAAGGCATGGCTGTTGAAGTGATGGTGTACTTGTGTTCTTTGCTGCCCCCAATTTGTGTGCAAGCTGAAGTGAACAGGTGCATTAAAGGATGGGTCCTTTGGACATATAATGATAGAGGCTTCTTGATCCTTCGTCTTTATAAGGATGGAGCTTACCACTAGTGAAGATGGAAGAAGTATAACTTACAACCATAACAGGGGAATTCACCCTTTTTATTTCAAGGGTTTAAACCGGATTCTTAGCTTAATGGCATCAGGAATTTTGAGGTAGATTGGGTAGAGGTCAACTTTTTCATGAAAGGCTCCTATCTTAGTTGCTACCAGTGTTCATGGAGACTGGTGGTAGTTAGTGGGACTTGAAACCCTGTGAGCAAGGGGAAAGTTTTTGACCTTGAAAGAATCAATGCATTGGACTTGTGAAAGGAGGAGAGAGCAAAAGGCTACCTCATAGAGAAAGCATTCACACCATTATCTCTGCTCCACTTTATTTGATGTGTGCGTTTTGAAGATCGACCCTATGTTGTTCGCTGCATTTATGGTGGCTTCTTCTTATCATGGTAGAATCACGAGATTGGAGATTGAGTGGTTTGATACACGGGACTGAGGTAATCGGTTCCTAAGTTCAAGGTTAGCGTCTATTGCAACGATGAGCCTTGTTCATGCACACAAGGAACTTGCTGATTTTGAAAGGTTCATTAACGTTACAATTGCGGAACTAGTAGAGCTTTTTCTCGAGTCAAGTGAAAGCATCGCTAAGGGACTATTTTTTTGATAGGTAAGCATTTATTATTCCCCCTTATAACCCCCTAACCCCTAACCTAAGGTAAGAACGGGTCTGAATCCAGATCTTTGGGAATTAACCCCCAAAGACTTGATCCAATGATATAAGATATCAAAAAGGAACACGTTAAAACAATCTTTTGCCTGATGTTCCGTTCCTTAACCATACTAAACAAATCAGAGAGAGGGAGTTGACTCTTGGACCCCTTGTTTTGGATATGGTGAAAATTTTATATATAAAAGGAGCTACAACTAACGGGAGGTCGAGAAAACCTCCAGGAGCTAAACAAGAAGAAACGCCTAACTGCCCCTATCCATTATCGACTCCCATATAAAGATGTGATCCTCAGCCCTTTACATTCCTTAAACAACTTAGACCAGAAAGCCTTGATAGAAATAGCAATATCAAAGGTTGACGCCTCCTTTCCTTCAAAGACCCTACGTTTTCTCTCCTTCCAAAGGCTTCACCAAACCGCAAAAGGAAGTAGGCTCCAAAGTCTACGAATGCATGGAGGGAAGCATAAGCAAGACCAGTTCCTAATAGTTTGGATAATTGATTTAGGGAGGACCCAACAAATCCAAAGGAACCAAAGAAGACCTCCCACATTTTCCGGGCCTCCTTGCAGTGTAGAAGGAGATGATTAACAGATTCCCCAACTTGCTTACACTTGACACAGTAGTTCACCATAACCCATTTCCTTTTGATAAGATTATCCATTGTGAGAATATTTTCCAAGGAGACAGACCACACAATGCAATCTTTGACGGCACCTTCGTACCCCAGACCTTGACCATTAGATAATCTCATCTCTAGGATAGTTTCGAAAAAGCCGGTGATAACCTCCATGATCTATCTAATATCACGTTGAACGAGTGGATAGAGAAATGCCCATTAGTCTTGCTATACTACCACATAACATCCTCCCTTGATCTATCCACAACCGCTCCATTCAGCCTCTGAAGAAGAGCCGCCATAGAAGGAATTTCCCAATCGTTCAGGTTTTGTCTCAACCCAAAATCCCAAAGAACTCCATTTTCGACCTCCACCAAGACATTCTACATGGTGCTGTCTTTCGCAAATATTTGAGGGAAGTCAGCCTTAAGAGCCCTGTCACCATACCACATGTCACACCAAAATCTCACCCTATCGCCCTTGTCCACCTTGAAACGAATGCCAACTAGGAAGGCAGTCAACGTCTTTTGGACACCTCTCCACACTCCGTACCCAAACAGAATATGGAATTCTCTACTAATCCAGCCCATCGAGTGACTGCCATGTCTCGCCTCGACTACCTTCCTCCACAGGCTATCTGTCTCCACTGCGAACCTCCAAATACTAGTAGAGCGTGGTTCACGAGTCTAAGATTCTTGACCCCTAACCCTCTTACTTTCTTGGGAGAACACACAAGCCTCTAGTCCACCAATGGTTACCTAGATTCTTCAACCTTGCCGGACCAAGGAAATTGACGCACCATCTTCTTCATCCTTCTAACCACACATAACGACATAGAGAATAAGGATAAAAGGTAAGAGGGCAAGTTAGAGAGAGTACTCTTTATCAACACTAATCTCCCCCATTTTGATAGATACTTCGCCTTCCAAATGACTAGTCTCCTCTTGCATCTCTCAATAACAGGGTCCCACAAAGCTTTTGACCTATAGGGAGCTCCAAAGGGGGAGGCCGAGATACGTAGCCTGGAGAGTTGCAACCGAGCCCCCAAAGTCGAAGCTAGGCCTGAGAAGTCCTCTATGTCCCCCATCGGATAAGAACTCCACACCTGGCCAAAGCCCATCATCTCTAACAAGTAATCTAGAAAGTCCCAACACATGATCGTATGCTTGTTCCAGGTCAATTTTGTAGACGGTACCTAACTCTCCTGCTCAAATTCTCGTGTCAATGTATTCAGTGGCCACCAACAGCCCGTCCAAAATCTGCCTCCCCCGAACAAAGGTCCCTTATGAAGGCGAGATCACCCCTGACAACACTTCTCTAATACTGGTAGCAAGAGCTTTAGTTAAGACCTTATGGAACTGCCCACCAGACCGATCGGTCTAAAATATGAAATGTCCATTGCCCCCTGCTTCTTCAGAATAAAGTTTAAGAACGTACTATTAGACCATCGGTCTAGAATGTCTGCCCTTTGAAAATCCTCCACAGCCGCCATAATATCCCCATCCATGATCTCCCAACATGGCTATAGAAAGCGAGAGAAAAGTTGTTAGGGCCCGTTGCTTTATCACCTCCCAAATCTTTAATTGCTTGCAAAACCACCTCCTCCTCCATTGGTCTTTCCAACCACGAACTCCTAGACCCTTAGAAAAATCCAATGTATGTATCCTGACAAGAAACATCATATATCAATGGATAAACCTTGTACTACCATAACTGCACTGTGTAAAAGTAAACAATTCTATAATAAAAAGAAGATGCTGACAAGGAATGACAATGACCTTAACCCGATTGCCTCTCTTCATCCTACCTATAAGGAGGAGTATAAGGGGCACAAAGGGCAAGTGCCTTCTTCTTCCTCCCCATTCCACTTGAATTAGGAACTCTCTCTTTGCTCTATTTTTCTCATCCATGGCCTGTCAAACTCTCGTCCTCCCCCTATTCTAAGATCATAGATAAAGACATTGTATGAGCACAAGTTGGTTTAGGCGGTGACCAATACTTCCTCCTGGTACCCAGATCATCTGACCCAATATCTAAATACCAACAATACATGAGAACATCCTATATGTCATACCAAAAATCCCGCAACATAGACGCCATATCCAAATCATGCATTACATAAATCCCAGGTGCGAATACTTACCATGGACGAGCCTAATCCACAACAACTTTCCATAGATTGCAATTATTTGGGTTTTATAGATCAAAAAGAAAAAAAAGGTTTGAGCCTCTGTTTGAGGCCATATAACATGAGCCTAGCTTCATTCAGGTTTTACACTTTCTGAGGGTCCCTGCTTGTGTTCGAGATCACAAACACTTAATGGAAAGCTGAACTTGGATGCCCTCCGTGTTAAGCTAATAGGATATCTAATGATCCCTATCCAATTTGGTAACCATCCGAGGCCTTAACCACCAATCTGCAGGACCTTTTCATATGCCTCTTATCCATGAGACCAGTTAGCAATTTGCATACGGAAAAGTTTGAGTATAATTTCGGGTTGTCATTCGAAAATTCAGCAAAGAATAAAATAAAATAAAACAGTAATAAAAGACTTTTTTTGATGTTCCAATTTTCTACAGTCTTTCGTATTTAAGATTTTTTCTCAATATTTTGGGAGTAATTTGTCCATACCATGGATCCCCATAAATTATGTGAATATTACAGAATCTTTGAAAAGTTCGGCAATATAATACTTTTGTTTTAAAAAGTAAAATTGTGTACAAAAATTACTAACTATGCATGAGAAATTTGTCGCGGACAAGTCCAGTGCGTGAGATCCTTGCAGTTTGTTGCTTCCATCTGGACTTTGAGTTACTTGTGGCTTTCTAATTTGAACCTTTGACATGTGGACCCACAATGATTTCCCAATGAGAGCACACCTTTCATATCACGCTGAGCATGTGAAAAGTCAAAAGAGGGCATTTTAGGAAAATTACCTCACTTTTTCCCCAAGGAAAGTTATGGTTTGCTAATGACAGATAAGGAGGTTCCCATGGAAGGCAATTCTAGATTATTTCTTGAAGTGTTGAATAAGAATCCTCTGTGCTCCCCAACTGTATTCCCTCAGTGTTGTTGATGAAGTTTTGTTCAAGCTTGAAGCTCTGGCCACGTTCAACCCCCTTGGCTGTTGATACAATTTGCATGAGGGCCTCCACCATTCATGTCCATTGCTGTGATTTGATGTGCGTGTGGTCTCATCCAACTAGTCTATCGAGTTTGTTGACTTAGAGAGTAGTTTCCAACTTGCCTTTGCCTCTGCTGCATACTTATGCAAGCACCATGACTAGACATTGTTCCGGTCGTCGTTCTCTGCTTTCTTTCTTCATTATAATCAATCCTTAGGACTTGTCCTTTGTTGAAGATCATTGCCTTCTTGTTGGTTTGTTCCCTTCATCTCCATATTAGTAGATTTGTAATCCTTGGGGTTAAATACCCATTGATCTGAATTTAATGTTAATTGGAATCATGATCCACTCATTTATTACTTGTTGGTGTCTATGCTTTATGTTTCTCATGCTTATTATTGGGTCTACCTTGTTATTGCCCTTGGTAGCATAGATATGATTGTCCTCATATCTCAGGCTACACCACTGGCTGTTTTACTTCCTTTCCCCCCTTTCTCCCTCACCATCATCTTCTTGTTATTGAAATTATTATCAGTTGGGTTTGAACCCTAAATTGGACTAATGATATAATCCATCCATTTTGTTGGACAGTTGGGATTCATCTAATACATCCTAGATCAGACGGTCGATATTCGACAATTCCCTGTGTTTTGGTTCTATGGATCTGATACTAATTTGAATCCCTTTTTGTGATATGGTCCATTTGATCAATCTTGTTCTCTGGATAGGTTCCTTGCAATTGCACCATTGATTAGACAGTCCAGTTGCTCTGTTGATCAAAGGTGTTCATCGACTCTAACGGCATCAATGTTGGGGCCTTAAATGCCGCATAAAATTGGTATCAGAGCTATAGATCGATAATGTAGCATCAAAACTGTACTAATTGTTTATATGCCCAATTTTTAAGGACTGTGAATAGAAAACTGGAACAGATATCATCCATCTCAGAGCCTTTTTTTGAATTGCAGCTACTAATACGCTTTCCTTTCATGACTTTCAGCTTGGATGTGGTCATGGACTTCCTGGGATCTTTACACGCATTGAGGTGAGATATCCTACTCAAGCAGTAATATACGTATGTGTATTTTGGCCATTATTGCTTCCAATGTTTCAAGTTTTAAAGTTCACTAGCTTGCTAATTGTTGTTTGTTTTTTCAATCAGGGTGCAGCTGTGGTTCATTTTCAAGACTTCAATGCTGAGGTCCTGCGATGTCTCACCATTCCAAATGTAAATGCGAATCTCAAAAAGGAACCACAGGAACCTTTGTCTACAAATGAGGCAGAAAGGAATATCCAGGCAGAGGTTCGCTTCTTCGCCGGTGACTGGAGTGAAATTCATCAACTTCTTTCTCATTTATGTGACAAGGAGTATCAAAAAGGCTCAGATTCAAGATCTGAGCATGACCTTGATGCTGGTTACGATATTGTTTTAATGGCAGAGACGGTTTACTCGATCTCCTCTCTCCAAAATCTTTATGAACTCATAAAGAAGGTTAGGTTAGCTCTTTTTCAGTTACTGCTGCTGATTTTCTTTTCATCACTATATATTCATGGTTCCCTGAGCTCTATGAATGTTTATTTGCAGTGCCTGAGCCGCCCCCATGGAGTTGTTTACTTGTCAGCAAAGAAGCATTATTTTGGAGTTGGAGGAGGGACAAGACAATTCCTGTCCGTGGTAGAGAAAGATGGTGAGCTAGTCCTCTGAGATATGGTTGTTATTTTGGGTAAAGGATTCCACATCTGATTGAAACCTGAGTTTCAGCAGTAAAATCAATCCATATGCATCTTTAATTTATAAACGTGCATGAATGCAGATCTCATCCGAAGCAGTCAACCTGCATCCATGAATTCATCCTATGATGCTTGCATCTTAAGACATGCAATAGTTGCAAGCATAAGCATATGCAAGATGAATTTAATGTTACATGAATGTCATCACACTTTATGATGTATAAATGAATTTGTACTTTTTGTATGCTAATACATGCAGGTATAATAGCTGGATGCAACATACATATATACTGTACATGTATTACACAATTAAAAATACAAGGGAGCACAATCTTCTTTGTTGATAATGGGGCTATTTTTTTTTTTTTTTGCAGGCATTATGGCAGCTTCCTTGATTGCGGAAGTTGCAAATGGTTCATCTAATGTCCGAGAGGTATGGAAGTTTTCATATAAGTAGATTTTTTTTTTCTTTCTGATTAGTAGACTTGGATCTAATGGATCGAACAGAACATTCATCTTCTTGCTATAGCCACTAGTCCGTTTTTGGTTGTTTTAGCATATCAACTATTTTGGTTTCTAATCTGTATTTTATTTATAGTATTTGTAGCATGGTCCTCTCTGCTAATTTATTCTATAGTACTGTAGCACAGGTGAACTACAATTTTGTGATATTGTTGAGGTTATAACATAAGTGTTTTGTTCTTGGAGACACAAGCATTATTGGAAATGCCTGTAAGCTTGAAAGGAGTGGAACCATTTGTAGGAAAACGAAAAACCCCAACATGATTCAATGCATCATAATACATACTCCACCCCTTTCTATGCCAGTATTCTGATTTTTTCGGTTGCCTATTTTCATTATGAAGTAAAAGTATGGGCAACAAGCTATGGAAGAATCCATTGATTGGAAAAGTAGGATTATTTGGTTTATACTAATCTCCTAATTGTTTAATATCAACCATAAAGCTAAATAGATTTTTATTGTTCATCTCAGATGGTATGCCTTAGAACTTTTTCCTTTCACCTCCCATTAGTTGGGCAAAGATATCTTGAAATTCAACAAAGAGCTTCTGAAATGAGGGGGAGCTTATGTCTCTTGTTTTGATAGAACAGACTCGTTATGTTGATATATAACAAATATTTGCATATGCATTCCCTCGCCCTTTTTACAAATAATTTTCTTGATGCAATATCGTCGACGATTTATTGATTTATGAACATTTTATCCCTTTCAATGAATACTGCTATCCATTATATGTGAATTGCATCAATAATTGTGAGAAATCCCATAAGATTGGGAAGAAGCTAATGAGCTCCCAACACCATGTTGCAATGTATGACCTTTTCAATGTATGTGTTATATTAAATTAAAAAAATTACTCAACTCGATAAACCCAACTTATTATCATCTCTTTCGACTCAGAAATTGAATCCACACCATACTAGCTTGAACAACAGACCATCCCTGGCCACATCCCTTCGCAGATGATTGGCTTGAAGAATTTCATTAGGAATCAATGAAATCCCTCGTGATTGAAGATCATATTTGATATTTAGGCTTGAAAGATTTTGCATTGTCATTCTGGAGATTGTGTGTGGACTACTGATTGTAAGGTCTAGATCGACATGTTGGGTATACATAGTTGTTTCGCCTTTCCTTAAGAGGTCGATCTTTTGGGGTAAATGGTTGTTTAATAATAATTTTTCTGATCAAAACCAGTTCACAGACCTTGTACCTATTTAAGGCTCTGTATGGTGATCAACAAAAAGTTTTACAAAAGAAGGATTTGTATATTAGAAAGTGTAGACACAGAAAAAGTTTTATGGCATTTATATGCAAAAGTCATTTCTAGAGCCTAATTTTCTGCCATAATCAATTTCCTAACCAACAATTGACAACTTTACTATAATAATCTGACTCTCTAGAAATAAAATCGACTATGGAAATAAGAAAATAATTTTTAGGGAAATAATCCTTATTGGTTCCTAAAACGCTCCGATCAATGAGAAAGTTACGATGACTGGTTTGGTTGAGGTCCGGATACGGCAGGACCGCCACTTGGTCAATAGATCCAACAGTCTTGCTTTGTCGTAGAATCTCTTTATATGTGAATTTTTATCTATACTACTATAAAGCCAACCCACGTTTGTGACAATTAAAGGCCACTCAAAGAAAAAATCTTGCCTCATTGAGAAGGCAAAACCTGGGTTGGGTACGCCCACGTGTGTTGGCCATATGGATGTTTGTCCCATCCCTATGTGGACCTATATACTAAGTATCAGGTTGATTAGTGATTCCAATCCTTCAATAATGCTCGAAATCTACGATTAAAAGTCAGCCAATGAAAATCACTCCAATCAAATCCTTAAAAATCACTAATCAGGTTGACTTTTTGCATGTACGGCACCTAGGGATGGGGCAAACATCAATATGGTCAGTGGTCTCTAAGAGCGTTCGATGCATGATTACAAAAAAAAAAGTGTTCGATGCACGTGACGTTCCCCTAGTATTTATAATGAGATGTAGAATGGAAGAGGGGCTTCGGACTCACATGATGGCGTGGTCTAAGCATTGGATTTGACCAAGTAGAAATGTTACTGATTGGTAATTTTTAAGCATTGGATTTGATCATTTTAATAGGGTGATTTCTGGTCGTAGTATGGCTTTCTTTTGGGTGCTAAAATCCAACGCTAGGCTGCATTTGGGTAAGCTAAAAAATTGTAGTAAAATAACGGGATTGGTAAGACTTAAAAATCACTTTTTAAAGCCCAATTAGTTCTCAAATTGCATTAGCAAAAGCTGTTTGAGTGAATTATGCTAATTGCAAAAGCGGTTTAAAAGAGGCCGTTTTAACTGTATAATGGACAGGGGGCCTTACCGTTAAATATTACCCGATCTAACGGTAAATATTACACGACAATCTTTGCTGTAAAAATATTATTCCAAATGGCGCACTCTCTTGGGGACATGGCCCAATAAATAGAACTGGGGCCTAACTTTTGGTCCATCGTTATCACTTAATTTTTACATTTACACGCCTTAGAAACAATGAAGAGATATGACCAACATCAATATGGCACTTATATGCAAAAGTCATTTCTAGAAAACTTATTGAGGGCAACCATATAGAGCCTAATATTCTGCCATAATCAATTTCCTAACACGATCCAACCAATAATTGGCAACTTTCCTAAAATAACATGACTCCAGAGAATTAATAACTACTATGGAAATAAGAAATTTTTTTTATGGAAATAATCCTTATTGGTTCCTAGCAAGCTCTGATTGACAAGAAAGTTATGATGATTGGTTTGGTTGAGGTCCGGATACAGCAGGACAAGGTTTCACCAGTACTTAGTCAATAGATCCAACCGTCTCGATATGTGGTAGAATTTCTCTTTATATGTGCATTTTTATATTTATAATGAAATATTTCTTACACGAAAAAAGTTTAAATGTATTTACAAAAACAAAAAAAAACTTTATAATATTTACAAAAAAAGTAATTAAATAGGGCGTCTCTCCTTGACAAAAATTAAAGTTGAAGAAGGCTGACAAACGCCCTTTAAAAGGGTGTCTGTCAGCCTTAATTTTGTCAGGAAAAGATGCCCTTTCAAAGGGCGTTTAGTTACTTCTTTTTGTAAATGTCAAAAGTTGTTTTTGTTTTTGTAAATACATCTAAATAAATTTTAGTTCAAGCAATTTTTCGTGTTTATAATGAGACGTGGAATGGAAGAGGGAAGGAGGGACTCACACGATGGTGTGGTCTCAGCATTGGATTTGACCAAGTAGAAATGTCACTGATTGGTAATTTCTAACCATTGGATTTGAGCATTTTAATAGGGTGATTTCGGGTCGTTGTATAGCTTTCTTTTGGGTGCTAAAATCCAATTGCTAGGCTGCATTTGGGTAAGCTAAAAATTATAACAAGCCAACTTTTGGCTGTTCTTAAGCACTAGTTGAAAAATAATGTGATTGGTATAAGACTTAAAAAACACTTTTTTAAAGCTTAATTAGCTCCCAAATCGGCATAAGCAAAAGCTGTTTCTGAGTGAATTCCGCTAATTGCTTTTTTGGGAACCCATTCTTAAAAATTCTTTACAAGTTTATCCTTATTTTTTAATTTTTTTTTGCTTTGCTAGCAAAAAAGCACTTTTTTTTACCAAACACCTTAGACGGGCATTTTAATAAAGAAGCACTTTTCTTGTAGACAAAATATCTTAACTCAAGCACTTTAAATATAAGTGATATTGGGTAAACACTTAAGATAAGCTTTAGGCCTGCTTGGTTCATAGCAAATTGAGTGCAATGCGCTCACCTGCCACAATTTTGGGATTGCAAGTGATTGGTTGGAGGCGTACAAATGAACTGCCATGCAAGTGGGTTCCAAGCCCTTGCAAACTCGTTAACAAAATAGATGCAAGCAAGTGCAGCCCAAAAACTGATGCAAGTGGGTGCATTGTATTAGCTCAACATATTTTCTTCCGACAAACATTAATAATAATAATAACTGTGTTATTTTTATTTTTTAGTTTTCTGTTTTTTTTTATATAGTTGGTCAGGGCCGACTAACCCCAAGCTTTCCACTCCAAATAATAATAATAATAATAATAATAATAATAATAACATGATAACAGTAATAATTTAATTGTGCATTTTTTTTTTATAAAATCAAGAAATAAAATAATCCATTGCATTCTTTTGCAATGCACTACGTACCCACCAATCAGCTAAACTTCGTTTACATCTATTTACAGGGCATGAACCAAACAGTTGTAAGTGACTAGCATTGTAAGTGATTACAACGCAAGTCGCTATATTTGCACTACAGTGCAAAATGCACCCAAGTGTAGCGAACCAAGTAGGGGCTTAAACTCATTCAAACTCAGCCTAAAGATCCCCAATCAAGCTGATTTTTGGTGTATGGGTTCACCAAGATGTGAGAAAATCATCCCTAAGATGAGTGGCCCCAATAGTGTGTGCCAAATGGCATTTTGCGAGGGGAGACACTTTGACGGCCCAAGGGACAACAAATACTTTCTTGTCTCATCGTGTTATGATAGTAGGGATCCTAGTTGCCAAGTTCGTGAATTATTCGCGAATAATTTATGAACAACTGATATTACATGCATAACCGAATCAAACGGGTGAATCTTTCAATAGTTCAGAATTATTCGCGAATAAATGAGATCCAGCAAATAAAACGCGTTTTATACGTATTCGCTTTTAATTCGGCCCAAAGGTTCGGCTAAAAAAAAAAAAACCAAAACAAAAACAACAACAACAACAACAACAAAACACTAAAAGGGGCACAAACCCTAATCTTCGTCCCCACTCCCAACCCTACCCCATTCCTCAAACCCACCTCACGGTCCCCCACCTTTCAACTGAGTTATGACTATTAAGTTACAAAATTCATGACAATTTGATGATTTTAACCCTCAGATGTATGGACATTTTTCTAACAAACATTTGGTCAAACTTTTTATACTTATATCTTGCATTGATGGGTATGTAAGATCATGTCCATATATAGTCATCTTATAGACCTTTATATTTTGTTCATGAATTTTTAACATCGAATTTTTGGATCATAGTCGAATAAAACATGAATGAATGTATTTGCAAACTTTTGCCATTCATCGAATTTTCGACCGAATTTTTACCAACGAATTTTTAGTCCATAACCGAATAATACTCGAACATTTCCCGGCTCGAACTTTTGCCGTATCCGAACTTGGCAACTAGGGTAGGGATTGAACACCCCATGGAAAATACTCTAATCAAATGGCTAGAGAACACCAATCATGGTTTGTAGATGCATAAGGGATGGACTAATCATTCATAGTCAATGGGGCTGAAAGAGTGAGTCACGTGGCGTCGTTTTGGGTTGCCCCTGTTCCAGTCGCTTGCTTGCTTACTGTACTCAATTACAAAATTACTAAATGCTATATCCAATATGGTGTGCAAGGTCGGTCGGTTTCAAATACATATGTAAAAGAACCGGTTATAGTTTGTATATGCATAACGGATTGACTAAACATTGATAGTCAATGAGGCTAAAGGAATGAGTTACGTGGTGTCATTTTGGGTGCCCCCATAGTCACATATGATCTGGTCCGTCATTTTTTAATTCTTTTTATCGAGGGTCCATCATTAAAGTAAGTTTTTCTTTTGATAAAGCAAGCCATGCTTACTTGAAAGCCTTGGCGTGAGAGAATAAAGATGGAAGCTTTGCTGTCTTAGAATTTGAGGAAGAAATATGTTTTTCTTTTTTGAAGTGCGTCGCTCTCGAGTATTTGCTTTAAAATAGTATTGATTAAAGCTTTGGTTGCTTTTTCTTTTTTCTTTTGACAAAAGCAAGCCTTGCTTACTTTAAAGCCTTTTTAGTCTCTCCCACTGGGCCATGGTACTATGTTTGCTTTCCTTAGAAGAACTTTGTTTTTGTTTTCATTTTTTTTATTTCAAAGAGAGAGTAAAACCTAGGTTTAAAAGAGGCCGTTTTAACGGTATAATGGATAGGGAGCGTTACTGTTAAAATGAATTGTAACGGACGGGAAAAAATGAACAAAAAAAAAAAATTTAACGGAAAATGGTTCTGAAACTCAAATTTTGAAATTTTCAAAAACGAAAAAAAAAAAAATTTAACGAAAAATAATAGAAATAACGGCCATTTTTTTTCCACAAATTTTTTTTCAGAAAATAATGGCCATTATTTTCTAAATGTCAAAACTTTTATTAATGTAATAGGCTTGGGGCGTTTCTGTTTTAATGGATGTTTAAACCAGGGTTTAAAAAACGGCTGTTATAACGAAAATAATGGCCGTTATAACGGATTCGGACCTACCCTGTTATGTTATGGACCGTTAAAACGCCAAGAAAATAACGGCCGTTATAACAAAAATAACGACCGTTATTTTCTGGAAATTTTTGTGAAAAAAAAACGGCCGTTATTTTCGTTATTTTCTATTTTTGAAATTTGAAATTCAAATTTTAAAATTCAAAATTTGAATTTCAGCGCCATTTTTTCCGTTATTTCTGTTATTTTCCGTTTTTTTCCCTTTTTCCGTTTTTGCCCCTGAGCGTTTTTTTTCGTTATAACGGAAAAAATGGTAACGCCCCCAGTCCGTTAGACTGTTATAACGGTCCCCTTTAAACCTTGGTTTAAACCGTTTAAACGAAGTTATTTTAAACCATGAATAAAACCAAATACTAAATGCATTCTTTCCCCTTCATCTTCCTCCCCCCGTCCTCAATCTTGGGTTGTCCGTGCCGGACTATCCAACAAGATTGGAGGGAAAAAATCCCACACCCCCTTGAGATGCGTGCAACAACATGTTTAGACGCTAACTCTCGTAAAATCTCCTTCTCGATATACGTTGAATTGTTTCTGACTATGCCGATGTCGAATCTGTGTTCTCTGTTACTTGATCCAAGTAATCCGTCAAAAGAGCCGACTGATTCGTCAACAGAGCCGATTTTGCCGATAACACCGGAAATAAACTCCGTTGGTGGGCAATCCACCGTAGAGCCTCCAATGGTTAAGGGTCTATTTGGTACGCATGCAAACCATTACGTGTGCAATGGTTTGTGCACTCATACTATTTTCTTGCATTTGGTTTGAACTAACTTTGCATATGCAAATTTCAAAATTTATGCACTGTTCATATTTACTACCATTTGGTTTGCGCGCACTCACTTAGGAAAGCACAAAATATTTGGGCCCAATATATTAAGTACGAAGGAAAAAAAAAAATTCATGCTAATTATATGGGCCCCACATATTTGAACATGAATTTCAAAAATGAAAAAAAAAAAAAAACAGAAAAATAATGGGCAATAACATAAATAACGGACTTTTTTTTTTCACAAATTTTTTCAAAAACTAATGGTCGTTATTTTTCGGTATATTTTTTCAGCATTTTAATGGTATATAACGTAACGAGGGAGGTCCGACTCCGTTATGGCAAAAATAACGGCCGTTGTAACGGATTTGGACCTCCCCGTTATGTTATGTACCATTAAAATGGTCAAAAAATAACGATCGTTATTTTCTGTTGTAACGAAAATAACGACCATTATTTTTTGAAAAAATTTGTGAAAAAGGGCCATTATTTTTTTCTTTTTTTTTAAATTTCTAATTTAAATTTCAAAGCCACTTTTTCTATTATTTTTTTTTTCCGAAAAGATAAGGCTTGATTTGAGAAAATATTGATTTTAATTTGTACCTTATGCAAATCGTTTGCACAAGGAGGTTATGTAAACGATTGCTCAGGGGGTGAAATGGATTTTTAATTGCTAAAGAGGGTGGGCATTCATTTGCCCATGTGCACGTGCAAATCGCCGAATGCACGTGTACCAAACATGAGTGGGAAACGATTGCACGTGTAAACCTATTTGCACACCCAATTTGCATGCGTATCAAACGCACCCTAAGTCAATTCTTACTCAAGCAAATAATACTAATCTTCTAGACTAAGATTGCTTACCTTCTTTGTTACTGTAACTCTCTATTTATAGAAGATGAACCTAATGAGGTGTCCATGAGCACGGTTGAGACAGTACCAATCAGTGCAATAATCTTTGTCTTATGTATGACTTGGCATAGATCGTGGTTTGATGGAATAGTACAATAGGTGGTTGTTTATTGTTCGTTTCCCCTTCTACGAATCTTCTTTCTTATCGGATAGATCTCGAATTAGATAAGTTTCACTGTTGATCAGCTTTCCCAGTCCTAGCCGACCTATCCGATAGAAACGTTTCTCTGGCCGTATGTGCAACTGAATGGATATTATTGGCTATAATTGTGATCAGATAATCATGCCAGCGACTTTTCCGCTCTCAACCAAGAAAACATCGTCACGGTGGTTTGACAGCATAAGACACGTGTCATTACTCAAGACGTCCACGTCTGTACCCTGAAAATACCCCTTACAAAGACCCAGTTCCAATTGTCTAGTTATGGGCCCAATTTCTCTTGATATCTACCCCTAAATTCCCCAGGGCACACTCTTTGAAGTCACATATCCATGCGCGTTTGGTCCACTCTGTGGATTTAATTTACACACCAAAAGCTAGAAATCACCTATGAAAAATGCTAAAATCAAATGGCTATGAATCCCCAATCTGGCTAATTTTTGTTGTGTGGTTCTACAAAGGGGTTCATAGGGTCAATGGACTCGAAAGATTGCACCACATGGCACTTTTAAGGGTATACATGACAGACAATATTTGCTGTAAAAATATTATTCCAAATGGGACACTCTTGGGGGCATGGCCCAATTAATAGAAGTGAGGCCTAACTTTCGGTCCATCTTTATCACTTTACTTTTACATTTAAACACCTTTAGGCAGGCCCAGCTGATGGCTGGCCCCGAAGGGAGGGGATTCGAACTTAGGACCTGTGCTTCTTGAGGTATAGTCCTGACTCCTGGCCATCTGCGCTCAACCCTTTACATGATTCATTTAAATCGTCCTCTCTTCCGAAAATTGTAAAACGCCCTCTCGTATTGAAATCTCTCCCAACAAACTCATAATCAAACACACACATTCTCTCTCTCTCTCTCTCTAAACTAACGTATATGTAGCAACTTCCTCTCTCCCAATCTTTTTCTTCAAACTCAGTTTCTCCTGTTTTCTTAATGTAAAAAGTATGTGTGTGTGTGGATGTTTAGCCCATCCTTTGGTAGACTTTCATTCTAAAAATCAGTTTGTTTGATGATTTCTAGCCGTTGGATTTAGTACCCAATTTTTTTTAATCCAACCGCTAGAATCATACCTTAAAAAGTGTACTAAAATCTAATGGCTAGAGATTGCCTATCAGGGTGATTTTTGGTGTGATCGATATCCACCAAGGGGTGGGCTAAACACCCATGCGGTCAGTGGCCCAAGAGCAGCTGTGAGATTGAGGGGGGCAACACGGTACATCATCTTAGTTACAACTTTTTTGCTTTGGCTTTCTTCTTGGGGCAACCCAAAATCAGTCTGATTGATGATTTAGTACCACAAGAAATGCTTGAATCCAACAGCTAGAAATCATAAGTGAAAAATGCTCAAATTCTACTAAGGGTGTGCCAAACACTCATGGGGTCAGTGGCCTCGAAAGATTGCACCACCTGGCAATCTTTGCTGTAAAAAGATTATTCCAAATGTTGCACTCTTGGGAGCGGCATGGCCCAATAAAAAGATGTGGGGTCGAATTTTCAGTCCATCTTTATTTCTACCATCGTTTCTGAGAGATTCCTTATTTCGTTTCCCACCCACTGTCTAATTTACCTCTCTCTCAATTTCTTTCTTTGTATCTGGTTTCTCTCGGAGGTTTTTAAGACTGCTTACTTGGTTTCTTTTCTCTTCTATTTTCCATTGTCCAATGGATCCTCTCAATGTTGTTGGGCCGGGAATTGAAGTTGTGAAAGGACTATGTGCTCCTCTTGCACGCCGGATCAATTATCTCAAAAACTTCAAAGACATCATGGACAACCTGAAAAGGAAGGAAGTAGAGCTCACAGCCAAGGAAAGAGACATAAACATGGCGTTGGAAAGAGCCGAGCAACAGAAGAAACCCACAGAAGAGGTACGGGTTTGGATGGAGCATGTTCTAACTATCAAAAATCAAGTGAGTAACATAGAAAGAGAATTGCAAGAAAATCAGAGATGCTTTCATAATTGTTGCTCTCGCTTAAAGCTTCGTAAACTTGTCTTTAAAGTGACCGAAGAGGTGCTTGAACTTTTAGCAACCAGCAAATTCCGGAATGGATTTCTAGTCGATCAATCACCGGATAGAGCACTCGTATTGCCTTCTTTGTTGTTAGTTGGCAAGTCGACGGCTGAAAAGACATTGGATGTGATCTGGAATTCCTTGATGGATCCCGAGATTGGGATGATCGGTATCCACGGCATGGGGGGTGTCGGTAAGACGACGATCATGAAGAACATCAACAATCGCCTGGCGGCAACCTCCCACTTTGATAAGATCATATGGGCCACTGTATCAAGGGATTTGAATTTAAAGAGGTTGCAGGATGACATTGCTCATCAATTGAAGTTGGACCTATCCGAATGTCTAGGCGAAGTGAACCGAGCTGCCGGGTTACAAAAGACACTGAAGAAAGCCCATAAATTTCTCCTCATCTTAGATGATGTGTGGGATAAAATCCCCTTGGACAAGGTGGGGATTCCTGAACCCAATAAAGAGAACAACAACTGTAAGATAGTTTTGACAACTCGCTCTCTCCGGGTTTGTCATTTCATGGAGACCCAAAAGAATATTAGAGTGGAGCTTCTGTCTGAAGTGGAGGCGTGGGACCTGTTTGTGAGCAAGGTAGGTGACCAGATCCTGATGATTTCTGGCATCCAACCGGTCGCTAGAGACGTCTTACACGAATGTGGTCGTTTGCCACTTGCCATCATCACAGTAGGCTGTGCAATGAGAGAAGAAGGCGACATTAGGGTGTGGAGGAGCGCTTTGAACGAGCTGAAGAACTCACCGACAGAGATTCAAGGTATGGAAGATGAGGTATTTAAGCCTCTAAAATTCAGTTATACTCATTTAAGAAATGATACGCTCCAAAATTGCTTCTTGTATTGCTCACTTTTCCCTGAGGACTACGAAATAAACTCCAATGTACTGATTGAGTATTGGATGGCGGAGGGGTTGATAGCTGAAGTGGGGGACAGAGTAGCGAACATTGACAAGGGGTTCATGATATTGAAAGAGCTAAAAGATGCTAACATGTTGCAGGATGGACCTGTAACGACAAGTGCATCTATAGTGATGCATGATTTGATCAGGGATCTAGCCATTACCATTGGTAGAGAGGAGCTTGGATTCTTGGTTAAAGCTGGCATTGGATTAGAAGAATCACCAATGGAGGGGGAATGGACCAGGGCTAGAAGAATTTCGTTGATCAGAAATAAAATTGAAGCACTTCGGGAGCAGCCGGTCTGCCCCAATCTATCAACGTTGTTACTTCAAGAGAACCCTCTTAGACAAAACATCCCTCGTTCATTCTTTAGTCAAATGCATGCTCTCCAAGTTCTCAACCTATCTGATTCTCAGATCTCACTGTTACCATCCTCATTGTCCAACTTGGCGAACCTTCGTGCATTATTTTTAACAAACTGTAAGGATTTGAAGACACTGCCATCAATAGCAAATCTTAAGGAACTACGGGTCCTGAATCTGTCTGGCACTTTCATTAGGGAGCTACCACAAGGGATGGAAGGATTGGTTAATCTCAGATCCCTTGATCTGTCTGGTATGAGTGAATTGAAGAACATCAAAGTCGGAATGATACAGAAACTCTCTCTTCTTGAAGACTTGCGGGCTGATAGAAGCCCATTCTTGTGGGAGGATTCGGCAGATCTTGATACACGTATCAAGGAGATTGGATGTTTGAAACACTTATCGACTCTTACTCTCGTCTTACAGAGCATTGTAGACTTAAACAAAGTCGTCAACTGCATACAGTGGGAAGTGCTAAAGGGTTACGTCCAAATCTCAGTAAGGCATTCCTTCGATAGCATGGTTACAGACGAAAATAACAGTGTAGGTATATACAAAGTTGATATGTCCAACGGAGACACTCTTCTTCTTCCTACTAACACCCAAGTCTTGGTCATAATTAAATGTGACATCCCACCATTATCAAGATTTAGGAATCTGAGACTCCCGAAGAAGTGTATGTTGTCGTCCTGCAACTTAATGGATTGTTTGGTGAAAGGGGATGAGATGGAAGAGAACACATTAACACATTTAGAGGATTTGAAACTTCGTGATATCAAGAATTTGAAGGTTTTGTGGAAGGGCGTGGTGTCGAGTGGTAGTTTCGAAAACTTAAGAATCTTCTTAATTTTCTCTTGTCCTGATTTGAAGAATCTCTTCTCCTTCAAACTTCTTGTGCATCTCAAAAACATTGAATATATCCATGTCAAAAATTGTAAACTAATGGAGGAGATAGTGATTCCAGATGGGGAAGGTTGGGAGGATGATGCTACCACCACTACAATTGTTCTCCCGAGGTTGCGTGCTTTGTTGTTGCAGAGTCTACCAAAACTGCACACTATCATCTCTGGAAAAACGTTGGCATGTGATTCACTAATGTATTTTGAAGTAAAAGAATGTGGAGAAGTGAAGAAACTCCCTTTTAGGGTTGATGGATTATCTAATTTGGAGGAGATTAATGTAGAGAGAGAATGGTGGGAGGCACTGGAGTGGGATGATGCCAATACCAAGACCCTCCTCCAACCGCGTTTCACAGCAAGTGGATTGCCTGAATCGATGACCATACAGAGAATAAGGGAAGCCTACGGCGACGGATACTCATTGGAAAACTTCTTTGACATTTGGGATTAGTAAAGAGCAATAATACACATGATGGACGGTTGAAGAAGTGGTACGTGAACTCCGCAATCCAACACCGAGGAAGGTATGTGAACATTATTGTAAATTTTAGGGAAATATTTACATAGCTAGAGATGGACATTTGACCCATCTCTAGCTAGGTAGACCTAAAAACCAATATCTGGCATGATTGGTCATGAGTTAGTCTT
The DNA here is from genome assembly GCA_035048495.1 of Euptelea pleiosperma. NCBI lineage: Eukaryota > Viridiplantae > Streptophyta > Magnoliopsida > Ranunculales > Eupteleaceae > Euptelea > Euptelea pleiosperma. Next base: position 31,677,145 of record CM068541.1, read on the forward strand.
TTTCATTGGTTGATTTTCAAGCGCATGATTCAAGTATTATTTAGGTATTCACATCAAACGGCCATAAATCATGAATCGTGCTAATTCTTGGTTCCTAGATCATCTGGGGATGGATGTACCAAACATCCATACAGTCAAAGTTCTCTAAGAGTGTGTCATGGACGCGGTTGTGAGCTGTTCCCGAGCAAGGATGTTCCAAACCATGGTTTTAAAAACGGCCGTTTAAACGGTTTTAACGGCCGTTTAAACGGTAAGGCCCCAAGCCCGTTGCAGTTTAAACACGTTTTATCGGTTTTGAAAAAAACCGCCGTTTTTTTGTTTTAACGGCCGTTAAAATCGTTTAAACAGCTGTTTAATTTTGAAACATTTTGTGAAAAAGACGGCCGTTAAAACTGTTTAATTCTGTTAAAATCCATTTAATTTCCGTTAAATTCCTTTTTTCTTTTTTTCTTTTTTGAAATTTGAATTTCAGCTCCACTTTTTTCCATTTTTTCCGTTAAAATCATTAAAATCCGTTTTTTTCCTTTTTTTACATTTTTGCCCCTGACCGTTTCAATCCGTTTTAACGGTCGTTTAAAAGGTAATGCCCCCAGCCCGTTTAACCGTTAAAACGGCCTCCAAACCTTGGTCTCATCCAACTAGTCTGTTGAGTTTGTTGACTCAGAGAGAGTAGTTTTCAACTTGCCTTTGCCTCTGCCTCTATTGCATACTTATATGCAAGCACCATGACTAGACATTGTTCGGGTCGTAGTTCTCTGCTTTCATTCTTCATTATAAATCAATCCTTAGGACTTGTCCTTTGTTGAAGATCATTGCCTTCTTGGTGGTTTGTTCCCTTCCTCTCCATATTAGTAGATTTATAATCCTTGGGGTTAAATACCCATTGATCTGAATTTAATGTTAATTGGAATCATGAATCACCCATTTATTATTGGGTCTACCTTGTTATTGCCCTTGGTAGCATAGATATGATTGTCCTCATATCTCAGGCTACACCACTCGCTGTTTTACTTCCTTTTCCCCTTTCTCCCTCACCATCATCTTCTTGTTGTTGAAATTATTATCAGTTGGGTTTGAACCCTAAATCAGACTAATGATATAATCCATCCATTTTGTTGGACTGTTGGGATTCATCTAATACATCCTAGATCAGACGGTCGATATTCGACAATTCCCTGTGTTTTGGTTCTATGGATCTTATACTAATTTGAATCCCTTTTTGTGATATGGTCCATTTGATCAATCTTGTTCTCTGGATAGGTTCCTTGCAATTGCACCATTCATTAGACAGTCCATTTGCTCTGTTGATCAGAGGCGTTCATCGACTCTAATGGCATCAATGTTGGGGCCTTAAATGCCGCATCAAATTGGTACCAGAGCTATAGATTGATAATGTGGTGTCAAAACTGTACTAATTGTTTATATGCCCAATTTTAACGACTGGGAATAGAAAACTGGAACAGATATTATCCATCTCAGAGCCTTTTTTTTGAATTGCAGCTACTAATACGCTTTCCTTTCATGACTTTCAGCTTGGATGTGGTCATGGACTTCCTGGGATCTTTACACGCATTGAAGTGAGATATCCTACACAAGCAGCTTGGATGTGGTTCATTTTCGAAGACTTCAATGCTGAGGTCCTGTGATGTCTCACCATTCCAAATGTAAATGCGAATCTCAAAAAGGAACCACATGAACCTTTGTCTACAAATGAGGCAGAAAGGAATATCCAGGCAGAGGTTCGCTTCTTTGCCGGTGACGAGTGTGAAATTCATCAACTTCTTTCTCATTTATGTGACAAGGAGTATCAAAAAGGCTCAGATTCAAGATCTGAGCATGACCTTGATGCTGGTTACGATATTGTTTTAATGGCAGAGACGGTTTACTTGATCTCCTCTCTCCAAAATCTTTATGAACTCATAAAGAAGGTTAGGTTAGCTCTTTTTCAGTTACTGCTGCTGATTTTCTTTTCATCACTATATATGCATGGTTCCCTGAGCTCTATGAATGTTTATTTGCAGTGCCTGAGCCGCCCCGCCCCGCCCCCATGGAGTTGTTTACTTGTCAGCAAAGAAGCATTATTAAAAATTATTTTGTAATTACAATTTTTTTTCTTTGGCACCAAAAAAGCACTTTTTACAAAACACCTTAGAAGGACATTTTAATAAAAGAAACACTTTTCTTGTATAGTTACCAAACGGACAGAACATCTTAACTCAAGCACTTTACATATAAGTACTATTGGGTAAGCACTTAAGATAAGCTTTAAACTCACTCAAACGCAGCCTAAAGATCACCAATCAAGCTGATTTTTGGTGTATGGGTTCACCAAGAAGTGAGAAAAAATATCTAAGGTGAGTGGTTCCAATAGAGTGTGCCAAGTGGCATTTTGGGAGGGGAGAGACTTTGAAGGCGCAGGGGACAGCAAATATTTTCTCGTCTCATCGTGTTATGATAGTAGAGATTGAACAAGAACCAGCAAGAAAACACCCCATGGAAAACACTCTAATCAGACGGCTAGAGAACACCAATCATGGTTTGTAGATCCACAAGGAGAGGAATAATCATTCATGGTCACTGGGACTGAAAGAGTGAGTCATTTGGTATCGTTTCGTGTGCTTCCGTAGTCACATAGACCTGGTCCATCGTCTTTTGGATTCTTTCTCATGGAGGGTCCATAATTGAAGTAAGCTAGCTTACTTTGTTTACTTTTTTCCTTTTGGCAAATCAAGCATTAATTACTTGCTTTAAAGCCTTAGTTGGTGTGAGCATGGTTTTAAAAACGGCCGTTTAAACGGTTTTAACGGCCGTTTAAACGGTAACGCCCCAAGCCCGTTTCCGTTAAAACCGTTTAAACACGTTTTAACTTTTTTGAATTCTGTTTTTTTTTTTTTTCAAATTTTAAATTTAAAAATTTGAATTTCAGCGCCATTTTTTCCGTTTCTTTCATGTTTTTTTTCCATTTTTGCCCCTGGCTGTTTCAATCTGTTTTAAAGGCCGTTTAAACGGTAACACCCGCAGTCCATTTAACAGTTAAAACGGCCTCCTTTAAACCTTGGTTCAAAGTCTCGGCCGCCCACGGTTCCGATCCAAACCAGGCTCTGTCTCGCCCCGAGATAACTGTTTTACAAAAGAGTCTCACATTGTCTCGGGCAAGATGGGCTGATCCGGATGGGGATCGGGGCCACCGATCCAGCTTCCGATCCCTAGACTTTCATCCTGTGGTTGTTTTTTCTTTTTTCTCAAGCTGTGCTTACTTTAAATCCTTTTTAGTCTCTCCCACTGGGCCATGGTCCATGTTACTATGTATTACTCTAATCATGTGCCCAATGTATTACTCTGCTATTTATATTTTATTTATGAATTATTAGACAAAAACTCTAGAGATCTCCAAGATGAGATATGCAGACGTGTAGGAGCTGATGGGCTACAACAAGATCATTTTAAATCAAAATCAGCTGACTCGGATGATCATAGTCATCGTTTAGTTAGAACAATTTCCAAACATATAGTCAGGTCTTTTTTACCATCCAAATGAATAAATGGATCTGATGGCCAGGAATTTTCTAGGAGGGGCCCATCATTTAGTATATACAAGAGTTTGGCAAAAAAAAGCACAAGGGTACGTGCCGAGAACTTATTGGCTATCACAGGCTTCGATGACAGGCCAAAGAAAACATTTCCCTCCGGCCAATCAATCATAACAATGTTGCTCTAGCGCCAAAAAGCCCATCCCCAGTCTCCATTGATCAATTTTGGCCCATCAGCTTGTGTAACCTCTCCTACAAAATTATCTCCAAACTTCTTGGCAAACAGGCTAAACAAATTCTCTGAACTCTGATTGCCCCAAATCAAGCCACTATTCTACCTGGGCGACTCATTTCAGATAATATTTTCCTTGCGCAAGAAGTTTTTCATACTGCTAGCAAAAAGAAAAAATGGACATGTCCAAGGCTTATGATCATATGGAGTGGGGGTTTCTAGAGGCTACTCTAAAAGTTATTGATTTCTGTCAAAAGTGGATTGATTGGACGACGAGTTGTGTTTCCACGCCCACTTTTTCTCTTATTCTTAATAGGGTGCCTTTTGGGCTCTTCTCTGCTTCCCTTGGCCTTCGGCAAGGAGACCATCTATCGCATTTCCTCTTTATCTTGGGTATGAATGATTCTCAGCTATTTTGAAAAATAAGAAACAAAATCATTTTCATGGTATCAAACTCGTCTACTCGTCTCCCTCGATTTTTCATAGTAAGGGGACATACAATATATTGAGGAAGGTATATAAGAATGACTTTGGGACCTTAGAGAAAGATGATCAGTACCTCTCCACTTGACACGTATACTACTCAAAGAAGACTAAAATGTTGAGAATCTTCTATGAGATGGATGGTTTGGATTGGCTATGTCATGCATTTAAATTTCAAAACTAGACTCCAAGAGTCTTGTATCAAATGGACAGTCTCGATTGGTCATGTCATGTCATCCATCTCTGACTCAATAAAACAGTCCAAGACACGATGATGAAGAAGAAGAAGATGAGCTTTCGAAGTGACATACTTTACAAAAGCTTCTAGAACCTTTGGGAAAGACCAACTCATCGAATTTCTAAAGGAAGCAGTGCTCAAAGACTGTTTGATCATAGCCTTATCAGCTAAGCCACTGAAATTGACACTGTCCACCGCAAGATCTTGATCCATGGCTTCGCCTGGGACGCCACAACCGAAACCCTAACTTCCTTCTTCAAGCAATACGGTCAGATCGAGGACTACAAGTCTACAATGTGGTCTTAAAATGAACGTTGCTTAAAGGAAACATGAGAAAGGAGAAAAGAGTTTTCAATCAAGCGAGCCTGATGGTTTTCAACAAAAAAAAATTACCTCTTTTTTGTGGAAAAAGTATTCCACACTTTTATCCCTAAGTTAGTGGCCCAATAAAATATTTTCTTGCCAATTTTCCAATTGCCCTCACGCCATACAACAGAAAATGCAATTTTAAAAGGAAAAGTTTTTACAGAAAACTACATGATCCGAATCGTACAGAGCCTAGCTGCGTTTGTTTTTTTTTCACACGTGTTTTTGGATATACGCACTTTGAATATACATACATTCAATGCGTGCGAATTCTAATATATGATGTTTGCATGAACTCAACAAATCACACGTAAAAATTGATTATGTGTATTTGTTTGTGTAAATGATGGTGGATATTGCATTTGATTCGGTGTATACTGTTGTATTGTATAAAATTATACATACGCGTTTCCAGACTGCCACGTGTACTCGAATATTTTTATACGATTTATATATATATATATATATATATATATATATATATATTATATAATGACTAATATTATATATAATATAATAATTATATAATATTATTTTATTATATTATTACATAATATTATTATAATATCAATATTATTAATAATATATTAATATTAATATTATATAATATTAATATAATTCATTATAAATAATATAATTAATATTAATATTAATATTGATATATTAATATTAATATATTAAGATATTAATATTAATAATATTTTTATTATATTATATTATATAATATATAATATATACAATATAATAAAAATTCTTATTTAAATATAGTGTGATGCACTATAAGTATGCCTTATGGTACAACGGCGCATATTGTAACACGCAATTTCGTACATGTTCCGATTCTTAAGGGAGGTGTGTTGCAACACGTGCCTTGGCATATATTGAGGGTCCTGGTGCATATTGTGAGTCGCGCACATTAGTGCAAGCAAACATATGTTTTTTGGCTGAGTTGCGCACAACAGCGCCAATGTGCACACATTTGTGAAAAACAAACGCAGCCTAAATGTATAATAATGGATAACGACTATTATAAAGTTACGTTCGTTTCTTTGGTTTTAAGTTTTTTTTTTTTCAAATGATGTAATTGTCTTGGAGCGTCACCATTAAAACATTTTTAATGCAGCCCACATGCATTTTTTTTTTCACAAATGGCCACATACACAATTATACTATGTATACTACAAGAACTAAAACACATGTTGATCATCTTCTCTAATGTTAATGGTGTTAACATATTTCATGATGCTATAACACACACGTGCGCACACACACATATAGATATGTGTTGATCATGCTAAATATTGCTACAAGATGCATTTTTCAAGCCCATGAATGTTTGACCCATTCTTACTGAACCTACAAACTAAAAAACAGCTCAATTGGTTATTTATAACCTTGGATTGGATAATTTTTATTATGGGCTTAAACCCAATGCTTTTTCACATGCATGTGAACCTGTTCACGATGCCCATGATAAGAAAATGCTCAAATTCAATGGCTAAGAAGCACCGATCAAGCTGATTTTTGGAATTTATGTTCATTAAGAAATGTGCTAAATATTCATGGGCCCCAAAAACATGCAATGCGATAGTGTTTGGCATTATCAACATGTCGAATAGGTATTAGCAAGGGATCGACACATCTAGTTAATTTTCTTACATTTACATAAGTGGCTTATAGTAATATATAGCATTGCAGTTAGACTTATAAAAAAAATTATCTATTTATTATATATCCATACTACGATAAAGCCAAAACCAGTATTTGGGGCACGCCGTTAACTATTAGTTGCTTATCAAAATAAAAACATAGGCACCTATTAGTTCATTAAATGCTCTTCTCTGCCAATAAAAAAAAAGTTCATTAAATGACATGTTAACCGTACACCCATTCTCACGTCATAATTACATTTTCATTACAATCTCGTGCTAACAACTTAATTACTTTTCCATGTCATGTCTAAATTAGGGAGTTTTTGGATCTTCAATTTTAGACTTGGAAAAGTCTTTTTTTTTCCACAAAAAACTTTTTTCAAAATAATAGATTGTTTGAATTACCATTTTTTAAAAAGCATTTATTACGTAAAAATATATTTTTCAAGCCAAAAAGTCTTTTTATAAAAAATAGTTGAAAGTTGTTTTTCAAGTTAAAAAACGACTTTTTTTTTAAATTTACTAGCTCAGTGAAAATAATAAACAAAGAAGAGTTTTTGGTAGAAGTCGCATTCCAAAAAAAATAAGGGAATTTTTTACATAACCCCCCTTGTTATTTTGAAATTTTGACATAACCCCCCATGATTTGAAAAAGCTGACATACCCCCCCATGACTCAGTCCATTGTCATTTGACCAGTATTGACCCGAGTTGACTACCAAATTCTGTATTAATGGATAAAAGTGCCCTTGTCTTGAACCTTAGAACAAGGATTTGGGTTTGGGCCAATACCCAAACCCCAAATCAAACATGGAAAGAGGAGATTAAACAGAAAAATAAAAACCATTGTTGGTAAACCTGAGATTTTTTGTTTGTTTTTTTTTATTTTTATGAATTAAACAAAGATTGAAAATAAATACCATAAAAATAGATAAAACTTACGAGGGAATGCGATTACTTTTAAAAATTGAGAGAACCCATCTTTCCAAAATCAATGTCTCAAAAGCTTAAAATCTAAATTGCTCTTATTCTTATTTTTCATTTTTGTTAATAATTTTTTTAGAAATATAATTGTATGCTTTATTTTTATTTTTTTTTCAAAACCTTGAGTTTTAAATTATTGCCAGGAGTAGTGGTCAGCCGGCCATGAGACTCCGGTGGATTGGTCGCCAGTGATGGGCGACCAACGTTAACCTATTGGAGTCTCCTGGCTTCATCCTCCACATCCGTTCGATTTGGGGTGTAGTTTTTTTAGCCCAAACCCTTGTTCCAAAGTTGAAAACAAGGGCGTTTTTGTCATTTAATATAAAATTTGGTGGTCAACTCGGGTCAATACTAGTCAAATGATAGTGGACCGAGTCTTAGGGGGGGTATGTCAGCTTTTTCAAATCAGAGGGGGTATGTCAAAAATTCCCAAAAATTAAAGACATTATAGCGGTGGGGCCCACTAAGAGAAGATAAAGACATTTTGCATTAAAGATGATCCAAACGATTTTTTTAAGAAAAACACATTTTCAAAAATATATTTTCAAAAACGTAATTTTTTTTAAATAAATATTTTTTGAAAAATGATGATCCAAACACCCCCTTACTTTCAATACAACCCATTGCTAACTATTTAATTACTTACTATGCAATTATTTTTATATTTCTAAAATAGTTCCTTAATAACAACTTAATTACTTTCTATGTTATTTCTTCCATATTTCCAAAACAATCCCTTAGTAACTATATGGACAGCTTCAGAATTTTGATTTTCTAATTGTGCCTTGAGTTGCCACAATTTACAGATTCCTCCCTCTAGACTAGGGCTGCAACTTGGGCGGGTTAGGTCGGGTTAGGAGTCAACCAGAGCCCAACCTGACCTTCATACCCTCTAGCCCGAGCCCAACCCGAGATCGGGCCTAACTTGCTCAGCCTGAGCCCAACCCGATTGGCTTCATCGGATTCATTGGGTTGGTCGGGTTGTACTATTTTTTGTTAAAATTAATCTAAACCCTAATCCCATTTGGCGAGACCCCCTTTTTTCCATCATCATATTCTTGCTGGATGGTGATTAGAGACATCTCACTTTGTTCTCCCACTTAGTGCATCGAATCTATCCATCGTTTTATCTCCCTATCGTAGCAGGCCATCCATTGCAGATGTTTATTTTAAGGAGCTATAGGTGCACATTAGAAGGAAAAGAAAGAGGTGGCTGTTTGGATCGCCATTTGACGGCATTAGAGACTAACTCAAATGCTTCGATTTGGGGATAGGATGGCAACAGTTAATGCAATAGCAATGGCGGCAGCAGCAGTGGTGGATTCAAAGGCAACAGTGGCGGATTGAACGGCAACAGTAGCAGTGGACTTGTCGGGCACAACGACGATGGTGTTAACAACATCTTTTTCCCCTACTCATTCTCTTTGTCTAAGAGAGGAGGGAGAGAGAGTGAGAGAAAGGGTTTGTTAAAAGATAAGAGAGCTTATATACTAGAAGTTTGATTGGGTTCGGGTTGGGTCGGGTTGCATGAGACCTCAGCCCGAGCCCAACCTGAGTTTCAGTCGGGCTTTAACATTTAAGCCCGAGCCCGAGCCCGAGTCTTATAAACTCAATCCCAGCCCGACCCGAAGTCAGGTTAAGCCGTCAAGCTCGGGTTGAGCCCGCCCAAGTTGCAGCCTTACTCAATACTAATCTTCCAAAAAGGCGGCCCCTACATTCACTTACGTGGAAAGCAGCACGTGCAATCCACTAGTTAAAAATAAAATAGCTAAAATGCTCTCACTTGCATTCAACTTTTAGTAGATATTACAAGGATGTTTTAAGAAGAAAAAAAAAAGTGGCAAAAAATGCCGCCGACAAATACGAATAAAGGGGTGAGCCTCATTATAATATAGATATTTTTTTTTCTAAGTGATTTGAGAGCATGGTCCCCCACCACCTAATGTGACTAAAATAGGTTAAACACACCCCACTTTTACTAATCTGCGACTGATCTCGTTTAATTTCCGGCGTTAATTGTCTCTATCGCACTTGATTCAACAAAGAGAAAGGTAAAGGTAAAAATAAATAAAAAGAGAGATGAACAATTAGTTAAAGAGTGAACAATTCAAGTATTCAACTTTGGCAAGCACGCGGTAAATTATAAACACACGGCACACATGTTTGGCTACCCGTTATGGAAATCGAGGATCAACCATACAAACGATGGCCCACACAAAGAAGAGAAAAACAATCACACGCACACAAGAACACAGATTCACATGGTTCACCACTGAAGAATACATTCACGGCATGACAATGTCAATAGCTTCCATTATATAAGTATTAAAAAATACTGAATAATCTAAAAATAGTGGCCATCATATGAGTCGCAAAGCAATAAAGAATCCCGCTCAAAATAGGAAATTATGTAATTTCTCCAAAGAAATCTTATCCAATGGCCCGACGAACGGGGTTTGGGCCAAAACCTTACACAGGCCCACCAACAATAATAATAGAATTTGAGAAGCCCATTCTTGTGGGAGGATTCGGCAGATCTTGATACACGTATCAAGGAGATTGGATGTTTGAAACACTTATCGACTCTTACTCTCGTCTTACAGAGCATTGTAGACTTAAACAAAGTCGTCAACTGCATACAGTGGGAAGTGCTAAAGGGTTACGTCCAAATCTCAGTAAGACATTCCTTCGATAACATGGTTACAGACGAAAATAACAGTGTAGGTATATACAAAGTTGATATGTCCAACGGAGGCACTCTTCTTCTTCCTACTAACACCCAAGTCTTGGTCATAATTGAATGTGAAACCCCACCATTATCAAGATTTAGGAATCTGAGACTCCCGAAGAAGTGTATGTTCTTGTCCTGCAACTTAATGGATTGTTTGGTGAAAGGGGATGAGATGGAAGAGAACACATTAACACATTTAGAGGATTTGAAACTTCGTGATATCAAGAATTTGAAGGTTTTGTGGAAGGGCGTGGTGTCGTGTGGTAGTTTCGGAAACTTAAGAATCTTGTTAATTTTCTCTTGTCCTGATTTGAAGAATCTCTTCTCCTTCAAACTTCTTCTGCATCTAAAAAACATTGAATATATCCATGTCAAAAATTGTAAACTAATGGAGGAGATAGTGATTCCAGATGGGGAATGTTGGGAGGATGATGCTACCACTACTACAATTGTTCTCCCGAGGTTGCGTGCTTTGTTGTTGCAGAGTCTACCAAAACTGCACACTATCATCTCTGGAAAAACGTTGGCCTGTGATTTACTAATGTATTTTGAAGTAAAAGAATGTGGAGAAGTGAAGAAACTCCCTTTTAGGGCTGATGGATTATCTAATTTGGAGGAGATTAATGTAGAGAGAGAATGGTGGGAGGCACTGGAGTGGGATGATGCCAATACCAAGACCCTCCTCCAACCGCATTTCCCAGCAAGTGGATTGCCTGAATCGATGACCATACAGAGAATAAGGGAAGCCTACGGCTACGGATACTCATTGAAAAACTTCTTTGACACGTAGGATAAGTAAAGAGCAATACACATGATGGACGGTTGAAGAAGCAGTACGTGAACTCCGCAATCCCACACCGAGGAAGGTAAGTGAACATTATTGTAAATTTTAGGGAAATATTTACATTGCTAGAGATGGACATTTGACCCATCTCTAGCTAGGCAGACCTTAAAACCAATATCTGGCATGATTGGTCATGAGTTAGTCTTTTTCATTGGTTGATTTTCAAGCGCGTGATTCAAGCATTATTTAGGTATTCACATCAAACGGCTATAAATCATGAATCATGCTAATTTTTGGTTCCTAGATCATCTGGGGATGGATGTACCAAACATCCATACGGTCAAAGTTCTCTAAGAGTGTGTCATGGACGCGGTTGTGAGCTGTTCCTGAACAAGGATGTTCCAAGCCATGGTTTTAAAAACGGCTGTTTAAACAGTTTTATCGGCTGTTTAAACGGTAACGCCCCACGCCCGTTTCCATTAAAACCGTTTTAACACGTTTTATCAGTTTTGAAAAAAACGGCTGTTTTTTTTCTTTCTGATTAGTAGACTTGGATCTAATGGATCGAGCAGAACATTCATCTTCTTGCTATAGCCACTAGTCCGTTTTTGGTTGTTTTAGCATATCAACTATTCTTGTTTCTAATCTGTATTTTATTTATAGTACTTGTAGCAAAGTCCTCTCTGCTAATTTATTCTATAGTACTGTAGGACAGGTGAACTACAATTTTGTGATATTGTTGAGGTTATAACATAATTGTTTTGTTCTTGGAGACACGAGCGTTGTTGGAAATGCCTGTACGCTTGAAAGGAGTGGAACCATTTGTAGGAAAACGAAAAACCCCAGCATGATTCAATGCATCATAAAACATACTCCACCCCTTTCTATGCTAGTATTCTCATTTTTTCGGTTGCCTATTTTCATTATGAAGTAAAAATATGGGCAACCATGCTTTAAAAAAGCTTTCTGAGGCAATGCCATGAGGCTCGCCTTGCCTTGAGACTCTAAGAAACAGCCTCAAGGCTATAGCCTTAGTGGTCATTTCTGAGGCTTCAGCCTCAATTCACCGAGGCTATCGCCTCGAGGCGCACATGACACTATAGCCTCACTTGAACATGTTAAAACCCGAAACCGTAATCCTTGATGTGACCATATTTTGTGTTTTTACCTTATTTTTCATAACTACATGTAAAATTTAATCATTTTTCCTTTTTTAATGGTTTGGAGAAGATGAGAGGGGTTTCTAAGAAGAATGAGAGTAGTGATTGTTGTAGATAAGATGTGGCATGAAAGTTTAGGGCTTGCTTTTGTTATTTTTTAAGATTTGATATCAGTATTCAGGCATTCCCGACAGCTTCGCTCGTAAGGTAAAAGTTATAGCCTAAATTACTTTTATGATTATTTAAATTATTTTTTTCACATGATATGTTTCTCATTTTTTTAGAATTAATTATATATTTTTAAAAATTTTTGGGCACTTTTTAAAAAAAAAATTGAGGCTTAAATGAGGCTTACGCCTCGGTACTACCTTGAGGCTACACCTCGTCTTTTTGAGACAAAACGCCTCAGTTCCCGAACTAACCTTTTTAAACTTTGTAGGCAACAAGCTTTGGAATAATCCATTGATTAGAAAAGTAGGATTATTTGGTCTATACTAATCTCCTAATTGTTTAATATCAACCATAAAACTAAATAGATTTTAATTGTTCATCTCAGATGGTATGCCTTAGAACTTTTTCCTTTCATCTCCCATTAGTTGGTTAATTATATATTTTAGAGAGAGGCCCACCAGTCTCTCAAAAATATCTTGAAATTCAACAAAGAGCTTCTAAAGTGAAGGGGAGCATCTGTCTCTTGTTTTGATAGAACAGACTCGTTATGTTGATATATAACGAATATTTGCATATGCATTCCCTCACTTTTTACAAATAATTTTCTTGATGCAATGGCTTTTGAAGAATACTGTTGTCCATTATATGTGAATTGCATCAATAATTGTGAGAAATCCCATAAGATTTGGGAGAAGCTAATGATCGAGCTCCCAACACCATGTTGCAATGTATGACTTTTTCAATGTACGTGTTGTATTAAATTAAAAAAATTACTCAAGCTCGATAAACCCAATTTATTATCATCTCTTTCGACTCATAGAAACTCAATCCCCACCATATGAGTTTGAACAGCAGACCATCCTTGGCCACACGTCTATTCGCAGATGATTGGCTTGAAGAATCTTCATTATGAACCAATGAAATCCCTCGTGATTTAAGATCACACTTGATATTGAGGCTTGAAAGATTTTGCATTGTCATTCTGGAGATTGTGTGTGGAGTACTGATTGTAAGGTCTAGATTTCTATGTTGGCTAATATTAAACAACCATTTACCCCAGAAGATCGACCTGTTGGGGTATACATAGCTGTTTTGCCTCCAACAGGTCGATCTTTTGGGGTAAATAATAATAATATTTTGATCAAAACCAGTTCATAGACCTTCTGCTTATTTAAGGCTCTGTACGGTGATCAACAAAAAGTTTTACAGAAAAGGATTTGTATGTTAGAAAGTGTAGATACAGAAAAAGTTTTATGGCATTTATATGCAAAAGTTATTTCTAGAAAACGTATTGAGGGCACAACCATATAGAGCCTAATATTCTGCCATAATGATTGGTTTGGTTGAGGTCCAAATACAGCTGGACAAGGTTTCACCACGTGGTCAATAGATCCAATGATCTTGATTTGTGGTAGAATTTCTCTTTATTTACACATTTTTATCTATACTATTATAAAGCCACAACCGGGGTTGCCACCCACGTTTGTGACAATTAAAGGCCACTCTACTTTAAAGCAAAAATCTTACCTCATTGAGAAGCCAAAACCTGGGTTGGGGGTACACCCGCGTGTGTTGGGGTATGCCCAACCTCCATGAGGGACCATAACATAACCCACGTGGTGCACTCTTAGAGACCACTGACCATATGGATGTTTGTCCCATCCCTATGTGGACCTATATACTAAGTATCAGGCTCATTAGTGATTTCAATCCTTCAATAATGCTCGAAATCTATGATTAAAAGTCAACCAATGAAAATCACTCCAATCAAATCTTTAAAAATCACTAATCAGGTTGATTTTTTGCATGTAGGGCCACCTAGGGATGGGGCAAACATAAATACGGTCAGTAATCTCTCAGAGTGTACCATGTATGTAAGGTGCACGGGCATCGCAGAGTGGCGTTCCCATAGTATTTAATTATAATGAGACGTGGAATGGAAGAGGGAAGGGGGAAGAGGGAAGGAGGGACTCACACGACGGTGTGGTCTAATCATTGGATTTGACTTCTCTGATTGGTAATTTCTAACCATAGGATTTGAGCATTTTAATAGGGTGATTTGTGGTAGTTGTATAGCTTTCTTTTGGGTGCTAAAATCCAACTACTAGGCTGCATTTGGGTAAGCTAAAAAATTGTAATACGCCAACTTTTGGCTGTTCTTAAGCACTTATTGAAAGATAATGCGATTGGTAAAACTTAAAAAATACTTTTTTAAAGCCCAATTAGCTCCCAAATCGGCACAAGCAAAAGCTGTTTCTGAGTGAATTCTGCTAATTACTTTTGTGGGAAACCGTTCTTAAAAATTCATTACAAGTTTATACTTTATAAATTTTTTTTTCTTTGCCACAAAAAACACTTTTTTATCAAACACCTTAAAAGGGCATTTTAATAAAAAAAAAAGTACTTGTATAGTTACCAAACGGACAAAACATCTAAACTCAATCACTTTACATATAAGTGCCCTTGGGTAAGCACTTAAGATAAGCTTTAAACTCACTCAAAGGCAGCCTAAAGATCACCAATCAAGCTGATTTTTGAAGTATGGGTTCACCAGGAAGTGAGAAAAAACATCCCTAAGGTGGGTGGCTCCAATAGAGTGTGCCAAATGGCATTTTGGGAGGGGAGAGACTTTGAAGGCCCAGGGGACAACAAATATTTTCTTGTCTCATCGTGTTGTGATAATAGAGATTAAACAAGAACCAGCTATACACCAACTAGAAAACACCCCATGGTAAACACTAATCAAACGGCTAGAGAAGAGCAATCATGGTTTGTAGATGCATAAGGAGTGGACTAATCATTCATGGTCAATGGGACTGAAAGAGTGAGTCATGTGGTATCGTTTTGTGTGCCTCCACATTCACATAGACCTGGTCCATCGTCTGTTGGATTCTTTCTCATCGAGGGTCCATAATTAAAAGTAAGCAAGCTTACTTAGTTTACTTTTTTCCTTTTGGCAAAGCAAGCCTTACTTGCTTTAAAGCCTTGGTGTGAGCATGGTTCAAAGTCTCGGCCAATCCTATCTAAACCAGGCTCTGTCTCGCCCCGAGATCACTGCTTTACAAAGGAGTCACCTTGTCTCGGGTGAGATGGGTTGATCCTGTTCTGGATCAGACCGATCCAGATCGGGATCGTAGCCCCCCGATCCAGCTTGGTGTGAGAGAATAAAGATTGAAGCTTTGCTGTCTTAGAATTTGACGTAGAAATATGTTTTTCTTTTCTAAAGTGCGTCGTGAGTGTTTGCTTTAAAATAGTACTGATTAAAGCTTCGGTTGCTTTTTCTTTTTTCTTTTGACAAAAGCAGGCCTTGCTTACTTTAAAGCCTGTTTAGTCTCTCCCATGGGCCATGGTACTACGTTTGCTTTCCTTAAAAGAGCTTTTTTTTTTTTTTTTTAAGAGATAGATAGTAAAACCAAGGTTTAAAAGAGGCCGTTTTAACGGTATAACGGACGGGGGGTGTTACCGTTAACATGGCCGTTAAAATGAATTGTAACGGACACCAGTCGTTAAAACGAGAAAAAAAACAGCCGTTATTTTTTAAGCGTCAAAACAGTTTTTAACGTAACGGGCTTGGGGAATTTCCGTTTTAACAGCCATTAAAACAGTTTAAACGGCATTATTTTAGACCGTGAATAAAACCAAATACTAAATGCATGCTTTCCCTTCATCTTCATCCTCCCGCCCTCAACCTTGGGTTGTCCGTGCCAGACTATCCAACAAGACCCAGTTCCAATTGTCTAGTTATGGGCCCAATTTATCTTTATACGTACCCCTAAATTCCTAATGGCACACTGTTTGAAACTACATATCCATGCACGTTTGGTCCACTTCTTTGTGGACTTAATTGGTGATTTCTAACCGTTAGATCTGAACATTTTGGGTGCTAAAATCTAACTGCTAAAGATAACCAATCAAGAATTATTATTGGTGTACGAGTCCACCAAGAGTTGGGTCAAATATCCATAAGCCCAATGGCATTTGGGGAGGAGAGAGACATCAAATTTTGGAGGCTCCAGGGGACACCAAATATTTTCTTGTCTCAACGTGTTATAATTGAAGAAGAACCAGCTATACAGCAGCTAGAAACCACCCCATAAAAAACGCATCAATCCAACGGCTAGAGAACACCAATCATGGTGGTGGGCTAATCATTCATGATCGGTGGGTCTGAAATAGTGCGTCACGTGGGATCGTTTTGTGTGCCCCACCCAATGTTATGAAGTACAAAGATGGTGGTGAAAAGAGAAAAAAGTTGAAATTTCAGTCTGATCTGGAGGGTACGTGAGGACAATGGAGAAGCACAATTATTAGAAAGACCAACGAGCTGTATCAGTCCTCATGAATGTTTAGACCACCCCTCGATGGACCTCGGAACCAAAAATCTGCCTGATTGGTGATTTCTATATCCATTGGCTGTTAGTATCGCAAAAGTTTCTTGAATCCGAAAGCTAGAAAAATCACCTGTGAGAAAATGTTCAAATCAAATGGCCATTAATCACCAATCTGGCTAATTTTTGTTGTGTGAGTCTACTAAGGGGTGTGCCAATCATTCATAGGGTCAGTGGCCTCGAAAGATTGCACCACATGGCACTTTTAAGGGTACGTGACGACAATCTTTGCTGTAAAAATATTATTCCAAATGGCGATCATATGAGTCGCAAAGCAATAAAGAATCCCGCTCAAAATAGGAAATTATGTAATTTCTCCAAAGAAATCTTATCCAATGGCCCGACGAACAGGGTTTGGGCCAAAACCTTACACAGGCCCACCAACAATAATAATAGAATTTGAGATACCCAATTCGCATAAAACACTACATATGCCCTCTCAAAATCTAAAACATATGCCCGCAATCCATCCTTTTCTTCCTATTAAGACTTAGAACAAGGTTTAAAAAACGGAAATGGCCGTTATAACAGATTCGGACCTACCCGTTACGTTATGGACCGTTAAAACGCCCAGAAAATAATGGCCGTTATTTTCCGTTATAACGAAAATAACGACCGTTATTTTCTGGAAAATTTTGTGAAAAAAAAGGCTGTTATTTTCATTTTTTTTCTGTTATATTCCGTTATTTTTCATTTTTGAAATTTTGAAATTCAAATTTTAAATTTTAAATTTTGAATTTTAGCACCACTTTTTCCATTTTTTTCTGTTATTTCCATTATTTTTCGTTATTTCCTCATTTTTTTCCGTTTTTGCCCCTGAACGTTTTTTTTTCGTTATAACGGAAAAAGCGGTAACGCCCCCAGTCCGTTATACTGTTATACCGGTCCCCTTTAAACCTTGACTTAGAATACCATAGTAAAACGTTGATGACAGGGCTGCAGTAGTTGGCACATGGATTTTGTAAGGGCTGACCACCTCGGCCTAACCACAGACGTACCCAGGGCGTACTCGAATACTTTTTACCAAAACAAGAGTAAAACCAAGGTTTAAAGGAGGCCGTTTTAACGGCTAAACGGACTGGGGGCGTTACCGTTTACACCGATTAAATGGTCGTTAAAACGGATTGAAACGGTCAGGGGCAAAAATAGAAAAAAATAGATTTTAACGATTTTAACAGAAAAAGTAGCGTTGAAATTCAAATTTTAAAATTTGAAAATTTAAAAAAAAAATGAAATTTAACGGATTTTAACGGAAATTAAACGGATTTTAACAGAGTTAAAACCGCGTTGAAATTCAAATTTTGAAATTTAAAAATTTTTAAAAAAAATGAAATTTAACGGATTTTAACAAAATTAAACGGCTGTTTAAACAATTTTAATGGCCGTTAAAACAAAAAAAACGGCCATTTTTTTCAAAACCAATAAAACGTGTTTAAACGGTTTTAACGGAAACGGGCTTGGGGCGTTACTGTTTAAACGGCCATTAAAACCGTTTAAACGGGCGTTTTTAAAACCATGAGTAAAACTTCTATCACAACAACTGCAAATCACACAATCACAAGCCAATAAATTCTAGGTGCGTGCACAAGTGCTTTTTACAACGTACAAGTTCTTTTGCCTCGATGTGTACGTGCCGGGAACTCATTGGCTTGTGATTGTGTGATTGGAAGGGCGTTGTGATAGAAGTTTTACTTCCAAAATACTTACCTAGGTGTGTGGTGAGGCCGACGTGGTCAGACCGTACAAATTCCACGTGCTGACTGCTGCAGCCCTGTGTCATCAAAGTTTTACTCCAATACCATCCTCCATCACTCCGGAGCTTAGTTGTTAAATTGGGATACTTCAAAAGTTTGAGAAAAGTTCGGTTATAATCTAAAAGTTCGGTGTTAAAAATTTGATTAAATATTCGAAGAACGGCAATAGTTCGTAAGTCCATTTATTCGTGTTTAATTCGATTGTGATATAAAAATCCGCTGTTAAAAACTCGTCAAATATATAAGTGTGCAAGATAATAGTATATGCAATTAGAGAAATATGTATATATGTATACACGCGTACGTGTCCGACTATTGGTCCCAAGCTTATAACCAACTGAAATAAGTGGTTAGTTCAATTAACCACCTTGACCTAGCTGGGCTGCTGGAGTCACTTGGCTCAGTTCTCAACTTGGAACGGGCCACCAGCCATTTGTGCATACGCACCAAAACATCAGCATGATTGATGATTTTTAGCCGTTGAACACATGCTTGAATATGACGGCTAGAGTCAGTCTTAAAAAGTGTTAAAATCTAATGCTAGATATAACTAATTAGGGTAATTTTTGGAATGTTTATGAAAGGTTAGAGTCGGTGAACTAAACATCCATAATCGTGGGCCTATGAACATGGCCTGCATAGGGATATTAGGACCATTAGATAGGCTGGAGCAAAACCCCGCTGAAGCAAAATGCCACCTTAATTCTCCCCGCTCAGGTGGAGCAAAATCCCGTTGAAATAGATATTGGCGGAAGCAGCGGCGGAGCCAGGATTTTGCTCTAGGGGGGGCACAATCCTTGCAGTATACTAGGAGATGACACGTGACATGTTCTTAGAGATGACCACTGTATAGATATTTGGCCCATCTCTAGGTGAACGTACATACCAAAATTCATCCTGATTAGTAATTTCTATCCACTGGATTAAAGTCTTTTTCATATTTTATTTTCAACAGTGGATTTTGAGCATTATTTGGGTTACTTGGATCTAAAGGCTCAAAATTACTAATCAGGCACATTTTTCTTATGTACATATATCTAGGGATTGCCCAAACATCCATATGGTCAGTGACCTCTAATAGTATGCCACGTGGTTCACACTGTGGTCTTGCATCAACGTTGACAATGGACCTCCATCATCAAACTTCTACTCTTTAATAATGGTAAAAGTTAAGGAGTGAGAATTTTTTGATGTTTGAAATCTTATAGAGGCGTCAAACTGCATCTAAAAGTGCCATGTGACACATTATTAGAGATTTATGATCGTACCAATGTTTGAAACATTTCTAGGTGGACGTACCAAAAATTAGTCTGATTGATATTTTCTGGGCATTGAATCTCAATATCCAAAATAATTTTGAATCCACGGTTGAAATTCAACCCATGAAAAGAATTCAAATCTAATGGTTAGAAACCACCAATCCAACTGATTTTTTTTCAGCATTGCTATCTAGGGATGTTTAAACCATCCATACAGTCATGGATCTCTAACTATCTTCCAAGTGACATTTATATGTGCGGCTTGGATGCTGAATGTGTAGGTAAAATTATTCTGTCGAAACTGCTAAATCAATAATACACAGGCTTTAATGATTCGGATGTGAACGCAAATTCAGTCAAAAAAAAGTAAAAAGTATGAAAAGACACACATACCCCTATCAATATAAACAATTGGAAAAAGTAAAATAGACGTGGGATGAAAAAGTAAAAAATTAAATTTCAAAGAGATTTTCGGCAACAAAAATTTTTTTGTCGTGGGAATTGAAAATAGAGGGGGGCACGTGTCCCCCTGACCCCTTACTGGCTCCGCCACTGGGCGGAAGGATACCATCTAACCCCGTTATGGTGTTGCAGCGGAGAGAGACAGAATATGGTGTTGTAGGAGAGAGAGAGAGAGCTAACCCTCAGATGGAGATGGGGTTGGAGTGAAGGTGTGGGGACCGTGGGTAGGGTAGAGAGGAAGATAACTTTGGGATTCTGAAGGTTTTTTTCTCCTTTTATTTATTTTTTTCTTCAACCGAACAAAAAGGCCAACTTATTCGTCTACATGTATAAACGCGTTGTAATCGTTGGATCTCAATTATTCCGTAATAATACAATCTTTTACATATTCCCCGGTTTGATTCGGTTATGCCGGTAAAACTTCGCAACTAGGGTTTTTTTTTTGGGTCGTGATGTAACAAGGCATACCTGAGATCTTTTCATTTGCGGAAGCGGCATTTTTGGTAGTCACCACTGCC
Organism: Euptelea pleiosperma; assembly: GCA_035048495.1. Classification (NCBI taxonomy): domain Eukaryota; kingdom Viridiplantae; phylum Streptophyta; class Magnoliopsida; order Ranunculales; family Eupteleaceae; genus Euptelea; species Euptelea pleiosperma. Next base: position 31,697,856 of record CM068541.1, read on the forward strand.
ATCTGGGCCCACTGACCTCATGGATGTTTAGCCCACCCTTTAATATACATTCATACAAAAAATAAGGCTGTTTAATGATTTTTAGCCGTTGGTTTTAGTACTCAAAAAATGGTTGTATTCAACGGCTATAATAACGCCTTGAATGGTGCTAAAAAGTGTTAAAATCTAATGGTTATAGATTACCAATCAAGGTGATTTTTGGTATGTATATCCACCAAGGGGTGGGATAAACATCCAAGCGGTCAGTGGACCCAGATGGCAGCCGTGACTACCAAAAATGCCGCTTCGGCAAATGAACAGTTTCAGGCATACCTTGTTACATCTTTTTCCTTTTTTTTTTTTAATAGTCACCATCGTGGGAGGGCGATGAGCAGGTGAAACCTGGACCGGTCAGAGCCGGTAAAGGAAATTTCTATTCCTGGCACAACTGCTCAAAGGAGGAAATCTTCGAGTAAAACTTCTGTCACAATCGGATTGCAAATCACAACCAATGAGTTCTCGGCACGTATACCTCAAAACCAAAGCACATGGGTACGTTGCAAAAGTACTTGTGTACGTGCTGAGAACTCATTGGCTTGTGATTGTGTGATTTACAATTTCTTGTGATAGAAGTTTTACTCGAAATCTTCCCGTGTGGGTTTGACCCCACGACCTCCAAAGAGGTGAATACACACCAACCATTTGAGCTGTCATGTTGGGTGTACTGGGCAACTAGGGTTGGTTGCTCTAATTATGATAAGATATTGGTGTTGGATTTGACGGAGTAGAAAGGGGTGGATAATTTCTAACCATTGGATTTGAGCATTTTAATAGGGTTATTTCTGGTCGTTGGACAGCTTTTTTTATGCTACTATCTTCTTGCTTTTTGATAAGTAGGATGCTAATATGTAACTGCTAAAGATCACCAATCATGCTGATTTTTAGTTTATGGGTCCCACCAAGAGCTGGGTCAAATATCCATAAGGTCAAGGCGCTCAATAGAGTGCCATGTGGCATTTTAGGAGGGGAGACTTCCAACTTTGAATGTCCCGTCGACAACAAAAATTTCTCGTCTCAGCGTGTTAATGATATAATTGAACATGGAAACAGCTATACACCAGCTGGAAACAACCCCATGACAAACGCTCCAATCCATTTGTCCGTCCATAAGATGAGTAAAACTTCTGTAACAATCGGATTGCAAATCACATAAACACAGCCAATGAGTTCTCGGCACATACACCTAGAAAGCAAAGCACATGGTACGTTGCGAAAGCATTGCAAAAGCACTTGTGTACGTGTGCCGAGAACTCATTGGCTTGTGATTGTGTGATTTACAATTTCGTGTGACAGAAGTTTTACTCATCCATGGTTCGTGGGGCTAAAAGTGTGTCACGTTCGCGTCGTTTTGTGTGCCCCTCTAATTTTACTTTTTCTTTTTGGGTCGGGTTCCGTGACAGATTTAAATGACAGGTAGTACAGGGACACAATATAAGCCACGTGACACACTCTTACAGGACTCGGACCGTATGGATGTTTGTCCTATCCCATCCCATGGTGGACCTAGGACCAAAATCAGCCTGATTAGTGATTATAGGCTTTGGATTGGACTTATTTTCATGGGCTGATCTTAACTGTGGGAATTTGAGCAGTATTTGAGGTACAAAGATCCAACGCTTATAAATCAATAATCAGGCTGATTTTTGGTTTGTTGGTCCACCATGGGATAGGACAAACATCCATACGGTCATAGTCCTGTAAGAGTGTGCCACGTGTTTTGTATTGTGTCCCTGTCATTTTAGAACTGTCAACCCCGCCCGATCCTTTTTTTTTTTTTTTTTTTCTCCCTGTGGGGTCAGAATTGTAGAAACTTCTATCACATGAAATTGTAAATCACACAATCACAAGCCAATGAGTTCTCGGCACGTGCACAAGTGCTTTGCAACATACCATGTGCTTCGCTTTTAGGTGTACGTGCCGAGAACTCATTGGCTGTGTTTGTGTGATTTGCAATCCGATTGAGACAAGTTTTACTCGACAAAATGCAGTATCTTCCGGAAGACTTGCCTGACCATTCATGGTCAGGTAGATACCTGACCACCCACAATATAAGCCACGTGGAAATTTATTAGAGGACACTGATCGCATAGATGTTTGACCAATCCTTAGGTGGACCTACCAACCCAAAATGTTCCTTGTCAGTGATTTCTAAGCGTTAGTTGAATTCATTTTCTTTAGTTGATTTTAGCCGTAGGAATTTGAGGATTATTTACCATTATTTCCATATAAAGATCCAACGGTTTTGAAATAACTAATCAGGCTGATTTTTGGTTGTAGGTCCACTTACAGATTGGTCAAACATCTATAGGGTCAGTGTCCTCTAATAAATTTCCACGTGGCTTATATTCTGGGTGGTCAGGCTACCTGACCACGGGTGGTCGGGGAAGTCTTGCTCCTGCAGCTGCTTGATCATTTCATGCTTTATGAACCTGAGGAGAACGCAGGGCCCACGTACAGACATACAAAAAAAAAGTGGGGCCCAATTTTCAGTCCATCTTTATTTCTACCATCGTTTCTCAAAGATTCCTTTATTCCATTGCCCACCCACCGTCTAATTTACCTCTCCCTCAATTTCTTTCTTTGTATCTGGTTTCTGTATGAGGTTTTTTAGACTGCTAATTACTTGGTTTCTTTTCTCTTCTATTTCCCATTGTCCAATGGATCCTCTCAATGTTGTTGGGCCGGGAATTGAAGTTGTGAAAGGAGTATGTGCTCCTCTTGCACGCCGGATCAATTATCTCAAAAATTTCAAAGACATCATGGACAACCTGAAAAGGAAGGAAGTAGAGCTCACAGCCAAGGAAAGAGACATAAACATGGCGTTGGAAAGAGCCGAGCAACAGAAGAAACCCACAGAAGAGTTACGGGTTTGGATGGAGCATGTTCTAACTATCAAAAATCAAGTGAGTAACATAGAAAGAGAATTGCAAGAAAATCAGAGATGCTTTCATAATTGTTGCTCTCGCTTAAAGCTTCGTAAACTTGTCTTTAAAGTGACGGAACAGGTGCTTGAACTTTTAGCAACCAGCAAATTCCCGAATGGATTTCTAGTCGATCAATCACCGGATAGAGCACTCGTATTGCCTTCTTTGTTGTTAGTTGGCAAGTCGACGGCTGAAAAGACATTGGATGTGATCTGGAATTCCTTGATGGATCCCGAGATTGGGATGATCGGTATCCACGGCATGGGGGGTGTCGGTAAGACGACGATCATGAAGAACATCAACAATCGCCTGGCGGCAACCTCCCACTTTGATAAGATCATATGGGCCACTGTATCAAGGGATTTGAATTTAAAGAGGTTGCAGGATGACATTGCTCATCAATTGAAGTTGGACCTATCCGAATGTCTAGGCGAAGTGAACCGAGCTGCCGGGTTACAAAAGACACTGAAGAAAGCCCATAAATTTCTCCTCATCTTAGATGATGTGTGGGATAAAATCCCCTTGGACAAGGTGGGGATTCCTGAACCCAATAAAGAGAACAACAACTGTAAGATAGTTTTGACAACTCGCTCTCTCCGGGTTTGTCATTTCATGGAGACCCAAAAGAATATTAGAGTGGAGCTTCTGTCTGAAGTGGAGGCGTGGAACCTGTTTGTGAGCAAGGTAGGTGACCAGATCCTGATGATTTCTGGCATCCAACCGGTCGCTAGAGACGTCTTACACGAATGTGGTCGTTTGCCACTTGCCATCATCACAGTAGGCTGTGCAATGAGAGAAGAAGGCGACATTAGGGTGTGGAGGAGCGCTTTGAACGAGCTGAAGAACTCACCGACAGAGATTCAAGGTATGGAAGATGAGGTATTTAAGCCTCTAAAATTCAGTTATACTCATTTAAGAAATGATACGCTCCAAAATTGCTTCTTGTATTGCTCACTTTTCCCTGAGGACTACGAAATAAACTCCAATGTACTGATTGAGTATTGGATGGCGGAGGGGTTGATAGCTGAAGTGGGGGACAGAGTAGCGAAGATTGACAAGGGGTTCATGATATTGAAAGAGCTAAAAGATGCTAACATGTTGCAGGATGGACCTGTAACGACAAGTGCATCTATAGTGATGCATGATTTGATCAGGGATCTAGCCATTACCATTGGTAGAGAGGAGCTTGGATTCTTGGTTAAAGCTGGCATTGGATTAGAAGAATCACCAATGGAGGGGGAATGGACCAGGGCTAGAAGAATTTCGTTGATCAGAAATAAAATTGAAGCACTTCGGGAGCAGCCGGTCTGCCCCAATCTATCAACGTTGTTACTTCAAGAGAACCCTCTTAGACAAAACATCCCTCGTTCATTCTTTAGTCAAATGCATGCTCTCCAAGTTCTCAACCTATCTGATTCTCAGATCTCACTGTTACCATCCTCATTGTCCAACTTGGCCAACCTTCGTGCATTATTTTTAACAAACTGTAAGGATTTGAAGACACTGCCATCAATAGCAAATCTTAAGGAACTACGGGTCCTGAATCTGTCTGGCACTTTCATTAGGGAGCTACCACAAGGGATGGAAGGATTGGTTAATCTCAGATCCCTTGATCTGTCTGGTATGAGTGAATTGAAGAACATCAAAGTCGGAATGATACAGAAACTCTCTCTTCTTGAAGACTTGCGGGCTGATAGAAGCCCATTCTTGTGGGAGGATTCGGCAGATCTTGATACACGTATCAAGGAGATTGGATGTTTGAAACACTTATCGACTCTTACTCTCGTCTTACAGAGCATTGTAGACTTAAACAAAGTCGTCAACTGCATACAGTGGGAAGTGCTAAAGGGTTACGTCCAAATCTCAGTAAGGCATTCCTTCGATAGCATGGTTACAGACGAAAATAACAGTGTAGGTATATACAAAGTTGATATGTCCAACGGAGACACTCTTCTTCTTCCTACTAACACCCAAGTCTTGGTCATAATTAAATGTGACATCCCACCATTATCAAGATTTAGGAATCTGAGACTCCCGAAGAAGTGTATTTTGTTGTCCTGCAACTTAATGGATTGTTTGGTGAAAGGGGATGAGATGGAAGAGAACACATTGACACATTTAGAGGATTTGAAACTTCGTGATATCAAGAATTTGAAGGTTTTGTGGAAGGGCGTGGTGTCGAGTGGTAGTTTCGAAAACTTAAGAATTTTCTTAATTTTCTCTTGTCCTGATTTGAAGAATCTCTTCTCCTTCAAACTTCTTCTGCATCTCAAAAACATTGAATATATCCATGTCAAAAATTGTAAACTAATGGAGGAGATAGTGATTCCAGATGGGGAAGGTTGGGAGGATGATGCTACCACCACTACAATTGTTCTCCCGAGGTTGCGTGCTTTGTTGTTGCAGAGTCTACCAAAACTGCACACTATCATCTCTGGAAAAACGTTGGCATGTGATTCACTAATGTATTTTGAAGTAAAAGAATGTGGAGAAGTGAAGAAACTCCCTTTTAGGGTTGATGGATTATCTAATTTGGAGGAGATTAATGTAGAGAGAGAATGGTGGGAGGCACTGGAGTGGGATGATGCCAATACCAAGACCCTCCTCCAACCGCGTTTCACAGCAAGTGGATTGCCTGAATCGATGACCATACAGAGAATAAGGGAAGCCTACGGCGACGGATACTCATTGGAAAACTTCTTTGACATTTGGGATTAGTAAAGAGCAATAATACACATGATGGACGGTTGAAGAAGTGGTACGTGAACTCCGCAATCCAACACCGAGGAAGGTATGTGAACATTATTGTAAATTTTAGGGAAATATTTACATAGCTAGAGATGGACATTTGACCCATCTCTAGCTAGGTAGACCTAAAAACCAATATCTGGCGTGATTGGTCATGAGTTAAGTCTTTTTCATTGGTTGATTTTCAAGCGCGTGATTCAAGTATTATTTAGGTATTCACATCAAACGGTTATAAATCATGAATCGTGCTAATTTTTGGTTCCTAGATCATCTGGGGATGGATGTACCAAACATCCATACGGTCAAAGTTCTCTAAGAGTGTGTCATGGACGCGGTTGTGAGCTGTTCCCGAGCAAGGATGTTCCAAACCATGGTTTTAAAAACGGCCGTTTAAACGGTTTTAACGGCCGTTTAAACGGTAACGCCCCAAGCCCATTGCCGTTGAAACCGTTTAAACACGTTTTATCGGTTTTGAAAAAAACCGCCGTTTATTTGTTTTAACGGCCGTTAAAATCGTTTAAACAGCTGTTTAATTTTGAAAAATTTTGTGAAAAAGACGGCCGTTAAAACTGTTTAATTCTGTTAAAATCCATTTAATTTCCGTTAAATTCCATTTTTTTTTTTCTTTTTTGAAATTTGAATTTCAGCTCCACTTTTTTCATTTTTTCCATTAAAATCATTAAAATCCGTTTAATTCCATTTTTTCCCTTTTTTTACATTTTTGCCCCTGACCGTTTCAATCCGTTTTAACGGTCGTTTAAAAGGTAACGCCCCCAGCCCGTTTAACCGTTAAAACGGCCTCCAAACCTTGGTCTCATCCAACTAGTCTGTTGAGTTTGTTGACTCAGAGAGAGTAGTTTTCAACTTGCCTTTGCCTCTGCCTCTATTGCATACTTATATGCAAGCACCATGACTAGACATTGTTCGGGTCGTAGTTCTCTGCTTTCATTCTTCATTATAAATCAATCCTTAGGACTTGTCCTTTGTTGAAGATCATTGCCTTCTTGTTGGTTTGTTCCCTTCCTCTCCATATTAGTAGATTTATAATCCTTGGGGTTAAATACCCATTGATCTGAATTTAATGTTAATTGGAATCATGATCCACCCATTTATTATTGGGTCTACCTTGTTATTGCCCTTGGTAGCATAGATATGATTGTCCTCATATCTCAGGCTACACCACTGGCTGTTTTACTTCCTTTTCCCCTTTCTCCCTCACCATCATCTTCTTGTTATTGAAATTATTATCAGTTGGGTTTGAACCCTAAATCAGACTAATGATATAATCCTTCCATTTTGTTGGACTGTTGGGATTCATCTAATACATCCTAGATCAGACGGTCGATATTCGACAATTCCCTGTGTTTTGGTTCTATGGATCTTATACTAATTTGAATCCCTTTTTGTGATATGGTCCATTTGATCAATCTTGTTCTCTGGATAGGTTCCTTGCAATTGCACCATTCATTAGACAGTCCATTTGCTCTGTTGATCAGAGGCGTTCATCGACTCTAATGGCATCAATGTTTGGGCCTTAAATGCCGCATCAAATTGGTATCAGAGCTATAGATTGATAATGTAGCGTCAAAACTGTACTAATTGTTTATATGCCCAATTTTTAACGACTGGGAATAGAAAACTGGAACAGATATCATCCATCTCAGAGCCTTTTTTTGAATTGCAGCTACTAATACGCTTTCCTTTCATGACTTTCAGCTTGGATGTGGTCATGGACTTCCTGGGATCTTTACACGCATTGAGGTGAGATATCCTACACAAGCAGCTTGGATGTGGTTCATTTTCGAAGACTTCAATGCTGAGGTCCTGTGATGTCTCACCATTCCAAATGTAAATGCGAATCTCAAAAAGGAACCACAGGAACCTTTGTCTACAAATGAGGCAGAAAGGAATATCCAGGCAGAGGTTCGCTTCTTTGCCGGTGACGAGTGTGAAATTCATCAACTTCTTTCTCATTTATGTGACAAGGAGTATCAAAAAGGCTCAGATTCAAGATCTGAGCATGACCTTGATGCTGGTTACGATATTGTTTTAATGGCAGAGACGGTTTACTTGATCTCCTCTCTCCAAAATCTTTATGAACTCATAAAGAAGGTTAGGTTAGCTCTTTTTCAGTTACTGCTGCTGATTTTCTTTTCATCACTATATATGCATGGTTCCCTGAGCTCTATGAATGTTTATTTGCAGTGCCTGAGCCGCCCCGCCCCGCCCCCATGGAGTTGTTTACTTGTCAGCAAAGAAGCATTATTAAAAATTATTTTGTAATTACAATTTTTTTTCTTTGGCACCAAAAAAGCACTTTTTACAAAACACCTTAGAAGGACATTTTAATAAAAGAAACACTTTTCTTGTATAGTTACCAAACGGACAGAACATCTTAACTCAAGCACTTTACATATAAGTACTATTGGGTAAGCACTTAAGATAAGCTTTAAACTCACTCAAACGCAGCCTAAAGATCACCAATCAAGCTGATTTTTGGTGTATGGGTTCACCAAGAAGTGAGAAAAAATATCTAAGGTGAGTGGTTCCAATAGAGTGTGCCAAGTGGCATTTTGGGAGGGGAGAGACTTTGAAGGCGCAGGGGACAGCAAATATTTTCTCGTCTCATCGTGTTATGATAGTAGAGATTGAACAAGAACCAGCAAGAAAACACCCCATGGAAAACACTCTAATCAGACGGCTAGAGAACACCAATCATGGTTTGTAGATCCACAAGGAGAGGAATAATCATTCATGGTCACTGGGACTGAAAGAGTGAGTCATTTGGTATCGTTTCGTGTGCTTCCGTAGTCACATAGACCTGGTCCATCGTCTTTTGGATTCTTTCTCATGGAGGGTCCATAATTGAAGTAAGCTAGCTTACTTTGTTTACTTTTTTCCTTTTGGCAAATCAAGCATTAATTACTTGCTTTAAAGCCTTAGTTGGTGTGAGCATGGTTTTAAAAACGGCCGTTTAAACGGTTTTAACGGCCGTTTAAACGGTAACGCCCCAAGCCCATTTCCGTTAAAACCGTTTAAACACGTTTTAACTTTTTTGAATTCTGTTTTTTTATTTTTTTAAATTTTAAATTTAAAAATTTGAATTTCATCGCCATTTTTTCCGTTTCTTTCATGTTTTTTTTCCATTTTTGCCCCTGGCTGTTTCAATCTGTTTTAAAGGCCGTTTAAACGGTAACACCCGCAGTCCATTTAACAGTTAAAACGGCCTCCTTTAAACCTTGGTTCAAAGTCTTGGCCGCCCACGGTTCCGATCCAAACCAGGCTCTGTCTCGCCCCGAGATAACTGTTTTACAAAAGAGTCTCACATTGTCTCGGGCAAGATGGGCTGATCCGGATGGGGATCGGGGCCACCGATCCAGCTTCCGATCCCTAGACTTTCATCCTGTGGTTGTTTTTTCTTTTTTCTCAAGCTGTGCTTACTTTAAATCCTTTTTAGTCTCTCCCACTGGGCCATGGTCCATGGTACTATGTATTACTCTAATCATGTGCCCAATGTATTACTCTGCTATTTATATTTTATTTATGAATTATTGGACAAAAACTCTAGAGATCTCCAAGATGAGATATGCAGACGTGTAGGAGCTGATGGGCTACAACAAGATCATTTTAAATCAAAATCAGCTGACTCGGATGATCATAGTCATCGTTTAGTTAGAACAATTTCCAAACATATAGTCAGGTCTTTTTTACCATCCAAATGAATAAATGGATCTGATGGCCAGGAATTTTCTAGGAGGGGCCCATCATTTAGTATATACAAGAGTTTGGCAAAAAAAGCACAAGGGTACGTGCCGAGAACTTATTGGCTATCACAGGCTTCGATGACAGGCCAAAGAAAACATTTCCCTCCGGCCAATCAATCATAACAATGTTGCTCTAGCGCCAAAAAGCCCATCCCCAGTCTCCATTGATCAATTTTGTCCCATCAGCTTGTGTAACCTCTCCTACAAAATTATCTCCAAACTTCTTGGCAAACAGGCTAAACAAATTCTCTGAACTCTGATTGCCCCAAATCAAGCCACTATTCTACCTGGGCGACTCATTTCAAATAATATTTTCCTTGCTCAAGAAGTTTTTCATACTGCTAGCAAAAATAAAAAATGGACATGTCCAAGGCTTATGATCATATGGAGTGGGGTTTTCTAGAGGCTACTCTAAAAGTTATTGATTTCTGTCAAAAGTGGATTGATTGGACGACGAGTTGTGTTTCCACGCACACTTTTTCTCTTATTCTTAATAGGGTGCCTTTTGGGCTCTTCTCTGCTTCCCTTGGCCTTCGGCAAGGAGACCATCTATCGCATTTCCTCTTTATCTTGGGCATGAATGATTCTCAGCTATTTTGAAAAATAAGAAACAAAATCATTTTCATTGTATAAAACTCGTCTGCTCGTCTCCCTCGATTTTTCATAGTAAGGGGACATACAATATATTGAGGAAGGTATATAAGAATGACTTTGGGACCTTAGAGAAAGATGATCAGTGCCTCTCCACTTGACACGTATACTATTCAAAGAACACTAAAATGTTGAGAATCTTCTATGAGATGGATAGTTTGGATTGGCTATGTCATGCATTTAAATTTCAAAACTAGACTCCAAGAGTCTTGTATCAAATGGACAGTCTCGATTGGTCATGTCATGTCATCCATCCCTGACTCAATAAACAGTCCAAGACACGATGATGAAGAAGAAGAAGAAGATGAGCTTTCGAAGCGACATACTTTACAAAAGCTTCTAGAACCTTTGGGAAAGACCAACTCATCGAATTTCTGAAGGAAGCGGTGCTCAAAGACTGTTTGATCATCGCCTTATCAGCTAAGCCACTGAAATTGACACTGTCCACCGCAAGATCTTGGTCCATGGCTTCGCCTGGGACGCCACCACCGAAACCCTAACTTCCTTCTTCAAGCAATACGGTCAGATCTAGGACTACAAGTCTGCAATGTGGTCTTAAAATGAACGTTGCTTAAAGGAAACATGAGAAAGGAGAAAAGAGTTTTCAATCAAGGGAGCCTGATGGTTTTCAACAAAAAAAAATTACCTCTTTTTTGTGGAAAAAGTATTCCACACTTTTATCCCTAAGTTAGTGGCCCAATAAAATATTTTCTTGCCAATTTTCGAATTGCCCTCACGCCATACAACAGAAAATGCAATTTTAAAAGGAAAAGTTTTTTCAAAAAACTACATGATCCGAATTGTACAGAGCCTAGCTGCGTTTGTTTTTTTTTCACACGTGTTTTTGGATATACGCACTTTGAATATGCCTACATTCAATGCGTGCGAATTCTAATATATGATGTTTGCATGAACTCAACAAATCACACGTGAAAATTGATTATGTGTATTTGTTTGTGTAAATGATGGTGGATGTTGCATTTGATTCGGTGTATACTGTTGTATTATATAAAATTATACATACGCATTTCCAGACTGCCACGTGTACTCGAATATTTTTATACGATTTATATATATATATAATATAATAATTATATAATATTATTTTATTATATTATATTATATTATTACATAATATTATTATAATATCAATATTATTAATAATATATTAATATTAATATTATATAATATTAATATAATTCATTATAAATAATATAATTAATATTAATATTAATATTGATATTGATATATTAATATTAATATATTAAGATATTAATATTAATAATATTTTTATTATATTATATTATATAATATATAATATATACAATATAATAAAAATTCTTATTTAAATATAGTGTGATGCACTATAAGTATGCCTTATGGTACAACGGCGCGTATTGTAACACGTAATTTCGTACGTGTTCCGATTCTTAAGGGAGGTGTGTTGCAACACGTGCCTTGGCATATATTGAGGGCCCTGGTGCATATTGTGAGTCGCGCACATTAGTGTAAACAAACATATGTTTTTTGGCTGAGTTGCGCACAACAGCGCCAATACGCACACATTTGTGAAAAACAAACGCAGCCTAAATGTATAATAATGGATAACGGCTATTATAAAGTTACGTTCGTTTCTTTGGTTTTAAGCTTTTTTTTTTTGCAAATGATGTAATTGTCTTGGAGCGTCACCATTAAAACATTTTTAGTGCAGCCCACATGCATTTTTTTTTTCACAAATGGCCACATACACAATTATACTATGTATACTACAAGAACTAAAACACATGTTGATCATCTTCTCTAATGTTAATGGTGTTAACATATTTCATGATGCTATAACACACACGTGCGCACACACACATATAGATATGTGTTGATCATGCTAAATATTGCTACAAGATGCATTTTTCAAGCCCATGAATGTTTGACCCATTCTTACTGAACCTACAAACTAAAAAACAGCTCAATTGGTTATTTATAACCTTGGATTGGATAATTTTTATTATGGGCTTAAACCCAATGCTTTTTCACATGCATGTGAACCTGTTCACGATGCCCATGATAAGAAAATGCTCAAATTCAATGGCTAAGAAGCACCGATCAAGCTGATTTTTGGAATTTATGTTCATTAAGAAATGTGCTAAATATTCATGGGCCCCAAAAACATGCAATGCAATAGTGTTTGGCATTATCAACATGTCGAATAGGTATTAGCAAGGGATCGACACATCTAGTTAATTTTCTTATATTTACATAAGTGGCTTATAGTAATATATAGCATTGCAGTTAGACTTAAAAAAGAAATTTATCTATTTATTATATATCCATACTACGATAAAGCCAAAACCAGTGTTTGGGGCACACCATTCACTATTAGTTGCTTATCAAAATAAAAACATAGGCACCTATTAGTTCATTAAATGCTCTTCTCTGCCAATAAAAAAAAAGTTCATTTAAGGACATGTTAACCGTACACCCATTCTCACGTCATAATTACATTTTCATTACAACCTCGTGCTAACCACTTAATTACTTTTCCATGTCATGTCTTAATTAGGGAGTTTTTGGATCTTCATTTTTAGACTTGGAAAAGTCTTTTTTTTTCCACAAAAAACTTTTTCCAAAATAATAGATTGTTTGAATTACCATTTTTTAAAAAGCATTTATTACATAAAAATATATTTTTCAAGCTAAAAAGTCTTTTTATAAAAAATAGTTGAAAGTTGTTTTTCAAGTTAAAAAATGACTTTTTTTAAAATTTACTAGCTCAGTGAAAATAATAAACAAAAAAACAGTTTTTGGTAGAAGTCCCGTTCCAAAAAAAAAATAAGGGAATTTTTTACATAACCCCCCTTGTTATTTTGAAATTTTGACATACCCCCAAATCAAACATGAAAAGAGGAGATTAAACATAAAAATAAAAACCATAAAAATAGATAAAACTTACGAGGGAATGCGATTACTTTTAAAAATTGAGAGAACCCATCTTTCCAAAATCCATGTCTCAAAAGCTTAAAATCTAAATTGCTTTTATTCTTATTTTTCATTTTTGTTAATGAATTTTTTAGAAACATAATTGTATGCTTTATTTTTATTTTTTTTTTCAAAACCTTGAGTTTTAAATTATTGCCAGGAGTAGTGGTCAGCCGGCCATGAGACTCCGGTGGGTTGGTCGCCGGTGATGGGCGACCAACGTTAACCTATTGGAGTCTCCTGGCTTCATCCTCCACATCCGTTCGATTTGGGGTGTAGGTTTTTTAGCCCAAACCCTTGTTCCAAAGTTGAAAACAAGGGTGTTTCTGTCATTTAATATAAAATTTGGTGGTCAACTCGGGTCAATACTAGTCAAATGACAGTGGACCGAGTCTTAGGGGGGTATGTCAGCTTTTTCAAATCAGGGGGGGTATGTCAAAAATTCCCAAAAAATAAAGACATTATAGCGGTGCGGCCCGCTAAGAGAAGATAAAGACATTTTGCATTAATGATGATCCAAACGATTTTTTTAAGAAAAACACATTTTCAAAAATATATTTTCAAAAACGTAATTTTCTTTAAATAAATATTTTTTGAAAAATGATGATCCAAACACCCCCTTGCTTTCAATACAACCCATTGCTAACTATTTAATTACTTACTATGCAATTATTTTTATATTTCTAAAATAGTTCCTTAATAACAACTTAATTACTTTCTATGTCATTTCTTCCATATTTCAAAACAATCCCTTAGTAACTATATATGGACAGCTTCAGAATTTTAATTTTTTAATTGTGCCTTGAGTTGCCACAATTTATAGATTCCTCCCTCTAGACTAGGGCTGCAACTTGGGCGGGTTGGGTTGGGTTAGGAGTCAACCTGAGCCCAACCCAAGATCGGGCCTAACTTGCTCAGCCCGAGCCCAACCCGATCGGCTTCATTGGGTTGGTCGGGTTGTACTATTTTTTGTTAAAAATCCAAACCCTAATCCCATTTGGCGAAACCCCCTTTTTTCCATCATCATATTCTTGCTGGATGGTGATTAGAGACATCTCACTTTGTTCTCCCACTTAGTGCATCGAATCTATCCATCGTTTTATCTCCCTATCGTAGCAGCCATCCATTGCAGATGTTTATTTTAAGGAGCCATAGGTGCACATTAGAAGGAAAAGAAAGAGGTGGCTATTTGGATCGCCATTTGACGGCATTAGAGACTAACTCAAATGCTTCAATTTGGGGATAGGATCGCAACAGTTAATGTAATAGCAATGGCGGCAGCAGCGGTGGTGGATTCAAAGGCAACAGTGGCGGATTGAACGGCAACAGTAGCAGTGGACTTGTCAGGCACAACGACGATGGTGTTAACAACGTCTTTTTCCCCTTCTCATTCTCTTTGTCTAAGAGAGGAGGGAGAGAGAGAGTGAGAGAAAGGGTTTGTTAAAACATAAGAGAGCTTATATACTAGAAGTTTGATCGGGTTCGGGTTGGGTCGGGTTGCATGAGACCTCAGCCCAAGCCCAACCCGAGTTTCAATCGGGCTTTAACATATAAGCCCGAGCCCGAGTCTTATAAACTCAATCTCAGCCTGATCCGAAGTCGGGTTGAGCCCTACTCCAGACTAATCTTCCAAAAAGGCGGCCCCTACATTCACTTAGGTGTAAAGCAGCACGTGCAGCCCACTAGTTAAAAATAAAATAGCTAAAATGCTCTCACTTGCATTCAACTTTTAGTAGATATTACAAGGATGTTTTAAGAAGAAAAAAAAAAGTGGCAAAAAATGCCGCCGACAAATACGAAAAAAGGGGTGAGCCTCATTATAATATAGATATTTTTTTTTCTAAGTGATTTGAGAGCATGGTCCCCCACCACCTAATGCGACTAAAATAGGTTAAACACACCCCACTTTTACTAATCTGCGACTGATCTCATTTAATTTCCGGCGTTAATTGTCTCTATCGCACTTGATTCAACAAAGAGAAAGGTAAAGGTAAAAATAAATAAAAAGAGAGATGAACAATTAGTTAAAGAGTGAATGGTATCAATTCAAGTATTCAACTTTGGCAAGCACACGGTAAATTATAAACACACGGCACACATGTTTGGCTACCCGTTATGGAAATCGAGGATCAACCATACAAACGATGGCCCACACAAAGAAGAGAAAAACAATCACACGCACACAAGAACACAGATTCACATGGTTCACCACTAAAGAGTACATTGACGGCATGACAATGTTGAGAGCTTCCATTATATAAGTATTAAAAAATAATAAATAATCTAAAAATAGTGGCCATTATATGAGTCGCAAAGCAATAAAGAATCCCGCTCAAAATAGGAAATTATGTAATTTCTCCAAAGAAATCTTATCCAATGGCCCGACGAACGGGATTTGGGCCAAAACCTTACACAGGCCCACCAACAATAATAATAGAATTTGAGATACCCAATTCGCATAAAACACTACATATGCCCTCTCAAAATGCGATCTCTTCCAAGAACACTGGCCCATGAATGAATGTTTAGCTCACCTTTTGGTGGACCTACGTAACAAAAATTAGCCTGATTTGTGATTTCCAACTGCTCGATCTAAGTACTAAAAAAATAAAAATAAATAAATGAACAAATTGCTCGAATCCAGTGGCTATAATTCATCCCATGAAAATGGTTGAATCCAACTATTCCAAATCACTAATCAAGCTGATTTTTTGGTGTAAAGGTTCACAAGGAGTGGGCCAAACTTTCATGGGCTCATGCACTAGGACGAACTGCTATGATGGTTTTTTGGGAATGTAACAAAGTTTACTCCTATGATGGCCAGTCGCCTCAGTGGACCTGCTAACCAAACATTAGCATGATTAGTGATTTCTAAGCATTGGTTTGAAGTAATTTTCATGGGTTGATTTTAACCGTAGGAATTTGAGCATTATTGAGCGTTATTTGGGTGCAAAGATCTAAAGGTTATAAATCACTAATCAGGCTGATTTTTGGTTTGCACGTCCACCGGGAGATTGGGCAAACATCCATACAGTCAGCGCCCTCTAATAGTGTGCCACGTGAGTCGTACTGTGGGTTGTGAGCGGCTTCCGTCACAACATCTTGTAACAGAAGTTTTACTCGTCAGGTAGCACCATTTTGTTACTCACGGCTGCCATCTGGGCACACCTCTTGGTAGACATTCGTACCAAAATCAGCTTGTTTGATGCTTTTTTAGCTGTTGGCTTTAGTATCTAAAATAAATGGTTCAATCTAACGACTAAAATAAAATCTAATCGCTAGAGATTATCAATCAGGGTGGATTTTGGTATGTATATCGACTAAGGGGTGGGCTAAACATCCATGTGGTCAGTGGACCCAGAGGGCAGTGAACCTTTGTACTCAAATAATGCTCAAATTACTACGGTTAAAATCAACCCATTAAACAAACTTCAATCCAATGCTTAGAAATCACTGATCAGGTTTATTTTTGGGTTGTAGGTCCACCTAGCGATTGTCCAAACATGAGTAGAACTTGTGTCACAAGATGTTGTGACGGAAGCCGGTCACAACACTCAATACGAGCCACGTGGCACACGATCAGAGGACACTGACCGTATGGATGTTTGGCCAGTCCCTCGGTGGTCCTACAAACCAAAAATTAGCCTGATCATTGATTTACAGCCTTTGGATTTTTGCACCCAAATAACGCTCAATAATGCTCAGGTTTCTACCGTTAAAACCAACCCATGAAAATAACTTCAATCGAATCTGTTAGAAATCACTAATCAAGCTGATATTTTGTGTACCAGTCTACCGAGGGACTGGCCAAACATCCATACCGCCATCGTCCTCTAATAGTATGCCACGTTGCTCGTATTGAATGCTGTGACCGGCTTCCGTCACAACATCTTGTGACACAAGTTTTACTCTCCAAACATCCATACGGTCAGTGTCCTCTTAAGAATGTGCAACGTGGTCGAGTGTCAGCGAAGGTTTACTCCTATATGGTCACACTTAGATGAGGAAACTACTCTCTGTAGCAATAGTATCAAGGCTCTGTACACATGCGAGATCTGAATCCCAGGTCTTCTAGATAAAAATCAACATGATTGATTATTGCAACCGAAGAATATCTATTATATTCTCTTACAACTTTGAGGGTCCCAATAAAGTCTACACGTTTAATGGTTGTGATCGTTTAATCACATTCATTTTTGGGTTAGGAGATCTCCTAGTCAACTTTTTTACTATCCAAATGAATAAAATGGATCAGATGGTTAGGACTTTCCTTGGAGGTGCCAGTCCCAATTCCCAAATCTAGGGTTATCTACCGTATATACAAGAGTGTGGCTATACTTAAAGATCCACTTAGCAGGTTAACGGGCCCACACCTGTTAAACTTTATCTAGCTTGGTCCCTAGTGACACACACCAAGCTTAAACGTGGTCCCTCACACTGGATCATTCCTCAGTGAAAGCAAGGAGGCCTCCATACAGCACAGAGACAGACAGACCACTCGATAGTTAGGTATCATAACAATAGAAGGCAATGAACCGTTGTAAATCAATCGTACTGAAATCAGCGAAGTGCACTGACACTGTGGGACCCACGACCTAACAAGACAAACCGTAGTGAGGCCCACTCTTCCAAATCTGACGGAGCAGTGGAAACCTACAAACTCCTTCACCAGTTTCTTGCAACGGCAGTTCAGACCTATTCGCTGGAGTGTCATTAGAGTTTTCTTTACGCAGCATGAGAGAATTTTGAAGCAGCGGGATTTTTGAAGCAATGATCGCACACCACATATACCTGAGTTTTAGGATTTTAAGGGTTTAGGGTTTTTGAAGAAGCGGTCGTATGCCCAATGATGGCACACCACATATACCTGAGTTACTTTCTAAAAAGTTTTTTTTTTTAAATAAAAACCTAAAACTCAGGTATATGTGGTGTGCCATCATTGGGCACATGATCGCTGTTTCAAAAATCCTGCCGCTTCAAAATGTTTCTCTACATGAAGCCGAGATAGCAGACACAATGGGGTCCACTTCATTAATCCCATGTTACAAGTATTAAAAGGAGATCGAGAATATCTCTAAAAAGGTACAAATGAGAGAAAGATAAAAAGAATCAAAAATGTAAAAGGAAAAAGGGAAGGGTGAATCACTCCAAAACAGTATCGAAACTAAGCACCTTGTCGCGGAAAAAGGCACTTCTCATCTCTGTAGAGATGCTACCCCAACAAAATAGGACCCCCTAAGGATCGCGAACGGCAACATCAACATCTTCCAAAGAAGTCGCTGTTGGATTCTTTATCTCGATGATGTCGATAATCAATTAAACATCGAGTTATTACTTAGGATCGTGATTAACATGATTTTCGAGGTCCTCTAATGAATGTACAGAAAGAAGAAGAATGGTGTACCTTTCTCCATTGGCACAACAGGTTTTCTTGGCGTTTAAATCATTGAAGACAAAGAACGATGATGAATGAGGGAAGACTCGGTTCTTCTCTCTCTAATCTTCTTGTATGCACACTCCAATGAGAACTTACATTGATGGGAATGACTTGTGCTCCTTTTACAGATGGAGAGAAGGAACCCAAGATCTTAAGAATAGAAATACTAGAATTCTAACTCATCAAGAATCCTAATGCAATTAGAAACTTTCCACTTGCTAATTTTAATGAAAGTGTAGGTGGAGGTTTATGAAACTCTTAATATAGAATCCAAGTCTTTTAGGAAACCAAAATCAATGGGTCACATGATGGACTTCTTATGGGCCACATAATGCTAACAGCCGTCCCCTAGATGATGAAGAAATCTGAGGCCATCCACCTAACAAGACCCCGATGGACTCCAATAGTGCCCAAGCAAAGCCCATGTGTGCTATAAAGTATGACCACTTTTGCCTGACAAAATCACAATGCACAAGTAGATGATTTGTAATCTCCCCGTTAGATTTACACATAACACTTCACCAATATCCACTTTCTAACAATCAAGTTCTCAATAGTAAGGAGTTTATTCAAGGATGCTACCCATGCAAAAAAAAAAAAAAAAGAACTTTCAAGGGTACTTTAGACTTCCATATTCTAAGACAAAGGAAAGGAGAATTATGAAAGGGAGATAGGGCTGAAGACTCGTAAAAATAACGAACTGAAAAACACCCCAATTTGGAATGAGCCCAAGATAAGTGATCATCCTCTGTGTTTATGACTAGGTAATGTTTTAAACATTCCTTCAAAATTTCAACTTGCTCATGTTCCTACTCAATATATTAAGGAAGGTGTAAAAGAATGACTTTGAACATGGTTAGAAATTACGATATTAAAATGCTTAGATCCAATAGTTATTGTTTTCCAATTGAACTTATTTTTGGTGTGTAAATCCATCAAAAGGTTGACCAAACATTCATAAGGTCAATGGGACTTATAGAGTGCTCCACGTGGAATTTTGGTAGGGGGACTTCGAACGTTGGAGTCCCGAGGGGACATCAAACTCGGACTGAATGACTTGAACCTTGGAGCAAGCACGTTTTTGTTGAGCTGCATTGATAAGCAACAAAGCTGACTCCCCACTTGACACGTAACACTCAAATTTGACTAGAATGTGGAGAATCTTCTATGAGATAGATAGTTTAGATTGGCCATGTCATGCATTTAAAATTCAAAAATAGACTCGAAGGAATCAGTCCAAGACTCTTTCATGTCATCCATCCATGGATGAAAGTCTTGGAATCGGAGGCTAGATCGGTGGGCTCCAATCTCGATCTAGATCAATCCGATCCAGAATAGGATCGACCCATATTGCCTGAGAAAAAATGAGACTCCTTTGTAAAACAGTGATCTTGGAGTGAGACTGAGGTGGCGTTTAGTAAAACTTTTATTCAGACCTTAAGTCTGAATGGGTTGAAATTCAGTGATTTCGGTGATTAAGTGGCGTTTGGTAAACAACTTAAGTTCTGAATAAAAGTGAAATTCAAATATAAGCAAAAAGTGAACTGGGGGTCACTTAATGCGGTAAGTAGTTTTGGCGAAAAGCATCTCCAAAAGAGATTCTAAGATTCTCTCTTAAATACTCATAATGTCATTTTCTTAAAGCTTTCTCTTTTAAAAACTTACAAAAGTGTCCTAATAAATATTTTAAAATACCCACAATGCCCTTGACTTAATTTTAAGACTTAAGACATTTACTCCAATTTAAACATAAGTCATTAAGCTATCAGACCTTAAACATTAAAGTTTTTAGATCTGATAAATTAATTTACCTAACGCCACCTCTGGTTTGGATCGGATCAGTGGGCTCCGATCCCGATTCGGATTACCCGATCCAGACCGGGATTGGCCAAGACCTTGAACCATGGTTATGTGGGACAGCATAATATAACTAATCACAAAGAATGGTTGCCTATAATATGTAGACCAAACCTTAGCAGGTTAGCAGTCCCACACGTGTGAAACTCTATCTATCTTGGTCCCTAGTGACACATGCACCAAACTTACATGTGGTCCCTCACACCCAATCATTCCTAAGTAAAAGCAACGAGACTTAATGGCCTATGAAGCCATACCTTTTTTTCAAAATTACATCAATAACAATATATTAAGGGACAACGGCCATTATAATGTTACATCTGTCTTTTTCGTTTTAGGCCTTTTTTGGCAAATAGCGTAACAGTCTTAAAGCGTCAACGTCAAAGAAACTAAGGCCATGCTTGGTTCACTGCACTGGGATGCATTTTGCACTCCAATGGAAATGCAGTGAGTAGCAATGCACCCACTTGCCATGGTTTTTGGGCTGCACTTGCTTGCATCTATTTTGTTAAGGAGAGGGCTTAGCAATCACTCTTGCACGCCAGCTCATTTGCACGCCCCCAACCAATCACATGCATTCCAAAATTGTGGTGAGCCAAACAGGGCCTAAAATGCTCTCGCTTGCATTCAACTTTTAGTAGATATCGTACGTATTTTTAGGTGAAAAAGTGGCAAAAAATGCCACCGACCAATAATGAAAAAAAGGGTGAGCCTCATTATAAGCAATGGTAGAGAAAGGTTGATTTAATAAGTGATTTGAGAGTATGGTCCCCACCACCCAATGCGACTAAAATAGGTTAAACACACACCGCTTTTAGTGACCCGTGGCCAATCTTGTTTGGTTTCCAGTGTTAATTGTCTCTATCGGACTTGACTCGACAAAGAGAAAGGTAAGAGGCGAAAGAAGAAATAAAAAGAGAGATGAACATTCGGTTAATTATTATGAGTAAATGGTATCAATTCAAGTATTCAGTTATGGAAAGCACACGGTAAATTATAAACACATGGCATACATGTTTGGCCGACATCGTCCAATATGAAAAATACCCGTTATGGAAATCGAGGATCAACCACAAACGATGGCCGAAACAAAGAAGAGAAAAACAATCACACACAAGAACACGGATTTGCATAGTTTACCACAAATAATACATCCACAACACCCCTTAGTTGGGGTTGGGTGGGACCCCTACCAGAACAATTTTGAAAGATCGCTAGGAAATGAGTCAGGATCAATAGTAAAATCAATATCAAGAGAGCAAAAAGAAGTTAAAATATCAGAAGAGCGATTACTCTCTAATGGCAGAATGAAAAGTTGCCCGATCAAAGGAAGGCACCAAAGCGGAAATACGATGGAGGTAGAAAAGAGCTTCGGTCCGTCACGGGGTTATGTGTGGTGAGGCCGAGGTGGTCCGTCAGTGCAAGGTGCAAAATCCACGTGCCGAGTACTGTAGACCTGTCATCGCCGCCGATGACAGGGCCCAGTCATCAAAGTTTTTCTCCATTTTTGTTGAGCTGCATTGATAAGCAAAAAAGCTGATCAGCACCTCCACGTGACACGTACCACTCAAAGTTGACTAGAATGCCGAGAATCTTCTATGAGATGGATAGTTTGGATTGGCCATGTATTTCAAAAATAGACTCGAAGGAATCAGTCCAAGACTCTTTCATGTCATCCATCCAAGGTTGAAAGTCTTGGGATCGGAAGTTGGATCGGTGTGCTCCGATCTCGATCCGGATCAGTCCAATCCAGAACAGAATCGGCCTATCTCGCCTGAGACAAAGTGAGACTCTTATGTAGAACAGTGATCTCAAGGCGAGACGGAGACTGGTTTGGATCGGATCAGTAGGCCGGGATGGGCCGATACTTTTGAACCATGGTTATATATATGGGATAACGTAATGCAACTAATCACAAAGAATGGTTGCCTAACATGTAGACCAAACCTTAGCAGGTTAACGGGCCCACACCTATGAAACTTTATCTCCAGGTTTAAAAGGGACCGTTATAACGGTCTGGGGGCGTTACCATTTTTTCCGTTATAATGAAAAAAACGTTCAGGGGCAAAAACGGAAAAAGAATGGGAAAAACGGAAAATAACAAAAAAAAAATAGAAATAACGAAAAAAAATTGCACTCAAAAACAGAAAATAATGGAAAAATAACATAACAACGGCCTTTTCACATTTTCCCAGAAAAATAACGGTCGTTTAGGGTAACTGCCATTATTTTCGTTATAACGGAAAATAACTGCCATTATTTTCATTATAACGGCCGTTATTTTCTGGGCGTTTTAACAGTGCGTAACGTAACGGGGTAGGTCCGAATCCGTTATAACGGCCATTATTTTCGTTATAACGGCCGATTTTTAAACCTTGCTTTATCTATCTAGGTCCCTAGTGACACACCAAACTTACACGTGGTCCCTCACACTGGATCATTCCTCAGTAAAAGCAAGGACCTATGTGAAGCCATATATGCTTTTTCTTTCAAAATTACATCAATAACAATATATTAACGGATAACGGCCATTATAATGTTACATCCGCCTTTTTGGTTTTAAGCCTTTTTTGGCAAATAACGCAGCGGTCTTAAAACGTTAACGGCGTAACGTTTTTATAACCATTCCCACGTGCATTTTTTTTTTTTTTTGCAAATAGCCAGATACACAATGATTATCATCTTCTCTGATGTTAGGTGTTGATTATGTTCACGTATAGCCATGATGCATTTTTCAAGCCCATTGACTCATGAATGTTGGGCCCATTCTTGCTAAACCTACGCGCCAAAAAACAGCTTGATAGATGATTTCTAGCCTTGGATTTGAAGAATTTTTATCATGGGCCTTTTCACATGTGAACCTGTTCATGATGCCCATGAGAAGAAAATCCTCAAATCCAATGGCTAGGAATGAATCACCGATCAGGCCGAGTTTTGGAATTAGAGGATGTGCTAAATATTCACGGCCCCAAAAAGTGCATTGTGATAGTGTTCGGCATCATCAACATGTGGAATAGGTATTAGTGATCGACACCTCAAGTTTTCCTATTTTACACATGTGGCTTAAAGTAATGGCTCAGGCTCTGAGGACTCCCTTTTTCTGACCGGGCGCTCGGCCATGGATTTCACCAATCCAACGGTGGTTGTCAGCGCTCTCAAAAGTGATGCCAGCTTGGCGCTGATAACCACCGTTGGACTCTTGAAATCCATGGCCAAGCACGCGAACAGCAAGAGGAATGCTGTCCACAAAAAAATGATGTTCAAAAAATAAATAAAAAACCTATGCCTGAATTTTGGTGAGGATGATGTCTTCACCATATAGATCACCCCTACAAAAAATCACCTCATTCTGAAATTTCCAACCCTATCAAATGTGGTTTTCAAGTTAACGGTAAAAATAGACGGTCCATAATTATTATTCAACTTGTAAACCAGGCTATGAATACCAGAATGATTTGAATATCTGTGAAGATGATCTCTTCATCATAGATACCATTCTCACCAAAAATCATTTAATTCCAAAACTTCTAATTTATATCTTGGCCCGTACAATTTTTGTCCCATGATCCTGACCATATATATAAGCAAGGGTAGAGAAATGTTGAGAATGATTGATTTAATAAGTGATTTGAGAATAAGGTCCCCACCACCCAATGTGACTAAAATAAGTTAAACACACTCCATTTTTAGTAATCCGTGGCTAATCTTGTTTGGTTTCCAGTGTTAATTGTCTCTATTAGACTTGACTTGACTCGACAAAGAGAAAGGGAGAGGTGAAAAACGAAATAAAAAGAGAGATGAACATTCAATTAATTATTATGAGTGAATGGTATCAATTCAACTAGTATTCAACTATGGCAAAGAGAGATGAACATTCAATTAATTATTATGAGTGAATGGTATCAATTCAACTAGTATTCAACTATGGCAAAGAGAGATGAACATTCAATTAATTATTATGAGTGAATGGTATCAATTCAACTAGTATTCAACTATGGCAGGCACGCGGTAAATCATAAACACATGGGACACATGCTTGTCCTATTTGTAGAAATCGAGAGGATCAACCACACAGATGATGGCCCACACAAAGAAGAGAAAAACAATCACACGCACATAAAAACACAGATTTGCATGGTTAACCACTAAAGAATACATCCACGGCTCGACAATGAATCACGTGGAACATTCTTAGAGGACTCTAACCATATGGATGTTTGACCAATCCCTAGTTTGGCCTAGAAACCAAAAATCAGCCCGATTATTGATTTATAGGTGTTGGATTTGAGATATTTTCATGGGTTAATTTAACCGTGGGAATTTGAGCATTATTTGAGCTACAAAGATCGAAAGGTTTGAAGCCACTAATAGAGCTGATTTTTGGTTTATAGGTCCACCAAGGGATTGGAAAAACATCCATACGGTCAGAGGTCCTCTAAGAGTGTGCCACATGGCTCGTATTGATCCTGTCATCGGCCTTGATGACAACGCCTTGTCATCAAAGTTTTACTCTTCTATATATATGAGTCTCGAAACAATAAAGAATCCCACCCAAAATAGAAAATTATGTAATTTCTCCAAAAAAAAAAATTTACACAAGGTCCCGGCTAATGGTGTTGCCCCCCAGTTGAGTCAGAACCTTGCACAGGCCCACCAACAATAATGATCAATGTTTTAAATTTCGGTGGATTTCGCTATAAAAAGCTATATTTTGGGGATTTCGGTACTCACAGAAACCAAAATTTGTGTTGAAATGCCAAAATTTAAAACCTTGATAGTTATAGAATTTGAGATACCCAATTCACTTACAACACACTCTTCGAAGATCACTTGCTCATGAATGTTTAGCTCACTTATTAGTAAACCTACGCACCAAAAATTAGCTTGATTGGTGATTTCTGATCAAGGATGAAAGTTTTTGAAATCGGTGGTTGGATCGGTCCAATTCAGAACAGGATCGGCCCATCTCGCCCGAGACAAAGTGAGACTCCATCCTTTGTAAAACAGTGATCTTGGTCAATCCATAATATCCGTCTCGTAAGGAAAGGATTGATTACCAAAAGGCTTGTAACTTAAGTGGTAGATATGGGTCGAAATGGCCACCTGTTTGAGGTAGAGGATCTTCGTGGGACCCATTAAACCCCACACGCATATTAGATTCCTCTTAATTACATTGTACAACTTTTTTATTTTTTGTTGGGCACCGATTCCTTTGAAGCACACATGAAACACGTCCCTATTTATGTTCCCTTGTTTTTTTGGGTCGGGTTCCGATGACCAACAGAAGTTAACCAAAACAGTTCATGTTTTTTCTCGGCCGTGGATCTCAAGAATCCAACTGTGGATAATAGTGCTGAGCTGGCATCACTTTTGCAAAAGCAAAATCACCGTTGGATTTTCGAGATCCACTGCCCAGAAGAAACATGAACTTTTTTGGTTCACTTTTATTGGTCATCGGAACCTGTTCTTTTTTTTTTTTTTACTTCACACTTACTACAATCCAACGGATTATATATAATCACACCCTTTTAGCAGAGGCTCGAGTTCGCTGTCACCGGGAACTTTAAAATTTGAAGTCTCTCTCCAAAAGTGTCATTTGGGAGACTTTTTTGGGACCCACGGATCCATGAATGTTTGGTTCACCTCTTGATACAGACACCAAAAATCAGCTTAATTGGTGAATTCTAGATGTTGGATTTTAGTATTTTAATGGGGTGATTTTTGGTTGTGAATTTTGAGTTTTTCTTTTGCGCACTAAAATCTAACTGCTAGAGATCACCAATCAAGCTGATTCTTGGTATATGGGTCCACCAAGAGGTGGGCCAAACATCCATAAGGTCAATGGACTAGAAATAGTTCTTCATGTCCAAATTTGGGAGGGAGAGACTTCAAACTTTGAAGGCCCCAGGGGACAGCAAATATTTTCTCTAGGTAGCATCCCTTTAGCAACACTTGTCTATTCTTCGGAGAAAACACTTGTCATTCCTCTTTTCATGTCTATTTCTAAAGTACGGGCAGCTTATCTTTTCCGAGAAAAGATTCGTTGGCCCCACCCCCACCCAACATGTCTGAGACGTACCCTATTCCCTTAAGCCCTTGGTTAGTGGTTAACCAGGAGTACTTGTCAAACATTTTGGGAGGACTTCAAAGTTTCAATTCCCTGGGGCCGACGAATTTTTTCTTGTCTTTTTCTACCCATTTACAATAAGGCTTAGACTCCGGTCACCGCTCTAAAATGACACACAATGGTAGATATTTTTGCTTTTCTAACTGTGCCTAGAGTTACTACAATTAATAGATTTGTCCCTCCAAATTAATTTGTCAAAATTGCCCTTTGGACTAAAACATTTCTAGTTTGCTTATTCATCCAAAGAGTTCACAAGTGTGACACCCACACATGTGATAAGTAGATTTCAATCAGTATATATACTTTGGTTTCAGCTTCTAATGGTTCTAAGGTTGCATTTGGTAAAACTTAATTTCAGTACTGACAACTTAAAGTTTGAAAGATTAGTTACTTATGTCTAAAGCTTGGTTATTATTATTATTATTAACAAATATTTTCTCTAGGTAGCATCCAATTAGCAGTTAGCAACACATTTATCTAGTCTACTTATTAATAGAAGAATGGCCTTCATGTGTTCTTCACATTAAATTCAAATATCTCAAAAATACCCTTCTTTTGCTTTTTGCGTTCTTTAACTGTTCACATAGAAGGGGTTCTTCGATCTTTTTGGTGTAAAAGCACACTAGTCACCCTGTAGCTCACTCTTCTCTTATTGAAAAAAAAAATACTTATTCTTAATGTGATTCTTAAATTCCTTAAATTGACAAACATTATTTCTTTCAATATTTTCACATTTCAACTCAACTGTGAAAGCATTAATTGAATCTCCACGTGTCACATGAACTCTATCCATGAAAAAAATTAGATGATGTTGTCAATTATCAAAATTGTTGACGAACCCACGATGTGAACCACGTGGTACACTATTAGAGGTTACTGACCGTATCGATGTTTGACCCATCTCTAGATGGACTTATGTAACAAAAATCGGCTTGATTAGTGTGATTTCTAACCTTTGAATTCGAGTACCCCAAATACTACTAGAAATCCATGGTTACAAATAAAACCGTGAAAAAGACTAATATATCGGATAAAAATTAATAATCAGCACCTGATTAGTGATGTCATTGGCCAAATAATACACAAAAACCAACTGTTAAAACAAACCATGAAAAGTCTCTAATACAATCGATAAAAATAACTAATCAAGATGAACTTTTGTATGTAGGTCCACTTAGGGAGGGGCCAAACATTTATACGGTCAGTAATTTCTAAGAGTGTTCCACGTGTAAGGTGCAGTGAAACGCACATGGCGCCCCCTAGCATTCTATAAGAAACTTGACCATTGGAGGAGGGAAAAAATTTGGATGCAGAAGACTTTGGATGTAGTCAATGCAGAGGGGTCTTGTAGCCCTACATGGCTCATATTTTGGGACTTACTAACCACATGGATGCTTACCCCACCCCTTGATGGATATGCATACCAAAAACCAGCTTTGTTGATAATTTCTAGCCATTGGATTAAGTGCCCAAAAATATGCAAAAAAACATGCTTGAATCCAACGGATATACTCAATCCTAAAAAGGTGCTATAATCTATGGCTAGACAAAATCAATGAGACTGATTTTTCGTATATATATCCACCAAGGTGTGGGCTAAACATCCATGCGGTTAGTGGGCCCCAAAAATGAGCTATATAGGGCCACAAGACCCCTCTGCATCGACTGCATCCAAAGTCTTCTACATCTAAAACATTTCCTTGGAGGAGTGCTAATCGTACTTTTTTTCATTTATTACCAAAATGCCTCCATTTCAGCTCATTCATTTTTCATATTTATTTCTAAAGTACAGGCAGATTTGTCTTTTCCTACCCATTCGCAGTCCTTATTTCACTCATGTGCATTGCACACTGACACCCACTTGTGTAATAAATATATTTTAATCTTTATATATTTGTACATCAGTTAATCAGGTACCCATTGTATTACTCCGTTATTTATATTTGTACCAGTGGTTGGCCCGTGCCCACGGCACTCTTTGAAAAAGCATTTGTCTAAAAAATGGGTGTGAGTGGCTAAGTTCCACCATCCAGTTGGGGGATAAGATCTTGGCCCTTCTTTGTTGAAACCAGATAAGATAAGATAAGATAAGATAAGAAATAAGACAATTTCCCTATTTTGTTATATAGATTTATGAATTCTGGGTCTAGGTTGATCAACCTGTGGTGCGGAAGGAACTTTGACTTTTACAAATTTAGTTCCTGAAGACGATGGAGTATTAGCAGTATCAACATATCCAAGTCCCCGCTTGTCTCCACATCTTTGTCCCACACTAAGAATCTTATTTAATTTTTCGGTGCTTTGAGAAATATAAGGCAAGTCATTTTTCAGTTGAACTAGATCAAGTTCAAGTAACTTCATCTTCTCTAGACATTCTTGATAATCAGATTCATAAAATTTAACTTTGCCTTAGATGTTAGCTTTATCTTCTTCAAGCTGTCTAAAAATAGTTTCGTATTTTTCGTGCTGACTTTCAAAAGATTTCTTAGCATCCGTACAAGTTTGAAAATCGCATTCGAAGAACTTGTTTATCTGTTGAAGAGATTTCTTATTTTCCCTAAACTGACCAACTAGCACAGATAATTCATTATTATCTAGTTTACAAGCAGAATTTTCAGAGTCAAGAAATTCAATTATATTAATCAATTTCTTATTTGCTTTGGTCAGTCTAAAGCTTTTTTTATATAGCTCTTGATAAGCAGTATAAAGATCACATTGATCTTCACTGTCTGAGTCACTATGATTATTCACAATGAACCCTTCTTTCGGCATCTCTATAAATGAAAAAAATGAACTAGTTTTGCAAGAATCTAAATTCAGGTGATTAAATCTTTTATAGAATAACCCGCTCTGATACCAATTGAAATTTCACCGGTCAGTTCTTTTTAATCCAATATACCTAGAAGGGGAGTTGATTAGATATTTGAAAATTAATTATACCTACACAGTTTTACTAGTCAATGGTAGGGGACCAAAATCGCATGTCTTAGTTGTTTGATAAAAGATTATCATAACCGACACAAATCGAATATACCTCTGTGGTATATTTTCTTTCGTCGTTTGGTCTAATCAAGATAGATTGCGGAATACAAACAAACAATCACACAAGACAAGAGATTTTTACGTGAAAACCTTTGCCAAGGAAAAAAATACATGACCACGTCCAGACGGAAAGTATCACTAACTGAAAAGTTAAACGAAACAAAGATTACCTACGCAGCACCATTGCAAATACAGTTTTCAACCTTAGCCAATGCCTACTACCGATGTGTCCACGCCCTCTTAATCAATGCTATGAATCCACGTGCGCCCTTCTAGCCAAGAAGCCTTGTCTGCTTGTTTAGGTTGGTACACCCCAAACCTACCGTCGATCGATTCATCCGATCTTAATTCTCAATACTCCCGCCTTTGTAGAAAGTGAAGAATTCAGTACACCCTAAACCCTAGATTGCTCAAAAGGTGTTGAGTCACACTGGTACACTCAGGCTATTAGGTCAAATATATGAGTGATAGACCTAAGCTGAGGGAAGGATCAAGTACTTGGCTTTGATCAAGAAGAGAACAAGCTCACAAAATGTGAATGAGAAATAAGCTTATTGCTCTTCAAATGAACACTCTAATAAATAAAACATTTTCTTTTCTCTCTTGAAGATTGAGTCACTCTTTGTCTCTGTGTGTTTAGAGAATGTATAGAAGTGTTGTATTTATAGAATTCATGACCCTGAGTTGTGTGGGACGTGGATAATGGAACTACAAAATCTGGATCTAAGAAAGACTGAGTTCGAGCAAGGTCCAATCGATTGGATATAAGTGTCCAATCGATTGGCCTCAATAAGTTCTATGTTCCGTAGACTCCAATCGATTACACAGAGGTCTCCAATCGATTGGACTCAAAAAAGTTTGTCTCGAAGACTCCAATCGATTTCACAGTCTCTAATCGATCGGGTTGAAATAAGTTTCTGCCTCATAGCTTTCAATCGATTACACAGAGTCTCCAATCGATTGGGCTGAAATAAGTTTCTACCTCGTAGCTTCCAATCGATTACACAGAGTCTCCAATCGATTGGGCTATGTCCAATCGATTGGGGATAAGTGTCTAATCGATTGGATTCTCCCATTAGTCAATATTTTTGACTTAGACTCGGGTATGTCCAATGACTAGGTTTGACCATTATATTTTATTCATTTTAAACATATTCCTATGGCCACTAAGTCATTTATCTTCCTAATCAAGCGTACACGATCTTTAACTTACAGATGGACAGTTACTCAGATGACTTTTGTCGTCAATCGGCTGATTCTTACTATCTCTCTCTTCTAGTCTTCAAGTAGTCAACAAAGTGTGCATACCATGACATCTCCACACTACACTAGTGCTCGTAGGAACGGTTACAAGAATATTTTTATATCAAACGAAATCTTTGCCAAATTGAATATGAAAATATTCCTTACAATCTCCCACTTTGGCAATTCCGTGATAAAAAATATTTAATCATATAGAAGGTAAAAAATAAAAAATACAATCCCACCATTTTACATGATTCACTCACTATCTCACACTCTATCAGGATAATCTAAAGATAATAAAATAGCTTTTGATCTGTTCCCTACACAATTTACCAATAATATATACCATGTAATATCATCGACAATCAATAAATTATTAAAATATAGTCAGTTAATTATGCACATCACAAGTAGAGAAATTGAAAAAAATAATGTAAAATTTTTCTCTCCATAAATTTTACTTCCCCTATCTCATGTATCTACTTATTTTTACTTCTATGATTATCTCTCCCCCTTTTGTCACAGATTGACAAAGGTACAAAAATATAAGTAGATAATAAGCATTCAATGAATATCATCATGAAGAACAAGTGCATATATATCTACTATAAAGACTAAAAGATAAGCATGACGCATAGTCTAAATACATAAATGGTTTAAATTTTGATAAAACCATCTAACCAATCATAAATCATTTTAAAATTTTAAATCATCTTTGAAAAGATTTATAACTCACATAACTCAAATCAGATCAATCCACATTAATTTGAATAAAAATGTCAAATCTGAAGTATGCAAAATACATGAAAAGTTAAGTTAAATGCAATGCATAATAAGTTTCAATGTGATAGGCACTAACAAATATCAAACCTAAGATTTTAGACTTAACTACTCAGTTTAATCTTGAATAGTTCAAATACAGTCAATCTATGCCATTTATCAAAGCCAGTCAGTTAAACTAATACATTTTAGTTGAATTTTTAATTTCTTTCACTTGTGTGTACTGTGATCTGACTTTCCACTTCTTAGGATACAAGACATACGTTAGTAAAAATCTAAATACTTTACTCAAAATCTAGAGGTATCTTGTATCTAATCATGAAATCATCATTAGAGCTAATAGATTCTCACTTAACTCTTTATTTTCAAGTGTATTTGTCAATGTGATTTCACATTACTTTTGTAGCAAATATGGTTATTTTTACTCACTTATTTTACCAGAATTTCAATTTTTAAGTTCTCAACTTTTGATATTTGGTCGATATGGGAGCTTTCACACTCGGTCGATATGGTATCCTCTGCAGCATTAAGTAATCAGATTTTTATATAGATCGGGGGCATATAGATTTTACTACGTCTACTTGAGGTAGCTCTTTCCATTAAGAACTATCACACAGGGAGGCCAACAGTCAAATATTTTACAGTTTCAAAATCAATTGAGGGTAGAAACACAACTAATTTGAAGTCATAAAAAGTAAAAATTTATTCCTGATTCTCATAGAGTACTAAATTTATTATCTCGATCAAATCCAGTCACAACCAATGTCAGTCAGTGTGCATGTGAATAACAAGTTAAAACTTATGAACATTAACTAACTGAGAATTAGTAAAATAAACTAATCTTCTAAATATTCTAGAGTTTTCTACAATGATCTAGTCTCAATTTACCTTGTGCCAAGTTCTGTTTCTAGAATTTTCTAGAGTCAATGCCCATCATATTAAGAACAATTATACAATGCACAATTCTAAAACAAAATCCTAACAAGACATAAAACAATTTTTGATTTTCAAATTTTCTATTTTTTTTTTTTTTTGAATATATGAACTCAAAACGATACAAATAAGCAAATGTCTAAAATAAATAGAAAACAATGAAGAAAATAAAATCTTAAAACAAAACTACACACCCAACTCAAAAAGATATATAATCATAAAATAGAGAAGAAAGTAAAGAACCACATTTATTCAATCAATGGGACAAGTGCTACTAAACTTTATAAGGAATTCATTCCGAAAAGAATATAGATTTATCGGTCCTTACTTTCTCACCCATATGGTCTCATACCTTTTAGGTGGGTTCTTTTTCTTCGCCATTTGTTTAGGCGGTGAAGGAGGATCGACATTTCTCTTTTTATTTGTCATCTTATTCTGAGTCCTTTGAGTTTGGGTGTCCTTGAGTTTCATAAGGTTTGCAATCTCTCTTCTCAAGGTATCCGACTTTTGATGCAAGTCTGTCATTTTATGGAGTCGATCTCCTTGGTTCCCATATGATTTTCTCTTGAGGAGAACCATGGTATCTCTTATCTTTTGAAAGTAATTCTTACTCAGGTGACCTCTACCCCTACAGTAATTACACACATGCACATGTATAACTGGTTTGGGTCTAGGTTGATCAACCTGTGGTGTGGAAGGAACTTTGACTTTTACAAATTTAATTCTTGAAGATGATGGAGTATTAGCAGTATCAACATATCTAAGTCCCCGATTGTTTCCACATCTTTGTCCCATACTAAGAATCTCATTTAATTTCTTGGTGCTTTGAGAAATATAAGACAAGTCATTTTTCAATTGAACTAGATCAAGTTCAAGTAACTTCTTCTTCTCCAGACATTCTTGATAATCAGATTTAAGAAATTTAACTTTATCTTGGAGGCTAGCTTTATCTTCTTCAAGCTGTCTAAAAATAGTTTCATATTTTTCATGCTGACTTTCAAAAGATTTCTTAGCATCTGTACAAGTTTAAACATCACATTCCAAGAACTTATTTCTCTATTGAAGAGATTTCTTCTGTTCCCTAAGCTGACCAACTAGAATAGATAATTCATTACTGTCTAGTTTACAAGCAGAATTTTCAGAGTCAAGAAATTCAATTCTATTAATCAATTTTTTATTTACTTTGGTCAGTCTAAAACTTTCTTTATATAGCTCTTGATAAGCAGTATAAAGATCACATTGAACTTCACTATCTGAGTCACTATGATTATTCACAGTAAACCTTTCTTTCGACATCTTTATAAATGAAAAGAATGAATTGGTTTTGCAAGAATCTAAATTCAAGTGATTAAACATTTTATAGAATAACCCGCTTTGATATTAATTGAAATTTCACCGATTTATTCTCTTTAATCCAATATACCTAGAAGGGGGGTTGATTGGGTATTTGAAAATTAATATACCTACACAATTTTATTGGTCAATGATAGGGTAACGAAATCGCATGCTTTAGTTGCTTGATAAAAGATTATCACAACCGACTCAAATCGAATATACCTTCGTGGTATATTTTCTTTCGTCATTTGGTCTAATTAAGATAGATTGCAAAATACAAACAAACAATTACACAAGACAAGAGATTTTTATTTGGAAACTTTAGCCAAGAAAAAAAATCACAGGACCACGTACAGACAGAAAATATCACTAACTGAAAAGTTAAACGAAACAAATGTTACCTACGTAGCACCGTTGTAAATACAGCTTTCAACCTTAGCCAAGGCCTACTGCCGATGCGTCCACGTCCTCTGAATCAACGCTACGAATCCACGCACGCCCTTCCAGCCAAGAAACCTTGTCTATTTGTTCAGTTTGGTACACCCCAAACCTACCGTCGATCGGCTTATCCAATCTTAATTCTCAACACTCCCGCCTTTGCAAAAGATGAATGATTCAATATATCCTGAACCCTAGGTTGCTCAAAAGGTGTTGAGTCACACTGGTACACTCAGGCTACTAGATCTAATATATGAGTGATGGACCTAGGCTAAGGGAAGGATCAAGTACTTGGCTTTGATCAAGAAGAGAAAAAGCTCACAAGATGTGAATGAGAAACAAACTTATTGCCTTCAAATAGACACTCTAATAAATAAAACATTTTCTTTTCTCTTTTGAAAATTGAGTCACTCTGTGTCTCTGTGTGTTTAGAGAAGGTATAGAAGGGTTATATTTATAGAATTCGTGACCCTGAGTCATGGACGTGGGATAATGTAACCACGAAATTCGGATCTGAGAAAGACTGAGTTCGAGCAAGGTCCAATCGATTGTACTCTGGGTCCAATCGATTGGCCTCAATAAGTTTCATATTTCGTAGACTCCAATCGATTACACAGAGGTCTCCAATCGATTGGATTCAAAAAAGTTTCTATCCCGAAGACTCCAATCGATTTCACAGTCTCTAATCGATCAGGCTGAAATAAGTTTCTACATCGTAGCTTCCAATCGATTACACGGAGTCTCCAATCGATTGGGCTGAAATAAGTTTCTGCCTCGTAGCTTTCAATCGATTATACAGAGTCTCCAATCGATTGGGCTATGTCCAATTGATTGGGGATAAGTGTCTAATCGATTGGACTGTCCCATTAGTCAATATCTTTGGCTTAGACTCGGGTCTATCCAACGACTAGGTTTGACTATTATATTTTATTCATTTTAAACATATTCCTATGGTCACCAAGTCACTTACCTTCCTAATCGAGCGTACATGATCTTTAACTTACAAATGCGCAATTACTCAGATGACTCCTATCGTCAATCGTCTGTATCTTACTGTTTCTGTCTTCTACCTTCAAGTAGTCGGCGAAGTATGTGTACCACGACATCTCCACACTACACTAGTGCTCGTAGGAACGGTTACAATAATGTTTTTATGTCAAACAAAATCTTTGCCAAATTGAATATGAAAATATTCCTTACAATGAATTGTCCAACGCAATCTCTATGTGGGTCTCACCCCCGGGGTGTAAGAACTGGATGTAAGAAATGGGTGTAGGCTTGTAGCTAACACGGACTCTATTATTATTATTATTATTATTATTATTATGAGTCAGGATCAGAGGACAAAATTTTGGTAAAAAAATTGACAACAATTTTGGCGTAACCACATGGAAAATGAATCAATGCCTGATTTTTGGTGATGACGATTTCTTCACCATATAGAACACCCCTACAAAAAATCACCCCATTCTGAAATTTCTAACCCTATCAAATGTGGTTTTCAAGTTAACAGTAAAAATAGACGATCCATAATTATTATTCAACTTGTAAACCAGGCTATGAATATCGGAATGAGTTGAATATTTGTGAAGATGATCTCTTCATCATAGATACCATTCTCACCAAAAATCATCTCATTCCAAAATTCTAATTTATATATTGGCCCCCACCAATTTTTTGTCAAAATTTTTGTCCCCTGATCCTGACCATATATATAAGCAACGGTAGAAAAATGTTGAGAATGATTGATTTAACAAGTGATTTGAGAATAAGGTCCCCACCACCCAATGCGACTAAAATAAGTTAAACACACTCCATTTTTAGTTATCCATGGCTAATCTTGTTTGGTTTCCAGTGTTAATTGTCTTTATCAGACTTGACTTGACTCGACAAAGAGAAATGAAGAGGTGAAGAACAAAATAAAAAGAGACGAACATTCAATTAATTATTATGAGTGTATGGTATCAATTCAACTAGTATTCAACTATGGCAGGCACGCGGTAAATCATAAACACATGGCACACATGCTTGTCCTATTTGTAGAAACAGAGGATCAACCACACACAGACGATGACCAACACAAAGAAGAGAAAAATAATCACACGCACACAAAAACACAGATTTGCATGGTTAACCACTAAAGAATACATCCACGGCTCGACAATGAACCACGTGGAACATTCTTAGAGTACTCTAACCGTCTGGATGTTTGACCAATCCCTATTTTGACCTAGAAACCAAAAATCAGCCCCATTATTGATTTATAGGCGT
The DNA here is from genome assembly GCA_035048495.1 of Euptelea pleiosperma. Taxonomy (NCBI): domain Eukaryota; kingdom Viridiplantae; phylum Streptophyta; class Magnoliopsida; order Ranunculales; family Eupteleaceae; genus Euptelea; species Euptelea pleiosperma. The sequence continues at coordinate 31,734,420 of CM068541.1, forward strand.
TGGATTTGAAATATTTTCATGGGTTGATTTTAACCGTGGGAATTTGAGCATTATTGACCATTATTTGAGCTACAAAGATCAAAAGGTTTGAAGCCACTAATAGAGCTGATTTTTGGTTTATAGGTCCACCAAGGGATTGGAAAAACATCCATACAGTCAGAGGTCCTCTAAAAGTGTGCCATGTGGCTCATATTGATCCTGTCATCGGCCTTGATGATAGCGCCCTGTCATCAAAGTTTTACTCGTCTATATATATATGAGTCTCGAAACAATAAAAAATCCCACCCAAAATAGAAAATTATGTAATTTCTCCAAAAAATATATTTACCAAAGATCCCGGCTAATGGGGTTGCCCCCCAGTTGAGTCAGAACCTTGCACAGGCCCATCAACAGTAATGATTGATGTTTTAAATTTCGGTTTCAGTAACCATTTCGGTGAGGTATGAAACCAAAATTTCAGGCAAAATTTTTAAATTTCGGTGGATTTCGTTTTAAAAAGTTATATTTCAGGGATTTCGGTACTCACGGAAACCAAAATTTGTGTTGAAATGCCAAAATTTAAAACCTTGACAATTATAGAATTTGAGATACCCAATTCACTTACAACACACTCTTCGAAGATCACTGGCTCATGAATGTTTAGCTCACTTATTAGTAAACCTACACACCAAAAGTTAGCTTGATTGGTGATTTATGATTAAGGATGAAAGTTTTGAAGTCGGAGGCTGGATCGGTCCAATTCATAACAGGATCGGCCCATCTCGCCCGAGACAAAGTGAGACTCCTTTGTAAAACAGTGATCTCGGTCAATCCATATTATCCGTGTCGCAAGGAAAGGATTGATTACCAAAAAGCTTGTAACTTAAGTGGTAGACATGGGTCGACATGGTCACCTGTTTGAGGTAGAGGATCTTCGTGGAACCCATTAAACCCCACACGCATATTAGATTCCTCTTAATTACATTATACAACATTTTTTTATTTTTTAGTGGGCACCAATTCCTTTGAAGCACACATGTAACACGTCCCTATTTATGTTCCCTTGTTTTTTTGGGTCGGAGTTCCGATGACCGATAAAAGCTAACCAAAAAAGTTCATGTTTTTTTCTCGACCGTGGATCCTGAGAATCCAACGGTGGATAATAGTGCTTGGCTGGCATCAGTTTTGCAAAAGCAAACCATCATTGGATTCTCGAGATCTACGCCCGGGAAAAAATGTGAACGTTTTTTGGTTCACTTTTACTTCAGACACTTACTACAATCTAACAGATTATATATAATCACACCCTTTTAGTAGAGCCCTAGTTTGTTGTCATTGGGAACTTTAAAATTTGAAGGTTCCCTCCAAAAGTGCCATTTGGGAGACTATTTTGGGACCCACAGATCCATGCATGTTTGGTTCACCTCTTGATACACTTACACACCAAAAATCAGCTTAATTGGTGAATTCTAGATGTTGGATTTAGTATTTTAATGGGGTGATTTTTGGTTTTGAATTTTGAGCTTTTCTTTTGTGTGCTAAAATCTAACTGCTAGAGATCACCAATCAAGCTGATTCTTGGTATATGGGTCCACCAAGAGGTGGGCCAAACATCCATAAGGTCAACGGACCAGAAATAGTTCTTCATGTCTAATTTTGGGAGGGAGAGACTTCAAACTTTGAAGGCCTCAGGGGACAGCAAATATTTTCTCTAGGTAGCATCCCCTTAGCAACACTTGTCTATTCTTCGGAGAAAACACTTGTCATTCCTCTTTTCGTGTCTATTTCTAAAGTACGGGCAGCTTATTTTTTCCGAGAAAAGATTTGTTGGCCCCACCCCCACCCAACATGTCTGACAGGTACCCCAATCCCTTAACCCCTTGGTTAGTGGTTAACAAGGAGTACTTGTCAGACATTTTGGGGACTTCAAAGTTTGAAATCCCCAGGGCCAACGAAAATTCTCCCGTCTTCTTCTACCCATTTACGATAAGGCTCAGGCTCTAGTTACTGATCTAAAATGACATGCTCTAGTTACATGACACAATATGAGCCACATGGCACACTCTTAGAGGATTCTGACCGTATGGATGTTTGGCCAATCCCTAAGTGGACCTACAAACCAAAAATTAGGCTGATTAGTGATTTATAGGTACAAAGATCCAACGTCTAGAAATCACTAATGAGGGCTGATTTTTGGTTTGTAGGTCCACCTAGGGATTGGCCAAACATCCATACAACCAGAGTCCTCTAAGAGTGTGCCACATGGCTCATATTGTGTCATGTAACCGGAGCTTGTCATTTTAGGGCGATAACTGGAGCCCAACCCTTACATTAATTAGGGGCAGCTTGACTTTTCCGATGGTAGATTGTTTTGCTTTTCTAACTGTGCCTAGAGGTACTACAATTAATAGATTCGTCCTTCCAAATTAATCTGTCAAAATTGCCGTTTGGACTGAAACTTTCCTAGTTTGCCTATTCATCCAAAGAGTTTGCACGTGTGACACCCACACATGTGATAAGTAGATTTCAATCACTATATACTTCCGTTTCAGCTTCTAATCGTTCTAAGGTTGTATTTGCTAAAACTTAATTTCAGCACTGAAAGCTTAGTTACTTATGTCTAAATTAGATCATTTGGTAAAGGTCTTATGTCTAAAATTTAAGTCAAGGGCATTTTGGATATTTTAAAATATTTATGGTTAAATTGTAAGTTTTTAGAGAAAGCTTTGATAAAATGGCATTTTTGGTAAAAGAGAATCTTAATTTTTTTTTTAAAGATTCTATCACTCACCGCATTAAGCGAAGGGAGGATGTCTTGAAAAAAAGTCCTGTACTGAAATTCAAACATTCTGAGTTTCGGGACTGAAATAAAGTCGGTTACCAAACAGTCTGAATGGGCATTAAAGTTGAATGACTTAATTTCAAACTTAGGGTTTGTTTGGTACGTGTGAAAAAGAATTCCAACGGCAAATATCTAGCCAATGAATATTATCTTGGCTTTAGCAACGTTTGGTAAGTGTATTAGCTAGCGTCTTCCTTTACTTTCAATTTGTGTGGGTCCCACATATCAAAGAAAGTCAAATATGGGTTAGGTGAGCGTGGGACCCACATATTAGGTCACAGGATCCAAACGGTCTCACACCTTGTCGACAACGCCGGGTAGAGTAAACTAATTTGTGAAATTTTGAGGTCTGTATTTGCCTGAGTTTGAGAAGAACAAAGCTCCTTCATTCGGAAGAGAAGAAAAACAAAGAAGATGAGGAGAACAAAATATAGATTTATAACCCTAGATTGTTCTTATTGTTAGAGAAAAATGAAAATATTGGAGTTAATCCTCTTCAATCTGCCTACGAATCAGTAATCTTTGTCTCTATTTTTCTTTCTTAAATATTTTATTGATTTTTTTTTTCTGCCTACGAATCGGTTATCAGATGGTTAATAGCCTCAACCGTATGGTCTTTTGCTGAACCTCACGTGGCTTACGCAAGGTGAGTGTCTTGTGAAGCCCGTGTAAGAGGCGTGCCCCAACTCAGATTTTGGCTTTGAAGTAGTATAGATGCCTAGGTAAACCACGCAGCAGACCCAAGTTTTATCTTTTGTATTTTTTTACCACACAGATAACCAGACAAAATATGTGCGGTTTTGGCCATTGACCATTGGATTCAAGAGATTTATGGTCCACATGGCAATGACTGTTTTATCCTTTGCAGTTGTTGCCTCACGCGTAGACCATAAATCTCTTTAATCAGATGGTTAATAGCCTCAATCATATGCTTTTTTGCTGAACCCGACGAAGCGTATTCAAGGTGAGCGTTTTGTGAAGCCCCTGTTGTGAGGGCCATGCCCCAACTAAGATTTTGGCTTTAAAGTAGTATAGATAGATGGATATAATAATAATAATAATAATAATAATAATAATAATAATAATAATAAATAATGGGTTGGGTTCAGCGACGGGCTTTTTTTGACCAGCTCCTGTTACAGGACACAATATGAGCCACGTGGCACACTCTTAGAGGACTCTGACCATATGGATGTTTGGCCAATCCCTAGGTGGACCAACAAACCAAAAATCAGCCTGATTAGTGATTTCTAGGCGTTGGATTGGATTTATTTTGATGGGTTGATCTCAACTGTGGGAATTTGAGCAGTATTTGAGGTACAAAGATCCAAATGTTTGAAATCACTAATCAAGTTGATTTTTGGTTTGTAGGTCAACCTAGGGATTGGGCAAACATCCATACAGTCAGAGTCCTCCAAGAGTGTGCCACGTGGCTCATAATACACAGGAGCCGGTCAAAAAAAGGCCGGTCCCTGGAGCCCGAACCATAAATAATAGATTTGTATTTATAAATTGTTGGATATACTCTGCATTTTTTATATGGTTTATTGCACGTAAATGTTAGCCAACAGAAAATAGTAGGGGGCGAAAGTGACACTAAGCTTCCAAGTGAATCAAGTTGATGACTGCTCAATCAGACGGTTGACCAGCACCTACTAGAACCTTACGTGTCTTGCAGCAGATACCCGAGTAACACGACAATGCCCATCAATGAGTTATGAAAGGGAAATGATCTGTGCCAGCGAAAGGGAAACAAGACAAAGTTAATCAAGGCCCCACATGCCTATAAGTGAAAAGATGATTGTAACGTGTCCTCTTAAGACTTCTTCACCGTTGGATCATAATCAGTCAAAACGTGATTGCCACTCTACATGATCACTACACTTATGAGCCACGGGGCACACTCTTAGAGAACTATGACCGTATGAATGTTTGGCCAATCCCTAGGTGGACCTACAAACAAAAACTCAGCTTGATTAGTGATTTCAAACCTTTAGATCTTTGTACCTCAAATAATGGTCAATAATGCTCAAATTCCCACCGTTAAAATCAACCCATGAAAACAATTCCAATCTAACGCCTAGAGATCACTAATCATACTGATTTTTGGTCTGTAGGTCCACCTAGGGATTGGCGAAACATCCATACGGTCAGAGTCCTCTAAGAGTGTGCCACGTGCCGAGGTCATCAGAGTTTTACTCATCACAAAGGAATGATTGTCACGTCGACCAAACCTTAGTAGGTTTACTGTCCCACACCTGTTAAACTTTATCTAGTTTGGTGATTGGTCCCTACTCCCTACCAAACATACATGTGGCCCCTCACACCGGATCATTCCTCAGTAAAAGCAAGGACCCATGAGGTCCACTGTATAGCGAGGGACCACACAATATATATGTATCATGACAACAGAGTGCAATGAACCGTTGTAAATCAATCGTACCAAAATCAGCAAAGTGCAATTACACTACGATTGTCAGCCATGGGACCCACGACCTAACAAAAACAAACTGCAGTGGGCCCCACTCGTCCCAGTCTGACAGAGGTGAAATCCTCCAAAATCCTTCACCAGTTTTTTGCAATGGCAGTTCAGACCTCCTCCCTGGGATGTCAACAGAGTTTTCTTTGCATGGAAGCCGAGCCAGCAGACACAAAGGGTCCACATGTTTTGCCACTTCTCAGATAATCCCACTTTGCAAAGAAAAATTTTGAAGCAGGCGGAAATTTAGAAGCGGGGATCATGGTCCCAATCATATTGCGCAGGTACACCACGGTTAGCCTGGTGCAACATCATGGATTTCCGCCGCTTCAATTTTTTTTGAAGCAGCGGGATTTTTAAGAAGCGATTATGTGCCCAACGATTACATGACACACTGCCACATATGCCCATAGTTTAGATTTTGGTTCTAAAAGACTTTAAAAAGTAACCATGGGTATATGTGGTGCGGGATCATTGGCACATTTTCACTGCATGGATAGTTTGGATTGGTCATGTCAGCCACATACACTGCAGTAGGGTCAAGATGGAACAAGCTGTAGCTCTCACTTTTGGCGGAAGCTAACACATTTTTGTTACTCACCGATGCAATCTTGGCCCATTGATCATATTGATGTTTAGCGGCCCACTCTATGGTAGACATTCATATAAAAAATCAGCTTGTTTAATAAATTTTAGCGGTTTGTTTTAATACTCAAAATATGTTGAATCCAACGGCTATTTAATCACGCATTAAAAAAGTACTAAACTATAATCGTTAGAAATTATCAATCATGGTGATATTTGGTGTGTATATCCACAAAGTGTGGGCTAAACATCCATACGATAAGTGGGTCCAGATGGCTGCAGTGAGTAACAAAAATAGTGCTAGCTGACGCCAAAAGCGTGAGCCACAGATAACTGACATTCCAGCGAAGAGTTCTTGCGTGCCGCTGCATGAAACCCTTCCACTAAATTTAGGTGATTTTTGTTTTTAAATTATATTTTAACTGGAGACGCACAAGGCTAGCCCACCACGAGTCGCTTGAAAATAAGAGAGGGGAACGAAGGACTTCTGATTTTCACTTTCTGTAATGGCAGCAATCTTCTGTCCTATGGACACATTTGAGAAATTTGTGTTTCTCATCGAAGAGAGAGAGAGAGGGAGGCCCGGAGGGGACCCTTAAAACCTGCAGAAGTGACGCTCAAGCTCTGCTACAGTACTCTCGGTTTTGAAGAGAGAGAAAGGTCGTGCTAAGCTCTGGAAATGGCGGTTCACGAACGACTGAAACCTCTATAGTCTTTACTGGGTATTAGGGCTTTTAATTGTTCTATGCCTCTGTGGTTGGGGTTGTAAGGTTTTTTTTTGCTGGTTTTTTAAGCTTTTCCTAAGTTTGTTTCAACTCTTTCTCACGGAGAATCAATTTTGGGAGATGGGTATGCGTGGAAATTGAGTTGCGAGATTAGATAATATAAAAAATTGGGTTCGGTCGAACATTGTTTTAGTTTTAATCCGTGTTTGGGAACCCGAAGAATTGTTTAATAGCAGATGGGTTTCCGTTGGTCTTTTGAGTTCTGTTGAAGTGGGAATGAAGCTGGTGCATTTCAATTTGGAACTTGGGGAGTCAGTGAAATCGGGTGCTAGATTCGTGGTGTAGATGGCTTCGATACCAATCGATGAAGAGAGTAATAACAAAGGAAGCATGTGGGTCTTGGACCAGAAGCTTGATCAGCCCATGGAAGAGGAGGCTGGAACGCTCAGAAATATGTATAGAGAAAAGGTGAGATGTAATTTCCTTTCTTTTAATCCTAGTAGTTCTTCCTTTTCTCTCAAAATGAAGTATCCCTCAGTCAATAGATTCCTGTTTGATCCTGTACTTTCTCAGGTAAATTAATAACCTGTATAGACTGTTCTAATGCTGGATTCATCAATCTAAAGTTCTTATTGAACTTCTAGTCTTCAAGGCCTTGAATTGTCCACTAGTCTTGTATTTGAACCTTTTCCTTCTTTAGGATGATCCTTTCGAACTGGACAGGATTCATGGGTTGGGTTTCTGAGATGTGGGTTATAAGTTGGTTGAGACTTGAGACTGTTTTGCGGGTAATGCCTGTAATATAGTAATTTGGACATGAAACTTGTTCTGGGTGCTTATTCGTTTTTGTTTCATGTGCAGAAATTCTCATCGTTATTAGTTTTGCGACTTGCATACCAGAGTCTTGGAGTGGTATACGGAGACTTGGGCACGTCTCCTTTATATGTTTTCTATAATACATTTCCTCATGGAATTGACGATCCGGAGGATGTGATTGGAGCTCTCTCATTGATTATATACTCTCTTACTCTTATCCCACTCCTTAAGTATGTCTTTCTCGTGTTGAGAGCAAATGATAATGGTCAAGGTAAACCACCAATCTCACACTATAAACTTGCTTTCTAGTGGTTTTAAATTTATAATCTGAACATGAGATCAAAGATGTTGAGCTACCACATGCACACATAAATATATACACTTGTATGTGCTGCTGCAGATTCATATAATTCCATTTAGAAAGATTTGGGTGCTTTTATGGTCTTTTTGTTATATGTTGTGCTAATGTAGAGGAACAATGTACCAAATTTAATATTGATGCATTGCAGTGTTGGCTGGGGGTCTAAATGGGCTTTGGCCGGCATTGTTAAATTTTGAACAGGCCCGAGTGTGAGTTCTGGCTCACTACAATTCAAATTCTGTGTCGAAATCTCTCATGGGCCTCCCTGTTATTGGCACGATGCCTCCATGCTTCAATTGGCGGGACAAGTAGTAGATTTCTGATGATGATAATTCTAGTTTCCTTGGTATAGGAAGTTCATGGAAATCCTTTCTCGTGTTGTGCTCCACCTCAAACCTACTTCATCTCCAATCATCTATAGTTGCTAGTAATTAAAGATCATCATCCTAGATTGTATCCTCCAATCGTCGATATCGTTAGTACCTTAATCTGACTATTTGGGGTTGGCTACTTGAATCGTATTCCTCCACTGAATTCTAATGGTTTATTAGGTTGATGAAAGCAATTTGGCAAAAAATTTATGCCAGCTGCCATCATAATGTAAAACACCTTCATACTGGCTGTGGACTAGAAATGCCATGCTAAAAGCTCCTTCGGCAGAGTTAGATTGCACCTCCAATCAAAGGCGCTAATGTTTGTGTAACTTGGTAAAATCGATAAGGCTGAAAATGAATTTGCCAGAAAATACGATAGCGCTCAAGCCACGTATCACATGTCTTATCCTTAGTTATAGGAAACTTCTATGTTGGGTGACGCTTCCGATCTAGAACTGTGCTTTCACGCTTTTGCCACGCTTGGACTCGCAGTTTTTAGTTGACAACTCGAACTTGTTCAAGATGGACTTTTGATTTGCTTACAAGTTACAACAAGTATTTGGCAAGAAATTACAAAAATAAAGATCATAATTATCTTATGTTGTGAAGAACATAAGAAGTTGTCAAGATCATGTATTTTACCACAAGAAAATAAAATAGGATTTATAAATCACTAACTTATTATATATTTGGACCTGTGATAAGTATATTGTTCAGACACTTCCTACCTGTTCCCAGCCCTAGGGCTTCCTTAAAGCATCCACTTCCTCACTCCCGCTCCTGGATTCTCTCCCACTTCGTGTAGCTAAGGTCTTACGCTAATTGGAATGGATCACACTGTGTTGGAAATGGTTATGGCTGGTACATGATGTGTCAACTATTTTTGACATTACAAGTCTCTCTCGAAGGTGGTTACATAACACAATGTTGTTGCCTTCTTGTGGGGAATGTTATGGCTGCCTTAAGGATTGCAGGGATGCTCAAGTGCATCATCTTTTATGGGTGCAGGCCACTAATTTAGGACAATCGTCCAAGTTATCCATAGGCATCACTTAGCTTCCCAATAGGTATGGGGTTCCTCATAATTAGCAATTCCCTTAGTTCTCTTAACCACCAAACCTATGATCCCTCTAAAACAATTTGTTAGTGAGCATCATTGGACCTTGAGTCATATGTTAATACCTGAATGGGGCACTGATGTTAAGGCATTTGCGTGATGCTGAGATGAGCTGCTTGTCATGGCATCAAGTTAGCATTAGGAGCCAATGGTAGGCCTCTACCTTGGTGGTACTGATGTGATATGTGCAAAAATGCACCATCTGCATTGAGACACCTTCCTAGCAAGGTGACATGTGTAAACGGGGCTAAACAGGGCGCCTTTAGTGAGCACACTTGGTGAAGGCTCGGGGTCTCAGTGTAGCAAGGGTGTTTTAGGGTGTTGGTGCTGCAACATTACATAATGGAGAGCTTGGTACCAAGGCTACAATTGAGGTTTAAAAGCTCGGTCTTCTTCATCATCTCTGTAAGTTTACGAAACGAGACACCTCAATCAATATGGACCAAAACAAAACAAGACAGCCTGAGACATTGGAAAAAAAATGATATTTCTCGATATGGCGAATATGCAGTTCCTTAAATGATTTTTAATGCTTAATTAAGCTAAAATTATGTTTTTTTATTTATTTATTTTTTATCTTTTATATGTTTGATAAAAGAAACGCATACTATAAATCAATGTTTAAATTACTTAAATGAGGGTTTTGTTATCATACTCGATTATATTGTCTCTATACCTTACCAAAACAAGACGTCTCAGCCATGACGGAACGAGACTTTGAACCATTGTTGCAAGCTCTAGCGTGCAAGGGACAAGTGATCAGAGATAGTTTATCTCTTACAAAGTGCAAGGATCCTTTTGTGTATGCATGCGCTTAAATGATTTTAGTAAACTCTCCAGTTGAATAAATTCTCCATTTAACCTATTTGGGCAATTGGTGTGCGGAGTGTGAGCACTCTTATTGCGCAAGCATTGTGTTTTGATAAAGGTGTATTGCCTTGGTGCCATTAAGGTGCATCAAGTAAACTGATGTCGCATCCCTAATGTAGGAGGAACATGATGATCGCCTATATACAAGTTCAATGCTCAAAAGTTGGGAAAGTATTATGTAGACTTTATTTCATTAAGTTTTGAGTAAGTGATACAATGCGCCTGGGGCTCTAATACTCAAATATGGTGCTAAGTTAGCTTTTGTTGATAACACAATATAAAAATAATATATTTTAATTTATAGGCTTTTACAGTTAAGAGGATAGGGTTTTCTTTCTCTTTCATACTCTCTTCTCACTTCTACACTGAGAGGCAGAGCAGGATGTGAGTGAGAAGCTTTGTGTGTGAACATGAGCTCTTCTTATTATTCTTCTTTGTGCATGCAAACGTGTGCAGGCGTTGTTGATTATCGCATACAACCTTTCAAATCCTCTTCTTTTGGATTATATTATTTGAAGAAAACTATCTTAATTTCAATGATAAAGGAAAATAGTGTTTTGAATTTCTTTACTTATTACTAGACGAGGGGCATGTGCGATGCACGTGTTGCGTATATATTGGAATTGTGCTTGGAAACCATAAATAAAACATAACAAAATAAGCTCTAAATCAAAGAGCGAAGGAACCCAACCTTATCTCCAGCAAACACTCTATACATATAAATACAAATTCAGATAAAAGGAATATACCTACATACAAAGAGAAGAATATAATAATAAAAAGAAAAATATTGCAAAATTCTAAGAATAACATTAATTCCGACAATGTATTTCCATATAAGCCAAAAAACTCCTTCAACCTGATGAGATTTCAGTGATGCTGTTAGCCTAAATCTGCACAGTTAAATGGTGGTTTGTCTTCTTTGTCGATGCGATATTCAGAGAAGAAATTGTGCTGTTGCGTTGAGCCTCTGGTCATGTTGGAGGTTGAGATGGAAAGAGAGGAGCATAGGGAATGGAGTATGCAACAAGAGCAGTTACCTTTATAGGAGACCATTGGTACATGCATACGGGGATATCTATTATGAGATTCTGGGTTACCTTTTCTATTAAAGATGGAGATGGAGCGATGATAATACCGTTTTGGGTTGTGCGGTTTAGTTGTGGTGTGGTTGTGGTAACTGAATCTAGGTGGTGGATATGGAAATTGAATCCACAGTTCCACATCAGTTACCTCTTTTAGTTAGGACTGTTTTAGTACAATTTTTAGGATAATTTTTGGTAAAAACTGGACACGACTAAACTACCTTCACACTTTTCACTAGATTCATAATACATATAAGCGGATTATTTTCGAACAATAGGCGTATATTTGGAAAAGAAAACTTATAAAAAAAAGGAAAATATTTGGAAAAGAAACTTCCAGATTCAAGTAACTGTTGGGAAGGTCACTTCTCTTTATAATAGTATAGATGAATTTAATAAAATTAAATTTTGGTCGCCCGAAGAACCCTGTTCCTCACCTATCTGAAACCTTTGACTACACTCTTTGCTCTTCCTTATTACCAGTTTCGGTTGAACGAGATGGATGTTGGGCTGCTGAAGCAGCGTTCCCTTCCTTTCTTCTCTCATTTGGTCCCATAGTTCCCTTAGTCCTCTTGGCCACCAAACCTTTGATCCATCTAAGATCCCCTATTAGCAAAGCAGCACGGGACCATTGATCATTTGTCATTATACGAATGGGCCACTTGGTAGGTGACATTGCCTATTGTGTCCTTATGGTCCATGGTTCAAAGTCGTTGGTTTCGTTTCGGTTTCGGTCGCGGGCGAAACTGAAACGTTTCAGCAGTTTCGGTGGTTTCGGTCCGAAACTTGGTGAAATCATAATGAAAGAGTTTCGGTAGTTTCGGTCATAGTTTCGGTAGTTTCGGTAGTAGTTTCGGTAGTTTCGGTAGTAGTTTCGGAAGTTTCGGTGGTTTCGATCCGAAACTTGGTGAAACCAAATGAAAGAATTTCGGTAGTTTCGGTCACAGTTTCGGTAGTTTCGGTGGTTTCGGTGGTTTCGGTCAGAAACTACCGAAACTGAGCCGAAACTTTCAGTTTTCCGATACAAACCTGTTTCTTGTATCAGCATGTACCGAAACCGAAACGTTTCGGGCGAAACGTTTTGGTTTCGGCCGAAACTTTAAACTATGTTATGGTCTGCAGTGGGCATGTATTGGAAGATATGTAGTTAAACTTTGGATGAAAAATTGGTAAATCTATTAAAAGAATGAAATAAGCTAGAAAATATGGGATTAATCAATAACGTATAATTTAATGAATTAATACTAACATACTATAAAACATTTGTGCATATAATTGCATGTGACTGTCCATTAGGGCAATGAGGTGATTAACATGTTCTCCTCTGTATCTAGTCACCGTATTACGTTTTTTTGTTCACAAAAACATGTATCTAGATGTAGTCAGGCATACTGATCCCAACAAATCCCCTTCACACTTATCCATAAAGCTGGTTATACATTGAGAGATATTTTAGTTTATGTAGGTATACAATGTAGAAACAATGTATTTAGGTAAGTTGATATGCATTATGAGCATTTAAAGTATAAACGAACTTAACAAAAAGAGCAGATAAGTAGTCTACAATTGTATCTGAAAACAAGATATTATGTAAATAGAGATTTGTCTGAATAAGAGTGTCACTTTGTGTCTGATACACGTGCCTGATACAGCAAAATTTCAAGAAAATGGTGATTCCTTTTCACATAAATTTTGACATTGATCAGTTTATGGTTTCTTATAGAAAGCTTAAGATTTTTTTAATTATTTTTCTTTGTTTTGCAGGTGGAACATTTGCTCTTTATTCGCTACTTTGTCGACATGCAAAAATAAAAACTATCCCAAACCAACACCGGACGGATGAGGATCTAACAACCTACAGTCGTCATATATTCCATGAGAAATCATTTGCTTCCAAAACTAAGATATGGTTGGAGGCACAACCATATAAGAGGAATGCAGTTCTTATTCTCGTCCTTGTTGGCACTTGCATGGTGATTGGGGATGGGATTCTCACTCCAGCCATATCAGGTTTAGTTCAATGCATGGTTGTTATATATGGCCACATTCTTATATAATAGGATCCCTGCTTATTGTTATTATTATTTATTAAATATTTTATACTGTAAATGAATTTAAAGGTCAACCTTTATTTTCATTTGTTTGTTTTTTCTTCCCTTTGAAGACTGATGGTGATTTAGGGCTTGATTATGCAAAAAATGTAGTGTGGTGTATATACATATATATATATATAGGGCCTCAAGTGTGGATTTTGGTTCATCTGATACTTCTAAACTTGAGTTTCTTGGCCTAATTGGACCTTTACACTTGTAGCGATGACCCAAACTTTGTAACTTGAGGTCAGGGCTTCAACCCTCACTCAATGGTTAAAATCACTTGAACCCCTGGCTTATCATGTTCTCACTTCCCACATACTTTTTGTTGAATTTTGATTTCAAACCTCCATTAAAAATTATGGAATAAAGACATGGCATTTTTAGGGTTTTTTTTCTGGGTCAACACGTATTGATATGGATATGCATGTTGAAACGTCCCAACACAGATCCTGACACATAAGGCAGTGTTACCATAACGTAAAATATATTTTTTTTTCTAAAAGAGGGCTGGTGTGTTCCATCCTCTATGCACTATTTTATTAAGTGGTTATATGATACCCGGATTCTTCAAAATGGGCGCCGTATCTGTGTCGGATACTTCCATTTTAAGTGTAAATGCCGTATCCACACCGTGTCAGTCCCGTATCCTTGCCGTATCCGGGTAACTTACTGTTAAACTCATCTGTAGTTGTTTGATAGTCTTCCTCTTATAAATTTAATTATATTTATGAAATTATTGGGTAGCTTTATGTTGCATAGAAATGTCTTCTTTTACTTTCGTATATTTCTTTCCTATTTTTATTTAAAAAAAAACTTCCAGTCAAATATAACTAAAATATTATATTATTCCGGGCATCTCGAAGGTGCAGAAACCTCGTATCTGTGTCGGACATTAAAACATTTGTCTTTTTCATTGTTACATAAAAATTATCCCCTGCTTGATCTTTCCATATTGATTTGATACTTACCTAGATCTAATTTCCTTATTTGATTCTATTATTTAGTATCTAGAGTCATAGCTTATTAATATGTTCAGTAATTGTTTATCATAGGATTTTGAGCGTTATTTGGATTCTTATTTTAGTTTTCTTTTTGTGTGGGATTCTAATTGACAAGTAGGGTTAGGTTGGTTTAGGATTTTATGGAGTCTATGAATATAAATTGTACTGCACAATTACAAGAAAACGAAAGAAGAGGTTGGCTTTTGCTTTGGAGGGTTGATCACCCTCGAAATGGTCTAGGAGGTCCTGATCTCATCGAAGAGATCGATCTTTCTTCCGTATTTATTTTCCATATTTTATTTTTATTTTCTTTGTTTTAAATCAAGGCTTGTGATATGATAGGGTCGTATCAATTTGCTCAGTTGATCATCCTCGAAGTGGTCTAGGTGGTCCCAATTCCCTCAAAGAGATCGATCTTGTTATCAGATACGTAGAAATACGTATTTTTCATGTATAGGGGTAATTCTGTAAATACCTCTTATGAGGGGTATACTTGTCTTTTTTTATGAGACCCTTTCTATAAATAAGATTTATGAGGTCATTGTGAAGTAATTACAATAGACATCCTTTTTCACTTTCTTCTCTACTCTCTATTCTCTCTTCTCCAAACCTAACCCTAACCCTAATTCCTCAAATTCAACTGATCTTTCTTCCCTATTTCTTTTCTACATTTTATATTGTTTATTTATTTTCAATAAAGGCTTGTTATACAACAGGTCATATCATGATTGCATTACAAACTTTCTAATCCCTCATACCCCATCTACTATTGTTTGAGTGAAGTAGTTTTGGAATGAATCCATGTTCAATTAAGATTCCTTTTCCGTGGTTTCCTTTATTCGATTCATCTATATTCTGTTTCTAACATGGAACCCTGTATTAGAATTACTTGGGAGTTTTCTTTGACATTCACCAGTTTGAATTCTCTCATCTCTAGTCTCTACTTCCCTTCCATTCATTGATACTGAACTAAAACTATTTTCTACAGTTCTTTCGGCTGCTGGTGGGATCAAGGTAGACCATCCCAAGATGAGTAATGGTATTTTCCTATTCCTGAAACTACATGTGCTTTTGTATTGTAGACAAATTTATGCTTCTTTCTATGTATTGATTTCTTTCAATTGGGTTCATTTTGGTATCCTTGCATCTGAAGTTTGAAACCTTTGAGCCTAGTTGCTATTTCATTCTCTTTGGTACAGATGTGGTTGTAGTTGTTGCTGTAGTTATATTAGTCGGTTTGTTTAGCATGCAACATTATGGATCAGATAGAGTTGGATGGCTCTTTGCTCCAATTGTCCTTCTTTGGTTCCTCTTCATCGGAGGTATTGGTGCTTTCAACATATGGAAATATGATAGCACAGTTCTGAAAGCTTTCTCTCCAGTTTATATTTATCGGTATCTCAAGCGGGGAGGTTGGAGCTCCCTGGGAGGGATCATGCTTAGCATCACAGGTCAGCTTCTTGTTCTGTAATTTGATTCATTTTCTTCTCAAATATTCACTGTAATCTCACCACAAATAACTGGTATCTTAGGATTCTGATTGACCACACATCATAATTGCAGGAACGGAAGCACTCTTTGCTGACCTGGCCCATTTTCCAGTATTGGCTGTTCAGATTGCTTTTACAGTGATCGTGTTCCCTTGCCTTCTGTTGGCATACACAGGACAAGCTGCTTACATTATAAAGCATCAGGATCATGTGGTTGATGCTTTCTATCGTTCGATTCCAGGTCTATTCTGATCTCCTGTTTTGGATCGCACCTTTACTCACATGTTAATTTTTATTCGGATGATCGGTTGATGATTCTTTATTTTGCAGAGGGCGTATACTGGCCGATGTTTATTGTTGCAACAGCAGCTGCTGTTGTTGCGAGTCAGGCCACCATATCAGCAACTTTTTCAATAATCAAGCAAGCTCTCGCACATGGCTGTTTTCCGAGGGTCAAGGTCGTTCATACATCGAGGAAGTTCCTCGGGCAGATATACATACCAGATATTAATTGGATCCTTATGATTCTCTGCATTGCTGTCACTGCTGGATTCAGAAATCAAATCCAGATTGGAAATGCTTATGGTGAGTTTGTCTCCTGGTGTATTTTGTGCAATTTGTTTGTTTATTTTTTTCTTCCTATTACTGTAGCACATTTTTTGTTGTATGACCTATGTATATTGGATGTATATCAGCGTCAAATGCTCAGCCCAACACAATCAAAGTGTTTTAGTCCGGATAAGGCTAGTGAATACAAATGTGACATGTGGGGTGAGGACATAAGTGAAGTGGCTCTGTATCTCGTCTAAACTGATTAGACAACCTGTTTGGGTATTGTTGCACTAGTAAGCAGGAAGTAGAGGGCAATGGAGGACGGACCAAAGAGGGAATGCGAGAGAGAGAGAGGGGTTAGAGTTCTTGATCCCATTCCTGTGTCCAAGGGCCCTTGACACTGACCTACGCCAGAACTAGAAGGCGATGGGTGTCAGCGCCGCTCTCAAATATAGACCTAGAGGGGCACCTCCTACTCCTAGATTGAAAATGTGAAACTCGTCCCCCCAGCAATGTCAAATGGCTCCCCCCAGTTTCCTCTCACCTCCAAACTTATGTCCCCTTTGATCGTCCTTGTTGACTCTCTTTCTACGTTGCTAATGGTAGGTTTATATCGCGTCCACATGGATGTTTATAATTTGCACCATCTCCATTACCCCCCCTGCACAGGGAGGAGACCTAATGTGGTTTCTGAGGTGGGCATAGATGGTAATTAGGTGATGGTTGATGCCTTAGAGACTGTTACGCAGATTGTCATTCAACACTCTAAAGAGAAATGGTGAGCCATCCTTCAGGGCACCATAAAGGCAATTTGTAGGTTTTCTGTCTCTAGTGTGCCATGAAGGCAAATGACAAGCCATTGCTCAAGGCACTCTAATGGTAATTTGCAGGGTGTAAATCCCAGTGCGTCGTGAAGGCAAATGGTGAGCTGCACTCAAGCCACTATAAAGGAATTTTGCAGCGTGCAAGTCCCTGATGCACAGTGATGGGAGTTGGAGAGCTATCCTCAAACAAAACATACGCACTCCTTTTGACGTGTATTGGCACTGATTGTACTTTGAAGTGTATGACAAAACAATAGAAGATGTTCGGTTCTGCAGAGAGAGGGGAGAGAAGAGAGAAGATGGAGAAGATGGGTTATGTGTGTTAACCCTACAACATACCCCAATAAATCTTATTTATATCAATAAGTGTGGGTCCTTAAATAAATAAAGACATCAAACAATAACTAATAACAGAAACATCCTTCAACACTCCCCCTCAAGTTGGGACGTAGATATCAATCATGCGCAACTTGTCCAAGCACTTATTAAACAGAGCCGATGCAACACCTTTCGTGGGAATGTCTGCTAGCTGATTAAATGTAGGAATTAATGGTGTGTAAATTACTCTCGATGTCACTTTTTCACGAATAAAGTGACAATCCACCTCGATGTGTTTGGTCCTGTCATGTTGAACTGGGTTGTGGGCAATACTTATCGTCACCTTGTTGTCACAGTATAATGGCATGGACCCTTCTACGGGGAAACTGAGTTCTCCAAGTAACATCTTAAGCCACAATAACTCACAAACACTATGGGCCATTGATCGGAACTCAGTTTCTGCACTCGAACGTGCAACAATCTGTTGTTTTTTTACTTCGCCATGTAACCAAATTTCCTCCCACAAAAGTATAGTACCCTGATGTAGATCGCCTATCATCTTGGGCTCCCGCCTAATCAACATCTGTAAAACCCTCCACACGCATATGACCCTGATGACTGAATAGCAAGCCACGACCCGGGGAAGATTTAAGTACCTCAAAATATTGTATGCAGCTTCCAAATGTGTAGTACAAGGAGAATGCATATACTTGTTGTCAAGGACCTACTTGTAATATCTTATATTCTACAAGGGGCCCTTGTAATATTGTAAAACTTCACTTAATATATATATTGGGTGAAATCGTGTAGGCTATTCTAAGCTCTACACGATTTCTCCTCTTCCCCCAATTCTCTTATCCTCTCCTCTCTTCCATCTCTAACCCTAATCTCTTATTCTGGTTACGATCCAAGATTACAACATGGTATCAGAGCATGGTTATGTAACTATGGCTCAATCCTAGAGGTCTGAAGAACCCTAGGGATTGCGAAATTCGATGCGAAGGGCTTTCCAAAGAAGGAGATCATCTCCCATGGATAGCCGCAGGCTTTATAAGAGTCTGAAACCCTAGCCGCCCACTCCAAAAGGTTGGAGAAGTTCTCCCAGGCCTAGCTGCCCACTCCAGAAGCCTGGAGAAGAGCTATCAGGCATAGCCGCCCACTCCAGAAGCCTGGAGAAGAGCCACCAAGCCTAGCCGCCCCTTCCAAAAGGTCAGAGAAGACCCTCTGGACCTAACCGCAGGTCTCAGAGGAGTCCAGAACCTCTCCCTAGTGCTACCGCACCTATCTAGGAACCTTTTTTAGGTCCTCGGAACCATTCACAAGTTTTCCGCGGGTGGTTTTTTCTCCAATAGAAAATCTATAAAGGAGTTGTTCCAAAAAGGCCTGAATCCTGCGAGCAACGCGAGCAGGAGGCTTTAAAAATAAAAAGAAGGTGATTTGAACCTCCGCAGCAGCAGTTCGGGTGATTTCTTATCAGAAAAGTCTTATCTACTACCATGAGTACATCTGAGGAGTCATCTTCTGCAAAGTCAGAGATTATTGTTGCCTCACCCAGTCTGGGAAGTCATGGTGATCACAGCCCGGGCCTACAGATCACTACGGTGAAACTCGACGGGACCAACTACCTCGCATGGTTTCAATCTGCCAAGATGTACATCACCGGACGAGGCAAAGCCGGCTATATCACTGGACGCGTCACTGCACCTGATTCCTCCGATGCTGCGTTTGAGAAGTGGAAAGCGAAAAACTCGATGGTCATGTCATGGCTGCTTCACTCCATGCATCCATCGATCAGCACAGGCTTCCTCTTTCTCCCGACTGCCAAGGATATATAGGACACTGCATCTCAGACCTACTCCCAAAATGGGAATTTTGCTAGGATGTATGAACTTCAGCAGGAGATAGCACATCTGAAGCAAGGCGATCTTCCTTTGGGATCATACTACGCTGCGTTACGCAGCAAGTGGGAAGAGGTAGATCACTACCAGACCTACACCCCTGCATGTACCAAGGATGCTACGGAGTTCCGGAAGATGATTGTGCGCGGACGCATATTCGAGTTTCTTGGCGGCTTGAACCAGAGCTATGAACAGGTTCGAGCAAACATCTTGGGCAGAGATCCACCGCCGTCGACTATTGCACATGTCTACTCCCACATCCAGAGTGAGGACAGCAGGAGGAGAGCCATGAGCTCTAAGACAGATGCTGATGTTCCTTTATCTGAGAAGTCTGCCTTGGCCACTCAGAAATTGAGCAAACCCACATCCAAGAAGGATGGGGATCTTGATGATCGTGATCGACTCAGATGTGATCACTGTGGCAAGCGTCGCCACACTCGGGAGACCTGCTGGAGTCTTCATGGTCGTCCTGCACAGTTCTCTAGGGGGAAGCAAGGCTCCTCAAAGAAGTCCTCTGGTAGCAAACATGGAACCTCAGCTGCTCATGCCACCAGTCAAGATTCCTCTGATGTGACCCCTTCCTCTGGGCAGTCCAACACCTTCTCTAGCATGGACATTGACAGGCTTCGACAATTACTTACTCAGCTTGATGGCTCTTCCCCACCTACATCATCCTTTGCTCAGACAGGTACATCCCATTCAGCCCACCATGTGTCTACGGCACCCATTGGTCCTTCCTGGATCATTGATTCTGGTGCCTCCGATTATATGACTGGTATGCCATCCCTTTTCTCCACCTATAATATCTGCTCGGGTAAGGATGGCACCTATAATATCTACAAGGTCCGTGTGGCCGATGGCACCTTCTCCTCTATCTCAGGGAAGGGCACTATCTCTGCCACACCTACTTTGTCTTTATCCTCTGTACTTTATGTTCCTAAATTCACCACTAACCTGTTTTCTGTTAGCCATCTTACTAAGAGCCTAAACTGCAGTGTTACCTTTTTTCCTACTCACTGTGTTTTTCAGGACTTGGAGACGAGGCGGATGATTGGCAGTGGTCGTGAGGATGGTGGATTGTACCTGCTCGATAGCCAGCCGACTTCATATTCTGTTGCACATCAGTCTAGTGCCAATGTCAGTAGTTCTAGCGTTAATAAAGACCTGTTAATGCGATGGCATAACAGGCTAGGTCATTTACCGCTTTCAGTCATGAAGAGTCTGTTACCTCAGTTTGCGTCTATTCCATTTTTTGAGTTCAACTGTGAAACTTGTGTACTTGCAAAACAATGTCGGGTGTCTTTTCCGACCAGTAATAAAAAAAGTACGTTTCCTTTACAGCTTGTGTACTCTGATGTTTGGGGACCCAATCCCACCACTTCTATCTTTGGTTTTCGCTACTTTGTGGTTTTTGTGGATGACTACAGTCGTTACACTTGGATCTACCTTATGAAATAAAAAATGAGGTGCATACTATCTTTCAGACCTTCCATAAAATGGTGTGCAATCAATTGGGCACAACCCTAAAAGTCCTACGCACTGACAATGGGGGGGAATACATGTACAGTGGCCTTGCCTCCTACTTTGAAGAGCATGAAATTCTTCATCAGACTTCATGTGCCGATACACTTCAACAAAATGGGACCGCTGAGCGAAAGCATCGCCATGTTCTGGAGGTTGCTAGAGCACTTCTTCTTGGTACTCGGGTACCCAATGGTTATGGGCTGACGCTGTGTTGACGGCATCCTACTTGATAAATCGGATGCCCTCTCGTGTCTTGGGGTCAAAGTCTCCCATTTCACTCCTGTTTCCTTCTTGTCCTGTGTTCTCCATTCCACCTAAGGTCTTTGGTTGTGTTTGCTATGTTCACGCCCATCACAGGAAGGACAAGTTAGATCCGAAAGCCGTTCGATGTGTGTTCCTTGGCTATTCGTCCACTCAGAAGGGATATCGGTGTTTCCATCCCTCTACCCGTCGTCGGTTTGTTTCTCTAGATGTTACATTTTTTGAGTCTTCCCTTCTTCTCAGTTGATCGGACTTCTCTTCAGGGGGAGCTTGGGAGTATTGACGAGAGTCCGATACCTCCACAGGGGGAGATTCCTCAACCAGTACCCCTTGATTTGCTTGATGAGTCTCCTGTACCCTTGTCTTTATCTCTTACTGACACTGTGTCACAGGATCCGCAGCTGAAGACATATGCCAGACGACGTCAAAACGAGAAACAGTCCACCATCCAAGCTCACTGCTAGGAAATCCAACTCGATCCAGGTAATCGTGTCCTCAGTGATCCTCATGATGATATGTCTGTTGCTCCTACTATCCTTCCTATAGACATTGATGTACCTATTGCTCATCGGAAGGGTGTTCGGAACTGTGTTGCCAAGCACCCTATCTCTCACTTTGTTTCCTATCAGCAGCTCTCACCATCCTACAGGGCATTTGCTACTTCCCTATCCAGTGTCGCTCTGCCATCCGGTGTCTCAAATGCCCTCAGCCAGCCTCAGTGGAAAGCAGTCATGCTAGAGGAGATGGCAACTCTAGAAAAGAATGGTACTTGGGATTCGGTTCCATTGCCTAAAGGAAAGAAACCCGTGGGGTGCAAGTGGGTATATACAGTGAAATACAAAGCAGATGGAAGCATCGACAGGTACAAGGCCCGTCTCGTTGCAAAAGGGTACACACAGACTTATGGGATTGACTACCAGGAGACGTTTGCTCCAGTGGCCAAGATGAACTCAGTTCGAGTTCCGTTATCTCTCGTGGCAAACTTTTCTTGGCCCCTCCACCAGTTAGATGTCAAGAATGCCTTCTTCCATGGTGATCTAGAGGAAGAGGTCTACATGACAGGTCCTCCGGGGTTCAGTCCGACTGGGAGTAAGGAACTTGTATGCAGACTGAAGAAAGCTTTGGATGGGCTTAAACAGTCACCAAGGGCTTGGTTCGAGAGGTTCAGTTCCGCAGTCAAGAAGATTGGCTACTCGCAGAGTCAGGCGGACCGCACTCTCTTCATTAAGGGAAGTCAAGGTCGTCTTATTGCTCTTTTTGTATATGTGGATGATATCGTGGTCACAGGAGATGACCCAGATGAGGTTTGTAGATTGAAAAAATACCTCGGCACAGAGTTCGAAATCAAGGATCTGGGAACCTTGAGATACTTTCTGGGCATTGAGGTTGCTAGGTCAAAGCAGGGTGTGTTTATCTCACAGAGAAAGTATGTACTTGATCTCCTTCGAGAGTCAGGAAACTTGGGAGCTAAACCAATCGATACGCCTATAGAGCAGCAACATCGGCTGAATCCTGTTGATGGGGATCCCATTGCTGATGCAGGCCAGTTCCAGAGACTTGTTGGGCGTCTCATCTACCTTTCGCTGACACGACCAGATATTGCATACGCAGTCAGTGTCATCAGTCAGTTCATGCATGCCCCTCGCTCTCCACATCTTGAGGCAGTACACCGAGTGTTACGCTATCTTAAGGGGGCTCCAGGGAAGGGTCTCCTGTTTAGTAAGAATGGACACCTGCGAGTTGAAGCTTATACAGACGCTGACTGGGTAGGTTCAGTCACTGACAGACGTTCCACATCAGGGTACTGCACGTATGTGGGAGGTAATCTGGTGCCATGGCGCAGCAAGAAGCAACTAGTTGTCGCCCGCTCCAGTGCCGAAGCAGAGTACTGTTCTATGGCTCATGGTGTATGTGAGCTTCTATGGTTGAAGACTATGCTCAGTGAGCTCGGATATCCTGTCAAAGGGTCTATGCAACTGTATTGTGACAATAAAGCAGCCATCAGCATTGCTCATAATCCAGTTCAACACGACAGGACAAAGCACATTGAGGTAGACCGTCACTTCATCAAAGAGAAACTTGGTCAGGGACTTATTTGCACACCGTATGTCCATACTGCTGATCAAGTTGCAGATGTGTTAACTAAAGGTGTTACTAAAGGGATCTTAGAGCACCTGTTATCCAAGCTGGGCATGATAGATATCTTCGCACCAGCTTGAGGGGGAGTGTTGTCAGGGACCTACTTGTAATATCTTATATTCTACAGGGGGCCCTTGTAATATTGTAAAACTTCACTTAATATATATATTGGGTGAAATCGTGTAGGCTATTCTAAGCTCTACACGATTTCTCCTCTTCCCCCAATTCTCTTTAATAGCCTACACGATTTCTCCTCTTCCCCCAATTCTCTTCTCCTCTCCTCTCTTCCATCTCTAACCCTAATCTCTTATTCTGGTTATGATCCAAGATTACAACAATACTGACTAACTACACTTACTGCATATGCAATGTCAAGGCGAGTATGTGCCAGGTATATAAGTCTCCCCACCGATTGCTGGAAACTACTCACATCCTCCAAAGACTCCTCTGACTGACCATCAAGTCTATGATTGGCCTCAATCAGTGTGTCGACGGGACGAGCCCCTAGCATAATAGTATCCTGCAGCAAGTCTGACACATATTTCCTTTGGGAGATGAAAATTCCTTTACTGGATCTCACAACTTTTATCTCTAGAAAGTATTTCAATGTGCCCAGATCCTTGATCTAAGAACTTCTTTAACCGGGTAATTTCTGCAATACAATTACCAGTAACAATGATATTATCGACATATACAACCAGAACCATCACGGCCTCCTTATCACGTTTGATAAACAAAGTATGATCAGCTTGGCTCTAACTATACCCCATTCGCTTGACTGCCCCATTGAAGCGCTTGAACAACGCTTTTGGTGACTGCTCAAAACCATACAAAGTTTTTTGAACTTTGCACATTTTTTGTTCATCCCCAGAAAGTTGAAAGCTAGGAGGGGGCAACATATACACTTCTTCCTTCAGATCCCCATGAAGAAAAACATTCTTGACATCGAGTTGAAATAGTGGCCAAGATTGGTTCACGGCAAGAGAAAGGATAACCCTGATGGAGTTGAGCTTAGCTACAAGAGCGAATATCTCCTTGTAGTCTATCCCATAAGTCTGAGAGTAACCTTTCGCCACCAATCTTGCTTTGTATTGATCCACTGAACCATCAGGTTTGCATTTAATAGTGTGAACCCATTTGCATCCAATGGATGTCTTGCCTCTTGGCAAGTCTACCAACTTCGAAGTGCTGTTTTTTTTCAACACATCCATCTCTTCATACATTGCTTCTTTCCACGTAGGATGCTTCAGAGCTTCTGTAACTAATGAAAGAAGAGCAACAGAGGACAACGAGGTAACAAATGATTTGTATGATGGAGATAGATTATCATACGAGACAAAATTAGCAATCGGATGTTGGGTACAAGATCTCTTTCCGTTCCTAAGGGCAATAAGAAGGTCAGAGCCACTATCACACGGAGAGGGAAGAATAGAGCTAGAGGTGAGGTTACCTGGATCCACAGAGGATGACTGTTGGACCCATGGATCTAAGTCTCGGGATTGGCCGTTGGATTGGACCCCTCCGATCCCGAGTTGGATCGCATGGATCGGTCCGATCCACCGTGATCCCGAGACGAGAAAAAAAAATCCCAAAAAATACAAAAAATTGCATAAAAAATTCAAAAAATTGTAGAAAAATCACAAGAATGTAGATCTTTGTGTTTCCCCCAAAACTCGCTGGATTTCCCCCAAAACTCATTGAATTTTCAACCCAACTCGAAGAAATTTGAACCAAAATCTTCGATCTTCATGGATCTATGTGTTTCGAAGGTAGATCTATCATTTTCAAGCTATTTTTAGGTTCTAAGAAGGGTTAGGGGAGGAAAGGGGAGAGGAAAACGAGTGAAAAGATGAAAAAAATCGAGTTTTTATAACATTATTGCCGCTGATTCAACTCGCCAAGTTGGATCGGTTAACTCGTTTGGATCGGGCGATCCAACCGATCCAGAGAGTTGGATCGGACGATCCACTGCGATTCGAGACAGACATTGGTTTTTTGTCTCGGATGCCTCCGATCCCGGTCTGGATCGCCTGATCCAACTCGGGATCGCCCGAGACTTCGAACCATGGTTGGACCTGGAGTTCAGTGGTGATCTGTTTCCCTGTTAGACGACGTCTTGAGTACTCCTGCAGCCCCCCTACTTGCTAGTACCCCTACTTAAAGTGTCAATCACGGTCGGACTGGGACCACTGTCCAGAGCATCTATAGCCAATGACAGAGAAACAGAAACAATATAATGAGACATGCCTTTCCTCACTACTAAGATGCCCCCCCCCCAAGGAAAGGCAGGAGTATTATTGGGAAAATAAGAGGTCGACTCCAAAAAAGTGATATCCATGGTGATGAACCGCTTATGAGAGGGGCGATAGAAACATTTATAGCCTTTATGGGCCAAAGAGTAACCCAAAAAATCACACTCGAAGGCTTTTGGATCCAATTTGGTGCGATGCTGACCAAGGATGTGAACATAACACGCAACCGAAGATATTCGGGGGAACCAGAAAAGGAGGACTCTCAGGACGCAACAAGTGGTACGGAGTACGAAACTAGAGAGACCGAGACGGCATATGATTGATTAGGTAGGCGGCAAGGAGAACTGCATCAGACCAATTTGTTTTAGGAACATGGTTCCACAACAGAAGTGCACGAGCCACTTCCAACAAGTGTCTATTTTTCCGTTCAGCAACTCCATTCTGTTGCAGAGTAAAGGTACATGAATTTTGGTGTTCAATGCCATGTTCAGCCAAGTATGACTGCAGACCCCCATACATGTACTCTCCCCCTTGATTAGAGCGAAGAATTTTAATGCATATCCCAAACTGAGTAAGAACCATTTTGTGAAACTGTTTGAAGATAGAGTAAACTTCATCTTTCGACTTCATAACAACTATCCATGTGCAGTGAGAAAAATCATCCACAAAAGAAACAAAATATCGATACCCAAAGAAAAAAGTAACAGGAGATGGCCCCTAAACATCAGTATAAACAATGTCAAAATAGATAAACTTTTATTACCACGAGAGGGAAAAGTTGTGCGACAATGTTTGGACAACGCACAAATCTCACAATGAAGATCTGACATAGACACCGACTTAAACAACTCAGGGAATAACAAGCGTAAATAAGGAAATGAAACATGACCTAAACGAGCATGTCAAGACATAATATGCTCTTTATTGACACTATTGCTAAGATTGAAGGGCTGCAGAGGCTGTAGGAGTCGCATCCAGGAGATAGGGACCACCCACTTCACGTCCAGTGCCAATCGTCCTCTTCGAGTTTCTTCTAATAAATTCTCTCTTACTACCATTCGAATATAAACACATAGATCCAAATTTATTATGACATGTAATGTATAATTTTAAGTTAACCTATATGCATTTAAGTTTGTACAATTGTATTACATTACAACATTTATTACTACTGATAGTTAAGAATGATATAAAATGTATGTTGTGAATATTATTACTCTTCAGATTGAGGAGAAACATTCTACTCCTTAAGTAGGTTAGGTTTTTCTTATTTTCATAGAGAATCAACTTGAAAAATTCATTCAAAACAGAAAAGGGTTGAGATGCAAAAGGCACATCAAGACAAAGGTTATGCATCAAGCATATCATCCTAGGCCCTTAAATTGTTACATCTTTACTTGTGAATGTGAAGAGATGCAACCAACATCCAAAAAAACCATAAGGGGATTAGTCTCAACAAAAGTGACAGGACAACATATAGTGAGGAAGATTCCTTATTTAAGCCAATGAATGCAGCATTTTGTAGATAAAAGTGAATTGTTGGACAGTCGTCTTTCATTTCAATGTCCACGTCCTAGTTAAGTTCGGATACGGCAAAAATTCGAGTAGAATTCGGTTATGGTCTAAAAATTTGGCAAAAAATCGATGAATGGTAAAAGTTCACAACTGCATTCATTCGTGTTTCATTCGGCCGTGATCCAAAAATTCGATGTTAAAAATTCGGACATTGGATCCAATGTTGTTTTCCAACCATGGGTTTGTTCATGAAGTTTGTAATGAAAAAAAATTCGAAAATCCAACGACAACAAATTACCGATCAGGCTGGTTTTTGGCTTGTAAGTTCAAAAGGGATGAATCGAACTGAGTTCATCTTGGCCACAGGAGCAAACGTCTCTTGGTAGTCAATCCCATAAGTCTGTGTGTACCCTTTTGCAACGAGACGGGCCTTGTACCTGTCGATGCTTCCATCTGCTTTGTATTTCACTGTATATACCCACTTGCACCCCACGGGTTTCTTTCCTTTAGGCAATGGAACCAAATCCCAAGTACCATTCTATTCTAGAGCTGCCATCTCCTCTAGCATGACTGCTTTCCACTGAAGCTGGCTGAGGGCATTTGAGACACCGGATGGCAGAGCGACACTGGATAGGGAAGTAGCAAATGCCCTGTAGGATGGTGAGAGCTGCTGATAGGAAACAAAGTGAGAGATAGGGTGCTTGGTAACACAGTTCCGAACACCCTCCCGATGAGCAATAGGTACATCAATGTCTATGGGAAGGATAGTAGGAGCAATAGACATATCATCATGAGGATCACTGAGGACACGATTACCTGGATCGAGTTGGATTTCTTGGCAGTGAGCTTGGATGGTGGACTGTTTCTCTTTTTGACGTCGTCTGGCATATGTCTTCAGCTGCGGATCCTGTGGCACAGTGTCAGTAGGAGATAAGGACAAGGGTACAGGAGACTCATCAGGCAAATCAAGGGGTACTGGTTGAGGAATCTCCCCCTGTGGAGGTATCGGACTCTCGTCAATATTCCCAAGCTCCCCCTGAAGAGAAGTCCAATCAACTGAGAAGAAGGGAAGACTCAAAAAATGTAACATCTAGAGAAACAAACCGACAACGGGTAGAGGGATGGAAACACCGATATCCCTTCTGAGTGGACGAATAGCCAAGGAACACACATCGAACGGCTTTCGGATCTAACTTGTCCTTCCTGTGATGGGCGTGAACATAGCAAACACAACCAAAGACCTTAGGTGGAATGGAGAATACAGGACAGGAAGGAAACAGGAGTGAAAGGGGAGACTTCGACCCCAAGACACGAGATGGCATCCGATTTATCAAGTAGGAAGCCGTCAACACAGCGTCAGCCCAGTAACCCTTGGGTACCCGAGTACCAAGAAGAAGTGCCCTAGCAACCTCTAGGACATGGCGATGCTTTCGCTCAGCGGTCCCATTCTGTTGAGGTGTATCGGCACATGAAGTCTGATGAAGAATTCCATGTTCTTCAAAGTAGGAGGCAAGGCCACTGTACATGTATTCCCCCCATTGTCAGTGCGTAGGACTTTTAGGGTGGTGCCCAATTGATTGCACACCATTTTATGGAAGGTCTGAAAGATAGTATGCACCTCATTTTTTGATTTCATAAGGTAGATCCAAGTGTAATGACTATAGTCATCCACAAAAATCACAAAGTAGCGAAAACCAAAGATAGAAGTGGTGGGATTGGGTCTCCAAACATCAGAGTGCACAAGCTGTAAAGGAAACGTACTTTTTTTATTACTGGTCGGAAAAGACACCCGACATTGTTTTGCAAGTACACAAGTTTCACAGTTGAACTCAAAAAATAGAATAGACGCAAACTGAGGTAACAGACTCTTCATGACTGAAAGCGGTAAATGACCTAGCATGTTATGCCATCGCATTGACAGGTCTTTATTAACGCTAGAACTACTGACATTGGCACTAGACTGATGTGCAACAGAATATGAAGTCGGCTGACTATCAAGCAGGTACAATCCACCATCCTCACGACCACTGTCAATCATCCGCCTCGTCTCCAAGTCCTGAAAAACACAGTGAGTAGGAAAAAAGATAACACTGCAGTTTAGGCTCTTAGTAAGATGGCTAACAGAAAGCAGGTTAGTGGTGAATTTAGGAACATGAAGTACAGAGGATAAAGACAAAGTAGGTGTGGCAGAGATAGTGCCCTTCCCTGAGATAGAGGAGAAGGTGCCATCGGCCAAGCGGACCTTGTCCTTACCTGAGCAGATATTATAGGTGGAGAAAAGGGATGGCATACTAGTCATATGATCGGAGGCACCAGAGTCAATGATCCAGGAAGGACCAATGGGTGCCGTAGACACATGGTGGGCTAAATGGGATGTACTTGTCTGAGCAAAGGATGATGTAGGTGGGGAAGGGCCATCAAGCTGAGTAAGTAATTGTCGAAGCCTGTCAATGTTCATGCTAGAGAAGGTGTTGGACTGCCCAGAGGAAGGGGTCACATCAGATGAATCTTGGCTGGTGGCATGAGCGGCTGAGGTTCCATGTTTGCTACCAGAGGGCTTCTTTGAGGAGCCTTGCTTCCCCCCAGAGAACTGTGCGGGACGACCATGAAGACTCCAGCAGGTCTCCCGAGTGTGGCGACGCTTGCCACAGTGATCACATCTGAGTCGATCACGATCATCAAGATCCCCATCCTTCTTGGATGTGGGTTTGCTCAATTTCTGAGTAGCCAAGGCAGACTTCTCAGATAAAGGAACATCAGCATCTGTCTTAGAGCTCATGGCTCTCCTCCTACTGTCCTCGCTCTGGATGTAGGAGTAGACTTGTGCAATGGTCGACGGCGGTGGATCTCTGCCAAGATGTTAGCTCGAACCTGCTCATAGCTCTGGTTCAAGCCGCCAAGAAACTCGAATATGCGTCCACACACAATCATCTTTCGGAACTCCGTAGCATCCTTGGTACATGCAGGGGTGTAGGTCTGGTTGTGATCTACCTCTTCCCACTTGCTGCGTAACGCAGCGTAGTATGATCCCAAAGGAAGATCGCCTTGCTTCAGATGTGCTATCTCCTGCTGAAGTTCATACATCCTGGCAAAATTTCCATCTTGGGAGTAGGTCTGAGATGCCGTGTCCCATATATCCTTGGCAGTCGGGAGAAAGAGGAAGCCTGCGCTGATCGATGGATGCTTGGAATGAAGCAGCCATGACATGACCATCGAGTTTTCCGCTTCCCACTTCTCAAACGTGGCATCAGAGGAATCAGGTGCAGTGATGCGTCCAGTGATATAGCCGGCTTTGCTTCGTCCGGTGATGTACATCTTGGCAGATTGAGATCATGCGAGGTAGTTGGTCCCGTCGAGTTTCACCGTAGTGATCTGTAGGCCCGGGCTGTGATCACCATGACTTCCCAGACTGGGTAGGGCAACAATGATCTCTGACTTGGTAGAAGATGACTCCTCAGATGTACTCATGGTTGTAGATAAGACTTTTCTGATAAGAAATCACCCGAACTGCTGCTGCGGAGGTGCAAATCACCTTTTTATTTTTAAAGCCTCATGCTCGCGTTGCTCGCAAGATTCAGACTTTTTTGGAACAACTCCTTTATAGATTTTCTATTGGAGAAAAAATTACTCGCGGGAAACTTGTGAATGGTTATGATGACCTAAAAAGGTTCCTGGATAGGTGCGGTAGCACTAGGGAGAGGTTCCGAGCTCCTCTGAGACCTGCGGCTAGGTCCAGAGGGTCTTCTCTGACCTTTTGGAAGGGGCGGTTAGGCTTGGTGGCTCTTTTCCAGCCTTCTGGAGTGGGCGGCTATGCCCGATAGCTCTGCTCCAGGCTTCTGGAGTGGGCAGCTAGGCCTGGGAGAACTTCTCCAACCTTTTGGAGTGGGCGGCTCGGGTTTCAGACTCTTCTAAAGCCTGCGGCTATCCATGTGAGATGATCTCCTTCTTTGGAAAGCCCTTCGCATCGAATTTCGCAATCCCTAGGGTTCTTCAGACCTCTAGGATTGAGCCATGGTTACATAACCATGCTCTGATACCATGTTGTAATCTTGGATCGTAACCAGGATAAGAGATTAGGGTTAGAGATGGAAGAGAGGAGAGGATAAGAGAATTGGGGGAAAAGGAGAAATCGTGTAGAGCTTAGAATAGCCTACACGATTTCACCCAATATATATATTAAGTAAAGTTTTACAATATTACAAGGGCCCCCTGTAGAATATAAGATATTACAAGTAGGTCCCTGACAACACAAACTGGCGCAATGCAATGGTTGATGAGGTCAATGCCCTTCTTCGGAACAATACCTGGACCCTTGTGCCTCCTAACGACAAAATGAACCTAGTTGGCTGCAAATGGGTATTCCGCATTAAGCAGAAACCTGATGGATCAGTGGATCGATACAAAGTGCGCCTCGTGGCGAAAGGCTTCCATCAACAATTTGGCTTGGACTACGACGAAACCTTTAGTCCCGTTGTCAAACCAACGACAATCCGAATCGTCTGTAGTATTGCTATATCTTCGGGATGGTCAATCAGGCAACTTGACATCATTAATGCTTTCCTTCATGGTTTTCTATCCGAAATGGTCACAGAATCCTGAGCATGTCTACAAATTAAATCGGGCTCTCTACAGGCTTAAACAAGCCCTCCGAGCTTGGTTTTCTCGCCTTAGCTCTTATCTTATCTCGATTGGTTTTCTTGGTTCAAAGGCAGACTCTTCCTTATTTCTTCATCGCAGTGGCTTTCGTACTATACTTGTTCTTATATATGTTGATGATATAATTGTCACTAGCAATTGTGATATTGCTATTACTTATCTCATTTCTCAACTTAGTCGAGAATTTGCCCTAAAAGATCTAGGTCCTCTCTCCTTCCTTGGAATTGAAGCACATCGCAATCCTCAACGGATGTTCTTATCACAATGCAAATACATTTGGGATCTCCTACTCAAGACTAAAATGGCCGATGCCAAGCCTGTTCACACACCCATGGCCACCTCGTCCAAATTGTCCTTATCATGTGGTAGTCCTTTGCCTGATCCTTTTCTTTATCGAAGTACAGTCGGGGCACTACAGTACCTTACTCTTACACGTCCTGATATCAGCTTTTGTGTGAACAAGGTATCTCAATTTATGCAAACTCCTGATGATGAGCATTGGAGTGCTGTTAAGAGAATCCTCCGGTACTTAAAAGAGACAATTTCATTCGGTCTACTTCTCTCCTCATCGTCCTCCAAACAAGTAGATGTCCTTACGGATGCGGATTGGGCCGGATGCCCGATGATCGAAAATCAACAAGCGGTTTCTGTGTTTTCTTAGGACGTAATCTAATTTCTTGGAGCTCCAAGAAGCAAGCAACGGTTGCTCGATCAAGCACTGAATCAGAATACAAGGGTCTCGCAAATGTTGCGGCCGAACTAACATGGATTCGTTCTCTTCTCTTCGAGTTAGGCATCCTTCCACCTGAACCGCCTATTATCTGGTGCGACAACTTGGGTGCTACTTACATCTCTGTTAATCCTGTTTTCCACGCTCGAACGAAGCATGTTGAAATCAATTTCCACTTTGTTCGTGAGCAAGTAGCAAATAAGACTTTGGACGTACGATTCATATCTACAACGGATCAACTTGCTGATATTTTTACGAAACCCTTGAGCCACTCAAGGTTCAGGCTCCTGCGCAACAATCTCACTGTCTTGGAAGATCAGTCACGATTGAGGGTATGTGTCAAAGGATGACGTTTCATCATCATCCACTTTACCTTGAATGAGTCTAACGTGTGTTGTATGTTAGACTTCATCAGCACTTGACCGAGATCTCCTCCTCCACTTAATCTTGACTAAGTCTAACATGTGTTGTTAGACCTCTTGTCGTTATCAACCGCTTCAGCGAGAAACCTCTTGTCGTTATCAACTGCTTCAGCGAGATCTCCTCTGGTTGTTACACTTAAAAATACAACTCCTCCTCTCTTATCTGTAACAGCCACGTCTGATGTAAATATCTCATCTATAAATAACAAACAGACCCACCATGATAATAGGTGGGGAAATTCATTTGTTTAATAGTTTATCTGTGTGGTGGTTTTGAAGTGCACAACTGAACATATAAAACTATTGAGTCTGAGTGAAGAACCATTCTCCTTTATATAGTATATTTTGTATGGCTGCTTCAGAGTACCTAACTTTATAACTAATGCATGCAGTACTTTGTATTGCACACTCATCTGCATAAGAACTAAGGTTTTGCACCTGAAGCAGTCTAGTTCTTCGGCTCATTCTCATAAGGTCAACCAGACCCTAAACAAGGTTGGGTTGGTTATCTTTGGATGAAAACATATTTGGTTGGGTCATTTTTTAACTAGGAGATCTTGGCATGCAAACCTATCTAATTGGGTCATTTGAACTAGGAGATCTTGACGACCAAATGATTATCCTGCATGTGTACCACATGTACAGCGAGCCATTGGTTTACCATAATTCAGTGGGTCCCTCACCAGCACGTATGTGTATATGCAATGCCGTCAATGTACTGTAGTTATTTTCTACAAGATTTGGACCTTAGACTTCCCACAAAGCTTTTATTCAGAAAAAAATTAAATGATATCTATATATTGTTTTACCAACATGCATGATATGACGAATTAACAATCCATTATATAACATGAGAACCTAAATTTTCATATAAAATTTTGATTCAGGTTTGTTGAATTACAAATGTATCGCTCATTGTTTTCCCTTTTTCGTGCTAATCAGAAACTATCACGAAAGGACGTAGAAATCATTTATTTTTGTTCACTCGGATATTAACCTTCTTTCTTCTCTTGAATACTCATCATATTTCAATCATCATCATGGATACTAAATCATATCTTCTGTCACAAACAGGAACAGCTGTTGTGATAGTTATGCTTGTAACGACACTTCTTATGATCCTCATCATGTTGCTGGTGTGGCGGTGCCATTGGATTCTGGTCCTGATCTTCACCATCTTATCGTTGGTGGTGGAGTGCACGTACTTCTCAGCTGTACTTTTTAAGGTCAATCAAGGTGGTTGGGTCCCACTTGTGATAGCGGCAGCATTTCTTGTCATCATGTATGTTTGGCATTACGGGACAATGAAGCGGTATGAGTATGAGATGCACAGTAGGGTTTCCATGGCGTGGATAGTTGGGCTGGGTCCCAGCCTGGGATTGGTCCGGGTCCCAGGCATTGGTCTTGTGTACACTGAATTAGCAAGTGGGGTGCCACACATATTCTCTCACTTCATCACCAACCTCCCTGCCATCCACTCAGTTGTTGTCTTTGTGTGCGTTAAGTACCTCCCTGTCTACATGGTACCCAAAGAAGAAAGGTTCCTTGTAAAACGGATAGGACCCAAGAACTTCCACATGTTTCGGTGCGTTGCAAGGTATGGTTATAAGGACCTCCACAAGAAGGATGATGATTTCGAGAAGATGCTCTTTGATAGCCTCTTCGTGTTTGTCCGTCTTGAGTCGATGATGGAGGGTTGTTCAGACTCAGACGAGTATAGTTTGTATGGGCAGCAGACAGAACGTTCAGGAGACTTCCTGTTGACAGAGAATGGAAATACATTTTCCTCCAATGTGGAGTCTACAATGTCATCAAATGACACAATTGTGCCCATCAAATCCCCATTGCGTGCGAACAGCCAGGTGAGGTCATCGGGGCAGACGAGTAGTCAGACAGAGGTGGACGAGTTGGAGTTTTTGAACAGTTGTAGAGATGCTGGGGTGGTGCACATACTTGGGAACACGGTGGTGAGGGCAAGGAGGGAATCAAGGTTCATCAAGAAGATCGCCGTTGATTACATCTATGCTTTTCTTAGGAGGATATGCAGGGAGAACAGTGTGATCTTCAATGTACCTCATGAGAATCTGTTGAACGTTGGGCAGATATTCTTTGTATGATTCTGGAAGATTAGATCAACAAGAGTACTGTTTATTCTCTCAGTTTTCTCATATTTTCTTTGTCAATGGAGGTGGTATTTGGTACTGGGATGCCCCGAAGCTAAGGGGAAATGTCACGACGGGTAGGAAACGACCGAGGGAAATGCAAAAGAACACAAATTCTACTGGAAATGTGTTTTCAAAGCATTTTAATTTCTCTGCCCATTTCAAGTAGGGCCTGTTTGATTGCCAATTGGGAAAATTGCATTTTCCTCGGGAAAACACGACTGTCCATTGTTAGATAGCCAGGCCATTTAAATCTGGATGATTTTCCCTACCAAGAGCCCGGAATTCATTTGCCATCCAGATAGGTGAGAAGTCATTTTCAACGGAAAATATGCTCACATGACTGAAATATTGTTCTCAGTTGCAATCAAGATGTATTTTCTCAGGAAAATTTTCTGTGCAATCAAACACGCCCCAAGCGAGTCTCAAAAAACATATGTGCTCCACGTGGTTAGCAAACACAGGCTAGAACCATGGTTGTAAAAACGGCCGTTTAAACGGTAATGCCCCAAGCACGTTTCCGTTAAAACCGTTTAAACGCGTTTTATTGGTTTTGAAAAAAACGGCCGTTAAAATTGTTTAAACAGCCGTTTAATTTTGAAAAATTTTGTGAAAAAAACGGCCGTTTTCAGTTAAAATCTGTTTAAATCCATTTTTTTTTTTAATTTTCAAATTTCAAAATTTGAATTTCAGCGCCACTTTTTCCGTTTTTTTTTTTTTGTTAAAATCGTTAAAACCGTTAAAATCCATTTAATTCCATTTTTTCCCATTTTTTTCCATTTTTGCCCTTGACCGTTTCAATCCGTTTTAACAGCCGTTTAAACAGTAACGCCCCCAGTCCGTTTAACCGTTAAAACAGCCTCCTTTAAACCTTCGCTAGAACAATTAAACTTTGACTGATATTGGTTCTTTTTTGGAAAAAAATTGATATGCAAATCACTCTGTCAAAATTTCTGCTTCTTTCGAGATGCCACGTAAGACACTTTCTTGGGCCCATTGACCATTTGGATGTTTGGCTCACTCCATGTTAGATATACAGACCAAAAATCAGCCTGATCATCCATTGGATTTTAACACTTTTTAAGGAATTATTCTAGCAGTTGGTTTCAAGCAGTTTTTGGTTACTAAATCCAATGCCTGTAATTATCAATCAAGTTGATTTTTGGTGCATAGAACCACCAAGGGGTGGGCCAAACATCCATGCAGTCAGTGTGCCATCAGGAAGTGTCTTATGTGGCATCATTGGGCGCATGATCGCTGCTTCAAAAATCCTGCCGTTTCAAGAAAAATTCTCAACTCTTGTTTGGGAGTGTAGTTTAAAAGCTATAAGCTGGTTATAGTGGTTTCGGACTGCCATAAGCATTTTTTGGACATTTGGCAAAAAAAAAAAAGCAGCCTTTTAAAATTGTTTTAAGCAAAAAAAAGGCGAAACGCAGAAGCTGTTTTAAAATAGCTTTTTGCGTTTGCAGACCGTAGATTTAACTAAAGTTTCGTTCCCAATTTATCCCTTCTCAGCATGTCAAAAATTTTAAAATACCATTCTCTTCTTCGACAAAAAATAAAAACCCTAAAGAGAGAGCCATCGCAGTCTCCATCTTCTCCTTGCATCTCTACTTTATTGTTGCATCTCGCCCATCACCGCTTGTTGCCGTCACACTCTCTCTTCACCAACATTGTCACTCTCTCTTCATCTCTATTGTAAGTGATATATTTGCTTTGTTTTTTCTTTTTTTCTGTAATCTGTCTTTTGGTAGAGACTGCCTAAGAAGGAGATGTCGATGACATACATACACTGTTAGGGGTGGACCAGCAACAATAACATGAGACGGAAGTCATTCAAGACCAAATAGCAGATGTCATATCATATGCTGACGATGAAATTCTAAATTAGTAACATTTTTTATTACTTTATTTGATGACTATTATGTTTACTTTTTAAGTGGATATATTTAATAAAAATGATATGGGCATTATGTCATGTATGCACGATTTTCTTTCATACCCATTGCTACGTGGGACTAAAGCTTGAAATTTGTATAAAAATGTGGTCATACGTGTCTAGGGTGTCAATGGGTCGGTTCCGGTTCAGTTCCTAAGGTGACCAGAACCGGAACAATCGATTCCGGTTCTTATCGGTTCGGTTCCTTGACGGTTCCGGTTCTCAAAGTGATGGATCCGGAACCGGAACCGATTATGTATTTACGTCGGTTCCAGTTCCAGTTCCAGTTCCGGGTATATTGGGCCAAATCTTGATAATATGATAATATTTACACTATATTTATTTATCGGTATCGGTTCTTATCGGTTCGGTTCCGGTTCTTATCGATTTCGGTTCCATATTAGGCTACCCAGAATAGGAACCGTTATTGTCAGTTCAGTTCCGGTTCTGGTTACTTTTTAATCGGTTCCCAAAAATGTGGAAACGGAACTGGTGTTTTCGGTTCCAGTTCTGATTCGGTTCCGATTAAACGGGTAAAATTGACACCCCTATACGTGTCCAATAACAACCTCAAGGGTGTCATTTATGCTAACTTCACTATTTAAGGGGTACAAAAGTCATTTGACAAGTTATTCCACAATTGGTTTCAGTTCCGATTCGGTTCCGGTTAAACGGGTAA
The DNA here is from genome assembly GCA_035048495.1 of Euptelea pleiosperma. NCBI lineage: Eukaryota > Viridiplantae > Streptophyta > Magnoliopsida > Ranunculales > Eupteleaceae > Euptelea > Euptelea pleiosperma. The sequence continues at coordinate 31,772,111 of CM068541.1, forward strand.
AATTGACACCCCTATACGTGTCCAATAACAACCTCAAGGGTGTCATTTATGCTAACTTCACTATTTAAGGGGTACAAAAGTCATTTGACAAGTTATTCCACAAAAAAATACTTTTTCTGATTACATAACCAAATGCCATAATAGTGTTTTTTCTTAAAATAAACACGTTTGTGGCAAGGTGAGCCAAACACCCAATTTCTTAAATTAAGTTATTTACAAAAAGGTGCTTTTTGAAAAGTATTTATTTTCAGCAAACCGCAATTCCACACTAGCAACGTAGAAAGAAAAAAAAAAAATCTTCCACATCAGCTCTCCACGTGGCAAGAAGGAAGATCCACCGCTAAAGAAAATGGGTGGCATTAGTTGTATATACCATTTCCATATATACACTTATCTTGGTACGCAATGGTGTGTGTAAGTAAGTTACACCAAAAAACAAAAAAAAACGACAAAGGAGGAATCCACCACTATCGTCATCTTCTTCACCACCACAACCGCACCTCCACCATCGGCTTCTTTTTCTTCTTCCACCACGCCGCCACAAAGACTACACCACCACCACCACAATCAGCCGAATTAATGATTTTTGGGGGTTCGATTGGAATTATTTTCATGGATTGATTTAACCGTGAGAATTTGAATATTATTGACCATTATTTGAGGTACAAAGATCCAGAGGTTTGAAATCATTAATCAAGTTGACCTTTGGTTTGTAGGTCCACCTAAGGATTAGAAAAACATCCATACCGTCAGAGTCCTCTAAGAGTGTGCCACGTAGCTCAACTGTCATCAAAGTTTTACTCCTCTCACTTCATTCATGAGGTTTTAGGAGTAAACCTTAGCCAACACCTACGACGCCGCTGACTGCAGCGAATATGAGCCACTTGGCACATTCTTAAGAGGGCACTGATGCAGGACATTTAACCAATACTCCCCAAAAGCCGCGACTGTTGGTAGCGTGAGATTAAATTCCTTTATCTCATAGGATCTATCTAGGTTCTCGGTTGACACGACCCCTCGTGGGCCCATATCACACAGGCCCCCCCACCCCGAGTGTGCTCCATATTACACAGGCTGCCCCACTCGAGCCCGGTGTGAAAATGCCCCTGCATTAATCACCCCTGGTGAGGAGACTCGAACACGAGACCTCCCGCTCTGATACCACTTTGATGCAGGACATTTAACCAATACTCCCCAAAAGCCACGACTGTTGGTAGCGTGAGATTAAATTCCTTTATCTCATAGGATCTATCTAGGTTCTCGGTCGACACGACCCTTCGTGGGCCCATATCACACAGGCTCGAGTGGGGCAGCCTGTGTAATATGGAGCACACTCGGGGTGGGGTGGCCTGTGTGATATGGGCCCACGAGGGGGTGGCCTGTGTGATATGGGCCCACGAAGGGTCGTGTCGACCGAGAACCTAGATAGATCCTATGAGATAAAGGAATTTAATCTCACGCTACCAACAGTCGCGGCTTTTGGGGAGTATTGGTTAAATGTCCTGCATCAGGCACTAACCATATGGATGTTTGGCCAATCACTAGGTGGACCTACAAACCAAAAATAAACCTGCTCGGTGATTTCTAAGCGTTGGATTGAAGTTATTTTCTTTTTCTTTTTTTGTAATTGGATTGAAGTTATTTTCATAGGTTAATTTTAACGGTAGGAATTTGAGCATTATTTGGGTATAAAGATCCAAAGGTTTTAAATTTTCCATTGTTAGAAGTTGGAAGTTGGAGCAACACAAAAGGCTCTTTCATAACCCTCTCTCCCTCAGCAGTCAGCACTCTCTTGTTTTTTTAACATTCGCTCGGGACCTCAGTTCGTGGGTTCCTTTAATTTGAAGAGTGCCGAAGACCTGACGATTTCTGGTGCACACGTAAGAATTTCTATCTTTGGTTGTTCTAGATTTCATGGTTGAAATTGCAACTATGGTTTCTGATCCATTCAAGTGAGAAGAAGTCTGGAGAAAAGATTTGGACCATAGTTGCAGTATATATTTTGGGTTAGAATTTTTTTTTTTTTACTATTCTCTTTTTTTTTTTGTACTTCTCCATTGTTTTAATTTTTGGTTTGTAGTACGGTTCTATTTCTGTTCTCTATTAGCCATGCACACCACTTGTTTGTTAAATTGCCTGTTAGGACTTACAAACCTGTTAGGTAGGACCTCTGTCATTTTAGGAAGCATTCTTCTGCAATCGGCTAGTTTTTCATGTGTGGCAATGCAACAAGATGTAGCTTAAACTCTAGCACCATTTTTGTTACTCGCAGCTGCCATTTGGGCCCATTGACCACATGGATGTTTATTCCACCACTTGGTATACTTTCATACGAAAAATCAGCTTGTTTGATAATTTTTAGCTGTTGGTTTTAGTACTCAAAACAATGGTTGAATCCAAGGCTAGAATCACGCATTAAAAAGTACTCAAATCTAATGTCTAGAGATTACCAATCAGGGTGACTTTTGGTATGTACATCTACCAAGGGATGGGCTAAACATCCATGGAGACCCTTATTATTATTCACTAATATTCAAACACCTACTGAGCTGTGCTGTTTCTAATAATTGTGTTTTGTGTGGGCAAGAGTTTTTTGGACCTACACTCCATTAACTCTTCCATGTAGACTGGAATTTTCTTTAGACGTGGATGAGGTTTTCTCCAGACTCCAGTAGCTTAGACATACGGTTTTCTCCATGTCATGCCAGTAATTTACCTCGTATTTTTGTTTAAGTTTAAGCTACAACTTGTTACATCGCCACCCTTTTTATATGTAAGGGTTTTGCTTGTTAGATGAGGACTGTCCGCGTCAATTCAATAATGATGCTTGATAAGTGAGTAAAACTTTGATGACAGGGCCCTGTCATCGAGGCCGATGACATGGCGCAATATGAGCCACATGGCACACTCTTAGAGGACTCTAACTGTATGGATGTTTTTCCAATCCCCATGTGAATGTACAAACCAAAAATCAGCTTGATTAGTGATTTTAAACCTAAAAATCATTGTACCTCAAATATTGGTCAATAATGCTCAAATTCCCACGGTTAAAATCAACCCATGAAAATAATTCCAATCTTACACCTAGAAATCACTAATCGGGTTGATTTTTGGTTTGTGGGTCCACCTAGGGATTGGCCAAACATCTATACGGTTAGAGTCCTCTAAGAGTGTGCCATGTGGCTCATATTGCGCCCTGTCATCAAAGTTTTACTTTTGATATAGAAGCAATGATATGTGTATTACTAATTTTTTTAACGGTGTATGTGGGCAATATGATTGAAATTAGAGGTGTCAATGGGTACCCAATAACTTGAAATGTTCAGACCAAGTTATTAGGGACTAGTTACAGTTGAATTTGAGGAATTAGGGTTAGGGTTAGGTTTGGAGAAGAGAGAATAGAGAGTAGAGAAGAAAGTGAAAAAGGATGTCTATTGTGATTACTTCACAATGACCCCATAAATCTTATTTATAGAAAGGGTCTCATAAAAAAAGACAAGTATACCCCTCATAAGAGGTATTTACAGAATTACCCCTATACATGAAAAATACGTATTTCTACGTATCTGATAACACTCCCCCTCAAGTTGGCGCATAAATATCTTTCATGCCCAACTTGCATAAACACCTATGAAGTTGCCAACTGGGAACTCCTTTGGTGAAGACATATGCTACTTGTTCATCTGTCTTCACAAAGGGGGTACAAACCTCCCCAGATACAATCTTCTCTCGAATGAAGTGGCGATCCACTTCAATGTGCTTGGCCCGATCATGTTGCACCGGATTGTGAGCAATGCTGATAGCCGCTTTGTTGTCACAGTACAAGCTCATGGGTCCCAAGACTGGAAAGCCAAGTTCAGCCACCAACATCTTCAGCCAGAGTATCTCACACAAACCATGGGCCATTGCCCTAAATTCTGCCTCTGCACTGGATCTGGCAACTACTGGTTGCTTCTTGCTCCTCCAGGTAACCAGATTGCCTCCCACAAAGGTGCAATAGCCTGAGGTAGATCTCCTGTCATCCTTGGCACCAGCCCAGTCTGCATCAGTATATGACTCTACTCTCATGTGGCCATTCTTCTGAAAAAGGAGGCCTCGGCCAGGGGCAGACTTGAGGTATCTCAATATCCTGTGAGCTGCCTCTAAGTGAATTTCCCTAGGAGAATGCATGTACTGACTGATAACACTGACTGCATAGGCAATGTCTGGACGAGTCAAGGAGAGGTAGATCAACCTTCCAACCAATCTCTGAAAGCTCCCCACATCCTGTAAAGGTATACTACTCGAGTCGGCCAGCTGGTGATTCTGCTCTATGGGTGTTTCCACTGGCTTAGCTCCCAGCTTGCCAGAGTCCTTCAATAGATCTAGGACGTACTTCCTTTGTGAGATGAAGATCCCTTGGCTGGATCTTGCAACTTCTATGCCAAGAAAGTACTTGAGAAGTCCCAGATCTTTGGTCTCAAACTCGCTTGCGAGATGATCCTTTAGCTTGATCACCTCCTCTGCATCATTCCCTGTCAGAATGATATCGTCAACATACACGATGAGGGCCGTAGTGCTCTTCCCTAGGTGCTTCACAAATAGGGTGTGACCGGCTTGGCTTTGAGTATATCCCAGCTTCTTCACTGCTAGAGTGAACCTCTCAAACCAAGCTCTGGGGGATTGCTTAAGCCCATAGAAGGCTTTCCTCAGACGACACACCTTGCTGCTGTCCCCTGGGGAGGTGAACCCTGGAGGAGGTACCATATAGACCTCTTCATGCAGATCACCATGACGGAACGCATTCTTCACATCCAGCTGATGCAAAGGCCATGCTTGGTTTGCTGCTACGGACAACAAAACCCTGATGGAGTTCATCTTTGCCACAGGTGCAAAGGTCTCCACATAGTCAATCCCGTAGGTCTGAGTGTACCCTTTGGCAACCAGTCTAGCCTTGTACTTCTCTACTGACCCATCGGCCTTGTACTTCACTGTGAACACCCATCTGCATCCAACCGGCTTCTTGCCTCTTGGCAAGTCAACAAGCTCCCAAGTTTTGTTCTTATCTAGCGCCTTCATTTCTTCTACCATAGCAGCTTTCCATCTAGGGTGTGCTAACCTTTCTGCCACGGAAGAGGGAGTGGGAATGGTGGAAACTGATGAGATAAAAGCTCTGTATGAAGGTGATAAGGCATCGTAGGAAACGAAGTTGCTTAAAGGATGTTGAGTACAACTTCTGATGCCTTTTCTAATAGCAATAGGAAGATCAGAATCATCAGTAGACAAGGGAATGACAGGTATAGGGAGAGATGGAGGATTACCTGGATCCGAGGAAGGAACCACTGGTCCTGGATCAGCTGTGACTGTCGCTCTTCTGCTATAGACTTTGAGCTCCTTCTGAGCTCCAGGAGCACTATCCATCACAGTAGTAGTATGAGTGGGTGAAGGCCGCTCAAACTCTAGAGGAGATAGGGAAATAGCAGGAAGAGGAACATTCCACCTCTCTTCATTACTACTCTCCCCCTGAAGAGAGGTGGGAGAGAAAATACAAACTTCTTCCCAGAGGATGGATGGTAACACTTGTACCCTTTATGGGTAGAGGAGTAACCAAGAAAGACGCACTTGAGTGCTTTGGGATCTAGTTTGGTGCGATGAGGACCAAGGATATGTACATAACATACACACCCAAAGATGCGAGGAGGAACAGAGAAAAGAGGAGAATCAGGCGAAAGAACCTGAAGAGGAGATTTAAAATTGAGAACACGAGAGGGTATTCTGTTACTCAAGTAGGCAGCCGTCAACACTGCATCTGACCAATAGGTCTTGGAGACATGAGAGCCAATCAAAAGAGATCTAGCTATCTCAGTCAAATGTCGCATTTTTCTCTCAGCTACACCATTCTGTTGAGGAGTGTAGCTACAAGAATTTTGATGACAAATCCCATGGTCAAGAAGGTAGTGTTGAAGGCCTCCAAACATATATTCTCCACCCTGGTCAGTACGAAGAACCTCGATGGAGATACCATATTGGGTTTGGATCATCTTATGAAAACCCTGAAAGATGGAATGAGCTTCATCCTTGGTTTTCATAAGATAAACCCATGTACACCTAGTATGATCATCAACAAAGGAAATGAAGTAGCGGAAGCCAAAGATAGAAATAGTTGGGGAAGGTCCCCATACATCAGAATGCACAATGTCAAAACAAGTAGAACTTCTATTACCTCTGGATGGATAAGTGGATCTACAATGTTTGGAGAGCTCACATGTCTCACAGTGTAAAGCAGAAAAAGAAACAGAAGTAAACAAACTAGGAAATAAAAATTTCAAATACTGAAAAGAGACATGCCCCAGACGAGCATGCCAGTTCAAAACAACATGTATCCTACTACTACTACTACTCGCAGAAGACTGTAGTGCTGTGGGCTCAGGAAGGTGTCCATCCAGAAGGTAGAGGCCATTAGCTTCATGTCCAGTGCCAATCGTCCTCCTCGTCTCTAGGTCCTGAAAGACACAAGAAGTGGGGGAAAAAGTGACACTGCAGTTTAGAGATTTAGTCAAAGCTCTAACAGAAAGTAGGTTAGAAGTAAATCTGGGAACATGCAAAACAGATGAAAGAAGCAATTGGGGAGAGGGAAGGATATTCCCTTTCCCAGACACAGAAGATAAGGTGCCATCAGCTGTCTTCACCTTATCACGGCCAGAACAGATAGTATAACTGGAAAATAAGGAAGACATGCTCGTCATGTGTTCTGAAGCTCCAGAATCAATGATCCAAATGGGACTGGATGATGGAAGAGACACATGATGAGCAGGTCTAGGGTTACCTGACTGGGCAAAGGAGGTGGAAGATGTGGCAGAAGGACCATCCAGCTGCTGAAGAAATCGTCGAAGGCCTGCAAGCTCTGTGGCTGAGATACCACCAGTCGGAGAGAGAGTCAGAGACTGTCCAGGAGGAGCTGGACCCGAAATATCCACACTGGCAGTATGAGCACCAGAAGACCCTGGCTGGCTAGGGCGACCATGTAACTTCCAACATTTGGCACGCACATGCCCTAACTTGCCACAGAAATCGCACTTGGGCCTATCTCGAGTCAAGGACTTTCCAGAAGAAGGTCCGGTAGGAGCATAGGATGGAGCTGAGACAGGAGTCTGATAAGATGAGCCTCTCTGAGACTGCTGTGACTGCTGAGGCTGATAAGCAGGAGAGGCAGCTAGCGCTGATCTCTCTGGAAGGAGATGCTCACTCTGAAGAGAGATCCGCCTACTCTCTTCACTCTGAAGATAGGAGTACACCTCACTGAGAGAGGGAAGATCCACCCTGCTACTCAAGATCTGAACACGAGCCAGCTCATAAGAAGGGTTGAGGCCAGCAAGAAAATCAAAGATCCGGCCCTTCTCTATATATCGACGAAAGGGGGCAATCTCTGTGGGGTTGAGAGGCTGATAGGAGTAATAATGATCAAGCTCCTGCCACAAGGTACGAAGAGCAGTATAGTATTGAGAAAGAGACTTCTCCCCTTGCCGGAAGTGGGAGATAGTCTGTCTCAGCTGAAATGCTCGTCCGTCGTTCCGCTGTTGCGAATAGGTCTTCTCAGTAATCTCCCAAATCTCTTGCGCTGTGCGCATGAATAAGAAACTCTCACTGATCTCAGGCTCCATAGAGTTGAGGAGCCATGACATGACAGTGAGATCATCTGTCTGCCACTGTCGATAAGAGGGATCAGATCTGGGAAGTTCAACCATATCTCCTGTAGTGTGGCCAAGTTTCCCACGGCCCCCAATGAACAACCGTGCAGCCTGAGCCCAGCGTAAGTAGTTCTTGCCATCTAACTTCACTGAGGTGATCTGCAAACTCGGGTTCTCATAGGCTAAGTGTTGCACTATAGGGCCTCCAACTCCACTGGAGGGAACTTCTGTGCTCACGTCTGACCCGGATGGAGAAGCCAAGGGAGGTGGAGGAACCACGGGAGGTGGTGAAGGATCTGCCATGAGGAACTAGCCAAGAAAAAGAACACTAACACCACCCGAAGTTCAATAGATGGCCAGAAAGGGCATAAACAACCACACCAAAGGACATAAACCCATCTGATGAAGCCTCAAAGAACAAACAGACCAAGGATATCCCCCAAAGAACCCTAATATCAAAAAAGAAGGTAATCCAAAGGGAAATAATACCCGTGAGTGGTGTTAGTGATCAAACAACACCAAAAAAGACCTCAAATAAGCATCATAGAAGGACTAATGGCAGCAAATAGGACCTTATGGATGATCAAGAACATCCTAGAGCCACTAGAAAACCTTAAGACAAGATCTGAGATCGAAAGAGGGAGGATTGAGGTCTAGCCGAAAGCCTAAAAAGGCTAAAAACGTTACCGGCGGTAAGTAGTAGGGGGAAAAAACCTCCTACAGCCCTCGAATGGTGATGAAACCCTTCGAATAGGGTATGCACATGTTCGTTAGGTTGGGGGGGACTAGATCGACGCAAGAAATCCCCCTAAAAAAGGCATTTAGGTCCCCAAAAATCGACTGGTTCACAAACTGATGTTTTCGAAAAAACTCAAGAGAATGATCAGAAACTACCCCAAATGGATCCAAAAAATTCCAAAAAAATGGTAGAAAAACAGGGAAAAAAATCCTCTATCAAGTGGTGAGGTTTTCAGCCAACCTCGATTTCCGTGTTCATATGGCTGATGACGTCAGCTGTACGGTCAGATGACGTCAGCAGACTTCAGATTGTCCTTGGTTTGTCCCCAAGTGTGCTCCGGCAAGCCTCGGCGGCGGATGGCTCTAATACCAAGTTGAATTTAAGGAATTAGGGTTAGGGTTAGGTTTAGAGAAGAGAGAATAGAGAGTAGAGAAGAAAGTGAAAAAGGATGTCTATTGTGATTACTTCACAATGACCCCATAAATCTTATTTATAGAAAGGGTCTCATAAAAAAAGACAAGTATACCCCTCATAAGAGGTATTTACAGAATTACCCCTATACATGAAAAATACGTATTTCTACGTATCTGATAACAGTTACAAGTTCTTGGACTGGATCAATTATTCGGTTCAGTTCCATGTTTCGAAAACTCGAGTATGGTTTAGGTCTGATTCCTTCTACTTTAGAGTACATGGGTAAAGTCGAATGTCGAAGTTGTGAAAGAAAAATTGTCATTTTATGAGACATGCTACCTCATTGTAAGGATTTTGATATGGGTTTATATTAAGGCGAAGGGGAAAAGAAAATTATTCAATCACGTACATTCTTCCCTGCGTAATGTCATTGAGCGAATTTTCGGTGTTTTGAAGGCACGATAACCCATACTTTGACAAATGCCTTCGTATAAATTGTTGACACAATGAGATATTATCATTGCTTGTATGACACTACATAACTATATTAGGAAATATGCATTGGAAGATCAACAATTCACCATTTACGAAGATGAGGAATAGGAAGCAAGCACTAGTGCAATATACAATGAACCCCCTGCACCTGAGCAACATTCAACTCATAGAGAGATGGAAAGCAAAGGAGCATAGATAACTTAAGCGATCAAAACTGCTTTTGATTAACGTAATTTAGATTTATCTTAGATACATTGTATTATGCCTTATTATTGATATTTGTTACTTTTATAGATTGATGAATTTTATTTATAAATTGATAGGTTTCATTTAGATTGTTCGTTTTATGCATTTTGTGTATTTTTAATGTTATTTCATTATTGGGATCCATAAGATGTAATTCAAAATATAGTATTTACCTTAGGTGATCCAAAAATATCAACTACTGCATTCTTTTGAATATAAGGGTATTCTTGACATTTTGACAGAATTCAGAAGCTCACAGCTGATTTTGCCATACAACAATACCAACTTCTACACACAACACTTCTCCAGCATGGTTTGCCAAACACTATTCTAGAAAAGAGCGCTTCTCAACAGTTGTTTCCAAGGCTTCTACAGAAGCACTTTTTCGTAGTGCTTCTACGAAAGCATTCCCAGACAAGGCCAACCTCTTTCTCACTTCTTCATTCAAAAATCCATTTGAATTTCCCAGCAAACCACTGGATACAATGGAAGAAGAAACCCTAATTGATGAAGATTTCCCTCTTTTCTCCAAGAACTTCACCCCAAAACCTTCCAGAAAACCCTCCTTAATCTCCCAAAGCTTCCTCTTCTTCAGCCCCAAAAATTGGAAAAATCGACGGTCCTCGACTCAAATTTAAGTAGTTTCTCTAATCTCGGCCTCGCCGAGTGGACAATTCAGACCTGCAAGGAGCTCGGCATGAAGAAACTCACTCCCGTTCAACAACAATGCATTCCTCGAATTCTCTCCGGTAACGATGTTCTGGGGATAGCTCAGACAAGTAGCGGGAAGACGGCTGCCTTTGCATTGCCGATCTTGCATCGCCTCGCCGAAGATCCCTATGGTGTGTTTGTGTTAGTGTTGACGCCGACGAGGGAGCTGGCGTACCAATTGGCGGAGCAGTTTAGGGCACTCGGATCGTGCTTGAACCTCCGCTACGTCGTTGTTGTTGGAGGGATGGATATGATCAACCAGGCGCAAGCACTGATGCAACGCCCACATGTCGTGATTGTGACACCAGGGAGAGTTAAGGTCCTCCTTGATCAAAATCCAGATATCCCTGCAGCGTTCTCCAAGACTAAGGTAATGAGATTCTCTTTATCCAATTATTAAAACTGTGATTTATAATATTAATGGCATGTTTGGATTGCACCATTTTCGTACCAAAAAATATATATTTTTTGCACGAAATAGTTGTCAAAATATCCTTTTTTGACAAAAAATGGCAATCAAAACATACCTTTATTGTTATTTCTTTCAATATTTTCCTGAAGTTTATGTTGAATTTCTTTCATGGACAATGATAATATCATCCTGAGTACAATACTGTAGTAAGTGTCCTATATGCAAACCATTGGATGTTCTTTGAAATTTGTGTGTTGATCTCTGATATATGTATCGTTAGAATCCCGATGACCATCATCCATCTGGACCTAGCGATGATGATATGGACGACGGCCACTAGGGACAATGTTAACAACTTCCTTGTTTTATTTGTCTCAGTTTCTAGTTTTGGACGAAGCAGATAGGGTTTTGGATGTTGGTTTTGAGGAGGAACTGAGAGTGATATTTCAGTGCTTGCCCAAAGATCGACAGACTCTTTTGTTTTCCGCAACCATGACAAGCAACCTATAGACATTGCTTGAGCTTTCTGCAAATAAGGTATACTTTTACGAGGCATATGAGGGGTTTAAGACAGTTGAATCCCTCAAGCAACAATATATTTTTATTCCCAAAAATGTGAAGGATGTTTATCTCCTACACATTTTTTCAAAAATGGAGGATATGGGTATTCGCTCTGCCATCATATTTGTTTCTACGTGCAGGTATTACTCTTTTAGCATATAAATAATACATTTTGCATTTTCTTCATATAACAACTCTGGTAGCTATTATGATGCTTTGCTCTGCCATCATGTTTGTTATTGTTGTTGTGTTTGATGTTTGATTTTAGAAATCTAGCACATGCTGCCATAAACAGTTCAAAAAATTTCTGTTGTTGGTTCCTGCATGGCGATTCACACGAATAGGCAAAGCCCCTGAAATAGACATGTGTCTTCAACAATAAAAAAATGTGGTTTGGTTTTAATAAGTGAAACAAGTTGATTAGCTAAAAAAAATCGCAACAATAAGTCCAAGCAATATGCCTGCAACGGTTACATCTCTAGAATATTTAGAGGCCATTTGGGAACCATGGTTCAAAGTACAAGGTATCGTTCATGGGCAATATTGAAACATATCAGAAGCATCGTTCGGTTTCGGACGAAACTTCGTGAAACCGAAATGAAATGTTAATGCAAAGTTACACATAAGGTGAAGTATCGTTCGATTTCAGACGAAACTTCATGTAACTAAGTTGGTAGGGCGATACCGAAACGTTTCGGTATTGCCCGATACTATAAACCATGATTGTGAGGCGTTTGTGTTAAACTATGCCATTAGAGATTTAGAAAGTCATATTGAATTTTGCTATGTTGTCAATATTCTTGCATTTGTGCTTGTGCATACCAAAAATGGCAAGTGATGAAAGAAAATTACTAAGAGATTTCATACCATCTCAAAGGAAGGGGAGAGGACATGAAATAATAATTTACTCCATTGATCCACTCATGGTTTATTATTGATTCGTTCCTAGTTGGGTGGGCGGGGAAAGTCAAATTCTTGATGGTTCAACCAAGTTCTGGTGGCAGACCGGTTCAAGTTTTGGTGATTCTCCACGGGCTTCGATGTCCTCTGATTCATAATCTCCCCCTAAAGGGGCGGAAACTTTTTCTCTACAGGAAAGAGAAGTGTTTCCATGTTATGGATGATATCAGGGTGAGTCGCAAAAGTTACTAAGAGGGGGATGCAATTCCTGTTATTATTCTGTATATTTAGATGTGACAACTTGATTTATTAGAATGGCTTGTGAAGGGATCAATGGATTAGTAAATTTATTGGATTAGGAAATGAGATGATGCTGGAAGAAATAATGAAAAGTAGCAACTGTTGGAAGTGACATGTTTATTAATAATCTTTGGCCATGATCGTGGAGATAGAAGAAAATAAAGTTATCACCTTGATCTGATGTTGGGAATTGCTACAAGAAATGAGTGATCATGATAGAAGAAAATATTTTGCATCAGGTGCTAAAATGGCGGATTAGAGAAATGACAATTGAAAAACAAGCTAAGAGTATGTTGTTTTGTTGGGAAGGGTTAAGAGATGAAGCTTAAAAAGAAGAAGAGCATGTGGTCAACAAATGACTAAAGGAATGAAATGAATAGTGAAAGAGGGATTCTTTGATGCAGGATGATGAAAACTAGCCTATATGAGGTGTAGGGATCAGAAATAAATTATCACGGATAATAAAAAATATAAAACTACTCTAACAATTGCCACAAATATGCAGATATGCTAGTAATTAATTTAGTTGTTTCAAAGGCTAGATCTCACAATCAAGCAGTGAAAAACCTTCAATTATTGATTGAGCAGCCCGATGGAAGTAAGGACATCCACTAGCTAGAGTTCAACCAAAACTTGTAGGTTCACTTTAACTTCATTTTCCAATAGATTATAAGTTATTTGAAGTTTAGGAAGGTTTCTAGCAAGTTTGGGGGTTTTCTGACAAGTATCAGATTTTAGCTAGATTTCGGGAGAAAAAGGAAAACTGTGGAAAATTGGGTTTGAGAAAAGGTTAGGGGTTTCTATAGTTACTGCAGGGATTGTGAGTGTTCAGGGGTTGTTGTAAGGGTTTTGGGTGCCGTAGGGAGAACTGGTGTGTGAAGGTTACTATTCACGGTACTATTCATGCAGCACTATTTACAGTTGTGTTCGTGGGTTAGGGTTTAGAGATGGAAGGGGTACGGTTTGGATTTTCTAGGTCAAATTTGATCCAAAAAAAGAAAATAAAGATGGAGAAAGAGAAGAGAATAAGAGAAAAGAGATAAAGATAATACCTTTCGGATTCGCACCAAGGAAGAAAAGAACAATCTACGAGAGATTTCTCAAGAGCAAAAGTCAATATATTTCATCATCATCATCATCATCATGAAAAAATGCATCTAGAAGAGTTTATATTATAACTCAAAATAACCTAATCTAAGCTCAGCCATCCATTTAGTCTAATATGGCCACAAAAAAATACAGCAACTTAAATCAAAAAGCAAAATTACAATGGGATCCCTAAACTTTGGGCTAATTGAAAAGACACCCAAAACTCTAAAAAATATCAAAATAAGCCTAGAAAATTAATGAACACTCCAATAAATCCTTACCCATCCTACATGCATATTTCCAATGTGGAGTCTTCATGATGCACATGCATGTGGGGTCTTCAAAATTCTCTTCCTTGTCTTCCACTAATAGAACCCATGTGATGCTTTGATGTCCGCATCATTCTTGTTCAAGTGGGGCTACAGTGTTGAGATAGGGTAAACATAATATATTGATTAAAGTTTTATTTTAGTAGCGTTAGAAGTGATGGAGAGGAAATGCGTAAGGTGCTACGATTCTTAGGGCTCACGTGGAAGGAGTAGGTTAATGGGATCATTGGGATGTACAAAATGGTAAGTTTGGTATAGGATGAAAAAGAGAGAAAACACAAAAAAAAACCTTGAGGAGAGGAAAGGGAGAGTGGAGATTAGTAAACCAAAGTTGTGGGAGAGCTTTTACACATGGCACCGTTTTCATTTCACTTTTGCACTATAGCTCCAACTCTCCTGCTTCCTCCTTGAGACCTCCTCTCCCAGTTTCTCTCCCGATCCTGGCGATTGATACCATGAAGCCCACCTTTGGTGCTAACTTTTTTCCACTATTCGGAAATATTTCAATCTTGACTCATAGACATTGATGCTGTGTATGACATAATTTGTGAGGAAAAAAGGAAAATCCTTCATTTTGTTAAGGGAATAGTTTAATATATCAGAGGTAGAATGAAAAAATACACTCCGTGGTATGCCATAAAATACAATAAATAGATCGCAGGGTTCCACATACATTGAAGCCAAGGAAATTCTGTATTTACAGTCCAACAATGCAATTAGCTATTATGTCTTTCAGATAGAAAATTGAAATGTAAATCTGGATTTTATTTTTTACTTTTATTGTTATATATATATATGGGTCAGGTTCAGGGGACAAAAATTTGACAACAAAAAATTAGCGCGGGCCAATATATAAATTTGAAGTTTTGGAATAGGATGATTTTTGGTGAGGATGGTCTCTTTGGTGAGGAGATCATCCTCACAAAAATCCAAATCATTCCGATATAGCCTGGTTTACAAGTTGAAGAATTATGGACCATCTATTTTACCGTTGACTTGAAAACCACATTTGATGGGGTTAGAAATTTCAAAATGGGCTGATTTTTTGTAGGGGTGATCTATATGGTGAGGAGATCATCCTCACCAAAACAACAGCGATTGATTCATCTTCCATGTGGGCAAGCCAAAATTGTTGTCAAATTTTTTGTCCCCTGATCCGCTTGAATCACACGAATTGGCCTGTGACGGAGCGGAATCTGATCTAAGTTGCTTGGTCGGAGATTTTTCCACAAGGAAGATGACAGGGCTATGCTGCCCATTCCCATCCATATTTACTGCCTCTTGGGCATCCGACAAACACGTCACTATCTAGATCATAATGATCTGACCTCTCTCCACGGGAACACACCATCAGCTAACAACTACCTCTTCAACCTGAAGAAGAGGGTCACAAAATCCATTCGGGATTCCACTAAGGGATTTTGAGCTTCATTCCTTCAGGTTGACAACTGCAACGAGAAGTCATCAGCCTACAAGAAAGGGCTACCAGTAGAGTCCAAGCTCCACCAGTCTCTTGTCAAGAATCGACCAGAGACCCTTGAAGAATTCCTGGTCCGAGCAGAGCTCTACACAAAGCTCGAGGATGATGTGCAGAGTAACCTCAGGAACTCTTACCAGGAGAGATCCAGAACGTGTCCAAAGCCTCCCAAAAGGGAGGGGGAGGAATATATATATATATTGGTGGCTTATAAAAGCAGAAAACATACACGGAAATGGAAATAACAACAGAAAAAGATGAATCCATTACTCAAATCCTGAGGCATTGTCAGAATAATCTTATCACATCAATGGTTCAAGCAACACAATTACTCAAATTAGGTTTTATATATGTTGAAAGCATGCATTTGTTTAAGCTGATTTAAAGAAAATGTATTTTTTACTTAAAAAAAGTGTATTTGTTTCTACTTCCAGGGTGAGTGAGTATAGTTGCTTATAGTCTTGGAAAAAATATTCCTTTTTTTTATATAAGAAACATTTTACATTACGTCATTACCTATCAAAAAGAGAGAAGAAAAAGAAAGAAACAATTTACGTTGCAGATTCTCGAATAGAATGCTTTTAGTGATAAGTTCACTGTTCACCTTATTATATGGAACCAGGAGCTGTCACCTTCTGAGTTTATTATTGGAAGAGCTTGATCAAACAGCAGTGGCATTGCATTCACACAAGTCCCAGTCTCTGAGGCTTGCTGCACTACATCGATTCAAATCTGGTCAGGTTCCTATTTTGCTGGCAACAGATGTAGCCAGTCGTGGTTTAGACATTCCAACAGTTGATCTTGTTATCAACTATGATATTCCGAGGTTATATTTCTTTCTGAACACCCATATATCTTGGGAAATTTCTTTTTGAACTGTAACTTGGGAATTATGTCAAACATGTCTTCATGAGAAACCTCAGTTTCCAACTCATTGCAGGTATCCACGGGACTACGTTCATCGTGTGGGGCGTACTGCAAGAGCTGGCAGAGGAGGGTTGGCTGTGAGCTTAGTTACGCATTTTAATACTAGAACATTGTTTGATTAGATATCAAAGCTGTAATTTATATGTTGTTGGAAGCTTGCAGCTATTTTTTTTTTTTTTTTGATGAGTATAAGTTTTATTCATAAACAAAGAAAGGATACAACAACCAGCATGTGAGGTCGAGATGACCTTCACTAGCAACTGGTTTTTCATTCTTGTGATTTTTAAAATGTGATATTTTTAACTGTATACAGACATGGAAAAAGTTTCTTTCTAGGAATTTCACTTCAATTGACTTACTAGGAAGGATTTTCATTATAACTTACTAGTCTCTAGACGTCATTAAGTTCATTTTTGGAGCGATAATTAGTGTATTTTCTCTCATTTCTGCCATGGATGTAGTAATATAAATGCTAACTGCAGTTATGGTTTATCAAATAACATTATGAAATCTAGCTTTCTTATATGACTTGATAAGCTTACATTGCACCTACTATCCCCAAATGCCATTTGCTCATAGTTCTACTATAAAATTGAATGAAATTTTAATCTCATCTATAACTTCCTTAGAACGGCTACACTTAAAGAAGTGGGCCTGCTCAATCAAGGATTTTGTAATTTTGAATAGTTTAATATCATAACTTCATATATCTTTGTTTGTATTAGAACCATAGGTTCTCTTTCATCATTGTATGATTAATAAAAGAACACTAGAATCCCTCACTTGTGAAGAAAGAGTGAAAAGTAATAGTTCGCCAATTCGAAAAAAGAAATTCCTGGCTATGTTAAAGATAATTAGAAGTTATACTTTGTTACCTAAATAGTGCCTGGTTATTGTTTGTGACATGTACATTATATAATTGTCACTACTTAGGGATGATCATCATCATGAATATTTGATAAAAAAAAATCATCATCATCATGAATCAGGATATATGTGAAAGTATTTGGCAAAAAATTTCTGCTGGCTGCGAACCTGGCACAACCCTCCATCCAGGCTTGGGACCAACAATGTAAGGCTAAAGCTCAACACTGCATGAGTTACCTAGGGACGATGAATTTTTTTAAAGGGACCTTCTTGCTTGCACATTAACAGTCATAGGAAGGAGCTTAGTTCTCAGTAAATACTGGATTAGATGCAATCATAATCTGCATATGCTATAATATTATAATGCTTGTATGTGTAACATACGTATACAATCTTTTGCTTGTAAATGGAGATAGTGCCACCTACATATTCTGTAATCAACTTACTAAAATAATGTAAAGACTGTGCATCCATGCAACCTAACGAAAACAACTCAAAATACTTTGTTGAACATGTAAAGCACATAGAATTCTTTTATGTAATTCATTTTACGTAGTCTAAATCTAATTTTAGTGAAGTATTTTTAGGAACACAGAGTGTTCTGATTTTTGAAAATTTTAAATGATTCTGCTTACCTTGGGGATATGTATTTTGCAGAATGATGTAGATCTTATTCATGAAATAGAGGCTGTTATTGGAAAACAATTGGACAAGTTTGAATGTAAAGAGAACGAGGTTCTTACTGATATCACAAAGGTAAGATCTTTACTGGATACTTGAGTGAGTTTGTGGATTTTTTGTCTATCGCTGGTTGTTAATCTGTACGCCTGAACTTCAGAAGTCATGCAGGACTGTCGAATCTATACATTTCCTTCTGAAAAATAACTATTATTCAGGTCCCCACTGAATTGTACTTTAGCTTGAATTGATAGAGTCTTTGGTGTTTGTGCTAGAGTTAGCCTGTTTGTTGATTTTTATATTTCAGGTCAAGCAGTTGCATAAGTTACTTCTTTTGAATGTGGAACAATCTCTCTCTCTAGTACTAAATCACTAACTAAATGCATATGGTGATTTCAACGATATTTCTGATCCTTGGGAAAAAAAGGAGGCTGTTTAAAACGTTTTCTCACAAATTCGGCCCTCCTTTCATGCAACAAGCTGATTTATCTGACCTTGGATTCTCTAGTTGCCCCTTTACTTGGACTAATAAACGACAAGGGTTGGTGCAAGTCCAAGAAAGATTGGATAAAGCTCGTGGTAATAGTAGATGGCGCTCCTTATTTCCTGATGCGGGCAGTTACTCGTCAACTTTGAATTTGACCATTGTCCTATCCTCATCAATTCTAACCCTAAGCAGCAAAAAACTTCCAAGCCTTTCCATTTTCTTTCCACATGGACGAAGGATAAAGCCTGCAAATCCATAATGGAGCAAACTTGGAGAGAATCCTTATCCACTTATCGGGCTCTAGACAATCCCAAGTCAGAAGAAAACTTCAAACTACCAAATCTAGGATCAAGAAATGGAATCACGACAAATTGGGTAACATCAATGATCAGGTCAAATTCCTCAAAGAACACCATACCCAATCTAAACCGTCCTCCCCTTCCCACTCTGCCCATGAAAAGGATGTTGCTAGGGAACTGAATACAGCCTTGCTTCAAGAAGAGATGATATGGACACAAATCCCGGGACACCTGGCTCAAAGAAGGGGACAAAAATATTCTGTTCTTTCATCTTTCTACTATCATTCGAATGCATAAGAACAAAATAGAATGGATCTGTGATGTTGATGGTAACTGGCTGTCCAAAAGATATCAAATTGGCAAGGCCTTTTCCAATTTCTACTCCTCGCTCTTTACTTCCTCCTTGGCTACAATGAGGAGATGGTTTCCTCAGTGATCACTCGAATGATACCTGAAGATGATAATGATATGCTGACCAGGCCCATCAATGAGGAAGAAATTAAGGAATTCAGCATCAGATCCTTAAAAGCACCATGCCCTGACGGGTTCACAGGATTGTTTTATCAACATTATTGGGACGATGTGAAATCGGACATCTGCCCTGGCCCTGTTTGGGAATGCTTTTGCAGAAGCACTGCGGAAAAGTGCTTCTACAGAAGCCCTGGAAACAGCTACTGAGAAACGCTTTTTTCTAGAGTAGTGTTTGGCAAACCATGTTGGAGAAGCGTTGTTCTGTGTGTTGAAGCCGGTATTGTTGTTTGGCAAAACCAACTGTGAGCTTCTAGATTTTGTCAAAATGTCGAGAATACCCTTATATTCAAAACAAGGCAAGTCAGGTGGTGGTGGAGTCAGATGCAGAGGATGGTGATTAGAACAAATGGCAGCGACGTAATCAATCGAAACATGCAATGGGAACTTTCAGCGACAAGAACAGAGAGCAGCGGCGGCGAACCTCATGATTTGGAGGACGAAACTTGCAGCGGGAACTTGCAACAACGATATCAGAACTTGCAACGGCGAACGCAGGTGCATACGGCCATAGAAAACTAGTACAACGGTGGAAAATCCTCGCATTTTGAAGGACGAAAATAGTGATAAAAATAGAGGAGTTTAAGGGTTTTAAGAGTTATTTTGTAATATGGAAGAAAGAGGGGACAAAAATGTCAAAACGTGAGATCCGCTTTGACGGTGATACGCTTCCTGCAAAAGCACTTCTAGCTTCTTTTAGATGCTGAAAGCCAAAACACTTTTGTAAATCAAACAGAAAATTATGCTAAGGAAGCGCTTCTCAGCACCAAAAGCTAGAGAAGCTCTTCCCAAAAAGCGTTCCCAAACACTACCGACATGGTCTAGGAATTTTTCCATTAGAATAGGGCCCTAGACCTTGTCAATCATACTAACATCGCTCTCATCCCAAAATTCCTGCCCCTGAAACCGTTGCCCACTTTCGGCCCATCAATCTCGGTAATGTCAGCTACAAAATCATTCCCAAAATCCTAACCAACCGTCTTCAGGGGTACTATGGATCGTCCGATTGCCCCCAACCAAGTTGCATCCATACCATGCAGACTAATTTATGATAACTCTATCCTTGTTCAGGAAGCCTTCCATGCTATTAAGAAGAAAATGAAAAACAAGGACTGATGGCTATCAAATTTGATATGTCCCAAGGCTTATGATAGAGTGGAGTGGACCTTTTTGCTTAACACCCTCACAACTATTGGTTTCTATCACACTTGGGTCAAATGACCTCTCTCTCATGATTCACCTAGAGGAACAATCCAATCGGATCTGTGGCATAAAAATTGCTCGTGCTTGTCCCTCCATTTCCCACTTATTCTTTGTTGATGATTGCATTCTCTTTTACCGAGCTAACCTTGTGGAGGCTAGGAATCTTAAGGACCTCTTGGACACCTTTTGTCGGGCATCGAGTCAAGAAATTAACTTTGCTAAATCTGGGATTATGTTTAGCCCTAACCTTCACCGTCATCAGAAAAAGCCTTAGCGTTCATCCTTAACATAAAAATATCAAAATCTTTGAAAAATATCTGGGTACCCCTTTGTTTATCCGCAGATCCAAAAAACAAACTTTTTCACATTCTTTTGAGAAGCTGGATAAGCTCATTGCGAGCTAAAGAGCCAAAAACCTAACCAAGCAGGTCGTGCCACTCTCATCAAATTTGTGGCCTCCTCCATTCCAGTGTACCTTATGTCTTCATTCCTCTTTCCTAAAACCCTGTTCAAACAAATGGATTCTCTCGTAAATTGGTTTTGGTGGGGTGGAAATACCTCTAAGCAAGCCCTTCGACCCACTAGTTGGGCCACACCTTGCTCCTCAACTAGTATGGGTGGCTTGGGTTCTCGAACCTTCCATCGGTCTAATCTGGCTCTTCTTGCCAAAAATGTCTCGAAATTATTCTCAACCCTGAAAACCCAACTCTCCAAAATTCTGGCCAAGAAGCATTTTCCAACAAGCTCGATTCTTCACACCTCAACTAAATTTGAAGATACTTGGTGCTGGAAAAGCATTCTGACCGCCAAAGACACTAGCAAGGAACATTTTATCTGAATGATAGGCAATGGAGCTAAAGGTTTGATCTAGACAGACCCCTGGCTGAAAACTCTTCCTGGGTTTCAAATCCCCTTGTCTAGACCTCTTGATTGCACTATTAACCAAGTGGCCGACCTTTTCCTTTTGACAGATCCTGGAACCATGAGCTACTCTCAGATCTCTTCCCTGTCGTTGACCACATCCTAAATACCCCCATCAACACGAGGTTTGCCACATTATAGCCCACATGGCTAAACTCTGGCCCTCTCCTCTGAAATGGAACGAGTCTCCTCCCTTCTGGTTGACAGAAGCCATGTGTTTGGATGAGGAGCATCTCCATTCTGGAGGCTGAGTGTTGCTTTGATCAGTTGATTGCTTTTTTTTAATGCATAGTTGATTACAACAACAAAAAAAAGGAGTTAAGATATCATCCTCTTCAAGCTTATAATTAATGTTATTATTCTAGATACATGATTACTATCATTTCTTTTATGCACCAGATATTGAACGATTGGTTGTTTACAGCTATTATTGTTCTAAAAATTCGATAACTCAAAATCACCACTAGATTTCAATACATATTTCCACCGATTTTGCAGATCTACAAGGCCAAACGTGTTGCAACGATGAAGATGACGGACGATGGCTTTGAAGAGAGAGCAAAAGCACAGAAAACCCAGAAGTTGAAAACATTAGCAGAGAAGGATTATTGAAGAAAAGGACTAAAAAGAGAAAAAGAGCAAAAATTACGAAAGAGTAGTTGGAAACTGTGGGGGACTGGAGCAGGTGACTGAATATAAAGTGTGTGCTTGAGAAAAGGAAGAATCTCCTCAAGGGTAAGTCGCGTGAATAGCCTAGCGTGGAAATTAGTCGAATGATGGAAGGGGAAGAAGACGTGAAATCGGAAAGCCTAAACCAGATAAGAATCATCCCCAGATCTGAAAAATCAAACCTCCAAAATCAAATGGAATTTGGATATGAAAAAATGAAACAAAACACAAACCACAAACAGAGAGAAGTCAGAAGGCACAAGAAGTTATGTGGTTCATCACGTTATGTGATTGCGTCCACAGTTCCTTTTCTATTGAGTAAATTGTTATT
This sequence comes from Euptelea pleiosperma, assembly GCA_035048495.1. Taxonomy (NCBI): domain Eukaryota; kingdom Viridiplantae; phylum Streptophyta; class Magnoliopsida; order Ranunculales; family Eupteleaceae; genus Euptelea; species Euptelea pleiosperma. The sequence goes on from CM068541.1 coordinate 31,794,361, forward strand.
TATTATTTTATCTTTTCATAAGTGTTAGTACTGTAGATTATGCTTCTTAATTAGATATATTGTAGTTTTCTAGTCATTGCTAAAAGCATGAAGGGTTTTGAAAGAGTTGCAGGGAATGGAGAGAGATGAGCCGACTAGCTGGACCAAAATTCTCGAGAATAAATGAGAAATAAATGAAGAAATCTTGGGTACGAGATACTACTATGTGCAGAACGTGCAGGGGGTTGGGACATACTTTTCAATATGTTCTACCTAGATCTGTTATGCCGAGAACCGACACGAGTCGAATGGTAAGAGTAATCTAATCAGAATTAGGTTGATGCTTCCTGCGTCTGCAACTGGGCAACTGGGTGGATGTCGAAAATGGAAGGTTCCAGCATTGAAAAAACATGATGAATCAATTTTTTCTTGGGCTGAAAAGTGTTTATATTAAAGACAGAAAATGGCACATTGCAGTTTGAAATAAGTGAATCGTTAGGAGAACTGGAACTTCCGTATCAAGAGGGAGCTCTACAGTCGAGCTGTGAACTGTATGGTTCTTGTGAGGGAGCTGTGCAGTCGAGCCGTTAACCATTGTAGTCGTTAGGTGCCCCAAGTAGAACTACAATTTTTGAACTTGTAAATGATGATTACCCATTTTGTTGTATGTGTTATTTTCGTCTACTTCTCTTTTAGCGTCAAAGATGGAGCACCACCCAACTTGATGGAAACCTTGGTGAAGAAGGGAATTCTTGATGAGAAAAATACACAAAAGGAGGAGGAAAGAGTGGTGAGTTTTAAGAGAATGATCTCTCCCCGTGATTGTCTCCAGTGGAGCAGAGACGCCATTAATGGAACTGCTACTGCCCTCTTCTTCTACACCCTCTATTTGTTATCTCTATTCTCAACGGCTCTTGACGGTATCACTTTCATCTGCAACACAACCCCTTTGTTCATTTGGAAAGTGAAGACTGAAGACCATTGCCGCCCACAAGAAGGGGGGGAGTATCAAAGCTTTCTTTCATCTGAAAATTTATGATAAAGGAGAAAACCAGCGTTTCATTTCTCGTTGTAGAAAAGGGTAAAATCAGATCTCTAGAATTCAACGGTCCAGGGTCAAGGGCACGATTTTTCTCCGAGCCCGATCTCAGGGTATAACGACTAGTGAAAACCAACCAGACTGGTTTACCACTGCCAGTTCAGACTCAAATCATCCAATCAAGAGCATTTTCGAGCTACACCTTGAAATCTTGTAGAACTGCTAACTAACAATTCATAATTTGGTGTTCATTCTATATTTGGTTTTAAATTGCTCGAATAGTTTAGATTTTCGGTGGCAGTTAGTTCGCAGGAAGTAGGTTTTCTAGAAGTGGATTTTCCCAGGACCACTTCCAAGAATTTTCCACTTCCTAGAATCATTTTTCTTGTTGTTTGGTTGAGTGTAGGACAAGGGCATAAATTCTACAATGGTTTTGAGGGCAGAAATCTTTATTGGACTTTCAGGGAACTCTAGTTACAGAGTTTCGAAGACATGAGGAAGGGCGATGGACGACCTGCCCCATATGCTTGCCAGATTTATCTCTTATACTGCCATGAGGACGGGGGAGATAGAAGGATATGAAAGTGGGATGCTAAAGGTGGATTCTCGTCTGCTCTTTCTACTGTTTTGTCGAGGGTGCACACACTTTCCCTGTGGGAAATGTTTGGTGAGCCATCATTCTGTCCAAAGTGTTGTTCTTTGTGTGGAAATCGATGCTCGATAAAATTCTCAGCCTTGATCATTTGATGCACAGGAGAAATTTTGGTCTGAATATCTATTTTCTTTGTAGATCTAATGAAGAGTCAGTAGTCCATCTTCTTATTCATTGTCCTTTTAGTAGAAAAGGGGTGGTGGGAATTCTTTAGATTGTTTGGGATGCATTGGACTTAAGCCGGATAGTGTCTTTCGACTTCTCTCCTCGTGGCATTGTGAGGCCTTGAAATTAGAGGGCGAATACATTGGAAACTACTTCTATTTGGTGGTTGTTGCTCCCTTAGGTTCAAAAAAACAGTATAAATTTTTATTATTATCAAAGCTATATAATAACAATCCCCCACATAAATGAAATTTGTTTAATAAAGCTGAGAGCGTTGATATAAAATGCTATACATAGGTAGAGGTGTCTTTTGGACTTGAACATTATTTAATATTAATTTTTCATATTTACTGACTGTTCAATGAACATGATGTCTTGACCTGTCTGGTTGTATAGTAAATCGAGTCAATAAACAACAAACATAACTTTTGTGATTTTTTTCTAAGTCTAACGATTGTATTCATTTTAGCCCTAAACAATTCTCAATAGTCATAAGTGTTATTGGAGAACCAACCTATACGTTCTCATAAAAACGATCACATTTTTACACTCATATACGTATGTTCATTGAGAGTACCTTATTATACTGCACTTGTTTTTAAAATATTAATTTTATTAACAATAAGCATTCAACCTCTTTTCATACACGTAGCAGTATTTACATCATAGGAATGATGGAACAACTTCTTTATATATATAACACATCATACTAATCACTCGCAACTGGTTGTCTCATTGAACTTAAATCTTGGGATCTCGAGTCAATTGGGTTGGGTCTCCATTGGGTGATTAATATTTTAATAAGCTTTAAGCCCATTTCCTTAATTTAAAGTATATTAACTCCCTAAATAATCATTTTGTTAAATTATCTTTCAACTTTACAAAGTCAATAGATATAATATCAATAGAGATTAGTTATTTTACTGAGTTGTGCCTTCGATGCATATGTCCGAATTTGCCATTATAAACATTGTTTCGTGTTCTAGCTATCGTAACTTGACAATTGTTATGTATACTAATAGTTGGCACCGGCCTATGCGAAATAAGGATTATCACGAAAAAATTTCCTACCCATTCAGCTTCGTCGTTAATTTTATCTAGTGCAATAAATTTCAATTCCATTGTGAGATGGACAATACATGTTTTTTTTTATGGATTTCCAAGAGAGAGATGCTCCAACTAATGTGAAAACATATCCACTAGTGGACTTAGACTCTTCCGAGTTTGAGATCTCATTTGCATCACTAAATCCTTCTAGCACAACAGGATAACTTACATAACACAATCTGTAATTCAAGGTATATTTCAAATATCACAACACTCTATCTAGTGCTTGCTAATGTTCGAGTCCTAGGTTACAAGTGTATCTACTTAATCTACTAACAGAATAAACAATATCAGGTCAAGTACAATTCATGATGTACATAAGCCTTCTAAATACCTTGAATACTCTAAGTATGATACATTTTCTTTTTTAATTATTCTTTCTAAGGCTATAATTATAGTCAAAATGTATTCTATGAGATTTAGGATCAAATTGATTAAAAAAAAAAAAAAAAACTATTTTATACAATAAGATTGGGACAATACAATCCCCTCCACAGTTCTTTTAATTTAATTTTGATTCTAATGTTCACATCAACAAAACTCAAGTCTTTCATGTCAAAAAATTTAGATACCAATTTCTTAGTGGATTTTATTTACACATAAGCTTCTAATGCTCTTAGTATAAACATATTTATCTGATCCATTAATACTAAATCCATTAATAATCATTACTTTATCAAAAAAATTATGTCATTACTTAAATACTTATTTTAAACTATATAATGATTTAATTAACCTACATACTTTGTTTTCAAGGCCTTTTACGACAAAGCCTTCAAGTAATTCTATATATATATATATATATATTTCTTCTTATTCATCGTTCAAAAATATAATTTTTAAAATTTATTTGGTATATTTCTAATTTATAAATTATTGCTATAGCAATTAATATTCTAATAGAGGTTATTCATATTATAAGTGAATGGGAGTCAAAGAAATCTAATCGTTCATTTTGTTTGTAGTCTGTCTAGAACTCCCATTTCTTATACTTATTACATTATGTGGGGGGCCCAAACGGAAATCATGTTGGACAATCTAACCCTATCTTGAGCCGTCTACGTCAAAATGATCATCATCACCAAAAGTCAGTCCATTCTAATATTACTAACCATACATTTAAATGTAACCTAAAGCAATGGTGTTCAAACCAAGGGAGCAACAACCGTTTAAACGGACTGGGGGCGTTACCGTTTAAACGGCCGTTAAAACGGATTGAAACGGTCAGGGGCAAAAATGGAAAAAAATGGGACAAAATAGAATTTAACGGAATTAAACAGATTTTAATGGGTTTTAACGGAAAAAACAGAAAAAATTGGCGCTGAAATTCAAATTTTGAAATTTGAAAATTAAAAAAAAAATAGAATTTAACGGAATTTTAACGGTTAACAGAATTAAACGGATTTAAGGGCCATTTTTTTTACAAAAATTTTCCAAATTAAACGGCCATTTAAATGATTTTAACGGCCGTTTAAACAAAAAAACGGAAAAACCAATAAAACGTGTTTAAACGGTTTTAACGGAAACGGGCTTGGGGCGTTACCGTTTAAACGGCCGTTTTTAAAACCATGGTTCGAACCATTGATGTTCTTCCAAATGTGTGTCGTGGTTATCCGGTTGCTCCAAAATCCCGACGACCACAGCACGATCTATGGACGACGGTGCTACAGTACCATCCTAAGGGCAATGCTATCATTTCCCAAAAGCCCCCACTGGGGGTAATGAGATTATGTGCCCCAGAGCACCTTATTAGCGGTCTCCTAGGCAGAACCATCAAAATGACGGGGTCCAACCTCCTGCATTCTCATCAAACATTAGCTTCTCAGTCAGACTGTTTACTCTGCCATTGAAATTAGTTTTCATAATTATGATTGCAATACTATGGTGTGGTATAACAATTCATACTTCTTCGCCCATCGTAGTCCACATTGCCCATTTGCAGCAAGGCTGAACTGTCCACTGATCTGCATTGTCCTTGGTCTATGGTCCAGAAAAAAGTCCATTCATTGGACAGTAAAGACCATCAAATTGGGCTGATTTTGGGGGCTAGCACTCTAAAATATGTTGGATGGTACAAACCCAACTACAAATGTTCTACGTGGCAGCAAATGGACGAGGAAATGTGAGCGTCCATGCTGAAGGGGCCGGACCTGGAAACATAAAGAGGAACATAAACCAGAAGCTTCGGGCTTAACCATGGCAGGACAGAGAGATAAGCAGACGAAATGGATAATCATACTAAATTAGGTCCTCTGTAAAACTAGCTTCTCAAGCTCTACCAAAACCAACATTGGTGCTTTAGTCATATAGGCTGATTAGACAAAAGAGCAAAAACAAGCCCATCTTTGCCTTCTAAGTCCCCCAAAAACATGCAGATGAGAGCAGCTGGGACAAACCCCAGTTCTGTTTCAAAATTGCCCCACTGACCATGACACAGTACCATCACTACTAGGTATTACTATTGCAACAACCTTGCTACTAGATATCATATAATTAACATATATTGTAAACTCACTATCACTTGCAAATACAGCCCCAGTACTCATCTGATACATCAAGAAGCATTGTAAAACACTTGAAAACAGGCCTTACCTCGGCCGCTCTCAGCTCTCAGCTCTTAGCTCAGTTGTCTGTTTGTTGCTGTTGAGGCTGCTGTTGCTGAGGCGGCTGTGGCCATGGCATGTAAGCTACTGGGGGGCGAGGGTGCTGGGCAGCATAGATTGTCCCTGGGGGCCCCACCTGATGTTGTGGAGGGACATAGTAATATGGAATAGAATCAGCTGGGGTGCCCACAGCTGGTAAGGCAGCCCTTGGGATCCCCATGCCCTCCTCCTTCAACTCGTCCCTCGGGACAATATCGACCAAGAAGTCGAATATGTCGGTCCTTGTAATGGCTGCAGCAATGTCATTCTTCTGCAGTGTCCTCCGCTTGTTCTCCTCTGTGTGTAGCCATGAGCGCAGTGTCAACTCCAAGATGAACATCTCGCAGGCCTTTGCGAATACGACTGGAGCCTCAGCTGAAATCATCCGGACATCCTCGTCTGCTTTCATTATCTTCTTGATCCGAGCAAGCGGGAGGCTGTGGTTCTTGAAGTCAGTCGTTTGCTCGATCTCCTGGAGCTGGTTGGCCCAAAAAACCTGAAGTTGTTGTTCTTGTTGCTGCTGCTGTTGGTGGTGGAAGTGCTGGGCTTGCTGGTATGCTAGTTGATGTTGGGAAGCGGAGAAGGCTGCAGCAGGCTGAGTCGGAGAAGGGACAGCTACCGCCGGAGCACCAGAAGCCACCATTGGAGCAGTCTGGTAGGGAGGGGCAGCATATGCTACTTGACCTGCACTGGTAACAACTCCCACCACTGTCTGCTCTTGCTGCTGCTGCTGTTGTCCAGATTGATCCATGCTCAATGACTAGGAGTCTTTTTTGCCTTGCACAACTTACCGTCTCATCAGTTAGACTCTGAAAGGATGAAAAATTACCAGCCTGCTAGATTAATACTAAACCTTTATGAGATGCGGCAAAACGGAACCCAGTCGCAGACCAAATTGAAATGCAGCGGAATGATACTGAATTTGTATGAATTTTGACATTCTTTTATCCAATAACAAAGCAATCTATCAGCAGTCAGTAAACTTCTATTTCATTTGTTCTGGCAATCAATTAGGACCAAAACCTGAAATTCCACTAAAACTGGGTTGTGACAGACCTTGTCAACCTGTCCAAATTCCAAGTTGACGTGGCCAGGGTGACTGAGGAGTCCAAGTCCTGGTTTGCAAACAATGACTCTTGACTCACTTTTCTTAGTGGCAAATAGTAAAATCATATGGAAACAGCTCATGACCAAACTTCTAGTTGTCATTCTGTGCTTTTTCGGGGCTTCAACTCACAAAGGTAAGAAAAAAAATCATTTCAGCTGTATTCTGTTCATGGTGAGAACAACAATAAAGTAATGCGCTCTTTGTGTGACTTTGAAACAGTTGAATTTTTGATATTTTAAACAACTTTCTAACAACCTTTAATGTTTCTTCCTTTTCTGTTGTGTTTCACAATTTTTTTTTTTTTTGATAAATGGAGATTGATATTACAAAGGAGCAAAAACCAAAGCCCAACTGGTGCAAACCCAGCATCATTATGGTAGAGCAATCTCTAGTCTCAAATATTTCAACATGCTTGGAGCATATGTGATATGCCAATAATGGTAACAGGCACTGCATGGATATTCGCAAGATGAAATTTTCTCGTATCCTCTTGTATTACTAGTTCTTTTTTTCTCTAACAAATTTCCTATATTTTATCAATAAAGACATGGATTGGTATTACTATAAACTATAAGGACTTTATAAAATTATAACTTCACAATTTTTTAAGTTTCATTAAATTTAGCATGTGTAAAGATTAAAAATAATACTTTGTTTAAAAACGCTTAAATTAAAGTATGATATTCACACATTGGATAAGAAGGTCTGTATCTGGACCAGTGAATCAGATGGGTGATGCGAACGATACCTCATTGCTCCCAAATCCTTGCCTGTATTCCTCCCGTATCAGCATCTTAGAGAACAAACCTTCTGAGGGCAGAATTCCATGCAACATGAATTGTGGAGGGGCAAGAATTAAGCTCTTTTATCTCATACACCCACAGCTTGTGGGAAAAGAAGCTCTAGCTTTATGACTTATAACAGAGAAGGCAAGATTTTAAAGCTAAACAAGGCATGGAAGAGCCTATAATTGGATCACTGAAGAATTATCCTTGCAAGGGAAGTAGACAGAGTTTAAACCCAAATATATTTCCTCACATTAATGCAGCCTGTGTATATACACTCAAGGCCCTTTCACCTTGGAAGAGGCACATCTGCAATATTCAGTCTACAGAGGGACAAGGGATCTAGCCTGCTCGCTTCTTCCTTTCACTTTTGAGGAACTTTGGATCACCCCAAGCAGGACCTATTTCTGGCCTAGGACGACTTCTACTACTGCCAGAGAATGACAACACCAACAGGCTCTTAAATGTTAAGATATACTAGAATAGATTTTAGCAAAGATCACTCCCCTCCATCTTTACGAAGTAATGCCTCCCTTGGCAGTAAGGTATCAATTTGAATTCAACAAGGAATGGAAAATCCTAGATGGGATTGCAACATCTGACTTAGTGCTGCCTGTGCATATATGCTCAAACCACATAGGTCTTTCGATTAAAATAGAAAGATGCGAAAAAGCCATACAAACATGAAGCTTGATATTGACAAAGTAATTCAAACAAAGTCTAGAATTTGCTGGCTTAAAGCAATTTGTTGCGGAAAACCCCCAAGCGATCCCTCGAAGAGCGACACTGGCCGCCGACAAACACACGCCACAAACGAAGAAATCAAATAGAGCAAACAAATAACACAAGCATTTACGTGGTTCAGTAGAAACCTACATCCACGGGCGATGATGATCGGATCTTCACTATTGAATTAACAAAGTACAAAGATTATTCTCTCAATCTCTCGTACAACCTCTCACAAGCACAATCTATTGGCTATCCCTACCAATCTCCACTGGTCTCTCACAGTCCTTTCGGAGTCTCTCACACTCATTACAATGAGCAATGGGTCACTTAAATAACCCCCAAAGACGAACTAGGGTTTCCTAAAACAAAAAAACCCAAAATAGAAATCTCCTAAAATTTTCCTATTCATCAGTCCAATCGATTGGACACTAGCAGGTCCAATCGATTGGAAAGAAAACCCGAACGCCTTCAATCGATTGGACACAAACTCCAATCAATTGGGGTGAGCATTTCTCACCAAAATACAACAATCCCCACCTTAGTGTGAATGCGAGCCATCACCACGAGCCACTGCTCAACTGCTCTGCGAGCCACCACCACGAGCCACTGCTCAACTGCTCCTCGAGCCACCACCACGAGCATCTGCTCAACTGCTCTGCGAGCCACCACCACGAGCATCTTGTCAATTGCTCTGCAAACACCACCATCTGCCAGAAGATCTTTCAATCCGATCGCCATCTCCAATGCGTCCCGAAGGCGCTCAAACATGCACTGATGTGCAACAAACATCCGAATGGATGTACTCCAGAGTACCTCCCTTCAAGCTCAATGTATAGAACTTCTTCCTAGGGTACAATCTACTGGCGAGAGACTTCGTCATATAGAGGCTTTCAAGCTTTGACAAATCATCATCCGACATGTCATCAGGCTTACCCTTCTGACCCTTCAATGCTCTGTGCAAACCCTGTTGGATTAAGACGTCATTAACTTGAACTTGCCATAATCCAAAATTTTTGCTCCCATCCAATTTCTCCACCTCGAACCTGGCATTCGACACTTTGGTATGTTTTGGCGCCATCCCTATCGAATCCTTGAGCTCTGATACCAGTTTGTTGCGGACAACCCCCCAAGCGATCCCTCGAAGAGCGACAATGGCCGCCGACAAACACACGCCACAAACGAAGAAATTAAATAGAGCAAACAAATAACACAAGCATTTACGTGGTTTGGTCAAAACCTACGTCCACGGGCGATGATCGGATCTTCACTATTGAATCAACAAAGTACAAAGATTGATCTCTCGTACAACCTCTCACAAGCACAATCTATTGGCTATCCTTACCAATCTCCACTGGTCACTCACAGCCCTTTCAGAGTCTCTCACACTCAATACAATGAGCAATGGGTAACTTAAATAAACCCCAAAGACGAACTAAGGTTTCCTAAAACAAGAAAACCCAAAATAGAAATCTCCTAAAATTTCCCTATTCATCAGTCCAATCGATTGGGGTGAGCATTTCTCACCGAAATACAACAATCCCCCCCTTGGTGTGAATGCGAGCCATCACCACAAGCCACTGCTCAACCGCTCTGCGAGCCACCACCACGAGCCACTGCTCAACTGCTCTTCGAGCCACCACCACGAGCATCTGCTCAACTGCTCTGCGAGCCATCACCACGAGCCACTTGTCAATTGCAATGCAAACACCACCATCTGCCAGAAGATCCTCCAATCCGATCGCCATCTATAATGCGCTTCGAAGGCACTCAAACATGCATCGATGTGCAACAAACATCCGAATGGATGTACTCCAGAGTACCTCCCTTTAAGCTCAATGCATAGAACTTCTTCCTAGGGTACAATCTACTGGTGAAAGACTTCGTCATGTAGAGGCTTTCAAGCTTTGACAAATCATCATCCAACATGTCATCAGGCTTACCCTTCTGACGCTTCAATGCTCTGTGCAAACCCTGCTGGATTAAGACGTCCTTAACTTGGACTTGCCATAATCCAAAATTTTTGCTCCCATTGAATTTCTCCACTTCGAACCTGGCATTCAACACTTTCGTATGTTTTGGCGCCATCCCTATCGAATCCTTGGGCTCTGATACCAGTTTGTTGCGGAAACCCCCCCAAGCGATCCCTCGAAGAGCGACAATGGCAGCCGACAAACACACACCACAAATGAAGAAATCAAATAGAGCAAACAAATAACACAAGCATTTATGTGGTTCGGTCGAAACCTACGTCTACGGGCGATGATGATCAGATCTTCACTGTTGAATTAACAAAGTACAAAAAGTGATCTCTCGTACAACCTCTCACAAGCACAATCTATTGGCTATCCCTACCAATCTCCATTGGTCTCTCACAGCCCTTTTGGAGTCTCTCACATTCAATACAATGAGCAATGGGTCACTTAAATAACCCCCAAAGACGAACTAGAGTTTCCTAAAATAAGAAAACCCATAATAGAAATCTCTTAAAATTTTCCAGTTCGTCAATCCAATGGATTAGGACACTAGCAGGTCCAATCGATTGGAACGAAAACCCGAACGCCTACAATCGATTGGACACAGACTCCAATCGATTGATGTGAGCATTTCTCACCAAAATACAACAGTACCGTGTCTGACCACAGATTCTTGTGCGACACTTCCAAATTCTATTTTTTTTTTCCTTTCCTTGCAAGTTTTATGAGTTCTACCATTTACAACTCCAGATTTCTATACAAATCATAAGATATTCTATCACATTCTCTACTATCATCCTCATTATTATATAAAAAATAATTACTTTGTTCTAACTTATGCAAAGTATATCACCTTATCGAAAAAAACTTATTCAAAGTATATTATTGAGTCTACGAAATCCTAATTTTCAAGGTTCTTCTTGTATATTTGGCTTTGACAATATATGCCACAAGATTTGGGCAACCCTCCATATTTTCAATTGCATCAAACCATTAAACTACATCAAAAAATTAAAGAGGCTAAGAAGACACGAAATCTTTTCTATTTGTATTGCTCCAGCTATGTTGCACAGATTCTTCAAAACGGGTGAAGTACCGTGTCGGGCCACAGATTCTTGTGCGACACTTCCAAATTCTATTTTGTTTTTCCTTTCCTTGCAAGTTTTATGAGTTCTAACGTTTACAACTCCAGATTTCTATACAAATCATAAGATATTCTATCACATTATCTACTATCATCCTCATTATTATATAAAAATAATTATTTTGTTCTAACTTATTCAAAGTATATTATTGAGTCTACGAGCACACGTGTGGGACTCTGACACCTGTACCCGAACCCATGCAACATAGGCTGCCAGAAATCAAACACTGAGTATAATGTTTCAAGTAAACCTACGGAAAGGATCTTGTGCACGGCAAGATAAAGAAAATGAAGAAGAAATAGTACAAAGACAACCACAAGCACGGCAACCAAGATGTATGTGGTTCACATACAAAGGGATTGCAGTCACAAATAAATCGGTAAGAGAAAACCCACTAATCAAAGGAGATTACAAAAAGATTCTGCGTTAGGGCTTACCTCCCCCAAACCAACAAACTCACCAAACATACTGTCTCTAAAACTCTTCAAAATCCACATTGCAACTCCACAGAAAGCTTGTTGTCAACATCGCTGCCTAAACAACTCAACCAACCCCTTGATTGCACTGTCCACATCTAAGGTCTTTAGAGTATCACCTATAGTCGAGAAAGAGCAACTGAGCTAAGGAGTAGATCACTCCCAAAAACTTTTCTCCAAGTGTGAAACCCTCTATTATTCTAGACCATCATAATCATCATCATAAGCCTAATCTCAATTATATATAGTATAGTGCGTTGGTCTTAACTAAGGGCCAAAACAAATGAAAAAATCTTCGGATAATTACCCACGTTATTTTATTTATATGTGATTCCAATGGAACACTGAAAAATGCTGTTTTAAGTGTAGTGTTGGGTCTACCATACACATGGAGGGCTGATGTGGCCAATCTAGACTATTCATTTGATAGATGACTCTCTTTTTATTCATAAGTAATGTGATAAGAAAATCCCAAATGTGTTGTTCAAGGCATCCCCTTTGTATGACACGTACCCCAAAAGAGCCCTTACCCATGTTAACAAGTAAGAAGGGTTTCAGTTTACGTGGGCTAGGCCACTTTTAAGAGTATTTGTGTGCAAAGGGGAACCCCTGAGCAACAGTTTGCTCAAGGGTACCTGGAGTGAAGGCATGCTCTTTTGGATTGACCATGTGGGTAGTGCCCTTGTCTCATGCTTGTACTCCAAGACTATGTATTGCACTTTCCCCAAAAAACATAACAGTTAAATTTTTTTTTAAAAGTTTTTTTAGAAAAAGGCGAAAGAAACATGCCTCCTTTTCCACATGAAGATTGCAACTGAAACTTTCCGCAAAGATGGTGAAATGCATGGACCCCTTTGGGCCCACCAACTTAGCTGCCAAATGCAATGAAAGACCCCCACCACTATTGTGAAGAGTTCAGGCATGTAGCTCAGGTTAATTTGACACATATGTGGGGTCCACATGGAGGCGAGTTAAGGGTTGATTTTTGGTGAGGATGATCAACTCACCATGATGATCATCCTCAACCCTATCAAATGTGGACTTAAAAGTTAATGGTGAAATAGACAAATAAAATAGTACTCCCAACTTGTATGTAACTAATGTTTTTAAATGCTAATAAGGTGTGAGCCGAAGCGCTTCACTAGCCAAAGCCTCGAGGTGTAAGCCTCCCGTGCATGCATTTTTTAGGTAGATAAATATTTAAATATATAAATAAATATTAGCAAAAATTCTAAAAAAAAAGATATTCAAGAAAAATAAAAAAATAAAAAAAAAGTATGATACTTCACATTCCAAAGTTCAACATCCAAATCCAAATGTTCTAGCTAGAGGAGTTCTTTGGGTGCTAGCTGAAGACAAAGGGTTGCTTCTGCTAGGTGATGGAGTAGAAGACAAAGGGGTGTTGAGTCCCTTTTGAAGAAAGAATACAATGTTGTATTTTGGTGAGAAATGCTCACCCCAATCGATTGGAGTCTGTGTCCAATCGATTGTAAGCGTTCGGGTTTTCGTTCCAATCGATTGGACTAACGAATAGAGAAATTTTGGAGATTTCTATTTTGGGTTTCTCTTGTTTTGGGAAACCCTAATTCGTCTTTAGGGGTTATTTAAGTGACCCATTGCTCATTGTATTGAGTGTGAGAGACTCCGAAAGGGCTGTGTGAGACCAATGGAAATTGGTAGGGATAACATAGATTGTGCTTGTGAGAGGTTGTACGAGAAATTGAGAGAACAATCTTTGCACTTTGTTGATTCATAGTGAAGATCCGATCATCATCGCTCGTGGACGTAGGTTTCGACCGAACCACGTAAATAGTTGTGTTCTTTGTTTGCTTTATTTGATTTCTCCGTTTGTAGCGTGTGTTTATTGGCGGCCATTGTGGCTCTTCAAGGGATCGCTTGGGGGTTTTCCGCAACAAACTAGTATCAGAGTTCAAGGATTCGATAGTGATGGCGCAAAAACATACAAAAGTGTCGAACGTCAGGTTCGAGGTGGAGAAATTCGATGTGAGCAAAAATTGTAGATTATGGCAAGTCCAAGTCAAGGACGTCTTAATCAAGCAGGGTTTGCACAGAGCATTGAAGGGTCAGAAGGGTAAGCCTGATGACATGTCGGATGATGATTGGTCAAAGCTTGAAAGCCTCTACATGACGAAGTCTCTCACCAGTAAATTGTACCTTAGGAAGAAGCTCTATGCATTGAGCTTGAAGGGAGGTACTCTGGAGTACATCCATTCGGATGTTTATTGCACATCAATGCATGTTTGAGCGCATTGGAGATGGCGATCGGATTGGAGGATCTTCTAGCAGATGATGGTGTTTGCAGAGTAGTTGACGAGTGGCTCGTGGTGGTGGCTCGTAGAGCAGTTAAGCAAATGCTCGTGGTGGTGGCTCAAGGAGCAATTGAGCAGTGGCTCGTGGTGGTGGCTCGAGGAGCAGTTGAGCAATGGCTCGTGATGGTGGCTCACAGAGCGGTTGAGCAGTGGCTCGTGGTGATGGCTCGCATTCACACCAAGGTGGAGATTGTTGTATTTTGGTGAGAAATGCTCCTAATTGATTGGAATCTATGTCCAGTCGATTGTAGGCCTTTGGACTGACGAACCAAGAAAGCTTGGAGATTTCTATTTCGGGTTTTCTCATTTTGAGAAACCCTAGTTCGTCTTTGGGGGTTATTTAAATAACCCATTGCTCATTGTATTGAGTGTGAGAGACCAGTGGAGATTAGTAGGGATAGCCAATAGATTGTGCTTGTGAGAGGTTGTACGAGAGATTGAGAGAACAATCTTTGTACTTTGTTGATTCAATAGTGAAGATCCGATCATCATCGGCTGTGGACGTAGGTTTCGACTGAACCACGTAAATGATTGTGTTCTTTGTTTGCTTTATTTGATTTCGCTGTTTGTGGCTTGTAATTTTTGGCGGCCATTGTCGCTCTTCGAGGGATCGCTTGGGGGTTTTCCGCAACATATAAAACAAATTTTCTAGGTTTTTTTTATATATCTTGTAAAAAAGACACCTGTTATGACTTATGACCTTTTTTATTTCCTTTTAACACATGCCCAGAGTAGCGACCATTTCAAACAATTAAAGCACATCGGAGGTGTACGCCTCTATCAAAAGGCGTTGACAAGGCATACACCTCTAGGAGTGGCGTACGCTCCAATGTATATCCGCTTTTTTACTACACCTCTAGGCGTTTTTTGAGAGCCTTGCCCTAAGGCGTGCCTCGAGGCACACACCCCAAACGCCTCCAAAAACACTGCTTGTAAGTTGTAACCCACTTATCATAGGACTAGAAATGTTGGAATAAGCTGATTTTTTGTAAAAGATGATTTCAATGGTGAGGAGATCTTCACCAAAATATCCCTTAATCCATCTCCATGTGGGACCGACATATGTGTGTTACACCCAATTCTTAAACCCAGTGGTCGGACCCACATAAATATTATGTTGGGCAATCCAACAGCACAGTGAGTTGTCCATGCTATGGAGATCAATATCCTCCTCACAAAAGATCAGTCCATTCCAAAACACACTAATCCATTTTTTTCTTTTGATAAGCAATATATATATCAATCTTTCACATACCTCCTATCAAAAAAAAAAAAAAATCTCACATACCCTAAATAAAACACATCAAGACCTTCCAAGAAACAAAATTGGAGCCAAGGAGGAATTCTTTACTTGCTTCTAAGATCTCGTAGAAACAGAACAAGCATTTAGGGATTCAACTACGAGGTCAGTGTAAGAAACCAAAGCTAACAAAACCCACACTACACCTACACGTCAAACTCGCTCATAATGCTAACAGTGTGAAGCATGCACAGAAATTTTCCAAGAGAACAAATTAAATCGAGGAATCTAACTGATTTCCTGTTTTCATGTTTCCTTCCGTACTTACATCAGAAACTAAGCTATGAAGCCTATGATTCTACAAAAGAAAACCCCAATTTTCTGTGTGATCATCAGCTATCAAATTATCTACCATTAAAGCTTCAACCATAACATATTTAAACGAAAAGA
The DNA here is from genome assembly GCA_035048495.1 of Euptelea pleiosperma. NCBI lineage: Eukaryota > Viridiplantae > Streptophyta > Magnoliopsida > Ranunculales > Eupteleaceae > Euptelea > Euptelea pleiosperma. The sequence continues at coordinate 31,810,181 of CM068541.1, forward strand.
TCTTTGCATGTTAAAAATCATAAAAGAAAAGAAGATCAAGAAACTGTAGCTCATTTCATCTCAACGAAAGCATACCTAACGATCGAAGAACCGACAAAAGCTCTGCAAGCAAAACGGTACAAAAACCAAACACTTCAACAGATTACAGAAGAAGAAAAAAAAAAGTTCCTTGAGAGATTGCAGAAACCAGTTACATAGCGAACCTTAGCTGAAGCTGTTGAAGAGCTCTTCAATGGAAAAAAAAACCCTAAGAGAGAGAAAGAGACGAGAGAGTAGAGTTACAGAGCGATCGGCGATGGCTTTACAGAGAGGAGTTGCAGCGAATCGCGTATTTTTATAACACGTGGCAGTATGACAGGCTTCAGACAGGGAGAGGGCTGTCGTTTTCTGCAACGTGGCGAAGTTTTATTGGTACTTTCCACCAGAAAAAGATGCGCCGATTGTCAGCCAGGTTGCCGTGAACTTCTCCAACGTACGGAAAAAAGCCACGAGAGTCAGTGGCGTTTTCGTTGAAAGAGATAAAGTTTAAGGGTATTTACGTCTTTAGCTTTTAGAAGAAAATTTTTCTCTCACCCAATATGCCACGTGCAACATTCTTGTGCCACGTGAAACATTCTGTTTGGAAGAGTCCATATTTTCGAGTAAAACTTGCTGACCACTGACGGTCAGGGAAGCCCTGACCACCCATAATATGAGCTACGTGGTACACTCTCCGAGAACGCTGACCGTATGGATGTTTGGCCAATCCCTAAGTAGACCCACAAACCAAAAATCAGCGTGATTAGTGATTTCAAACCTTTGGATATTTGTACCATAATGCTTAAATTTCTACTGCTAAAATCAACCCATGAAAATGACTTCAATTACCGCTTAGAAATCACTGATCAGGTTGATTTTGGGTTTATAGGTCCACCTAGGGATTGGCCAAACATCTATACAGTCTGTGTCCTCTAAGAAATTGCCATGTGGCTTATATTGTGGGTGGTTAGGTAGCGATCCGACCACCCTGGTTAGGTAAGATTTACTCCATATTTTCGGACGAGAAATGAAAACGACTCCAAAGTCCAATCCACACTTACAAATCACTAATCAGGCAAATTTTTGATCAGTATGTCCATCTAGGGTTGGACCAAACATCCATAGCATAAAAATCTCTAAGAATATGTCAAGTGGCTCATGTTGGGGGCGGTAAGTAACTTTGTTGACCAGCTTCAATAAGCAGAGTTCTACTTCCTGTTTTCTGTAAAACATCAGCACACTCTTAGAGATCAATGACCGTCAGATGTTGTAGACCAAAAATCAGCCTAATTGGTGTTTTTTAGGTGTTGTATCTCAATACCCAAAATAATTCTCGTGTCACACAGTTGAAAATCAACATATGAAAATGATTGAAATCCAACGGTAAGAAATGACCAATCAGGCCGATTTTTGGTCTGTGGGTCCACTCAATGATGGTTCAAACATCCATACAGTCATTTATATCTAAGAATGAGCCACGTCGCATTTTGAGATATGACCTGATAGAGGAACAAACTCTTGGAGAGAAAACCCTAGGTCCCACGGTTTCCCTTGTTCCGTGATTTCATTCATGATTTGTATATATACAAGTTACAAATGGAGAGATAACACATATACCCCTGAGGGGTTTAATACAATGTAAACAAGGGTTTAATACAATGTAAACAAGATGTAATCCTAACACTCCCCCTCAAACTGATGGTGACCGAAGCATAAATTTGTCACGAAACGTGGAAAATGTGGAACGAGAGAGACATTTGGTAAAGATATCAGCAAGTTGATTATGAGAGAAAAGGCGAAGCAAGCCACGTGCAACACACTCACAAACAAAGTGATATTCGATCTCTATGCGATTGGTGTGAGCATGGAAAACAGGGTTAGCAGCCATATAGGTAGCACTGATATTATCACAGAAGATGGAGAGGGGTAAGACAAGTGAGAGACAGAGATCACGCATGAGGGATGTGATCCATAAGATGTCGGCAGTAGCGGAGGCAAGAGCTCGGTATGGTATTCAACTTCAGTACTAGAGCGCGAGACTGTCGGTTGTTTCTTGGTGCCCCAAGATATCATATTGGGACCAAGAAAGACACAAAACCCAAAAGTAAAGCGACGACTATCCGCATCAGAGTAAGCTGACAAAGTGGTAGAGGAAGAGCGTTGAAATATGAGACCCATGGTAAGGGTTCCTTTGACATAATGCAAGATGCGCTTAACAACGAGTAAATGAGAATCACGCAGGGCATGCATGAATTGGCACACCTGATTGACAGCATTCGTTAAGTCTGGGCGTGTGAGAGTGAGATTTTGCAGAGCACCAACAATTTGGCGATAAGAGGATGGATCAGAGAGAAGAGGCCCATCATGAGAAGATAATTTTGGACCAGATGATACCGGAGTACTATACGGTTTTGCACCCGCCATGTTAGTTTTCGTCAACAACTCTAAGGCATATTTGGATTGTGTAAGTGTGAGACCAGTAGGAGTGCGAGAAGCTTCCATGCCAAGAAAGAAATGAAGATCACCAAGGTCTTTCATAGTGAAGTGATGACTGAGATGAGCAATGAATTGATGGAGTAGAGAGGGGTTGTCACATGTGAGGATCATGTCATCAACATAGAGGAGAATGACAAGAATCCCACTAGAGGAGTGTCGAATGAACATTGATGAATCAGTGTGACTACAAAGAAAACCCATGCTCAAGAGAAAGGTGCTAAAGCGTTGAAACCAAGTGCATGGAGCTTGTTTGAGGCCGTAGATAGCCTTGTGTAGGCGACATACATGTTGAGGGTGTTCATGATCAACAAAGCCCGGAGGTTGGCGCATATAGACCTCTTCAGACAAAACTCCATGTAGAAATGCATTCTGAACGTCAAGCTGTCGTATAGTCTAATCACGAGATGTGGCAACGGAGAGGACCATTCGAATGGTGGTGGGTTTAACGACTGGGCTAAAGGTCTCATCATAATCCAAACCTTCTTGCTGGTTGAATCCTTTGGCAACTAAGCGAGCCTTAAATCTCTCAATCGACCCATCTGCATGCTATTTGATCTTGTATACCCATTTGCAACCAACAATATTCTGAGAAGGATTGGGTGGAAGGACCCAGTGCCATTTTTCAAGAGTGCATTGAATTCATTTGTCATTGTGTCACGCCAACAGGCATCCTTAGAGGCTTTGGTGAAAGAGGTGGGCTCAATCAACATAGATTGAACTTCAGTGAACAAAGCCTGAGGAAGGGGATAGTGAGTGGAGAGCCATGCTTTTGGACGCCGTGTGCCATCCCGAGAGCGAGTAATCATTCGGTGTATCGAAGAAGATCCCGGAATGTGAGAGTCGAAGGCATGAGATGAAGGTGACAATGATGTGGCTTCGAGGGATGAAGAAGACGGTACAGACGACAAATCCAAAGGTGAAGTGGTGATGTGGGTCAGTGGAACTACAGGTACCACGGATGGGGAGCTTGCTGGTGATAAACCTGTGGTGATAGGTGAAGTAGCTTGTGGCCGATGAAGAGGAACATATGGTTGGGACAAACAACGAGAAGCATCACTTGTTCCATAGCATCAATAGAGGAAGGACTTGCCAATTCCCTGCAAGAATCCAGAAAATGGAAGACACTTTCATCAAAAATGACATGACGAGATATATAGACACGACCAGTCACCGGATCGAGGCACCGATATATAACCTTTGTGAGAGCTACTATAGCCAATAAAGACACATCGAATAGATTTAGGCTGAAGCCTGTTTCTTCGTTGAGCACCCAAGAACGGATAGCACGCACAACCAAAACATCGCAGAAAATCATAATCTGGTAGTTGATGAAAGAGAGCCTCAAAGGGAGAGCTATTGCCTAAAACCGATGTGGGTAGGCGATTGATGAGATATGTAGCCGTGCTAGTTGCCTCAAGCCAGTAACTATCAGTTGAGATAACAACCCATGAAAATAAGTCCAATCCAACGCCCATAAATCACTAATCAGGCTGATTTTTGGTTTGTAGTTCCACTTAGGGATTGGCCAAACATCCATACGGTCATAGTTCTCTAAGAGTGTTCCACGTGGCTCATATTGTGTCCTGTAACCGGAGCCTGAGCCAAAAGTAAAATATAGTTAAAAAAAACAAAAAAAAATATAAAAACTTTGCATCAAACTTTTATTTTCTACATTTCAGAAATCTAAGAAAAGTTCCACATCGTAATAAGTATTTCAAAAATTCATAAAATTCACATATTATACATATATAATACACCAACTACTAACAATGCTCCAGAGCGTTGATGTGCTTCATGACATTCATACCACACAAATCTCAAAGAATATCCAATGGTTGGGACACATGGACGACGATGCTATCATTTTCCTTGTGTATTGGCTCAATTTTCCTTAAAACTTGAGATTCGGATTAGCCTAGTTGAACTTTGATGACGAAGATGAGGGACCACAGTATGAACCACGTGGCAGACTTTAGATAGCACTGATAGGAGTTAAACTTGCATGACCATCGGTCCGTGACCGTCGATCACAATATGAGCCACGTGGCATATTTTTAGAGGACACTGACTGTATAGATGTTTGGCCAATCCCTCGGTGGATCTACAAACCAAAAATTCAACCTGATTAATGATTTTTAAGTGTTGGACTGGAATCATTTTCATGGGTTGATTTTAATCGTGGGAATTTGAGAATTATTTGGGGTACAAGATTGAAAGGTTTGAAATCACTAATCAGGGTGATGTTTGGTTTGTAGGTCCACCTAGGGATTGGCCAAACATATATACATTCAGCATCCTCTAAACCTCATATTGTGGGTGGTCAGGGCTTATATGTCCATCGGCGATCATGCATGTTTTACTCCACTGACAGGATGTTTAGCCCATCCCTAAGTGGACCTACATACCAAAAATCAGCCTGATGAGTGATTTCAAACCTTTGCGTCTTTGTATCCCAAATAATGTTTGAATTCCATGGTTAAAAATCAACCCATGAAAACGACTCCAATCCAACGCTTAGAAATCACTAATCTCTTCCTAGGGATTGGCCAAACATCTATAGAGTCAATGATATCTAAGAATGTGCCACGTGGGTCATACTGCAGTCCATATCAACGCTCAACAGACGTCCGTCATCAAAGTTCTACTCTATGTAGCTGGTCTTCAGTGGCATTGATAAAAAAAGGAAAGAAGAATAGTTCGCTTACTGCATAGTGTGAGCGAAGGTTTATGGGCCTTCCCAAAGTTTTTTCCGGGGCTCACTGACCGCGTGGATGTATAGTCCACACCTAGGTGGATATACACACCCAAAGTAGCTTGATTTTTTTTTTTTTTTTTATTTCTGGCCATTGGATATAGTACCCCAAAAAGAATAGTTAAATCCAACGGTTAGAATTAGTCCAAAAAAAAGTTGTAAAATCTAATGGCTAGAGATAGCCAATCAGGGTGATCTTTACTGCCCAAAATCAATTTGGCAAGGCACGCAAAACTGATCTCCTTTAGACATCCATTTCAACCTAAATCTTGTCATGTCTCATCCTGGCCTACACATTGAATATATGAGGGGACAAAACAACATCCAAAGTAGAAAAGTTTGTTTGGAAGATTATGGTCTACACCCATTTCTTACATCCGGTGGTGGGACCCACACGAAGATTATGTTGGAAAATTCAACCATACATTGAGTTTTTCTTGCCATTATCATCATCATCATCACGAAAAGAAAAAAAAAAATCAGTTCATTTGCATGTGAGCCCCACCATCGAGTGTAATGTAAGAAAAGGGTGTAGGTCTAGACGGACTAAGTAGACTTTAATATCCTACAAATATGGAAAGAACATTAGTGAGCTGGCACTTAAGAGAATCGAATCCTTGACATAGAGCAAGGTGCTGTCCACATTATTTGAAAGGTAAATAGGATCGTGATATCATTTGAGAGAGACATATGAGAAGAAGTAGAGAGCAAGAGAAGGGAGAAAGAGCAAAATTGTATTTGGAGAAAAAAAAAATTAAGGGCCTGTTCGGATCGCCATTTTTAGATCTGAAATTTTTTTATTTTTTTTGACAAAACGATTTCTTTTTCAAAATAACAGATTGTTTTTGGATGACCATTTTCTAGAAAATATTTATTCCATAAAAATTATTATTTAAGTCGAAAAAAAATAGATGAAAGTTGTTTTTCAAGTCAAAAAGATATTTTTTTAAATTTGCAAGCTCAGTGGACATAAAATAAACAAAGAAACCCTGCTCCCACCCTACCTATCTATCACTCTCATCAAATATAGTGATGGGGCCTACTACGAGAAGATAAAGACATTTTGGATTAAGGGTATGCGAATATGCACTCCTTTCAAGAAAAACACATTTTCAAAAATACATTTTCCAAACAAATCATTTTTCTAAATAAATCAATTTTTTAAAAATGGCAATGCAAACGGACCCAAATTCTCCTCTTTTTATCAACTCAAAACGCAATATATTCGTAACTTCTTCCGAAGTTAACCATTATGCATTAGTTTTTTTTTAATCCATCCTATGTTTTAAATTCTCTCCATACACCATAATTTATATAGAGTCGTGCTATCCCACAGATAACCGGACAAAAATATGTGCGGTTTGAGGCCATTTGATCGTTGGATTCAAGAGATCCACGCAGTTGTTACCTCGTGGACTGTGGTTCTCTTGAATCCACACTACACCAAAAGTGCAAATAAACGACACACAATATTAAAATTTAAATACCCTTTGTGTCCCATAGGTTTTTTCGTAATTTTGTAACGTTGAAGCTATAAAACACAACAAAAAAACTATCCCCTCTCTTTATTGGAGTCGAGAGTTGTCTCTCTCGCGGAGTCGAGAGTGCGAGCTAAGGAAGTCGCAAGTCTTGCAGAAGTCATTCTGCTGTGCAGATCAACGGCCTAAGCAATTGATGTGTATATTGTTCACCATTCATCTTCTTGGCAAGCCAAACTTTTTTGTCTGAAGCTCATAAGTGGATTTAGGTTCTTGTTGGACCCTTAGCTCGAAATGGTGAAGGGGGATGGAGTACCGGAGGGGATCGTAATCATGTTGGTTTGTAACTGTAGCATATGCATATGGTTCTTATTGCAATTTTGTATTGATTTATTGGACAATACATGTTCTTTTGTTTGTACAATTTAATATCTAATTGGATCATATGGTTGATCGGGAATATGGGCTACTATGGTGGAGACCCCCTTGATCAATTGTTTGTTGATTATTGATGTGATTTTAGCTTATGATATAGTTTTTCATTTGCCAGGTTTTTGGGTAGACAGGCAACCAAAAAGTTTTGAAAAAAAACTTTTGAACTTCAAAAAATGATGCACAAAGTGTGTCTCTATTAATGGACATACTAAGTGAGTCATTTTTTTGGCAAAAAAAGACATACCAGGTTTGTCCATGGAAAAACAAGACACTTCTATAAACAACGCACCTTGGAACACATTAGGTCTTTCCTTTTGTGATTTTGGTGTAGTGCCAAGGGTCAATGACATCAAACCGCGCATATTTTTGTCCGAATATACTTGGGATATCATTTTCCATTTATATCTCTCAACATATCTCTTGCCTTAATCCACAAAAATTGATTTACTTGAAGCATGAGACCCTTTGCAGATTCTTACAACTCCTTTTTAAGTGAGATGCACATCATGTAATACCTCGAACTTTTAGTTAAGAGTAATATAGTAATGTAACCCTCAGAGGATAATTTTGGCAATTTGAACTTACTTTCATTCTAAGATATCTTATATTATGTTATGTGTGAAATTTGGTTGGATTCGGAAAATTTTGAAAAATCTGTTATTTTTTTAATTCACTTTTAAGGCTAATTTCCTGGTAAAAATAATGAACAATAACTCACGTTGACTTTTCCAGACACTAGATAATATACTTGATCTAATAAGATAATAAAATTATTTTGACAACGGACCCTGAAATTTTTTTAAAAATAACATGCTTACCTTATCTTAAGAATGGAAACTCATCTCTTGAAATTTCAGGTCATTCCGTGGTCATCTTGACACTTTTCTGAGACTTTGAACTTTTTTTTTAGATTTTGTGTACGTAGATTTATTTTAAGTGATTGATGCATACATATAACAAGTGTCAATACCTTATTATATGAACTGTTAATTTTTATTGTATAGTTTAATTGATTTAATGTATATTGTAGTGAATATTTATTATATATTGTATAGTATTGGACCCACATGTATGATATATATTAATCACCACCTTTGAAGGGAATATGACATAATTGTAATTAATAAGTGTTTAAATTATTAATATAAGTAATTGCATAATCAATTGAGCTACAATTATTGGATGCGCCCATAGGACTAAGTTAGAAGCCTTTTGGGCTTAAAAATAACTTTAAATGAGGTCCAGTGGATATCTATGGGTTTGGGCCCATTTCTAACCTATAAGTAACTTAAAATATGAGTTTTTGAGGGTTAAAAAGGTCACCCTAAGGATTACTTTCTAAACCTATTTAAGAAGCCTTGGAAACTTGGGAGCTTTCACAAACCCTAAACCATCACTCTCATATTTCTCCATAAAAAATCTATCTTCTCTCTCCTCCGTCATCCACCATCGATTCTATTTGATCTCGAGTGGAAAACCTCCATTAAAGCTCTTCTATCAACCCTCTTTAACCTTAGAACACCCTCATCCCACCATCAAAACTATATCAAAATCTAGCATTCAAACCATTTTTTCAACCTCTTCAACATAGTTGGGAATCGACAACATTGGAGTGGTTAAGAAGAAAACGTGAAACTTTCCTTCCACCTTCGCTTCAAGCTTTTCAACACGACTTTTTTGTTTGTTTAAGAGATAGGTAACCCTTACTGTGTCTGTCTTTATTTACATAACTGGTTATATTTAAAAATGCTTATTATATATGGTTAAAAAGTGACTGAATTATTGTTTTGATCTACTTGTATATGCTTTTATATTTTATCATCTTAAGATTATGATTTTCTCTCCTTGCTACCCCTTCTTGTATATTATCTTGGTATTGGAAAAAAGTGTAAGGGGTGAAAATGTGTCATGACCATACACTAATGGAAACCATGGATGGTTCTCATTAGTGGATCGGCCATGAGAACACCTCTAGGAAAACACATTTTTGCCTTTGACCTTCTCTCGTTATAGTTATTTCAATCTCTTTATTTACACATGCATGAAAGTAGGGTTTTTCCGCGTCATTGGTTATGAAAACCCTAATTTCAACACATTTGTAATTAATCTGATATTTTAATCCTGCAAAATACAGAGTTTTATATAGGGATTGGTGTCGGATGTCGATCCGCACTCGGGATTAGTCAGATTAGTGCAATAAAGAACATGAAGTGATGGAAAATAATACAAAAATTGATGGGGAGGTGAAAATGGTGAAGAGATCAGGAATTAAACATGCTTTCTTGAAGATTATCACTACTAACATAAAAGCAACAATACTAATCATCAATATTGACGAACTTTTATTAATTGAACAATTTCCATTACATTGAAATAAAGTATTATGAAAGTAAACCATCTAAACAAAAAGCCATTAAAAGAGTGATAGAGAGAGAAACAAGAGAGAAGAGAGAGAAAGGGAGAGAATATAAAGTAAACCTACCCTAGAGAGGGAAAATATAGAGAGGAAGAAAAACACTTTGAGCCACTTACCTTGATCGGATCGAACCAATTGGCCATGGATGAAGAAGATGATGAGATGGATGGCCAAGTGGTTGGCGGTAGAGAAAGGAGCTGGTTCGTTGGTGAAGAATGGTGGGAGACGGTGGTGAACTTGCAGGTTTCCGGCGTGGAGTTTGAACGGCTTAGAGAAGTTGCTGGCCAGTGTTGTAGGGTGCAACACCGGCAAGAATACTCGCTGGCGGCGGTGCTTAATGGAGGTGGAGGTGTGTTGAACCTGCAGACGCTGGCATTAATGGTTGATGGAGGAGATTGATTGGTGTTGCAACCAGCGAGATGGTGGAAAAACGTAGAGACTGCAAGTAGTGGTGCGGTAAGGAGCTTGCTGGAGATGGTGGCAGTATTGGACGAAGGAGAAGCAGGCGACCTCCTCTTCTTCTTCCCCCTTCTCTTTTCTTTCGCTTTTTATTTTCTGATTTTTGAAGGGGGCAGCATGGAGGAAGAGAGTGAAAGAGATGTGGGAAAGAGACGGTAGAGATTGGCTGACGGCTTCAAGTGAGAGGAGCGTGAAGGAGAGGTGGTGGCGCTCGGTTGAAAACGTGGAGAGTTGTGGAAAGTGGGAGGTGATGGGCAGCACAGCGTGGTGGCTGTTGGATAGTGCTGCTACGGGCGGAGAGGAGGCAGTGGTGAAGGTGGCAGACGTGGTGGTGGTGGAGTTCTTGATCGGCCAGAGTTGCAGCCTGCAACTCCGGTAAGAACGTGGTAAGAAGGTGAAGAAGATGAAGGAGAAGAGGCGCAAAACGGCCAAAAAAAGAAGGGGAATAATGAGAAAAAGGTTTTGCGGAAGGAGGGGGATTAGGGTTCAAACGAACCCTTCTCTTTTCCTTTTAAAAGCTCCCACTTTCCTTTAATTGAAAATAGGAATTTTTGAAATAAAATATATATATATATATATATATATATATATATATATTTAAGAAAACCTTTTTTTTTTTTGGATTTCCCCATTTAGTGGACCCCCCCTTTTTTTATTTAAAAAAAATTAATTTAAAGCATTTTAAAATCATGGGGTCCACTAAATGGTCGGGCAGCGAGTCGATGATGATGGGCCCGGCTGCTGGCCCACATGGACCGATGATGGCCGTCATCTCATAAGATGGTGTGACGGATGATTTGCTAAAAAGAATCGATCAGACAGATGATGACTGGATTGGGATCCAGATTGGTAGATCGACGGATCTAGAGAGATCCAACGGTCCAATGGACGATCCAACGATCAAAAAGCTCAGGGAGATGGGCCAAGGCCAACTGGTAGGAGTTCTAAGGTTAGGTCAGTAGATCTAAGGATCGAGTGGTGATGTATAGGGATGTGAAGAGAGAGGAGAGAGAAAAAGGAGAGAGGAGAGAGAAAATTCTACAGACTGTAGAGATAACAACTAGTGGAGGGTCTAGAATCCAAATCTTCAACATAGACTTCTATCGCCTTCTTGAATCATGTAAACCACCACTTTTGCGGCTTTGAATCTTTGGTCCGTCTCTTGGTCTTCAGCTCTCTTGGTTCTTTGGATCGGCTCTGTGATCCTCTACCTCAACCCCAACCCGTACTTGGCTTGACATAGCCTGTTGGCTCTTTACGCACTGATATGAGGCTTCTATGATCAATGTGGGCCCGCAAGTCTCAAGAATCGTCCTATCGGGATTTCCTACGACAGAAGAAGCGCATGATGAGACTTTATCAGAACGGCATAATATCTAGACTTTCGAAAATATGTTTACAGCATACAAATATACCATGTTGTCCAGAAAAGTGTGCTCTATGTAATGAAAGAGACTCTTACGTAGAAAAGTCGATAAATAGAGCAATTTTAAGTAGGAGAGTGTGATAACGCTTAGAGGATAATAGTGGAAAATACGCACTTTTAAGCAAATATCAATGCATATCATGGACACTTAGGGTTCTTGTGAGAGGAATTTTACTTTTATGTTAAGCAAGAAAGGCTAGAAAACCCTAAGGTGAAAGACCGCAGACAATCCTACAGATGAGCCACAAGGCTGCTCCCAGCGAGGAAAGGATATGGACACTCCTTAGTGGTTGAGTTACTTGGGTGGGATATCATTGCATTTTTGCATACTTTACAGATCGTCCGTTGTATATTGATTGTCATATCTTGTTGATATTCGCTTAAAAGTGCGTATTTTTCACTGTTATCTTTTAAGCGTTATCACACTCTCCTACGTAAAACTGCTCTAATTATCCACTTTTCTACGTAAGAGTCTATTTCATTGCGCAGAACACACTTTTCTGGACGTTATGATCAAGTCTCATTACGTGCTTTTCTTTTGCAGAAAACTCGATCGAGCTATTCTCGAGACTTGCGGGCCAAAATCGATCATGAAAGCCCATTATCAAAGCTTAAAGAGCCCACAGGCTATGACTAGAAGATATGGGCCAAATATGGGCTGAATAAGAGGACCAAAAAGCTGACCCAAAGAACGAAGAGAGTAGGAGCGTCAATGACCAAGAAACGGACCAAAGTATTTAAAGCCACATGAGTCAGCAAGGAATGATGGTCTACTCTACTGGAGAAGAGTGAAGATGGTCACAGTGAAGACCAGGGTTCCAGACCCTCTGCCAATGCTTTTATCTCTATTTTCTGATATTTTCTATCTCTTCCTCCTAATTTTCTATCTCATCTCTCCTTATTCTCTCTCTCTTCATCTCTCGGTCCTCGGATCTACTGACCTAACACCAGAACTCCTGCCCGTTGGCTCTGTCTCATCTTCCTTAGCTTTCTGACCGTTAGATCTTCAATCGGACCGTTGTATCTTCCACCGGACCGTTGGATCTCTCTAGATCTGTCGATCTACCAATCTGGGTCCCAATCAAGTCACCATCTATCCGATCGTCATCAAATTGTCTGTCACATCATCTTGTGAGACGATGGACATCATCAATCCCTGTGGACCAGTAACCGGGCCCATCATCATCGACCCATGGCCCGACCATTTAGTGGACCTCGCGATTTTCAAATGCTTTAAATTAATTATTTTTAAATAAAAAAAGGGGGATCCACTAAATGGGGAAATTCCCCAAAGAAAAGTAAGGTTTTACTTAAATATATATATATTTATTTATTTATTTCAAAAAATCTCTAATTTCCATTAATGGAAACTAGGGAGCTTTAAAAGGGGAGAAGAGATGGTTCTTTGGAACCCTAATCCCCCTCCTATCTCTTGCTCTTCCCCCCCACGTTCTCTTTTTCCCTTTCTCCTCTCCTTTCCTCCTCTTCTTCTTCTTCTTCTTTCTCTCCCTTCTTCTTCTTCTTCCCGTCTTCATCTTACCGCCCGGAGTTGCAGAACTCCGGCCACTTCGTCTTCTTCTTCTTCTTCTTCTTCTTCTTCTTCTTCTTCTTCTCTTCTGCTTCTTCTCTGCCTACAGCATCGTCTGCGATAGCAACAAGCACCACCGCTGCTCCTATCGTCTCCACGTTGCTGCTGTGCGCACGCAACACCACCACCTATTGTGCACCTGCACTCCTTGCTCCACAGTGTCTGCGCAAAACGGTAAGTTCCTCCCTCTTTGTCTTTTCCTTCTTCTCCTTCTCTCCCTCTTCTTCTTCTTCTTCTTCTTCTCCTTCTTCTCCATATCTTCTTCACGCCGGAGTTGCACACCTGCAACTCCGGCCACCTACGCGCTCCACCACCGCCTACCTCCACCTGTGCATGCTGCAACCTCTGGCCTCCGACGCCTTCTCTCCCTCTCCCATCTCGCCTTCTCTCTCTCTCACTTGCTCCAGACAACAAACAAAAAAAAAAGAAGAAAACAAAAGAGAAGAGAAGAAGGAGAGAAAAGGACATCGCCCATACCTGCTAGTTCTCCACGGCGCACCACCATCCTTCTCCTCCATTATCGCCTGCTCCTCCCACGGCCAAGCCGTTAGGTACCCCACCTGCTGGACCTTCTCTCCTTCCACGCGACCTTGCTGCCCCCTGCATCGTGTAACACAACACTTCAAATCGTTAGCAGCAACACAATCAGCCACTGCCCTTCTCCACCCCACAGCTCCACCGTTTTCTTCTCCCCTCACCACTGCAACTCCACGCTGCCCTCCAATGCTCCCTCCTTGCTGCCTTCTTCTTGGCACATAGTCATGCGGTTCTTCTTCAAGCCGTGGTCCTCAAACGCACCAACCTCCTTCTCCATTAGTAGGCCGAACCTGCGAGTGCCTTCTTCAAATCATCTCCTCATCCTCCATGGCAAGTTATGGTCTACCCCCATGCACGCACCTCGGTCCGATCTACGGTAAGTCATCGAGGTAGTCCTCCTCTCTCTAGAACTTATACTTCTTTCTCTAAGTTTCCTTTTTCTCTCTCTAGTTCCCCTTCTCTCTCTAGAATTTGTCTCCCTTTTCTCTCACTAGATTCTATCCTCTCTCTAGTTTCTTTTCTTTTGTTTTAATTACTGTAGTATTTTGATTTTCAGCATTGTAAAAGATAATGGTTTTTATGAAGAATCTTAAGCTAGCTTTCTTTGATTAAAAGTTTGATGTGTGGCGTTGTTCATTTTATTCATGATATTAGTTAATGTCCTCTCTAAAAACCCCTGAATCATGTTTTAAAAATTCCGAATCCACCATTCTCACCTCTCCATAATTCTGATAAAAATCCGTCATTTTATGTTCATGGTTGCACGAACTAACCCCGAGTGCGGATCGACATCCGACATACTTCCACTGTGCAAAAAATCGCTTAATTTTGCAGGAAATCTAGGATAATTTACAAATGTGTTGATTCTAGGGTTTCTGTAACCAACGACGCGGAAAAAACCTACTTTCACTTGTGTATCATATGCTTTATTCTGTACTTGTTTCCCACGATCCTACTTAGTATAACTTTATATGTGGATTGAGAGTGCCATGAGGTTACCCGTTGCACTATTGAGTCCATTGGACTCATGGTGTTTTATGACTCCGCACATACGATTTGGATTATGACTCAATAGATGACTCTTCGTGGGAAGTACCCGACGGCGAGGAGTATGAGGATGGCAATTATGAGCCTTTGGAGGCATCGAAAGAGTTTTAGCTCTTTGAACACTTTACTTATAAAACTAATTATTCTTGATTTTGGTTTCGGCAGGCGAAAGTTCTCCACAAGCCCAACAGCAACCTGAGGGTTGAAGACTGAATTGTTTTCGATGATAACTTGCACACCTGGAGTCCAAAGGCCAAAAATGGAAAACGACTGGGCTGTCTGCTGGCTACTAGGAACGTGAGCCTGGCAAGAGTCGAACGGGTCTGATACATCATCAAGGCACACCCGAACAGAAAATTGGACTGGAGGTTCAGGGAGAGGGTTTTGCTATTGTTGATGTGCCGAAGAGGCTGCGACGTCGATCTGGAGCTCACCACTGGTCATCCCTGTGATGGTTGCAAGGGTCTCAAATGCTTGGAAACTCCTCCTGGAGTGTCGACCATCGTCGTGGGCTTTCCTCTTTTGAGTGGTCGGGCATTTCTTTTTGTGGTCCATGAAGAGGGCCTCGGAAGTCAGAGGGATTGCTGTAAGGGGGATGGCTGCTGTAGGTTCGAAGGAGGTTCCGACTTGTTCAATTTGGGATCTCGGGATGATATTGGCTCTTGCGATGCCTTTACGGGCATTGCGGGTATTAAAACAAACCTTGCCAAACCAAAATCAATAGGTCAGCGGGACGTTATCACAAAATTCAAAACTCTGCTAGTAACTTCCTCGGGATAGGAGCCGATTGACGAAATGTTATCTGAAAGACAAGATGGAAGTCAGGAAATAGCAAAAATAGGAAGAAGGTTGAATCACAGGAGGCATACCTGATAGGTTAAAGATCGAACGGACAGACCCCACAGGAGACCCATTGTGGGATTGGCCGGCGATGTCCCACGGACCAAAGACGACCAAAGCCTTGTCGGGCTGGCCCTTATGGCAGTCGAGGAGGTCCTCTATCAAGCAGAATGGATTCGATCTGGCCGAGAGACTAAAGAAATGGTTCACGGGATATGGACAACACTTCAGAGCATAAGCGCTACCCATTTCTTGAAGCCCAATGGAATGCTGTCCGAGGGCGTAGATCGAATCAACCCTGGAGATTATCCTCCAGGAATTCGGGTGTAACTGACCGGGGGCTCTGTCATAAAAAAACTAATAGAGACTTAGCCAAGGAGGACAACGGGAATGAAAGTCCCCCATCCAGCTGTTCTTCACATACACTTATCTCTCCATCAGGAGAGATTCTCAAAGATAGGAACCCCGTCTAATGCGGATACTATGGGGAATCCCTTATTTATGGTACAATCCCTCAATACCATCGTTCGTGCTCGCAGGGGCATTAAAGATGAAGCCACCAAAAGAAGAGGCAGTGTCACCGCTCTGGGCCTTGTGTTGGTCCATCACGCTTGCAGGTAGACCACTTAAGTCTGCCTCAGGGACATTGGAGAAGAAATCCTCTTTAAGGACAGTGTTCACCACCTCAGCATCTTCCAAGGAAAATTCCACGGAAGAACAGGACATCAATAGGGTATAAGAAGAAGGAAAGTAAAGGCAGGGAAGACTTCCTTTTAAAACGAAAGAAAAGAAAGAGAAGAACCAGGAAAAAGAAAGAACCTTTATTTTTCACAAAAATTCGACGGTGTCCAGTCCGAGGTCTTACAATTCGGGGTATAGGGAGGATTACTTCTCAGAGACGATTGTAGTCACAGACGAAGGGCAGGTGGGCCAGAGCAAGAAGATAATTCGGAAAGAAGAGTAATGACAAATGAACGGTAGGTGGGGTATTTATACCCACCCTACCTGGTGTTATCAAAAGGGCAGTCTGATGATAGCAAAACTCGTCATTAATGCATTGTCATTATACGTTACCATCAGACAGTACGGTTCGCACGATCTAATGGCTACGACGATTCATTTTCTCATGCACCTGAACGGATGACGTTTCGACTACCCGAGAAAGGGGGCGATGTCGGTATACTATTTTCCAAATGACCAGGATGGAGACACGTGCCATCATTATGGTCGTATGCAAACTGGTTCGACTTATTCCAAGGATACGTCAGACCAGTCTAAATGCATCTGACTAATAAGATCAGTCTCCTAGATGTCGACGTCATAAGCAGCATCAAGAGGAGACGTCGGGCGATATCTTAAATAATTCGACAAGATACGAACCATGTCGGCTAGATGTCATCTACATGAGTTAAGGTTGGTCATTCGCCGGCACTCACCATCCATTCAAACACACGGCAGAACCGATGCGGTCAAAGATCATGCAACCAACTACTATCAGCACTCAAAACTATTACGACGGAAACTACGCTGACTGCATTCCTGCAAATGGATAATATCCGATGAACTAAAGCATGAATAGAATATGCAACTAACAGCTCTCTGAGATATGCTCAAAGGCCTAACTCACTAAGAGACTACAAATCTAGGCCCAAAGAAGACGGCCCTAGATTTCTCCCACTCAAACTATAATCTCGCTGAAACAGTTATTTAGATCACCCTAGCTAAATAGCCAGATATTAATTGAAGGCGCGATGAAGGCAGATAAACACTTTCGAGTACTGAAAACTCTCCCAGTGAGTTTTCCTATGAATGGGAGGGTTACCTAATGAGAAAGGGAGGAAAAAATAGTAAACAGAAGGAATATACAATAAGAGAGAAATGGAGGATCAGAACCGATTCCCAGCTTTCTAAGGAGTGATTGGTCCCATCTCTTCCCTTAATATATAAATGAGTTTCACTATTAAATGGGGCCTTATTAGATTCATTGCTGACTTGAGCGTCGGAGTGTTATCTACAAAAGAATAGACGCAGCCAAAGTAACCTCAGAGAAAAACATCAAGAGATCAGCACCTTCATCCATAACTCATCCCTATTCAGGTGTTAATCGAGGCGCGCAGTCGACCCAGTTCACTAGCTCATTTTGAACATAAGTATCTGATTCCTTGAGGATTGTGTGGGATTTACAAATTTTCTCCACAATAATCATGATCATTTACATGTCAGCGGGTGCTAAAAACTATAAATAGCAGCACTAGTAACACT
This sequence comes from Euptelea pleiosperma, assembly GCA_035048495.1. NCBI lineage: Eukaryota > Viridiplantae > Streptophyta > Magnoliopsida > Ranunculales > Eupteleaceae > Euptelea > Euptelea pleiosperma. Next base: position 31,827,935 of record CM068541.1, read on the forward strand.
GTAGATATACGCAATATTGATTTGGAGAATTTAGTGCTTAAGAAATTGGAACTAACTTAAGCATCGGAGACTCTGCTAGTGGAGATCCATCAGACGGAGTGTTTGTATGGACTTCTTGGAGACATCGGATTGATCACCGGATACCTCAAGAAGATCGTCGGATACCTCGGGGAGATCATCGGATATCTCAAGAAGATCGTCGGAGACCTCGACCTGATCCTTGGATACCTAGGATCCATTCTCGGATGCAGATGGAAAGCCTAGATTGGGTCATTGATGTTGACTTCAACCTCTGTAGTTGTGCTCGGTTGTAATGTGCATCTCGAGGAGGTATGTACGATTTTTCTCGTACATCTTTTGGTGTCGTTTGTGGGAATACGATTAAAGACTTGCATGCTCTTCCGAGCTTATTTTCTAGACGGTTTGAGGTATGGGACCTCTTAGGAATGAGCCAACAAGATTGAAAGATAGAGTTTTACCGAAGGAATGGAACTAGAAGTGATTAGCCCGGATTTGCAGAACATCCTGGAGAAACTTTTAGTAGAGATGGATCAGATGAGAAAGGAGATGGAGGACGTGAGACGAGAAAATGACCAGTTGTGGCAACAAGTCCTGGAGAAGGTAGTAGACATGCGGGAGAACCAACCCCACAGGGTTGGATACAAATTAGGGAACATACAAGCAAGGGAAGAGCTCGAACAGACAAGAAGATGTTCACCCGGATAATCGAGCCTAGGGGCATGAAGTTAGCTGGGGAGAGCAGCTAATAGTAGACAACCCAAACTTCGTCATGCTGGAGAAGGTGACTGAGATGATCAGAAGGGACAAACATAAGAGATCGAAACCAAGAGACAAGACGTGTAATATCCTGAACTTTTTCAGGGTATTTTAAAATTTTAGTTATTATTTTAATTATGTTAATCATGTTTTATTGATAAATATTAAAGATTAATGTTTTGTTGCATGTTGCTTGAGTTATAATTAGTAGAGTTGACCTTTTGGGCCAAATTAGAGACCTTTTAGGCCTAAAAGTATCCTTAATTAAAGTAATTGATACATATAGGTTTTGAGCTCATTTCTAGCCCATATCCAACTTTAAATAAGCATTTTAATGAGTTGTAAAATTTATACATTTTAAAGTTACGAAAATCGCTTTTAAATTAAGATAAAATAGAAAGTTGTTATTTATTTCTACAAAAGATGTAGAGAATCTTTCAACCAAAATACCAAACACTTTGGGAGCATCAACAAAGGTTTAAGGTAGATACCATTTTCATGATTCTTTCAATACTAGTTAGAATTTGTGAGCATATATTAATTATTAAACTGTAAATCTTGTACTGTGATCATGATGCGCACAGTTATAATATTGATAGTCAATTTTATATTTGAGATCTCCTATGTGGATATTTTAATTTAAGTGATTAATTATGTATATGTTTAGACATACATTCATATTAAAGATTCAAAAGCGATTAAGAAATTTGGGAGTAAGTTCTCTAGGGTGAAAGACCGGAAAACCCTGAGAAGACCCTCTATACGGGTGAAGAATGAGACCCTCTAGATGGGTTGTGTATATTTTATTTACATATTAATACATTCATTACGATCACGAGATTACTACTTAACAATTTAATTTTATGTAAACATGTATGTATATCTTATATTGTTTAAATCATGTTTTGAAGTGAAAAATCTGAGTACGTTTGGCTCACTCCTACGTACATACATCATTTCAGGTTTTGTTGATCCTAGTGAAAAGAACGCAGATGAAGGGGACTGACTGACAGACGAGGATTATTAAAAGATTTTAAATTTTTATTATTTTAATTGATGTAATAGACTCTAGATATGCGCTTGCTGCCTATATATACAAGCTTCTTGATCGATTCTTGATCATCTATGTTGATCTGTGTGAAATCCATCCTGATCTTGTGATGAAATAGGGTAGGGACCACATCTCAACATGTGTCCTCTCATCCTCTAAATCCCAAATGCCAAGGGCTGGTCTAATTGTACAACAAATATGACCTACCTGAAAGTCAATGGACTAAAATCTTAGTTCAACTATTAAAGTTATGTATCACATCTGTAATCTATCAAACAACCATTAAATAAGAATATATATTGTAAAGGAATGGATATTAATATAAGCATCAGATTTGCTATCCCCATCGATTGTGAAATCCAACTTTCTGCACCTCGATGATCTTGCAAGTTTAGAGAGTTTTTGAAGAACTTTTCAAAATGGTGCTCAAAATGTTGGTTAGTTATAAATGATGATTTACCAATCTATTTTTGTTAGTAAATAGGTACTTATAGTGTTGTTGGACAGTAATGCATTATTTGTCAATTTGCATTGTGATTATTTCAATAAGTTTGTACTTTCTCTAGTGATGCCTTTCAATTGACCATTATGCCAAAAATGCCAATTAGGAACGGCCATATAAATCATTCTTGACTTCTGGAACGTACGGTTAATAACCATCCCCAAATCATGTTAGATAATGAAAGTATCTTTTCAACACATCAAACGAATTCAAAATTAGATAATTGAGTAAAAAATTATACCACCTAAAAATTAACTATATCACCCCATTCTCAAAAACGATTTTGGCTTTGTTGGGAGAGAGAATTAATCTCTCTTTTTCCTTTTTCCAAGCTCAATTAGGTTTCAAAAATCTTTTTCTCAAATCAAACTATCTTAGGTTACTATATACCATATATAAGACATCCTTACATAATGGGCCTTTCACAAAGTCCACTAGTAAACAAAGTCCATAACCATACTCATGTTCATAAAAGGGGCAAAATATGAAGATAAAAATGAAGCATGCATATGAACAATTTTTTTGTTAAATCTAAAATACCATAAATACAACTTCGATGCATCCCAAAGTGTGGAGTCCATCCTAAAATGATATAAACAACTCATAATTAAGAAAATTACGAAAATATCTTTACCATGAAAATTACCAAAATACCCATATTAAAGAAAATTTTAAAAATGTTCTCTAGCGTTAGCAATTGTCAATGACATGCAAAATTACTCTATTTCGACTATCATTTATGTTTAAATCCAAAGTATAACAAAATTATGAAAATGTCCTTCAAGGAAAAAAAAATTAGGTGTCACGAGCATAGGCCTACATTAAAGTCCATACCAATCTGGTTCTAGAAATTAGGATATTGTAGTTGGCCCTTTAGAGAGATGTGTACTATGTGTGATGATCAAAATCACATAATCTAATCCTGTACGCGATAGTTACCTTAGGATATTTTGGTAATTATGGTACGTTATATTATGTTTTTTTGTAAGTTTCATCATAAACTAGAATATCAAATACATAGTTGAGGCTAGTCCCTAAATCATAAATAGTATGGCTTAATCAATGAGTTGAAATTCCCTACAACAGAAGGACTGTGTAGAACAATGTCTTTAAGTTTCAGTAAGGCTTTCCTTGGGTTGTAAACTCTAAAGTTTGTAAAATATACGACCCTATGCTCATCGGGTAAAAAACCTTGGAGCACCATGATTAGGTGACATTGTTAGGAAAACCTAATTAATCCTAGGTGGTGTCAAAATAAGATTATTCATAATGGGTGTGAGAGCTTAGTTCAACTACAGTAAATTCAAGTGATTCAGGTTAAATTGCATACGTTCTTATATTGGCAAATAATTCTAACCAGTTGGTGCCAATTTTAATTAATGTTATATCTCCAATCGTTGCCTATTATATTCCTGCATCTCCTGTTTAGTGCCTTTTTATTTAACTAGTACATCTATATAAAATAGGAGATGTGAAATGTGTTATGAGTTCTTGTTGAGCTGATCATGCTGACCCCATTTTTTATTTTATTTTTTCAGACGACAACCCTTGGTTGAGAGACTGATAAGTTCAACAAATTTAATTGATGCTCATAGAACTTACTTAGACATAATTGCTTTCTCTATTGTTAGAATTTTAAATATTATGTTAATAGTCATTGAGGCAATTATGACACCGTTTAACTTTTATATTATGCCACGTGTGGGCGGTTGTTGAGAGATAGTTATTACGGATAAAGTTTTAATTTATTTTTTCCGTTGATATTTTATCTGATGTTTCATGGTTTGTATCAACTTGAATAATTGAGTAAATCATCTTGGGGACCCATTCTATGAGAAACCTTATTTTACGCCTCACGATTTGTGCTATCAAATTTGGGGCATGATAGACCTACTACTACATGTGTAGAAGAATTTTCTATGAATAGCATCTCTTCCAAGTGTGTAGGAGCTAGGAGAAAACATTTTTGTTAAAACAAATATGTCTGGTGGCCCTTATTTTCACCCACCAATCCTAATCAAGTTCACCTCTAAAACAACCATCGATAAGTTCTTTGTTTCAGCCATGTTTGCTTGAGCAGGTGTTTACGTTTTTTTTTTATGTTTTCACAACCCTTCTTATTGTGACAATCCTTGTCTTTAAATCTTAATTTTTCTCAAGCATAATAATCATCTTTGATTCGTTTGGAGTTTTTTTATTCTTAGAATTGTTCTTCCTCTTCTTGTTATATTAATTTGTAAGAATTGATACACGATGAATGTCTTTGTTTAGGCGTCTTTTGTTCTATATTTTTTGTCAAGAGTTTCTCAAAAAGTTTAACAGACTAGAAAGAAGAATAAGCATTGTACAACACATTATTTAGTCTATTCAGAATCAAATTTTGACCCATAAAGTCACTACTCTCTCAATTTTGAAGTACAATAATCCCTTATAGGATCAAATTGTGCTTCCTCCATATTAGAAGGGTCATCTATGATCATGTGGACCAGATTCGACTAGCATAAATAAAATAGCATTGTCATGTGTCATTATTTGAAATTCAACTTGTTGAATTTCTCAAATTTAAGACCTTGAGTATTCATTTTCTTAGAAACCAAGAAAATAGTTTTATTTGCATTTAAATTACTATTGGAAATAATCCAATTTTCCAAGAAAATAAAGGACAAAGCAGTGGGCAAAATTGCAAAGAATTCATCTGAGTATTTAATAAAAGTAGTAGAGAAGAAAATGAATGAATTTGCATAGCAAATCTCTAATATGTAGGGTGTGTTTGGTTGTGGGTTTCAAGTTTTTTTTGTGTGCCAATTTAAACAGGAATGAATATTCAAGTGTGTGATACATGTGTCAGCCTCCCATAGGTGCACTGAGTGTCTTTTTGAATGAAAACTAGAAAAAGTGGGTTTCTCACTTTGCACCACTTATACATGGATGGTCTCTTGCCACACAACTTAAATACGCACACCATGTGCAAGTTAGCAGATCTCCATATGTGCATGAACAATATTCCAACGTCACCCAATCCAACCTTCGAGATTATCTTCTAAGTTAAACAACCAACTTTCACTAATCTTCCACTTTCACCATATGATTCAAAGCTAAAAAAAAGTGTTCAATTATGAAAATTCCCACGTATAAAACACATTTAATAGATGCCCTAATCAGATACCAACAAAAAAATTATAAAAAAATAGAAAAAGCTAGCAAAACCAAACCCTATATAAATTTACTCAGTCACACCCATTTTCTCTGTAAATCTCACCAAGATCAAGGAAAAAAATGGAACCCCAGAAGAGACAACCCCCAACCCTAACCCTAACCCTACCTTCTCTCATGCAAATCCCATCTCTGAGAGGAAAAAAAGTGAGAGAACTGTCTTCACCGTCCTCACAAGACTCTTTGTACTCAACCCTCATGAATATTATAGATGAAGAAGCTCCATTGGATCCATTCTACATCATGGACCTAGGTATGCTAATCACCCTCTATCACACTTGGCTCAACAACCTTCCCTCAGTCAAACCCTTCTTCCCTATCCGATGCAACCCCGATCCCAATCTACTTGCAACGCTCGCCGCCCTCGGCGCGAGCTTCGATTGCGCCAGTCGTGCTGAGATTGCTCAGGTGCTTGCATTAAGTGTCTCCTCGGATAGGATCATGTTCTCGAACCCGTGTAAGTCGGAGGACAACATCAAGTATGCAGCTGGAGTAGGCGTTCGCATGCTCGTGTTTGATTCGGTCGAAGAGCTAGACAAGGTTAGAAAGTATCACCCACTTTGCTCATTGTTGTTGCATGTAGATGTGCCATCATGTGAGGGGGTGTCTGCACATTGTGTTAGTGGTACTAACAAGCATGGAGCACTAGCACATGAAGTGATCCCACTCCTCAAACATGCTCAACGATTGAGCTTAGACGTCGTCGGCATCGCGCTAGACCCCGAAGGATCTGCCTCACGGGCTAATACCTCGAGGATTGCTATAGAATCAGCATATAATGCATTTTGTGCATTTAAGTCACTTGGGCTTCCTAACCCTAGAGTGCTCAATGTGGGTGGTGGGTTCAACTCAGGCAGTAGCTTTGCTAACGAAGCTTCCACAATTTTGCAAACACTCCAAACCAAGTTCTTGAACATGGCTACATTATCCATAATTGCAACCCCAGGAAGGTTCTTAGCAGAAACAGCAAGTGTGCTAGTTACAAATGTGATTGGCAAGCGAGTACGTGGCGAGCTACGCGAATACTGGATCAACGATGGAGTGTATGGATCGATGAATGCGTTGATCTATCACAACAAGAGCATGTACGCAATGCCCTTCGCTTGCACATCTCGCCGTGCAAATCCTACGTGCAAGGGTCTTCCGACCTTCCGATCGACGGTGTTCGGTCCCACATGTGATGCACTTGATACAGTGTTTAAGGATGGGCAGCTGCCTGAGCTTCATGTAGGGGACTGGTTGATATTCCCCAATATGGGTTCTTATGCTCACGCAGCAGCAACTAACTTCAATGGTTTTTCTGCTAGTAGCATTCAGACCAAGTATGTCTTTTCCAAGCCAACTTAGCCAAGTACAACGTAGACTGCATGGATGTATGCATGAACATGATGGTGGTGGATGTTTATTAGAAAAATAAATAAATAAATAGTAGATTTTAGTATATTTCTAATTTCTCAAAAAAAAAATAAAAAACTAATAATCAAGGATTAAAAGCATGCTTTTTTTGGTGAAATGTTCAAACTGCGTCAGCTCTAAAAATGGGAAAATTAGGGTTTAGGAATATTTGAAAAAATGCCCAACTTTTGAGGAATGTAGCTCTTAGATATACTTTATTGTTTTTAGGGAATTGTTTAGGTGTTTGACAAGCATACCTAGAGGACTGTGAATATGTCAGGCCTGATATGTTTGACACCATCTGATTGGCAGGGCCGTCTTGATACAAGTTGAGGCCTAAGGCGAAATCTCTATATTAAGGCCTTTTTATATTTAAAATATATATTTATATATATCTCTATATAGTAGGAAATCTTTATATAAAAATTAATCTTGATAATAAAAAACTACGGAAAAAATTTAGATGCAGAGGACTCTCATGGCCATACATAGATAATTTTTTGGGCCCAAATGACTGCGTGGATGTTCAGTCCACCTATTGGTGGATAAACACACTAAAAATCAGCGTGATTGATGATTTTTAGCCATTTGATTTACTATCCAAAAAAAACATGCTTGAATCCAACGACTAAACATGCTTGATTTTTTTGAGTTTTCGATAAGCCAGGATCAAATCATAAACATCAAGTCAACAAATTGTGCTTTGGGCTAAATTGTAATTTATGTTAATGGGCCCACTGAAAATATGGCCACAAGATCAATCCCAACATTATGCTGAACTAAGATCTACATCTAATCATGTTAGGGGTTTAGGGAATGTGATTTGATGTAAAGAGTAGTAGGAAAATTGCTGAAAGGGATAACTTTTTGAAAGAAGTACCCAACAAAGATAGTGGGCTGAAAATATACCAAGTTTGAAAATTCCTAAACTCCTGGTAGCCTACACAAAGTGTTGCTTTCTCATGGGTTTCCCTCTGTATAACACAAGCCAAGAACAGTTCAAACCCATGTTAAAAAGTAAGTAGGGTTGTGTTTAAGTGGGCTAGAACAGTTTTAGGGTTTGTGTCGTGCAATGCTTAGGGATATCCTGAGCATATGAAGACTCACTAACATGGCTTTTACACAAATAATTGCTGGTAAGCACTTTTATCGTAAATCCGTCTTTTAGTTTCCATTTTGCCCTTTTAGTCTTGGGAGTCAGGCTCTCGGCCGTGGATTCCAAGAATCCAACGGAGTGGTTGATAGTGCTGAGCTGGCATTCAAAAGCACTATCAACCACCGTTGGATTCTCGGAATCCACAGCCAAGAATAGCTTTGTTCAAATATGTAAGCACAACCATGTCTTTTTTAACCCTTTTGCAGCCCATTTTCAGCCCACTATCCTTGGTGGATATTTTGCTGAAGAAAGTTATCCGTTTCAACAAATTTCCCTTAATTTGATCACCCAGGTCATCTCATGCACTGTAAGTGAACTCTTTACTTTGTGAGAGGAGCATTGAAGATACAGTGATGGCTCAGAAGACAGTTAAGAACCCCTTAACATGGATTATGTCGAAAAGATCGACTTTGAGAAAGCTCGTGACATGTTAACGCATTCTCTGAACTAATCTTCAGATGCAAATCGTATTAATTGATCATTTCAGGTCAAGCAATAGACGTAACCGATCTTCGGAAATTTGTTGAAGGCAACTCCTAGAACACCATTTGATCCACTGGGCACCATGGCTCATTATTTCTTTAAGCAAATTTATGCATAAGCTAAGATTCCCTCCACTGAACCTGTATCTCCAAGGTTTCAAGCATCTATTTCCCTGAACAAGAAAATACTTGGTCTATCCTCAACGACTGATATACCCATCTTCGGGACACATCGTTCACGTGTATATATGCAGGGTGGTCCAGAGTCTGGACACAGCACCTGGGGATCTCGAAGGTTGAACCAGGCGTCCTAACAATATGCAGTCATTACAACTAGAAAACAAAATCCGAGTCTGTACGATTTCCATTGACAAGAAGCTTAAAATACAAATAATTTCCCAGGTTATTCACAAACACAACAGATTATTTGAAAATAATTTCCACACCTCTTATTCTCACAAACTTAAAGGCATTAAATTGTACAGTTCCTTCCTATTGGAGTGAATTTTCCCTACTAATATAATACACTCTACCTTTAAGTCATATTCGAACAAATAACTCTTGCCATAATAACTCTCGGCGAAAGAAATGTGGGGGGATCATCAAACCTTCATTTAGGTGCCTGATAAACCTGTGGTTTAGTTGGGCACGATGCAGACATGATACGTAAACGGCTGGCTATTTCTGTAAACGCAGGGCGAGCAATAGGATCAGGGGCCCAACACTGCTCCATTAGCCTTCTCCATTCAGGGTCACAGAAACTTGGCACAGGTGGCCTCAACGTATTATTCACAATACCTCCTGCACGTGGGGAAAGATATCCTCAAATGATTATGTAACTATTTTGATGCAGTCAAGTTTTTTGGCATGGTGCACTGAGTCTCCATACATGTGCATAGCTTGGATCATTTTTCCAAAAGGACAGCTTATGCTAGTGTGCGAAGAAGAAAAAGAAGATTGAAAACACTCTGGTGGGAGGCCAATAATAAATCTACTAGAGCAGTGCTAGAACCACCAGGACAGCAAGATAGCCAACCCCACAGTCAAATGGATGCCACATGTAAGAGAGGAATGGGCTACCAGCCATTACAATTGTTTTGTGACTTTGTCAACCTTATTTTCTATATTTAAAAGATAAATAAAAAAATCAGTGCTTTCAGGCTCTGCAACTTTTGCTCTGTTTAACCTCAAGCAGTTCTTTCCATAAACGGAGTTCAGCAAGAGCCGCTACATAATGTCAGATTCATAGCCAAAGATTGCTGGAAACTTTATGGAACAAAACCCTGGATATGCTTTGAGAGAGAGAGCGCTCTGATCCATTGGAATCACCATCGGGGGTCTCCAGAACTGCCATTTTTGCAGTTCTAGGAACTTGAGGAGAAAACTTAGATATGCTTTAAAAGGGGAGAGAGATATAGAGACAATCCGTTGGAACTGCCGGATCCACCACTTTTGCACAGAACTTTAATGAAAAATAAACTAGACATGCCTTAAGGAGAGAGAGAAGAGAGGAAGATGGAAGAGATGGAGACGAATTAGGTCTCTTTTTAAATTAGTTAAAAAAATTAGGGTAAATGGAACATGTAAAAACAGTCAACCAGTTCCCCTCTAAATACATGGCAAAGATGGGTGGGAATCGGCAAGGTAGCCGACCGAGTGGTCCTCGCATTTCCCAATCTACTAATTTAGTAAAAATATGTTTTTACTGTTTATGGTGTTTTACTATTTACAGTAAATCCCAAATCTACCATTTAAAAAATTCACGTTTTACTATTTTTATAATGGTTTAGGTCGCTCTAGAAATTAAGATTAGTAGTTTTAATAATTTTAATAAGTCTAGGAAAGTACATTTAGGGCCTGTTTGGGACGTGAGAAAAAGAGTTCCGACGGCGAATATTTAGCCAGGCGAATATTATCTCGGCTAAATATTTGCTCATAGCAATATTTAACAATGTTTGATATGTGTACGAGCTAGCTCACTTCAGCTTACTTCATTTTCGTTCAATTTGAGTGGGTCCCACATATCAAAGTAAGTCAAAAATAAGTTGGGTCAGTGCGGGGAACCACATACTATGTCAAAGAATAAAAAAAAATTCATTTTTATCTTTTTTATATATTAAAAAATTAATTTTTATTGAAAATAGTGATTTTCCGGCGAGAAAAAAAAATTTTCTCACCAAGGCATAATCGGCGTGAAAATATTTTCACGGGGGGGGGGGGTGATCAAATGTTTTCCCGCCGCGGAGGGCAAATATGTGGGCCCGGCTAAATATTCGCCAAGGGCGGGTGGCTGCCAAACACAGCCGGGCGAATATTTGCGCTGCTAAATATTTTATTTGCCCGCCACGGTGCGTTACCAAACAGGCCCTTAGTTGTTTCTATGGTTTTTAGCATTATTTTTGGGAGGTTTATTAGTTTCCAAAGTAGTTTAATTGTAGTAGAAGTTTTTTTAATTTAGATCAAGTTCGAGTTGATTTAGGAAAGCTATATATACAGATCATATTGGATGTAAAAGATGTCATTTTTCGTATAAAGATACTACTTTAGTTTGAGTTGAAGTCTCTTGGGCTAGATGTCCCATTGCATGGGCACTAGCTGACTGGTGTTGGTCAACAAGACTTGGAACAGCTGGGTTATTCTATTTGGTGTAGAGCTCTCGTTCTACATCATATTCCGTAAAAGGAAATCTTCCACAACCATTGGGTAGACTGTGAGAATGGTTTATAGAAACAGTGAGCAGGTAAACAACTATGCAAGTTGTGGCTCCTATTCACCCATTAAACAATCGTAGCCATCCCGTTGTCACAGTGAGCAGGCGAACGTGTATTTCTAGTGTCCGGTCGATCACACAAGTCACACAAAATCATTATCTTATCAAATGCTCAATGCTATTTAAAACCCCGTAATAACTCATCAAATCGTGCAATCGGTCCGAACACCGTAAAATGTGCAAGTATATAGATATATGAATATAACTAAACAAAAGAAATCTGAAATTGCGACTTAAACCCTGAATTTAAATAACATTTTTCTGAAAATAGAGCAAAAGGAAGTACATTCCAGATACATACCTATGATTGCACCATAATGCATATTGGCATAAGGCTCCTCGCCTGTAAGAATCTCCCACAACACGATACCAAAGGAGAATACATCCACCTGCGAATCAACAAAAGCTGGGTGTAATAGTTACATGGATAGAAAAGTTTAAGAGGTGGAGACTTGAGGAAACAAGAGAAATGAAAATTCTTCGGCCTATCCAACTTTCGTGCTTTTAAATTGCTAGTGAAACTTCGAGAAATTTAACGTATTGAAGGTGTTCTTCGATTATCAGGTTTTTGCTGTTATAAAGCTTCTAAAATAACAGAAAGAAATAGTAGAAAATAGATAAAAAAGAAATTCTCAATATCAACAGTTAGCATAGGTCAGGTGTGCATTTATCAACGTGTACAAGAAACCTAGATCAGTTAACAGTGTTTAAAAGGCATTTGCCACATCTACGGTACTACTCAAGGAAAGATATAGTAGAAAATAGATAAAAAGAAATTCTCCATATTAACAGTCAGCATAGGTCAGCTGTGCATTTATCAAAGTGTAAAAGAAACCTAGATCAGTTACAGTGTTTAAAAGGCATTTGCCACAACTAAGGTACGACTTGAGGCAAGGCACACCAAAAAGGACTCGAGCGTGACCCGAAAGGCATAATTCCTATGAAGCGCAAGACCTGAAGCGTGAATCCTAATGCTGAGGCATACATACATGATTAAGCGTACACCTTATGTGCTTGACATGAAAAACACTTCTTTTTGAAATTTAATTGGGTTCACCTAATATTCAATCAATATTGGGTTTTTGGGGATTTTGAGCCTAAAGAATTTATTTGTGTTGTATTTTTCCCTTTCACTTGACATGTCAAGTGTGAACATTTTTTGTTCTTGTTTAATGGGGCATGTTAAGAAATCAGTATCCCATCTGTTCTTGACTGGTTGATAGTGTCAGTACCCCCCACTAATTTTAAGCTATTTACCAACTGAAAGGAGTTTATCATTAAATCTCAATTGTGGAGCCGAGTCACTTGAAGGGCAATGGTACTGTGGTACTGCCATACAATTGAAAGGGCATCTGATTCGCATTTGATGGTTACATAGAGAGTACAATAACATCTGAGTTTGAATGGTGATTGTTGTTTCTATTTGTTTATGTTTTGGTTCGGACTGATGCAAGAACAGCGGACCATTGCCAATTGCAATAAACCAGTACTAATACTTTATTTGAAAAAGGTAAAAGCGTGTCCTGAGGTCCCTGCACCTCATGTCATGCATCCACGTTTTAAAGAACTGATCAATACTAATTCTTTTTCTTTCTTTATGCCCAAGTACAATTTGAAGAAAGGTGGCAGCATACCTTTTCAGAAACCTTACTACTGCTGCCGTTCAATAGCTCCGGAGCCATCCATGGTAGGGTTCCCCTTACACCACCAGAAACTAGGGTATTTCGCTTAATTTTTGACAAGCCAAAGTCACCTACCTGTAAAGAAACAGTATAACTTTGTTCTCAGTCATTGGTTTGTGTTGGTATCAAAATATCTCACAAAAAAAGAGAGAAGAAAGATGTACTGGGCCTTGCTACTTTAGCAACGATATTGATGCTATCTGAAATATTTTTTGAGGACAGCTTTCCTGCTAAAAGGATTACCTTGCAAATAGGTCGTAGGGGATCTTTCAGGTTCACAAGCAAGTTATCACACTTCAAATCGAAATGCACAATATTCTTAGAATGCAAATATTCCATTCCAAAAGCTGCATCCATAGCAATTATGAGCCGCTTGCGACGATCAAGATACCTGACAGTTACATTGATGAAAAACAGAAGAGGGAAGATAATATTGCTTCAGTATGACAAAAGTGAAATAATTATTTTGAGAGAGAATAGCAAAGAAGATTTACCTGTCTTTGCGTAGTAAAACATGCCTAAGAGAACCATTCACCATGTATTCTGTTACAGTGGCTAACGTTGCCCCTGGTCCATCTTGCACTACACCATAAAATGCAACCACGTTTGGATGGTGAAGCTTTGAGAGGATATCAGCTTCCCGCCAAAACTCCAGAGTCTGGGAGGAGCATTGTTATTTGTTATCTATTATGGCATTCAAGGACTAAAAACAAATGTTTAGCCCTACTTGATAGGAAAAAGACCATGAAAAGGCAACTGTCAATCAACTCGTAGTGAAGTGCTGTAATGTCACAGGAATCCTGGGCTTGATTCTACTCAACTGGGATTCGTTGGGGAGTTTTATGCTCACTATTTGTGGTTTATCCATCACATAAAATAGAAGAGAGAAATATGTGATGTATCATATGAATGTAATTAAGTCAGAAATTCTCACCAATCTCTCTTGCTCGGATGATCGACCAGTAAAGCAGCTCTTCTTTATTCGCTTAATGGCAACATCTGAGCCCCTCCATTTTCCATGATAGACAGTCCCAAATGTGCCTGAGCCCAATTCCCTCAGCTCTTCAAGATCTTCATTTTTTATAATCTGTCAATGGGCATTCCGAAAGTAACATAAGTTAAAGGAGAAGCACCAATGTTCGGTTGCAATGAATTAAGCAAACTACAGTTAAAGGGATAAAGCCAGCTTAAAATAGATCCATTTTACTGCATTGGAAGTGCACAAATCCTCATATTCTAGAGCCTAATAAAACTGTTGTGCAAACAACCAACATATGATCAAATTAGAATTCTATAGTGTTTTACACATTTTATTAATACAACCTTAATATTTAATAATTCTAAAATAAAAATTCAATTTTTGTTAATAAATTTACATATAAAGTTTATATTAATTGCATAGGATTCCTAATTATTTTTATTCATTTAAATATTTCAACTAAATACTGATTTTTAAATAAGATTATAAATAGGTAATTAACTTATTAGATTTCATTTAGACTATGCATTTGTTGTCCTATAATTTTCCGAGTTATTTATACATTATATAACTTTTTTAAAATAACTCAAATAAAATATAGTTTTTAAGTTGTGAAAATAATACCATAAAAAGCATCATGTATTAGATTTACTAGGGGGAACGCCACATGCGATGCACGTGCACCTTACGAGTGGCAGAACGTTACACGTGGAACACATTTAAAGACCACTGACCGTATAGATGTTTTTCCTATCTACAGGTGGACTTACCTATGAAAAATCATCCTAATTAGCAATTTCTATCCATTGGATTATAGTCTTTTTCAACCGTAGATTTTAGCATTACTATTTACTATTTAGCACGCAGTTTGGCCAATGACACCACCATGCCCTGTCCATAGACCTTGGACCATGTGATTACTCTTTTAACAGTTGGTACATGTACGTGCTTCTCATTAACTTTTTTTTTCAACAATGAGTTTTTCTACCATTGATGATGGGTCATATATATGAGCCACGTGGCATACTATTAGAGACCACTAACCGTATGGATGTTTTGCCCTACCCTAGTTGGACTTACATATCAAAATTTATCCTAATTAGTACTTTATATCAGATTATTTTTCTTAGTTTATTATTAACCGTAGATCTTTATCGTTATGATCCAAAGGATACAAATCACTAATCAGGCCTATTTTTGTTATATAAGTCTATCTAAGGGTGGACCAAACATCCATACGATTAGTAGTCTCTAATAATATGCGGGTCGGGCTCCGTTGACAGATCCAAAATGACAGGGACACAATATAAGCCACGTGTCACACTTTTATAGGACTCTGACCGTACGGATGTTTGTCCTATCCCATGGTGGATCTACAAACTAAAAATCAGACTGATTAGTGATTTATAGGCTTTGGATTGGACTTATTTTCATGGGCTGATCTCAACTATGGGAATTTGAACAGTATTTGAGGTATAAAGATGGAACACTTATAAATCACTAATCAGGCTGATTTTTGGTTTTTAGGTCCACCATTGGATAGGACAAACATCCGTACGGTCAGAGTCCTGTAACAGTGTGACATTCGGCTTACATTGTGTCCCTGTTATTTTACCTGTCATTTTATATCTGTCAACGGAGCCCAACTCATAATATGCCGCGTATCACATGTTGTGGGTCCATCATCAACTTTGATGATGGATATCATCATCTAAATTTTGCAAGCAATAAAGTATAAGTGACACGTCAGGATGCAATAATAGCTTGCAAAGTTGGTTTGAGATGTGAAAATTTTAAATGATCAAATCACCCTTGTAAATTAAAAAAATTTCAAAACCGAAAGAAACATTTTTTGTCAATTTAAGGAAATTAAGGGCATATTAAGGATTTTTTTTACTTTTTCAACATTGAATGAGCTGAAGGGTGACGTGTGCTTGCAGGGTGACGTGCTATTTGATACTCAAAAGACCAAAAAGTCCCTACCATGTAATTAAATTGAAGAAAATAAAAGAAGAAAAATAAGGGCATTTGTGAGATTTTGGGGTTTAGCATGAGGCACGCAAGAAGGGCCTTCGTGCGTTAAATAGTAGAATAGGTGTTCATTAATTATTAAAAAAGTTTATATGATATGTGGTTATGACTTTATTTTTTTTTTATAGGGAAAAGTTATATTGAAAAGGCAAAAGCCTAAACCAACAAGGACAAAAAAGCCTAAGGTGGCGTTTGGTAAAACTTTTTCCCAGCGCTTAAGTCTAAAAAAGGCATTTTTCAGTGGTTTTTGCAAAATGAGAGTGTTTGGTAAAAAAACAATCCAGTGCTTAATTTCTGAAAATCGCTTAAAATCGGACTTTTTTTTAAGTCATCACGAGGTGACTTTTGTCGTTTCAGTGAAAAACCACTTAACGCGGTAAGTGATATTTGTCGCTAAAATGCCTATCGTACCCCCATCAAAATTTCTTAATACCTATTTTACCCTCTCTACAATCAAAACCCATTTGACTTCCTCATTCCTCTCTTCTCAAACCCTAGCTTCTTGCATCCCATCTCCACCACCACCGTGATCCACCATCGCCGTCCACCACCATGAGCCACCTCGCCATACATCACCACCGTGAGCCACCATCATCGTCTACCACCACCATGCACCACTTTCAGGTAAGTCTCTCACCTAATCTCCTCTCGTCTCTTTTCAATCTCTCGATCTCTTCTCTTTTCCTATCTCGTTTTTTTTTTTTTTGTGAAGATATATGATTTCTGCGTATTCTTTTGGGGTTGTGATGATGGTTTCTGTTTTTTTTTTGTTCTTATTGTGATGATTTCTAGGTTTTTTTGTGCTTTTTGGTGATCATCTATAATTTCTGGGGGGTTTTTTTGTGACGATTGGTGGGTTTTGTTATTTTAGGTCAAGCTCAACAGACACATTTTCACACAAGTTCACACAAAAAAAAAAAAAAATCGTCAGGGGCCAATATTTAAATTGCATGTTTTAGAATGGGATGATTTTTGGTGAGGATGGTCTCTATGGTGAGGAGATCACCCTCACAAAAATGCAAATCATTCTGATATTCATAGCATGGTTTACAAGTTGAAGAATTATGGACCGTCGATTTTTTACCCTTAATTTGAAACCCACGTTTGATGGTGTTAGAAATTTCAGAATGGGCTGATTTTTTGTAGGGGCAGGGCGGCTCTACCTTAAGGCCATTAAGGTGATTGCCTAATCCCCCTTGGTGAGAGAAGGGCCCCAGCTTAGGTCCCACTAACCACATGGAATTTTAGCCCATCCCTTATTGGATATACAAACCAAAAATCAACTTGATTGATTATCTCTAACGATAGATTTTAGTACTTTTTAGGACATGATTCTAGCTATTGGATTGAAGCATGTTTTTTGGGTTGTAAATCCAATTTCTAAAAATCATCAATCAAGCTGATTTTTAGCGTGTATATCCACCAATAGGTGGGCTGAACATCCACATTCATTGTGTCCGAAAAAGATCTATGTAGGGTCATGAGAGTCAACTGCATGTGAATTTTTTCCGTAGTTTTTGACTATCAAGAATAGTTTCTATATAAACATTTTCAATTATATAGAGTTTAAGTTTTTCAATTAATACCATATATATTACTATATTAAATATAAAAAGGCCTTATATATATATATATATATATATATATATATATATATATTTTTCGCCTTAGGCCTCAACTTGTGTCAAGACGGCCTGGTGTAGGGGTGATCTATACTAATATTTAAAGGTATAAAAGGTTTTTTTTTTTGAAACATTTGGAACTGTTCCAAGCCGTTCCTAACTCAAACAAACCCTTCCGAAAAAATTGGCACGGTCCCATGATGATTGCCCACAATATGAGCCACGTGGTACACTTTTAGAAGATGCTGACCGTATGGATGTTTGGTCAATCCCTAGATGGGACTACAAACCAAAAAATCAGCCTAATTAGAGATTTCAAATCTTTGTCTCCTAGTACCCAATGGTCAATAATGCTCAATTTCAACGGTAAAAATCAATCCACGAAAATAACTCCAATCCAACACTTAGAAATCACTAATTGGATTGATTTTTGATTTGTTGGTCCACTTAGGGATTGGCCAAACATCCATACGGTCAGCATCCTCCACAAATGTGCCACGTGGTTCATATTGCGGGCAGTTATGGGGGCAGTCATTGTAGAGGTTCAGCAAAGTTTTACTCCAAGATGGACATCCAGACCAAAAAATAGCCTGATTAGTGATTTCTAACAGTTCTATTGGAATCATTTTCGTGGGTTGATTTTTAAACGTGGAATTTGACATTATTTGGGGTATAAAGATCCAAAGGATTGAAATCACAAATTACCTAGCCTAGATGGTACCTAGGCTACTTCGGCAGTCGAGTGTGCCATGGTCATCTGGCTAGCTTGACCGAGGTAGCCTAATTACCCTTGGCTAGTCCAACCGACAAGGCCAAATGTGCACTTTGGCTGGGCTGGCCAAGGGTGCCTCAGGTAGTTCGGCATTGGGTGAGATGTTTGAATTTTTTTGGGGTTGATCCAAAAGTTTGGCATCACCAATCCAACAAGTTGTGAACCAATCACTCATGAGTTAGTGGGCCTGAAAAAGTATGCCAAGTAGCACAATTTTAACTATGAAATTTGAGCATTAATAATAATAATTTGGGTACAACCCCAAGGGTTGAGTGCAGATGGTCAGGACTCCACTCTAAAAAGTAGGATTTCTGAGTTCAACTCTCTTTGGGGCCACCCCCTGGAAAGAGTAGAGGGTAATAAGTGGTCCTGTCCACATTGTTTGGTTGTATTTACCAAACATACTTAACACTTAACACTTAATAAGGGCAAATATGACAAAATGCCAATTTTCAGACATTTCTGGTTGTGTTTATTAGGGGTGTCAATTTTACCCGTTTAACCGGAACCGAATCGGAATCGGAACCGAAAACACAGGTTCCGATTCCACATTTTTGGGAACCAATTAAAAAGTAACCGGAACCGAACCGACAATAACGATTCCGGTTCTGGGTAGCCTAATATAGAACCGAAACCGATAAGAACCAGAACCGAACCGATAAGAACCGGTACCAATAAATAAATATAGTGTAAAAATTCTCATATTCTTAAGATTTGGCCCAATATACCCGGAACCGACATAAATACATAATCGGTTCCGGTTCTGGATCCATCACTTTGAGAACCGGAACCATTAAGGAACCAAACCAATAAGAACCAGAACCGATTGTTCCGGTTCTGATCACCTTAAGAACCGAAACGGAACCAACCCGTTGACACCCCTAGTGTTTACCAAACAGACTTAACACTTATTTTCATATTTCAGCAATTTTTTCAGACAGTTTACCAAACAGTTTTTTCAGACCTTCTATTCAGCACTTTTAAGATTTCAGATCTCATATTCAGCACTTTTAAGATATCATACCTTAAAATAAGTTTTACCAAACACCACCTAAGAGGTTGAGAAGACTTGCAAAGAGCAAAAACAACATAACAAGAATCTAAAGAAATACAACAAACAGTCACCCTTCCCTAAAGCATAATATTTCCCAACGGAACATAAAATCTTCGAAGAAAAGACCTCTGCATTCCACGAACACTTTGGACCACAAGAAAAATCATTCCCTTAATGTCGAGATAATCGACGCCACATCTTCGGACTTGCCTTCGAACACTAAGATTTCTCTCCCTCCAAAGACCCCAACAAATCGCGAAAGGGAGAATACACAACAAGATACGACCCCTGGATGAAAAGGCCTGAGAATGCCAACTAAACACAAGATCCAAGATAAAACCCTGCATCACCCAACTTATCCCAAAATCCAAAAAGAACGAGTTCCAGACCTCCCGAGCCACATCGCAATGCAGCAGAAGATGGTTTACCAATTCCCCGCAGTGCTTGCACATCGAGCAATAATCCACAATGATGATTCCTCTCGAAATCAAGTGATTCACCATCAAGATCTTGTCCAGAGAGGTCGTCCAAAGGAAGAATGCAATCTTGGATGGGATTTTAGAACCCCATACAAACGAAGCAGGATAGATGATGTCCGGTCTGTTTAAAGCTTTATAAAAGGATCGAACCACCATTAAACCAAATCCAAATATGATTATCATGAACGAAAGGAGAAGGATGAATCTCTTGCAACTGAGTAAACTAGTAAGAGGCTCAATCTCTCAATCATTGATATTCCTTCTGAAACCGAAGTTCCAATCCCATCCCCCCCATTAAGAACACAATTCTGAATAGAACAACTCTTCTTATCTGAAAGAGAATAGAGCTCCAAGAAGTTTTCTGAAAATGGGGCTAATCCACACCATCTGTTTTCCCAAAACCTGATCATATTCCCTAATCTAGCTCTATAACAAACACCTTTGGAAAAGTCCACATTACCTTTCAAAATCCCCCTCAAATACTGCATCCATATGGAAGACAAACCACTCAGCTCTCCCACCCAAAGAACAAAATCCCATACTTGCCCACGATAACTTTCCTCCATAAACTAGAGATCTCCACCCCAAACCTCCACGAAGCTAGCCTTCTCCTGAAACTCTCAACAATAGTCCCAAAGAGCCTTGGATCTATAGGAAGCCCCTAAAGGAAGGCCCAAGTAAGTAGCTAGCAAACTATCAATACCACATCCCAGAATACTTACCAAGACCGAAATGTTATCCACCTCTCCCACACCAAACACCTTACCCTTGGACAACTTCACACATAAACCAGACACGGCTTCAAAGTAGCAAAGGAGGCCTCTAAAGAATCTGAGTTGAGGGATGGATGGCCCAAAGAAGACAAGGGTGTCATTCGCAAACTGAAAGTGGGAAATCTCAAGAACTCCTGTGCCAGCCAAAAATCCTTTAACTCACCATTATTCACGGCTCTAGTAATCAAACTCCTCAACGCCTCCACCACCAAACAAACAAAAAGGGAGATAACGAATCCCCTTGTCTCAACCCCCTGAAAATCTTGAAGTAGCCAGTAGGGGATTCGTTCACTAATATGGAAAAGGAAGTAGAGGAGATGCATTTCCAAATCCATTTACTCCACTTCTCTCCAAACCCCATCTTGATTAGCATATAATCCAAAAATCTCTAATAAACGTGGTCATACGCCTTCTCCATATTGATCTTACAAACAATCCCAGCGATCCCTGACTTAAATCTAGAGTCAATACACTCGTTAGCAATAAGAACACCATCTATGATCTGACTACCCTCAAAAAGGCTCCTTGAGCTAACGAGATAACCGAGGACAACAATTCGGATTTTAGCAAGCATCTTGGCAATAATCTTATACACACTTCCCACCAAACTAATAGGTATGTAATCTGAGATGTCTTCCGCTTCTTGTTTCTTCAGAATCATAGCTATAAAAGTGTCATTGGATGTGTAATCCAAGTACCCCTCCTCTTACAATTCCAACACTATTTTCATGAAATCTAACCCAACTACCTCCCAATATTGCTTAAAAAAAAGCCAAAGAGAAGCCATCAGGACTCAGGGCCTTGTCACCTTCCAAGTTGGAAATGGATCTCAAAACCTCCTCCTCAATTGGTCTTTCTAGAGATTCCATATCCTCAAGTCATAGGTTAGTTATTTTTTGCTTCTATGTACTTCAATGACATTTTTTGACTAATTTTGTACTTTGCCTCTCAAAGTCCCAATGTTTCATACACACACATCACTTTATCAAGTCATAAGTAAGTTATTTTTGGACTCTATGTACTTCAGTGACATTTTTTGCATTTTTTGAGTAATTAACTATGTACTTTGCCTCTCATAGTCCAAATGAAACATACCTACATTGGTATGTAGCAAACGCTATTGATCTCACACTTGTTACTCCACTAGTTGTATACTGTATTACAATGTGTTTTGATTCTTGAATATGTTTTCATACTTGTTTTAACATTTCCTAAAATATTAGTGTGTTTCCTACCTTTTTTGCAATATTTCCCTTTAGCTCCCTAATTTCACAAATTTCCATAAAACTTCCACAAACTTTGACCGAATTTTTGCATATTTTACGAATTTTGTTGAATTTATTGAATTAATTTTCTGAATTTAATAAGCGAATTTTTGTAAATTTCAAATTACATTAGGACTTCATTTTGACCACCAAAAATAAAAAATAATCCGGCCCAATTTCACCAAATTATTTAGATTTTTAAAACCACATTCTTGCCTTGACAAGAGATAAGTGTAGAGGGGATATAGTCCAGCTGGGGTTCAGTAGATCCAAAACCAACTAGGTTGCCCTGCAAAGCCTCTTGCAAAATAAGGTAGGGTTGAGGACCATGTTTAAATCTAACAAGTGGAATGACTATGAGGAAATGATTCTTCACAAGCAAAAAGATAACGAATAGACAGTCTTTTGGGACTCCATACATGATATTACATATAATAGATCCTAGTGTGAGGGTCCTCCTGATGGTTGGCGAGGACAAGAAGCCTACAATAGGTATTTGCACCATGTCGTTAATCATAAAAGATTTGATCAAAGCAACAACTTTTGAATAGATTGCAGGGTACTACCTAAATCCTAAGTACTCATACAAATGTGACCTTGATTCTCAATATGTCTAGCTCGCCATTATAAAGGATGTGATAGCAACGTTGTTATCGAGTAGTAACAAATCAACTGAATGTCTGAGGGGTGTGAGTATATCAAATTTACGTCCATCTTAGTTTATGTGGTTTGGTAAAATTTACTGTTAGTTGTAAATATTCACAAGGGGATCTTAATTTATAGCGGAAGTATTTTAGGGATGCAGTGAGGCCATTCAGCCATGAATTGACCAACAATTGTCAATGGAAGGATACAATGCAGCCCAATGGGTGAAAATTGAATTAATATGGTACTCCACTCATTATACTCATTATTACAGGAACAACGAAACTAAGAAATCTTCTCAATTTGTAGCCAAATGGTGGGTCTTGCATAGGAGTTCAACACTTCAACCCCCATTTGAGAAAGTTTGTTCTAAAAGTGTTACCTAAGATGACATCCTCAGATGTTAGAGAAACTAAATTCCAGTCGCCCTTATTCACAATACACAACGAAACCAGTCTGGACACAAGAGGCCACAAATCTCAGACTGGATAAAGCACCTCAAGGAAAACGAGGACAAAAATGTGGACATGATTGAGTGACTGACCATGCTTACATATACTTTAGGAAGGAAACAGGACCCACCATATGAGTGGGTCAATGATGTTAACAAGCTTGTGATGGATATAAGATGGGCATAGGCGTCCATGCCCACATGGCTACACTATCTATGCAGTCAGATACATAGGTCGAAAACAATTCTAATTCCACACAATCATCCACACCCAAGCATTACCATCTAGGGGTGGGGATGGTGTAGATGACAACAGGGGTAGTGGCGGGGTAATGGCGACAGTGAGACTCAAACAGGCTTGATCTCATTCAGTGGGAAAGACCACTTCAACCACACCACCCAAGACGAGGACCATGATGCACATCCAAGTTCGAGGAGGTAGAAGTAGACATACCATCACAGAAAGTACCAACCAGTGGAGGAATAAGAAGATGAACACACTCAATCTCACCAAAGCCGCGATATCAATGTTGCAAGAGCGTTAAAAAATATGAGCATCGGCAGCAGAATTGGCCAAGGGGCTGATAGTTATTTCACATTCTCGTAAGGTTGTGGGTGCCCAAATAGTAGCCAAGACATCCAATCAAGCATCTGAATGGGGAGCCCAAGTACAAACCCTATGGGATCAGCATCTACTACGAACTTCGTGGTTATTCTAACAATTCATCTTGGCGGCGCAACTGATGTGAGAGGACAAAGTATCCAAAATTCCCATAGATGGGGGCACTAATGAGTTTGATTAGTACGAGCAATTTGTCCAGGAGTACACCAACTGGTACCATACCATCATGTCGCGAACCTAATATTGTAGCTGCATAAGGCAACAACTTTATCAAGGCCTTAGCCAAGATGAGATGGGAGGGGCTGTAAGCCGATGTAGTATGACCTCCTCAGGTCATGGGGCACTGTATTTTGACTTTATGAACTTAGGTAACATGATATGGACATTTACATGTACAAGTCTAGTTGTTTTTTGCTCTTAAAGTCATAAGTCCCTGCGCCAGCATGAGCATGTACTGAACACTGGTAATCTTTTCTTACTTTTTTTTTTTTTGTTAAGTATAAGATATATTAAGAGGCAAAGCCGGCAAAATTACAAAGGCACATCAAGAGAGGTCGAGGTGACCTGCTCTCACCAAACACCAAGCAAGGAGCAGACCCCCGGGGCTCAAACTAAGGACCCACCCTCTTACGCAATATGGTTGTTTATTGTAGTATGACTTATGAGTATTTTTCGTGTTTTTTAGTATAAATTCATAATATATAATTCCAACATTTCTACAGTCTTTCCATCATTACCAAAAAATTCACAATATTTCCACATTTGTTGAAATATATGTATGAAATGTTTCTAACCAAAATAGGCTTCTTTTTATAAGTCAAACCAAAATAGACATCGAAATCGAAATTTAAAACCTTGAATACGAATACAGGTATTCCTTCTAATATGTTGATACCAGATTTAATTTTTAGTTTTTAATAAGTTAAGTATCATTTAGTATTTATATCATGCCAAATGTAATGAAACCTCGAAAGTTTGCAAAGCTTTTCAGGCTAACATCTATTACAAAATACTATTTAAATATTTTGTGGAAAAAATCAATATGGGAATTGTTAGGAATTTAAAATAATAACCAGTAGATGCAATATCCAGTACCACTTAGACTTGGATATATTTGCTAGAGGGTTAACTTTGTTCGTATTCTAGCCCAGTCAAGCAACAATAATTCCCTGTACCCATTAAGGTTTGCCAATCTGGCTTTGCTGTCATTATGTACAATGTTTTGGTCTTTGACTGTTTTTACATGTGTACTCTCTTCTATTTAATTACTCGTTTAATTTATTGCTATGAAATAAGGACACTCCATTTCTAAAAATTTCCATGTGTGATACCATGTCGTACTCACGTGTAAACACTTTTCTAAAGAAATCTTTATTTTTTTTTCAAATATTCTGTTTTCAGCTATTTTATATATCATTTATATAATTTTACCGTATGCTAGCTTATCTATCATATATTCTTTCTATATTGTATACTTAACAAGAACTAAATTTGAGAAAAATATATATGTCAAAATATGGGGATAAATTGTACGGGTCAGTGTGCCTGCCACTTGGAATCTGTATTGGACACTTATGCATGTATTTGTCGTTGTTATATAGATTTATTAGATCAGTACTCTATGCACCATGTACATCATACCATGTGTATGGCCCCGTATCTTTATGTCTATGCCTGAGTGTACGCTTTTATTCTAGAACTGTAAGGATAGGTTCTACGTGACTCTTGCTTCACCTACTCAGCTTCATGTTCATTCAAATCACTGTAAAACTGTTTTGAACAGGTGTGGTTAATATTGGCAGGAATCCAAGACAGGCAAGAAGTTTCACAATTCACACTTGGTGAATCAAGAAAGAAACAAATCCGAAGATTTTGCTGTATTTTAACTAATTTAAAATCTTGTTTATTCTATATATTATGGAAAGAGTTGGATTGTTTGGTTAATTACTACTACTTGGTGCATCATTGTTTAGTTCTAAAAACTTCAATCAATCTAGGATTAGGGGTAGTTTCATCACATATTAAATTTTTTATAAACTAATTTAATTTTTTTGTTAACCATGGTGTGCCATCGTGGGCAAATTATTTCCTTATAAATTCAATGATTTTATTTTTGTAATTCCAGATGCCTCCCACCAAGTGCTTTGCAATGACCCATCCTTCTATTACCAGCATCAGTATCAAATCACGAATGGTTACACTAGGCATGTTGAAATACATGGCTATCATAGCACATAGCGCAAGGTAATCAATCCGGACCGTTAAGTGTAGGCCCAGCCCTTAAATTGACCATAAACCAAAGGTCGCTTTATTTGGATGAATACGAACCCTTTGACTAAGAGCCTTCAGTTAAATGAAAAAAGAAAAGAAATGAGCAACAGTAGTTTCAAGGATTGACAAGACCCATTGAACCATCTCGATCTGTGCCACATGAAAAGCCAGTAAAGTAAGTGGTAAAGGATGTAGTAGTATGGTCTCGAGGACCACATAAAGGATTTTGTTTTAGTTTGAGGACTAGAGGTCCATGGTGTAGTCGTTAGGTCCACATCATGGGATCTATGGCATAATTCTCTAGGATCACAATCTAACTAGGCTAACCTAAAACTATGGTGTCTCCGATCTATGCTAACATTTGGCAATTGATGTCTCAGCAGGCATTAGTGTAAGAACGATTGGACCTCTTGACTACAAGGTGGTCCATCTTTTAGCTCAAGTGATGGGCCCACCCCTATAT
Source organism: Euptelea pleiosperma (assembly GCA_035048495.1). Taxonomy (NCBI): domain Eukaryota; kingdom Viridiplantae; phylum Streptophyta; class Magnoliopsida; order Ranunculales; family Eupteleaceae; genus Euptelea; species Euptelea pleiosperma. Next base: position 31,854,390 of record CM068541.1, read on the forward strand.
TTTTAGGGTAAAAGATGTCACCATACCCATTAGAGATTTTGCCAGGATTATAAAATGGTGGGTCTTGAATGTCTAAAATGTATTATGTCGTGTGATTTTGATACATCTAATAAATGTTCTCCAAGGAATGCTAGCAAGCAACCCCTTTTATAGAGTTACAGATGCAACCCTGCAAAAGCCAAGAAAAATTATCCTCAAAACCTACACCTTTGAATTAATTTACATATTCTTTTCTTGTCTTTTGTAAGGTTGCATCTGTGCAACAAATCCATTATGGGGTTGCTTGCTAGCATTCCTCATGTTCTCCTAGAGTAATTTAAATATGCTTTTTTATAGGTGCTTTAAATATGTTCACTTTAATTTAAAAGTGATTAAGTGTGATAATTACTTGCATTTATTCTTTAATCATGCTATCTTATTTGAATTTCTAAGCTACTATTAAAAATGTGTTATCTTCCTATGCTCTACTCTCTGGAAAGGAATCTTGAGGATTCGAGAGCACTTCAGTCTGGGGATTCAATTCTGAGTAGGGAGAGGCAACAAGGTTCGGTTCTAGGATGACATTTGGTGTGTAGAAGAATCGTTGCAAGACATCTTTCATTTACTCTTACCATCTATCAGATCACAAAGGGACCAAGATTCAAGACTGTGTGACAAGGTTGGGAGAGGAGGTAGCTTGGAATTTGGGTTTTAGAAGAAATCTCAATGATTGGGAGGAGGAGAGGGTTGGTTCTCTTTTGTCTAGAGTGTGAGAAGCTCCATTGTCAACTGCGGATCCGGCGAGAGGGAATGGAGGTGGGATCCTAAAGGGATATTCTCTGGTAGCTCCTTTTTTCTAGTCTTTATCTGACATGTCAGCGTTGAGAGTAGACCACCTGAACAGTAAGGGAATGATGTTAGTTAATAGGTGCTCCTTCTGCAAGTCCAATGCCGAGTCGGTGGAGCATTTGTTGATTCATTGCCCTTTCACATTCAATTTATGGCAGATTATTTTGCCCCTTTTTGGCATTGATTACGTGATATCGGGTTATGTGATTAATCTAGTTCAAGGGAGTGCTTTAGAGACTTTCACTAGGAGAGGGTGAATCCTATTCAAAAATACTCCCATTTGCTATTATGTGGGCTGTTTGGAAGGAGAGAAATTCCTGTATCTTTGAAGGGGAAGAGGAAGACATTCTCAGGGTGGTGCTAAGTATTAAAGCCCTCTTGTATTTGTGGTCATCCCCTTGTTATGAGTTTAGAGGGTGTTTAATTGATACTTTTGTATTTAGATGGGAAGAGATGCTCGGGGGTTCTTCTCCCATGTGAGTTGAAGTCTGTTTTGTGTTGAGGCCTCGTCCGAAAGCCCTTCATGCTTGTATTTCATGGGGTTCGCCCCTTTTGTTCAATACTTATTACTTATCAAATAAATAAATAACATATCGGTACACAAATTGCAAGCACTATCACATGTGCCTTTTCGCTAGTAGCACTGAAAACTGCCCCAAAGCAACCATTTTCATTATCTAGATTCGATTATCCATAATGAAGGAAAGATTGAAGAAGATGTTGCCCATAGAATTAGAGGTGGTGGCTAAAGTGAAGAATAGCTTCTAGAGTGTTATGTGACATACGCGTACTGATCAAACTACAAGGGAAAATTCTACAAAGACAGTAGCCATCTATGCTTTATGGATCAGAATGTTGATAATCAAGAAACAACATGTCCAAAAAGTATGTAAGTAGAGATGAGGATACTGAATTGGATAAGTGGAAGGACTAGGAAAGACAAAACCGGAAATAAGCACATACAAGAGAATCTAAGAGTAGCCCCAGTATAGGATAAAATAAAGGAAAGTTGGGCATGTATAGCAGTCTACTTGTTCACTTTGCCCTAGAGAATATAAAGTTTTTTTTTCTGCATTAACTGGAGAATGATGGCATTAGTGAGGAGCGTTAAGACTAGGAGCAGGACGAATCCTCTAAAGGGGCAAGAGGAAGGACAAAAATGACATGGATTGAGGTAGTAAGAGATCAAAAGGCCCATACCTTAACAAAAGTCATTGCTCTGGATAGAATTGAATGGCAAAATAGGACTCATATTGTTAACCCCAAATAGTTGGACAAGGCATTGATGATGATGATGATGATTAAACAGGAGACAATGTCCTATAAGATCACGGTGCTAACCACTCCATATGAGCTCTCGAGTACCCTGAAAGACGAATAATATAAATTGATAGTAACCTATTTAACTATTGTATGGTGTTTTTAACATATTCAGAACATGTTTGTGTCAAAAAAAATTCAGAATTTCGATGTGCATGGATATGCCTCCCAGACACTTGCATTCTGACAATGAAATCACAAAAGATTGGTATAATTTCAACACTAAGATCACACAGTACATAACCACTACAACTGACCCTCTGAAATTCCATAAAACACAGATAAAAGAAACAGATTGTAACCTTTAATTAACGATTATAAAGCATTTTTGGTATTTCCAGAATGCAGATGCCTGGACCCGAATATGTGTCGACATGCCGAGTTATGCCTCCATAAATGTAGGCACCGATGACTACGTCACGAAATGGCTAATTAAGTTTCATTACTCATAAGGAACTCTGGGTGTACTACTATTGCATGATTCCATTTAGATAAGTATCATCCATTATAAATCATACTTCCATAAATGTTGAAGGGTGAGTTATATTCCCCTTCAGAGGAGCAAAAATGACTTCAACATTCAAAGAGGACAGATAACTCAGAATAAGCAGTTCACCTTACCAATAGACACTGAGGATTAATTTGTTCGGCGTAACATAAAAACAGGCATTTCAAATATTCTTATACTGCACAGACAAAGTGTAAAGATCATACCTGCAGCTGCAAGGTACTGATATCAAAATCTCCCAGAGAAGAATCCACAAGAGGTCCACTAATATTCTCAGTTTCTAACTTCCCATCCTAGAAGCATCAAAAAAATTAGATGGCTGCAGGCAAGAAAATTTGGTTAAAACATCTTTAAACCAAGCCAATGTAGAGAAAAATACCTCATACTCAGAGTCCAGAGTTCTTGGGTTCTCCCCTGTTTTGGCGAAGGACATACCATCAAACTGCACATCTTCACTGACCTTGACCTGGGAAGGATTGTAATCTGGACGTGAATCAATGGTATCAGCTCCAACAGTACCAGACGGTTCTTGCTGAATTTCTTCATCGAAACTGATTTGGGAATCCACATGGATCATGGCAACTCCGTCATGCTTTACAGGTGAGAAATCGTAGACTCCAGGGGTCCCTTCTTCAACTTTAGTAAGCGGAGACGAAAAACCAAGATGATCCTGGTCCATAAGAGAAACATCTTTCCTAACAAACTCGTCTTGTGCCAACTTTTGAAAGAATGACCAATGCTTAGGTTCATGGTTCTCCATGTTCAAGCTCAAGCCAGTTCCATCTTTGTTCAGTGGTCCAATACCAGAGGAATCCTCCGTAAGTTTTACCTTAGAAAATATATCAGAAAGGAAATCACGAGGGAAGCGATCGTTGATATCAATAAGAATGTCTCCCTGCTCTGGTGTGGCAACATTAACAGAGGATTCCTCCCGAGAAACAGCTCTAACTGAGGTCTCTGTCCATGCAAAAGGATGTGCATGCCCCATAGTGTTATTGCTATTGGTAGCATTGGCAGCCATCTCGCCCCAAGGACGTTCTGGTAGACTAGAAGCTGGATCTTCATGGTCCTTAATAGAAATTCCTTGGCCTGCAGATGGATATTCCAATCCAGATGCTTCTGTTTCATCAGCAGAGAGTTCATTATGGTTACTTTTGACCCTATCTTCATACATAGTATCATTGTCTTCCATGGTGGTCATTACTGCACGGTTCAACTTGGGTTTCTGAAACTTTGACTCCAACATGGGCTCAAACTGATTCATTAGACTGATTGTATCAGCTAACTCTTTGTACTTTTCAAATTGCACCAATCCATCTTGAATGGTTGAAGGATTTGTACATGGCGGTTTTGACGATGAGATGGACTGCTCAGTCTGGGAAGCCAGATTTCCTTCATGCAATTTATCAACGGATTCTATGATTGGCTCCTGCTGTGCCGTATCATAAAGTGAGTGTGGTATTAGATATTGGGAACCAAAGGAATCACCAGACTTCGATAACCGATTTTGTAACTCCGCTTGCTCCTGCACCTGCTCCCGGGGAGCAATTTTCTCAGAATGAAAGACCCTCGGACGAATCACAGGTGGCTCAAAGTAGCCAAAGTCAGTTGAATCAGCCTCAGAATCTGCATATCCATGAGTAAATGCTCCACCAGATATGTGGTAATGGTCTTCGTCATTAGGCTTGTGAATTTTCCCAGCTTGCACAGCATCAGAGAGCGTTGAACCCTGTACAGGCTCCTCCTTTCCGTTATTTTTGGAATCCAACAAAGGAACTCCTCTCTCTGGTGCAGAGGCTGCAAACGATACTCCTTCAGCTGAAATGTAATTGGTAGCAGAACCATCATATAAATGTGAAGAAACAAGACATTCATTTTCTAAAGATCGAAGTTGTTCAGCTTCATTATTTTGCTGGACCGGAACATCAACTTTCAGTTTTGCATCCTTGACAGAAGCTTCTGAATCCTGTACTCGGAAACCACTGTACGGATGCCCTTCAGTCAAACCTCCTTGTTGAGTTAGGGGCATTGGAACTGAACCTTCAAATGGTGCATAATTAGATGAATAAGAAAATGGCAAAGACAAAGGGACTGTAGTCCTGCCAGCCGCGTCGTGGAAGCTCTCCAATGGGTGGGCAGCAGAGTACTGGTACTGTTCAGTCTCAACAGGATGCATTATCTGACCTCGATAAGACTTTATATGGGCTTCATAAGCACTAGATGATATTGTCAGCATTGACTGAGAAGATTGAGTAGTAGGAGGCACAAGAGTGCCTGTCAAAGTTGCAGCGCTAGCCCCAGCTGACTCCGGTGCAACTCTGCTTGTATCCCTTTCAGCATTAAGACTGAGTAACTGATCCAAATCATTTGCTGAAGTGCTTGCTAACTGCCCACTTGAGTTCCTTCTTGGTGCTAGGCCCATGCTATTGACGGCAACTACATACTGAATTTCAGAATCCCCCTCCATGCTGCCCAGACCAAAATGAGGGTCATCCAAATCACTCGTGGAAACCAGAAACATCCTAGGTTTCTGTGATCGGTCTCCATCTTCTAGCATATTGCACTCCTCTATCATATTCTGCAGATCCTCATCACAAGATACGGAAACCAACGCATCAAGATCCTCCCCAGGAAGCTGATATTTGATTGTATGAGATTGGTTGTAAATTGACATTGTTTTCTGCATAAGTTCCTGCCAGGATATGTCCTTGCTTATCCGAATAATACGTGTTTCACCTCCGACATACCTAAGCTTTCCATCACTGGGTCGGGGTAGGATTTTACCACCAAAGCTGCAGAGGAACTTCATCTTCGTTGACAAGTTATCAGAAGCTCCCGAAGAGGCATACTCATGAACAACTCCACGACTACTACCATTGCCTGACGAGGTACGTGGTACTGATCGCACAGAATCATAGTAACCTCTGTTGTCATTTCCGGAAGAGCCCTTCCTCTCAAACTCCTTAACACGGCCTTTTTCTACTGTGGTAAGCATTGAAATATCCGACCCACTTTCAGATCCCGCATGACTGATGCCTAGAATGCCCTTAAGATCCATGTAGCCAGTCGCAGTGTTCCGATCACCAGTAGCATTTGGAACAAAGGGATTTCTGGGATTAATCCGTTCTCGCATAAATTCAAGAGCAAACTCCTCACCAGTCTGGATGGAGTAATTTAGTACAGGTTTAGCTCCATCTGATACATTAAACTCTGGTGGTCTCATATTAGTATTTAGGGAGCTTGATGGATCCTGCAGAAACCTCTGACTTGCAGAATCAAGTCCCTCATTTCCAGTTTCCATGGAATTGTATCGAAACTGTTCATAATTTTTCGATTGCTCCATCAGCCCTTTGTCTGATTTTCTCTCCATTTAACTTGACCTCAAGGGGAGAAACCCCCTAGGTGAGACAACCATGAGGATCACATGGAAGCCATATTTGAACAGCCCATTCCAACATGAAACGTATTACAAACTTTGCTAACAGATGCCATTACCAATCATCTCAGTCACACAGAGAAGTTGAGTTTCTCAAATAGGGGTTTTGAAACAAGAAATGAGCTTACGCCAATTTCCTATTTCAGCGACCCTGATCAAGCACTCCACTAGCTTGAATTATCCAGAGAGCAAGCAGGTTTGATCAAGTAACTGCAATCAACTCCAACAATCCAGGAACCTTCAAGTCATATTACACTAGCAAAAAGGAAACAAAACTCACATCAGCTTCATATTTAATTAAAGTGTAGGATAAATTTGAATGGTTAAGAAATAGAAGCAAGCAGCAAATCAATCATCATCTTGGACCAAGGAAAGAAATTCATAAACCCTAAAAGATAACACATCTCAAATGAGAAACCCGAGTGTTGGTAAGTCCAAGTTACAACTTAACCTGACTTCGTGTGCACTTGAATAAAGGACATGGGAAGAAACAACAGAGCTCAAACTTTCTATTGACATTGCTAGCTTAGATTGAACACTGCAAAGTGCAAAGAGATAAGATGGAAAGAATTTATCACTCTTTCTCCCAGTACAGGATCATCAAGAAGTTCAAAATCTTTTTGAAATTGAACAAATTTCCTTTCAAGTCAGTTATACAGATATTTACAAGTAATTCGATACAGGCACTTGCTAGTAATTCCATGCATTACCTACAATCTTCGTCTCTTTTAGTCAACCATCAAAGTACACATGCCTTCATAGGACTATATCCCCCTTTTTTTATCGGTTAGGACTATATCCCCTTTTTTTTTTTATCGGTTAGGACTATATCCCCTTCGTATTAGGGAAAAGCATTCCTAAGAAACAAGGAGACTCCAAGTACCACTGTTAGCCCTCAGTGCTATTAACTACATTGCCACCATGAGTAATAGATTCCAACTGTCAGCAAAACCTTCATTTGAACATCATGAAACTCTCTTAAAATACTTGACAACTCGATCAAGAGTACCCAAGTAGCTTTTCAAACCTCCAGATTTGGACGGCTACAATCTTCAAACATACTTCTATTGCATTCTTTCCAAATGCCTCAACAAATTTGATAGGGAAGCATCTTCAGAAGAATGTTTCTCCCAAGGACGAAGGGACCATTAGGCCAAGTGGAGAACACTTACCTGATTTCACTTGGAAGTACTCAAACAGTACCAAACAAAGAGAAAAAGGAACTCCACATAGTCCTAGGGAAGCTACAATGAATGAATAAGTGATTAAGAGGTTATCATTAATCTGAGTCTCCTTGCACATGATGCATCTAGTCATCCTGTGATTGATAAGATGGTCAACAATTAAGATTTTCTCAACGATGACCATCCACACAAATGCCACCACTGCAAGGGGAACCAGATTCCCCCAAATATTCTCGATCAGGCAACTCTTCCCAAAGAAGCTTCTAAAATGTCATAGGATGACTTTGGCAGAAATCGTATAAGTCTTCTTTTTAATCAGCTTTCCAAATCCAAGGAACTTCACCATCAATAGGAATGAGGACCTCTTCAAGGCACTTGAGAAGGGAAACACAGTCGTCAAAACTCCCAATCCAATAAGTTCCTTCTCAAAAATAGCCTCCAACCTCATCATTTCTTCTAGCAAAATAGTGGTTCACCGATTAGCCCCTTAATAAAGACCAACCTACAAAGGCATGGACACGGGTAACAAAGCATGCCAACATCACACCATCCATCCTCCCAAAACCTTATTCTATTCCCGTTCCCTACCTTGAATCGGTATCCTTTGCGAATTCAACGTGAATTTTCATAATCCCAAAGCCTTGAACTCACAACTATCCCAATTATTATTATTATTATTGGCCACAAACTTATGCCCAATAACATGCTTACAGAGAACATTCTCCCCCTTGCTAAATCTCCACAACCACTTACCATGAAGAGCATCAATCATAACATTTAATCTTCTCAAACCCAAACCTCCAAACTTCTTCGATCTACACAAGCTTCTAATTAGCAAGATGCAATTTCTTCTTCACTCGTGTAGCAGCTCCACAAAACATCTCTTTAGCTCTTTTCAATATGCTTGGCAACCAACACAGGCATCTTGAATAGGGACAAATGATAGACTGGAAGGCAAACTAATTACTAATGTGATCATGGTATTAAAGTTTGCAAAATTTCAATCAAAATAACCAAAATATTCTGAAATGTTCACAACTTTTTTCTCGGATCATATACCTCTGGTATTGATTGTGGGGTTTTAGTTCGCGTCCCACTCCATTCAAGTTTGAGAATATGTGGTTGTCTTGTCCCCATTTCAAGGGAAAAGTGGATAAGCGGTGGAAATCATTTTCCTATTATGGAAAGGCAAGTGTTGTATTTAAACGCAAGCTAAAAGCTCTTAAGCTTATGATTCAGAGTTGGAATCGAGAGGAGTTTGGCAGAATTGATCATAGAAAGGGCTTAATGCTAGAGGAAATCTCATGATTGATAGGAAGGAGGAGTTAGATGCTTTATTTACGGAGGAACAGGTGAGAAGGATCAATCTGAAAGCAAAATATCTTCAAGTGGTAAAATTGGAGGAAATCAGTTGGAAACAGAAATCCATAATAAGATGGTTAAGAGAGTGAGATAATAACACCAAGTTCTTCCACAAGATGGCAAATGCTCATAGAAGATACAATCATGTAACTCGCCTCAAGATTTAGGGGACCGTACTAGAAGAAGAGGAGAGTATAAGGGACGGAGTGGTGGGTTTTATTCTGATCTTTACTCAGAGTCTTCGGCTTGCAAACCTACTTTGGACGGCCTACACTTTGATCAAATTTGTCTTGAGGATAGGGCGGGTCTGGAAAAACCCTTTAAGGAGGGTGAGGTTCTAAAGGCCATTTCTGACCTTGCAAGGGATAAGACTGCGGGCCCAAACAGATTTACATTAGCTTTTTTTAAGCAATATTGGGGGATCTCAGTTTCCCATTTCTTAAACATGGGATCATCCTCAGACAGCTCAGTAGTGCGGCATGCGCATGTTCCATCTTCCCACGACCCATTCCAAATAATTCGTCCCATTGAGCTTCACGGACATAATCTGCAACTCGGGGTTCTCATACACCAACTGTTGCACCATAGGCCATCCAGCTCCTCTGGAGGTAGCTTCCGTGCTAACAATGGACCTTGAAGGAATATCCGGGATAGGTGTAGGAGTATCCATAGGTATTCAACGAGCGAAAAAGCAAAGAAGTCACAAAGAGGCTTGAGAGAGCTCTATTGAACCCAAAGAGGAATGACAACAGCACATAGATCCAATAGAAACCATGGAAGGGTCTTGGAACCAAGATGGGACTCCAATAGTCCAACCGAAACCAATATGGGGCTTGAAGACCCAACCGATAGTCCAATAGGACTCAAAGAAGACACCGGTGATACCTGGTGTGGTAAAAAAACTTCTATACTCTTCAAACAGCACGGAAGAAGCTTTAGAATCGCAGATGAGAGGGGACGATATCAATTGAACAGCCCAAAAAACCCACCAGCGATAAGTAGAAGAGGTTAAAAACCTCACACAAGTCTCAAAACTTCCTGGATCCCCTCAAGGGTGGTATCCACATGAAGGTTAGATTGTAGAGGTTTAGATCCAAGCAACACCCCCCAAGAAACCCTTTAAGGGCTGAAAAATGAGTTGAGGTAAAAAAAAACGAGTTCTTTAGAAATTAGAGAAAAACGACCTAAACATCAACCAAATCACTCTAGAAAATTCCCAAAAATTCACCAAAAATACCAAAAAATCAAGATCTATCAGGAGTTAGGTTTAGAGAGGGATGTCATGTGCTTAGATCACATGACTCCACCAAAATATATTATATATGGAGAACATTACAAAAGACAAACGAGGTATTTACAGACCTACCCCTTATACATGGAAATATGTAAAAATACGTACATGACAACAACAACAAACCTCCTTTAGTAATTGTTTGGGACAGGAGGTTTGCTCCCCCTTATGCGTTGATGACCTAGAGACGACCAATTGGCTACTGAGAAGGGGGTGGCATGTCCCAAGGCGAGATGCTTGAGCATGTCGCCTAGACGTAGCCCTTCGTCGAGGGAGAAGTCAGACAAATTGTCACGAGAACACAAAGCCTTGCAAGTTCAATTCTGGAGAGGTCTTAATTGATTGTAGTCGTAGAAAAGGGAGAAGAGTGTGTGGTGTCTAATGAAGACAAAGATTTTGTCTTGGAATGTTAGCGATTTGGGGAGCATGGAGAGATGGGCGGTAGTGAAAAGCGTTATTAGAAGATGCGGAGCTAAGGTGGCGATTCTTCAGGAAACCAAATTAGAAAAGATAGAGGGCCCCACTATCAAAGATTTGTATGGGTTTAGGGATGTAGGATGGTATGATCTTCAAGCTATTGGCACTTAGGGGCGAGTTACAAATCTAAGGTTCTTTGGGACCCAATTATTGAAAGATTTGCATATAGGTTTGCCCGTTGGAAGACTATGTACCTTTTCAAAGGGGGGAAACTCGTGCTTGTTAAGAGCACTCTCTTTAGCATGCCTATTTATTATTTGTCGCTCTTTCCAACCCTAGGAGTGTGGCAAAGACCTTTGAAAGGCTTATGAGGAACTTTTTGTGGAATGATAAGGGTGACATTGGGAAATTTCATTTGGTAGCTTGGAAATCGATGTGCAAATCTAAGAATCACGGAGGATTAGGGATTAGAAACATATATGGGATGAAACGAGGCTTTTTTGAGCAAGTGGTTGTGGACATTCAATGTAGAGTTTGCAAGCTTTTGGAGGAAGGCCATCGCGGGAAAGTATGGGATTATAGATTTTGGTTGGAATAGCAATATGGTTCATCCAATGTAGGGATGCAGCGTTTGGAAGGGCATCGTGAAGATTTTTGGGGTTTTCTTTAGAGGAATTGGGGATAGGGGATAGAGTCGAATTCTGAGAAGACTGTTGGTATGAAGAAGCTCCCCTCAAAGAAGATTTTGACACTTTTTTCCATCTCTGATAAGAAGAATTGTTCTATCCTTGGCTGCTTGATTCGGGAGGGAGAGAACGTGTCATGGAATTTCAGGTTTAGGAGAAGTTTAAATGATAGAGAGATTAGATCTGTATCTGACTTACTCTTGCTTTTACTTCATGGCTTATCCTCGACCTCGGTTCAGGACAAACCCTTATGGAGGTGGTCCAAAGATGGGCAATTTACAATTCGCTCCTTTTATATGGCTTTGCATTGATCCGATAGCCCATCTTTTCCTGCTTCTTTCGTTTGGGGATCCAAGACTCCATCCAAGGTTGCATTTTTCTTGTGGACGGCTTTGTTGGACAAAATCCTGACTACAAATCATTTGATTTTGAGAAGGATCATCAAAGTGGACTTTTGCTCGATGTGCAAGCACAGTGAAAAATTGGTTAACCACTTCCTCTTGCATTGTGATGTAGTGAGAGCAATTTGGTCTTCCTCTTTTAGAGTGTTCAGGATTTCCTGGAAATGTCGGACACTTTGTCGTCCCTTGTAGCTAGTCGGCACAATCTCACATTCTCTTCTAGAGATCATGTATTATGGCGGTTCCTTCCTTTCGCCATTGGTTGGGGTCTTTCGAAGAAAAGGAACAATAGAGCCTTTGAAGGTAAGGAAGAAGAGGTGGCGTCGATCATCCTCAACATCAAGGGTTTATTGTTCCTGTGGTCTAAATCCTCCAAAGTTTGTAGAGGTCTCTATTTTGAAGACTTTGTATTTTTATTTTTTTTGATAAGTGTAATATATTAATAAGAGGGAACTATACGACCTGCGAGAGGCAACAACAAAAGCAACAGCAAAAATAAAAACAGGAAAGAGGAAACCCAAAAAGCCCGAGATCCACACTGCTCAGCCACAAATATAGTCCCATCGGAAGACGAAGTCCTCGAAGAATAGCCCGCGGCACTCCTTAAATACTTTCGACCATAAGAACAATAAGCCCTTAATGTCGAGGACGATGATCTCCTCCGATGTTTCCCTGTCCTCAAACACCCGAAGATTGCGTTCTTGCCACAAACCCCAACATATGGCAAAAGGTAGCATCCGCCATAGTTTCTGGCCTCTACTGGAGAAGGATGAAGTAACCCAACTAGTAGTGAGATGCATGAGAGAGAGAGGGAATATCCAAGACATACCGAATTCTGAGAGGAAAGATGTCCATACCGCCCTAGCCACTGGACAGTGAATGAAGAGGTGATTCACGGATTCTCCACTATTCTTACATATAGAACAAAAGTCCGTGATGATGATCTTACGAGCTCTTAAGTGGTCCACTGTGAGGATTTTATCCAACATTGCCACCCAATAGAAAAAGGCAATCTTGGATGGCAACTTAGTGCCCCAAACAAAGGTAGCTGGGAATCCGGTCTCTATGTGAGGAAGTTTAGTTCTATAAAAGGAACTAACCGAGAATTGGCCATCTTTAGACCATTTCCATAGGCGCCTATCCGGTCTCGAAGGGGATATATGGCAGTCCTGAAGTCGAGTGATCAATCGTGATGCAGCCTCCATCTCCCAGTCATTCAGGCCCCTCCTAAAACCAAAATTCCACGTCGTATTTTCACCTTCTAGGACTGAACACACCGAAATTACACTATTCTTTTTGTCAGAAATAGTGTAGAGCTCGGGGAAGTCATCTCTGAGAGAGTTCTCTCCACACAAACGGTCCTCCCAGAATTGAACTCTATCACCGACACCAACCTTATAGGATACCCCCCTGATAAACTTCTCAAAAATCTTCATGATCCCCTTCCAAATGCTGCATCCGTAGGAAGTAAGGACAGTTCTCCCGTCCCAATCGAGCTCTCTCACCCCGTACTTGCTGGCTAGGGCCTTTCTCCATAGCCTAGATACCTCTTCCCCAAACCTCCATAACCATTTTCCCAAAAGAGCCACATTCATCTTGTACAACCTCCCGATCCCTAGTCCTCCCTCCTCCTTTGGGCGACACACATCTTTCCAATTAACCAAGTGGAACTTAAAATTCCCATCTTGATCATGCCATAAAAAGTTTCTCATGATCTTTTCTAACGCCTTCGCTACACTGCTGGGTATAGAAAATAGAGACATAATGTAAAGAGCTATGTTTTAAAACTCGCCGAGTCGACTCGGGACTCGGCCGAGTCGACTCGATCGTATTTCGAGTCGACTCGGCATACAAACTCGGATTTGCATAGTCTAGCGAGTTGACTCGGAAATCGTCCGAGTTGACTCATAATTCAGCCGAGTCCAGTCAAAGCTCTTTTTTTTTCTGATTTTCTAAATGTTTTTTTGTATTTGTTTCCTATTTTCAAAGTTTTTCTTAATAAATATTATTTTTATATATTTAAATAAATAATAATCAATTTAATGACTCGCCGAGTCGACTCCCGAGTCATCGAGGTGACTCAGCCCAATGGACTTCCGAGCTGAGTCCGAGTTCCGAGTTTTAGAACATAGGTAAAGAGGCATGCTGGAAAGACAATGTTTCCAATTTACCTCCTTTGGAGAGGTACTTAGATTTCCACAGAGCAAGCTTGTTGTCGAATCTCTCCTGGACCGGGTCCCAAATGGCTTTAGATCTATAATGCGCCCCCAGAGGAAGACCAAGATATGAAGTGGGCAAGCTACCTTCCCCACACCCCAAAATATCTGCAAGTTCCCCCCTATTATTGACCTCCCCTACCCCGTAGATCATGCTTTTGGCCATATTGATCCTAAGACCCGAAGCCGCTTCAAAACATACCAGAACTCCTCTCAAAAATCTCGACTGGGATGGGCAATTTCCAAGGAAAATCAATGTGTCATCTGCAAACTGAAAGTGAGAGATCGCCTCAATGCCTTCTCCAACCTCAAAGCCTTTGATAGCCCCAATCTCCGTGCCCTATTAATCAATCTTCCTAGAGCTTCCGCCACCACAATGAAAAGATACGGATATAAAGGGGACCCCTGGTGCTTCTGAAGTACCAACTAGCATTCCGTTGACAAGGATGGAAAAGGAGGCCGAAGAAATACACTTTCCTATCCAACTTCTCCATTTAGACCCGAAACCCATCCTCTCAAACATATAATCCACGAAACTCCAACTTACGTGATCATAGGCCTTCTCCATATCGATTTTGCAGACTATCCCCGGAAGCCCCGCCTTGCTCCTGGAATCTATGCATTCATTAGCTAGAAGGACCCCATCCAGAATCTGTCTCTCTTTCACAAAAGCACCTTGCACAGGGGAAATAACTGACCCCAACACTCTACGTAATCTGGATGCCAAAGTCTTGGCCAGGATTTTGTACACACTGCCCACCAAGCTGATGGGTCTAAATCCAGTGATATCCTCTATCCCTTGTATCTTAGGAATAAGGACAATAAAAATACTATTAGACGTGTAGTCTAGATAGCCCTCTTCAAAAAAGTCATGGACTACCGACTACATTCATCACATCCTCCCCCACAACTTCCCAACAATCTTTGAAGAAAGCTATGGTGAAACCATCCAGTCCAGGGGCTTTATCTCCGGCTAGCTCAACTATAGAGTTACGAATCTCGTCTTCCGTAAAAGGCCTTTCCACCCACTCTTTATCATCTGGGCTGATCCTATCAACATGAAGACCGTCCAGAGTCGGTCTCATCGTCGTGGTCTCCGTATACAAACCTGAGTAGAAATCCACAACACCCTTCCTGATGCTCTCCTCCTCTTCCAACACGGTCCCGTCAATCTCAAGACGAGCGATATGGTTCCTTCTTCTATGAACGTTGGCCATTTTATGGAAAAACTTGGTGTTGTTGTCCCCTCCTTTAGCCATCAAATCCTAGACTTCTGTTTCCAACTGATTTCTTCCATCTTGGCTATGTGTTGGTATTCTGCCCTAAGATTGTTCCTCCTACAGCGTGCCTCCAGGTCCAAAGGGCCTCCTTCCTCCCTATCAAGATGAGATATATCTTCTAGGATGGCTGACTTCCTCTAGTCAATCCTCCCGAACTCGTCCTTGTTCCACTGCTTGATCCTTCCTTTCAAAGCTTTAATCTTTCTCATCTCGACCTCTTATATTTGTCTTCTGTAACTCTTTTGGTTTTTGTTCTCCAATAAATCTTATACTTATCAAAAAAAAAAGTTCATTTGAGATTTTGGAGTTTCATAAAAAATTACTTCTTAATAGTAGACATTTTTGTTATTCTGCTTAACCATACAACCCCAATTTAGGGTTTTGAGTAAATGAATAATTCAATATTGGAAGGAGCTTGAGCCGTTTTCACAGACGAGCAAACATTCTTTTCATTATAGGTGATTTTTAAGCTAGACTTTTATATGTTAGATTTTTGTACATCATCTATACAATATTCGTTCAAGCTAAGGGAGCCTGCCCTACATCACAGCTTTACCAACTATAACAAATTTTGCAGCAAATGATTGAACAAGTCTAGAATGTCATCCAAAGAGGGGTAGATTTAAGGTGCACGATCACTCTCCTACAAGATAACAAAAACCCATATCAGTTAATGATGGAAGTACTGTGGCAGTAGATCATTGTTGTGTATTAAGTTTGAATCGAGGAGGAATTGATACTCCTTGATGCGTTGAGCCAATTTATATCACATGCCACAAAGAAATCATTCAACTAATAAGTATCGAGAGGAGAACAAGGAAATTAAGTTAAATGTGTCCAAATTTTATGGAAAGTATAATCTAGAGATTTTTTGGATTGGCTGGCAAGCCATAATAACCTCCGTTAAAACATTTTACCTGAAATGTTTCCGTTTTGGCCTAGGACGAGTCAAGATACC
This sequence comes from Euptelea pleiosperma, assembly GCA_035048495.1. Classification (NCBI taxonomy): domain Eukaryota; kingdom Viridiplantae; phylum Streptophyta; class Magnoliopsida; order Ranunculales; family Eupteleaceae; genus Euptelea; species Euptelea pleiosperma. The sequence continues at coordinate 31,870,277 of CM068541.1, forward strand.
TAGATGTATCGGATATCACGGGGTTCCACTTGAGTTTTGGTTAGTTTCGCCCATTTTTGTTGGTTTATATCAATTCAAAATATTGGACCCAAAAAGATAAATTCTGTATTATGAAATGTTCTGATAAATGTGATGAATCCATATTATTAGACTTGTTACTAGTCGAAATTGGGCAAAAACCTATGAAACCATCATGAAACTACCAAAACCCTAGAAAAAGGCTTCAAAAAATTCAAAAAAATAAACATACGAAGGCAACAAAATTTTGTAAAAAACTATATCATACAATTAATTTAAGGTCAAGAAGAGTAACTTAAATCATTTATATGATCCTAAATAATTTATATTGATCTAATTTTTATATAAAATTTTGTTGCCTTTATATGTTTCTTATTTTTTTTATCTAGAACACCTATGGTCAATTGATTAGAGTTTGACCGAAGCTTTGAATCATGATGGCTTGAGTATAACATGAGAGTATGTAAAGCGAGTACTTGAAGAGCAGGTTTACAAGACAAACTTTGATTCAGCCCAATAGCACTGTAAATCACCTTTATTGACTCCAAATCGGTTATATAATATAGTTTTTTCATGAAATTTTCCTGCATTTATATATTTCTTTTTTTAATTTTTTTAGAGCATCTAGATAGGGTTTCGTTCGTTTCACTAGGATTTCACCAGGTTTCTAGCAAAACCACCAAAACAAAACCTACCACTTTGAACCATGAGTGGGGGCTTGGGAGGAGATAAAAGAACATCTAAAGTTCACTTCTTACCTTCTAACTACAAGCAAACTAGTCACATTCAATTGAAAATTGCAGCAATGATTGATGCCTCATTTTGAGGTCCTTATAGGTTTTTTGAGAGATTCTTTCCCTTTTTCTTAATCATACTTCATGCTTATCAAAAAAAAAAAAAATTTGCAGCAAGGATTGATGACTGTGGAGGAGTACAAGAATAAATTTTATCAGTTATTAGCACATCTAAATTTGATGGTGATCATGAAGTAGTACCAGCTTTATATAAGTCAGCACTGAAGCCTCGAGAACCAAAGAATGTGACTCAATGGTCATGCCTATCTCGACTCAATAACATTAATGGGAGAAAGTAGGACATAGGCTTGGATTTTCCTCTCAGGTAATTGTATCATACATAGTAAAGATTTATATCATAGAGATTAACATAACTACAGTAAAATGAAAAATACCCTACATGCCTTCTTATTTAATATGAACTACACACATTAACCCCATAATAACCCTGGAGATGATGCTAATGACAAATAGATATCCCAAATACCGAACATTCTAAAAACTATCCCAAAGAGCTCACATTCACCAAGTACCAACACAGTTAGGCACACCCATAAGCGAATTGGAAAATGTTACACCCTCCTCAGGATCCACACCATTGAATGTCCTCGGGATATGCATGATTCGTGTGTTGCAAAACCCGAGGACCATCCAATTGTGTGGACCTAACACAAATATAGATAAAAAACCCAAAAGCTAACATAAAAACGTCAAGTCAAAAACCCTAATTAGACACCAATTAGGGAACCATATGAAATTTTTGCTCTCCAAAAGAAAACCTAATCCCTCACAGATTAAGGGTCTGTTCGGATTGCCATCTTTGGGGTTGACAAAAAAAGATTTTTTGCACAACAAAGCTTTCAAAACCGTCTTTTTTTGGGGTATAAGTGGCGATTCAAACTAGCCCTAACCTTCCACCTACCCACTTCCTTGTCGTTCCGATACATCGAAGAACAACAACTCCTCGGATAGGGTTTCCAGAGGAAAACAAGAGATTTAATCCAAAATAAATAATATAAAACGCCTAAAACCCTAATTCAACAGACAATCTCAACAAAAATATGATGGTTTTAGGGAGATCTAACTCCAATTAATCAAAATATGGATTACAGCAGTTAGATCGAAAGTAGATGAAATCTCTATTTTATCCGCACCTGAAAGAGCAGAACTTTTGAAAACACCTACAGTGAAATCAAGAGAGTTTGAGTGAATTCGCAATTACTGCAACTGAAGAATCAACTGAAAGCTCAAAGAGATCTTCCTTTTCCCTCTCTCTTTTGGTTTTATTTGTCTTCAAGTTTCGAAATTTTTCGGAAAGACGGCTAAAACGTCTCTCTCTCTCTCTGGCTTTGCTTTAGGACTTTTTTGGACGAACTGTATTGCTGTCAGTCTCTGGATGACGTACTCCTCATGAATACACAGTGGACGATCCTCGTATACACTGCACGATTTTCGATGAATATCGGACGGTTTGTACTATAAGAAAGACCTCTTCCTGAAGCTGACAACATCATTTCCTTTTTTATTTTTTTATTTTTTTTATTTTTTTCCGCCCTTAAATTCCGGCTTTCAGTCAAACACAAGCTAAACAAAGGGGAGTAAAACATGCCTGACCTGCGGTCAGTGACCGTCGGTCATAATATGAGCCACATCACACGTTTTTAGAGAACATTGACCGTATGGATGTTTGGCCAATCCCTAGGTGGATCTACGAACCAAAAATCAGCCTGATTAGTGATTTCTAAGCGTTGGGTTGGAGTCATTTTCATGGGCTGATTTTAACCGTCGGAATTTGAGCATTATTTGGGTACAACACGGAAAGGTTTGAAATCACTAATCAGGCTGATTTTTGGCTTGTAGGCCCACCTAGGGATTGGCCAAACATCGTCATGGTCTTCCAAAAATTATTCCACGTGATACCAACATGCCTAAATTAAGGATCATGGATTATGGTGTGATTAAGTGTTCTACATGATTATCAAGAAAAAGAGGAAAAAACGTTGACTATGGGCTTCATTGACAGATCTAAAATGACAGGGACACAATATAAGACACGTGGCACACCGTAACAGGACTCTGACCGTATGGATGTTTGTCCTATCCCATGGTGGACCTACAAACCAAAAATCAGCCTGATTAGGGATTTATAAGTGTTGCATCTTTGTACCTCAAATACTGCTCAAATTCCCACAGTTGAGATCAGCCCATGAAAATAAGTCCAATCCAAAGCCTATAAATCACTAATCAGGCTGATTTTTGGTTTGTAGGTCCACCATGGGATAGGACAAACATCCGTACGGTCAGAGTCCTGTAACAATGTGCCACCTGGCTTATATTGTGTCCTTGTCATTTTACCTATCATTTTATATCTGTCAACGGAGCCCGACCCTTGGATATTACCCCAAAACACCATCCCCTCGTCACACTACGATGACCAGGGGACACCACATGTGATGCACGTGGCAGCACCTGTGCACTCATAGACACTATTGATTGTATAGATGTTTGGTCCATCCCTAGTTGAACCTACATAACATATTAATAACTTCAATCCATTGGATTAGAGTCTTTTTCATGGTTTATTTTTTTTACTGTGGATTTCTATCACGAATCACGTTGATTTTTGTTACTTGGGTCCATTTAATGATGGTCCAAACGTCCATACAGTCAGTGGCCCCTAATATTGTGCCATGTGGCTCACACTGCGGGTCGATCATCAACTTTAATGATTGACACTATCATCAAATTTTTGTTAGGGACAAAGTTCTAGTATCATGTTCAATAAATATTTTCACAGTTGAATTGAAATGTTAAAATGTTGAATGACCAAAGCACCCCTATAAAGTAAAAAAATTTTAAAAAAGAATGAAAGGAATGATGTTTATAAATTAAAGAAATTTGGGGCTTATATTAGAAATAAAGATTTTTTTTTTTTAATAAGAGAGGAGCATTGAATGAGTGACATGTGACGTATACTTTTTGATACGAAAAGACCAAAACACTCTTGTCAAGTGAATAATTTAAAATGAACAAATGAAACAAAATAGGAGCAATTTTAGACGATGAAGTTTTTATTTTATTTTTTGGCAGGGGTGACATGTGCATTGACACCAAAAGATCGAAGAGCCCTTGTGAATAAATTAAAGAAAAGAACCAAAAATAAGGGCATTTTTTTGGGATATTGGGGTTTAGCGTGAGGCGCGTGCAAGAAGGGCCTTCGTCCATTAATAAGTAGAATAGATGATCAAGAGTTCGATTTGTACATCTCTACCTTTTTGGTAATTGTCTTTCTTCTCAGACTTACAATCGCTTAGACAATGTCTAGTCTCAACTATCGCTTCAGGGACTTGTAGACCAGTAGGATTAGCACTCCAATGCTCGAGTCAATCCACAGGAAAGAAAAGAGTGTAAAGTAACTGTAAAAGTTCAAGAGTTTGATTCATTTACAATAATTAGGGTTTTTTTTTTTATAAATGTAGTCTTACCTCCTAAAATGGCAAGAGTTTATGGTAGAGTACAATAAGTATGTATTTTAAAAAATATGGGGCCCAACTAGTTGTTGCCTTCTTTCCATTCCGCTTTAGGAATCTTCTATTCTGGATAGAGATCCCCAATCCTACCTTTGGTATTGGCTTATATGCATTAGGGGTGTCAATTTATATCCGATTAACTGGTACCCAATAATTATCCCAGTCTTAGGACTATCTATTTTATAATCAAACCCAAAAAAGTCTCGAAACAAATAGGATCCAGAACCAAAATATGTAATAGGTTTTGGTTCTTAATTAGCATATCCAATATTGATAGAACACAAAAGTGACATATATAGTAGTGTTAAAGATAACAATCTTTTTCAACAATTTAGTATGAAATTAATTATATTTATTTATTCCACTTTTTATACAGCACACAGATACTCGATAACTAATGAGAAAACTATAAATTTGTCGATTCTGGTTCTAAATCCACTTGGAATTGTGATACTCGAACATAATATTTAGGTTTATAATTCAAGGTACCTTGAAACCCTGTGCTTGGGTCTGACATTAGGGTTACAACTCTTATATTATCATTTTTTTAGAGAAATAAAATATTAAGTTAGTTAACTAATGACATTGGAATAGCTTCGTTTCGACTTCTGAGCCAACAGTTATAGTAATTATATCTAAATTGACCAAAAAATACAAAAACATATCAAGCATAACCATGAATTCTGAAAATCTCATAATTTTGAATTTAACTAAAACCATAATAATATTATCAAATGAATCAAATAATATCAAAACCTAATAATCCATTGTATTACAAGTTCATAAAAGGAAAAATATAAAGCAAGTCTAATGAAACTGACAGGAACTCCTCCAATCACTGTCGGATCTATTACATCACATACTATGATGAATCCAAAATAGTGATAGGGATAAACTACGAAGCCTAGTAGGCAACTGGTGAAGACCGGTTGAACCCTACTAGGTGATGGTGATCACGGGCTTTAGAGGGACCCCATGAAGATAAGTGGCAACTGGTGATCCAGTTGGGAAGAACAGGGCAACAATGAACTCAAGCCTTGGAGAAGTTGCATGCTTGCCACTTGGTCAAAGAAATGGAGGTTCACGCGGTGGTGAAACCTATGAGCAACCTTCAAGCATGTAGATGGAGCACTAGGTTCAACCGGAGAAAGAAGAATGGTCCGGCTGGTCCTTGCAGGTGGTACTCTTGTAGTTGTAGGCGGGTTTCAGACTGAAGTGGTTCCTATTGGTGGAGAAGCAGCCATAGTGCACTAGTGGAGGATGGAGACAAGTTGCAGGTGGTGCAGCTTGAAGAAGCACTGGACAGCAAGAGGTTGCTGATGTGCTCCACGAGGTGGTAGGCCGGAAAGAGTCGACCGAAGACGGGGCAGAATCCCGGAGAAGAGGAGTGTGCGACGTGGTGTTGCTGATGCAAGCCACGAGGATGGTGATGAACAGTTTTCTCATGCACTCCAGCAAGGAGATGTTGCTGGAGATGATGCCAGGTGTGTGGAGAAGTGTTGTGCACCGCAAGTGAAAGATGCAGAACACGCCGGCGATAATGGAAGAACCGGAAAAGGTGATGAGCACGGTGGTGCTAGCAGGAAGGAGGAGCAGATCTTTTCTGCCCAAAAGAAGAACAGCAACAAGAGAGATGATGCCGGAAAGAATGGTAGAAGTTGGAGCAGCCTCCCAACAAGAGGAAGAACGTGGAGGAGGTCGCCGGAAAAGAAAGGAGATCGCCTCATCCCGTGTTGCAGTCAACAGTGGAGATCAAGAAGATCTCACCTGCTGGAGATTTGAGGAACGACGTTTCAGGGGTGCACAGTCGAGATGAAGGTGATGGATCGAAGGAGAAGGTGGATGGTGAAGGTGGTTGTTTGATAATGAAAGCAGCCCAGCTAGGTGAGTTGCAAGTGGAGCAAAGTGCAGGCGATGTCTGTGGAGTTGGCTCCCACGTTGAGAGGTGGTGCTCAAAACTGTGAAGAAGCAGGATATGATCAGAACTTCCACCTATCTTCTCCTCCTTTAGAGAGTCTGAGAATGGAGAGGGGACTTTTGAAGGGTGTGGTTAAGAGAACCAGCAGGTGGTGGTGTTGTTCGGCCTGCAAGCATGTAGAGTTGCAGGAGTTGAAGAGGATGGTGGAATGAAAGGAAGTTGCAGGTGAGGGGCGGTGCATCAAGGAGAAGGTGCACTGAAAGTGCCTGGTGTACATGCATTGGTAGGTAGAGATCTCCGGTTGCTCAAGGGAGAAAGCAGTTGGAACTTAATGTTCTTGAGAGAGAGAGGAGAGGGGGTTGAGAGAAGAAGGGATTAGGAGATTAGGAAGGGGGAGGGAACCAATCATTCAAGAAACAATGAGTTTCTTTATAATGGAATGGGTTAGGATGAGAGAAACATGGGAGAGAATAAAGGGGATAGGTTGTTAAGATCCACGTAGAGGGGAAGAAATAGGTGGATATTCATTCCACAATTTCTAGAAATCGTGGATAGATATTGTAGGAAAGCGAGGTGACAGCAAGAGTGGAGTTTCCACATGGGAAATGGGTATGGGCTTTTGGCATATTTGATAGCCCAAATGGGATGTGGGCTTGAGTAAGTGGGTTGCGGGCCATGGGATTGGTCTAGCGATGGAAGGTGGTGACCATTAGATTTCTCTTGAGATTTGTGTGAAGGAGATGGGATGTGGATATGCGCCTTGGATGATAATGGCTGATAGGCCAAGAAATGGTGTTCGGCCATGGGCAATGGAAAGAATAAGCGTGGGCACGCTAGTGGATAGTGAAACTGGGGTTTTCTCGCGACTTTGGTTACGGAAACCCTAATTTCAACACATTTGTAAATTATCTGAGATTTTAATCCTACAAAATTGAGATCTATATATAGATTCATGTCGGATGTCGATCCGCACTCGAGGTTAATTTACGCGACTCATGAACATAAAATGATAGATTTTAGCGGGAAATTTATGGAAATAATTGATGGAGGGGTGAGAGTGGTGGATTTGTGATTTCAAAACATGATTTTGAGAATTTTTCTGACTTTAGGAGATCCTCATATTAAAATAACAGAAATAAAGAAAACTAAGGAGAAGATAACTAAAATTTGCAAAACTAATTCATCATTGATCAAGAGATAACTGCTTACAATATTTTTTAAAAACAAGACTAACTTCTGCTAACTTAACACTAACATCAAGAGCAAAAAACAAACAAAATTAGAGAGATAAACTAAAGAATTTTAGAGAGAGAAAATCCTAAAAACCTAGAGAGAGATGAGAGAAAGTATTTCTAGAGAGAGAGTGTCACACCCCCAAATCCGATATCTGGTCATATCGATATTTCTCGTATCTTGAGGCGCGATCTGATCATACAAACGCGTAGTTAAACAAAACTAGTATCATGATGCAGCGAAATACACCGGATAATTTTTTATTTTGTTTAAACAATTCATAAGATGAAACGTACTTCATTGACACATTAATAATGTTAAATGATCTCTCACCTCAAACAAAACCGTAATATGCCCATCCAAAAGAAAACATTGTATATATATCATACTCTCAAATACATGTTACTAAACAGTCAAAAGACCTACATAACTCATGTATCCTTCTACAAGATAGAAGAATTAAACAAAGTATAACATCGTCTCTAGCACAAGTCTATCAACAGAAATGCTGGAAGCATCAGACCAACTTCCCCTTATCCCTTCCTGAAAATAAAATATTTTAAAACGATAAGCTATGGCCTAGTAAGTACATTTATTATGCATAAAATCACTTAAATCAATGACTTTTGTTTATTTTAAAACAAATACAATTTGTAAATGAGTTTCACATGTAATTCGATAAAACTCAATTCTCCATCAATTACTTACGTATAACTTTGAATACAATGATGACCTTTCACATAATAGTCAACATTTCTCTTATCAGAATACCCGTGACCATTTCTATATAGTCAAACTATCAATTCTGATGTATTCAGTACCAACATTCCATCGGTTCTAGTGTACGATGTCAACACTTCTAGCTTACAAGTAGACTCCCTAATGTGCACACTAATTATTTCATTAGGTATTCTCTCTCCGATTTCCTAATTTCCTTCTAGGTATAAATACCCGAGGGGTCTCATGAATGAGACAAAGCCTCTCCTTTAGGGGACTGGAACCCCATGGGGTCTTAAAGAAATAAGACAACGCTTGATACTTGAGAGGAGGCTAACGTGGGTCTGTTCACAAAGAGGAGAGAGTCGTTGGAGAGGTTAGAAGGGGCTGCCAGCTAGCCAAGAGAGGGGACGGACTGGAGTTGCAGGTTGCAACTCCAGCAACTTGTGAGAGGTGGAGTTCGGTAGTGATGGGGGCGGCTGCTCATTGCTGCTGGTAGCAGTTTTGTGGAGGTTGTGGGAGGCGCACCGTTGTTGGAGGTACGACCTCTCTTCCCCTCTTCTTCTTCTCTTCTCCTTCTTTTTGTTCTTTTTGTTCTTTTCTTTTTTCTTTCTTGGTAAACGGCTTGAGGAATTAAAAGAGAGAGAGATGAGAGGGGCGGTAAAAGTGTTTCTCCCCTTTGAGAGAGTCGGTTGGAGAGATGGGTTGAGGAAATAGAATGTAGGGTTTGGGCTCCAACGTGGTGAAGAGAGGAGAGAGCCACTCCCTCCTTTTTTTCTTTTCTTATAGGAATTGTTTTAGGGTTTCCTTTTGGGGAGTGGAATGCTTTTTATGTGGAGAAGTATGGAGAGGTGATATCTTGACACCTAGCATAGACCCCACCATCAGCAACTTAGCAAGTGGTTGCCTCCTTTAGCACGTGGACTTGCTGCCATCCTTACACGTCAAGTTCCAGCAACACAGCCACATCCTTCTCTTCTTCTATGAATTTGTTTAGCATCACATGGCCCCACACTAGCCCATGTGATGGTCCACCATTCAACATGGTAGCTTTTGTTCACATACTTCTTCTTGAACCCTTTGTACCCATTGTTGGCTATTGATCTATATTTTTCACACGTGCTACCATGGGTAACATGTCGCAATTTGTTGTTGCTTCACACCTTTGCATAGCAATCACTAATCCAGCATTTTTATAAGTGGGTCCTGCATTATTTTAACACAGTCTCCACTTGTCGAATAACCCAACCTTTTAATCCAGCACTTAAGGTCATTTGTCCAATTTCCCGCCACATGATGTTGGCCCACCATTGGTCCATATGCTTGGTTTCACCTTGTCTGTCAGCTTTGTCTGAGGCTCAGAAGCCTGCAAACATCTCATGTTGGCATATTGTTCTTCTTGTTCGAGATACTCACAGTTGACCGTGGATTGATCGATCGGATCTTGGTAATTTCTTCGATCTTGAGATTGGCTTGATTATAGTTCCTTTTGTCTTAGTTCAGACATTGCGATCCTCTGGCTCAGTCCATACGTGGCCCATATCTTCATCTAATATTTGCCCTTGTGGCTCGTTGACTTGGCCCATGGGTCTAGTTAATCTTTTCCCATATTGATTGTAGACTTGATAGAAGCTTCCGGGGTTGATCGTTTGGCCTGCCAATCCATTAGACTCGTCCGATTGGTGTCCCTACAACAGAAAAAGCGCATAATGAGAATTCTACAAAACTGCTTCGCATGTAGGCCAAATAAGTGCATATGAGTGCATGCGAATATATCATTTTGTGTAGAAAAGTGTGTTCTACGCAATAAGAGAAACTCTTATGTAGAAAAGTGGATAAATATGACAGTTTTACATAGGAGAGTGTGATAACGCTAGAAGGATAATTGCTTAAAATAAGCAATTTTGAGTGAATATCAAATAGGCCATAGGATAGTGGGTTTTTAGGCCAATACTGAGCATGCCACATGTCGGCCAGTGGATGTGTGGCCCATGGAATAAGTGGGCATGTGGGTGAATGGGCCAGGAGAGGATGGGTGATGTGTATGGGCCATGTGTGCCATGAAGGATATTATATGATGTTGGGCACAAAGTAGCTGGCGAGAGGTATGAGACGAGATTAGGGGATGGCGATGTGGCCATTAGATTAGAGAGGCGAGAATGGAGGGTTGGGATTTGACCAGCCAAGAGATTAATGATGATCAAGATGATCGGATGGTAGATGGACGATCGTAGGATCTAATGGTAGGACGAGATGATCTAAGAGTCAGATGTTAGAGTTTAGAGAGATGGAGAGAGAATTAGGAGAGAGAAAATAATACAAAATAAAGAGAAAATAGAACTGGCGAAAGTCTTGAACCCTGATCTTCTACATTCTTCTTCATGAGCTTTGCCAATTAAGTAAGCTAGCTTGTGATGTCAATTGGTGTAACTTTTAACACCTTGGTCCTTCTCTTGGTCTTCAACTCTTCCGCTCTCTTGGTTCTTTGGATCGGCTCTGTGATCCTCTAGCTTTGCTCGTACTTAGCTTCTATCTTCTTCTACTAGCCCGCTGATTCTTTAAGCTTTGATAGAGGGTTTCTGTGGTCGATCGTGGGCCCGCCAAGCTTGAGAATCGCCGGATCGAGTCTCCTTCAAGAGAAAAAGCGTGTAATGAGATTCAACTAAGACGGCTTGATACTGGACTGTCTGAAACATGTAAATAGTCGATTTTCATCTAAAAAATGTGTTATACGCAATGGAAGAAACTCTTAAGTGGAAAAATCGACGAAAAGATAAGTTTTACGTAGGAGAATGTGTCACTGCTAAAAGGATAATGGCTTAAAATAAGCACTTTTGAGCGAATATCAGCTAGTAGGCATAACATCACCCGCCCATATTAATACGGGGAATGCAACGATAAAACGTGTTTGGTTTATAAAAATGCCACTCAAATGTAATCAAACAAAAACCAACCCAAAAGTACTTTATAGAAAAAGCATCAACGGTATAAAAAAAACAAATCTAAAAAATTAATCAAATGACCAATCAATCGAATAATCAACTCTATGCATGTATGAAACACTTCCGACCTATTTCAGCAGTATCCGACCAAACCCTCACAAATCTACCACATAGTACCAAGGTGTCACGGCCCTGATTTTGATAACACAAATCCCGAGGTGTGTGCTGCGTGTCCTGAATCCAACACTCGAATTCAAGTCGCGCAAGGCAAAACTCATCCGCACATCTAATCAGAGTGACGAAAATCAGAGTAAATTTTTTATTTTTAAAACAACAAAAGTGCGAACTTACTAGATTTACGACTATGCCCGGACTACCAATTTTGAACTGATCAATACTAAGACAAGATATAATATAAAATTATCCTAAATATTATCATGATGATATACAATAGAGAGATGATGAGTTTCAATTATATAATATATTTATAAACAAGGAATTCGACTGGTCTAATGATAACAACCTACCAACTATACTACCATAATATAATCCGCTCCACTACATTTGATTCCCTCTCCACTGTCAATTTTGAATGACTCTTCAATTCTTCTCAGCATTTCGATTCTTCTCTACAAGAGGACTGTGAGTGTGTGGGCTTTTATGAAAAAACACGTAAGTGTGTCCAACTTCTAACAACATGTTAGGGGATAAAATAGTTGATAAATTGATATTTGCTCAAAAGTGCTTATTTTAAGTAATTATCCTTCTAGCGTTATCACACTCTCTTACGTAAAACTGTCATTTTTATCAACATTTCTACGTAAGAGTTTCTCTCATTGCATAGAACACATTTTTATGCACAAAATGGTATATTCGCATGCACTCATACACATTTATTTGACCTACATGCGAAGCAATTTTGTAGAATTCTCATTACGCAGATTTTTCTATCGTATGAGCACTATTGGACAATTCTCGGGATTGGCGAGCCCACGATCAAGCACAAACCTCTATCAAGTCTGCAAATCAATATAAAAGTGATCAACCAGACCAATGAACCGGGCAAGTGTCTCAAATAGACTGGCAAACTCGAATGCAGAGATCAAGGAAAGTTAACACAAGAACTGGGCATTATCCAAGTTTTTGTTGACAACAAGTCGCATGGTCTAATGATATCGGTGGAGCGTCAAAGAGCCTACAAGCCGAGGGATCATAAAAAAAAACCACGGAGAGGATTGGGTTAGAAAAAAAGGTGAGACCGTGACCATGGACCACAATGATCAAATGTTTGATCACCTAGGCCAAAGGCTAGGTGACATGTCTTAGCACCAAGTATGAACGCTAACAATCGGCTGAGAAATTTTGGGCACGCATCAGGGAGATATTTCTTGGACATATAGTATAAGCACCACATGAGATAGTAGAGACACTCCCTCCACATACCTAAAGAGGGGAACACGATTTTGGTAGCAGAAGTGGCAACTAATCAATGAAGATCATCACACGTTGAAGGGCTAGAAGGCTTAAACAAAAAGGAGAGATTTTGGGAGAGGTCGTTAAAGGAATTAATTTGTTCTACACGCATAAGAATTATGAGGTGGCAGCGATGGAGATTGAGTACCCCACGATTAGCCACATGATGGTCCAAAATGTTGAGTGGGCCAAGATGTGGACCATGGCCAGACCAATGGAGAAAAGTTACAAGAAGAAGAGATGGAAAGTTGTTGAATTGGAGAATGAAGATCCTCTTTGAAAAGAAATTTATTTCTTAATAAAGAGAATATATAGCTCATGGCCATTCAAAGAAGGCAAGTTTGAAAAGAAAAAAAAAGAAATAGAAGGAAAAGATTGAAGAAGAAATGGAGAGGGCATAGATGGACGGTGGGGATTAGGCTGGACCTCCTCTTTAAAACCACAAACCCCAATCGTCTTGGGCTCTCTCTCTCTCTCTTTACCGTCTCTCTTCTCTTCATCTCCTCTCTCATTTTCCAAAACTGGACCGCCCCCCTCTCTCCTTAGAAACTAGAAAAAAGAAGAAGAAAAGAAAGAAAGGAGGAGAAGATGGAAGAAGCCGCTGGCTTCTCTCCCTTGACTGGTCCGCCCTCTCCATCAACCACAAGCAGCTAGCTTCATCTTCGGGTGGCTCCATCGTAGGTCTTACCTGCAACCTTCCCCTACAACGAACATCACTGCCTCCATCCTCCACCTAGTTTGAACGCTTGCAACTCCGGCAGGTAAGCCTGAAACTCCAGCTCGCTCTCTCCCCTAGCCGTCCTCCTCCCAAAAATCTCCATTATCGGCTCTCTTCTCTTTCACGTTCACCTTTCACCCCTCTCAAGCCCAATCTCAGCCGTTCTCACTCATCTCTCCCAATCTCACTTCTCGTTGGAACGAGCTTTCAAAAGAAAAAAAAATCAAAACCGAAAAAGAAAGAAAGAAAATGGATAAAGAGAAGGTGGCCGTCTGGCCTCCTTTACAGCCACCATCTTGAACGCTCGGCAGATCTGCAAATACCTCACCAGCACCGTCCAACAGCATGCCTCCTTTTAGCAGTTCACGGCCTGGTCTCATCCACCCAAACCTGCAAGAAGCACGCCCACAACCCTCCACGCCTCTCCCTCCTTGCAAATCTCCACCGGTTTTGCACTTACAAACCAACAGCGTCAATCACCACCGGTAGGTGTACACGGTCCCTTATTCCAAAAAAAAAAAGAGAGAAAAAAGAAGAAAGAAAATATAAACGAAAAGGGAAGACGAAGAAGAGGTGATTGTCTTCTATGGAATGGTGTGCCTCACCTGCCACACACAACCCCACATCCACCATCTCCACGATTTGGGCATCCCTAACAATCCAAACCGTGGTTGCTCACCTTCTCACCTCACCCACATAGCTTGCGGTTCTTTCTCCACCACCGATTCCATCTTCATCCACACTAAGCACCACGCCGGGCAGCATACTATTCCAGGGCGATTGTCTATCATTGACCAATCTCCTGGCCAACCTTAGATCCTTCTCCGATCCTCTCCAAGGTAAGTAACACAAAGTGATCTCGGCTCCTTCTAGTTTCTCTCTCTAGTTGTTTTTCTCTCTCTCTAGTTTTCTATTTGTTTTAATAGTTTAATGATTTTTAGTTAATTTGATTTCAAGCATTGTAATGATTTGAAACTAGGGCTTTTCCGTGTCGTCGGATCGGAAACCCTAGAGTCAACAAAATTTATACTTTTATCCGATTCACTGAAATTCATGCAAAAATGCAGACTGTATAGTGGCTTGTCGGATATCGATCCACACTCGGGATTAGTCAGATTAGCACAATAATGAACATGAAATGACAAAAATATTACAGAAATTGATGGAGGGGTGAGAATGAGATTAGGGTCACTTTAAAACATCTATTTTGGAGAGATTTTCATTACTAACAATAAGAACATAAAAATCAAAACAAACTCTGCTAAATTATTATTAATTCATTGATCCGAAGCTCATTACAAAATTCTAATCAAAATAAGAAATAATAAAACTTACCAGAAAGCAAATAAAGAGAGTGGTTAGAGAGAGAAAAATGAGAGAGGGTGTTCTAAAACCTAGAGAGGAAAACCAAAGGAGGAGAGAGAAAGTAAGAAACATTGATCACTAGAGAGAGAAATAAAAGAAAAATAAGAAGAGAAAGAAGAAAGAAGATGAGATATAGAGAGAGTTGGAACACCTAGATAGAGAAAGGTAGAGATAGAAAGAGAGATTCAAACCTTGAACCGAAAGGGAAAAATTGACCACTACCAAGAAGAAGACCATCACTACTACATAATAGTGTTTAGACTACACTATTAAAAAATAGATAGACTACGGTTATATAAAACATTGAAGCCTAAAGTTTAAATTTAAAAAATTAATTTAAAAAAAATAAAAGGTTACGATTTTAGTAAAATACGTAGTCTAAAGGGCTTCAAACTGGCCACCGTTTTTTCTAAAACTGTAGTGTGATCCATTTCGACCACGATTTTAATAAAGCAGTGGTTAAAACCACATAATTTGAAAGACAAAAAACTACGGTCTTCGTAAACTCCGTAGTTTAAAAAGGATGCCAAATGGTTGTTAAAACCATCGTATTAGGGTTTAAGCAACAATCTTGGGGAAAACCGTGACCTATCAAATTAAAACTTGCCCGCGCTTAAACTCTAACCCTACAAAATCTCTTCAACTTCTCCATCTCTCTCTCATCAATTCCTCTCCATCTCTCTCATCTCTTCCTCTCCATTTCTGCAACTTCTCTCATCTGACTTGGACAACACCGTTACCATCGCCACCGTGATCGTGACTGCCACTGTGCAACATGCCGTGACCGCCGCTTGCTGCACCTCCTCTCAATCGTTCTCATCTCCATTTCAGTGCAGCCATAAGTTGATCGAACTTCTTCTCTCCAAGTTAATCCTTCTCTCTCCCTCTTCTTTTCAACTCAATAGATTTATTAATTAGGCGGTTTGTTATTTTTCTGATTTGTGTTGATTGTTTTACTGATTAGGGTTGATTTTGTCAACTTAGGGTTCATTGATTTCGGTATCATTATCGAACCTATGATCATGGCGATGTTATAATGTATGAGGCCATACAAATCTTAGCCTTGAGAACAAAACAGGGGTTTTGGATTCAGACTTAGGCAACAAAGTTTTTAATTTGAGTTGGTCATAGGTTGTATTGATTTTTTTTTCCTTTTGAAGATTGTTGGTTGTTCCCATTATGAGTTGCGTAAGCCATATGTTGCTCTTGATGTTTGTTAAGTAGGTTCCACCCTTGATTAGTTGTATTACAATTTAACTTTGCTTTTTTGCAAAAGCCTACCTTCAACCAGAAAATAGGATGGAAAGAGTTTTGTTAATCGAGGGCTTGACCCCCTCCACCGTCTGTTATATAGAACTCCTTTGTTGTTCTATTTTCTTTAAATAAGAAACAGAGTGGTTCTATTACCTTTAATAGGTGTTGGGTTTTTCAGGGCAATTGTGCTCTTCATTAGTGATTGCTGTAATGGGGTTTTACTAGTCTCTCTGATTAGGTCCTTTTTACTTAGGGTGGGTTGGCTAGATAACAATTCTTGTTCTGGATATTTTGGCTTCAATCACTTAGGGTGGTCTTAATTTTTACTGAACTTCAAGTTCTTCATTAGTGATGAACTTCAAGGGTGAATTTACAACGCGATTGGCTCGACAAAGCATTTTGAGCCATGAATCTAGTATTGGGGTGGATGGTTTGGGACAACATGTCTATTTTTTTTATGGGGAAATATGTGTTAAACTACTGTATGTTCACTTGCTGACTGTCAGTAGTGGTTCCCACAATCCAATGGATTGATTGTATTTGGCAACTGTTCAATTGAGATGATAAAAAAAGTCAAGTGAACTTAGTAAATTCATTAATGGGCATGAATTTTAGAATTCCTCTTGTGTGCGTGTATGCATGGTCTACAAATCAAAACATTGCATATGCAACACATGTTACACCATTCCGAGAGTATCATCTTAGAGATATACTAAGTCGAAAATCAACCCGGTTAGATTCTCACAGCCATCCTACCTGTAGGCTCTTCACTAGACAGCTTGTTAGATTTTCACTCAAAAGAACGAGATAAGTCTGATGGCAGCATTAATTTGATTGCATTAATTTTTGACATAGAAGATCTCTTCGGCTCTGCGCATATGCCTTATGTTACTTCTTATTGAGCTTGTGGATGATCATCTCTCTCTCACTCCACACACACACACACACAGAGGACCGTTGCTCTGAACCTATAATCTAGAACTCTTCTCACAAGTGGTGCGGTTTGTATATGTGGTAGTTGAGGTGGTAGAATCAGAGGGGCTTATCATCTGGCAAAGTGAGGCATGTTTCATTTGCCTTTTTCTATTTGAAAATTTTAAAATTTAATGGCTGCATTCATAGGGGAGTACACTACATGGTAGGACATAAGTTTGAGTTGGACGAGGGCCATATCAACGTGGCCAATCCGAGGGTCTTCTATTAGATGAACAATCTTGACTGGACACCTAAGCCCTCCGCATGACAAAAAGAGCGCCACATTGCATTGAAGAGTTCTCTCAGTGTTAAAAACTCTAGAAAAACCTTTTTTATATGCTTTTTTATTATATTATGTTTTTTGCTATAAAGTGTTGTTTTTATTCATGTTTCCTATGCCTTTTCTCAGTTTTTTGAAAACTGGTAGGTTTTAGGTGGGAGGCTGATCTTCATATAGAGTTTGCAAAGAAGCCTTAGGATCTGAACTCTAAAAAGGAAGCTTCCCTCATTTTTTTTTACTAATTTTTTCCTTCTCTAAAGTGAAGATGTCATTTAGTGGGTCCCTCTTTGGCATGAATCCAGAGGTTAGGATTGCAACCATCATACTTATGACTTATGAAGTTTGAACGTCAAATTTAAGTTGACCCATGTGCACAACCTGTTAATGATTGTAAAAAAGAAATATGAGAAAAAGGTTTATGGGCCAGTAGAGTTGGGTTTCTCGCAGCCACCAGTTTGGTTCATTTTCCGGGTTGTTGCTGCATCTGGAGTTTTAATGTTGTGTGTGGGCAGTTGAGTTGGTCAACTCCTTGGTTTAGTAGTCTGCATACATCTACTAGTCTTTAAAGGTTATTAGTTCTAGATAGTGCTACGTCTAGCTCTTCTCTTCTAAGATCAGTCAGCTTGCTTTTCCAGAATGTACAACATAACTTTTTTAGACAACTTTAAAAAGTTTAGTGATGAAAGTCATGAGAAAGCTTGCTGCCCATCAACCTGAAATAGTATGCATGGGAGAGAGTTTAACTTTGTGCTTCATTATAAAAAACTTTTTACCTTCTCATTGAGCTTGAGAAAATTCTCAAACAAATAGAATTAAGATTATATTTGTCCTTGTAAGGGCCTGATATCCATATTTTCTCATTAGCACATTTGGTAAGTTGTGAGTTGGTTCACTGCCTAACAATTCTTTTTGTGTTTTTTTTTTTTTTTTTTTTTTGTGTTGATATCAGATTTCACTCTATGAACCCATTGATTGGTTAAGGTGAGGACTTAACTTGGTATGTTAAATTCTACAATTGTTGTTCAAAATGTATGATAGGTAAGCCTGTTTTTTAAAGAGATCAGTAACTCGGTGAAGGCGGGTTTTGAACCCAAGTCTATGGTATCATCACCCACAAACTTTACCGACTGAGCAAGCTGGCACCTTCAATTTTGCCCATAGTTTTGTTACCATTTAATTGCTGCTTTGATTATTTGGTGATCCTCGATCTCCATTTATACTTTATTGGGCATAATATTGTGCCCTTTATTAATTCACAGAAGTTGAATTGAGTGAAATTTTTTGAAAATTTAGCACTCCGATCCGGTGATTGGGCATAATAGTGTACTCTTATTTTTGTTGATAAATGGAAGCCTATCGACTCTTTATATTCACAAATTCAGTTAGTTTCTTTCATGTTTCATCTATTAGTGAATTCCAACTTGATGCCTTCTATACAATTAGTCAAGAATTATGGTACGTGCTTCTCACGGACCTACGTGACTCACCCTTGCTGGCCAGACTATCCTCTACCGCCCCATCCTTCAACATCTGCACCATCTCCATCAAGATTGCTGCCGCACCTTCTCATCCTACAACGTCTCCATCTCCACCGGTGCTGCATCTCACGATCGCTGCACTCCAGCCGTCCACGGTCCTCTTCATGCTCTGCAACTCAGGCGCGTCCCCTCCCACTTGCTGAATCACAGTTCAACACCTTCTTCTTCCAAGGTTCAAACCAACCGGCCCTCATCTTTCTGATTTGTCAACTGCAATGCTTCACGCCTGCAAAGCCAACACCATCTCAACGAATCTCCATCCAAAACGCTCCACTGCTCCATCTCGCATTTGCTTCAATGCCCCAAACGGTCCTTCTCTCTCTATCGGCTCCTCCAAAAACCAAAAAAAAAAAGAAAAGAGAAAAGAGATGAAAGGAAGGAAGAAGAAAGAGGAGGTTCAACCACCTTCACTATCCATGCAACCACTTCCACATTTTTCCCTCATCCGGGCAACACTAAGGCACACCAAGGTCGTGCACCCTTTCTCGAAGGTAATTTTCTCTCTCCTCTCTCTAGGTTTCTCTCCATCTCTCTCTCTCTAGACTCTACCATTCTCTCTAGCTTAGTCTTAGGTTCTTTACAAATTTTGTTATTTTGTTTGATGTTTTGAGCATTGTAAGAATTTTTAATGTTAATGGATGATTTCTCTTTTTGGATGTTGTTTGATTTCCTTCATTATTGTTTTTAGTAGTCTGTGATAATCTCAAAAGAAAATAGGTTTTGAATCCCATTATCACCATTCTCATCCCGCCATTATTTCTAACATCATTCCGTTATATCATGTTCTTTATTAAGCATGCCCTAACCCCGAGTGTGGATCGACATCCGACACGAGCCACTGTGCAAAATTGCTAATTTTATAGGTCAAAAGTCTTGGATAATTACAAATGTGTTGAACTAAAGGTTTCCGTCACCAATGATGCGAGAAAACCCTACTTTCATGGAGCTGAGATGATGAGACACATGTCGATGAAATGGTGTTGAACTGAAGCTACTTTCTGAGATTGTCGCCATGGTAGGTGATAGGTGAGCTCAGTTTGGGTGGTATTGTGTTGATGTTGCTACCCGGAGTTGCTTCGTTGCTGAAGGAGCTATGTATGGCAGCGTCAGACCAAGAAGAGGGTGGGAATGGAATGAGCTAGCCAAGAAGGATCTTGGTGCAATGCATGGTTGGACAACTAGAGGAGGTGGCTTGGTTGGCGTCCATTGCGGTTGCTCACCTACGAAGCTTATAGATGGAGGCGGCAAGGAGTTGAAGGTTGCTTGAGAGGTTCTCTCGGCTGGAGCAGTTGGTGGTAACGACCAAGGGTGTTGACAACTAGGTGGAATCCACCTCGAAGGAGGATGATTAAGACGATTTCTAATCGAGTGGACACTACATGCAGCTAGTTGATGGAGTGGTTAGCTGGGAGGTCGCGTGCTGTTTTACGGAGGTTTGTTCATTAATGAAACCGCCATGGAGTCTCAAGAGTTTGGTCAAAAGCTTGCTGGCCGAAAAGGAAAATAAGAATAAGAAGAATGGAATTGGGAGGAGAGGTTAAGGTGGTGAGGAGCTGCTGTGATTGTCGGTTAGTGAGGTGCAAACTAGAGGTGATGGCGATGATGGAAGTCATAACTAAATAGGGTGTTGAACATGGGAGATGTTTAGAATGGATGTTCGGCCATAAATGAGCAGGTTGGTTGAACAACCATGGCATTGAGAAGAGAATGAAGGAGAGTGTTGAGAGATGTTAGTCGAGAGAGGAGATTAGGGTTGGGTTGAGCATTGTGGCGATGACATGTGGTCAGGCACCACTCAAAGGGCAGGAGAGGTGTGTTTGTTTGGTTAGAGGGGTGTTGTGCTGGTGACCAATGATTGAGGGCAGTCTGGGTGTTTGGATCTAGATTGAGTTGAGGTGCTTTAAGGTTAGCTAAAATGGAAACGTGAATGGAGCACTTTGATAGGTAGGTTTTCCTTCACAATGGTCAACATCATGAGATGGTACAGTCGCATGCAATAAGAATGAAGTTCGTTAGAGGAAAGAGTAGAAAGAGGGGGTTAGGTGTCGGCTGAGAGGTTGTGTTGGTTTGTGAAGGATATGGGCTAGGCTAGACTGATTTCTATGGGCCCAAAATATGTGGGGCCGAACTGAAGTGATTTGTGATGGGCCAATATTAGTGAAGTTTGATAGCGAGATGGACTATTAAAGATGGGTTTGGACCAAGGTAAATGAGAATCGGCCAATGGAAATGGACTAATGGAAGTAGGCTAACCATGTGGGATGGATAGACCAAGTAATTGGACTTAGTTACGATGGGTTTCCATGCAACCACAATCAACAGATTGGTGCTCTCTAACTGTCAGATCATGCAATGTTTGTAGATCGTAAAAATCTATGGCTGATAATGACATCTAAGAGATCTTACGGATCATCTGAGATGTATGATTTATCCAATAAGGAACACGTAAAATAAGCTTGTTGGGTCAATTATATTAATTAGATTCTTCTATGTTGAATCAAATTCAGATTGTTGAATCAAATTCGTTTGATCTTGTGGTCTCTATAGACCACAGTATCCAAGGCTGATTTCGTCTATCGACGTGGGTCTATAAATCCATCATAGATATGATTGGATGGTAGTGGAACCCACACACCAAAATAATGGCTAGATGAATGATCCACAATGGGCCTAAATCTAATAAAAGGCTCGCGGTTTTCAAATGGGCTCAAAAGTCTCCCAAAGGGCCCAAAAAGCAAATTAAAAAATTTGGGGTATTACACAAGGGGTTTATAATCTTTAATCAAAATGACACCAAGTATTGTCTTACTTTACATGGCATCCAATAGGATCGCACTCTATGGAATTAAGGTGTCTAATAAGACCACACCCTCTATGCCATTGGGGTATCTAGTATGGCCACACCCTCTATTTCATTCTCACCCATGAATCATTATCCCGTGGTAAGTAACCTAATTTTCAGCTATATAAAATGCTTCATATCGAAGTACATGAATTAAGTAGAAAGTAAGAGCATGCATGGATCGAATTAAATTTAAAAATACATACATGGAAGTATGTTGTTAAAAATACTTTTTTAAAGTAAACATGCATAGAAGATTATTAAAACATGATACTTTCTTTAATAAAATATGCATAAGTTAAACGTATAAGAGAACTAAGGTCTAAATAACGAAGGAAACCGTGCATGTAAAGGAAAACTTTAAAAAAAGGTGAGACCCTACTCTCTTGTTGAACAAAACTTTTAAGTTTCTACTTTGATGGAGTTTATTCTTCTCTTCTTGTCTTCTTTTTTCTTTTTTCCTTAGCTATCTTTCAAAAATGTGTTGTATTTTTCTCTATAATGTAGTGTAAAATAGATGTTTTAGGGTTTCTAAAGAAACTTACAAGGGGAATGATTTTCACTTTGTAAAAGAGTTTGTTTCACATGTGTTATATAATAAGGTGGCAATGGAGAGCTTCTTTCCCTAGCCAATGATTCTTATAGGGAAGGTATCACTCTCCTTCTCAAAGTTGGGTTTACTTAGGAATAATTGGGGTCCACATCACCCCTCCAACGATTTGCACAAATAAGTAGATAAAGTCTACCCTTCTCCCTTCTAATTAATTCTTCCTACTTCTTATTAGTTTACCTAGGGTCGAGTGTAGTCTACACCACCCCTCCAAGGAATTGCACACTTTTTGAGAGATAAAAGCTCTATCTCCCAACTAATCCTATTAAATTTCTACTTATTCTATCATACTTTTACATAAGTGTCTAAGTGTTTAATTAATTCAAGTTATTATCATTTTTCGTTACTACACAAGAGAATTTAATGCATGACTCATGCCTCCAAAATGACCCAGTGGTGAGGTGCACCTAACCCTAATTAATGTTTTCCTAAAATATTTTAATTATGTTCATACTTAAAACTGCACACAATTAAACATGTATAGTAATTAATCATAATTTATAATCTATAATAATAATAATACATGATCATGACTTAAATTCTTAGGTTATGGTTGCCCATAAATAAACATGCTTATATGAATCATGGGCCTAAAATAAAGGTAAATAGTAAACAATGTCCATATTCTTATAAAAAAATAATGTCCATACCCATACCCATATACATAAAATAATAATAATTAACGAATAAGCTTATATACGAGCATAAATATTTTTGGTTAAATCAAAATAATATTAAATATAACTCTAATGCATCTTAAAACATGGGGATCCACTTTTAAAAGGATATAAACGACCAGTAATTATCAAAATACCCATTATGAAAAAGTATTAAAATGATCTTTTAGTAATATAGATTGTTAATAGCTAAAAGTAGGGTTTTTCTGCGTTGTTAGTTACGAAAACCCTAATTCCAACAAGATTTGTAAATTGATCCGATTTTATCCTGCGAAATTCAGAAATTCTAGCATAGGGATTTGTATCGGATGTCGATCCACACTGGGGGTTAGTTTACACAAATTAGAACATGAAATGACGGATTTTTATCAGAAATTGTAGTGGGGTGAGAATGGTGAAATCAATTTTGAAACATGCTTTGAGAGATTATTATAACTAAAAAATGAACAATTAAACAAGAAATCAACTAAACGAACTACACTAAAACAAACTCGATTCATTAAAGAAAAGAAATGTCAAATTACAATGCTCATTAAATAAATTCATTTGGAGAAAGTAAACTAACTAAAAAGCAAAAAAAAGATGGAGATAGAAAAAGGTTTAGAGAGAGAGACCTACTAGATGTGAGAGAAACTAAAGAGAGAAAGAGTGATCCGAGGGAGAGAATGATAGAGAGAAGAAGGTAAAGTCTTACTTTGGTACTTAGCTACGGATTGGACCAACCATGGTAATGGTGCGTGCAATGGTAGGGTGATGTAGTAATGGATTGATGGGCTGAGATGTGGTGTGCGGGCAATGCATGGCAGCAAGGGATGGGCAAGGCAGCAGGCGTTGATGGAGAGGAATGCTTGCTGGTTCGGGCAGCAAGTGATTTAATACGAGATTTGAAAATCTCGGTTGAAGACTTGGTGGATCAGCACATTGGAGATGTCCTTGGCTGCTTGCTGCACTTGGAAGCAAGCCTTGAGGGGTGAAGGGAGGAGTACGTGGTTCAGCCAAAGGAAGTAGCAACAGGGTTCGGTGGAGGCATGAATGGGATAACGGTGA
Organism: Euptelea pleiosperma; assembly: GCA_035048495.1. Lineage (NCBI taxonomy): Eukaryota > Viridiplantae > Streptophyta > Magnoliopsida > Ranunculales > Eupteleaceae > Euptelea > Euptelea pleiosperma. The sequence continues at coordinate 31,894,208 of CM068541.1, forward strand.
TGCAGCACCTGCTGTCTTAATGGAGCGATCTCGACGGTTGGAGGAGAAGGCGGTGATGAACAGTGGCGTTAATGGTGTGGGCAGCACACCGTTAGGAGCAGTAGGCGGTGCTAGCAATGGAGAGGGCGGTGGAAAGAAGGCAGCAATCCAGGTTCGGCCTCCTCTCCTCTTCCCTTCGTTTTCTTCTCCTTCGTTCCCTATTTTTTTTTTCCTTTGTTGTTTTGGGAGAGAGAAGGGAATGAAACACTGGTGGCTGTTGGAAGAACATGCACCGTTTATCCAAGGGAAGGTGGGCGGCGGCTTGAGGAAGAAAGAGAGGGGCGTGGTGGAGCAGGTCTCGAGGAGCGATCTTCAATGGTTGAGGGCGGTGATCATGACAGGGAGAAGGTGCTATTGCTGCTGGTGTACGGGAAGGCGCTTCAGGCTAGTGGACGAGCTGGCCGTGGATCTCCAAGGGACGATCCCATGCTGCCAGTGATGGAGGAAGAGGCTGGTGGTGTGGGGCGGTAAGGTTTTGAATGGGAAGAGAGAAGATGGGAGGAGATGTGGAGAGCAAGTGGGAAAAAATGAGAGAGAGTGAGACCGTGAGTCTCTTCCCTCTTATAACTTAGGGTTTTCTCTTTGTGAGAAAGAACATGCATTTAGACCATTTTACCCCTGGGAATTAATCCCATGCATCTCCCACTAGCTTGGGCTTTGCACCCTTGCTAAGCCCATGGGCTCCACCTTGTTGTCTCTTGTTTTGTTGCTGCCCTTAGGTGCTTCAATCATGTTGAGATGTCCAACCACCCTCTAGAATTCAGACCGTCCATTCAATGGAGAATATCTCTCCATGATTCTTGATAGATAATCACCATCCATCGGTTTCTTTGTGCAAAACAGTGATATATTTCTATTCTTAATAGCAACCTTATTCTTTTCCAAAGCAAACTCTCAATGTCTAACTCCTATGGCTGTACGTGACCAACACTTGCCATCTCTTCTTTCTTTCATTTGTAATGTTTCTGCCCTTTCCTTTCGCATGTCCCCACATCTTTGCCATGTGGCATTCAACACCATCACCCATGATCAAAAGACTTCCATACATCCTTGTCCACTGTGTGTCGTCACTGTGATGACTACACATTCGTATTAAATTCTACCATAACATGTTATGCGGGCCTACTTGGCTTACATCTCGGCTCACCATCGTGGTCCATCAATGTGGACAATTCTTGTGCCCACTCACATGTTGCCAAATTGGTCCACATCTTGGTCCACTCAACACTTTGGATCACCTTGTTGTTGATCGTGGGGTCCCATACCTTCAATGATTTAGTAACGTACCCTTTAGCAGCTTACACTTGTGTAGCTTCACCTTTGTTACTTAATCCCACGGTCTCGATCTTGTCTTGATCAGGTATGGCTTCTAGAACCCTGGGCTTTGCTTTTCATTCTTTACCAGTTGATCGATTGATCTTGTCTTATTGGTTCACTGTCCAGTTTTGCGATCCTCTGGCTCGGCTTGTTTGGCTCGTAACTTCTTATCATAGCCTGCTGTCTCTTTAAGCTTTGATCATACGCTTTAGATTTGATTGTGGGCCTGTAGTTCAACAGAATTGTCTGATTGAGTTTCCTGCAATCACAAAAATCACCTAATGAGATTTCTACTGAACGACTTCGCATGTGGGTCAAATAAATGCATATGAATACATGCGAATATACCATTTTGTGCAGAAAAATGTATTCTACGCAATGAGAGAAACTCTTACGTAAAAAAGTTGATGAAAATGACAGTTTTACGTATGAGAGTGTTATAACGCTAGAAGGATAATTGCTTAAAATAAGCACTTTTGAGCGAATATCAATAGCTAATAAAATTACCCTAGTTTTCTTATCATTTTTATTTAAAAAGTCAATGTAAATCATGTACGGTTCAAGTTTTTAGTGTTGATTGATTCATATTACAAAACATGTTGATTATCTATCCTATAGTGTTTGTAGTTAGATTAGAGAGTGCAAGTTGTGATTGCGTTATTCAAGACTACCTAAAGACTCTAATAAAAAAGAAAAAGATTCATTTGAAGATTCAAATTAAGCTTCATTGATTACACTTTAGGTTGGTAAGAGACATAGAGACTTGATAATTAGTTGATTAATTCATATTTTAAACTCTCTAAGTTTTTATTAGACTTGTAGAGGAGTCACTTTAAAAATAGAAAAGAATTGTAGAAATTTTACTCTAGTCGATCGATCCGACCTTCTTGCATTGACCGGCCACATTTGGTTGATTGATCGAACTACATGGACGAAGTTTTTAAAAAAATGATTGGTTTCACTTTTTGACTCTACTACTTAATTTTGTGAGCTCTTACTTTAATATATAAATAGATGTTATTAGGTTGAAAACCCAATCTCACAAAAAGGCCTCTAAAAGCCCCTAATATTTTAGAGAAACCTTAGAAACTCAAGTTACTTCTCTTGAATGATCAAAACTTGAGTTTTTGTTTCTCGAGCTTTATTCTCAAAGTTTGATTTGTTTTCTTAATTAAGAACTTATGATTTATACTTATTTTAGAGATTTAAAAATTATTTTTTTGCTTTTTTTTTTCTCGATTCTTTCAAGTGTGTGATTCGAGGAGAGACCAAATCATGTGTTGTGTGGTTCGGGATTAGACCGACCTACTGAACTTGTGAATGTGAATGTCGAAAGACGTTCATGGACCCAGTACGTAAAAGTATGAGAAAGTGTAGAAGACAACGGTAGTATTTGAGTAATTCAAGTAAAAACTATGTTGAAGGATATGCGTGGTAGCTAATGTACTCGTTAATTTTACGTAATGATCATTTCATCTTGACGTGGTCCCAAGATTTTTCTTGTTGTAGGTTTTCCTTATTAAAATCATGTGTGCATGATCTGATTTGTTTTCATTATTATTTTTGTGAGATTAAAATAAACGAATTAGTGTTTAATATATCTCTGATATATTATTACTAAGTCAGTTATATTAATTGTTTAATAAAATTAATCATTGTCAAGATTGCACACATACGATTATAATCAACTAGGTATTTTAGAATCATTATCATGAATACTAGAGTAAAACTCTATATAATAAGGGAGGATTGTTGTCCCCTACAAGTAGCAATCCAAATGCACCACTTAGATAGAAACGGATTAGACTTTTTGTTTTCTCACTTTGGGATTTTATGTTTTGCTCTAGCCCCACCACCCCCATTCTCCAATAACCCCACCCTCTTTCTTTCTCGCCCACGATCGAAGAAGTGGGTATGGGTGTAGAGACGGTTTGGTGTATTACTCTTCTATCTCTTTATGTCCAGACCTACTCCTCCCTCTTGGGTTCTAAAGAAAAAGAAAAAGAAAAAGAAGATGAAGAAAGAAAGCAAGAAACTCTAAATCATTATTCTCCTCAGTTGCAAGAAACTCTGAATCATTCTTCTCCTCAACTTCTCCATTTAAAGGTCAGTACGAACCCTAATTCTGATTTCGTGATTTGGATCTCACTTGGAAAAATGAATTGCAATTACTGTTTTTTCCTAATTTTATTTATCATCAATTAACGACAGAGAAAGGGAATGTAGGTCATGTATTTATCATCCCCCTATCAATTTTATTTATTGACCCTTTTTTCACTTTTTGGGGTTTTCTTTATCTTTCTGAACCATCATTTGGGTTAGGGTTGAAGCGAAAATGATGATTTGTCTGAATGATTCATGTTTCTGATATAGAAAGGGAATTTCTAGCAGATGTAGTTTGGACTTTGGATTAAAAGAGCTGCAAATGTAGGTTCTTTTTAGGTATATATTCGGAAAATTTCATAAACGAAAATAAATTTAAATGTATTTGCAAAAACAAAAACAACTTTCTGACATTTACAAAAAAAGTAACGAAACGCCCTTTGAAAGGGCGTCTCTGCCTGACAAAAATTAAAACTAAAAAAATGACAATTATGCCTGCCATTGCCTGCCAAATATTAAAGCTGGAAAAGGCTGACAAACACCCTTTTAAAGGGCATTTGTACTTGATATACGCCCTTTAAAAGGGCATTTTCCCATAGGGAGTAAAACTTTGATGACAGGGCGCATATGAGCCACGTGGCACACTCTTAGTGAACTCTAACCGTATGGATGTTTTTCAAATCCATAGGTGGACCTGCAAACTAAAAATCAGCTTGATTAATGATTTTAAACCTTTGGACCTTTGCACCTCAAATAATGGTCAATAATGTTCATATTCGCACGGTTAAAATCAATCCATGAAAACAATTCCAATCCAATGCCTAAATATCACTGATCAAACTGATTTTTGGTTTGTGGCCCATCTAGGGATTGGCCAAACATCCATACCGTCAGAGTCTTCTAAGCGTGTGCCACGTGGCTCATATTGTCACCCTGTCATCAGCCTTGATGATAGGCACTGTCATCAAAGTTTTACTCGCCCATAGAGGCATAAAACATCTATCACAATACGAGCCACGTGGCATGCACTTAGTGGACGCTGACCGTACGGATGTTTGCCCACTCACTAGCTGAACCTACACACAAAAAATAAACATTATCAATGGTTTATAAGTGTTGGATTGAAGTTATTTTCATGGGTTGATTTTAACCATAGGAATCTGTGTGCAAAGATCCAAAGGTTGTAAATTACTAATCAGGTTGATTTTTTATTTGCAGGTCCACCTAGGGACTGGCCAAACATCCATACGGTCAGCGTCGACTAAGAATGTGACACGTTGCTCGTATTGTGACAGAAGATTTTGCCTGGGTAAATTCCCTTTTAAAGACGAAGGCGTCTATCAACTTTTTCACCTCTAATTTTTGTCAGCCAGAGACGCCCTTTCAAAGGGCGTTTAGTTACTTTTGTTTTTATAAATATTAGAAAGTTGTTTTTGTTTTTGCAAATACATTTATATTTATTTTCGTTTATGAAATTTTCCGGTATATATTTTGTCTTTAAAGTTGATTAGGAAAAAAATGTGTGAACCTATTTTGATCTTCATTTTTGTACAAGAAAACAAGGATATGTTTTAACTTTTTTGAGCAACATAAAAGTCTTTTCTTTTTGTGCAAAAAAAGTGGTCCAAACAGGCCGTCAGTTATTTTTCTTTTATGACGTAGCTAATATTCTATTGTTTTTCATCATATTAGGCGTTTATAGATTTATAACATGGTATTTTGAAGCAACAACTTTCTCGAGTTTAAGCGACAAAAACTATAAAAAAATATTTGGTAGTTGTTCTTTAGGTTGCCTTGATAAACATAAGTCATTCATGATTTGTCTTAACATACAGACCAACCCTAGATGGACATACAGACCTAAAATTAGCATGATTAGTGATTTCTAAGTGTTAGATTGGAGTAGTTTTCATTGGTTGATTTTTAAATGCGGAATTTGAACATTATTGGCCATTATTTGGGGTACAGAGATCCAAAGGTTTGAAATCTCTAATCATGTTGATTTTTTGTTTTAGGTCCAACTACGAATTAGCCAAACATCTATACATTATCCTTTAAGAATGTGCCACATGGCTCATATTATGGTCGGTCAACAACTTCGCTGACCGTTCTACTCCACATGGCTCATATTGCCTCTTTGTATAGAGCATAAACAATACCAGGCCAGAACTCTTAGCTTCAATTTATTGGAACCTTTAATGAGTTCGGTTCCTTATCTTTTGAATTGTGGGACCTTGGAGGAGCATTCCAGTACTTGGCTATGAAACCTACTTCTTGCCACGATATCTTTTAAATAACAGATGCTATAAATGGGTGAACTGGAGCCAACATTTAGCACCTCAATTTGAGCATTATCTTGGGCTAATCAGATCCAAAATTTAGAAATCCAACGCCTAGAAACCACCACTCAAGTTAATTTTTGGCATTATATCCACCATTTTGGTGGTTTTTAATCGTTGAATTTGTGCTTTTGATTTAATTGTGTTTCTTAATTTAATTGTGTTTTGGGGTTGATAAAAAATTAGTTTTGTGGTCATTGATTTGTGGGTTTTAAATCAGTCGTTGATTCTCAATGGTGACTTTGCTTTTGATTGTTTTGGTCTTTTAGATGTCTTATTGTAGTAACAATGTCAAAGCATTTCAATAAAGTTAAATGGATGGTCAAGCAAGTATAGAGTGGTAGGGGTTGCAAGAAGATGAATCTAAGCTCAATTGCGCTGGAATCCTCTCCAACGAAGGAAGATCATCAACAAAGTCAATGTCACATTTTGGTTACCACAACAACGCTTTATATGACAACCTTTGATTGAACCTTCTCAAATCTCAGAATAGTACTCGATAAGTATAGGTGATGGAAGTCCAATGTCATCGTGTTCCAATAACATAACCACATCACCTGAGATTTGAGTACCAAATAAGAAAAAGGGTGATATTAAGCCACATCCAAAACTATTGAGGTACTTTAAGATTACAGTAAGAAATAATTTGAGCAGTGATTTTTAAAGTTGGATTATAGTATTTTGATACTTCGTCTCTATGTTGATTTTGCTAACCCTATTTTGTCACCTCTGGCTCTTGGTGCTACAATGTTGCTGTAGGTTGTGGGAGCATACTTTAATTTGAAAAAAATTAGTCAAAATATTTTCTAATTTATTCAAGTACTGTGACAGATGCATAAACAAAACTTCATTTATGAAAAGAAGGTTATTTCAAGTACAAATTAAAGAAATTTTGGTTTCTAAATTCTTTTTGTTTCAAATAATTTTGAATTGGATTTGAGAAACGTAGATGGTTTTAATAGAATTCTTCTGTGCGGAGGATCAATTGTAACTAGGTTATTTTTTTCATAAATTCTTGATGGGATTTGAGAAACGTAGATGGGTTTGATGGAATTCTTGATGAACAAATCCATGGTGGGTTTCTCTTTATTTTGTGCATTTCGGTTTCCAACTCGATTTGCTCTTATGGTGCAAAATTTGGGCTATCATACCATTCTTTTATTATCTATTTGATCATCGATGATGACAAAGGGAGAAACCTCAACTCAGAGGAAAAGCTCCAAAGATCAATTCTCCTTTCTTGTTTCCAAACGCTCTACTCCAAAATGCCTTTCTCTCTTTAGAATGTTTAACACACCATTTTCTTCAACCTATTGCCATTGCAGTTTTCACCCTATTAACATGCTGATGTTACATTGCAAATGGGGGTTGACTGGTGGGTAGTTACAGTACAACATACTTAGAAGCACGCCAAAAGAATCCGTCTATCCACCCTTGATATCTTTTGAAGCAAGCCAAAAGAATCCACTCATCCAAGCTTGGGCACTTTGAGTCATTTGCTGAACCCAACGTAAAGTTCGTGCCATTGGAAGATTACTCTGCATTCGCAAATGTTGACGGGCTTATGTAATGGTTCTCCTCCTTACCATTGGTCTGGGGTCATATTACCGTGTAGGATTTTAGGTTTTGAGCTTTCTTCAAGTACCCATTTTCAGGATTGTTCTTACATGGTTTTTATTTCATTTATATTGTACTTACGGTGATGTTTTATGGCTTTGTGTTATTTCATTGTATTGGAATTTCATGCATATATTAATGTCTTCTTGGTTTGAGAAAAGTATTATGAGATTTGTTGTTATATCATTTTGAGATACTTTTCTTGGTTTAAGATTAGTTGTTAATGTTTTGAGATTTGTTATTATTAATTGCTTCAAATTGAATGTGTGATTCAAATTGAATGGGATGTAGGGGTGCAGTGCATCAGATTTAAATATTTGATGTTTGTCTACAAACCCAACAACCATTGATCGTAGGTACAGAAATGTGGTTTTTAGTGGTGACATGTTTAGCGGTAGTTCATATCTCGCCACTAAAACTTAGATTTAGTTGTGAAAATCAAATCTCGCCACTAAAGGTGTTGCAGTAACCATATTTAGTGACAACCCAAATGTCGCGGCAAAAATTCGCCACTAAATTAATGGCACGAAGTTTTTGCACGAATTTCATTTGGAGAGATATATAATTAGTGGCGAGGTTTGGTTTTTGGCGGCTAAAAATTAAAGTTTTATTGCAACTTCACCTTTCGTCACTAATTGTTAGTTTTAGTAGAGATTTTTTTTTGTTGCAGCTAAATGCGAACATTTTTGTGGCAACTGATTTCTCCACTAATACTTTTTGGCGTGTGACCGCGTAGATGTTTTTTTTACTCAATGCTACAATCTGGGCCCACTGACTGCGTAAATGTTCCGCCCACCCCTAATGGATATAGACACCAAAAAACACCTTGATTGGTAATCTCTAGCCATTAGATTTTAGTACTTTTTAAGGTGTGATTCTAGCCGTTGGATTCAACCATTATTCTTGGGTACTAAAACCAATGGATAAAAATCTCAAACATGCTGATTTTTGGTACGGATGTCTACCAAGGGGTTTGCTAAACATCCATGCAATCAGTGGGCCCAGATGGTAGTGGTGATTAACAAAAATCAAGCTTCAACGACAAACAAGAAGTACAACTAATATGACCGCCCATAATATTATCCATGTGGCACACTTTTATAGAACTCTATTGTATGGATGTTTGGCCAATCCCTATTGGGCCTACATTTCAAAAATCAACATGATCAGTGATTTAAAATCTTTGGATTCTTGTACCAAAATAATGCTCAAATTCCTACGGTTAAAATGAACGCATTTTAATCAACCCATAAAAAATGACTCAAATCTAACACTTAGAAACCACTAATCAGGGTGATTTTTGGTTTTTAGGTCCACCTAGGGATTGGCCAAATATCCATACAATCAGCATCCTCAAATAGTATGCCACGTGGCTCGTCGACACCATTGTCTCCAACGCCGACGATTGCATCTTCAATCTCCTCTTTCGTCGACACGTCTTCTACCGCTGCAAGCAACGCCGACAGAGGAAAAAGTGAGTCTCTACTTCAAGTGTTGAACTATTTGTCCACCCTTGCCTTCACTCCCCTCTTTTTCGCCATCGTCTCTAGTGTCGACGACTGGGTCGTGGCTCGTATTGCCTTTTACCACTGCAAGCAATGCCCATTTGGAATATCTATATGGGTATTTGCAGATATTCTATATCTGAGATGGCGAGATGTGAAAGTAATGGATGGGTCTCTTTTGTTTCCTAAAATTGCGTAGTTTTGTTTATATTTGGTTTATGTTCATTGCAGATTAAATGTTAACTCATTGAAATGATTATGGATTATAATATTTAACTTGCAACAATTAAGATACTTTTCATTCAAAAGATTGCTCTTTATATTTGGTTTAGTATGTGTCCGACCCCAGGAATCAATTTGACATGAACTTACTTGGCCAACTTTATCATGTAACTCCAAGTTTAATGTCGTTTTGATTGGGTTTAGTGTCTAACTAGGGTCTGATAAATGTAACTTGCGGAATCAATCTAACTTGAACTTTCTTGGCCAACTTGATCATGTAACTCCAAGTTTAAGGTTTTGATTGGGTTTAGTTTCTAACTAGGGTCTGACTAATGTAACTTTGAGCAGGATTTTCTATCTTCGTTGCAACATTTGGAACATATTTTTTTGTAAATAATTATCTTAACTTTATTGGAGCCACTTCTCAAAACACTATCTTGTCTTTAGTTGAGCCTGCAAATAAAAACTAACTATTTCTCGGCTAAAAATAAGTTGATTATTTCTTTCACTAAAAGTTTGATTATAAGATTGCAAGATCAGTAGATCACGTAGCGAATCAAGCGAGCAATCTATTTGCAAGTTTGATTCAATTCAATGCAGTGCACTATTTGTAGTGGATTGATTATTAAGTTTAAAAATGTAAGCATATTATTTTTTTTTCTACAAATTCAAATTCTTGAGTTCTGTTAGATTGTTCACTACGTGTAATAGTAGGATATACACTTTCTAGTTTTGGTATAATTTGTTAGATTGTTCACTATGTGTACTAAATGTGCTATAACGATTACTTCATGAGTGTGCTTCAGAAATGAAAAACCAGCAATAGAGTAGAAATGCAAGCCTACCTCTCTGATTTTGCTTCACTTAAAATATGTTATTTATTATCTATAAAAATGTGTGCTTGAGATTGTTCAGGTAGAAAGCAAGAAGATGGAAGATATAAACATACAATCGATCTGCCTAAGATAGCATTTAACACGCTTAGGAGTTTTCAATTGAGATTTCATACAGAAAGTGCATCCATCAATCTCATAGGTTTTTTTTAAGATCTTACTCCAAATTCCAAAGTTTAATGCCTTTTGAGATATTTCTGGACTTTGTTTACTTATGCTCGAATGTTGCAGGTGATTGACGCATGGGTTAACCATGATTATGGTTTAAATGATAGAAGGAAAAAATTTAGCTAAAAGAATATCAGCCAAAGTCTTTTATAGATTTCCTAGACGAACCCCAAGATAGTCCATAGTGAGATGTCTTTCTTTATCCATGAGACCTTTATGGTTCACACTCTGTACATACTTATATATAGGTACATATTATTGTGAGAAGACAAAAAAAATTAAGACTTACACTTCTATGAAATATGCATTTTTCTTATCTTACATCTCTTTTAGGTTTCACTACAACAAAATGCATGTGTTAGTATACCACTTTCTTATATTTAGATTCAATAGCTTTAGCTATATTTATTAGAGTATTTGTGGGAAAACATAGCCATTTTTTTTCTTTTTTCATTTGGTGAGGACAAAATAGTTGTATATGCAAACAATTTTCTTATCTCATTTCACATGGATAGCTCTAATATGCTTGAAATAATTGATTATCTTAATCTCCCACAAAGATACACAATAAATTCAATAGAAAAATCGACTCATACCTTGCAAGGGTTCTATTGCTTTGTGATTTGGTAGGTTTAAGTCTTTCTTTCAGACCTCACCTAACAATTAATGGTGTCGGGGGTCCATCTTTGCCACAATAATGAGATAATTTCTTATGTGTGTATTAATTAGAGAATATGTTATAAAATATGAATGATGATCCAAATAGTTCAATAAGTGTGGCATTTCTTGTATAAATATAAATAAAAAATAATATTAATAATAAGATAAATTTTAGCGTAAACATAATTTTATTTTACAAATCAATCTCTATATAGTATTCTTGACTGTTAAAGTATTTGTTTATTTATATGAATAGATTGATGTGTTCCATAAGTTTTTGGAAGATACATAGTTGGTTTTGAAGCCTTTAACTTAAACAAAAGCTTGATACTTTTGTACGAAAACGAAGGCCTTTAAACACAAAATATTTTCTACATGAAGCGCACGAAAAATAAGAATTATATATATATGTGTGTGTGCTTGTGTGTGTGTATTTGTGTGTGTAGGGGGCAAACTAAATATGCTGAGTTTGTTTTCTTAATTTTTCCTGTTTAACTCTAGAATTGGCTTATTAATTATGATATTCAAGTCAATAATCGGATACAAATGTTTCATTGTTTCTGTTAGTCGAAGTACAAGGATTAAAAGATATTAATGGTTAGTCAACATTAGAGACTGTATTAATCTTTAATTCAACTAATAAAATGTACCTATCAAGTGTAAATAAACTAGATGACACTGCCAAGATTTATGTATACATAGTCAATTTCATATTTAAGTCTCAACAAAGCTTGTCTCCCAACTCTTAAGGTACTTGAAATTACCTTAGAATCAAATAGATCTCAGGTTATGACAGAAGGCTTATTTGCTGTATATTTTAGGTGCCATGAAAAATTAAAATGTTTCAATTCTCCTAATAACGAGTGGTGTAGAACTACCTAGTTTCATTATGTCATTGTGCTATTTTTTCAATACAAATAAATAAATATTTACATTCTTAATATCATGTTTTAGAGAAAGTATATTGTTGTATTTTGATCAAAATCTACTACTTATATGAAATGTTTACAATTATATATTAGGTACACGACAATATATACTTAAGACCTTTGTATATGTTTAATTTTTTGACGTCGATATTAGATATTGTATACATCTTTAATTTAATTTATAAACTATATCTATTAAATTATAATTTTTCAAGCGTTAAAAAAATAAAAGAGACTGTCAATATTTTTGTTGGCATAATCAACTTCAGATTTAAGTAAAACTTAATAATTTAGTTATTTTGATTTAGCGTACGATATATTATGTTGTTTAAATCTATTAACTCTTCAGGTGTTTTTTTAAGAGATGTATTAAAAATTGTATTAATCTTTAATTTAACTTATAAATTGTGTCGATTAGATGATAATTTTTCAAATATCAATAAAACAGAGACTGTCAAAAATTCTGTATATATTTTCAACTCAAAATTTTATGTTAAACTTAGTAATTAAGTTATTTTAATATGATACGGATTCTGAAGTATAACATTAAAGCTTTGAGCTCTTTTAGTAATTTATCTTAAAAATGTAAATATTTTATAAACTTAATTTTTTAAATTTATAGCATAATAATTATCTTTGATTTATCACTTATATCTCATATATTATATTTGAATAGTATTTAATTATATTTTAATTTTTTATTTGAATGTAGAGACGTGATGTGTAGTTTCTCAAAAACCCGACTATCGTGATCTTTTTATTTTATTTTTTGTTATGATGATGGACACATTTTAATTTTATTTTTTAATAAATATTTTACTTAAAAAAATTAAATTTGAAATTATGTTTCAATGGTTAGTGGTGATTGAATTTTTAATGTTTGTATTTTCTATATAAGTATATATGCTAATAAAAAACATATATATCAACGAAAAAAATATATTAAAAATAAATTTTTTTATCAAATTTTAACTTATAAACGTAACACAAGTCATCATTAAAACTACAACGCCCAACAGTTTTTGTTACAACATTTAGTTGTACTAAACATACATATTTAGCCGCAACTAAAAGTCATCACTCAATCTATAATAAATACAAATTTTTGTAGCGACATTTAATTATAGCTAAACATATATTTTTAGCCACGAGCAGAAGTCGCTACTAAAAGTCACTTTTATTTTATATTTTGGTGACGATTTATATTTTTAGTGACAATAATTTTGTTAATTAGCTACGACAAATCACGCGGCTAAACATTTTATTTTAACGAAATCATAATTTCGTGGTTGAAAGCTCACTTTTATGCGACAGGTATTTAAACTTGCAACTAAAACTTTTAGTGACTACACTTTTAATTATAACTTAGTGGCGATTAAAATGTCTCTACTAAAAAATTTTGTAACTACTTTTAGACATTTAACGATAATAAATTTTGCGAATAAAAGTTTATTTTCTTGTAATTGTAGCCTAAACTGATTTTTTGTGTACAAGTCCTCCAAAATGTTATCCAAACATTTGACACCCACGCAATTGATGCCACCTAAATTTCAATTACATCACAATGCTGTTAGTATTAATTTTTATATCTTCAATCTTTTATTTAATTTGATGCTCTCTTCTATTGCGAATTTTTATGGTTTAACTCATTTGAATTTGATCACCTTTTGTATATTTCGAAACTTATTAGGTTTTATTTTTTTTTATTTGGACAATGAATGAAATATTTTATTTGGTTTTCAATTGGATTGTTATTGGGTTTCCATTTTTTAAGATAAGATATTAAATGTTGAAGTTAAACAAATTGACTGACCCATAATTCACGTTATCATTTATTAAGATAGTTGATTTAGTTATTTTATTAAATAAAATATTAGATGCTTAAGAAATAAAAAAAAACGGGCAATAGACATGTCAATTAGTTCCTCATTCGATTAGTTTCTATTATAATTATTAAAAATATTAACTTAGTTGCTAGCAGTGATGGACAAACCCTCAATAGGAAGTTAGTGTTTGACTTATATTAAGAGTATCAAACTCATAGAACTCAAAAGAATTAGAGATGATATTGATTTTTCCAATGCTTAAAGTATGCACCCTATTAATGTGATAGCATCGTTTAAATTTAGCAATTGAGTTTGTCAATTCGTTTAATTTATATAAAATATTTTATTTGTTTATCTTAAGAAGTGAGATTTTTTAAATAATTTGGAAAGGATATCAAAATTCCAAACAAGGTAATTATTCCCTGATGTGTATGTCACATGGATTTTGTTTATAGGTTTTGCATATAGGTGCGCCCATTTCTACCCTATTAAGAGCACTAAAATCAGCTACTCACCCCCGATTTTGACGAATACTTTGTCGGATAGTGTTGTGGGCACGAGCTACTCACTAGTATTGTACAAAACATGATAGACATAACCAAGTGAATCAAAAAAAAGTCACCAACAAAGCAAATGTTGTTAAAGTTACTTTTGTAAAAGTCATTGATAAATAAACGATAGCCGCCCTTACTGCTTTATATTTGGCATCGATTCCTCTTGATCAAATGAGCAATTTGAAAGAAGAATATCTAAAAGGAAAAATGAGTTACAAAGGTTTGGTAAATCTAGAGAAAGATAAAAAAAGTAAGAGAATTTAAATAAAAGGAAACAAGAGCCAAAAAGGGTTCTAAGATTAAATAAAAATAATTAAAAGAGGAATGAGAATGAAGAACGAAAAATTGGGTTTGAAAACTCTTACCAAAGTTCAAGTTCAATGTTATGTAGGTGTAGTCGATCAATCTTGAAAAACATGCCCATAATTACAAAGCACAGTCGGTCGATCATTTGCATAAGTTGACCGGTCCAAAAAGATAATAAAATAACATGAAGAGTAATCTTACGATCTAATTACTGTTAAATTGATAAGAAAACATTACTAAACAAATTTAAAATTAATAAAGTTACATACTATATAATAAGATATTGGTAGATAAATAATAATATAATATTTTTTTAATAACTACTAGTCAATAAAATATTAGGTTACAATTATTTATAAGTTCAAAATAATAAACAAATCGTGGTTTAAAACAAATTTTAAGATATATCATGATTATTATAAATATCAAAATTAATAAATTAAAATTATCTCTTACACCTAAACGCTAAACAGTGAATTGTCCGAAATAAAGATATTTTCTCCTAAGGTAATTTCTTATTTTGAATAAGTGGTGAAATGAATTTTTCGATTCTAGGAGACCGCAAATTATAAGTTCTTAAAGTCAAAATATCAAGCTTATTGAGTCAAATCTTGTATTCAACAATAGTTATCCAATTTTTTATAAGAGATTCAACTATAATATATATCATAGGAGGTGCAATCAGAATAAAAAAAAATTTAAATAAATATGAGATTAAAAATAATTAAGAGGTTTAATAGAAATAATTAACAAATTCAAATGTGAGTTGGATTGGATTCAATAGTGATATTAATAATTTTTCTATTAAAGACTTTCCTGTTATCAAAGTTTTTAAAGTGATATTTTTATTATAAGAGTTGTAAATATTTTCATTTTCAATCTATCTTGATGTATAAGTGTTTTTAATTTTATTAAGGTCAATTACAATTTGTTGATGTAAAAATTTAACTTTGACATTTTAGATATTTTATTTGTTCAAATAAATTCTATTTATTGTTGATTAATTATATATTTTTTATTTTATTTTCTTCTTAAATTGTATCTTTGTTTAATATTTTATTTTTCTAGTTTTATCTTGAAATCAAATTTCATATGACTAAAGTTTTTTTAGTAATTACACATTATTTTTAAAATTCTATTTTAATTATCATAATACATTATAGTGGGTGAATAATACAATAATTATTTTTCATTGATTAATATGTAGATTTAAAATTGATTATGTAAAATGGAAATAGATCAAAAATTCAATATTTAAATCAATAATCAACAGATATTGGGATATATATGAAATAAGTACGCTAAAATCACAATCACACAAAACAAATATTTATAGTAGTCTAGTGAACCTATATCCACTTTTTAACACTTAACGTAAGCACATACATCTATTTCCTAACACTCAATTCGCACCTACATCAATAAATATTTGGATAATCATTTCGTAGTGTCTTTTTAAAGTTAAATATATTTATTATCATTGTGTTTGTTTTATAAACTAGACATTTGATATTAGTTAAGATTTAAAATTTTGTATCATATGTTTATATTGTTAGTGTATGTATCAATTAATGTGATATGTTTAGATAATAGATATATATTACTGTTGATATCACTGGTCATTAAACTATCAAATTTTGATATCTTACTCCATTAATGTTATAAATAAAGGATTTATTAATGGATCATCACCATTATCATCAACGTTGGACAAAGGGACGATAGTATTTTAATTAAAATACTTATTAAAATTGGCATCTAAATATTCTACAAAGTACAATTGGAGTTCTTATGAATTTTATCGAGTCATTATAGTGATTTCTCAATGCCTTTAAACCACCAACTCTTTGAATGTGAGAGTTTAGTAAATGAGAACTGCTACATAAATATAACCCTATGCTATTAAGGATACCTTATATGAAATGATTTTTGGATATATTTGATCGACACTCACATCAAACCTAAATTATTCGATATGTGAGACCTGCATAATAAATGGAGATTACTTGTTAAAAAGTTCTCCTTAAATGTGAAAGTCTAATATGTAGTGCCTACATGACAAACGAAACTTAGATATGTATTTGATATATGATATGTTATAGCTTTATGGGGGACACTTGATTATGTAGGTCTTATTTTGTTTTAAAAGGTCAAAACTTGTTGTGGAACCCACTTAATCATCATACAAGTTGTTTGTAAATGATGAAGTGATAGATGGAGTCATATAACAAGTTTTTGCTCCAACTTGCATTATTCACGATACATGTGCAGTGTACACAATAACCCTGTAAATTTTCGCAATGCCTTCAAATCACAAATAATTATGTGAAAATTTTTTAGTAGCCCAAATGCTCAACAATTAACATTATCATGTTGTCACAAAGGGTATTTTTTAATGATCTAAACACACCTTACATAGGGACCCATTTATAGTGGGTTCAACGCTATGTAATTGTATATTAAAATTAGAAATCTCTATTTTAGAACATTTAAATTTTTTTATGCTAAAATACCTTTAAAATACCTCGATATTAGTGTCAACTGCAACTACTCATTTCTATTTTAATCTCTAAAAATATTATTCTAACAACTTATTTAAAAATACTACAAGAGATTTTTTCCTCTAAAACTTAATCTTCAACAACATTGACTGGATTTCCCCACAAAAAGTCACCTACTTACTCTCTAAAACTTAAGTTGTATGAATTTACATTAAAAATATAATATTTTTTAATATACATCAAAAATATTCTATATTTGTCTCATTTTAAAGATATCGATAATATATTTTCAACGATATTAGTTTTATAAAAATTAGATTTATAGATTGAAAGCTACACTAATTTAATAAAAATATGTTGAAGAGTATAAATGACGTAACCAATATCAAATTCAAGTATAATATATGAAAATAGATAAAATAGAAAATATAGCAAAAATGAATAGTATTAAAGACAGTTTTATAAACTCATCAGTGGGTCTCTAAATTTGAAGACTATAAAAAGAGTCTTTCAAACAGAGACCTTTTAGAGACTGATTAGAACATGATTTCCACGTGATAGCTCTCTATTCTACAAATTTAGATTACGGTTGGAGATGCTTTCAAATTTGCAAGTAAAGAAAAATGGTATGGGTTGACGTGCGATGCATTTTCTTCCATTGGATTATATATCATATAAAAATGATTGGGATTAAGGATGAGTTTCGAAAGTTAGAAAATTGGGTAAGAAAATTATTTTTGCCTGCAAATATAATTTCAGTGGTTTTGGCTGCAATGTGCGTGCAAATGTTTTCTGATGCCACAAATTTTCTCACCATTTTAAGCTTAGATGAGATTTTTTCTTTTGAAATTCGATAATTTTTAATGATGATATGTTTGTTATTAATAATTTAATTCACTCGAATTTGACAAAATGCACAAGTTTTTTACTGTGTGACATAAAGTCACGTAATAGAGTAATGGGGCATATATGCCTACAATAAATAGCACTTAACACGTGGCATGAGCTAGTTGCATAATACTCTAAAATAAACAAGTAACTCACGCATGGGGGCCAACACTATATAAAATGGGTTCATATGTTTATGTAACCCTGTAGTATTAATGTCTCATAGTATGTGAGTTGTACACCCACATGAGATCTATGTATCATGTCAATCAAAATTTAACTGAGTTCTATATGCCACGTGGGCCCAACGAGGCATGTATTCCGATGTCAAGTTGACTTTAGCACCAAGTGGGTCCCCATATGCTTACTCTTAGCATATCAAGGCCTTGTGTCATGTAATCAATGTATTATATGGGCCCCACATGCTAGGTGAGCACTCACAATTTTTGGGTCAACACAACTTGTCTCAACGTGTGACTTGATCGTACTAAAAACACATTTTTGGTCAGAGTCGTGCGCATTTGCAATAAACAAATATAGCCTAAAAATTATTTTTTATTGAAAGAACTTGATTTTGGACTTCTAACATAACGTATGGGGTCTACACTCTTGTAGTCCACTTATGAGTTTGATGTATAAAAATCAAATGAGCTTACAGAAAATGAGATAAGAGAGTTAGTACACAAATGAAATGCCAAACACATGTCGTAGTGCGACAATATTTGTGCGCATCAATATTTTCTACCAGATTTTTTCTAATATTCAAAACACATTCTAAAATAAAATTACACTTAAAATTTTGCACAAGAGATCACCTATATACTGATCCAAAGTATACATCAGTGTTAAAATTTGTTTTAATCTAATAGTAAGAAATCACTCCATGAAAATATGATTAAGTACATAACAATGTGATGTATATATATACTGAATTAGCATTAATGTTGCACCGTCATGAAACTTCAAAAGTTTTAGAAGGGGGTCAAGAGTTAATTTTTCAGCATCACCTTAATTTTTTGGCCCAACGAAACTTGTCTTGGTCGTGCCAAAAGCACATTTTTGGTCAAAGTTGCGCGCGTTTGAGATAAACAAACGCAGCCTAAAAATAATTTTGATTAAAAAAAATATTTGGGCCTTCCAACATAACATATGGGGCCCACACTCATATAATCTACTTCTGCGTTTGATATTGAACTAAATGAAATAAGAAAGTTAATAGACGAATCAAACGCCCAACAAATATCAATATTTTCTAACAGTTTCTTTCTAACTTCTCAAATAACTCTAAAATAAAATCACTTAAAATTTTGCGTAGGCAATGAGCTATGTATTGATCTATATTATACATCAATGCTAAAAAAATGCTTAAATCCAATAACTAGAAATCACCTCACGAAAATTCACATTAAGAGTCACTTTTTTAGAATCGGTGTAACTCTTAGGGCCAACACAACTTTTCTTGTCGTGTGACTTGGTTACGCCAAACACACAATTTTTTGTAAAAGTCGTGCAAGTTTGCGACAAACAAACGTAGCATAAAAATAATTTTTTTATTAAAAAAATATTTGGGCCTCCTAATATAACATGTGGGGTCTACATTCATGTAATCTACTTCTAAGTTTGATGTATGGAAACTAAATAATTAAGATGACAAAAAATGATGTGAGAAAGTTAATGCACGAATGAAATGTCCAATAACTAACGTAGCGTAATAATATTTGTGTGCATCAATATTTTTTAGTAGATTTTTTCTAACATTCCAAACACACTCTAAAATAAAATTGTACTTAAAATTTTGTATAGTTGATCACCTATATATTGATCCAAATTATACATCAATGATAAAGATGTTTAAATCCGATAGTTAGAAATCACCTTATGAAATATAATTAAGTACATAATAATATAATGCATGTATATATACTAAATTAGCATTAATGTTGTACTATCACAAAACTTCACAAATGCAAAGAAAGTTGAGAGTCAATTTTCTAGTATCGGCGCAAGTTTAAGGGCCAATGCAACTTGTCTCATCGCATGACTAGTCGCGCAAGAAACATATTTTTTTTGTCAAAGTCGCACGCCTTTGCAACCTAAAAATAGTTTTTGACGCATAGGGCCCACACTCTTGTAAACCACTTTTGAATTTGATGTATGAAAAACAGATGAGAGGACATCCACTTCTGAATTTGATGTACGAAACCCAAATGAGATGACAAAAAATGAGGTGAGAAATTAAATGAACGAATCAACTACCTAACAAATATCGTATTACGACAATATTTGCGTGCATCAAAATTTTTTTACAAATTTGTTTTCTAAAATCTTAGACAACTCTAAATTAAAGTCACACTCAAAATTTTGCTTGGGAGATCAACCTATATATTGATCCAGATTATTCATCAAGGCTAAAAAAATGCTCAAATTCACAATTAGAAATCACCTCATGAAAAATGCTTGAATCCAACAGGTCGAGAGCACCAATCAAACTGATTTTTGGTGCGTAGGTCCATCAAGGAATGAATCAATCAATCATGGGTCATTGCCCCAATCGAATGTGCCATGTGGTGCAATTTCAAGCAACCCACAACATTGCAACGAGAGTAAACTACAACTTCATATTCGTTTTATGATACAAAAATCAAGAATTTGATGCAAAAATCCCTCAAAATTCCACATGTTACACTCTTTTGTACTACTGACTGACCCATGAATGTTTGGTACACTACTTGGTGGACCCCTACAAACCAAAAATCAGATCACGCACTTTTCTTATCATGGGCTTTACAAACAAGCCTTTAGAAGGGTTCCAACCCCACGATGAAAAAGGTGCTCGAATTCCACAGTTAGAAGGCACCAACCAGGCTGTTTCGAGTGTGTAGCTCCGTCAAGATATGGACCAAACATTCATGGGAAATTGGTCGGAATTCGGAAAGAGTGTGTGAGGTGGCATTTTTGGGAGAATGGCTTACAGTTTTACTAGATATTTGGGGAAAATCTATGATACAGACGTATGTATCAAACTTTAATGCAGAAATCCATCAAATTGCAATGTAGTACACTCTTTCCGGCCCACTGCCCCATGAATGTTTGGCCCATACCCTGGTGGACCCACACACCAAACATCAGTGTGATTGGTGATTCCTAGTCATTGGATTTGAGCACATTTTCATCATGGGCTTCGAACCAACCCATGGGCGTGTTCATGAAGCCCCTGATGAAAAAGTGCTTGAATCCTACAGCTAGAAATTACCAATCACGCTGCTTTTTGGTGTGTGGGTCCAACATGTTGTTGGCAACATTCAGTGGGCCAAAAAGAGTAATACGTGACAATTTGAGGGACTTGTACGTCAAAATATTGATACAGAAGTCTGCATCATAGAACGGCTCATATTTTGAGCCCACTTTTGGTCAGAGAAGCCCACGAGGAAATCCTCATTCAGATACACTTTGAAGAACCGTATAAACCACGTGGCACACTGTTACAGAACACTGTTCTAACCATTGGATTGGTGTCTTTTTCGTTGGTTATTTTTAACGGTGCGATTCAAGCATTATTTGGGTACTCAGATCCAAAGGTTAGGAATCACTAATCAGTATGATTTTTGGTCTATAGGTCCACGTAAGGATGGACCAAACATCCATACGGTCAGTTGTCTCTAAGATTGTGCCCATTATTCTTACTATGGTCTGAAGTCCCTCATCAAAGACTTAGTCCATTTTTCCCAAAAGTTTTCTCCACCATCCGAAGCCGCTGACGGCCCATAATATGAGAGACGTGGCACACTATTAGAGGATGATGACCATATGGATGTTTTGGCCAATCCCTAGGTTGACCTACAAACCAAAAATTAGCCTGATTAGTGATTTCAAACCTTCGGATCCTTGTACCCCAAATAATGGTCAATAATCCTCAAATTCCCACCGTTAAAATCAACCCATGAAAACGACTTCAATCGAAGGCTTAGAAATCACTGATGAGGTTGATTTTTGGTTTGTAGCGCCAATTAGGGATTGGCCACACATCCACATGGTCAGTGTCCTCTAAAAATTTGCCACGTAGCTTTTATTGTAGGCGGTAGCGATTTTTACCGAGTAAAACTTCACTGACTGCCTTCATGACCACTCACAATATGAGCCACGTGGCAGAGTCCTCTGACCATATGGATGTTTGGCCAATCCTAAGTGGACCTACAAACTAAAAATCAGCCTGATTAGTGATTTCAAACCTTTCGATCTTGTACCCCAAATAATGGTCAATAATGCTCAAATTCCCACCGTCAAAATCAACCCATGGATAGAACTCCAATCCAACGTTTAAAAATCACCAGTCAGTTTTATTCTTGGTTTGTTGGTCCATACAGGGATTGGCCAAACATCCGTACGGCAAACGTTCTCTACAAATGTGCCACGTGGCTCTATTGAGGGCGGTCAGCGAATTTTTACTCGTACATGGACTCCGAAAAGAATTGCCACGTAGATATTTTTGGAAGGGTAGGATCAAAGAGGATAGGAAATAAATAATCCAACCCTTCTACTTTCTTCCTCCTCGAGACCTAAACCCTCTCTCCAACGGACCAACCCCTGGAACCTCGTTCTTACTCTGTTAAGACCTAAAAGGTATGACCTCCGTATCCGTCTCTCTCACTCTCTGATTATCTAGATTTGGGTGCTTTTTATATGATTTCATGGATCTAGGGTTTGGTTTTCCTGCACTTTCTTTATACAGGTCTTAATTTTTTTTTATTAGATCAGATGTACAACGGCATCGGGTTGCAGACCCCAAGAGGATCTGGAACGAATGGATACATCCAGACCAACAAGTTCTTCGTGAAGCCAAAGAATTCGAAAGTCGAAACAAAGGGATTCGAGGGAGATCAGGGAACTGCTGGTGTCAAGAAGGCTAACAAGGACATCCTCGAGCACGACAGGAAGCGCCAGATTCAGCTCAAGCTTGTGTTGCTGGAAGAAAAACTGAGTGACCAGGGTTACACCGATGATGAGATCTCCCAGAAGCTCCAGGAAGCAAGGAAGGCCTTGGAAGCTGCTGCCGACGAAACCACTTCTGGAGGGACTACAGAAAACAAGTATTGATTCCTTATTTTTTCCACCTCTCTTGTTTAAACTAACTGTTAAAATTTCGATATATTTTGGTTTCAATGGATTTTATATTGTGTTGAACATATTAACCATGAAAAGCAGCCGAGCCAGATCGGTAAAATTATATCGACAACCTATGGTTGGACAAGAAGATAAAGGGAAAAACAAAAAGCAATATCGTTAATGGTTCATGTTCTGTACTCGTTTCAATTTATTTGGTATCGATCTCATTAGCTAGTGCTGAAACATGAATAAATACACACGCGCACGCACACACCCAAAAAAAAATAAAAAATACATCTGTACATCAAGTGGATCTATTAGACTCTGGATGGCATTAAAGTTTATAGGTTGAGTGTGAACGATAGAACTCCATGTTGGTTATTGTTTTTAGCATAAGTAGCTTAGTTAACCTCTGTTTTAACCCAATATGGTCCTGGAAGGTCCAATAATGCAACATGTCTGGCTTCCTGAATGAGATTCATCTTCTTTTAGTTGTCAATTTTTCGTATAAAAGAACTTACATTTGGAAGGGTGTGGGAATATTTAAACTAAATGTAATTGTTCCATGACACTTATTTATTAACTTAATGAAGAGGATAGATTTTTCTTCAAATGTTTACCACGTTAGAAGCACATGAGCCCAGATTAGTTGTGTTTGGGATCACCTTTAGCTGGTTGATTATTTGCTTCTTCTATAATATGCTCCAATTTTTATTTTTTTTTATGTCACAGCCTGGCCTACTATTACTTATATTGGTCTATTGTATGCGATTTATTGTTTATGTACGAGCTCGCTTTTCTTCATATTACCGATATGGGCACTTATATTGGATCATATGGTATTCTTATTTTGATTTCGAAGAATAGATTCATGAATAGCGCAGTCTGAATTGCTATTAAAGGTGGATTGAAAGCTTTTTTTTTTTCCTAAGCCCATTATTTTTTAGTGAATAAGTATATTTGGATTTCATGAACCCATTTAATATCCTCACTCTCAAGTCTTAACATTCTAATCCTTAAAAGAATCTTACAATCCGAACCATAGAATTAGTCCTAGACCGATATAATTCAAACCACCTAATAAGGACTTCCCTTCTTCTCATCCTTGCATAGTCTACAAAATAATACCAAGTGAAAAACAATAGAATGTGTTGTATGAGAACCAATTTGATTTTTATTGTTTTTCCACAAAAAATCAGAAATGGAGGAACAACTGCTTTAATCTAAATATATACTCAAACCTTCAAGCTTTTAAGAGAAGCGGTGCTTCCAATTTCCATGCAATTCTTTAGATACTTCAGACCTCTTTATTTGAACACACCTTTGACGTAAATCTATGTTGAAAATTGCAATTTGTCTAATAAAATGCTTACACAAGTATACTGAGAATATCCAAAACTTCACACAGTCATACACACACACACACCAAAATCACCCATATTTTTATTTTCTTGGTAGGGAAAATTTTCTTTGAAATTCAAATATTGATCTTTAGTGCATCGAAATGATCTATAATTATTTTCATTTCCATGACGTTCTCATTGAAATTTCTTGTCCAACCTATATTTATATGAAAAGGGATTCATATCCAATAGGTGCTAGTAACTTACACAATTGTACCATGGCCCTTATAAAATAAAGGCACCTTGTAACAACTAGATGAGAGTAGAGGTGTCAACTTGTACCTGCTTAATCGGTACATGATAGGAACCAGATCCAATTTATCCCTATTTTGGAACTAGCTATTTCAGAACCGAACCCCAAAAGACCCAAACTGAAGTATCTAATAGGTTCCGGTGCTTGGTACACTAGTATCCGGACCGAACTGGAATAGAACTGATAGGACCCGGAACTGACATATATAGTAGTGTTAAAGATGTTAAGCTTCTTTAATTTTTTAATTTTTTTTTATAAGGTTCTTTAAAAATTAGTATGAAAATTAATTTATTTATATACTTTTCAATTTTTTTATAAAGCACAAGGGTACCCTCTTGCATAATCCAATGCAAAACATCCCCCAATTGATCTAGCAGCAAAAGGGATTGAAACTTCGAAACTCAATGTGTGGAAGCCTCCCATCCTATCCAAAGTCAAATTTTTCGTTTGGACAGCCATCCCGAATAAGATTTTCACGGTGGACCATTTAATGAGTAGAGGGATGGCCTTGCACAATAGATGTGTGATGTACAAATCTGAAGTAGAGTCCGTAGATCATTTGTTCATCCACTGTAGTTTTACATACTTTGTTTGGCACATCTTTTTTTGCATTATACGGCATCCCTTACGTTGTTCCTCAGCATGTGAGGTTTTTTTTCCAATGTGTGGCGTCTGAGTCCTATTCAGGAAAATGACGTCTTCTTTGGCGTTTCCTCCCTTTCGCTAATCTATGGGCTCTCTGGATGGAAAGGAACAGAAGGATTTTTGAAGGGATAGAGGAAGAATTCAATGAGATTCATGTGAAAGCACTTTTGTACATCTGGAGCTCAGTCTCCCCTCTATTTAGGGGATGTTTTTTTGATTTGTTTGTATATAGATGGGATGAGATACTTGGGGAACTTCCTCCAGCTTCTAGGAGGTAGTTCCGCCTGGCTTTGTTTTCTTTTTTAGTGTATTATACAACTTATCACAAAAAATAATAATTAATCACAATAGTAACACATTTACTGAAAATCTTGAAGGAATTTGTTAAAAGTAGGGAAGTTTATGGGTCATAATCAATATGGTTGAAAGAATATACACGATTTGCTAAAAAAAATAATGAAATAGAAAAAAGGAACATAATTTCAAGTTTCAACTGTAGAAATTAAGGAGACTAGCACCTGCAAGAAAATTGAGAAAAGAAAAGAGCATTCTTCCTCAAGCTGTAACATTGAGAAAAGAAGACAAAGAACATATCTTGAGATAGAGAATGCCAGCTCTCAAACCCTTTTGAATATTGCTGCTGGTTGAACTTGAGCCGAGCTTCATTAATTGAAGCATTGTTGACAGTAGAATGGACTGGTAAAAGGAACCAAATTAGTACCTCAAAATGGGATTCTAAAAGGGAAACATCAGTAGAAACACAAAATACAGCAATAAAATGTTGTCTTCTCCTTTCTCTCCAAAATCCCACCAATAGGAAGAAACCATCATAACCAAAAAACAAGGAATAAAGGAAAAATAATCCATAAAATAGAACTTCCTCACTAGATACAACAAAATCTGTTTTAAAATAAAGAGAAGACGAATAAAAGGGTGGAAGCAAAGTTATTTCGTGGAGCTCTATTTTAAAGGAATTCTATAAACTGTTCTATTCCAGTTGGGAATCTTTTGTTTATAGCGATAGTCCCTTTGGGAATAGGCTTCCCATTCTGTGCACACACACACACACACACTTCTTTCTATCTTATGCATGTAAACCATTATTGACTTCATATCTATTTGTGAAAATGTTAATTTTTTTTCTATGTACTTGGGTGACTTTTTCAGGGTTTCAGATACACAGACCCATCAAATTGCAGCTAGAAGGAGAGACAGATGGAGACATTAAGAGCTGCTCTTGGGATAACTAGAGGCGACGAAACCTCTGAACTTGAAGATCAAAAGAAACAGGAACAAGCACGTGACTTGGAGGCTGAAGAGAGTGATGACGGGAAACCGAGTGAAGACCAGAAAAATGGTCTGAAGGACGACCACAAGCTACAAGAGAAGGATGAATATCTTAAAACTGGAAAAGATGTTTCAAAGAAGGGTGCAATGAAGCTTGAAAATAAGAATGATGGCAGGAGAGATGAAATTGAGGAGTCAAAGCGCCATGAGAAGCAAGACAACAAAAAGAGAAGGCATCGTGATGATTCTTCTAATTCAGATAGTAGTACACAACATGCCAAAGCTTCAAATAAGAAATATCAGAAAGGTAGCCGAGGCAGTGATTCTGAAAATGATTCTGATTTTGGCAATAAGCACAAGGAAAAAAGTTTGAAGAAGCACAAGAAAACGACGAGGCATGATAGTGATGATTCTGATTCTGACAGCTATGATGTTGGCAAGGGAAATGCAAAAAAAGAAAAAGATAAATATGCTAAAACTCGTGGGAGGCTTGATTCGGATGAAGATGCACAGAAGCACAAAATAAAGATGGGGAAGCAGCACATGAAGAGAAGCAAGAGACATGACTCTGAGGATGAATCCGACACAGATAGTGGGAAAGCAAACAGAAAAAATCGAGTTGAGAGACAGAGGACCATTAGCAGTAGAAGACACGAGCCAGACCAAGATGACATTGATACAGATGATCGTAGGAGAAATGCCAAAAATGACAGTAGAAGATACGAGCCAGACCAAGATGACTCTGATACAGATTATCATAGGAGAAATGCCAAAAATGACAGCAAAAGACATGGGAAAAGCAGCCGAAGGTACAATGGGGATGATGAATCTGGTTCCGATAGGGAGAAAAAAATTACGAAGGAAAAAATCACGAAAAGTCAGAGAAGTAGAAGGCATGATACTGACGGGGATGATTCTGATACCGATAGAGACAGGAAAATTGCCAAAAGTCGGGTGAGGAAACATAAGACCTCTAGAAGAGAGGCAGATTCTCCAACTGATGACAGTGAGAACACCAGCAGTGATGGCTCCGAGGACAGCAGCACCGACAGTGAATCAGACAGCGGTAGTGATTACAGTCGTGAGAGAACTGGTAGGAATAAGTCCAATGAGGACAAGAAAGGATCAAGGTCTAGGAGGGCCGAAAGTGATGATAGAAAAAAAGAACGATCTGGCCCTTTCAGCAACAATGATAATCAGAGGGAGAGTGAGGGTTTTGATTCCATGAGGAAACTGGAGAAAATCAATCGGATCGAGTCAAGGAGGGACGATAAGGATGAGGTCTATGTACATCAAGAAATGAAAGGGAAGAGGAAGCTAGAAGATGGGGGCCATGAAGAGCAACCAAAGTCAAAGTCACACCGGAATATAGGAAGAGAGTCAGACAAGAGGGAGCAAAGGGAGAGCAGAGCCGAAATTGAATCAGATGACAGAGCATACAGGATTCAGGATGATTGGAAGGGAGATCACTTGAGTTTGGATAGATCAATGGAGAAACGGTCGCATCAACGACGATATGATGAAGAAGAACCTAAAGGCAGAATGTACCGAAAGGTCGAAGAAGAACGTGGAGGCAGAAAGCAGGAAAGGGACGAGGAAGAGCGTGGAAGCAGAAGGCTGGGAAGGGATGAAAAAGAAGAGCATTTAAACAGAAGGCATGAAAGA
Organism: Euptelea pleiosperma; assembly: GCA_035048495.1. Classification (NCBI taxonomy): domain Eukaryota; kingdom Viridiplantae; phylum Streptophyta; class Magnoliopsida; order Ranunculales; family Eupteleaceae; genus Euptelea; species Euptelea pleiosperma. The sequence continues at coordinate 31,922,431 of CM068541.1, forward strand.
GGTGAAGAAGAACGTGGTATCAGAAGGCAAGAAAGAGATGAAGAAGAACGTGGTATCAGAACGCATGAAAGAGATGAAGAAGAACGTGGTAACAGAAGGCATGAAAGAGGTGAAGAAGAACATGGTATCAGAAGGCATGAAAGAGATGAAGAAGAACGTGGTATAAGAAGGCAGGAAAGAGTTGAAGAGGAACGTGGTATCAGAAGGCATGAAAGAGATGAAGAACGTGGTAACAGAAGGCATGAAAGAGATGGAGAAGAACGTGGTATAAGAAGGCATGAAAGAGTTGAAGAGGAGCATGGTGAAAAAAAGCATGGAAGGGATGAACCAGAAGAGCACAGAATCAGAAGGCATGGAAAGGATGAAGAAGAAGTGCACGGAAGCAAAAGACGTGGGAGAGAAGACGAAGAGCGCGAAAGTAGAAGGCAGGGAAATGATGGACCGACGGATGCTAAGAGGGGTAGGTATGATGATGAATCACGGTCAAGGGGTAGTAGGTATGAGAAGAAAAGCAGCGATGATGATTGGCGAAAGCGGCGAGGCCGAGAGTAGATTTGCATCCTTGGAACCAAAATTAAACTTGGTGAGTTGGCTGAACAGAACTTTTCTAGTTCTTAACAGAGTCGAATGGCGAAATAGGATTCATGTGGCTGACCCCAAACAATTGGGATGAGGCGTAGATGATGATGATATATTTGATAGTTGAACCCTTTTTTTTTTGCTTATTATGAAGGTCATCTTAAACTTACAATGCCAATAAACCCATTAAAGGACTACACTGTTAATCGGAAATTATGGTTCTCTGTTAGATAAGGCCAGCTTTCCTAAGACATATATCTTTGGCTTCCAATGCTCTTGGCCCCTTAGGGTGCAGCCACAGCCCAAACTATTCTACTGGCTTTAGTTAGTTGATGTTGGTCTTGCTTAGAAAACCATGAGAAGAAAGAGCTGAAACAGATTGCTTTGCTATTATATAGTTTATTTGGCTATCATAATGCACATACAATTTGTGATTGTGTCCTAATTGTGTTTGAATGTGATGATTTCAGTGCTTATTGCGATGGCAAAGCCGGCAAGGGACAGCTAATCCAAGGATGTGGCAAGGGTATGGAAAGGCGGAGTGTCCACATTTTCAGATATGAAACAGTGAATGCTTTTTTGTATGTTTTTTCTTTTAACATTTGGTGAACTTGTGAAAGTGTGATCATTTGTTAAATGTTATGTTTTTGTGAGAAACTCAATGTTTTAGGGGCTGATTTGTTTGAGCACAAGTATCGTTGAGTCATTTAGAATAAAATTAAACTTTTATATATGCCAACAGGAAAATGAGTCAAAAAGTTCGACCATGCGGAACGAGGCGGTCCATTGATCCTTTTATCCCTCGAGGTTTGCAGAAGAGGGGATGAAAAGAATACTTCAATTCTTTTGTTTTATTTTTTTGGTAGTCACTTTAATTCTTCTATTGCTATGCATCCCTTTTGCCCAAATCTGGGAGGAGACGGATCTGGTGGTCATGGCTGGACTGCACGACTCTGTGGAGCCCAAGCAACCTATGGTAGGTCAAATAGATCATCTAGGTAGGATGCATTGACCCCGCAACCATTTTGATTGCCTGATTTGGATGACTGGAAAATAAACATTAACCGAAGAAAAGAGCTCGTCGAGTTTACAGAGAGAATGCTTGCTCTATTAAAGCAAACATGTTCTCTCTCTTTATCTTTTTCTTTTCTTGTTTGGAAAAAAGTTCGTCAAAGGATTCAATTTACGCGGGCAAACAAATGAAAGTGAGTCAAGGGCAGATCATTGAAAATCAGCTCATTTCGACATGTTAGGCTATGAAAAACTATGGGGCGGCACATGCCTTACACGATAGAGATTATAGGGGTTTCATCAACGTTGATGATGGACCGTTGTATGAGCAATGTGGTGCACTCTCAGAGATTGTTGACTCTATATAGATTTTTGACCCAACCCTAGATGGATGTACAGACCAAAACTCAGCCTGATTAGTTATTTGTATCCATTGGATTAGAGTGTTACATGGTTTATTTTTTACCATGGATTTTGAGAATTATTTGGGGTACTCAGATCCGAAGGTTATAAATTACTAATCAGGATGAAGTTTGGTATGTAGGTCTATGGTCTACCTAGGGTCAGGCCAAACATCCATACGGTCAGTACTCTCTCAAAATATGCCACGTGGCTCACACTGTCGTCCATCATCAGCGTTCATGATGGACCTCCATCGTCCGAGGTGGAGTTACATACGAAAATTGTTCCTGATTACTTATTTCTATCTGATGGATTAGTCTTTTTCATGGTTTGTTTTTAACCGTGGAATTTGAGCATTATTTTGGGTACAAAAATTCAAAGGTCTAAAATTATTAATTAGACTGAATTTTAGAATGGCATGGAAAGTAATTAAACGTTCATAGGTTCGCGAGCTGAACTTTTCAATTGTTTGGAAAAATTCACGATTTTTTGGGATAGCCAATTTCACTAATTACTAAAGAAAAAAAAATCACTTTTCTAAGAGAAATTTTATAATTTATCAAAGTTTTTTGGTATGCATTTTTTGCTGAATTAGTGAATGCATTTTTTAATGACCACTAGAACTAAAATGTCTAGTAGTTCACTAAACCCAAGGCTCTTGAGACAGTAGATGCTCTAGGCACATGACAGGTGACAAGTCTCACTTTAGTCTTTTAGAAGAAAATCCTCAGGGTGGTAGTATAGCCTTTGGGGATGGAAAAATTACACAAGTTGCTGATCATGTACTATTCAAATTCCCGGCCGGAATTCCTAAACTAGACAATGTCCTTTATGTTGAAGGAAAGAAGGCAAATCTCGTAAGTATAAGTCAGATGATTTGTGACACAAATCACATTGTGCATTTCACCAAAAATGGTTGTGAAGTTTTTCGTAAATCTGGTGAACGCATAATGAGAGAGATTAGAACGAGTGACAATTGTTACTCTATAGACCAAGGTCCTGTAAATGTTTGCAACTCTGTCAAAATGGATAATATTGAACTTTGGCATCAACGACTGGGTCACATCAATTTCAAAAATCTTGCTCAGATCACTAGTAAGGAACTAGTAAGGGGTGTGCCAAAGCTTAGGAAATCCCCTAGAACTATTTGTGGAGCTTGTTTGAAAGGAAAACAAATTAGAAGTTCTCACAAAAAGAATCATTTTGTGGCTATATCTAAGCCTTTGGACTTGTTGCCTATGGATCTCATGGGTTCTATGCAAATCGGGAGTCTAGGTTGTGAGAGGTACATTTTCCTCATAGTTGATGATTTCTCTCCTCACTTGGGTTGGTTTTCCAAGAGAGAAATCCGATACACTTGACATCAGCTCTCGATGCCTGCTTCAATCCGTATAACGACTTCTTCAGTTTGCACACAAGGGGTTTGGCCGAGCCTTGTCTACAAAACCTTCCGGCTGCGCCATTTCTCTTTCTTTGTCAAGGTCACCGTTCAGGAACGCATTCTTAACATCTAGCTGGAACATCTTCAAATTCATCTTTGCAGCTAAGACAATCACAACTTTGACGGAAGTCAGTTTAGCTACAAGATCTTTAGAGCAATATGCCAAAGAATTCAAAATGAAAAAAGATATTCTATTAAAAGAATCAAAAGTTATAGAGGTGGAGAATTTATTGATCACACTTTTCCAAAGATCGTGATAATTTAGGCATTGAGCATGAATCTTCTGCTCTTCCTACAGTACCACAACAGAATGAGGTAGTTGAGAAGAAGAAGAAAGTTGTTCAAGAGATGGCTAGAATACTACTCTCGCAAGAATCTCTGGGCTGAGGCTATAAACACAACATGTTTTATCCTTAATAGGGTTTACCTAAGACTAGGGACTCAACAAACTCCTTAGAAGTTATGGTCTGGGAAGAAACCAAATGTTAAGTACTTTCGCATTTTGGAAGTCCATGTTATGTCCTTAGAAACATAACAACGTTATTCAAATGATTGCAAATATGTGATGGACCCATTCCGTCGTACAAGGGTTAGTATGGCCATTGCGGAAGCCCATTTTTTTGGTAGTTAACTTGGCAAGTTTGACTCCCGAGTTGATTAAGCTATTTTCCTTGGGTATTCTACAAACAGTCGTGCTTACAATGTTGTTAATTTGAGAACCCAAACTATTATGGAGTCCATCAATGTTGTGATTTATGACACCATAACAAATGTCGTAAGTTAAGAAAAAGATGGAGTTATTGTGGATAATGATAAGGATCATCCTTCTACTAACTTACCATCATCACTTGATAAGTCTACTCCAATTTGGGTGCAACGAAATCACTCCATCCCTATAGTTATTGGAACCATGGAGAGTGGTGTAAGGACTAAATGATAAGTTGAAAATGTTATTAGCTTTGTTTTCTATACATCCAACTGTGAGTCAAAGAATGTGAGTGAAACTGTCAAAGATGATAGTTGGATAAGTTCTATGCAAGAAAAGCTAAGTCAGTTCACAAGAAACAATGTATGGATTCTTATTCCTATGCCTATAGCCACCAACATTTTTGGAACAAAATGTATCTAACAAAACTGATGAAAATGGCATTGTGGTTTGTAACAAGGCTAGGCTTGTAGCTCAAGGTTACACTTGAGTTGAAGAGTTGACTTTGTGGAACAACCAAAAGGCTTCGAAGATCCTCATCATCCCAGACACGTTTATCACTCAAAAAGGCCTTGTATGGATTGAAACAAACACCTAGAGCCTAGTATGAATGGCTTACCTTCTTCCTCTTAGGATAAAGATTTGTTCGAGGAGTAGTTGAGAAGACCTTGTTCATCAAAAAGATCAAGGATGAGGTGTTGATCTCTCAAATCTATGTTGATGACATATTATTCGGTTCCATATCTGACTTGCTCTCTCATGCTTTAGTTAAACAAATGAGTTCTGAGATCTAAATTTGAGATGAGCATAATAGGTGAGTTAAACTCCTTCCTAGGTTTCCAAGTAAAAAAGATGGAAAATGGGATCGTTATCTCTCAATACAAGTACAATCAAGACTTAATGAAAAAGTTTGGGTTGCGTTTAGCTAGGCATGCTTGTACTCCTATGAGCACAAGTACAAAGTTGACTCTTGACCTTCAGGCAAGGATGTGGAGCAAACATTGTATAGAAGCATAATAGGGAGCTTATTGTACCTGACTGCCAGTTGTCCGAATATTGCCTTCAGTATTGGTGCATCTACCCACTATTAGGCTAATCCAAAGGAGTCCCATCTGATGGTTGTCAAACGTAACATACATTATATCAATGGGACACTTGGATATAGCTTTTGGTATTTATATGACACAAATACCAAGATTGTCAGGCATACAGATGGTGAATGGGCTGGAAATGTAGATGAAGGAATAGCACCAGGGGTGGGTGTCTAAATTGAAAACCGCTTATGTTATGCCCCTATTTCGGATGCCCTGACCTGAACCAAATGCCCGTGAGTTGATCTATTTACCTAAGATCTAGGGTGTGATAAAATTAAATATTCCATAATTTTTAAAATTCTTATAAATTTTCATAAATTAAAATTACAAAAAAAATGAATAAAATACAAGAAGTAATGACTCTAAATCTCTTCTTCGAATTCATCAACACCCTCCGGTGTTTTTTCCTCCATCACGAAACTTTCCTCGAGTCTATCCCCATCTAAAATATTTTGATAAAAACTGTGAGCTTGATAAAGCCCAGTAAAAAACCACAAACACCATGATCATAATAATTTTACCATTGATTAAATTTTACATATAACATAACATGTATTAAGAATACAATATGCCCAAAATCCAAAAATTTCTAATAAGATGATTCGATCAATGATGAATGTACCAACAACACTCAATGGGTCTCCTTCCCACGCTGTGAGCTGCTCAACCAAGAGCTCTTCTACAATGGGTTAGGGTTTTTCACCCAAAGGCTCTAAGCCTTTGTTATAAATCAACTAAACTAAAGGATTATACATGATTTGGAATGACTCATATTTAGGAGGGAGTGAGTTCAAAATGAACTGCACCATAAATGTTCATCTACGTTCATTCCTAATGATTTTAGTCTTGTAGCGATATTAGTCATTTCTAGGATATGTTGTTACATACCCCTTATCCCGTCATACTTCATAATAGTCAGTTGGGAGTTGGGAAATAAGTCTCCCTGCCAAAGATTTATTAGTGGCTTTGAAATGTTCTCCCACATTTTTCAAGTAGGTTAATGCATCGTCAGTGCTCGGAAGTAGCGACTTGATATTATTCGCTACAGTCATGCGCATAACACATCACGCTAAGTCAGTTCGACCACTCCCATTGTTTCAGTGTGGTTTTCTCTTCTGCAGAACTTGTAGTAGTCAGTATTGCATGTCTTTTCGATCTAGAGAGCCAAGTCTATACCCAGAACACCTAAGATGAACTGGCTTGCTCATTCCAATTTGAAAAGTTTGATCCATACACATGAAGCAAAGCATCAATAAGTACTATAACAAGATCAAAAGCTCACCAATCAAATTACAAACATTCATTTCAAATTTATTATGATGATGGACAAGTAGTACTATCACGACCTCTTCTTTTGGGCCGAGATCGAAATATACAAATGTTCAATCACATGGTATGCCAATAACTAAATATAATTAATTGGTAAGGTTATTTAAAATCATGTAGGCTTGTTGTCTTTGGACATTCAAAGCTAGTCTGGATTAAGGTTGCATATCAATTATTCTATTCCAATTTCTGATTATTTAGTCATCCATTTACCTTTGGGTAAATCAATGAATTTCTAATCAAATTTGCTATTTTAACATCATTTATTTAGTACATAGGCATTTGTAGTAAGAATTGAGTGTACAAATCAACATGCATGAAATTTTCTAGTTAGGCCACTTTGGTAGCTACCAAATTAGTCCATTTCATGTATGTCAATCTGAATTAATGCTGTTGACAATCATGAGTTAAACATAACAATTATAAGCGGATAATCACATTAGTTTGATAGACATACATAAGAGAAATAAATAACATAAGGGGCATCTATACTATTTTGATTAATCAAAATCATGCCAATATTAAGCCTAAAGCGTAGAGCTCGAGAAAACGAAGAACATGAGCTTTTGGGGGCCAAAAACGGCCTTTAAACAAGCCCGAAATCATCAGAATAAGTTCGGTTCTATAATGGGCCCATTTAGGTCCAAATTGGGTTTGGGCTTATTATTGACATATTGAACTATATAAAAAAAAAAGGCTCTATGTGTGCATGAAGGGTCCGTTGGATTTGGGCCATGATACAGTCAATTATAGGCCCAAAAAATATATACAATATAAATATATATCCACAATTATTATTATTATTTTGGAGAGGGAGGGGGGGGGGGGGGGGGGGGGGTGGGGGGACCAAACCAAAATGCTCCCAAAAACCATCAAATCAAAACCCAAACAACCTCCTTGTTTACGGACAAAACAGATCTATAATTTTTTTGAAACTTTAAATGGAAGCAACTTCGAATGATTGTCCACTCACCACCGACCTCCGATTGGCTGACCGTCGATGCCAATGGAATCGTCTTACTGCTGGGAATAAACCGGCAACACCTCTGGCAACCATTGACCATTGACCAACCGGTGACCGAAAAATGGTGTCCAAAGATGAGGAAAAATCATTTTTTTTTCAAAACTGTGAAACTTTAAAAACAACTAACTTTGAAGCAACACCTCATTCATCATCGACCTCTGATTGGCCAGCCGTTGGTACCAACAGATTCACTTCATGGTCGAAAATAGACCGCTGGCAACTCCGACGACCGGAGATCAAAGTTGGAGAAAAAACACGTTTTAAAGTTGCAAAATAGATTATCTAAGAGCCCAAAAATTCGAAAATCTGAACCATGGCTTTGATTCCACATTTAATTTATCTACATCTTGTTGATGCACTCATAGAAGAACATAAAACCATACCTACGATCTTGATGAACATATTTTGCGAGGTCCTCAACAATGAAAAGAAACAAAGATTTATACCTTTCTCCATTAGCATTCTTAGCGTATGAACCATTGATCGTCAATGGCTTGGTCTTTCTCTCTCTTCTCCTTCCTTGATAACACAATCTCTCTTCTAGGTATACCTCCAAGAGATCAAAACGCAATGGGTACAATTGTGTTTTCACGAATATAGGTAGAGAGAGGAACCAAGTCCAAGTTTAGAAACACTATGATTCTCACCCATCAAGAATCCTAGTCAATTTAGAAATATTTTCCACTTGCTAATTCAAGAGAGACGTGTAGGTTGGACACTAATAGAATCCAAGATATGTTAAAACAAAAATTCCAAAGATATTGGCCACGTAAGTTAACATTTGTTAGCAAGCCACGAATGCCTTTCTGTGACAACTCTACTGTGGTTATGTATTCAAGGAACAATAAGAGTTCAGGAAGGTCTAAGCATATAGATGACATTAAATACCTTATTGTTAGATAGATGATTCAGAACCAGCTAGTATTTGTAGAGCACATCAGTACACAACAAATGATTGTTGATCCCATGACTAAGGGCTTGCCGCATATGTCGTATAATGAGCATTTTGCTTGTATGGGTCTTGTTGACAACTATGATTTACTTAGTTAGTGGTAACTAGGTTATATTTGGCTCAATCATTGACGCTTTTATAATTGTGATCACATTTGTCAAGTATTATCTTCATTTACTTTATTTTCCATATTGGTGCACGTGTGTATGGAAAATTGTGATCAAAGTGTCCAAGTTATGAGACACGTGTCTTAGTTGAGACACGGTTGGACCGATGCATGACATGAATAATCTATTGGACTTATGCACATGCGATTTAGTTATGATTTTGGAGTTGAGTGTACCAATATATTGTGACAATGGAATAGTTCTATATTAATAAATGATGTAGTGACTTCCTTGATTCAATATTAATGGACTCAAAGGGACTCCATTTTGTATAATACAAGCGATTATAAAAAATATGGATAATTTATTTTCTACAGAATGCACACTCAAAGGTCGTTTTAAAATCATTGATCCGAAGAGTCTTTATAAATGTTTTCAAAGAAAATATGAATTAATTATTGTAAGATCAAGTGGGAGAATGTAAGATTTTTTTTTTATCTAACAATTACTATTCAATTTTAATATTTTGATTTAAAATTGGATTAATAGTTATCCATATTTATGAGTAGTAATATATTATGAAAAGGAGGTATGTTGCACCGCATTACATCTTATTGGGAGTTAGAATCCATTATGGGAATAACTCTCGCATGTTGTGGAGCATGGTTGATGAAAACCTCTCCAATTAATCTCACCACAAAGAAATGGTTTCGAAATAGTCTCAATTCTCATCTATTTAAGCATAGATGGAACATTGGATCCATCATCCTGATATGCATAAGGAAGAAGAGAGGGTTGACGGTCGTACTGGTTATATTCGACTGCATGAACAACATGACATGCACGTGACATATATAGATTTTTATGATTTAAAATAGCTCACACTACACACTTATGATTGGGAGGTGTTGAAAATCAACCTTTCACAAACTAGTAAAAATACTCAAAAGATAAATCACACAAACACAATAAATTCATGTGGTTCAACAGTGTACCTACATACACGGGTGAGAAGAACTCTTTCACTATCTCTAAAGACTTAGGGTTATGATAGTTTCCTCTAACTCTTACTCTGTCGATGTACAAGTACTATCCTTAAACTCCTTTAGAGAATATATATAATCTAGATGTGGTATAATGAAAATACAATTTCAACCCTAACACAAACTGTACAGACAAAAAATGAAATTCATCTCCACTGAACACCTAGGCAAAGGGCATGATGACCTGCGCAAAGTTGGACCCATGTAAAGTTGTGGCTTAATGACTAGTCAAGATACATAACACAACTGGAGGTTGCCATCGTGAAGATCTATCAATAAGCAAATTTGATAGTGGGATCATCTAGCGATTGATGCTATTCGTCTTCATCTATCCAATCTCCACATCTCTCAAGTATTATCTCAATTCTCAAGTATTACTCTCTGGAAGTATGTTTTGTTTAATATACTTCCATCTAGGTTTTCCACCCAAAAAATGATAAACATCATCTTGCAATAAAAAATTCCAAGGCACTAGTACTTGTATTCCCGACTTACCATGCATCCCTCTCACCATTATTTTGCATTGTGAGATACATTGTCCCTAACAACACTTGACTTGGAACAAGTACATTCCATCTAGGCCATTCTAAAAAAAAGCCACCAAAGTAATTCCGGAGGATCTTTGACGGGTTTACTCATTTAATTGTAATCAAAGTAGTGATAAAGAGCTTTACCCACCCAAAAAAGTGTAAAATTAGGGAATTTTCAATGGATTTTGTTTCTATATCTGTAATAATAAAGTAGGCTACCAATCCGATGTGCAACAACAACCCCATAATTGTGAGCGACAATCGCGTGGTTTGACACGATCTCATCAACTTCCGATCGGGATCGGGATCGGGATCGGGATCGAATGTGTCGAACACCCGCATCGCAACCTCGATCTGCTTCCTTCCTTTACTTTAAACATTGCTTAACATTCACTAAAGCACAATTAGAGGAATTGAGAAAGAGGGACAGTTTATCCTAGTTTGTTCATAATCTTGTAATCCAAAAAAGAGAAAAAAAGAAAGAAAAGAAATGCTAAAAAGGCTGCAAATAAAAAAAAGTAAAAAAAAAAACACCACAAACTCACTCATCACAACCGGTAAGCAATCGATGGCGACGATTATGAGTTTGAGAACTCACACACAACAACGAAAAAAAAACAACGAAGACCGAAAAAGAAAAAAAAGGAAAAGAAAAATTAGCCTCGCTTCGAGCAAACATGCCTTCTGTGTTGCCACGTGGCATGTTCTTATTGGACATTGTTCTCCGGCTCCCACGACAATACTCTCCTCTCTCTGCCATGTCAGTAAACCCCGATGGTTGTGTATCGTCCTACGACCCCGGCGAATCCGTATCGTATGCCTCTCTCTCTCTCTCTCTCTCTCTCTCTCTCTCTATTTATTCATCTCTCTCTCTCTCTCTTTGTCTCGGTTCTCTCATTTCTGTTCTTATGTGCCCTAATTTCCCCTTTTCATCTCTGTCTCCCTCTCTCTCTAATTCTCTCTGTCTTTGATTCTCTCTACGTTTCTTGTTTTTGATTCCTCAAGAACCAATTTTCACATTTAGATGACAGAATCTTTGTTTTCATTCATTTCTTTTGAAGATATCTGGTGGAGAATTTCGTTATTTGTAATTCCAGCTGAAATCAGGTGAGTTCTTGTACTTATTATCTGTACTTTGATGTGTTTTTGGTTTAGTATGAGTTGAATGTGTTTATTTGTTTGAAGTCTGGTGTATTAGTTGGTAAGTTTTAGCCGTTTTCAACATTTGGTCCATTGTTGTTTGGAAATGAAGTTTATCAGATTCAAGAACAGAGCTTGGGCTTCTGGGCTTGTATATTGGTACTGTAATTTTCTCCTAGTAGTTGAAAGCTTGAATCTTTTGCATGACGGGGGAACTGTTTATTGGTGTTTGATCCATAATGGGATTTGGGAAAGTGTTTTTATACTCAAATTTGCTAGTTTGGGTGTATTGGGAATTAGTGATTGCTTGGTTTGGAAGATTTGAGGGGTTTTGACTGATCTTCGGGTTTGATGTTGTGAACTAGATATGTAATTTCCTGTTAGCCCCTTTAAAAGTTGAGGTTGCAATTGCTGTAATTGCCAATCTGCGCTTGGTGTTTCCCATAGCTACAACTGTTGCTTTGTTTTTGGGCGAAGAGTTTTTTTTTCATAGTTCTCTATTTGATTTCTCACATTGGCAATGGGCCAACTAGTTGCGTCCTTGTGGTATAGGTGGTGCTTGAGTTATGTGGGCATTCGGACTTGGTGAAATTATTTAGTCTAGAATGAATTATGTTCTTTTAATGTTTTAAACATTTCAGTCCCTCCTTCTCACCTCTTGGTGGCACTGTTCCAGGTTCCTATCAATCGAGTTAATTTCTTTTTCCCATGTGAAATATCTCGTCTTTGTTACCCATATTCTATTCTGCAAGGATAGGGGGCTGACATGGCATTAACACTTAAGATGAAAGTACCCTATACGGATACAACACGATTACGGCATCCATTTTGAAGTATCCGGGTATCGTAGTCTCTTGTATTCACAATCAACAAATAGTGATGTAGCTTAGAACCATCCAAGATCAATCCGAGGTTTCCTTTTATTTGGCAACGATCACTCTGCCACCTATCTTGCATGAATTTTTCAAAACGGATGACGTACCTGTGTTGGAATGCGACATGACACGGATTCTGGTGTGGCACTTCTAAATTCTATTTTCTTTTCTTTTCTTTCTTTCCTTGCAAGATACTAATTAATACTTGTCGTAGGTTATGAGTTCTACCTTTTACAATTGAAATTTTGTATGCAACTAATATAAAATATGTATTCTCTTGTCTATAAGTACATGATACAAATCATTAGATATACCATCACATTATTCACTATTATCCTCACTATTACGTAAAAAAACGGTTACTTTGTTTCATATTATTTAAAGTATACTACTGAGTCCATGAAATCCAATTTTTCAAGGTTCACCATATCCAACATTCTGCACCCATGTCGGACTCTGACACTTGTAGCCATTTCAATGCAACATAATCTGGCACCTGTGATCCAAGGGCTAGACTTCTATCCAAAATCATTTCTACTCGAGGTGTTCTATTCGGGGTCCATCTATTAGACACTTCTCATGTTTGAGTCCAGCTTTTGGGTGGATCCCATCTGAATTTGGCATATCCTGAGTTCCTATCTAAGCTCCAACTGTCGGATCCCTCCACTTCAGAATACTAGTACCCTTCCGAGCCAGCATCTAGGATCTATTCGAGCCAGTGTTTCTGAGGTCTACTTCTTGGATATTCCAAGGCCCACCTATCCAAGGCGTAGGAATTACTTTGTACTTTCAGATTTTGGCCTTCATTAAGGGCATATATTTTTGAAATCAAATATAGTACGAATAAAAATAATAATAAGGGTGTATGGATGTCACAAACATTGCCTTAATTTCTTTAACTCTTTCATCTCAATCTTCTTCTTGTTCTTCCTCCATTCATGATATCAGAGGCTCAAAGCTTCTGGGCTGAACAAAACAAGAAGGGTTTGTTTCGTCTCTTCAAGAGTTATGCACTGATATAACTTGCTCACACATCGGCCACCTCATTGTTGACATCAATAGGTCGTATAGATCTAAGAAGAAGGTATCTGTTGGTTCATATTAATTTACACTATTTTTGGATAAAGTTTATTTGACCATTTGAGTTGATTTTGAAGGTGTTTTAAAGCCTCCGAGGTTGATTTTAATTGTTTCTATGGTTTGATTTGTCATCCTTAGTTGTTCTTGAGCAAGGGCCCTTTTGTTTTTGATAAATTGAGCAAGGACCTTTGATTTTGGATCATTTTTTTTCCCTAGTAACCAGCTCGTCTATGCAACATTTTGAGATTCGTTTTGCTTATATGTTGGGGCATGTTCTATTGGGACTGTTTTAACCATCACTTAAGTGGATTTTGGGACTATTTTGCTTCCCATATGTTGGATTTGGTTCCAAATTGTGAAAACCCTGGTTCCTTCATTTGGATCCCCAATTTTATTTGACAATGTTATGAGGCCATTTTCTCGTTGAGGATTGACTTCCTTGAAGTTCTGTATGGACCAACTGAGTTGGATTGTTTGTTAATCACTCTATTGTTGTTATAAAGAGGATCCAAGTGACTTTTAAATGTTGTTTTCGGTGCTTGGAAATGCGTAATTGTGGTTTCTTATATGATGGACGAAGGATCATCTAGAACTTCCTCTTTGAAGGTTGGAGAATCATACATGGACCTAGCTGTGGGTTGCATTTGTGCAACATTATCTGGAAATGTCGTACAAATTACCACAGTAAAGTTGAATGTTTCCTACTGCATTCCTTCGTGGCATTCAATTAAAAATTTTCTTATTTTGAGGATGTTAATGAGGGCCAAAACTGAAATTGCAAAATAATTCATACTATCCCACACGAACCTTTCCCATCCAAGAACTAGTCATTTGGCGTTTCCACCTTGGATAACTCACATCTTAGAGACCCAACCTTGAATAACCGCATGTCAAGTCATTGATGTGATGACGAGCTCCATTTCAATCACCAACATGTAATATACCCTCTTTTTTACGTGGAGCATGTAAGTGTCACTCTTCATCTCTTATGAGGGAAGTATGGAAAGAGAATGAATTTTACATTAATATTGTTAGGGTTTGCCTATTAATAGTAAGGATGACACATTTTAAGGGGGACTTAACAATTGCACGTTTTCTTTAAGAAAGAAGAGCTTGACTCTCCCATTCTATCCTGTTCGTTGCTTGTGAAGACTATCGTAGCTTGAGCTCCGCCCACAAATCCAACCCATTCTGATGTCATCCTGCCAAGTGTCACTGTTTCCCTTTGTCCATTGTTGCTATTGTATGCGGTCTCGTCACTGGTCATCTAAGTTATGAGATACGAGGAGAGTATATGGAGTTACTCTTTATCTCTGCTGCCGCCTTTACACGAGATTTGATCTCTACTACTGATTGTACAAGATCCCAAGCTCCCACCTTCCAGTGATTGAGGTTCTTAGCTGATTTTTCCTTTATTTTATATTTAAACTCTTTGTTTTTATTGTTTGTAGCTCTGAAGTTTGGGATTCCTTGTTGGTAGTTTTTGTATTGTGATTGGGAATGGGGAGGGAGGGGTTGGCTACAACCTTTACTTCAAATGGAGGGGTGGGGAGCTTGGCTCCAACCCAACTACCCTGATAAGGAGGAGGTGCTAGGGCTCTCTCAACTCTTCAATCTTCTTCTTCTAAACTCAAAAAGCTCTTCTTCTTTGATTACACAAGGGCCTTCATACGAAAGCCTTAAACCCTAATATCATTGCTAGCCATTGATCTTTCCCTGAAGGATCCGAACCACACAACTTACCCAAATTACAAAAAATGTCCTCAAACAAATAAAAAAAATACCCAAAACAACCCTATAGTAAAAATTTCTCAAAATCTAAGTTTAAAAAGGGCTAGTTCGGGTACTAAGGCAGTTTGACTCCAAAAGGCTCTTGAGGTGGTGCTGAGGTGTAAGCCTCATTTAAAAAAAATGGTTTGAAAAATTTTAAAAAAATATAATTAATTCTAAAAAATTAGAAACAAGTTATATGAAAAAATAACTTAAATAAGCATAAAAGTTACTGAGGCTATAACTTTTACCTTAAGAGTGACACTGTCGGGTAGTTGGGCTGATGCCTGAAAGCCTGATGTTGATATCAAATCTTTAAAAACATAATCACATAAGAAAACTGTAGGTAACAGAATAAAAAATCTGATGAGATTTGAGCTCTCTATCGAGACTTTCTCTCAAGTGGGGAAAACTAGAAGCCAAACTTCCCCCCTTGGTCGAAGATAAACGGGTGTGGAACTGGGCTAAGAGTGGGGTCTTCTCGGTGCGGTCTTTTTACAAGATGCTCAAGGGAGAGGGTGCCCCTTTAACTTCGACTTCCGTGGTTTGGAAGGCCAAAGTCCCTTTTAAAGTGGCATTCTTTGTATGGGCAGCCATCTTGGACAAGATTATGACAGTGGATCATTTAATATCCAGAGGACTCATCTTGGTAGACTACTATTGTATGTGTAAGCATAATGGGGAACCGACTCTCCCTTTTGATGATGCATTGCGATGTGGCATGGAAGGTGTGGATGAAGTTCTTCTAGGAGATGGGAGTGAGATGGGTGATGTCGGGATCTCTCGCGGACACTCTACGAAGTTAGGGCTGCAACTCGGGCTGGTTGGGTCGGGTTGGGGGTCGACTCGAGCCCAACCCGACCTTCAAGGCTCTTAGCCCGAGCCTGAACCTTACCTGAAGTCGGGCTTAAGAATTTCAGCCTAAGCCCAGCCCGATCGGGTTAGTCGGGTTGGTCGGGTTGATAGAAGCTTATGTTTTCTTCGATTGATCTCAACTTGCTGTTAGAGATTGTCTAAATTCCAGTCAAGCTGTTGATCACCATCATGTCCATGTTAAGAGCACCATAAAATCTATTGGAGGGACGATGAATTTGGAGAGCAGCAAAGGAGGGGATGCGTAAGCATTTGTCGGCAACGGAAGAGGAGACACCGGAGAGGTAGTTGCCTATTAGGAAACGAACGGTTCCAATGAGAGGATCTCTGTGACCTACAACGTAGATCTCGACGCAGACGACTGAGGTGTCATTGGAGAGGAGATTGATGACGACGTAGGTCTACATGTGGCGTAGATTAGCGGAGCGGGCCTTGAGGCCCTGAGCAAAGATCAAGTTGATCTCCAGAAGATGGGTTTCCATGCAAGTCTCTTGTCTATCTTTCTTCTCTCCGAAGCAAGTGAACAACTTTGATTCGATTCAAGAAGGAAGAAATCAAGAATTGAAGAAGATGGAGAGAGAGGGAGGGAGAAGGAGAGATGGAGTGGAGATACCGCAGAGAATGAGGGGTTTTTGGGGTGGATGGAGCAGAGGAGAGGGGGGGAGTTTTGGGTTTTTGAGGAGGGAAGGTGTTGAGTTAATTATATAGCTCAGGCTCGGGTTAGGTCGGTTTCCCAAAGGCCTCAGCCCGAGCCTATCCTGATTTTCATCGGGCTAAGAAACCTAGGCCCAACCCGAGCCCGAACACTTGAAAAGCCAACCCAACTCGAGCTCGAAATCAGGTTAAGCGCGTCGGGCTCGGGTTGAGCCCGCCCAAGTTGCAGCCCTATACGGAGTTGGCGCTTAGCTCCTCTTTCCAATAGAGGTCAAATCCTATGGAAATTAGTTCCCTTCGCAATATGGTAGGGGTTGTGGAAGAACATAACTATAGACTGTTCGAGGGCAAGAACGAGGACTTGGCTAACATCGTGCTCAACATGAAAGGCCCAATATTCTTATGGACCAAAGTGTTCATTGAATGTAGAGGGGTGTTCTTTGAGGATTTTGTTGTTAGATGGGGACCTTCTATGTCTTAGGGAAGGGAACTATTTGTACAGGGCTTTGCCTTCGCTCTTCTTTGGAGCTTAGAGTGGTGTAGGTCACCTCGACCTCATCTCCTAAACTGCTCTTTTGGTTTTGCCATAATAAATTATATACTTATAAAAAATGAAGACGTTTTATGTCTTTTTTTTTTTTATCATGAAAGATTATTGGGGAGGGTATTTTTGCAAAAGGAGTGGAAAAATGAAAAATAAGGGGTTAAGGTTTTGAGTTTTAATGTGTAAAAGTGAGGCTACAGCCTCATGTGCGCCTTGAGGCTATAGCCTTAGTGGAATGAGGCTTAGGCCTAAGAAATGATCATTGAGGCTATAGCCTCAAGGTTGTTTCTTGGCGTCTCGCCTTGAGGCTCAAAATGCCTTATTAAACCATGCTCAAAGTACCTTTGTCTTCACTTGAAATGCCATTCTTGGGTTACATTAGTCTCCTCGTGTTGAAGAAACACGATTTTGGTGAGTTGTTTTTTTTTGACATCTTTGGTTTAGTTTAGAGTGAGGTGACAAATAACTTTATTCTTGGGGTCCCACAACTTTGTGGAAGAAACTGTGGACTTGTGGGTGTAAATTAACAACCTCCATCTTGAAGTTGAATTGAAATTGATGGTTATTGGACGAAGGGCAAGTGGTTTGACGCTCGATGGATGAACCCGCATATCGTTTCGGTCATGGTTGTCAATGAGGCACCAAGATCGAGTCTCGACATGATAGCAAATGACGTAATGTGATCATACAATTGAGGATGTAGAGAGAGTGCCACAACTAACATTTGTGCAAGAGACCTTTTCACCTCTAAGACTCCATCAAATTCCCATGAAATCATTATGGAGAGGCTCGATGACAACCTCGTCAATTGATACTAATGATCGAACGGACTCATCAAATTTCTTTTATGATGGATTATGATCGTGCGATATAATCACATGCTACTTCTCTTTGTTCTCAGAACTAGGGGTGTCAACGGGTCGGTTCCGATTCGGTTCCTAAGGTGACCAGAACCGGAACAATCGGTTCCGGTTCTTATCGGTTCAGTTCCTTAACGGTTCCGGTTCTCAAAGTGATGGATCTGGAACCGAAACCGGAACCGATTATGTATTTATGTCGGTTCCGGTTCCGGGTATATTGGGCCAAATCTTGAGAATATTAGAATATTTACACTATTTATTTATTTGTACCGGCTCTTATCGGTTCGGTTCTGGTTCTTATCGGTTTCGGTTCCATATTATGTTACCCAGAACCGGAATCGTTATTGGCGGTTCGGTTCCGGTTACTTTTTAGTCGGTTCCCAAAAATGTGGAACCGGAACTGGTGTTTTCGGTCCGGTTAAACGGGTAAAATTGACACCCCTACTCACAACCCATCGAGGGGTCTTCGTCCACCATCATTGTTGTCGGGATCTTGATGAAAGTTTTAGTGTGTTCATCATCTTCCAGTGCGAGAGTCTCTTTGATCGTAGATCTTTGATCAATCACAATTCATTCGCTTCTTGAGGAATATTGGCCTTGACTGCATCTTCCGCTTCATGAGTTTGGATACTAACCGATGCTACACTTCCGCACTCAAGGTCAAAAGTAATCCCTATACCAATTAGAGTCAATGATAGTGGAAATGCTTTCCTTCAAGTGTCCGCTGATCCTCAGTGATTGGTTTCTAGTTTGAATCGATTTTGTGGTGTTTTGCACACGAGTTCGTGCTAGTCATTCCACACTTTTATGTAGCTCTATGTTAGTTCATATAATCAATCATAATCATTATGCACAACATGGACCGATCTTTCTTGTTTTGTAGCCATTTAAGTGATACAACTTGCTTGCGGCACACAACTAATGTACTCCCATGTCATGTGTACTGAATCAAGGGTGTAATTTTTCTCTTTTTGATACTTTAGGCAATCAAGCTCGGCCTCACAAGTACACTGATATCTTGTTTGTGTAAATTAGAGGTCAAATGAGGTCATGACAATTGATGTGCACCCAAGTTCTACGTATATGCTTAGACAATAGCACATGTATAAGAATCACATACTTTAAATTCCGTTTTTTCCCATTTTTTTCCATTTTTGCCCCTGTCCGTTACAATCCATTTTAACAGTAACGCCCCCAGTCCGTTATACCGTTAAAACGGCCTCCTTTAAACCTTGGATCCAACCATAGCTTCTACGCCTATGGTCGAGAAGCGGTTTTTTAGTCTCCTTACCTTTACTTTGTAGAATAGAGTGAGATCGAGACCTGTATCTAGTCCCGGATCCTTCAACAACATCACAGCTAGCAGACCCACTTCCATTCGCAGTTACAATTCCAATGTATCCCGCCTATGTATGTAATTGATAGCCAATTGAGAGCAATCCAGTCGCAGTAAAAGCATAACCCGCGTGAACCAATCCCCACCAGCCTAGCCAATCCCAAAAGTTATGGATAGTCGAGTGGGCCTGATGAAGTCATTCTATCTCCTAGACGAGAATAGCCTTATGCAGATCGGGTGGTCCTTCCATCCCTACAATCGCTGGTAAAAGAAGAGGACTGAATGGTTGGATCGTCTGCCTATGCGAACGAATTAGTATGCCTGTAGTGAAAGCAGGTTAAAAGCAAGAGGAAATGCCCTTACGTGATATGGCCATCCGAAACCAGAAGGAGAGGAGCGATTAGAGGAAGTGAGTATTGGCCTGGCTAGATATCCATTTCAGATATCGGAAGATCTATGTTGGTTTCATAGGCGGTGGTAGAAGCTAGATCAGGTCCAGGGTCGGGTCGAGCGGCCCTATTTATTATTATAGGCAAAAAAATGTTTTCTGATTCAAAGGTTGGGGTTGGTGGAGAGGATTTCCTAAAGTTTAAGACTTAAACTTTCTGCACCTCTATCACCTAGGTGCTTTTGGTGTATTGGTTTGGGTCTTAACATATGGCAACCTTGACATGTTGATCAGTTTATTATTGATCATGCTTGCTCCATTGCTTCCTTGTCAGAATTCTCTCTTATACTTGTTCGCTTATGTGAAGGGGTTTTTTGTGACTATTTTTAAACTTGAAATGCATATACTTCTTTCCACACCGCTGTCTTCTCCATTAGCAGACCAACCGAACGATCCTATCATTCTATATCTTTCAAAGATTGATTCTTGGATAACTGATATGCTTCTAGACCACATTTTCTTTCAATATTAATTCCTTCAGAAATCTTATGATGTTGTTCTACATCACCCGCTTCCTTAGGCAAATGTTGTTTGAGTCTATACACATCCCTAGTAATAACTCTTTTGAAGAAGTTACACCTTAGGATCTTCTTTAGGATCCTCAGTCAATCCACATGTCCACCTAGGATCTGTATCTCGAGGCATTTTGGTAAATCTAAATTCAAAATATATTATTTTTTTTTTAAATGATTCAACGAAGAATCTGGTTTGATCTCCTTTTCATGCTCAATGAGCTCTTTCCTTGGTATCAAGTAAATTTATGGGTCCTACATTATTTATTGGGGCAACTGGTTTCGCTGTGAATGTTGCTTCGGAGCATAGTCACAAAGTCGGGAAAAATTTGCAAAATTATGAAAAATATATCATGGCACATTTCAAGTTAGAAATGTTGTTTTTAACAAAACACATTTATATGATGAAAAGCACATCTATAATTCCATAATAACAAGTCATAACTCATAAGCATGATTCATCATTCATAATCAAAATTCAAAAATCACAAAATCGAAATCAAAAGAGGAAAAAATGGGTCGGCCAATTAATCAGCAAATTCGGCTATTAATTCGTGAATTCGGAGATTTTTGTGACTATGCTTCGGAGTAGGATATAAATGGTATATGCTTTGTCAATTCAATACTTTTTTGCTGTATACATCCTTGTTGGACTTTTGCTGGATTCCTTTTGTCCTTGTAACTAATTTTGTTGCCATCTGTTTGATTGATAATACTGATATGGATAGAAAGTTCTGGAATCTTATGTGAGAGGCATTAAAGAGATATTTGGTCAGAGATTAGCTTGAGTTACATTAATATTTCAACTTGTTGCTTGTCTTGTGCAACATTACTGTTTTTTGGCCTTTTCTTTTGTAAATTTAAATAAAAACTTTTCTGTAACTTCTTTCCTTTTCCAAAACTATAGGAGCTGGACCTGGATGCTTTGCAGTGGCTTGGTTGCTATATAAAGGCTTGGATCCCTGGCCTCAGTCATTAACTCATGTTGTGGTTCCGGGTGCTGTTGGTTATGAATGTAATACCAGGAATCCAAAGATGAGGGAAAATGGTTCCGTGCATAATAAAATGATTGATAGAAATTGGGTCATGAAGCGCAAACGGAAAAGACTTCCATGTGGACCAGATCTATCCAATGGTAAAGAAGGTATTTCTGTGCCTTCAGAATCTCCAAGGAGCAATCCTCCTGCTAAACGTAGACTGAAAAATGACATCAATTCGGCTCGATCTTCACGCAAGAAGAAAGGAAATGATGGGGTAAGTTCTCTCTTGCTCTCTTTAACTTGTACTTTCCTGATCCTCATTACCTCAACAACTTTTTCGATATTAGATATTTGTTACTTTTCGTTAAGACCATGCTGCTTTTCTAGTTACCTAGTTCTTTTCAGGAAATTTCTGTAAATGATGGCAGATATTCCTACGATGTCATTGTTAATGAATCCGTGGCTGTCACTTAGATTTTCTGATTGAATGAATCCTTTAGAAGTGAGCTTTGCCTTTTCAAATGAGATCATCTGCATGTTAGAAGTTTGCATGCTTTTCGTCATGTGTGGAGCAATTTAATATTACTATAGTTTGATGTTCTTACATTTCCTGAATAGATTTGAAAACTATTCTTTGAAATGGAAATGGCTTTCTCGGAGGTATCATTATTTTCTTGTATGCTCAGTTTATATCAACCCAAAGCAAAGAACAGGAGGGCCAGTCTGACATGCAGTGTAATGGATAGCTTTGACTTCATCTCACATGAGGAAAGATACGATAAACGATAAAATTTCACACCAATTGAATACAGAACTGCCTTCCTACCTTGTGGGACCCATAAACCCGAGCTTCACATATTCCCTTGATTTTTCTCATCAAGTTTGAATTCATCTAAACTTCTTTTGTCCTTTTTCCTCGTGCTAGGAAGCTAGGAGTCCCTTGGTAGCATCGTCTGTATCCCCCTTCCCATTGATTTTCCCAGCGAGAGGATCTGGTAGGATTTACTTTCTCTTTCCATGTTCTGTTGCACCAACTCAATCCACACTCTTTTGAGTTTTTTGGCTGTGTTATTGGATAATACTGATTTGGGACCAATTGTCATCTAGTTTTTCCCTCATAAAGGTCCTGTTTGTATGTCCTTTCCTCTACCTAATCACCTTCCAATAGGAAAAGAAAGAAAAAGAAGAAAAAAGAAAAAAAGAAAGAAAGTTTGATGGCCTGCAGATGTGTCCAGGGGGATTCGTTACTACGTTCTTTTGATATTTAAACATCACATTTCAGCAGATGTGGAGTCGTGGACATCTAAAGACAGTAACCAACCTTCTAAGGACACGCGTACATGCATCTATTGAATAGCCACTTTACTCTAAAAGCCAAAGGATCCCTGTCACACACATGGGCCGCACGAGTGAAGCGTGCACGCGCAACACACACGCACACGTCGGTCACATGATATTCCAAAAGCACATGACCACCGTAGCCACCAAGCACTAAGTCTGTGGGAGTTTAGAAAATAAAAGTAAAACTGCATAAGTATTTATGCAGCATTTGGTAGGTATCAATATCACTATTCTATCATGTTGTTGATATGGACTTTTTGGGCATGTCCAAGTATCTGGTATCAATAGCACTACTCCAAAAGCAGACGACCACTGTAGCCACCAAGCACTAATTCTGTGGGAGTTTAGAAAATAAAAGTACAACTGCATAAGTATTTATGCAGCGTTTGGTATCAATATCTCTATTCTATCATGTTGTTGATATGGACTTTTTGTGCATGTCCAAGTATCTGGGTATCATAGCCAATCTTTGCCTGCATTAACTGAATACTGTGCACCGGGAGAGTTTTGTTGGTAATTGGACTCATGAGTTCAGAGAAACCCATACACTTCTATACTTTGGAAGAAAAAAGTCACACTTAAATCAAGGTCTCAGACAAGCATGGCTTAAGGTCTTAGACACGAGTTGGATTGCCCGATCCAACTTGAGATCGATTAAGGCGGACATGATCCTACTATGAACCGTGGATCACAGTGGATTGGATTCATCTTGGTTGGATCATTGGGATTGCCCGGTTGGATCATTGGGATCGTAGGGTTGGATCGTCTGTCTTAGGATCACTACATACCATAATATAGTGTATAAGGAGGTACATGCTTGCATATATATATCACATAGGTGAACACTAATGCATCATTTAGAACATTGTGGACCACTCCTTGGGGGCAAAGACACACCATTCAATGGGTCCTACCCACAATATCTCCCACGCCAAAATCCAGCCTCATTTGATGATCATAAGCATCTGATCTATTGCCCTTTTTGTTTGATTATCACTAGTTGAACTTGGGATCACAGTGGATCACTCTCTTGTCATTGCTTTTAGGTAATTAGATGAATAATATGTATTTTTTTAATAACTCTTTGCACATTTATATGTTTTATAATTTTCTTTATTTTTCTATTATTTATTTTTGGGTTTTTATTTTTATTTGTTATAGTGGTTTCTTTTGTCTTTCCTTGGGATCACAGCGGATCTTTCTTGGATCATCCCACACATCCAACGGGATCAATCTCGGCCTTGAATGATTCTGATCCTGATCCCGATAACTTAAATCTTGGCGATATGCGTATATGGTAAAACTTATACACTGTTCAGATATCTGATTATCCCTATTACTGAAACACTTTCTCCTTAAAATGGAGTTTGCTGATTCTATACATATATCACTTTTCCAAAGCGGGCACTTCTCCATTCCATTCAGCCAAATCTAGTCCATCGGTTGATGAGGGGGAGATACTTACCTTTTTTCCATTAGAAGATTCTCATATGTATTCCACAGTTTCTCAGTTGTAGCTTTACCATTTTTAACTCCCTAGGTTCCCAATATTTTGACTGTAAGTGTTATCCCATTTATGTTATGACTCCATGACCAATCTCATGTGCTTCCTCAGAAAATTCCTTCATTTTTTCTCGTGAAAGATTGCGAGTGCAGGAAGGGGATCTTAAGAAGTAAGAAATGGTTCAGGGTAATGTTATGACTGGTAATCTTGTCAAGAGTGGCTCTTCCCTCTTGATGACCTAGTTAAGCCAAGTCTCGATCAAAACCAATCCACAACAGGAATGGTGTGAGAATTCTTGTACATTTTTATGGATAGCTTTCCTTGCACCTGATTTAGTCATTTATCGCATCGTTTATTGTATATGCTTTGTTGTAGCTTGTGATCCATTCTTTGTTTTTATCTTTCAGTACTACTTTGAATGTGTAATTTGTGATCTTGGAGGGAACTTGCTGTGTTGTGATAGCTGCCCTCGAACCTATCATCTCCAGTGCCTTAATCCACCTCTCAAGGTATATAGTCTTCATGATGGTATCCCAGATTACTTGTTAATGATCCTTTAGTTATTATTAGAATGTACTAGCATGCAATACTGATCTTCTTATATTTTATTTTTATTGAAGCGCACCCCTCCTGGGAAGTGGCAATGTTCAACCTGTTGTGAACAAAATGATGCTCTCAAGTCCATAAGCCAACCGGAGTCCATTTCAAGACGAGCAAGAACAAAGATTATTGCTGAAAAAACTAAGAATGAGATTAAGTCATCTGGCTCTGTCAAGGTATCACGGATCTTGGAAAGCTCCATTGCAGGAAAGAAAAGATCATCTAGTAAAGGAAAACCTGCCTTGTCTCGTACAGTTCCCTCTGTTGAAAAGAAGTCGGATTCCCCTCAAAAGCATGTGTCTTGTAGCACAAAGTCCAATCATTCATCACATGGTGGATCTGTCGAAGGTATTTCACCATGTGTCAATAGTGACATTGAGAAGAAACCCAATGTGTCTTGCACAGATGCAACTGGAGACAGGAAATCAAGCTCTCCCACTAAGGAAGTCCAATCTTCTGGTAGAACTTTAGACTTGGAACCAAGTGCTGAACACTCCGATAGGAAGTCTGACTTCCCATGTAATAATGGATCTCCAGGAAACAAGCAAAATCCCCCATTGGGTCATGCCACTAAGAAAGCCTGTAAAAGGAAGCAAAACATTAACAAGGAAGACCATCTGAAGAAGTCCAGGACCAATAAGGGAAAATCTGCTGTAAACACTTCTCGTAGGCGTGTATCCAAAGCAACTTCTGCATCTCCTGAAAGTAGTAAACCCCGCCAGAAACGTAATTCTGTTGACCACCTAATTTCTGTACGCCCACTGAAGGAGGATATTGGAACAAAATCTTTAGGCATTCAGCAAAAAGATGAGGTACCTTTATTTTCTTTCTTGTTTATGCTTATTTCGGGGCTTAACTACAGGGTTCTCATTTGATTAATTTTCCCTTTTCAGAATCCAATTTCTTATGCTTATATCTTGAATTTTAGTTTATCGTAACATACTATTGAACTTTGTAATGATTTTTAAGATGTGGATGTGAATAGGAGTTGTTCTACACTGGCTTATGTAATCTATCTGTTTCTTAATTTGCGAAAGAAATGTTGGTTAATGGACCTTAACCTGGCACAGATTAAGTTTCGTTTAGCAACTTTGTTTTCTGTTTACTGTTTTTTTTCTCTGATTCTAGCATATGTAACTTAGACATGAAAACAATGTGTTGGGTATGATGATCTCGGTGTTCCAATGTGTCACCTGTCCAGTTAATTGAATATTTTAGCAGATCTATCTTATATAAATAAAGCAAGGCAAGAACATGTGATAAAAATCCCACCCTCAATCCCCTACTAGAACATAGTGCGATACTAAGCCTATTCCTCTATCAAAAGTTTCCTGTCGACCGATATAAAAAAGTCGCCCTAATTGGGCGTTGTCCTTTTTCTATGATTTATTTTTTCAATGATCATCTCTTTTGGTCGGTAAGTTGGGATTGAAAAATCTCTGTTCTTTTTCTTCTCTCTCTCTCTCTCTCTCTTGATGGATAGCAATACAATTTGTTTTGATACTCAAAAGTACAAGGGCTTAGGGAATAGAGTTCCCAATATACAATATATTTCTATTTAACCCTTTTTAGCAAGAAAGTTTGTGCTCCGATGTGTAGGGGAAAAGATGAGGGTTAAACCTCTCACCAATTCCCTAATGTTGTCAGTCAGATTCACAAGTCTTTACGGATAGTGGTCTACGGTCTACCACCTACCCACTTATAGCTTTTGCTGAGTCTCCTTCAACCACCAAGGGTCCATCAAACTTACCTTTAGAATTTTAAAAAGTTTTCAAGTGTTGAAGGACTGAATTAGTTTTTGCTTCATTTGAGTCTACTATTCCAATGGGTCTAGAAACTGTTGTCTCCCTGCGCAGCATGGAAAATGCCACCTATTTGAGCCAATCTGGGAGGTCCTAAAGCGCTCTTCAAAATTGAATTTAATCCAGTCTTCCTTTGGAATCTTCCAAGAAGATAACATTTTTACCTTTGTAGCCCAGTACAAAATATTGATACCAATTCGCTATAAAATCTATGAGTGATACTCCATGAAACTCTTCACCACTAGACACCATTCCACACAAACCTTCCAGATAACCTTTTATACTCCCAATGGTAACCTCTTACACCATAGGGACCAATAGACAAACCTAGGGAGCAGATCCACTATTTCTCTTGGGTAAACCCACTACCTATCAATATGATCCAAATGAAACTCTTAGAAAATCAAGATAAGATGCTGTAGAAAGAGGAGACAAAAAAGTACCCGTTAGAATTTTCTTTTTAGATATACGCTGATCCTCTCAAAATGACTCATCCTTCTTTGACACGTAGAATGATAGATGGTCATGGGTCCACACAGGGATGAGTTAAGGGCTGATATTTGGTGAGCATGATCTCATGGAGACCATCCTTATGAGAAAACTCAGCCCCTTCCGACATTTATAGCCTTATGAAAAGTGGATTACGAGTTGAAAAGTTTAGAGCTTCCTATTTTATTGTTAGCTTTTTGTCCACATTTTATAGGGTTGGAATTTTCAGAAAGGGCTGATTTTTTTGTGAGAAAAAATCACAAAATCATTAAATCGATCCACACATTCCACTACTTCTCTATTCATTATTTTTCCCTTTGAGCACTGGAGTCCAAATGATCATTTTGTTTCTTTTCATAAAGTAATAATTAGGCATATTGCTAGCAAGAAGAAGAGACCTAGCTACCTCCAAGAGATGGCGATTCTTCCTTTCAGAAACACCATTTTGCTGAGGAGTATAGCTACATGAATTTTGATGAAGAATCCCATGTTTAGAGAGGTAGTGTTGAAGGCCACCATACATATATTTGCCCCCCTGATCAATGTGGAGGACCTTGATATGAGCACAAAATTGTGTTTGGATCAACTTTTGAATATGTTGAAAGATAGAATGCACCTCGTCTTTGGTTTTCATGGGATAGATCCAGGTATACCTAGTGTGATCATCAACAAAGCTAACAAAGTATCGAAAGCCAAAAGAAGTAACAGGAGCAGGGCCCCGAACATCAGAATGCATAATATCAAAAGGGAAAGAACTACGATTTCCGCTGGAGGGATAAGATGAACAACAATGTTTAGCGAGCTCACAAATTTCACAATGCAAGTCAGACATATGTACAGACGTAAACAAATCAAGAAATAAATGTTTCAAATACTGAAAAGAGACATTACCAAGACGGGCATGCCAACACAAAACAGACTCCAAATTGAGTCGACTACTACTCCGACGAGATTGCAATGATGTGGCTTGTGGGGGGCTCAACGAGTCGTCCATCCAAGAGGTAGAGGCCATTCGCCTCATGTCTACCAATCGTCATCCTCGTATCCAGGTCTTGGAAGACGCATGAAGAAGGAAGAATGTAACACTACAATTTAAGCATCTAGTAAGGGCACTAACAGATAATAAATTGGAAGTGAACTTCGAAACATGTAAAACTGAGGATAAGAAAAGTTGGGAAGAGGGATTAACAATCCCTTTCCTAGCCACTAGAGGTAGAACACCATCAGGACCTTTAACTTTATCTCTATCCGTACCCACAGAATACGAATAAAATAAGGACATACTTGTCATGTGGTCGGAGGCACCTAAATCAATGACCCAGGTAAGATTGGAAGAAGTAGACACATGATGGGCAATGTAAATGGTACCTGACTGAGCAAAGGAAGATGTGGAAGTGCTAGAAGTACCTTCGAGCTAAACAAGGAATCAACATAGGTTTTCGATCTTGGTCGGCTGGATAGGCATATTAGAGGGAGAGGAACTCTGAGTAGTCACATGCAAAGACAGCCATGTGGTGGTGTCGGAAGATGCACTGACAGGAGTCTTTGTGGTAACACTATGAGCCGCAGGAGCCACTGAGCGAGGTGGACGACCGTGCAATTTCCAACACTTGGCCTTTACATGTTCAAGATGGCCACAATAGTCACACTTGGGCCGGGCTCGATCAGAAAACTTCCCAACAGGGGAAGGAGATGTCATAGGAGTGAAGGAACAATTCTTATGGGAGCGTTGCAGAGCAGTAGTAGACACGATGGCAGATCAAGTTGGGATTGAGGCTGGTGCTATGACACTTCGTCGGTCCTCCTCACTTTGAACATAGGAGTACACTTGACTTAGAGAGGGAAATGTGTCATGGCTAAGGATTTGAATCCAGGCTAACTCATACTCCGAGTTGAGCCCTACTAGAAACACGAAGATCTGTGTTTCCTCAACTAGTTTCCGGTACTTGACGACGAAGAGGGTGCTAGTACAATTAGGCTGGAAGGTGTGATACGTCTGACAAGCCGTGCCCCAAATCTCTTTGGTTGTATGTAGGAACAAGAAGCCTCGACTAATATGAGGTTGCATAGAGTTGAGAAGCCAAGACATAACCGTGAGGTTCTCAGTCTCCCACTTCTCAAACAATGGTTCATCTGGCGTTTACGGCTTAGTAATTCGCGCTGTGATGTACCCTAACTTCCCACAGCCCCCGATATACATCTTGGAAGCCTGAGACCATTCTAGGTAGTTCTTTCCATCTAACTTGACAGAAGTAATTTGCAATCCAGGATTCTAGAATCCTATTTGAGTCATATAAGGCCCCCGGCACTACTCAAGGTCGCCTCTGTACTCGTTATGGATCCTTCGGTATCCCCACC
This sequence comes from Euptelea pleiosperma, assembly GCA_035048495.1. Taxonomy (NCBI): domain Eukaryota; kingdom Viridiplantae; phylum Streptophyta; class Magnoliopsida; order Ranunculales; family Eupteleaceae; genus Euptelea; species Euptelea pleiosperma. The sequence goes on from CM068541.1 coordinate 31,951,812, forward strand.
AGTAGACATGATTAACCAATATCAAAAAAAAAACCAAGAGGAAGTTCATAGTACACACACACGAACCCTCAACAACCGGAAATAAGTACTCCACAAGGGTTTAGAACCCAAACAAGTGCAAAATAAGCATGGATTAGGCCTTGAAGGGATCGATTCATCTCCAAAAAATCTCAACGAAGGAAATGAACTGAGAAAAAGGATTATAGATCCAAAACAAACCCTACAACCCTTTGTGATAGGGTAATACCCAAATCGCAAGGCTGGGCACATACACTATAGGTGCCGGCGGTCTCCAGCACCTCAAAAACTTCACGGATTGGAGTGGGTTTGTTTTGGAAGATAGGTAACCAAATAGGGAGCTAAAACGAAGCAACAAACAGTGACAAAAGTGTCTTCACAGATCGGGAGATGAAGAGAAAAAAATGAAAAATACATTAATCTTTGAATATTCCACATAAGTCTATGAAAAGGCCCCAAAAAATTCTAAAACAATCACCATTAAATCCGGAAAAATGTGCTCTATCAAGAGGTAGAGCTCCAGAACCAGGTGTCTGTCTCTGTAGTCAAGGCGCGTGCCTCAGGCTCCAGGCATACCTAAAGCGCCTTAGAAGGGTCAAGGTGAGGCGCGTTTAGTAAGGCGCGCGCCTCACTAAAATACATGTTTTTTTGTAAAATTTTTGTTCTTTGGCCTATTATATTAAACATCGGTGTGATAGGAGAGATACAATTGAACCTATCACATTGAAAGACATTGATGAAAGCAATGAATGACTACTTGGGAGATGGAAATAGAAGGTGGAGTAGCAGAAAATGAATTGGTGTTTGAGGATAATAGCTTGACATGGAGTGTTGTTGCGAGAGTTGGTGAATCAACATCCAATACTAGATCACGATCAAGGTCAAGAGTAAGAGCAAGGGCTTTAATAAGGGAGCCGGAAGAGGAAGATGCCAATTCGGAGGAGACAGAAGAAGAATATATTGAGGATGCTAACACATCTGATGATGATGGGATGAAGCTAATGATTATATTTTAAATGATGGTGATGTTAACTAGAACTAATTGTGGGCTATTTGAAATTTTGAACATTTGCTATCTTATATGTTTTATGGTTTTTTGGTTACTTGTTTTGTATTAGATAATGACAATGTTAACTAGAATTGCTTTTGGGTTACTAGAGATTTTCGATATTTGCTATCTTTTATGTTTTATGGCCTAATGATTACTTATTTTGTTATTGTATGATGTTAGTTTTCTTTATTTTTTTATATTTCTTATAACTTTTAATATTGCGCCTCGCTTCAATCAGGCGCGTGCCTTGCCTTGCGCCTCAGGCGCTAGAGGTCCTAGCGCCTTAAGTGCGCCTTACGCCTTTAACTACCTTGGTGTCTGTACGACCGCTGACGTCAACCGTACAGCCTGAGGACATCATCAACTTCTTGAAGTCCCTTTGATTTGCTCCGGCTAGTGAGATTGCTTCTAAAGTCATGGAAAGGTTTGCTCTGATACCAATTTGAATTTAGGGTTAGGGTTTCAAGCAAGGAAGAAGAAGATAAAGAGAGGAAGAGAGGAAGAGAGCATGTGTGTATTCCACATGACTCTAAACTTCTTATCTATATTAAAAACTTTACATGGACCCAAATGCCCTTACAATATAAAGGGGTCCCTTGTAACATAAAGGGTAACAAAGATAAGGTCAGATTTTGGGAAGATGAATTGTGCAAAATAGGAAGACAAGGTTATATTTGCCCCGAACATTATAGTTAGTTCCTACCAAGAACCTTTTAGTCATGCCCTCACGCATCTTGCACTTTAAGACTCCTTATCAGCTCCTTAATCCTGATTTCTCCGTGTTTGTTGTACCTCCTCGTGTGTTTGGTTGTGTATGTTATGTTCACATTTTGGGTCTCAACTGCACTAAGTTAGATGCCAGTGCTCTCAAGTGCGTCTTTCTTGGGTATTCCCCTTCCCACAAAGGATATAAATGCTTTCAACCTTCTTATGGGAAGCGGTTTACCTCTATGGATGTCACTTCTCATGACTCTACTTTTTTTGCCCTTGCCTCTCTTCAGGGTGAGAGAAGTGATGAAGGGAGGCTTTCTTCATCTTCCAATGTTCCTCTCTCGGTTCCTCTCCCTGGTACTCCGTCACCTCCCACTCTTCTGGTGGAGCCTGGCCGACCTACTACGGGATCTGATGGCAGTCCTGGTGGTGATGCTCAAGGAAAACTTAAAGTCTATCACAGAAGAGGGAAAGCTACAATTGATCCATGTCCAGTTGTACACGTCGTACCATCCTTGGACCTAGGTAATCATTTACCCTCTGAGCCTATTGTATCTTTACCCTTACCGCCTGCTACTGATGATCTTCCTATTGCTCTTAGAAAGGGTATGAGGAGCTGTACTCAACACCCTCTAAGCAACTTTGTCTCGTATGAGTTTTTGTCTCCATCCTACAGGTCCTTCGTTACTTCATTGTCGACCACTCCTATACCTTCATCTGTGTCAGAGGGACTTCAACACCCTAAGTGGAAGGATGCCATGGTTGAGGAGATGCGGGCCTTATAAAAGAATTAGACTTGGGAATTGGTGGATTTGCCTAGAGGAAAAAAACCAGTAGGATGCAGATGGGTGTACACAGTCAAATGCAAGGCAAATGGATCTGTTGAGAAGTACAAGGCAAGACTGGTAGCAAAATGATATTCACAGACATATGGCATTGACTATGTAGAGACATTTGCTCCAGTGACAAAGATGAACTCGATACAGGTGCTCATATCTCTTGGTGCTAACCAGTTGTGGCCTTTACATTAGTTGGATGTGAAGAATGCATTTCTTCATATAGACTTACAAGAGGAGGTGTACATGGTTCCTCCCCCATGATTCACACTAGTTGAAGATGATAGTAAAGTGTGCAGACTAAAGAAGTCCCTGTATGGGTTAAAGCAGTCTCCCAGAGCGTGGTTTGAAAGGTTCACTCTGGTAATAAAGAACCTAGGCTATACTCATAGCCAAGCTGATCACACCTTGTTCGTGAAGCACAATGGGAAGAACACCACTGTTCTCATTGTCTATGTGGATGACATCATTATGACTAGGAATGATGATGAAGAAGTTATAAAGCTGAAGAGGAATCTTGCTGATGCGTTTGAGGCAAAGGATCTAGGACCCCTAAAGTACTTTCTAGGCATAGAGGTTGCAAGATCAAGTCAGGGGATCTTCATCTCCCAAATGAAGTACGTCCTAGATCTATTTAAAGACTATGGAAAATTAGGGGCTAGGCCTGTGGACACTCCTATAGAGCAGAAACGCAAGTTGGGTGAGACAAGTGGTGAGTTACTGAAAGATGTTGCGAGCTTTCAACGATTAGTAGGGAGATTGATTTATCTCTCCCTGACTAGACCAGATATTGCATATGATGTCAGCGTGATCAGCCAGTATATGCACTCACCTAGGGACATCCACTTAGAGGCATCACACAAGGTTTTGAAGTATTTCAAATTTGCCCCTGGCGGAGGTCTTCTTTTCAACAAAAATGGTCACATGAGAGTGGAATCGTATACTGATGCAGACTGGACAGGTGCCAAGGATGACAGGAGAACCACTATATTTGAGAGTTTAAGCCTCTTTGTATTTGTGGTCCTCTACTTTGCCAGAGTTTCGAGGATACTTTTTTGATGCTTTTGTGTTTAGATTGGAAGAGATATTGCTAGGATCTTCCCTTGTTTGATTGGTTCTCTGTTCGGTTTAGCAGGTATCTTGTCTTGAGATCCCCTTTGTATTTCGTTTTGGGCCTTTGCCCCCTTTTAATATCAAATCCAACTTATCAAAAAAAAATAAAATCATCCCACCAAGTTGGTTCTTGGTACAAGTGATCTCATAGGTGGGACCTCTGATGGGTCCAACCTTGTGTGCATGTGGGACACGTTCAGTTATGAGGACATAACACGTTCTTAAGGCTATGTGACTGACGCATACCTATCAAACAATCCCATCAAGTTGGCTCTTGGTATGAGAGATCTCCTAGGTGGGACCTTTGAGTGCTAACAAGAATTTCAGTGGTGACAAAGCTCCCGGTCTTGATGGTTTCACGCTTGCTTTCTTTAAGACGTGTTGGGGTGTTGTGAGAGAGGGCTTCTTGCGTATGATTAAGGAGTTTGAGGAGGAGGTGTATCTTGACAGGTAATCTAACAACACATTTGTCACTCTTATTCCTAAGAAGGAATGGGCTGATTCGTTAAGTGACTTCTGGCCTATTAGTCTCGTTGGTAGCACTTATAAGATCTTAGCCAAGATGCTAGCCTCGAGAATGAAAGAAGTCTTGAGCTCGATTATTCCCCCCTACCAAGGCGCTTTTGTGAGGGGTAGACAACTCCACGATGGTGTCCTGATTGCCAATGAATGCATCGATTCCATAGTTCGAGATAGGAGGGGTGGTATCCTTTACAAGATTGTCATGGAGAAGGCTTTTGATCATGTGGAATGGAATTTGGGGCGAGATGGAGGAATTTGATCAAGACTTGTATTTCTTTCACCTCGTTCTTCATTCTTGTTAATGGTTCTCCTGCTGGGTTCTTTTCTAGTTTCAGAGGCTTAAGGCAAGGCGACCCTCTCTCCCCTTTTTTTTGTGGTGGCTGTTGGAGCCCTTGGGAGAATGACTTGCAAAGCTGTGAATGGTGGGTTTTTGGAAGGGTTCCAAGCTGGCAACAATGGTCCTATGATCTCTCTTCTTCAATTTGTGGATGACACGATGTTTTTCTTGGATGCTTCCCATAGTCAGCTTAGATATCTCAGATGCATTTTGAGGCTACTTCGGGTCTTCGGGTCAATCTTTCAAGAGTGAGGTCCTAGGCGTGGGAGATATACCTACCTTGAGAGAGTTGGCGACTAGCTTGGGTTGCAAGGTCCGGCTGATTCCCTCTACCTACCTCGGGATTCCCTTGGGGGCTAGGTATAAGTGCAAATCTATCCGGGGTCCCATGGTGGAGAGATTTGGGAGGAGGCTTGTCGGGTGGAAGGAGAGGCATATGTCGAAAGGTGGGAGAATCACACTCATCAAGAGTACCCTTTCTAGTCTTCTTATCCACTTTCTCTCCCTCTTTTGTATCTCGGCTTGTGTTGCTCTTAGTTTGGAAAAGCTTATGAGAGAATTTCTTTGGATTGGGAAAGGGGGTGCTCATAAGTTTCATCTTGTCAAGAGGGAGAACATCTGTATATCCAAAGAGTCAGGAGGGTTGGGCTTCATGCATCTTCGTGATACGAACGTGGCGCTTCTTGGGAAGTGGTTGTGGAGATTCGGAATAAAGGAAGAGTCTTTGTCGTGTATGGTTATTGGTGGCAAATTTGGAGTTAGTCAAGATGGTTGGAGTAGTTTCCATGTTCTTTCTTCTTATGGTGTTAGCATGTGGCTTGTCATTGTCAATACGCAAGTGAAATTTGGTGAAGGTCTCTCTTGAAGGTGGGAAAGGGAGACAAGATTCACTTTCGGGATGATCCATGGTGCGGGGACGATCCTCTCCATGTCTTCTTTCCTAACCTGTACTCTTTATTGGACTGCCAAGGTGCTTTGATCCGGGATTGTATCGACATGGGGGATGGTCCAGCAGCTTGGAACTTTGGCTTCAGAAGAAACATGAATGATGGGGAGATGGATAGTATGGCTTCACTCTTAGTTTGGGTGGGTGATGTTCCTTATTTTATCCATGGAGTCGGATAGGAAGGTCTGGAGGTGGGATCCAAAGGGCACTTTTTTAGTTAGTTCCATCTTCTTGCACTCCTCTCCTGTGGGCACTGAGTATTTTCCAGCCTCCTTCGTTCAGGGAGCTCCTATCCCATCGAGAATGAAGTTCTTCATATGGATTGCCATCCTGGAGAAGATTTTGACAGTGGACCACCTGATTAGTAGGGGGATGATGATGCAGAACAGATGCGCTCTATGCAAGTCTAATGCAGAGTCCGTGGATCATGTCTTTATTCATTGCAGATATACCTATGAGGCGTGGTAGGTATTTTTCGAGATGTTTGGCATCTCCTTCGTGGTTCCTCAACATGTGAGCGGTCTTTTCCAAGGGGGATCATCTGACGCCTTTGTAGGTTAAGGGAGATACCTTTGGCGTGCTCTTCCCTTTGCTATCCTATGGGCCATATGATGGAAAGATCTCAGATTTTTGAAGAGCATGAAGTTTTCGTCCCCGAGTTGGTTTTGAGAGTCAAGGCTTTCCTTTATCTCTGGTCCTCCATCTCCTCCGAGTTTGGAGGTTGTTTTTTTGATTCTTTTGTTTTTAGATGGGAGGATCTGTCAGGCGTCTGTAGCCTCCTCCCTTGAGAAGCTGTTTGAGCCTTTGTTTCTTGTTCTAGCGGGGTTTTCCCCTTTTTAATACAATTTACTTGTCGATCATAAAAAAAGGTGGGACATCTGATGTGTCCAACCCTGTGTGCAAGTCGGACACATGCCGTCACAAGGATATAACATGTCCTTAAGGTTATGCGACCAACGGATTCCTACCAAACCAAAGGGAAATTTTTCGAAGATTACAGTAGGATTTTTTGTGGAGCAGAATGTTGAGCAATTAAGGAACAGCATGTTCAAATAATGAGCATAGCCGAGATGAGGTGGAAATGAATGAGTAGAAAGACTAGGAAAGCTAAAAGCCAGCAAAGATTGCATCTGAGAGAATTAGTAGTAGTAGCCCCAATAGGTAGTAAAATAGAGAAGAGTTGATTGAGATGGTTTTCATGTCAGAAAAAGATCAATGAAGGCATGAGTGAGAATGAACTTGACGGTTGAAGTCTCTAAAAGGGCAATGGTGTCCAAAACGGATGTGGATTGAGAAGGTGAGAAAGATTCGAAGACATATGTTAACAGAATATACAGCTTTACTAATAATTGGAAGGAGGAAACAGATTCACGTTGCCGCCCCCAAATAATTGGAAAGGCATTGACAATGATGATGGTATGTTGTTAGGGCTCTCTGTTCTGGCTTTGCACTGGTTAACTACGAAGACTTTTGGTGTCTGTCCGACATGTATTTCTGAGATGTGTCTGACACATCAATTTTCTTTTTAAATGGAGTATATCATTGTTTGTTAATTCTAGCATACGTATATACACTTGTTCACTTCATCTAACAACCATAATGTGAAACTATATTGAGACTGCATCAAGTAGTTTTCACTTCATTACAATGTGTTTTTCTGTTGTATTGCAAGCCTATTTTGATGCAATGCATGCTCTAGATTCCTACTTGAGCAATGCATGCTCTAGTTTTCACTTCATTACAATATATTCGTATTGCCGCATAAGTTGAGATCTGTTATCCATGCTTGCTTGTAAGAAAATATCACTCTGGTTTAATCATGGCTTTTCTATCCATTTCCTTTTGTTGCCAGGGGTTCCCTGAGGAAACATCACACTCATCACATGATTTAGATGAACTAGGAGGTAAAGTAGATAAAACAATGACATGTGAAGGAAATGTTCCGGACGAAGTTCAACAGGTAATAGACTCTATAATATATATTCTTTGCATTTACATATATTAGTATGTTTCTGCTTGGATTGTTGATGGCCTTTGAATTGAATCTCTTTAGTTCAAAGTTATGTTCTAAGGTTTTCCAATGTGTTCAATCTGTTATGCCTCATTACTATACTTACACATTCATCTCCTAACAGGTTGATCGGATTCTGGGGTGTCGAGTGCAATGTAGTGACACAATATCTTCACATATCAGTCAACCAAAGAGATTTTCAGCTTATCTCACACATGCTGCATCTGAGAATAACTCTACAAGGGTTGCAAGTGACCTGGCCTCTCAAGATTTACTCATTCCCGAAAATCACGATGGATTAGACAATCCTGCTGGAAATAGAGTTTTAGATGTGAAGGATGCTGATGTTCTCCTTGAAGATGGTTGTCATAGTGCTATGAACCAAATTGATATGGGAAAGAGTATTGAGAATGATATTAGAGGGGATAAAATACATCTCTACAGAAGATCTGTGGCCAAAGAATGTATAGAAAGGGATGCTATTGGTTCAACAGGGAGATTTTTAAAGTCTCAAGGTCTTACAGATGTGAATAGTGTAGTTCAAGGTGAATCTGTTGTAAATACAGATACGGTAGAAAGTACTGAAAAGATAGTGACGGAAGAAAATACTGACGCTGAGCGTGTTAATTTGTGCATTCATGGTACTTGTCCAGTGTCAGAAACCTGTGAAACACCTCTCTCTCTTAATAGAGACACAAAAGATGCAGACATGAAGATGAGACTAAATAGTAGTGCAGAAAACAAGATTCAGGAGTCAATCTTGGAGAACTCTACACCCTCAGATAGAGACACTGTCTTGTATGAATTTTTAGTCAAGTGGGTTGGGCAATCTCACATTCATAATACTTGGGTTTCTGAATCCCAACTGAAAGTTCTAGCGAAGAGGAAACTAGAGAACTACAAATCAAAGTACGGAACTGCAGTGATAAATATTTCTGAGGACCAGTGGAGCCAGCCACAGAGAGTGATTGCTGTTCGTGATTCTAAGGATGGTACTACCGAAGCTTTTGTCAAATGGGCTGGTCTCCCTTATGATGAATGCACGTGGGAAAGATTAGATGAACCTACTGTTGAAAAGTCTTCACATCTGATTGCTGAGTTTAAGCACTTTGAACGCCAAACATTGGATAAGGATGCTGCAAATGATGACCTTCCGAGGAGTAAGGGTAATTTTCAACAAAGTGAGATAGTTTCTCTCATAGAGCAACCTAAGGAGCTCAAAGGAGGTTCGCTGTTCCTGCATCAGCTAGAAGCTTTGAATTGGTTGCGTAAGTGCTGGCATAAATCTAAAAATGTGATCCTTGCTGATGAGATGGGGCTAGGGAAAACTGTATCCGCTTGTGCTTTTATTTCATCATTAAATTTTGAGTTCAAAGTTAGGTTGCCTTGTCTTGTCTTGGTTCCGCTTTCCACAATGCCTAACTGGCTTGCTGAGTTTGCGTTATGGGCCCCTAATTTGAATGTTGTGGAGTATCATGGGTGCGCGAAAGCAAGATCGATAATTCGTCAGTATGAATGGCATGCCAGTGATCCAGATGGGTTAAATAAGAGGTCTGCGTCATACAAATTTAATGTTCTTTTGACTACTTATGAGATGGTGCTTGCTGACTCCTCTCATCTCCGTGGAGTTCCCTGGGAGGTTCTTGTTGTTGATGAGGGGCATCGTCTGAAGAACTCAGGAAGTAAACTTTTCAGTTTGCTCAACACGTTTTCTTTCCAACACCGTGTATTGTTGACTGGCACACCTCTGCAGAACAACATAGGTGAGATGTATAACTTGCTAAATTTCTTGCAGCCTGCTTCATTCCCTTCTCTGTCATCATTTGAAGAGAAGTTTAACGATCTTACGACTGCGGAAAAAGTGGAGGAACTGAAGAAACTTGTTGCTCCTCATATGCTTCGAAGACTTAAAAAGGACGCTATGCAAAATATCCCCCCTAAGACAGAACGCATGGTTCCTGTTGAGTTATCATCCATCCAGGCGGAATACTACCGTGCAATGCTGACAAAAAACTACCAGATTTTACGAAACATAGGAAAGGGGGTTGCTCAGCAGTCAATGCTAAATATCGTCATGCAGCTCCGAAAGGTCTGCAATCATCCATACCTCATACCAGGTACTGAGCCTGATTCCGGATCAGTAGAGTTCCTTCAGGAAATGCGAATAAAGGCATCAGCCAAGCTGACTCTGTTGCATTCGATGCTTAAGCTGTTATCTAAGGATGGTCATCGTGTCCTTATATTTTCACAGATGACAAAGCTTCTTGATATCCTTGAGGATTACTTGACTGTAGAATTTGGGCCCAAAACATTTGAAAGGGTGGATGGTTCAGTATCAGTGGCAGACCGTCAGACTGCAATTGCACGATTCAACCAAGACAAAAGTCGCTTTGTCTTCCTGTTATCCACACGCTCTTGTGGCCTTGGGATCAATCTGGCTACTGCCGACACTGTCATCATTTATGATTCTGATTTCAATCCACATGCTGATATTCAAGCCATGAATCGGGCTCATCGAATTGGACAGTCAAAAATACTTTTGGTGTACAGGCTCGTTGTTCGTGCTAGTGTTGAGGAGCGCATCTTACAGCTCGCAAAGAAGAAGCTTATGCTTGATCAGCTTTTTGTGAACAAGTCGGAATCTCAAAAAGACGTGGAGGACATTCTACGTTGGGGAACCGAAGAACTTTTTAGTGATTCGGCTGGTGTGACTGGAAAATGTACAACTGAAAATTCCAGCAACAAAGACGAAGCAAGTACAGACACTGAACATAAGCATAGAAGGAGGACTGGTGGCTTGGGGGATGTGTACAAAGATAGATGTACAGATGGCAGTACAAAGATCGTGTGGGATGAAAATGCAATTTTAAAATTGCTTGATCGTTCAAACCTTCAGTCCGGGTACTCTGAAAGTGCTGAAGGAGATTTGGATAATGATATGCTTGGTTCAGTAAAGGTAAATTTAAGATCTTTCTCTGTTGCTGTTTTAACATGCACAATCTGCATTGTTCTTTGGCTTTCACTGATAATTCTTTGTGCATGGATTTGTCAGATGTTTTTTGATGGTATTCATTTGGGTTTATAACAAAGCCTGATTCATCATTTATTTGATTTAGAAAATATTTTTGAACCCAGTTGCTCATTCCCTCATCATTTTTAATTGAAATATATATCCAGAACAATTGAAACTTCTAAAACATTTGGTTATGTGAAACTGATTTGATGGAGTTGATGACTATAGGGTCTGTTTTACCAAAATCTCTGTTTTGGACCCACATGCTGATATTCAAGCAATGTTCTTGTGCACGGTCATTTCCTGATAAGTTGGTGGGTCTACCCATCTCAACTTGACACACGTACATGGAGATAGTGGTGTGATGTTACCAAAGAATAGGGTCACCTTATTCTTTTGATTTCTTGTGAATGTGGTCACACACTTTAATGAGGCAATTGAAAACCATGGTGAGGTGAGGATCTTATTGCAAGTTCCCTACACCTGAAGGTGGTACATGCTTGTGCGAGAAACCTGCCGGCCTGCCATGTTAAATAACTCCCGCATTCTCATTGTTGTTAGTTGTTACTATTATCATCAGTCTTAGTTTTTCTACGTAGCAAACATCTATAAGTGCGGTGATCAAGGGATAAAACAATAATTATTGAAACAAATAAAAGCAATACTTTGTCCCACCTAAATCAATGTACATAGTGATAGTAATATATTTTTCTGGTTAGGCTTAAAATGTTGATTTTGGTGGTGTCAGCTCAATCTTGTGTTTTGTCCTGCACAACATTTAGTCACGTGGACTCTTTTATGTTATTTATTTTTTATTTTTGACAAGTCTTGTGGACAATATCCTATATCATGAAATGAATATTGCAAGATTTAATAACTTTATTTACTGTTTCTGCTATATTGATGGGGATTTTATCTTGTTCTTAGCTTAGTCCCAAATTTATTTCTACCGACTCCCTCTGCGATCTCTTCATAATTCTGAAGGAGATTTATCTAATCCACGACGTGCCAAATATAGCTTAGTTGTTGTCTTATTTAGGGCACTAGGGGAACGCCACGTGCGATGCACGTGCACCTTACACGTGGCACACTCGTAGAGATCATTGGCCGTATCAATGTTTGGCCCATCCCTAGGTGGACCTATATGCAAAAAATCAGCCTGATTAGTGGTTTTTAAGGTTTTATTGGTTTGACTGGAGTCATTTTCATGGTTTGATTTTTAACCATAGATTTCAAGAATTATTTGGGGTATTCAGATCCAAAGGTTTGAAATCACTAATCTGACTGATATTTGGTATATAGGTCCACCTAGGGATGGGACAAACATCCATAAGGTCAGTGGTCTCTAAGAGTGTGCCACGTGTCTTATACTATTGTCCCTCATCAATGATGATGAGGGACGTGGGCGTGCCGGACAACCTGAAGTGTAAAGGGGCATTTAATGGGGGAAGGTTTTGCCTTTGGCTGATTTCTGAAATGGTCCAAAGTTTTTTTTTTTTTATACTTTTGTGTGGGCGTGCCCCAACTTCTCGCTTTATAATAGTAATAGATAATGGTTATTTTAGGGCATAATGGTTATGTAAAGGTCATCCCTGTTGTTCCTTTTCATGTTCTTTTGTCAGTTAACTAAACCACTTAATGGAACTGATATTACAAAGCCAATCTAATACTTTGTTCATTTGTGTTTCATGGTTTGAATGTTTCCTAATCATCTATGCGATCAGTCGCTGGAATGGAATGACGAGTCAACTGATGAACAAGGAGGAGCTGAATTGCCACCTGTTGTGGCTGGTGATGTCAGTGTACAAAATTCTGAGAAGAAAGAGGATCATTTGGTTAATGTTACTGAAGAAAATGAATGGGACCGACTTTTGCGTATGAGGTCAGCAGTTACTCCTCATGGCAACTCTCTTTTCTTTATCATAGTTTTCAGTCGATTGGAGTATCACTGTTATACCTGCTTGTGTCATATGTTTAGAGTTCTACTCAGAATTCCCCATGTTAATAAACAATTCGTAGAAGATAGTCCTGAAAGCAAGTGGAGTGATACTCTGCCCCTAAATCAATTAGAACTTTATAATCAGGATTAGATTATGTTACACGTTCCCCTCACATAAAAAAGAAGAAAAAGAAGGAAATAATTATATTATGTATCAATCATATCATAATATTAAATAATGTAAGCAAATATTTGATGAAAGTATAAAACTCAAACCCCGGGTACATAAAAATGGAAGTGCAGCATATATGATATACCTCAAAAATCACCAATAGAGGCAACATAGTAAATACTAAAAAGAAAGCATGCTTTAGGAGGGTTTTTTTGTTAGGGGTGGGGGAGTCCCATATATATAACGAATCCCGTCCTGTTTTCTGTGGGTTTCTCCCTATTTAATGCATATATATATATTAGATACTTATCAAAAAAAAAAAAAATATATGTATATATTAGGGGAATGCGGGGTCAAAAGTTCAGAAGATTTTATATATTGACAATTGGTAAAGAGGCTCTAACAGAGGTATAAACACTGACCACTTATGAGAACAGTTGGAGGACTCTCCTACTGTAGCCTCCAATGGATAGATGTCATTGTAAGATCTTGATGTAGCACTTTGCTAGTTTTATGACCTCTCCAGTAAACTTTCTAGTCTTTTGATGTTGCACAACGTCACCCCCATTTGAGAATAGAACTATTATTTTCTACAAGCTGTACCACATAAATGAAATCTACAAAAAGATGAGTTACATGATAAATATCCAAAACAAGTCTGAGCAACAGATGAAGTAGCACTATTAACTTATGACAACTGTTGGATTAGGTTATTTGGTTTACCTTTGCACTTGTGGAGCTTATTGACAGGCAATCAGAGATCTATGCTTAGATTTCACTAGATTTGATCAAGCAACCATGGAGCTTAATTGTGTGAAGCGAGCTCGTATTTTAGTTAGATCAAATGGGGATGTTCCAACTCCATAAATATCTTGATCCACTATATTGTGTACTGTTTATGTGGTCAGAAGAGTAGTCAGTAACCAGAGGTGCTCCATCAGATACTAGGGAGGGTGCGGATGTCGGTAGTGTTTCTGATTTGGCTTCTTTGCTTGGAAGAACAGGTTTTAATGGGGATGAGGCTCTTTGAAGTTTCGAGAGCGGGATGTTGAAGATGATTACATGGAAGAGGGTCTGTCCCACATGCTTGATGACGATGATATTTTATATGAACCCCAAAAGGGACTTTATTCCAATGTGGAGTAGGGCTGGACAAAAGTTTGGAATAAATATTGAATTAGAGCTTTCAGTTGTCTAGAGAGATGTGACGCAAGGGCTATCAAGGTTCTTACAAGCAAAGGGAAACGTCTCAAATTTTTGTAATCAAATTCGGAAAAGGCTGCAATGAACAGTGGGTGTCAGTGAAAGGACGGTCATCAGTTTTTCGATGCTTTGAACCATTATAGAGGTAAAAGGTTACAAATGGAGAAGGAAAGGGGCATATTGATCAAGCATATGGGCTTAGCCGACCGACATGTCTACGTAGAGATGATGTTCAATAGTAATTTTCGACCGTAATAGTGGGGCCTATGGTAGGAGTAAAGAGGTCAGATAAATTTTTTCGAAGATAATGATTACAACTAGGGGTGTCAACGATATTTGATATTAATTGTTACCGATTGTCTTGATTATGGGACTAGCTATTTCAGAACTAGATCCAAAAAGACCCGAAACTAAAGTGTATAATAGGATGGTACTCGTACCAAACTGGAACTGAAAACGATACGACTTGGAGCATACAAGATCCCATCGTAACACAAACAATTCATCTTCCCAGTACGGGCATTGAAGTTTGGGAATATACCTCTTCCAGTGAGGGTAGATCCCCTCGATTGCCCAGGATTTGAACCCTAGCCAGCTCATACTTAAGATTGAGCCCTGAAAGGAACTCAAAGACCCGATTCTTTCACATACTATTGATAACTGGTGATGTTCTCTGAATTAGTTGGGTGGAAGGCGTGGTAGTGATCCAACTCCTCAGACATGCTCCGAAGGGTGGCAAAGTAATCGAAAGAGACTTCTCCTACTGAAGGCGAGAGATGTTCTGTTTAAGCTGGCAAGCTTGCCTAATATTTTGCGGCTGTAAGTACGTCTTCCGTGCAGATTCCCAAATCTCATGAGTAGTACGCAAGAAAAGGAAGCCATGACTGAAATGGGATTGCATGGAGCTGACGAGCCAAGACATCACAGTGAGGTTTTCCATCTCCCATTTCTTATACAGTGGATTGTCGGGTGTTGCAGGTTCAATAACATGACCCGTAAGATAACCCATCTTCCCACGGCCACCTATGAACATCCTGGCTTCCTGTGACTACTCTAAATAATTTTTTCCATCTAATTTCACTGTCGTAATCTGCAATCCAGGGTTTTCCAAGACAGATGGAGGCACCATAGACCCTCTGTCACGGCTAGAGGTGGCTTCCGTACTCACTGTGGACTCTCCAAGATTCCCTTCAGTAGACATAGCTACACCAAGGCAGAACACAGGACACGAAGATGGCTGGCGACAACCCAAACACTAACTTGGGGTAGATCTGAGTGGACTACAAGAAATGTTTAATGCTTGACAAGATAGCTTTGATAGACAAGAAGGAGGAAGGGGCTATCCTGTCTTCGGAAGAGCAGAGGTAGAGAACTAATTTGAAGGGGGAGTATCTGCATTTGGTAAAGATGGAAGAAATCAGTTGGAAGCAGAAGTCTAGGATCAGATGGCTCAAGGAGGGAGACCATAATACGAAGTTCTTTTACAAGGTGGCCAATGCCAACAGAAGGCGGAATTATATCTCTCGTCTCCGGATCGAGGGAGATACTAAGGAGGATGAAGAAAGCATTAGAAAGGGGGTGGTGGAGTTCTACTCAGACATGTATACTGAGAAGGTTTCCTACAGGCCTTTATTGGAGGGGCTTCAATTCGATAAAATCAGTTTGGAGGACAGAGAAAGGCTGGAGAGACCAATTTCTGAGGAGGAGGTGGTCCATGTTCTTTCCGTGTTGGCCCACGATAAGGCCCCTGGGCCAGATGGTTTCACTATAGCCTTTTACAAACAGTGCTGGGAGGTCATTGGTGCGGATTTTATGAAGATGGTGGTGGAATTTCAAGAAGGTTTCTTGGACTACCCCTCCAACAGTACTTTTTTAGCCATGATCCCAAAGGTAACGGGAGCAGAGGACATCACGGACTATCGCCCAATCAGCCTAGTGGGTAGTGCCTACAAAATCTTAGCAAAGGTCCTTGCTTTGAGATTTAGAGAAGTCCTTGACTCAGTGATATCCCCCAATCAAGGCGCGTTTGTAAGAGGGCGTCAAATTCTCGACGGAGTCCTTATTGCTAATGAATGTATCGATTCGAGAATTAAATCAGGTCAACCGGGAATAGTTTATAAGGTTGATATGGAAAAGGCATATGACCACGTCAATTGGGGTTTTCTTGATTACCTCCTTGGGAGGATGGGTTTCGGAGTTAGATGGAGAAAGTGGATTTGGAAGTGTATCTCGTCGGCCTCCTTCTCTATCCTAGTCAATGGCTCTCCTGCGGGATATTTCAAGAATACAAGAGGGTTGCGCCAAGGCGACCCTCTATCCCCCTTCTTATTTATTGTGGTGGCGGAGGCATTAAGCCGTATGATATCTAAAGGGGTAATCTTGGGAGAGATGGAGGGCTTTGGTGTGGCCTCGGGGGCTCCTTGTATATCCCATCTTCAATTTGCCGATGACACTCTCGTATTCCTAACTCCGGACTTTTCTCAGTTGAGATTCCTTAAAGGTATCTTGCTTTGCTTTGAGGCGGTTTCGGGCCTTCGGGTGAATCTCAACAAAAGCAAATTATATGGTGTTGGAGAAGTCGATAATCTGGAAGGCTTGGCTAACATCATGAATTGCCGCATCGATAAATTTCCATCCACATACTTAGGTCTTCCTTTGGGGGTAGCTTATAGGTCCAAGGAGCTTTGGAGGCCAGTGATTGAGAGCTTTGGGAGAAGACTAGCCACTTGGAAGGCTAGATACCTATCTAAAGGGGGGAGATTGGTGCTTCTAAATAGCTCTCTCTCGAGCTTACCCATATACTACATGTTTTTGTTCTTGATGCCAAACAGCGTGTTTCTCACTCTGGATAAGATCAGGAGGGATTTCTTATGGGATGGGAGTTCGGAGAATCATAAGATTCACTTGGTGAGGTGGGATAGGGTGTGCAGGTCTAAGAATATAGGCGGTTTGGGGATTAAGCATCTCAAAGCCTTGAATATTGCTCTCCTGGGCAAATGGTTATGGAGATTTGGGGAGGAGAGGACTAGCTTGTGGAGGAACGTTATGGTGGACAAATACGGAGTATCTATCTACGGATGGAAAAGCCATGGAGTTAGTAGACCTTATGGATGCAACGTGTGGAGAGGGATCCTGAAGGTGAGCAAGGAATTTGACAAAGGGGTGAGATTTGAAGTTGGAGTTGGTGATAGAATCAGCTTTTGGGAGGACACCTGGTGTGGTGATAAGCCGCTTAAAGAAGATTATCCGGAGTTATTTTCTATCTCAGATAGGAAACGAGGGTCTATTCTCGATTGCTATAGAAATGAAGGGGAAGCAGATGGGTGGAATTTGGGCTTCAGAAGAAATCTGAATGACTGGGAGATCGATCCGCTTTCTAGTCTTTTAGCGAGATTGCAGGATGTTATCCTTAGACCGATGGTGCCGGATAGAAGATTGTGGTCCTGGACAAAGGGAGGGACTTTCTCAGTGAGATCTTTTTATGTGGAGCTACATAAGCCCGAAGGAAATTCCTTTCCAGTTTCCTCGGTTTGGAAATCCAAGACTCCCTCTAAAGTCGCTTTCTTTGCTTGGGAAGCCTCATTGGATAAGATCCTTACTTTGGATCATCTGATGGCTAGAGGATTCACCCTCGTGCAATATTGCTGGATGTGCCAATCCAATGGGGAATCAATGGACCATCTTCTTCTTCATTGTGAGAAGGCTAAGAAGATTTGGAATGCATTCCTGCTAGATTTTGGGGTGAGTTGGGTTATGCCAGCATCTCTTATGTCCCTCCTTCACAGTTGGAAATCTAAAGCATTCTCAGCCAGAGGGAATGTCATATGGAGAATGACCCCTCTTGCGATTATCTGGGGAATTTGGAAGGAAAGGAACCAGAGGGTCTTTGAAGACAAGTACTCAGATATGCACTCTATAATCCTTAATATCAAGGGGATGATGTATATGTGGTTTAAGGCGGTGGGGGAGTGTAAAGGCTTGTTCTTTGAAGACTTTGTTTTCCGATGGGAGCTCATTTGTTCTAGGGAAGGGAGGTGAAGGGAGTCAGGAGCTCTTTTGTATTCTTTTGTTAGGGCGGTGGTAAGGTCATCTCGACCTCCTCCCTTAGTGTTTGTTGTTTCCCTTGGCTTCGGCACTTTTAATATATCTTTACTTATAAAAAAAAAAAATACACTACGGTATGGAAATAAGAGGCACTTGAGAAGGAAATCCATCTCTCACAGGTTTTGATTCAGTGTAGAGGAGGGTTAAAAGTCTAAACAAACTCACCTAAAGAAGCAATAGGGCTGAGATGTGAGATCAAGCCTAGAGATGGCTAAAAAAGCCACTGACAGTATGAAAAATTGGGGGAAAACACTTCACCGAAGTCCCAATTTGCTATAAAATTGATGGGGGTTGGTGGCAATGGATTGCTACCATAATTGGTGAGTTAAAGTAAGCAAAAAACTAGGGCAAAAACCCCTTTTTCGATCAGAAACATCCAGTGTTCAGAAAATATTTTTTTCAGAATATTCGATGCAAACGGGCTAAAGTAGCATCATAAAAGGCCCAAACAATTTGGCAAAAATCACCAAAAATCCTATAAAATCAACTTCAACCAAGAGGGAGGGTTCTGGAACTGCGACCCTGTCCATACGGCTGATGATGTCATCAGCTTGGCCGAACCTGTCTGGAAGTCCTTTGGTTAATTCTCCTTCAGTGATTCTTGTTCTTTGAGGCTCTGATACCAAGTTGGAAGATCTTCTATGGTTAGGGTTTCACAAATGGAAGAAGATAAGAGAGATAAGAGAGAAAGGAGATGTCATGTGTAGCTCACATGACTCCCAAAACTATTATTTATATGAAGGCTATTACAAAGATAAAAATACCCCTCACTATGATGTATTTACAAGACTACCCTTGACATGTAGAATACATATAAAATACGTCTACGGTAACAACAATTGTGTTGAAGTCCACTTATTTGATCGGAATTGCATGGGAAACAGTTCATGTCTCATGTTGAATCCTGTACGGCAAATGCAATGAAGCATTCACTAAATCCAGTAAGGGAAACACCATAAATTGTACATAAAATAAACCTCTAGACTAAAATTAAAATAGATGCAAATCATTTTACCATTCTATATGGTCATTTTAGAAGTATATACCTTATACATTTAAGGGTGATGAATGACACATTGATACTATTGTTAACATTTTAGCTAATTTGTTTCCATGTATGGTTTGGATTTTTAGTATAGTTCATCAAGACTATTCTTAATTGATTAAAATTTGTGTTTGGGGCCAACAACATGAATCCTATTTTGCCATTTGACTCTATAAAACTATATCTTTTGTCAAATCATATGCCTTAAAATGTTTTCTACTACCTCAATCCATGCCATTTTTGACATTCTTTTCCTTTTTATGGCCTTCAACTTGTACCTCGGAGTTCCATCTCATTGATCCTATTGTTCCTCTTTGTTGTACATGCCAAAAATCTCCATTGACTTTGCCTTATTTTATCTCTTATTAGGGCTATTCCAAGATTTCTTCGAATGTGCTTATTTCTGATTTTGTTTTCCTAGTTTTTCAACTTATCCATCTCAACATCCTCATCTCTGCCACACTCATTCTATGAATATGTTATTTGTTGATTGCCCAACATTCAACTCCCTAAGGCATAGCTGGTCTTACGACTGCCTTATATAATTTCCCTTTAGTTTTATAGATACATGTTGATCATATAATACTGCAGAAGCGTGCCTCCAATTTAGCCACCCAACGATCATTCTATGAGTCATATCTTCTCCAGTTTCTCTATCTTGTCGATAGTCGAACTTAAATAACGAAAGTGGCCACTTTGGATTATTTCTTGCCCATCAATCTTAACTAATTTCTCATCCCTATGAGTGTCTTTACTAAAGTTTGCTTTGTTTGTATTCTGTTTTGGTCCTATGATCTTAATACTCTTAGTTTCTACAATTTTCCTCCAGAATTCTAATTTTGCATTTACTCCCTCTTTAATCTCATTAACGAAATCGTTAATTTGAGGAAGTTTAATTCGACTTGGAGAAGTTTTATAAAAATTCGCCAACTTAGAGAAGTTTGGAGAATTGATGCATTTTTGTAATACTAATTTACCTTAAATATATGAAGAAACATTAAATTATAGAGAACCTTTGCCGAAACACAACTTCAAAATACGCAACCTGATGTGCATTAAATTTTGATTTGAACTCCTGCAAGTTGCTTTTGACTTGAAAACCCTATTTCACCTATAAAATGTTACAAAAGTAAGGAAACGTGGACAAATGGATATACATATTTAAACACTTCTTGTCTGTTCTATTTTGGTCCTTAATAGTAAAGTTTGCCAAAATATTATAGGTAAACTTTGTTGTCAGGGACCTACTTGTAATATCTTATATTCTACAGGGGGGCCTTGTAATATTGTAAAACTTCACTTAATATATATATTGGGTGAAATCGTGTAGGCATTTCTAAGCTCTACACGATTTCTCCTCTTCCCCCAATTCTCTTCTCCTCTCATCTCTTCATCTCTAACCCTAATCTCTTATTCTGGTTACGATCCAAGATTACATGGTATCAGAGCATGGTTATGTAACCATGGCTCAATCCTAGAGGTCTGAAGAACCCTAGGGATTGTGAAATTCGATGCGAAGGGCTTTCCAAAGAAGGAGATCATCTCCCATGGATAGCCGCAGGCTTTAGAAGAGTCTGAAACCCTAGCCGCCCACTCCAAAAGGTTGGAGAAGTTCTCCCAGGCCTAGCCGCCCACTCTAGAAGCCTGGAGAAGAGCTATCAGGCATAGCCGCCCACTCCAGAAGCCTGGAGAAGAGCCACCAAGCCTAGCCGCCCCTTCCAAAAGGTCAGAGAAGACCCTCTGGACCTAGCCGCAGGTCTCAGAGGAGTCCAGAACCTCTCCCTAGTGCTATCGCACCTATCCAGGAACCTTTTTAGGTCCCCGGAACCATTCACAAGTTTCCCGCGGGTGGTTTTTTCTCCAATAGAAAATCTATAAAGGAGTTGTTCCAAAAAGGTGATTTGCACCTCCGCAGCAGCAGTTCGGGTGATTTCTTATCAGAAAAGTCTTTTCTACTACCATGAGTACATCTGAGGAGTCATCAAGTCAGAGATCATTGTTGCCCCACTCAGTCTGGGAAGTCATGGTGATCACAGCCCGGGCCTACAGATCACTACGGTGAAACTCGACGGGACCAACTACTTCGCATGGTCTCAATCTGCCAAGATGTACATCACCGGACGAGGCAAAGCCGGCTATATCACTGGACGTGTCACTGCACCTGATTCCTCCGATGCCACGTTTGAGAAGTGGGAAGCGGAAAACTCGATGGTCATGTCATGGCTGCTTCACTCCATGCATCCATCGATCAGCACAGGCTTCCTCTTTCTCCCGACTGCCAAGGATATATGGGACACTGCATCTCAGACCTACTCCCAAGATGGGATTTTGCCAGGATGTATGAACTTCAGCAGGAGATAGCACAGCTGAAGCAAGGCGATCTTCTTTTGGGATCATACTACACTGCGTCAAGTGGGAAGAGGTAGATCACTACCAGACCTACACCCCTGCATGTACCAAGGATGCTACGGAGTTCCGGAAGATGATTGTGCGCGGACGCATATTCGAGTTTCTTGGGGGCTTGAACCAGAGCTATGAGCAGGTTCGAGCCAACATCTTGGGCAGAGATCCACCGCCGTCGACCATTGCACAGGTCCACTCCTACATCTAGAGCGAGGACAGCAGGAGGAGAGCCATGAGCTCTAAGACAGATGCTGATGTTCCTTTATCTGAGAAGTCTGCCTTGGCCACTCAGAAATTGAGCAAACCCACATCCAAGAAGGATGGGGATCTTGATGATCGTGATTGACTCAGATGTGATCACTGTGGCAAGCGTCGCCACACTCGGGAGACCTGCTGGAGTCTTCATGGTCGTCCCGCATAGTTCTCTGGGGGGAAGCAAGGCTCCTCAAAGAAGCCCTCTGGTAACAAACATGGAACCTCAGCCGCTCATGCCACCAATCAAGATTCATCTGATGTGACCCCTTCCTCTGGGCAGTCCAACACCTTCTCTAGCATGGACATTGACAGGCTTCGACAATTACTTACTCAGCTTGATGGCCTTTCCCCACCTACATCATCCTTTGCTCAGACAGGTACAATCCACCATCCTCACGACCTTGGAGACGAGGCGGATGATTGGCAGTGGTCGTGAGGATGGTGGATTGTACCTGCTCGATAGCCAGCCGACTTCATATTCTGTTGCAGATCAGTCTAGTGCCAATGTCTGTTAATGCGATGGCATAACAGGCTAGGTCATTTACCGCTTTCAGTCATGAAGAGTCTGTTATCTCAGTTTGCGTCTATTCCATTTTTTGAGTTCAACTGTGAAACTTGTGTACTTGCAAAACAATGTCGGGTGTCTTTTCTGACCAGTAATAAAAAAAGTACGTTTCCTTTACAGCTTGTGCACTCTGATGTTTGGGGACCCAATCCTACCACTTCTATATTTGGTTTTCGCTACTTTGTGGTTTTTGTGGATGACTACAGTCGTTACACTTGGATCCACCTTATGAAATCAAAAAATGAGGTGCATAGTATCTTTTAGACATTCCATAAAATGGTGTGCAATCAATTGGGCACCACCCTAAAAGTCCTACGCACTGACAATGGGGGGGAATACATGTACAGTGGCCTTGCCTTCTACTTTGAAGAACATGGAATTCTTCATCAGATTTCATGTGCCGATACACCTCAACAAAATGGGACCGTTGAGCGAAAGCATCGCCATGTCCTGGAGGTTGCTAGGACACTTCTTCTTGGTACTCGGGTACCCAAGGGTTATTGGGCTGACGCTGTGTTGACGGCATCCTACTTGATAATCGGATGCCCTCTCGTGTCTTGGGGTCGAAGTCTCTCTTTTCACTCCTGTTTCCTTCTTGTCCTGTGTTCTCCATTCCACCTAAGGTCTTTGGTTGTGTTTGCTATGTTCACGCCCATCACAGGAATGACAAGTTAGATCCGAAAGTCGTTCGATGTGTGTTCCTTGGCTATTCGTCCACTCAGAAGGGATATCGGTGTTTCCATCCCTCTACCCGTCGTCGGTTTGTTTATCTAGATGTTACCTTTTTTGAGAGACTTCCCTTCTTCTCAGTTGATCGGACTTCTCTTCGGGGGGAGCTTGGGAGTATTGACGAGAGTCCGATACCTCCACAGGGGGAGATTCCTCAACCAGTACCCCTTGATTTGGCCCTTGATTTGCTTGATGAGTCTCCTGTACCTTTGTCCTTATCTCCTTCTGACACTGTGCCACAGGATCCGCAGCTGAAGACATATGCCAGACGACGTCAAAAAGAGAAACAGTTCACCATCCAAGCTCACTGCCAGGAAATCCAACTCGATCCAGGTAATCGTGTCCTCAGTGATCCTAATGATGATATGTCTGTTGCTCCTACTATCCTTCCCATAGACATTGATGTACCTATTGCTCATCGGAAGGGTGTTTGGAACTGTGTTACCAAGCACCTTATCTCTCACTTTGTTTCCTATCAACAGCTCTCACCATCCTACAGGGCATTTGCTACTTCCCTATCCAGTGTCGCTCTGCCATCCGGTGTCTCAGATGCCCTCAGCCAGCCTCAGTGGAAAGCAGCCATGCTAGAGGAGATGACAGCTCTAGAAAAGAATAAGACTTGGGATTTGGTTCCATTGCCTAGAGGAAAGAAACCCGTGGGGTGCAAGTGGGTATATAGAGTGAAATACAAAGCAGATGGAAGCATCGACAGGTACAAAGCCCGTCTCGTTGCAAAAGGGTACACACAAACTTATGGGATTGACTACCAGGAGACGTTTGCTCCTGTGGCCAAGATAAACTCAGTTCAAGTTCTATTATCTCTCGCGGCATATTTTTCTTGGCCCCTCCACCAGTTGGATGTCAAGAATGCCTTCCTCCATGGTGATCTAGAGGAAGAGGTCTACATGACAGGTCCTCCGGGGTTCAGTCGACTAGGAGTAAGGAACTTGTGTGCAGACTGAAGAAAGACTTGTATGGGCTTAATCAGTCACCAAGGGCTTGGTTTGAGAGGTTCAGTTCCGCAGTCAAGAAGATTGGCTACTCGCAGAGTCAGGCAGACCACACTCTCTTCATTAAGAGAAGTCAAGGTCGTCGTACTGCTCTATTGTATATGTGATGATATCGTGGTCACAGGAGATGACCCAGATGAAGCTTGCAGATTGAAAAAATACCTCGGCACAGAGTTCGAAATCAAGGATCTGGGAACCTTGAGATACTTTCTGGGCATTGAGGTTGCTAGGTCAAAGCAGGGTGTGTTTATCTCACAGAGAAAGTATGTACTTGATCTCCTTCGAGAGTCAGGAAACTTGGGAGCTCAACCAGCCGATACGCCTATAGAGCAGCAACATCGGCTGAATCCTGTTGATGGCGATCCCATTGCTGATGCAGGCCAGTTCCAGAGACTTGTTGGGCGTCTCAACTACCTTTCGCTGACACGACCAGATATTGCATACGCAGTCAGTGTCATCAGTCAGTTCATGCATGCCCCTCGCTCTCCACATCTTGAGGCAGCACACCGAGTGTTACGCTATCTTAAGGGGGCTTCAAGGAAGGGTCTCCTGTTTAGTAAGAATGGACACCTGCGAGTTGAAGCTTATACGGACGCTGACTGGGCAGGTTCAGTCACTGACAGACGTTCCACATCAGGGTACTGCACGTATGTGGGAGGTAATCTGGTGTCTTGGCGCAGCAAGAAGCAACCAGTTGTCGCCTGCTCCAGTGCCGAAGCAGAGTACCGTTCTATGGCTCATGGTGTATGTGAGCTTCTATGGTTGAAGACTATGCTTAGGGAGCTCGGATATCCTGTCAAAGGGTCTATGCAATTGTATTGTGACAATAAAGCAGTCATCAGCATTGCTCATAATCCAGTTCAACACGACAGGACAAAGCACATTGAGGTAGACCGTCACTTCATCAAAGAGAAACTTGGTCAGGGACTTATTTGCACACCGTATGTCCATACTGCTGATCAAGTTGCAGATGTGTTAACTAAAGGTGTTACTAAAGGGATCTTAGAGCACCTGTTATCCAAGCTGGGCATGATAGATATCTTCGCACCAGCTTGAGGGAGAGTGTTATCAGGGACCTACTTGTAATATCTTATATTCTACAGGGGGCCCTTGTAATATTGTAAAACTTCACTTAGTATATATATTGGGTGAAATCGTGTAGGCATTTCTAAGCTCTACACGATTTCTCCTCTCATCTCTTCCATCTCTAACCCTAATCTCTTATTCTGGTTACTATCCAAGATTACAACAAACTTCACTTCGCTAGGTCATAGATTGACAAAATTTGACATAGTTCGCAAAAAATTCAGCTAATTGTAATACTATCTATGATTATGAGTTTTCTTTGTTGCTCTATTAATTTAATAAAAGAATCTGAACAATACATTGATTGATTTAATTTGGCCTTTCTACAATTCGACAATGTCTTTTGACTTTTAAAACAATGAACTACAACCAGTAGTTGGACATTCTAATGTAGGACATAGTCATAGGGTAACGAGTCACAATTCTATCTTGTGAATGTCCCTTTAGTGTGGCTTGTGGCACATAGATCTACACACTTGTGTTGCGGTTGAAACTCACCTTGACCAAAAGTTGATGATGACGTGTTCATAAAACAAATAGTGAATTTGGATTGAAAATCTCTCTATTGTTTCCGAAGAAGTTTCTTAGTATCGTAAGTTTGTAGCAGCTATAAGAAACTGTCACCGACCTTGGGTAAACAAAAATGTAGCATGTTACACAATGTAACAGGATAACAAAGATATCGAGGAAAGCCTTGTACAAGTATGGAAACCTGGAAGACTGCATACTCTTGTATATATTTTCCATTAAAAAACATAAAAGGGAAATTGCGAGGAAATGGTTGCAATGACTATGAAAAATGACTAAACTAGCATGATCTAACTCCGTCTTTGAACAGCTTGATGGTAGTAACCGAACTTAAACCCTAAAATATTAAAGGTTTATGTCCATTATAACAGGGATGTTAGAAGAAATCACTGTTAGCTGATATTGTAGCCTGACCAAGCATGAAAACTAGGAATACTTCCTAATGGAGGACTCATGAATGCGGCTTGACATGCAACGGCTGAGATATCAAATTGATTACCAAGTGCAACAGAAAAGTAACAAGCAACCACCAATCACGTGTTGTCAAGGAAGACCACGTGAATAACTATGTAAGGGTTCGGGTCGGATCACAACCCCGCAAGACGAACCCTCACATAATTATCCTCGAGGGCTTATTGGACGCTTTAGGTCCCCCATTAACTTAAGCTCAATCAATACAATTCACGTAAATTCTCTTAGGCCTATTCCAAGGTTTAAAGGGAGAATCCAAGGTTCAATTATTAATGTGCGAAGGATGTAATGGCAAGCATGGGTCGAGATGATGTTTCCAACACGTGCATAGGATCATGAATAAGCTTTAAGCAAGTCAAAACAGGGAAGGAAAGCAGTCCCAACATCCTCTTTTAATCTGTTCGAAAAAAAAGAAAAGAAAAAAATGATATGGTCAGCTGTGGGGTGGTTCGGTTGGGTTGTAGAGACCGGGGGTTAGGAATTAAGTACTATGGGTGGGGATATAATGGGTAAGAGGAGCACTAAGAGATATAGGCTGATGGGGTTGACGGTAGGGTATTTGGGGCCTAATAGTAGGCTCGGCCAGCAAGTATGGGCAAGGTGGAGGCTGTAGCAACAGTACTAAGGGATGGAGAGACTAATGCTAGTAGGTTCTGGTTCTGAAAGGGTAGCAACGATGAGTTTTAGGGCTGTTGGGAAATGGCGGTAGTAGGTTCTAATCTTAGGGTTCACAAAAGGCCTTTAACAGTGAAGCAGTTCTCAAGGGGGGGTCTTTGAGGGTGGTGGTAGGTGCCTGGAGGCTGGCGATTTCAAGTGTGTAATACCCCGAATTTTTTCAAGGTATTTTAGAACATTAAATTATTATTATAATTATGTTAATGATATTTTGTTAATAAATATTAAGTATTCATGCTTGGTTGCTTGTTGTTTGAGTTAAAATTAGTAAGGTGGGCATTTAGGGCCAATTTAGAGACCTTTTAGGCCTAAAAATAACTTTAATTAAAGTCTAATTAATACATATAGGCTTTGGGCCCATTTTTAGCCCATATCCAACTTAAAGTAAGACTTTTAGTGGGTTGGAAAATTTACCCTTTTTAAAGTGACGAAAATCACTTTTAAATTGAGATAAAATAGAAAGTTGTTTATTTCCATAAAAGATGAGAGAATCTCTCAACCAAAATCCTAAACTCTATTATAAATCAAAACCCTAATTGATCTCAACAATTTATTAACTTTAAATCCAATGGCCAAGATTTGACCTCCCAAAAATTTATACAAAAATCCAAACCCTAAATCTACTTATGTAATCTATTTAAGAGAAACTTTAGAGGCTCCCACACCAATACCTAGCCATCTCTCATATTGAAGAATACACCCACCTCACTTTTCTCTCATCTCCATTTATCATTCTTGGATTCGGTGAACACTTCTAAAGCATCAACAAAGGTTTAAAGTAGGTACCCTTTTCATGATTGCTTAAATACTAGTTATGGACGCATGAGCATGTATTGATTGATAAGCTATACAAAAATCTTGTTATTGTAAGTATGCGCACGAAAACTGATGTTGATAGTTTGTTCTATATTTGAGATCCCCAGTGTGGATATTATCATTTCAATGGTTAGTTATTTGCATGTTAAAGACATGCATTCGTATTCAATATTTAGAAGCGATTAAGCAAGTTGAGAGTGAGTTCTCCAGGGTGAAAGACCTGAAAACCCCGAGAAAACCCTCTGTACGGGTGAAGGAGACCCTATGTATGGGTTGTGTATTTTAAGTTTCCATGTTAACACATTCATTACGATCATGATGTTATTGTTTTACAATTTAATCTATGCAAATATGTCGGTATATCTTGTATTGGTTAAATCATGTTTTGAGGTGAAAAACACGAGTGAGCGTTTGGTTCATTCCTACATATACCATTTCAGGTTATGTTGATCCTAGTAGGAAGAACACGAACGGAACTGATTGACGGAAGATGATTATCAAGAGATTTAAATTTTTATTGTTTTAATTGATGTGATAGACTATATATGAATGATTTAATTTTGGATTGATTAGATCCCGAATCTAATAGTTTTTGGATTAGTTAGTACCACATTTGTGATTTTGGTACTTTGAGCAATTGGATTGTTTTTACAAAAAAATTTAGGGTAGATTTTTTGAATGTTTTTTAATTTTTAAAAATAGTAAATATTATTTTTGATCAAGATTCCTTCACAAAAGTTGATTCTTTTGAAGTATATAATAAAATCCTAAAAGAAAATAATTTTTCGACCAACTTTGGAAATTGACCAAAAGTTGACCGTTTACCGTGAATCACGAAAAATAAATTTCATATACCTATCAAATGAATGATTTAGCTTAACCGTCTTTACAAAAGTTTTTTAAAATAATTTTTAGGCAATTATAGAGATCCTAACCAATAGTTTTGGTGGAAATTAAATTTCAATCTGATTTTGGGTACAATACCGTTAAATCGCAAAAATTTAATTCAAAAAAAATATCCAAGGGTTTTCCCAGGCAGGCGTTTGTGGAGCACTCCTATTTCTTTTATAGTCAGTTTCTTCTTTTGGTGTGCCATGCTCGATAGGATCCTTTCCTCGGAGAATCTTAGAAAACGTGGTTTCCAAATCCCGAACCGATGCATCATGTGCAGGCATAAAGAGGAGACCACAGATCATCTGCTAATTCATTGTAGCGTGTCCAGGGAAATTTGAGAGCGGTTTCTTTAGCTTTTTGAGATCTCATGGGTTTTCCCCTTGTCAGTTTTTGATACCTTCATCGGATGGAGATCCATAGCCTTTTCAGCCCCTGGTCGTACCTTCTGGAGGATAACACCATTTGCTATCTGCTGGGTGATTTGGAAGGAGAGAAATTGAAGGACGTTTGAAGATAAGGAGGCCAACATTGAGGAGATTTTTATGAACATTAAGGCTACCCTTTATTTTTGGGCATCAGTTCTTTCCGAGCTCAAGAATTTCAGATTTGAAGATTTTGTTTTCCGTTGGGATCGCTTGATCTCTTAAGTGCGGCGTTTTGTTTTTTGGTGGTTTGGGTCGTGTCTGTTTGGTTCTTGGGCGTTTGCTCTGTTTTGGCTGTATAGTTTTTAGGGCTTCCTTAGCCCTCTTTTAATATATTTTATCTTTACCGATAAAAAAAAATATCAGACTATTGAATTAACAAAATTGCATTTACAAAAGTTGCTTGTTTTGATTTATAAGGAATTGTGATATTTGTTTTTAAAATTTTTATCACACCCTGGATTTCGGGTAAACGGGTGATCCACGGGCATTCGGATTGAGTTCAGGTGCCCGGATTCGGGTTATGACAAAGTGGAACCACCATTAGTGGTTCGGCCAAGCCTGTAGCAGGGTATAATGACCCTTTGCAGGTGGTGGCTATGATTTTCAGGCCACCCAAGTAACGTGGGAGCAAGTATGAGGTTGCAAGGAGGTGGCAACTAGGGATTTGATAGAGGAGGGTGAGGGAGAGAAGGGATTACATCAATGACAAGAGAGAATCACGAAAAATACCTGAAGCATTCATGAACGCTGAACCATTGGCCTCGCACCAAACCCATCCAAGGAAGAGAATCCAAGAGAATGACGCAAGCATCCCTCTTGTCTTTATTCATTCATCAATAATCAAGCATTAACCCTAATTCAAGTCTCACCGTAGTATTTAAACAAGGAGAAATAAACCCTACTCTAATCTCAGCCCTTGGATCAAAGCAAGGGTGTAGATTTACACTTAAATTTTCTTCAAATCAAAATTACCAAAATAACCAAGAACTAAGCAAGCAATTACGACTACGCTTTCACAAAAAATGGGCCCGGACCCAAGAAGATGGGCCCAAGCTCAACATGCTCCATTGTTCGCTCCATGCGTACTCTAAACTCCTCCCGAACGCAGCAACATATCCCACATGCACATCCTCCCGGTGTGGGGTCTCCTTTGATGTGCCACATGTGCGCGTGGCTCTCCAAAAACACCTGTGCCCAACCCACAATGCACCGTGGGCCTTGCTCTTCTTTTCGCGCCTGTAATAAACCCTGTATGACGACAAGATGTCCGCATCACTTCCAGTCTTTTAGCTTGATAATTTTGGAGAACTGCTGAAAAGAGAAATATGTCCTTATGAAGCATCAGATAAATGCTCAAGCCCTTCAATAATATACGACATATGGATCTTCCTTTAAACGAACCTAAAAATTGAGAAATAAAGAAAAATGGTATGATATACGGATCTGCCTTTAAAAGAACATAAAAAGGAGAAATAAAGAAAAATGGTTGGAATGAATGTATATGATTTGGTAATATACATAAACGTCCAACAATTCAGTTGGTCAAGTCGGGTTACTAATAAAATAACTTTGAACTTATAAAAAAAATATTCATAAATAACATTACTCCCTTGTTGAACAAAGTTGAAGCAAGTAACTTAACTGTTGAAATAAAGATTTTTAATTGTTTTATATGGTATATTGGGTTTGTAGGTGGGAGAGATATCAAAACGAGGAGGAAGCAGCTCTTGGACGAGGAAAGCGCCTAAGAAAAGCTGTTTCTTATAGGGAAGTATTTGCTCCGCATCCAAGTGAAACATTGAGTGAGGTACTTATCTCTTTGTTCTGCATTTAGGCTTATTAATTTTCCAGAAGCTTGTAATTATATGATCTTTTGTCAAGTGTGCAACTTTAAAAATTAGAATATTTGTAAGGTCAGACTGCTGTTATTGATGAGCCATCTTCTATTTGTGAAGGGTAAACTGCTTCTATTTTTATTTATTTATTTTTTAAATGAGTCAATGTTGCATATATGATCATTCATATGGTTCTTGAAGTTGGGCATTGAACTTTGTGACTGATGAAGCAACATTTTCTTCATTCCTCGACCGTTCCAGACCTCTTTTAACTTGTTAATCCTTTAGGAGATGTGACTATGTATCCATGATATGATATCTAAGGTATATATTTATGTAAAATGTAGAAGCTCTTGTCTTGTAGGAACCAGGGTGGGAGCTCTATCTTTGGTATGCATTCATGAGTATTTTTCTGGTGGAAAGATTAAGTACTACACCTTAGATACATTTATGTAATGTGTAGAAGCTCTTGTCTTGTAGGAACCAGGGTGGGAGCTCTTTCTTTGGTATACATTCATGAGTATTTTTCTGGTGGAAAGATTAAGTACTACATTATTTGTGTTTGTGAATGAAATTTTGGCTTGTGTTGAATTACTTAGATCTTGACCCACCAGTAAGGTGCTTTGAGCAGCTAACATTCCAGTACTCTTTTTGTTTCTTTTATGTTTCGTTTATTGTAACAAAATTTTACTTGAGAAAAGGAGAAATCACAAGGCATAAAAAGGAAAAGAAAATGGTGAAGGGTGCACAGCAACAAGTGAATATTTTGTCTGAGACCATCCAGAAAATCTTTGCAAACTCGTGGAGTGTCAATGTCTCGTTGGAAACTTTTAATGGTTGCAACCCAACAAGTGAATCTTATTCTGTTTAACTCCCTTAAGCTCCTTGCAAACTTGCCGAGCAGTGCTAAAATCTCGTCCAGAAAGCTCTGGTAAAGAGGTTTACTAAATCTCTTCCCTAACTACAACATTTTGTATCTCTACTTGTATAATTTAAAGCATTAATTATCCATTATTTACCGACCAAAAAAAGTCCTATAATTTAAAGCCTCTCTATCTAATTAATAATACCTTAATCTTGGAGGTAACATCATGAGTATGACTTACACTTGTGCTTTTTGAGCTAACACTTAGCACTTCTCGTCTTGGGAAATTTTGAGGTTATACTACTAAATTGTCACCTCTTTTGCCTCCCCGTTCCATATCTACTTACTATGGCACCAAAGTTTCTGTGGATACTCTATGTCTGTTGGAGCAAAGGACTTACCTTGAAACAAACATCTGACTTCTTGTGAGCAAGCTGCCAATAGAGAATAGGAATGTTGAAAAAATGCACACACCTGAGATTGATGAATTAGTCCCTCCCCACCATTACAGAAATCTATCATTAGATTTTATGAGTTGTACATACTTTATAGAAACTCATTTTAGGATGGTCATGAGTTGGATACAGAACAACTTCATCGATCTGCTATCAGAAGACTTGGAGTCAAAGGACCCCTACATAGGAGTGATAACCACCCCCAACCTCCCCGCCCACTATGGGTGTCTCTCATGGTACTAAGGTGCTTCGCCTCGAGGCAAGTTTTAGTTGATGAGATAGGACATTATCATGAGGTGTGGGTGCCAATCCTGTACCTTTGTAGATAATTGTTGTAGATGAAAGTTTCAACTGTAAAAAATTTGAATCTAAAGTTTCAAAAAGGGATACCTAGAAGGGAAGCCATGGAGTGTCTTGATTTTTGAACTGTAGTAGATCTTTGCCAGAAGTGTGTAGGGCTATTGGGTGGCTTTTGACAAACTGCTCTTCTATCCAGAAGAGTTTCAACTTTCAAGATACTAAATCGAAGGATTTTTTTTGTAAATGGAGAATCTTAGTTTCAGGAATTGTAGCTAATACCTATTGGCTAGATTCCTTCTCCTTATGTTCTCTGTGTTTCTTCTTTTCTTAGGGAATGCTTTTCCTAATTGTAGCCTCAAAACAAGTTTAAAAAGGCGATTGAGGCTATAGCCTCAACGTATATAACTGAGGCTTAAGCCTCAGTTTACACAATAAATGCTAAGACCATATATACCCTTTTTTTCATTTTATTTTTACTTATTCCCTTTTTTTCCCAAAATACCCTCTCTACTAGATCTTTACATACCATAACATCTATAACCTCTTTATGTATAACATATTAAGAGTAATATGTGCATGATGAGAATTTATCTAAGCTTGAGAACCAAGGTTAAACAGGAGCAGCTGACACACAGAGAAACAATTAGGACTATAAAGGGTCCTTAAGAGAGTAAAAACAACTTAAAATTAAGATTAAGGTAAATAATCAAGTAAATTGTAACTAGCCAGCCACTATCTAGTAACAGGGATAAAATGCCAGACTCTCTCTTGAATTTGATTGCTAGCTGGAAGTCCAAAGCTTTCTCCACTAGAGGTAACATGCTTTGGAGGATGCTTCCTTTTGCGGTTATATGGGGACTTTGGAAGGAAAGAAATCAGAGTGTTCGAAGGCAAGCAAGTTGAGCTGAAAGCTATTATCTTGAACATTAAGGGGCTGATGTATCTTTGGTTCAAGGTGTTCCCGGAGTGCAAGGGTCTATTCTTCGAAGACTTTGTTTTCCAGTGGGATATGCTATGTACTAGGGAGAGAAATTAATAGGGGTATGTCTTGGTGCTTGGTTTCTTTCTTGGGCTTTTGGCTAAGCCTAGTGTAGGTCATCTCGACCTCTCTAGCTTAGGTTGGTTTTGTTCGTTTTTTGGCTTTGGCCTTTAATAAAGCTTACACTAATAAAAAAAAATACAACATTCACATAATGTTATTTCTAACTCAATTACAAAACAAAATCAACCATAAGAATGAAGAATAGACTAGGATATAATCCAATTATGAGCACACTTATACTACAGAATGAAAACAAATATGCAACCCTACCATGTCAGGCATTCCCGACAGCATCACTCCTAAGGTAAAAATTATAGCCTCAATTACTTTTATGCTTATTTAAGTTATTTTTTTCACATGTTATGTTGTTTATGATTTTTGTAGAATAGATTATTATTTTTTTAGAATTTTTTAAGTACTTTTTTTTTTGAAAATGAGGCTTAAATGAGGCTTACGCTTCAGTACCACCTCGCCTTTTTTAGGCAAAACGCCTCAGTTCCCGAACTAGCCTTTTTAAACTCTGCCTCAAAATAGCTAGTGTTGAAAGTTCACTTTCCACGATTCTCGTTCTAATGGGGCCTTGCCTTATAGAATTGAAGACTTTGATTTGTGGCTCAACATTGTCAAAACTGAACAAGATCACGCCCATTCTTTTATTTTAGGTCCACCCTTCATAAAATCATGTCAAATCCCTTGTTTACAATGCATTGAAGACCTCCACTTGTGTAACGCCTTTGTTTACAAGACATCGCCGGTCCCACCACTGATAAAGGAGGAAGGTTATGTCAGGTTGATAGCCGGTGTAAAAATAATGTCAAATCCCTTCACATGAATCTGAAATGGTTTGACAAAAGAAATAGTTCTTAACAGAGTCGAATGATGAAATGTGATTCATGTTGCCGACCCCAAACATTTGGGGTAAGGCATAGATGATGATGACGATCCTTCATAAAATGTCTTTACTTGATTGGATATTGAATCATGCCTCCACTTGATTTGATGAGTAAATTGTGAACTTTGGAAAATGTTTATAAGAAAAGATCAAGGTGATGCATTCCCATTAAGTTCTTAAATCTTAAGTTGTTAGAAGGTTTGAGTTGTGATATTTTGAGGGAATGGAAAACTTTGGCTTGGTCGTCTTCCTTTCGTATGCCATTCATGTTGAGTGGTGCCTTGTGCCCTTAGAAATAAAGTGAAACCAAGTTTAATTTTGATGGTTGCTCACTTGACAATTTAGGTCCTTCTGGGGTTGGTGGATCATTTCAGGATAGTGAGGACAATTGTTCATTTTTTATTGGGCTCGTTCAAGGATTACAACAAGCATAAAGCTGAAGGTTTAGCTTTCTTTTGTTTTATTAATCTATAAAAGTTCAATTATGGGGAATCTTGTAGTTGAGAGGGATTCAAGTAATACTTTTAGATGAAATGCAGTTAGAATTGAAATTTGGGATTTGGCCTCATCCTTGAACATCCCAGTCTCGGTTATTCCAAGTGTGGCCAACAATATGACAGACGCTTTAGCTAGATTTTTCTTTTTTGATAATTAGGTAGACATGGTTTTTAAGATCCGATTTGCTGATGTAACTTTCTTGCTTTTCTTCCCCCCCTCTTGTCCTCATCTTTAATAAGGTTTTATAGTAACTGATAAAAAGAAAATGTTTCAAAAAAGATAATTTGAAGAAGCGAATTCTCAAATATTATAGAGATCATGCATTAGGTCAACATCTTCTATTTGATGTTTTTATGGTTGCGAATGTTTGAAAGTGAATGGTCGCTTGAAACCAAAAGGTTTGAAACAAAGAGATCCTCTCCCTGCGTTTCGTTTCTAAGAAAGCGAATGTTTGTTTTATTTTTATTTTTATTTTTTTTTGAGGACTGAGGTCTTATGGTGAAGAGATCAGATGTATCTATGTTAGATGTGGTGCCTATGTCAGACAAATCAATATTTAAGTGTGAATGTTGTGTCCATGGTGTACCCTGGTCGTGTCTCTATCATCCTAGGTAACATAGGTTCAGATTACCCATTTCATATTTGTGATTGGCATGCTTGAAATGCTCAACTTTTTCAATGTAAAAAATTGAAGACAAGTCTAAGTTGTTCAAATGCATCTTCTAGCAAACTCATTAACTGTTAACAAAAGTAATGGCATTGGTGGCGAAATAGATGATAGCTTATCGGGGGTGACAGCCAATAGTTTGGGATGCAAGGAGACTATTACTAGCTTTTGGTTGGTATTCAACCCATCTAGAGAGATTTTAAAAGAGTTTTCTTTAGAATTGCAATTTTTAGGGGCTAAAGTAACCCAAGATGCCCAGATATGGATTACAGATATGGACACGGGTTCGGGAAATGGGGATATGAATCTTCATTTCCCAAAATCTAGGACTTGGATACAGATATGAGTATCCCATCCAATATGCACATGCCATGCTTTCGTTTTAAAATTTTAAGCTAAGTATCAATCTTTTAATATATAGATTGTGCAAAATGTAATGTAACTTCTAATGCTGTGAAATTGTTGATAGTAATATTTGTTACAATATACCATTTATAGCTTTTGTTGACGAAACAATTGATGAAATTGTTATAAGCTTAGAAAATAATCAAATAGTAAAATAGGAAATAAGAAAAATGTAGGGTAGAAGTATTTGTAGTTTCTGGTATCAGTGTCGTTTTCGTATTGCGCAGATACAGGTATGCTGGGCATGTTGAAGTATCTGTTGTTGTTTGAGGTTGTCACCAATATGCTAAAGATTGAGAGAGAGAGATAATGGAAGTTAGGGAGAGGAGTTATTAGGGTTTGAGAGAGAATGGGGAGATTGAAGTGAATATTCAATCTCCCATAAGTAATATTTATAAGTAGGGAAAACCCCTTCTACAAGTAAAGGAGAAATCGTGTGGGTCAAGTGGGGGCCCACTACTTAAACCACTAAGTTTAAGTGGATGGGCCTATCACTTAACCCATAAGCAATAGAGAATAAACCCCACGTGGGGTAGTGGAACGCAGCCCACTAAGAACACCCCCATGTGGGTGTACATAGAATCCAACACTCCCCCTCAAGCTGGTGCGAAGATATCTATCATGTCCAGCTTGGCTATCAGTGTATTCAGGATTGACTTGTTGACTCCCTTAGTAAGTATATCGACAACCTGTTCCTGAGTCCTTACATAGGGTGTACAAATCAATCCCTGCTAAAGCTTCTCCTTGATGAAGTGCCTATCAACCTCGATGTGTTTAGTCCTGTCATGCTGAACTGGGTTGTGAGCAATGCTAATGGCCGCTTTGTTGTCGCAATAGATGCTCATTGGGTCTGTCACCTTGACTCCCAGTTCTGCTAACATGATCTTCAACCACAAGAGCTCACACACTCCATGTGCCATGGAGCAGAACTTTGCCTCTGCACTGGATCGGGCGACAACTGGTTGTTTCTTGCTCCTCCAAGATACCAAGTTGCCTCCAACAAAGGTACAATAACTTGATGTAGACCGTCTATCGGTCATTGCACCTGCCCAATCTGCATCACTGTATGCTTCCACCCTGAGGTGGCCATGAACTCCAAACAATATGCCTCGACCTAGTGACCCCTCGAGATACCGAAGAACTCTGTGTGCAACCTCAAGATGTGGTGACCAATGTGAATGCATGAATCGGCTAATGACGCTTACTGCATAAGCAACGTCAGGCTTTGTATGGGCAAGATATATCAATTTGCCAACCAATCGCTGAAATAAGGCAGGATCACCTAGAAGTGTACCGTCCTCGGAATTCAGTTGATGGTTCTGATCAATAGGAGTATCTGCTGGTCGCGAACCCAAATACCCAGTCTCGCTCAGTAAGTCTAGGACATACTTTCTATGTGAAATGAAGATGCCTCTCGATGACCTGGCAACCTCAATCCCTAGAAAGTATCTCAATGGTCCTAGATCTTTCGTCTCAAACTCAGACGACAAGAAGGCCTTGGGCCTTGTGATCTCTTTCGGGTCACTCCCCGTAATGACTATGTCATCCACATATACGATCAATGCAGTGATACTGGTCTGTAGATGCTTCACAAACAGAGTGTGATCTGCCTGACTCTGTGTAGCCTACCTTCTCACTGCACTGCTGAACTGTTCAAACCAAGCTCGAGGAGATTGCTTCAACCCATGTAGAGCTTTCTTCAGTCTACACACCCTATCTTCACTTCCAGCAAGCTTCAACCCTGGTGGCACTTTCATGTAAACTTCCTCTGTTAGGTCCTCATGTAGAAAAGCATTCTTTACATCCAGCTGATGTAAAGGCCATGACCTGTTTGCAGCCAAGGACAGTAGAACCCTGATTGAGTTCATCTTGGCTACAGGTGCAAATGTCTCCTGGTAATCTATCCCATAGGTCTGAGTGAACCCCTTGGCAACTAGCTGAGCTTTATACCTATCAATGGAACCATCTGCCTTGTGCTTCACGGTGAAGACCCACTTGTACCCCACTGGTTTCTTCCCCCTGGGTAAAGAAACAAGATCCCATGTCTTGTTTTTTTCAAGAGCCTGCATTTCTAAGTGCATTGCAATGGTAGATGGCAAGGAAACAGACGAAACAGTGCTAACAAATGTCTGATAAGATGGAGACAATGACTGGTAAGAAACGAAGTGAGAGATAGGGTGCTTGGTGCAAGTGCACACATCCTTACGAAGTGCAATGGGTAGATCCTCCTTTGGGGTAGGAGTCTTTGAGGACTCATGAACTAAAGCAGGGGTAGAAACAATACCTGGATCTGGATCCAAGGGTAGACTGGCAAGCACAGAATTAGTGACTTGTCCTTTCTTCCTGGATCTAGCATAAACTCGCATATCCGTCGCTGTAGTAGTAGAAGTGTCATTGTCAATAGTAGACACAAATTCGACCATTGGCACAGGAGTGGAGATGGGTACAAGAACCGGCATGGGGATAGGGCTCTCGTCCACAATATCACACTCCCCTTGAAGAGAGACCCTACTGCCAAAGAACGGAACGTGCTCAGCAAATGTGACGTCCAGAGATGTGAAATGTCGACGTGAACCCGAATGATAGCATTTGTATCCCTTCTGAGTGGAAGGGTACCCCAGGAAAATACATCTCAAGGCCCGCGCATCAAGTTTGTCACGAGAGTGACGATGAACATGCACATAGCATACACACCCGAAAGACTTTGGGAATAACAATAGTTGAATTAGTAATTTAGGGTTAGGGTTAGGTTTAGGTTTCGGAAGAAGAGGAGAGAAGAGAGAGATGAGAGGAAAGGATGTCATGTGCTTAGTCACAATGACTCCATAAATCTTATTTATGTAGAGGAATTACAGAAAGGACAAATATACCCCTCAAAGGGGTATTTACAGAATTACCCCCGATACATATAAACTACGTATTTCTACGTATAGGATAACACTCCCCCTCAAGTTGGTGCATAGATATCTCTCATGCCCAACTTGCACAAGCACTTATGGAGTTGCCAACTGGGAACTCCCTTTGTGAAAACATCTACAACCTGTTCATCAGTCTTCACAAATGGGGTGCACACTGCCCCAGAGATAATCTTCTCTCTAATGAAGTGTCGATCCACCTCAATGTGTTTGGCACGATCATGCTGAACGGGATTGTGAGCAATGCTGATGGCGGCCTTGTTGTCACAATATAAGCTCACAGACCTTGAAACTGGGAAACCAAGTTCAGCAACTAACACTTTCAACCAAAGCATCTTACACAAGCCATGAGCCATTGCTCTGAATTCGGCCTCTGCAGTAGATCTGGCGACAACGGGTTGCTTCTTGCTTCTCCAAGTGACTAGATTGCCCCCAACAAAGGTGCAATATCCAGAAGTGGATCTCCGATCATCTTTGGCCCCTGCCCAGTTTGCATCGGTATAAGCCTCTATACGCATATGGCCATTCTTCTGAAACAGAAGACCTCTACCAGGGGCTGACTTGAGATACCTCAAGATCCGATGTGCTGTCTCTAAATGAACACCTCTGGGTGAGTGCATAGACTGACTGATCACACTCACTACATAGGCAATGTCGGGTCGAGTCAGGGAGAGATAGATCAATCGCCCAACTAGCCTCTGAAAGCTCCCTACATCCTGTAGTAGCTCACCACTGGCATCTGCTAGTTGGTGATTCTGCTATATAGGAGTTTTCCCTGGTTTGGTACCCAACCTACCTGAGTCTTGTAACAAGTCTAAGACATACTTCCTCTGAGAGATGAAGATCCCCTGACTGGATCTTGCAACTTCGATGCCTAGGAAGTATTTGAGAGGTCCTAGATCTTTGGTTTCAAACTCCTCCGCTAACTGAAGCTTTAGTTTGGCTACCTCTGGTGCATCATTCCCTGTGAGAATAATGTCATCAACATAAACAATGAGGGTAGTGGTGTAACCCAGCTTCTTCACAGCTAGGGTGAATCTCTCGAACCATGCCCTTGGAGATTGTTTAAGCCCATAGAGGGCTTTCTTCAGTCTACACACCTTGCTACTATGTCCTGGTGGAGTGAATCCAGGAGGAGGCACCATGTAGACTTCTTCATGTAGGTCCC
This sequence comes from Euptelea pleiosperma, assembly GCA_035048495.1. Lineage (NCBI taxonomy): Eukaryota > Viridiplantae > Streptophyta > Magnoliopsida > Ranunculales > Eupteleaceae > Euptelea > Euptelea pleiosperma. The sequence continues at coordinate 31,991,732 of CM068541.1, forward strand.
CATGAAGAAAAGCATTCTTCACATCCAGCTGATGCAAAGGCCACTCTTGGTTTGCTGCCACTGACAACAACACCCTGATGGAGTTCATCTTTGCCACAGGTGCAAAGGTCTCCACATAGTCAATCCCATAGGTTTGGGTGTACCCCTTGGCTACTAATCTCGCCTTGTACTTCTCAACAGACATGTCTGCCTTGGTTTGACTGTGACCACCCATCTGCAACCCACAGGTTTCTTGCCTCTTGGCAGGTCAACAAGCTCCCATGTCCCATTATTGTCCAGAGCTTTCATTTCCTCTATCATAGCAGCTTTCCATCTTGGTTGAGCCAGCCCTTTTGCCACTGAAGAGGGTATAGGAATAGTGGAAAGGGAAGTGATAAAGGCTTTATAGGCGGGGGACAAGGCATCATAGGAGACAAAGTGGCTCAGAGGATGCTGAGTGCAGCTTCTGACTCCTTTTCTTAGAGTAATGGGAAGATCAGAAACATCAGTAGAAGGAGAAATGATAGGCATAGAAAGAGGTGGAGGATTACCTGGATCCAAGGTAGGAACCACTGGTACTGGATCAGCTGTGGCTTTCTCCCTTCTACTATAGACTTTGAGCTCCTTCTGAGCTCCAGGAGCACTATCAATCCCACTAGTAGTATGAGTAGGCGGAGAGCTGTCAAACTCTAAAGGAGGGGATAGGGATATAGCAGGAAGAGGAACAGTCCACCTCTCTTCATTACGACTCTCCCCCTGAAGTGATGTGGGGGAGAAAAAAAATAGCTCCTCACGGAAGGTGACATCCATGCAGACAAACTTCTTCCCAGAGGACGGATGGTAACACTTGTATCCCTTGTGGGTAGAGGAGTAACCAAGAAAGACGCACTTGAGTGCTTTAGGATCGAGTTTGGTGCGATGGGGACTCAGGATATGTACATAGCATACACATCCAAAGATGCGAGGAGGAATAGTGAATAGAGGAGAGCCAGGATCAAGGACTTGAATAGGAGACTGGAAATTGAGCATTCGAGATGGCATTCTGTTAGTCAAGGAGGCAGCCGTCAACACAGCATCCGACCAATAAGATTTGGGGACCTGAGAGCCAATCAAGAGAGACCGAGCTATCTCAGTCAAGTGCTGTATTTTCCTTTCAGCTACATCATTCTGTTGAGGGGTGTAGCTGCAGGAATTTTGGTGACAACTCCCATGGTCAATGAGGTAATGTTGAAGACCCCCAAACACATATTCTCCACCCTGGTCAGTACGAAGAACCTTGATGGAGACACCATACTGGGTCTGGATCATCTTATGAAAACCCTGAAAGATGGAATGAACCTCATCTTTGGTTTTCATGAGATAGACCCATGTACACCTAGTATGATCATCAACAAAAGAAACAAAATAGCGGAACCCAAAGATAGAAGTAGTAGGGGAAGGACCCCATATATCAGAATGCACAATGTCAAAACAAGTAGAACTTCTATTACCTCTGAGGGATAATTCGATCTACAATGCTTGGAGAGCTCACAAGTCTCACAGTGTAAAGCCGAAAAAGAAATAGAAACAAACAAACTAGGAAATAGAAGTTTCAAATACTGAAAAGAGACATGCCCCAGACGGGCATGCCAGCTCAAAACATCTATTCTATTACTACTACTAGCAGACGACTGTAGTGCTATGGGTTCAGGAAGGCGTCCATCCAGAAGGTAGAGGCCATTAGCTTCATGTCCAGTGCCAATCGTCCTCCTCGTCTCTAGGTCCTGAAAGACACAAGAAGTAGGAGAAAAAGTGACACTACAGTTTAGGGTTTTAGTCAAAGCACTAATAGAAAGTAGGTTAGAAGTAAATCTGGGAACATGCAAAACTGATGAAAGAAGCAATTGGGGAGAGGGAAGGATATTCCCTTTCCCAGACACTGAAGATAAGGTGCCATCAGCTGTCTTCACCTTATCACGGCCAGAACAGATGGAATAAGTAGAAAATAAAGAAGACAGGCCCGTCATGTGTTCTGAAGCCCCTAAATCAATGATCCAAGTGGGGCTAGATGATGGGAGAGATACATGATGAGCAAGTCTAGTGTTACCTGACTGTGCAAAGGAGGTGGATGATGTGGCAGATGGACCATCAAGCTGCTGAAGCAATCGTTGAAGGCCTGAATACTCTGTGGCTGAAAAACCACTAGGAGGAGCTGAAGGAAGAGGGCTCGCTAGAGACCGTCCTGGGGAAGGATCAGAAGAATCCATACTGACTGTATGAGCACTGGAGGAGGCTGGCTGGCTAGGACGCCCATGTAGCTTCCAACACTTGGCACACACATGGCCTTACTTGTCGCAGAAATCACACTTGGGCCTCTCTCAAGTCAGAGACTTCCCAGGAGAAGGTCCGATAGGAGCATAAGATGGAGCTGAGGTAGTCTGATAAGATGGACCCCTCGAAGGCTGCTGTAACTGCTGAGGCTGATAAGTAGGAGAGACCGCTAGCGCTGATCGCTCCGGAAAGGGATGCTCACTCTGAAGAGAGATCCTCCTACTCTCCTCACTCTAAAGATAGGCATACACCTCACTGAGAGAGGGAAGATCCATCCTACTACTCAGTGGGAGATAGTTTGTCGTAGTTGAAATGCCCGTCCTGTGTTCCGCTGCTGTGAGTAAGTCTTCTCAGTGATCTCCCAGACCTCTTGTGCTGTGCGCATAAATAAGAAACTCTCACTGATATCAGGCTCCATAGAGTTGAGAAGCCATGACATGACAGTAAGATCATCTGTCTGCCACTGTCGATAAGATGGATCGGTCTTGGGAGGCTCAACTGTATCTCCCGTAGTGTGACCCAACTTCCTACGGCTTCCAATAAACAACCATGCTGCCTGAGCCCAGCGCAAATAGTTCTTGCCGTCTAGCTTCACTGATGTGATCTGTAAGCTAGGGTTCTCATAGGCCAAGTGATGCACCATAGGGCCGTGCTCACATTTGACCCTGAAGGAGAAGGCAAGGTGGGTGGTGTAACCACCGGAGGTGGTGGATCTGCCATGGAGAACTATAGCGAAAAAAGAACACTAACAATCACACCGAAGATCAATAGATGGCCAGAAAGTGCATAAACAGCCACACCAAAGGACATAAACCCATCTGATGAAGCCTCAAAGAACAATTAGACCAAGAATATCCACAAAAAAAACCCTTATACCCAAAAAAAAGGTTATGGACAGCAACTAGAGGTGAAAAACAACCTCAAGAACCCCCTCAAACAATTGGTGAACATATGCGTGGCCGTGGTAAACAAATAACAGCCCACAAACCCTATAGTGTTTGCTCTAAACATCTCACAACAGGCTAGGATGGTGGAGAATGAAGTAAAAAGCACTAAAGAGACAATTAACATGCATTAATTCATGTTAGAGAGCAAATCGCAGCCCAATAAGGGCAAAATTACCGTCGACGGTACTAAAAAAGGTGGAAAAAACTTCACCTAGCCTTCAGTAGGCAGTGGAATCGCACAAGAGAGGTGTTAATAGATTGGACACATAATGGAGGATCAAATCGAAGCAACAAAATCAGGCAAGAAAGCCCCCACAGATCAGAAACACTCGTAGAGCGAAAGAACAATATTCCGGAATTTCAGTAAAAAAAGGTCCCAAAAACCATCAAGAAGACTTCAAAAAATTCGGCAAAAATCACCATAATTCATGAAAAATTGAGATCTATCAAGAAGGAAGAGTTTCGATAGACCTCGAGATGCGTGACAGTATGGATGATGACGCCATATTTTCGGTACGATGATGTCAGCGGACATCCGCACTATTCCGGCGTCCCTTTGGTTGTTCTTCGGCTATAGATCTTGATTATAAGCTCTGATACCAAGTTGAATTAGTAATTTAGGGTTAGGGTTAGGGTTAGGGTTAGGTTTAGGTTTCGGAAGAAGAGGAGAGAAGAGAGATGAGAGGAAAGGATGTCATGTGCTTAGTCACAATGACTCCATAAATCTTATTTATGTAGAGGAATTACAGAAAAGACAAATATACCCCTCAAGGGGGTATTTATAGAACTACCCCCGATACATACAAAATACGTATTTTTACGTATATGATAACAACAATGAAGGTTGGACTATTGGGACGCAGGACAGACAAAGGGGTCTAAAAGCCAAGAATGCGAGAGGTCATGCGATTGATGAGATACGCAGCTAGAAGGATGGATTCAGACCAAAAAGATTTTGGAACCTGCATCCCAAGACGAAGGGCACGCTCAACCTCGAGAAGGTGACGGTTTTTTCTTTCAGCTTTCCCATTTTGTTGGGGAGTCGTCGGACAAGAAGTTTGATGTACAATGCCATGAGAGGCAAAGTAATCACTAAGGCTTCTGTCTAGGTACTCACCGCCATTATCAGATTGGACAATTTTGAGTGAGGTACTGAACTGAGTGGTGACCATCTTGTGGAAGGTCTGAAAAATGGAAGAAACCCCATCTTTCAATTTCATAAGATATACCCAGGTAGAGCCACTGAAATCATCAACAAATGTAACAAAATATCGGAATCCAAATAAAGACATCACCGGGGCAGGACCCCACACATCAGAATGCACAATATTGAAAGGAATAGTACTTTTATTTTCACTAAGAGGAAAAACAGTGCGACAATGCTTTGCGAGTTCACAAGTTTCACAGTGGAACGAAACATCGCAAAGAGAAGAGAAAGCAGGAAAGACACGCTTTAAAACTGACACGGGTACATGACCAAGCCGGTTATGCCAAAGCAATAACTGGTCTTTATTGACTCGACTACTTTTACTGATGTTGGACTGATGTGCTGAAGAAGAAACTGAGCGATCCAGGAGGTACAAGCCACTTTCCTCACGTCCACTGTCAATCGTCCGCCTCGACTCCAGATCCTGAAACACACAGGGAGAAGGAAAAAAATGTTATATTGCAATTAAGATTCTTGGTAAGGCTACTGACAGATAAAAGATTAGCTATAAACTGAGGAACATGCAGTACCGAGGATAAGGTTAGTGCTGAAGAGGCATGAACATTACCCTTCCTGGAAACAGAGGAAAGGGTGCCATCAGCTATCCTAACCTTGTCAAGACCATAACAAATAGAATAACTGGAGAAAACTGAAGACATACCAGTCATATGATCTGTGGCCCCTAAATCGATGATCTAGGTGGAACTAGAAGGAACAGTGGATACAGAGAAAGCAGATCCAGTACCTGTCTGGGTATAGGTGGAGGTAGAAGTGGAGGCTTGCCCATTGAGCTGGGCCATCATACGACGAAGTCGCTCAAGATCACTGGGAGAGAAAGAGTCCATATCTCCAGTGGTAGGAAGTGCTGAGGGTGCAGTGTCCTAAGCCACAGAAAGTGCTGCAGGAGGCTCCTGTCTCGCTGAAGATCGCTGACGTGGATTTGGGCCCAGACCTGGTGGGCGCCCATGCAGCTCCCAACAAGTGTCATTCACATGGCCTAGACGGCTGCAGCGATCACATTTGGGACGTCTTCTGTCATCACCGATTTTCTTCTGGAAGGATTTCTGGCCCTTCTGAGACGTAGAGGCAAGGGCAGATCGATTATGAGTGTCACTACTACTGCGTAGCTGCATGGCAGTGCGGCGACTATCCTCCCCCTGAATATAGGCATAGACCTGGGCCAAAGTAGGGGGAGGAGATTTGCCAAGTATCTGAACACGGGCACCCTCGAAGCTAGGATGAAGGCCGGAAAGGACTAGAATATCTGGGACTGCTCAACCATAGTACGGAAAGACTTCACATCTACAGCACAAGCCGGGGTGTAGTCCTGATAATGATCTATCTCTTCCCATTTGTTTCGGAGAGAAGCATAATAGGTACCAAGCTTGAGCTCCCCCTGTCGGAGACAAGCAATCTCTTGCTCTAACTCATAAAGCTTCGCAAAGTTGCCAACTTGGGAATAGGTTTCGGTAACGGAATTCCAGATTTCCCTCGTTGTAGGAAGGAACATGAACCCCCTGCTGATCTGGGGTTGCATCGAATGGAGAAGCCAAGACATCACTGTAAGGTTCTCCATAACCCATTTCCGGTGGGATTTGTCTGTGGCGGCAGGCTGGACTGTCTTTCCTGTGAGGTACTCACTGTAGCCACGTCCCCCGATGTACATGAGTGCCGATGTCTTCCACTCAAGATAGTTGGCCCCATCAAACTTGACCATAGTGATGCATAATTGGGGGTTGTGGTCTCCATGAGAACCATGAGAGGGAGTGCTATCCTCAACTGATGAAACCTCTGATGAACTCATCGCAGCGGAAGGCCTGGAAATAACTAACTGACGAACAGAAGGTCTGTAGAACCTAAACCAAGGTTCGAGGGGGTTCCTAGGAGCACTTTGGGAGGTGCGGCTAGGGTAGAAGTGCCCTGGGAACCTTGGTTTCCAAAAAAGTAGAAAACCCAAAAAAGGGAAAACTGGATCCGAGCCAAAAACCCGGGCGATTTTTCAAACCGGAGACCCGACAATTAGAAAAATCCCAAACCAAGCTCTGTAGATCCCAGATAATCCACAAGGAGGTGCGGTTAGGGTAGAAAGCCCAAACAACGCGCGAATCTCAAAGTAGAAAAAAACCCAAAAATTGAGCCGACGATCCGATTTTTCGAACTGGAGATCCAACAATCAGAAAATTCTCAAACGAGACTCTGTAAATCCCAGATAATCCACAGGGAGGTGCAGCTAGGGTAGAGAGCCCAAGCAGTGCACGAATCTCAAGAAAATAAAAAACTCGAAATTTGAGCTGGGCATCCGATTTTTGGAACTAGAGATCCGATGATCCAAAAATTTTGAAATAAGTTTTTGTCGAACCTTACTAGCCCTATGAGAGGGGCGGTTTGGGTAGAGAGCCCAAAAATGACACAAATCTCGAGAAAAATCAAAACCCAAAAAACCTCAATATACATGTTCTCCGAAAAAATTGATAAAAAATCCTGAAGAACGGGGATAGAGTGGATCTCTGACGACTGATAGCAGTCAATACACCAGGAATGATAGATCTTTGGTTCCTTTGCTTCAGAAAAGATCCAAGAACTTCGCAGGTGGACCTTCTGTGATTTGCTCAAAACTTGCCCGGACTTCGGATGCCCACATATAAGATCTTTGTGGAAATTCTAGGGGATAATGATTTTGGCCCTAGAGTAACCATGCTCTGATACCATGTTGTTTGAGGTTGTCACCAATATGCTAAAGATTGAGAGAGAAATAATGGAGGTTAGGGAGAGGAGATATTAGGGTTTGAGAGAGAATGGAGAGATTGAAGTGAATATCCAATCTCCCATAAGTAATATTTATAAGTAGGGGAAACCCCTTCTACAAGTAAAGGAGAAATCGTGTGGGTCAAGTGGGGGCCCACCTCTTAACCCACTAACATGAAATAAAGAGATTGTGGGTTAAGTGGATGGGCCCATCACTTAACCCATAAGCAAAAGAGAATAAACCCCACGTGGGGTAGTGGAATGCAGCCCACTAAGAACACACCCACGTGGGTGTACATAGAATCCAACAGTATCTGGGTATTATAATAAAAAGTAACAATCTTGTTCATCGGAAGAATGTATTTTCTTCTAGGAATATCGAACCGGGCACTTATGACAATGAATACATCCTTCACCAAAGAAACATAAACATATTGGTTGATCGAAGGATAAGTTGTTGTGGTGTCCCATCGTACATAGAGGTGATCACAAACTCCTTCAAAACCCTTCAGTGTATATAAAGAAAAAACAGAAAAATGTTGAAATCTACAAGTATGTGGACGGAAATAGAATGTTCTCCCGGAGTTCGAATGAATGTAGAGAAAGAAGAAAGAATGCATGTTGGGTCTAGAGAAATATTCACTTCTTTTAAAACAGAAGAAGAATAAATATCATTTATATACATCTCATGGAGAGATTTCCATGGAATCCTAGAAGATTCTAGCATCATTTTTAATGATTACGTGTGGCCAAATAAGAATCACTTGAATGAGAGGCTAACCTCTATGAATAAAGGACTGAAGGGGCCTTGGGAAGACCATCCTTAGAAAGTGCGACATTTCTCCCTGTTCACTTGCTTAATATAATGCAAGATATTTCTCTAATCCCAAGGGCTTTTAAAAATTAGTGTGTCCATTGGAGTCTTAGCAACATAGTGCAGGCTTGGTGCCTTGACCCCATGAGGACCATTGAGAGACTGACTTGGTATGGCTTTGGTGTGTTACATGAGTGCTGCATAGGGCTTAGAGTGGTAATTTTTGACCCTGTGAGGATATAGTCACCAGAAAGAAGTACGATGAGCCGCGAAGGTGGTTGGGGATGCTGGGGATTGATTTTGTATAGTGGTTGTGAGCATGGAACTGAATTTGTGCCTTGTCGGTCTAAACTTAGTTTCAGATGAGCATAATATTTTGGATAGGATAGGAGCTGGTTGCTGAATTGGTTTCTGGATGGATATGTGCTTCTGTTTCTCCTTACCTGGTACATTTGGAGTCTGCTTAACCTGATGAAAAGGAATTTTTCACTTCTTGCAGCTTCATAGTCACAGCAATCTGAAATTTATCTGTCCTCATTGTTTATATGATCTAGCTCATAGCTTGCTCATACTACCATATGTGTTTGTTCTGGCATCTCCATAGACTTGATTGTGTATATTAACGTCATGAAAAGTACGATTCTGAATCTAACAATTGTGGCTGTGGATTAAATGTTAAATTCTGACATGCCATCTGTGTATCCTCTCATCTTTTATTGCTTGGATGCTTTCATATTCATTCAAGCACATGCCCACGCTGCACATTGTGGGTTTTAATTGTTTTGAAATGCATCCTGCTCTCTTATTCACTGTAATAATTAATTTTTCATTGCAGAGTTGTAATGAAGAGGAGGAGCTAGTGCCTGAGCCAGAATATACACCTGCGGGACGAGCTCTAAAAGCAAAGTTGTAAGTTCAAGTCTTTAACGTGGTATACTTGCTTCTGTTAATTTATGATGTACTTCGCTGAATACTTTTCTTGGATAGTGCTAAGCTCCGTGCCAGGCAGAAAGAACGGCTCGCTCAGAGGAATACGATTGAAGGATCACTTCCCATTGAAGGACAGCATGGACCTGAGTCACTACCTCAATTCCCTGCCACTGATGCGAAAGAAGGGGAGCACATCACCAAACCAGTTGACCTTGTCTTAGAGCAGTCTTCAACAATTGACTTGGACGATAACAAATTCAATCAGACATCCGGGGCACCAAAGAACAGAAGTGACGCAACCTTGGGTCTAGGTAGGATCTCGAAGCATGGTTACAAAAGTATTCTCAGTAGTCCTCTGGACCTTTCTGTTAGATCCACTGGCCCTTTTACTCCTGAAATGTTTTTGCCGAGCCATCAGTTCCAAAGCACGTCTTACACAAACTCAGTGCCTACTAGCAACCTGTTACCAGTTCTGGGACTATGTGCTCCCAATGCGAGTCAAATGGAGTCAATTCACAGGAACAGGCAGGAGTCTTACAACCTGCCAAGATCAAATTGTGGCCAAAGCAGAACAGGCATGAGTTTACTAGAATTTCCATTTCGTCTAGCCTCTGGTGCTGGAACTTCAGTTGACATGGACATAAAATCCCAAGAGACTGCCACAGATACATGTACATTGCAAGATGCCTCAGATATTGTGCAACGTCGACTCAAAAATAGTATCCCTGACGGATGCTTTCCATTTCCGGTATGCTCCCTCATAAGACTTCATTGTTATTTTGTTTATTTTCATTTTATTATTCTAGAAGTTGTGGTATGGGAAAATTGCCCACTTCTTGGCATAGTGAAGTCCATTGCAAGGAATATCATAATTTTGAGTCTGATGTGCAGTATACTCCCACAATCACACAAGGAAGAGGTCTTGATCCTCTAGAAAGTTCAGTTGCTTCTTTCTCTGCTTTTCAAGAAAAAATGGCACTGTCCAACATAGCTTTTGACAAGAAGCACCTACCCAAATTCTCACTTCCAGCTAAAAATGTATCCAAGTCCCATCCAGACTTCTTTCCGAGCTTATCATTGGGCACAAAAGTTGAAGCTGTGAGTAATTCTATTCAAGATCTTCCCACAATGCCATTGTTGCCGAATTTCAGATTTCCGCCTCAAGATATGCCAAAACATAATCAGCAACTGAAGGAGGTGCCTCCCTCATTGGGTTTGGGTCAGATGCAGACCACATATTTGTCATTACCTGAGAACCATAAGAAGGTGCTCGACAACATAATGATGAGGACTGGGTCTGGATCAAACTTGTTCAAGAAGAGATTAAAGGTAAATGCCTGGTCTGAAGATGAACTCGATGCACTTTGGATTGGTGTTCGCAGGCATGGACGGGGTAATTGGGATGCCATGCTCAGAGATCCCAAGCTGAAATTCTCAAAATACAGAACTTCTGAAGATCTGTCAGTAAGGTGGGAAGAGGAACAACTCAAGATTTTTGATGGGGCAGCTTTCCCAGCACCAAAATCAGTTAAATTTGCCAAATCTACTACATTTCCGGGCATCTCAGATGGAATGATGACACGGGCATTATATGGAAGTAGACTTGCTGGTCTCGAGACAGAGCACTGTCCACCTAAATTTCAAACTCATCTGACAGACATGCAATTGGGTTATGGGGATCTAACATCCAACCTGCCACCCGTTGAGCCAACCAATCATTTTGGAACGCCAAATGAACTTTCTGCACCTGTTACAGCCTGGAAATCTGACAAATTTCGGTCAAATTTCACTGGAGATCTTCCTGCCGGACCCTCAGATGGACCTGGGACTTCTTCAAACTTACATTTGGATCAGCCGTTTCTGCTCAATTCTTTGGCAAGCAGTGGCTTGGGTTCTATAGGTATGAATTGCTCAAGCCGCTGTGATTTACAGCAAAAGGAGGATGAACCAGGAGAAAATAAGTATGTCAAATTGCCGAGTCTTTTGGATAGATCTTTGAATTTCTTACGAGATTCCCATAATAATATGCGCGGTGGTGAATCCACTAGCTCTGCATTGTTGCCTAACCCCAATAAGCGGTTGAGTTTTGGCCATTTTCCGGTGAAGGATGATGTAGCCGGAAGTAGTTCTACAGCAAACAAGCTTCCTCATTGGCTTCGGGAAGCTGTCAGTGTTCCTGCCAGGCCACCAGAGCCTGACCTGCCGCCAACTGTATCGGCAATTGCTCATTCTGTTCGCTTGCTCTATGGAGAAGAGAAGCCAACCATTCCTCCGTTTACAGTCCCGGGCCCTCCTCCTTTCCAGCCAAAGGATCCTAGGAGGAGTCTGAAGAAGAAACGGAGGTTCCGTAAGTTCAGGCAGATAAAACCAGACATAGTCACATCCAACAAGAACTTTCAGAGTAACCTGCTTGGTGACAATGTTGCTTCAAGCTCCATTCCGCTGGCACCACCGTTGCCACTGATGCCACCATCAATGGCCAGCTCATCAGGTTTCCCTTGGGTTGAACCCAACCTCAACTTGCCTTCTCTGAATTTAAATCTGATGAATGTGCCATCATCATCATCATCACCATATCCAAACCAGCACAAGAAACTGGGCATGGGATTGTCGCCCTCTCCTGAAGTGCTTCACTTGGTAGCATCTTGCGTGGCTCCAGGCCCACATATATCCCCAGTTCCTGGCATAGCGAGCTCCAGCTTCCTCAGGAGTGAGCTGCCTTTACCCAAGGCTTTAGAACCTGTTGGTGACAGGGGAAGCCCGGACTTAAAAGGTTTACGTGGGAAACGGAAGGCTAGGCAGAGCCTGCTATTGGGAAGTTGGGGTCAGCTTCCTCAGGAGAGAGTAGACCGGACAGAAAGTGGGGATTCGAGCAAGACTCAGTCAGACACTTGTCGGAATGACCGGCCCGAAGTAGAGGAAATATCTTCAGAGGAGACTGTGTCAGATGATCATCGGAGTGAACATGAACCATAACCATTCTTTGTGGCCAACGCTAAATTTTTGTAAGCATGATTCAATGAGTGTTAACTAGCAGCAATAGGATCATTTAGGACTTTTCTTGTGTAAAGCTTTGCAAGAGAAAGGAAATATGCAGTCTTGCCTGTTGGTATTGCTTTCCATTTTCTTCTCATCTTTGTCTCTGAACCTATGGGAGCAGGTTCTTTACGTTCCTATAGAGGAGATTGTTAGGTTTTCACATTGTTTCACTGTAACATGCTTTTCTATTACAGGTTGGTTAAAATGTAATGCAGATGGTGGCCCTAGAAAAAAAATGCTGGAAGCGAGTGTTCTTGCAGAACTCCGAATTTCAGTGGTAATACCATTCTCTTATTCCCACATTTCCTTTCTTTTCTCTCTTTTTAGAGGCAACGGGGTGTTTTATCGAGATACAAATATGCAATGAGTTCAAGAATCAAAAAGTGGAACGAGTCATTTGAAAAAGCAATTACTGCAAAATGTAAATTCTGTTCTTTTTTTTTGTTTTTGTTTTTTTGTGTGAGAGAAGATATGTTAGCATTTGATGTTTGATGTGCTTGTACAGAATCTATTCCCATGTAATTGGGAATTCAGTTCAGCTTGTTTCTTGGAATACCATATTTTATATGGTGGAAAATTTTCATAACCATAAAACCTCAGTGGAAGTTAGATGTCATGGAAGATCTCAAAAGCAATCAGCATTACATTTTGAACCAGGAGATTTTAGTATTATCTGTCCCAACATATGAGGGGTATAATGCCATGGCTGTGCCCTCCAAAACAAACCGGGTCTGGTAGTTGGAGTAATCAGATAAAGGTAACCACTGCATAAGCTTCATTCCAGCAGTCGAGAAAAAAAGATCCTTGTCTACACATGTTGAAGCTCTTCTTCTGGCAACAAATGGGTTTTAGGAAAACGTGATAGTTCTCATGCCAACTTGACTCCATGGAAGGCCCCATAAACCCCTAAAGTGTATGGAAATGGAAGATAAAATGGGTCTTCAGAGCAGCAGATTCTGTGGCTGATGAATTGGGTTTGATGGTCAAACTCTTGGCCTGTCTCAGAGCTTCCAGCAATCCGTTGTAGATTGAAGAAGAAAGAGTTGGTGAGAGTGCGAAAGGTCCACTGGTTCACACTTGTTTCTTCATGTATTCTGTTCCATGGTTTTGATTTCCTATGTTACTTGTATTCTAGATTGATTGATCTTGCTGTTATTCTGATCTTTCAGTTCTTGAATCCTTTCAATGCAGAGCAAAAATCACTGGTTATACTACATTTCTTGCCATTTAAGTACTCTTGGTTTTGTTGCTAAGCAACAATCTCCAAGTCTCTGTTGCGTTCTATGAACCTAACGACTGCTATTAGGTATAGTGGTTTAATAATTGTTATAAACATTTCTGGGGATCAAACGCAAAACCTGATCTCTTTTGGTCTAATCTATCTGGTAGAGCAGCGCAGGAGGCTATGGACAGGCAGCCATGTTACTCAATAATGGCTGCCTTTTTTTAATGGGTCGGGCTCAAGGGACCCCCATTTCTAACCCCCTTTTTTGACCCCCATCTTGGCGTACCCACATAGAAGATGAATCATTCGCTGATTTTTGGTGGGGATGATAACCTCACCATACAGATCACCCCAACAGAAAATCAGCCCATTCCGAAATTTCTAACCCCATCAAATGTGGTTTTAAAGTTACACTGTAAAAATCGACGGTCCATAATGCTTCAGCTTCTAAACCAGTCTATGAATATCAGAATGATTTGAATCTTTGTGAGGATGATCTCCTCACCATAGAGATCATCCTCACCAAAAATCAGCCATTGATTCATCTTCTATGTGGGTACGCCAAGATGGGGGTAAAAAATGGGGGTCCCTTGAGCCCGACCCTTTTTTAATATATGTATATTATTTGATAGCCAACATGGTTAGCTGGACCACAAGGCTAGTCTGGTTGTCCAGCTAGGCATTGGCTAGGATCAATGCTAAGAAAAAGGCAGGGTTTACCATGGCGCCACGGGTGCTCGGGGAAATCTTTGATTGAACCCACGACCTCTAACAAGGTAAGGATATGCATTTACCACCCGGTCAAAAGGGGCCGGGGGCTGTTGGTGTATCAAGAATTTCATGCTTTCTCGCCAATCCAATGTCCTCGGAAATGCAGGGGAGTTTATGTTAACCCCCCTCTGTGGACCACCTCTTTGATAGGCTAGACGACATGCCCTAACCACCTATTCTACTTATTAACGAGCGAAGGGGGTTCTTGTGTTAGTCATGCTATCCCATAAGTCCCAAAGTATCCCCGTTTTGAATTTTTTTTTTAATTACTTCCATCGTTAATAAGCAGAATACATTTTACGCATTAGTTCAAAAATGTCCATATTTTGGTTGTTTCAAAAAAAAATTCATTTTTCTATTAACAGGATTATTTTAGGCCCTACTTGGTTCACTGCATTGGTTAGCATTTTGCACTTCAGTGCAAATGCAGTGAGTGGCAATGCACCCACTTGCCATGGTTTTTGGGCTGCACTTGCTTGCATCTATTTTGTTAAGGAGTTTGCAAGGGCTTGGCAACCACTTGCATGCCAGCTCATTTGCACGCCCCAACCAATCACGTGCATTCCAAAATTGTGGCAAGTGAACGCATCAACATCCCAGTGCAGCGAACCAAGCAGGGCCAACAGGATTGGACTCCTATAATCTCTCAATCAAATCTAATCTTAATTGATAGAGCATTACAAGAGCTCAATAGGAAGGAAATCCTATAATCTCTCAACCAAATCAATTCCTAATTGATTCATCCAAATCTTAGTGATCTGGAGAATAAGTAAACAATTTTATAATCATGACGATTAGATAACATGATACCAAAAAATTAGACAATAGGAAAACAGAGTTTGTTTTGCCAAAAAAATAAAAAATAGAGACAGTAAAGAAAAAATACATTAAATGTTGGGAATTTGGGATAAACACCAGTAAAACTTCATAATTATGCTTAGAATGAAAAGGACTTGATGGATGAGTTCTCTTGAGCCACAAATCATCAACATCAAATAATTTAGAGTGTTAGCATCCTCCTATGGAAATGATAATGTAGCATCGTCATCTCAAGGTCCAGACCATGGAAATGATAATGTTATAACAGATTCGGACCTCCCCCATTACATTATGTACTGTTAAAATGCCTAGAAAATATTGGACGTTATTTTCTAGAAAAAATTGTGAAAAAAACAGTTGTTATTCCCGTTATTTTCCGTTTTTGAAAATTTTAAAATTTGAATTCTAGCACCATTTTTTATGTTATTTCCCATTTTTTCCCCTGAGCATTATGATTCATTATAACGGAAAAATGGTAACGCCCCCAGTCCGTTATACCATTATTACGGACCCTTTTAAACCTTGGTCTAGACCACTGATAGTAGTCACGATTCCTTAATACATGAATCCCAAAAACCACTACACAAATTCCAAAGACCATCCAATTGGTTTAACATAGGGATGATCACAAGATCCAATGTTTTGACAGTCCAAATTAGATAAGCATGTGATGTGCAGTACATAGACGCTGCCACTTATAGTATTTTGAGTATAATACTACTTGGAGTATCCATATCTATTCCCTCTTTATATCTTCACCTAATTGATGGATATTCCTGCTTACAAAAAAAAAATATAAAAAATAATCGACAGATATTCCTTGGTTTTATGTTCCATGTGAGAAGAACTTTATTGACCGGCGCCAATTAGTAAAGTTGTTGACCAACCATAATATGATATATGTGGCATATTCTTAGTCCAACCTTAGATGGACATACAAATTACAAACAAAAAATTAGCTTGATTAATGATTTCTAGGTGTTGGATTTGAGTCGTTTTCATGGGATTATTTTTTAACAGTGGATTTGAGTATTATTTGAAATTCTCTTTTAATTACCACGTTATGTCCTAGAGGGGGGGGGTCTTTGCGGATTCTATAAAGTTTAAAAATTAATAATAACACAAAGCGAAAAATGATCAAACAATCAAAATAAGAATTATTCACAGAACATAAATATGGGGTAACTCTAAGATAAGATATGCAAACAATCACAATCACATGAGACACAGCCTATGCCAATAGTCTATTTAGAGAAACCATTTTCTTATGGATCTACAATCCTCAACTCAGTTAGATGAGTACTCACTCATCTACCAATCACAAATAATCAAGTTTGATAATATTGAATTCAATCTAAAATGTTTATTCTTAGAGATACTTACCTTTCGATGAATTCAATAAAATGGTGAATCCTCGTAGAAGAATTCGCCACAGAGACAGAGGCCAATGATGATCCTTTTCTTGAAAGAAGATGATTGCAGAAAATAATATACTTCGTAGTCTCTTCAAACAATTAGAACAGCATTCACAAAAGATAAACCAGATTTGCTCATGTGAAGCTCTCTCAAACAATCTAGAGCCTTCACAAAGGATGTACTGATTTGCTTAGGTAGAGTCAAGAGATGTTAATCAAAGGATGAGAGTCCAGAGATAGCTTGATTAGGTTATCTCTAGTGGAGGGCAATGATTCTATTATATAAGTTTATTCCCTCTCAAGATAAACGGACCTAAAAAAGTCGTTGGAATGACTCGAGTGCGTCACAACTCGCATAAAAGATTGAGTCAAAACGAGATCCAGAAAGGGAGGGGTCAACCGCACAACTTGACCAGGCGACCGGACTTCGCTCGGCCGCACATTTTGGCCGGTCGACCCATCAGGTTAGTACCAAATTTTATAGTACTGAAGGGTCCGGTCGACCGCACCTTTTAATTGGTACGGGATTCTCTCCTTTTCAGATTGTATATTTGAAGTTGTCCAACCATACTCTTGACCTCATTTTTTCGCCTAAGGTACCCGGTTCGAATGTCTCCGCTAATCACATGGTTGAGACGGTTACAAAAATTCATGAAAATGTCAAAAAGAACCTTGAAGTCTCCAATGCAAAGTACGAAGCCGATGCCAATAAACATCGTCGGTTAAAGACTTTCGATTGGATTGGAACTGAATTGAAAACACAATTTAGTAAATCTATTTTTTTTAACAGGTTTTATATTTTGAGACTTTATTGTTTCAATCATATATTTAGTTTCCTATAATATTTAGAGTTGGAGTTGATATTTATTTTATAGCTAGGATTCTCTAGATTTAGTAGTTTCCTAATTCAATTAGAAAAGTTATTTATTTCCTCATTTTTTAGATTAGAAAGCTACTTTATTATTTTTCTTGTTGAGCAAGGCTTCTCATCTATAAATAGAGAGCCAATTGGGCATTGTAAAAATTCAATTATCAATTAAAGAAATATGAATTGTGGTAGAATTTTATTGTTTTTCTTCCTCTTATGGAATCAAGAACGTTTATTGTCTTCTTGTGGAATCAAGGTATTTATTCGCTTCTGCTTCGTCATTTTGTAACAAGCCCTGAAATCTGAAAGTAATTAGCAATACCCCCTTATACTTTCAAACATTAGGATTACCCCCTTAGACTTAGTTTAACAGTTGTTGACTAAAGTTAAAATGGACTCGAATCACATGTTGTTAGCATTGTACTTACATTATTAAGGTCCTTTTATAGATACATTAACAGGCGCATGATGCATGTCACGTTTTCACGTTAGTCAAATGATGGTTAAACTAAGTCAAGAGGGGTAATCCTAAAGTTTGAAAGTGTAAGTGGGTATTACTAATTACTTTCAGGTTTCAGGGTGTTGTAACTAAATTTCCCGAAATAAATGATCTACACGCCTGCCATGCTCTTGTCCATGTGGGGTTGTTTTGGTAATTTACATAGAATTGCATCATTTGAGGTGAATCTATTAATTTGTACATTAAGGCACACATGGATGGGCTGGGACTCACACACTGAGGTCCCACGTCAGGGATCTCTTGTTCCTAACTTCCTGAAAAATTGATTTTAATTTGAAAATCCAGACCATCGAATTAAACCATTTTTTTTTTTGTCCGTTTTTATATGGTTGACATTGTCGAAATGAACTGATTTTTGGTGGTGATGATCATCATGGCATGGACAACTCAATGTATGACTGGATTGTCCAACATGATATCCATGTGGGCCCCACTATCGGGTGTAAGAACTACATGTAAGAAATGGGTAGAGCTCTAGACGGGCTCAATTAAACTTACGTCACACATATTAGACGAGAAATTGCTAACTAGGACCCAAAGATCATGGGTTCTAGGATTTTAGAACAATTCAAGACATATATAGTTGCCAGAAAGGGAAATATGGGTGCAAGCAACGATTAGGCAACTGAGGCGGCCGCCTAAGGCCCCAAATTCTTGAAATTTTTGTAAGAGGCCCTTTCAGATTTTTTATATATTTTAGTAAAAAGGCCCCTCCACAGTCCACACACGCAGAATGTCTATACCTGCCAAGAAATATATTTTAGTGAATAGTTATTTATTTTTGTTTTTCAATAAGCCCAATAGCCATTAATTCCCTTAGGTAGGGTTGAATTTTTTTTCCTCTCTTTTGGGTGAAGCGGTGGTTCGGTCAAAAGAAGCTATGATCGAACGCTTAGATATCACGTGATGAAAAAATGCAAAAGCTAATATAACGGTTGGATTTCAGTAGGCTGAAAAATGCTAGGATCCAACGCCTAGAAATCATCTGATGAAAAAAAAATGCTTGAATGGCTGCTATTTTTTGGTGCGTAGACTCAATTCATAGAAACGATTTGCCCGCATTATTGTGAAATGTGGCATTTTTGTCATGGATATTAAAGTATTTGGCATAAATAATGGTGTGTATAATTGCCTTTTTTGGGGCACAATTTTTTGGGGCCCACTAACCACATGGATGTTTACCCCACCCCGTTTACGGCCAGGCTCTCCATCTGGTTCACATTGTTTGGCTCATCATCCTAGGGTTTTCGGTCTTGTTTGGGCTTGTTTGATTGGCTTTGATTTGTTTGTATTTTTGAATTCTAAGATGAGATCTCGTAATCACCTTCGATTTTAGGTATTTGTGCATTCTTGTATGTAAAAGAGAAATCTTACAGTCATTAATGTTTTTCTCGTACTTTGGAAATAAAGCAATTCGATTCTTTTGGTGTATTTTGTTAAGACTCCTTGTCTTAACGTGGTTGGGTTAAATTAGAAAGAAGAAATTGAAGTAAGGAAGATGATAAGAAAGATAGGAAAGAGGAGAAAGGGTTTAGGTTATTAATTCCTTGATTCTCTTTTCATTGATTCCACGTCTATAAATACATGGACTTCACTTACTAATTAAGGAATGAAAATCTTGCATGACTTACTCTTTAATAAAGAATGAAACTAATTAATGACTATCCTAATGTTATTTTGTCGTTAACAAGGAAACAATTCTACGACTTTACTGCCATAGGATCTTTTATTCAAAAATTTAACAACTAAAGACGGCTCCCGCAATCAATGTTGCCAATTAATGCTGCCACGTAGGCTTTCCAAGCCGGGGTCTCAACATTCTCTCCTCCATGAATGACGGCTTGTCCTCAAGCCTGAAACTCAGGGAAACGATCCTCCCATGTTGCATCTTCAATCGGTTGATTTCTCGAGTGGGTCATATTCTTCGTTAGTTGTTTCTTCCTCTTCGGGCAAGTTTCCATTAACAAGAAGTAGTTGGGTTCTCTTACATCTATGTCATAGCTTGAATTGTTCATCGCAATTAAAACAAAGCCCTTTATCCTTACGATCCTGCATCTCCAAGGGGGGGAGGCGTCGAATAGGAGGGAGAGCAGTGAGTTGTTGGGAAGTGGTTGTGATGCAGGAATGATGGTTGGTGGCTTGAGACTGTTCGTACTTTTGACGGGCTTCTGCAAAAATTGTTTCTCTTCAAATAGCCGAGCCAATGCAATGGCTTCAGAAAGGGACTTAGGTTTATGTGCTCGAACCTCAGTTTGCAAGTCCTCACGCAACACTTATAAAATAATTAGGATGGCCAGTCTTGGGTTTGACTAGACAAGTCTTCGAACTTGGCTTGGTACTCTTGGACAGAAGAGGTCTGTCGTAATTTAGTCAAGCTCCCATTAGTGTTTTCATAAATAGTTGGCCCCAATCGAGAGAGTATGGCTTGCACAAACTCAGCCCATGAAGGGATGGCTTCATTCTTTATTGTCCACTCAAACCAGCATGAAGCTTCTTTTTCAAGGTGGAATGAAGCAATGGTGATCTTTGGTCATCGTCGGTTTGATGGTAGCGAAAGAAGCGTTCAGCTCGGGTAACCCAATCTATGCATCCTCTCCCCAAAACTTTGGGAAGTCAGTCGGACAGTCTGTGTCTGAATCAAAGAACTAGCAGGTTGTAAAGGATCCTTGGTAGTAGATGATCCGCCTTGAAAAGGTGATTTGCCTTTAGATCGCTCCTCATACAATTGAAGTAGTGCCTGAAGCGAGGATTGGATGCTATTCAATTGCAGTTGAAGAGTGTGGTTCTGATCCTCCATATTGGCGAACCGTGCTTCTACCCGAGCTTCTAAGGAAGGCACACGCTCCTCTATTGATTCAACATCTGTAGGGTTCAACTCTTGCAAGTTGGATTTCTCGGCTTTGGTCCCATTGCAAACAACATGCTCTGATACCAATGTTAAGACTCATTGTCTTAACATGGCTGAGTTTAATTAGAAAGAAGAAATTGAAGAAAGAGAATAAGAAAGATAGGAAAGAGGAGAAAAGGGTTTAGGCTATTAATTCCTTGATGCTCTTCTCATTGATTCCACGTCTATAAATACATGGACTTCACTTACTAATTAAGGAATGAAAATCTTGCATGACTCACTCTTTAATAATGAATGAAACTAATTAATGACTATCCTAATGCTATTCTGTCATTAACAAGGAAACAAGTCTAGACTTTACTGCAATAGATCCATATGATCTTTTATTCAAAAAACTTAACAACTAAAGATGGCTCCCGCAATCAATGTTGCCAATTAATGCTGCCACATAGGTGGTCCAATCAATGATGCCACGTAGGCTTTCCAAGCTAGGGTCTCAACATATTTTTTCTTGGATCGTAAAGTTTCATTCTTTTCCTGTTAGAGATTATTTAACATCTGTGATTAGACCAAATTGTGGAAACTTTGATGATAAAACCCTGAAATCAAATCATTTTTTGAGTTCATGAAGAGATGTATGCTACAGGAAAACAAAAATGCAAGGCTGGTTACCCTTTATTGATAAACTCTGAAACCTAATTAGATCACTGAAGAAACCTAAATTCAGAACAACTAATCGAGATTTTCCGAGATGGAATATTTGTTGCCATTGCATCTTTTTAGGTAGAGAAGTAATTCTTGAATAGAGCACCATTTGAAAATAGACGTAACATTTAGAATTAACAGCACTGAATGAAGAATTATCAACATATACCCATAATCATTTCCTTTTTATTTTTTCTCTCCAATGTTTTTCCTTGCCTTGTATATTACTAGTGGGTGCCCCGTGCCATCGGCACTCCTCGACAAAGAATTTGCCAAAATCAGGTGAGTGGCGGAGATCCACCGTCCATTTGGAGGTGGATTAGATCTCGGCCCTTTTTTTGTTGATGCTTATAAGAGGAGGTATAAGTAGGGAGACAACCAATGTGTTTTGTTATATAGAATAGTAAATGGCCTATGCCCATGACACTCTCTGACTAAAGCGTTTGTAAAAATTGGGTGCCTTCGGCACTCAAACGGTATAATGGACGGGGGTGTTACCATTTTTTCCATTATAACGAATTGTAACGCACAGAGGGAGAAATGGAAAAATAACAGAAATAACCAAAAATAACGGTGTTGAAATGAAATTTTGAATAAATTGAGGTCAAATGAGGCGGATTGAGTGGCTGAAATCTAACCGTCCACATTAGGTCGATGGATTTGATCTCAACCACTCTTTATCTAACCGTCCGCATTAGATGGATGGATAAGATAAGAGAATACAACTGAGTTGTCTTGTTATATGCGTTGGTGGCCCGTGCCCGTGGTACTTTCCGACAAAGTGTTTGTCAAAATCGGTTGGGAGTTAATCTCAGCCATCGATATGAAGCATAGTGGATCTCAGCCACTCATTATTGAAGCCATATAAGATAAGAAGGGTATAAGACAACGACTGTCACTTGTTATATAGATATTGGGTGGCCCGTACCCACGGCACTCTACAACAAAGCGTTTGTCAAAATTGGGTGTGAGTGGCTGAGATCCACCATCTATTTGGGGATAAGATCTCAGCCCTTCTTTGTCTAAATAGATAAGAGGGGTATAAGTGGGGAGACAACTTCCCTGTTTTGTTATATAGATAGCCCAATTGATAATCTCTGTGTTCTCCATTTCCAAAACCATAAAAGCTTAAATTCAGCAAGAGAAAGCAACTTCAATGTGATAATCTGTGCACCTTTGTACTCCTCCAATAAGACCCCAAAGCTTTGATTACTTTCTTATCTGTGAAAGCAACTTCAATTACCTCAGTTCTGAATCATTTGTTGGCATCCAACATAATGAAACTCCAGCATTTTACTTAATGAAGATAAGGATCATGCTACATGGATGCCCGTAGAGGCTCCCTATTACAAATATATGCATGTAAGGCCTGGCTTGGTAACACTACAAAAGTTTGCATGCAAGCATTTGCGTTTGCTTGGTGTTGCAACATCCAAAAAATATTTGCATTAGACACGATCCTTTTTTGCCAAAAAAGTGGCTGCAAACAGTTGCAAACAATAGGCAAATGACACTCATCCCCCTTGTCTCCCCCAAGAGCTCTCTCCTCCCCAACCGTATAAACATTTTCCCAAGCAACCATCAGAAACCCCTTCAAAATCTCCGAATAACTGCATGTCAATTGATCAAAATTTATTGTTCACGTGAAATATGAATTGAAATATTTTGTGAAATTTAACATTTTTATTTCATGTATGTATTCTTTCTTGTTGGTAATCTAGAAAATGGAAATATTTCCATAATTCCACGAAATTTATTTCCTTGGTTGTAATTGGTGCGTGTGTGTCTTCAGCAGATGGGTTTACAACAACCAAAAAAAAAAAAAAGATGCCCATTAACATAGAGTGAGATGGAAATCTGTCTGGAGTAAAACAATAATATTATTAAATCATGAACATATGCCAAGGCTGAAACATTTATAAACCTCAAACCCAAATATCTGTTGGGATATCCAAACCTTTTGTTGAGATTTTTCCTTTTAGGAAATCCTCTAAATAACTAACAATCTTGATGCATAGGAGATAAAATAGAAAGAAGATATTCAAATAGAAAACCTGGATCCAATTCAATTAGTTAATCTTTCTTAAATTGTCAGAAAACCTTCAATTCGTCTCAACCTGCACTGGAGAAAGGCAGAGGTTGTCATCAGTGCATAAATAAATGGTTTATTTGTATAAGGACCTAAGTTGGAAAGGCCTTTCAAAGAAACCATGGGTTTTCCTGCTAAAAGCTTCTTCATCTTACCAAATGAGCTTTTGCATTTACAAGATAAGTCAACAAGTACAACCCATTAAAATCAATGGCATCTACATTCAAGTATTTATATCAGTTGTAGATCCACAGATTAGGATTCATTACTATCACAACATAACAATAGATTTTGTTAATAAAGATATATAAAATCTAGATATATATCGCTTTGTTTCCGATCATGAAAGTCTACTCTCATTGGCTGCTAATTATCTAGATTACTCACTGTTTGCATATTGCACCCCTATTCCTTTCTAATTTCCAGAAAAAAAATACAATAATAACCCTGAAATTCCTTTCTAAATAAGAATGATCCCACTCTATTATTTGATGAAAGTACCCTGAGCTCTGTCCAGATGCTTGTAGCTCAGTTTTTGGGCCTACTTTGATTATCAATTCCTAATCCAGTGTACTGTAAGACGGTTCTTGTAAAACTTTCCATGTGAAGAAAATGCATTAGCTCAAGTGTTAACATCGAAATAGTGTATGAATTGCTTAATTAC
Organism: Euptelea pleiosperma; assembly: GCA_035048495.1. Classification (NCBI taxonomy): domain Eukaryota; kingdom Viridiplantae; phylum Streptophyta; class Magnoliopsida; order Ranunculales; family Eupteleaceae; genus Euptelea; species Euptelea pleiosperma. Next base: position 32,015,627 of record CM068541.1, read on the forward strand.
TAGAATCTTATACTACTAGGAGGATTCTTCTGAAATTATAATTGGAAGAAAATATTGCCATAACATGTCAAGTGTTGCTGTTTATGGTCTCTAATTTCTTAAAAAAGCAAAATACTTTTGTGAAAAGGGACAACCAAGCAGAATAGTTTGCACCAAAAAGACTTTTTCCCCAAAAACTATCCATTTAAGGCACAAAAATGACGATCCAAACAACCTTTAGATCATCAGTCAATTGTTCACAGAAGAGACTCTCACAACATACAAGACGTTCATTTAACATTGCTGAGAGAAGGAAAACACAATAGCTAACATGCTATGTGCAATAACTCTGAAACAAAGCATAGGACTCAAACATTCCAAACAAGATTATTTGTCATGACTCAAACAAAAGTTACCGTTAACTACGGGATCCAGACCCTTCAAATTAATCTTGGGGTACTCATGTTTCGGATTGTCAACATGGTAGAAGGATATGGCTCGGCCATGCCTGAGTATTTTATACTAAGCGCCTGTTTGATTACACAGAAAATTTTCTTGGAAAAATAGAATTTTCCCTTGGAAAATTTTATTGAGAAAATACACTGAAAATTTTCCAATGGCTGTTTGATTGCACCCTAGAAAATATGCATTTTCGAATTTTTCGCTGTTTGATTTCGCAATTTTTCCTGTGAGAAAATCATATTAAATTCATACATTTGGGATTAAATTCATTTTAGGCGATAAGATATGCATTGGTCTAATGGAGGTGGAATTATTTAGTTTGCTTTGTGGATCCCATAGGAAAGTTTCTCACTTTGGATTTCTAGCCATTGGATTTAGTACCCAAAGAAGGTTGAATCCGACGGCTAAAATCATGCCTTATAACTACTAAAATCTAATAGTTAGAAACTACCAATCACGGTGATTTTTTGGGTGCCAACAGGTGGGATAAATATCCATGCACGGTTACATTCTGTTGGAACAGTTCTAAATCGTACCAAAAGAAGAGTAAGCCATAGTGATTGGAACGTTTTTCGTCGTTGCCAAATGTTGGTATGGTTTCGAACCGTTTTAAAAGATGGTATGTGTTCCAAATTTGTGTAAATATTATCCATTCCAAATTTACAAAATGTGATTTTTTTTTTAAAATGGGAATTGTCTGCTGAGAGGAGCTGTTGAACTGCATGGTGTTAGGTGACAATTAGCACAAAAAATAAAGGTAAGGTTATACATTCATAATCTATCGAACCAAAACCTGAGAGCAACCCAGCTTTTGGTTAGATCCTGAAATCCCCTCCCTATGATACAAGTTCTTAATGGACAAAACAATTGTTGATTTAAACAAGAGAGAGCAAAAAATAGTTGATGATGAACCATTGCCTGTCTCAACAACACCTTTAACTATGGGATGATAACAATCACCAGCCTTTGCAAACACCCTTTTAACCAATATCTTCGCTTCTTTTCCACTACCTTGCAGCAGTGCATTATGGAGTATGCAAAGCTACTTCATTCTCCCAACTTCCTTCACTGTAGTATTCTCTGCATCTAGAAGAAATGGCCAGTTGGAGAAATGCCACCTTCACCTCGTAATCCTTGGATTTTGCTACCCTGTAGCACACATCCAAAGCCGTGACATGCAGCAACAATCAAGTTTTTTATGAGACACCAGGGCATTATAGAGTAAGAAAAGATACTTCATCCTCCCAACTTCCTTCACTGTAGCATTCTCTGCACCCAAAAGAAATTACCAGTTGGAGAAATGCCACATTCACCTCGTAATCCTTGTATTTTGCTACCATGTAGTGCACATGCAAAGTCGTGACCTGCAGCACCAATCAAATTTTTTAGGAGACACCAGCACACTTTTAACGATTTCATCTTTGGTCTGCATAACTTGAGATATATATTTGCAGGATTTGAAGTTCAAATGCTCCTATCAGTGTTTAAACTCGGCTTGGACACAAAGATGGGGCCCAAGTTGAATACACGTATTGGATACCAAAACTCGATAATAAAGAAAAGCATAAAAGTTGAATAGAAGACAAACAAAATACGGAAACTTATTTTAGGTTTTTGTCAAGCTTAAATCCACCTAGAAGTCCTCATGAAGCTATTTGATACCTGGGAAAATTTCTCAACTTTCTTAAAGCCATTGTCCACAAGTCAACTGAAACTCCATCAAGGACCTGTTAAGTTTGATTTCTTATCAAGGTGACAAAAATGAATAGAGTCAACTCAGTCAAGTTCCTTGTCAAGCCAATGAGCATTTTACAACAAAATTGACCGTTCATGGGATTCGAAAAACACCATAAATCGCCTCCTACACACCAAGGCACGTCCCACCTACCCCTCACATCATATAATTCAACCCAAAAGTGATGTTTCTCAGATTGAAGAATCGGGCCATATACACCTGATATCATACACTCCTTTTGTAACCCCTTCACCTTACCCAAAATTGATGCCGAGAAAGCCCCAATCAGAGTGTCCATGACCTCCACAAATCTGGTATCCCAGATGATATAATCCCCTTGAAGCTCCTAGAGATGGAACAGAACACCACCCGATGTCTTTACTCTTCCACACTTGTCCTATCACAATCTCATCCACTGAGGACAATTTGGATTCTTGGATAATCACCACATCGTATTTGGACAACCTAAACATTTTCTTCACGATTGCTCTTTTATCCCTACTCCCAAGCCCTCTCACATTCCAAGACACAATTCTGAGAGACATCGAAACCTAAAACTGCCCCTACAATCCACCCCTACACCCCACACGGATCTAATTGGAATTACTCACCAATCCTTGCACCTCCCCAGAGTACCTCCCAACTCCAGTGCACTGAATCGAAACGTCTACAAGCTCCTCTACCCTTGTAGTGGGGCCATATCTCTCTAAGCCAGCAGTGGTCATCCGATTGTTCTTATACTGTGTAACCCAATCTGCAATTCTCTTATTCCATCCTCTTGAATCCTGCCTAGATTGTTTGAATGATGGCAATCTCCTATGTTGTGTCACCCAATCAGCTAGCCTCATATTCCACTCCCCTTCTAAAGTGTTGACATGCTGCCTGGCTTCATAGTCATAGGATGACTATGACTCAAAGCCATAGCTCAACTAGCTGATGCACAGCACCACAGCAATGAGGCCATGGGTTTGATCCCACCAAATCGACCAAAAGAAACAACTTGGAAATGAGCTTAGAGCTCAGTGTTCAGATGATCAGGGTTAAACACTCTCGGAATAGGAATCAAGCATAGTCTAGAATGATTCATCTATTAATTCAACAAAACACCCATGTAGTAAGTAGCTACATTAAATTTCTCTTTTATTCAAATTGGGGAAATGCACTGCTTGGGAACAACTCCAACAAGAATTGTAGATATTCCAAAAGAGATCCAAAACTGAATTTCATTTTCTCCATATAAATTATGGAAATTTCTGTTCAGTTCAGAGATCAAGCATTCTAGGCACTCCAAATAAACCCATATCAGAATCTAAAAAAAATTCCAAAAATAGGAACAGTCTTTGAATACAAACTAAGACAAACCTCAATTCGAAATCTCTCTCTCTTGGTATTCCAACAACACCCAAATTAATATGATTTTTGATCCGTAAATATCAAAATGTTCAAATTTGACCCTTTTCAAGCTTTAGAAAAAAAATGCGTACAAATTAAAATCAGGTATACATGATTTCAGAAGAAGCATATGAATAATAAAACCTCAATTTATTCTTTTTGAAAAAAATGAATAAATCTCAATTGGTTCTTCTTACTCATGTGTCCCTCCAAAAATCAATAAATCAAAAAATTAAACTATATATATGCACATAAAGTAAATGAAAATGCTGCTAACAAAAAAACGTAAATGAAAATGCAACCGAAGACCTGATCAAGTTCATCGAAAAATTAAAATCTAATAAAACCATGTACAATTTACATAGGACAGAACTGAGAAACAAAAAATAAAACCAAAAATGACGAGATTGAAATTTAAATAATACAAACATAGCATATCAAAGAGAACTCCACAAACCCTAGAAACGTTGAATCAATCGGACACAATTGAAAATTGCAAAATCATCGCATTAAAAGAATCTATTAATCTATCTAAGCAATCGAAATCAAACAAAAGAAGAGAAAAGGAGTACCAGAAGGCGAAGCGATGAGGCAATCGTCCTCCGACGAGACATCAATGAGACGGAGCCTGTCTACATCCAGATTCTTCTTCTCTCTGTCATCCATTGCAGATTAAACAAATCGTAAGGAAATGAGATTCAGAGCTTCAGATCACGAAAACCAGCGGCCACCATGAGAGATCTTTGCAGAAAGAGTCGGGGAAAAGGGCCCTAATATGTGAGAAAATAAAGGCGTCTTTTCCCGTGGAAACGAGTTCACCTATGTGGAACGGAAATCAATTCCGGGCTTGGACGGGAAAATCTCATTTCTCAAGAAAATTTTCCTGATCTTAAATAGCAATCAAACAATGGAAAATTATATTTTCCAGGGAAAATCGGTAATCAGACACGCACTAAACAAAATTTAACAAAAACTGAGAAGAATATTAACAATATTATAATACAATTAATATATTGACTATATAAGGAGCACCATCCATACTGACCTTGACAAACAGAGCACCAGGACCCGGTTTCCCATCCACTTCATCATTGATCTTTGAAGTGGTGGCCAACGTGTGAGCATTATGTTGATAAGCACAGCAAAATCTGTATAAGCTTGTCTTTTAATCCTATTTTCCATGTTTCAAACAATAAGTTAAAGCTAGAAAACGTAAATCAAATCAGAAAATAGGAAACATATTGTTCCGAAAAATGCATAGCAATCATACAGCAAAAAATTATACAAATGTTTCCCCAGTCTCATGACATTAAAAAGGAAACTACAAGTGACAAAGATGATATTGTTGTTCATATTCAGTGTTAGGCTTTGCACAACTCCAGTTGAAAGAAGCGGTAGTCCATTTTTCATAATAATCAAATCATTGTGTACATCAAAGTAAAACAAAGACCAATCCAAAAAGTACAAAGATCAAAGTCCACAAGTTACCCTTCCTTTCCAAAGGAGCTATCATGCGACACACCTGGGCTGTGATTTCAAGGAAACCTCTCTTTGGGTGGAGTGGATCTACGTGAATCTCCAAAAAAATAAAAGAGCGATGATGAATGATGAAGATGACAAAGCAAATTTTGTTAATTTTTACACAAACTGCAATTTATCGTCAACCCTGACCCATTCCTGAATTGTATAATATATAGGTCAGCATTCTTAGTTCCAATTTTAACTTATAAGCAAGGTTTAAAATTTCGTTTCAGACGAATGTCTCGGTCAAGTGAAAAACCGAGACAAACTCCGAAACGAAACGAAACATTCTCGAAACATTGAAAAAACGAAATTTCTGAAGCATTAAGAAACATTTCCGAAACATTACGAAACATTACGAAACATTATCCGAAATCATTAAATTATATTTTTATTTTTTTGGATTGTATCGGATTGTCTCGGTTTGTCTCGGCGAAACAAACCGAAACATCCGAAACATACGAAACATTACGAAACATTCCGAAATTTTAAACCATGCTTATAAGCAATGAGTGTTAGAGCCAGACAATAAACTGTCAAAGGAATTTTGTTTCAATTGGATAATGAACACAAGTAGATTACCTACAAGTTCCAATTGGTTTCGGTTCTGCCTGAACCAACCTTACCTACAATTCATAAAAATGATCAAGTAGCATCATCCTTCTTATTCCGTTTGATTGATGCCTTTTGGTATCTCAATTTCTCAATTTCTTTCTCTAGGAAATCCAGGGTTGTGTCCGTAACATGGTTAGGGGAGCAGCCAGAATCCAACATCATTTTCAAGAACTTGTATGCTTCCTTCACTTGACCCACCTTACTATGAACTTCAATGAGTGTATTGAAAGTGACAATATCAGGATTAATCCCACTTGCCTTCATCTGCTCAAACAGCCGGTTAGCTTCATCGACACGGCCAGCCTTCCCTAATGCATTAATTAGGGTGTTGTACATCACAATGTCGAGATACCCACCCTGCTTCATCAGCTGATCAAGAACAGCACTAGCCAGGTCTGCTCTGCCCATCTTGCCCAAGCCTTGAATTATGACATTATACGTTGCAATGTCGGCTGGACAAAACTTCTCGCCCATTTCATGAAGAACCCCCCAAGCTTCAGTAAAATAGCCCTTCTTGACAAATGAAGTCATCATAGAATTATAAGTGTAACTCACAGGGTCGACACTATTCTCAGTGAAGATCTCGAACAACTTGCAAGCCAAGCTCAACTTACCCTTGGCCAAAAAAACGGAGAGGTATGTGTTGACCATATCGATATCAAAAGATCCTATCCCCTTCCCCTGTACTCGCTGACCCTTGGATACTGAAAACAACTTATGAGAACGTTCGGTGGACTTAACTTGATCTGCTAGTTGATCCATGTACGGGGATGATGACCAATGATTGGTGGCAGTGGAAGAATTCCCCTCAAATTGGGCCTGGCCACCTTCAGAATAAAAGTCAGTATCTACTTGTTCACCATCAGGGGATGAACTTATAAAACTTATGATCTCGCTAAAGTCTCCTTTAGATGGGAACATCGAGGTGAAATCCTTTCTTCTATCCTGAGGACCTCTCATTGAGGCCTCCATATTGGCTCTCCACCTGAGAACATTCAGCAATAGATTGCCATCCCTAATGTGCTTCATGAGCCTCTCAGCCCAATCCCACCTACCCTGTTTATGGAGCCCAATCAAGATAGATGTTATTGTAACCAGATCTACAACAAAGCCTCTGGCTTCCATTTCTTCTACCAAATCCAATGCTCCCTCTAGCTGATTCTCCTTGCAGAGATGCAAGATGACAATGCTGTAAGTAACACCATCCACAAACTGCCCCTTCTTCTTCAAATCACAAAACAGAGTGTATGCGGCCGCAGCTCTCCCATTTCTAAACAAACCATCGATCAGAATATTGTAAGACCAACATGAAGCCCTTATCCCATCCTGAACCATCTTCTCAAACAGTTGGCAGGCTTCTGTCACTTTCCTTGCCTTAAACAACCCATCAAGGAGAGAATTATAAACAACAGTATCAGGACGGAATCCGTTATACTGCATCTCACTGAAAATCCTTGTTGCATCATCCAATCTATATGATTTGCAACACCCCTGGATAATAATCCGATACGAGAAGGCATCAGGCTCATGACCAGATCCTTTCAATTCCTCCCAAACAACTAATGCGTCCTTTACCTTTCCAACTGCACAAAGCACGCGGATTAGACTATTATAGGTGCATAAATCCGGCCCGGAGCCCAAACCCTTCTCCTTCATCTCTTTGAACAGTGTCAAAGAAGTACCCAAATCACCCCAACACCCAAATGCATGAATGCATATATTATAACCCCATGTATCCAATCCAAACCCCTTTTTCTTTCTCAATTTCTCGAAGACCCTTTTGAATTCTTCCTTCATATTAGCTTTTCTCAGAGCAACAAACAGTTCATTACAGGCGAGAGCATCGGGAACTACGGCCCCATTGCCATTGGAAGCTTCTAGAAGCTTGTAAAACATAGACAGTGCCAAACCCACCTGGTCTTTCCTAAACAGAGCAACAAGAACAGAATTGTACATGTAAGGAGTCAAGCTAGTTCCTAGTTCCTCCATGTCGTCTAGTATTTCGAGAGCCGAATCAAACTTACCCAATCGGATAAACGAGTCAAGGAGGAGCTTGAAAGTCGCAGAATCAACAACAACACCATCTTCCTTCATCAAATTCAATAGAGGACGAAGCTCGTTTAGGTAGCCAGCCCGACATACTGCATGAAAGATCTGAGAGTAGGTGTTCGCCGAGTGTTTGTAACCAGGACTGAGAGAAGCCCATTTGAAGAAATCAATTTTCTTCGAGGCGTCGATAGAGTTCCTTCGAATGATTTGGAGGACGAGCGATTCGGAGAGAGGGATGGAGTCGCCGTCGAGGCTTCGAGTGCCGGACTCGGAAAGAGCTTTTGAAACCGAGGCAACAAGGAGAACATTTTCGACTTCGGATGAAGTTCTGAGAAGAGCAGAACAAAGGGTTCTTCCATGGCGCATTGCAGGTGGTGTTTCGCCCCGTCGCGAAGAGCCGACTCACATGACTCACATCGGATCGGAGAGAGTTGAGTCAGTTGCGGCCGAGTTGCCCAACACATCGATGGGAAGAACACAGAGACTGGCGGGAGAAACGTGGTGATTGAGGAAAAACGTTCATCTTGGACGGTCTATACGGATTTTTCTTGGATAAAAAACGTTCATTGATTGAGGAAAAACGTTCATCTTGATGATTTGCTGTCCCTTTTGAAGTTGGATTTGAGCATGCCATCAAAGCCTCGTGCAGTAGAGGCGACACACTCTTTCGGGCCCACAGATTCATGTATGTTTGGTTCACCTCTTGGTGGACCTATAGAAAAAAGAAATCAGCTTAATTGATGATTTTTAGCTGTTGGATTTGAGCATTTTAATGGATTGATTTATGTACGTTAGATTTTTAAGCTTTTTCTTGGATACTAAAGTCTAACTCCCAGAGATCACCAAGCATGCTAATTTTCTTGGTAACATCGATAAGGTCACTGGGCAGTGGCATTTTGTGAGGAGTATACTTGAAACTTAAAAGGTCCAGTCGACAGCAAATATTTGGTCAGTGGCACTGTTAGAGACCACTGACATAGTTGGGTTCTAGGATATTGGAACAAGTCAAGACATAGTTGGAAAGCATTTTCCTTTCGTACACGGCTTCTTGACTAGGTCTAAAGTGCAGGAGGAATCAGAGTTGGAAAAAGCAGAAATAGGAGCCATCAACCCCTCTAGCAGCCGGATGGGTTTATTGCACAACACAGAAATGCCAAGACGCAGGATCCCAAATTCCAACCGTTAAATCATCAGGCTGATTGTTGGTTTACAGATCAACCGAGGGACTGGCCAAACATCCATACGGCCCGCATCCACTAAGAGTGTGCCGCCTGGCTCGTAGCGACAGGAGCATCTGTCACAGCGAAGGGACAGCAGTTTTACTCCACGCTTCCCACCCCCAACAAGAAAACGCTCCTCGTTCCTTCCTCAAAAAACAACGACACGCTGTTTTCGTCTCCTCTCCTTTGCTTTCTCCGTGCCCTTCTGGTTCGAAACCACACACCACAACCACCCCCCTAACCCACCCAACACACACACACACACACACACACACAAAGCCTAACAAAGAAAGGGTGGAAGGCGAGCTCCCTCAAAGCTCGCCCACTCACCCTCGTAACCATGCCTTCCTTCACGTCCCTCCTCTCCTTCTTCCTCATCCTCCTTGTCTTCGGCCACTTATCTCCGCCCGTACGTTCGGAAGACAACTTACAGGTGATTCAATTACCTACCGACGACGATCTCTGCCCCGAATCGGCTCCACTTTCTTGTCCCGTGAACTGCTTTCGAACCGATCCCGTCTGCGGTATCAACGGTGTCACATACTGGTGTGGCTGCGCCGACGCTTACTGCTCCGGCACTCGCGTCGCGAAATTAGGGTTTTGTGAGGTTGGCAATGGCGGAAGCGGGCTCGTCTCCGGTCAGGCTCTCCTTCTGGTTCACATTGTTTGGCTCATCGTCCTAGGGTTTTCGGTCTTGTTTGGGCTTTTCTGATTGGGTTTGATTTGTTTGTCTTTTTGAATTCTGACATGAGATCTCGTAATCACCTTCGATTTCAGGTATTTGGGCATTCTTGTATGTAAAAGAGAAATCTTACAGCCATTGTTTTTCTCATACTTTGGAAATAAAGCAATTCGATTCTTTCGGTGTATTACTTTCTTGGATCGCAAGGTTTCATTATTTTCTTGTTAGAGGTTATTTAACATCTGTTATTAGACTAATTTGTGGAAATTTTGATGATAAAACCCTGAAATCAAAGCAGTTTTTGAGTTCATGAAGAGATGTATGTTGCAGGAAAACAAAAATACAAGGCCGGTTACCCTTGATAGATAGACTCTTAAACCTAATTAGATCACAGAAGAAACCTAAATTCAGATCAACAATCGAGATTTTCCGAGATCAAATAATTTGTTGCTATTGCATCTTTTAGGTAGAGAAGTAATACTTGAATAGAGCACCATTCGAAAAAAAAAGTTTCATTTATAATTAACAGGAATGAATGAAGAATTATCAACCGACAGCCATAATCATTCTCTTTGTGTTCTCCATCTTCCAAACCCATGAAAGCTTAAATTCAGTAGGTGAAGTAGGATGATCATTCGGGAGTGTTGCTAATTTTCGATTTTCACCAAATACCACCCAAAGGCATACAAAGTCTCTCTGCAATTGATCAAAGCACACATCTCTAAAGCTCATGTACACAAATTGTCATCCCTATAAATTTTTTAAATCCTCAAGCTAGAGAAGTATTAGTTTTCTTCAGACCCCATAATCAGTCTTTGAATTGAACATTTTGTGAAGTTCAACTATATTTATATGATTCATCTCATGCTGGTTAATATTTGTGTTATTATTCATTTACAACCTAAACTTTACATCCACTAAATCCAATCTTCAGTTTTAGCCTGCAAGGTGATGGGAATGTTTAATGAACTCCATAAAAGTAAGCAATGTGAGGAGTAAGCCATTATCCGCACAAGGATGGAACAAGAATGAAAGGAAAGAAGAAATAGATACAAGGTTCATTCATTCTAAGAAGGGAAAAAATGTATAAAACTTAGCAAAGAAATAAAAAGTTTGCATTCACAGGTCAAGGGTGAAATAATGCAAGTGGAAAGGAGTGTTTATTCATTGGAGTGACACTGAATGACTGAAGTTTATCAGTCATTGGGGTAAGTGTCATGTCCCTGTTGAAAGTGCACTTTTGTACTCCTCCAATAAGATCCCAAAGCTTTGGTGTCACCTTATTGATTACTTTCTTATCTGTGAAAGCAACTTCAATTGCCTTAGTTCTGAATCATTTGTTGGCATCCAACATACTGAAACTCCAGCATTTTACTTAATGAAGATAAGGATCATGCTACGTGGGTGCCCGTAGAGGCACCCTATTACAAATATATGGATGTAAGGCCTTGCTTGGTAGCACTACAAAAGTTTGCATGCAAACGTTTGCGGCGTTTGCATGTGCTTGGTGTTGCAACATCAAACAAATATTTGCATTAGACACAATCATTTTTGCCAAAAAAGTGGCTGCAAACAATAGGCAAATGACTCTCTTATCCCCCTTGTCTCCCCCAAGAGCTCTCTCCTCCTCAACCATATGAACATTTTCCCAAGCAACCATCAGAAACCCTTCAAAATCTCCAAATAACTGCATGTCAATTGATCAAAATTTACTGTTCACACGAAATGTGATGTGAAATTTAACATTATTATTTCATGTATGTATTCTTTCTTGTTGGTAAGCTAGAAAATGGAAATTTTTCGATAATTCCGTGAAATTTATTTCCTTGGTTGTAATAGGCACGTGTGTATGTATTCAGTAGATGGGTTTACAACAACAACAACAAAAAACAAAAAAGAAAGATGCCCATTAACATAGAGTGAGATGGAAATCTGTCGGAAGGAGTAAAACTTAGCACAATATATATAACAAAACATATATAACAAAACACAACCTTTGTGTTTTGGTATATAAGTGGCGGCTGAGATCAAATCCATCCATAACATTTTGACGGTCCGATCTCACCCACTTAAAATGTCACTCCCACTCCTGCTCTCCACGATGGCACGATTTCTTCCGTTGTTGTAACCCCCAAACCATGCCCCCACTACTCCCACCTCCACGCACAACTCTCTCCCTATGCACAACTCACTCCCTTCTCCATCTCTCTTCTCCCAAATTTGTTGCCCTAGATAGAATCCCTAATTGCTAGGGACTACGTAGAGAGGATTCAGAAGTTTAGAGACATGGGCGCTTAGGGTTTGATAGCTCATGTGGAAACCCTCAGGGGTTTTGATATTTACATGGCATTTCTACAGACTAAGCTGCCCAAGCAAATCCAGTCACATGCTCCTAAGCAAGTGGATCATCCAAAGAAGGGTAAGACAATTTCTGATGAAGATGATGATGAGGGTGCCCACGCCATCAGTATATGATCAAGGAAATTTTTGGGTGAAGCTGCTTTCCTTTTCCTTTTTAATTTTTCTTGATTGTTTGCTTTCATTTCGTGGGGTTGGACCATTTTGATAAGGTTTGGGGTTTGTAATTTAACTTCCGCTTGAATTTGCTCTGCTTTGAGATGTTTTGGACAATTTGTTGCTTTATCAGTGATTTTCTCTGTTTTAATATCCTTTTTAGTGAATAAATTGGAAAATTGGTGGATTTTTCTTGCACATAGATCCAACTCACGTGGTCACCTTTGGTCTCGGGGTAGAGTCGAGTCAAGGGGGCCATATAACCTATTGACCAAGTGCCCCTCATACTGTAACAACTACACACAATTGTTTGAGGTTGATGGCAATGATTGCAAGCAGCTCCAAGACCTTGACGTCTCTGTCTCCTTCACAAACATCAACCAGGTATGGGTAATCCGGGTTTCTAAATTTAAATCCTTCAGTGTCTTCTCTTACATGGGGTAGTGTCCTTTGTTCTCTTACATGGGGTATTGTTTACAATCACCTTACTCTAAGCTTAGAGGGATAACAATGTATGCCCGGTACTATGTTCTCCTCTTCAATTGGGGATTTTAAGTCATAAAGATTCGAAAATCTAAAACACAACAAAGTTCTTCAATTAAATTAGTAACCATGAGATCTAACACCGAATGTAGTCCAGTTAATAAAATCAGCACTACCCAAAGAATGAAATTAAAAACATCTTTAGAAGTCTTCATATGGCAATGGCCACATTGATGACACCCAGGTTAGGTATTATCGCTGCAAACTTCATATTCAATCTGGGCCATTCATGTGCAAGAGAGGTTGGTTTTAAAATCTGAAATCTGAAATCTGTTATTTGAGACCATGTTAGATTTTAGGCGGTGGGATTATGTCATATTGGTGGGATTAAACATACAATATCTGTGTTCCTTGGCCATATAAGTCTATTGAATGTAAAGTTGTGCTCCTATGTTTTCATTGTTTTTTTTAAACATGGTGATTTTCTGAAATAAACACCACATATGTGCTGCTCTGTTTTTGCCCTTTTGTAGGTTATAAACTAGAATAATTACCAGCCTTTTGAATTGTTGGCATTCCACATCAGTGTTGCAATGAAATAAACTGATTTTACTGTTGTAAGAACCATCTGCATTCTATTGTTATTTGATTTTTTTTTTCCTATAAAAACCTTATTTTTTGGGTGTTCAAGGGGCATGGTACCATATGTGACATGTTAGACTACAACCTTGCAAAAAAAAATTATGATATGTTTCCATGTGACAGCTGAGATGGGGGCAGATGGTGGCCTATCAGATTGGTTGTCTGGAATGGCCACATGGTAAACAACCTCCTGCCCTAACAGGAAATTGAGTCTGCAAATACCTGAAATCCTACATTTCACATTATTTCAATTATAGATTTGTTTGTTGAAATTTTATCTACGGAACTATAGGCGTCCCTAGAATTTAACAGATATGAGCATTCATAGAAGGTCGAAAGTATTTACCCGCATATGGCTATGATCTGGGGATGATGCTTACTTCTGGCTGACTCGACTTCATGATGACTAAGTGGAGATGGTGAACATCAGCAACCACATAGCATTCAGATAGTACTAAGAGCAATTCAATTTGTTCATGTTCTATTAGATGCATGTTGTTTCTTAGAATTTGTTATTGCAGATCGATGCTATTGCTGTAAAAAAACCTGTAAGGAAGATATTGTTACACAATCTGAAATTCAGAATCTGGAAAAGTTGGGTGGTGTGAGAAATTGTAAATAAGATAAGAGTTAAGTAAACCCTTTGCTTTGTCCGACATTAGATTCACAGGTATGTCGTCTGGATACAACATCTCCATTCAAGCCATTATCAATCCACAAGTGAAAATGAGTTAATGAAAAGTTAATATGTCAATACCAGCTACTTATTTTCCATTTTTTATAGGCATTGAAAAGCTTGCTGGCCCAACCCCATGCAATTAGAGTTAGCTACTATTTAGGAGAGAAAATTGTAAGTTAGGCTCTTCTTAGAGCTTTCAATCGACTTGGGAATGTCAAGATGGGGGAATTTGGATCCAAGTGATAACAATTGTGACATAGTCTTATCACTCTGTACGCAACTACAGGCATGCTGTTGCTCAAATGAAGTGAATGGCGTATTTCATGAATTTTAGACGGCTTCAAATTTTGTAGAAGTAGCAGGGTTAAAATAAATATTGTTCTCAACTGATTTTGGAAGGAGATTGATATCAGGTATTGTCTGCTTAAGATATATGAATTGGCATACTTGGTTATCAATCTACAGACCTTCACCCCCCTCTTAAATTTTAGCTGCCAGGGTTTTAACCCAAATGATCAATCAGATTGCAAAATACTAATTTAGGTTCACTCCTTGGTCAAACTACACACCAAAAATCAACCTGATTGGTGATTTCCTGGTAGTTGTGTACCCTTCCCTCTTGGGAGGTTGTGGTTTCGAGCCGTGTAGTCAATGATATAATGGGTTGTTTTCTATTCTGTCCAGTGGGTATAGCCCTGCCTTGCCTTGTCAACTGTCCTGCAGTTTAGGCCTGAACTGCCTTGTCTACCCTCAAAAGACAAAAAAGTTGGTTTCTCTTTTATTTAGTTGTAAGAGAAACAAATTATTAATTATAGAGATATAGTAATAAAAAGGTTCACTAGCAATAGACTATCTATGTGCAATTGACTGTATTATGTACACCTTGCAAGGAACAGGGACCATCAACATTTCAGATTTACTCCTTAAGGCTACATTAGATATCAAAACTTGGATCTCTGAAAAGAGCAGTCATCATCATCTGCCTTATCCCAACTATTTGGAATTGGAGCACAATCCTGTTCTTCCATCTCCTCTGTTAAGGCGAGTGTTCTCTTAACAGAGGAGCTGCATCAGTCTTTTTTGTACATGACCAAACCATCTCAATCGACCCACCTTTATTTTATCGCCTATTGCGGCCAAGGTTTTTAATTTCGGCGTTTCAGCCGAAATTTCGGTTTCGGGGGGTACCGAAATCCCTGAAATATGGGTTTTTAAGCCGAAATTTGCTGAAATCCCGAAATATCGGCGCGAAATTTCGGTTTTGGGCCACACCGAAATGACTACTGAAATTTTAAACCTTGATTGCGGCTACTCCTATATTCTGTTAATTGCATTCATTACTGATTCGGCCTTTCTTAGTATTTCTACTTGTTTATCTCATATCTGAAACGAGCAGTAGAAGAAGTTAATGGCCAACCTAGCGTAATTTGGGATATACATGCTTGCTCATCCCTCTCACTAATACACAAGATATTGTATATGGCCTTTTTCTTTTTTAACGTGGGATCAAGGGTTGTCTAAGGACACGCAATTGAATGCAATTTTACATATTTCAGAAACATTTTGGCCATGTGCAAGTTTGGGGCAGACTACAATAACACATGCATTGACCATTTTACGGCTGGCACAGTGTTAACAATGAGTAAACCGAGTGCAAATGAGGATTGCCTAGGATGGGCAGCAAGAGATCCATCTGGAGTCCTATCGCCTTACAAATTCAGTCGCAGGTATGCATATCCATTCAGTTATTGAGATTTTTTTGATAGATGATTATTTATTGAAGAGAAAAGATTAGAAAAAAAAAAAGCGGATGAGAGGGCTGTCAAAAAGAAGGAAAGCAAAAGGGAACCTAGAAGAAACGCAGAATAATCTCCCCTCCCCTACTCCCACCTAAACATAAAGTCTTCGAAGTAAAAACCACACATTCCTTGAACACTTTAGACCAAGTGAACATTAAACACTTGGTCAAAAAGATGATGCGATGAAACTCCTCCTCCCTATCCTCAAAACTCTTTGGCTCCTCTCCCTCCACAACCCCCACATGGTGGCAAAGGGAAGAATGCTCCATAGACGCCTACCACTAAGCGAAAAGGCACAAAACTGGTAGATTTAGATATTATTTGTCAGAAGTCCAAATAATTTGATAAATTGATAATTAACAAATCCTAATTGAAGTTTATAATGTCATTTTTGTGGTAGAATACATTAACTTATAACTTAAGTTCTTCACAACATAAAAGAACCATCGAGCTTCGTATCCCAAATCTCCTGTTATAAGCTTATTGTTTACCAAATCAAGAGTTCATCTCAAACAAGTTTGGGTTTTTGTCAACTTAGAACCGCGAGTTCAAAGAGCTCCCAGGTTTGAAGCACGGATGGAGCGAGAGTGTCACCCTACATAGGAGTTTCCTGCAACTAAGAATATCGTATTTAGTGTGAAAACTAGAACAGCTCGTGGTTGATTACATAGGAAAAAGACTGTTAATGTTACCAAGGATTTTGAAGATTTGCTACGACATTTGCCTTTCTGGAAACTAATACTTCATTGCTTCTGCATCCACTTGGAAGTTGGAACTAAGGATGAAGATATCTGATTTTTTGTTAGGAGCGACTATGGGTGGCAATTTGGCCCGTCGGGCCGGGCTGCAAAAAAATTTCAAAACCCAGGCCCAGCCTGTGGCCCGGTCTAGGGTCGAGCCAATGGGCTTGGTCACGAGCTGCGCCGCGGGCCTGGCTGTAGGCCAGGCCTTGGGCTATTTTTAATGGGTTTTGGGTTGGGTTTAGGGCTTGTGTATCGGACTTGGGTTGGCTTTGTGTATCAGGGTTCAGTTTCGGACTTGGGTTGGACTTATTGTTATAATTTAGTGTACTTATAATATATAGACAAATACATTATACATATAGTTATAATATATGAACAAATATATCATACATCTATATAACAAAACAGGGAAGTTGTCTCCCCACTTATACCCCCTCTTTATCTTTTCAAAAAAGAAGGGCCGAGATCTTATCCCCCAAATGATGGTGGATCTCAATCACTCGCACCCGATTCTGGGAAATGCTCAATAAGGGAGTGCTGACGGCATGGGCCACCCACTATACATCTATATAACAAAACAGGACTGTTGTCTCCCCCTCTTATCTGGCTTCATAAAGGATGGCCGAGATCTTATCACACCAAATTGACTGTGGATCTCAGCCAATCAAACCCAATTTTGACAAACGCTTTGTCAATGCTTTACCTACATATAACAAAACAGGAAGGTTGTCTCCCCCTCTTATCCGGCTTCATAAAGGATGGCCAAGATTTTATCACACCAAATGGACGGTGGATCTCAGCCACTCACACCAAATTTAGACAAACGCTTTGTCGATGAGTGCCATGGGCACGGGTCACCTACTATTTACCTACATTTAAGGAATGAAAAGGGTTAGATTTACATATAGCCCAAGGCTCATGAGCCCCACTTTTTATGCCTCGAGAGGAGTGTAACCATTAAAACAGCCGTTAAAACGGATTGAAACGGCCAGGGGAAAAAATAGTATTTAATGGATTTTAATGATTTTAACGGAAAAAGTGGTGCTGAAATTCAAAATTTAAAATTTAAAAAAAATAAATAGAATTTAACAGAAATTTAATGGTTTTCTTATACCCCTCTTATCTTATATGGCTTCGATAATGAGTGGCTGAGATCCACTATGCTTCATATTGATGGCTGAGATTAATTCCCACCCCATTTTGACAAACACTTTGTCGGAAAGTGCCGCGGGCTCGGGCCACCCACGCATATATCAAGACAACTCAGTTGTATTCTCTTATCTTATCCATCCATCTAATGTGGACGGTTAGATAAAGAGTGGTTGAGATCAAATCCATCGATCTAATGTGGACGGTTAGATTTCAGCCACTCAATCCGACTCATTTGACCTCAATTTATTCAAAATTTAAATTTCAATACCATTATTTTTTGTTATTTCTGTTATTTTCCCATTTCTCCCTCCGTGCGTTACAATCTATTACAACAGCTGTTATAATGGAAAAACGGTAACGTCCCAGTCCGTTATACCGTTTGAGTGCCGAAGGCGCCCAATTTTTGCAAACGCTTTTGTCGGAGAGTGCCGTGGGCATGTGCCATTTACTATTCTATATAACAAAACACATTGGTTGTCTCCCTACTCATACCTCCTCTTATAAGCATCAACAAAGAAGGGCCGAGATCTAATCCTCCCCCAAATGGATGGTGGATCTCCGCCACTCACCTGATTTTGGCAAATTCTTTGTCAAGGAGTGCCGATGGCACGGGGCACCCACTAGTCTATATAACAAAACAGGGAAGTTGTCTCCCCACTTATACCCCCTCTTATCTATTTAGACAAAGAAGGGCTGAGATCTTATCCTCCAAATAGATGGTGGATCTCAACCATTCACACCCAATTTTGACAAACACTTTGTTGGAGAGTGCCGTGGGCACTGGCCACCCAATATCTATATAACAAGTGACAGTGGTTGTCTTATACCCTTCTTATCTTATATGGCTTCAATAATGAGTGGCTGAGATCCACTATGCTTCATATCGATGGCTGAGATTAACTCCCACTCGATTTTGACAAACACTTTGTCAGAAAGTACCGCGGGCACGGGCCACCCATGCATATAACAAGACAACTCAGTTGTATTCTCTTATCTTATCCATCCATCTAATGTGGACAGTTAGATAAAGAGTGGTTGAGATCAAATCCATCGATCTAATGTGGACGGTTAGATTTCAGCCACTCAATCCACCTCATTTGACCTCAATTTATTCAAAATTTGAATTTCAACACTGTTATTTTTTGTTATTTCTGTTATTTTTCCATTTCTCCCTCTGTGCATTACAATCCGTTATAATGGAAAAAACGGTAACACCCCAGTCCGTTATACCGTTTGAGTGCCGAAGACACCCAATTTTTGCAAACGTTTTTGTCGGAGAGTGCCGTGGGCACGGGCCATTTACTAGTAAATATCCTTCATTACGACTTCGGTAAATATGGTTAACGTAATTTAAAGGGAAGGCAAATTGTTTACCATGATAAGAATTCCAATATTCTAGGGTTTGAAGGTTGGCTTATGAAAAACTAGGGCATGAAACCGTGTTGTGTGTATGGGAAGGCTAGGGTAGGGGTGTCAATGGGTCGGTTCCGGTTCGGTTCCTAAGGTGGCCAGAACCGGAACAATCGGTTCCGGTTCTTATCGATTGGGTTCCTTAACGCTTCCGGTTCTCAAAGTGATGGATCCGGAACCAGAACCGATTATGTTTTTCTGTCGATTCCGGTTTTGGTTCCGGTTCCGGGTATATTGGGCCAAATCTTGAGATTATGAGAATTTATACACTATATTTATATATTGGTACCGGTTCTTATCGGTTTCGGTTCCATATTAGACTACCTAGAACCGGAACCATTATTTTCGGTTCGGTTCCGGTTCCGGTTCTGATTCGGTTCCGGTTAAACGGGTAAAATTGACACCCCTAGGCTAGGGTAAGCGCGCACAACCGTGGGTCGGATCCAGATAGGGTTTATATCTATTTAACTTTGGATCTTACTTTTGAACATATCGACCTAGATTAGGATCCAACTTGGACCCATAACTCCTCGTCCCAATCCAAATCCAACCTAGATATTTTGTACTGGTTGGATCTACTATAAAATACTATTCATAGTAAGGATCTAATTGTATCCAAGGCAAAACTAGCTAGGATCCCACCTGATCATCTAAACCTAAGATCTAAAACCAACCCGAACCCAAAACCCAAGATCTAAAGCCAACCCAAACCCAACACGAGTCAGCTTATATGGATCAATGTCAGATCCATTTTATCCTGTCATATTTAAACATCCAAACCCAAAACGAGTCAACTTACCGGGCCGGATTGGACTGACCATTGTAATGGGGGGTAACGTTAATAAACGGGTCAAAGCAATGAAAAAAAAACAAAAAAAATTTAATATTTTTAAATTTATTTTTAGAAAAGGAAAATGCTATCCCACGGATAACCGGACAAAAAATATGTGCTGTTTGAGGCCATTGAACATTGGATTCAAGAGATCCATAGTCCACAGGGCAACAACTGGGTAGATCTACTGAATCCAACGTCAATGGCCTCAACCGCACATATTTTTGTCCGGTTATCCGTGGGATAGCACGACTCTTTAGAAAAATATAATTAATTATATACCGTTTTAATGGCATGATAAAATCCGTTTATAAAATTAAGCAAATCAATCCTTTGTCGGCGTTGGGTTAAGGAGTGCACATACCTTTGCTTCAACTTTCCATGATGTTTATTGTTCTCGATCATCTAACCTCTGGGTATCCGTAGTTTTTGTATAATCTCTCTAAGATCTTTGATTCACGAAACCCTTCACTTTCTGTAAACCGCGGTTGGAGAATGGTCTTGGTATCAGCATCATCCCACTCCACTTCCTCCCACCATTCGCTTTCTCCACCAATCGCCTCCAAATTAGATAAGCTATCAACCCTAAAAGGGAGTTTTTTCAGTTCTCGACATCCTTTTACTAAAACACACACCAGTGAATCACATACCAACATCTTTCCAGAGATGATAGTGTGCAATTTTGGCAGGTCCCACAGCACCAATGCACGCAACCTCGGGAGAGCGATTGTAGTGGTGGTAGCATCATCCTGATGGTCTTCCCCATTTGGACCTACTATCTCTTCCATTAGTTTACATCCATCGACATGGATATACTCAATGTTTTTGAGATGCTGAAGAAGTTTGAAGACAAAGAGAATCTTCAAATCATGACAATGCCAAATTGTCAAGATTCTTAAGTTTTCGAAACTACCACTCAGCACCACGCCCTTCCACAAAACCTCCAAATGGTAGATTTTCGAAAGTTTCAATTCCTCTAAATTTGTTAATGCGTTCTCTTCCACCTCTTCTCCTTTCACCAAACAATCCATGGAGTTGCAGTCTTTCAAGTGGCATTTCTTCGGGAGTCTCAGATTCCTAGGTTTGGATAATTGTGGGATTGTACATCCTTGTATTAACAAGTATTGGGTGTTAGTAGGGAGAAGAAGAGCGCCTTCGTTGAGCATACGAACATTGGATATACATACACTGTTATCTTCATTTATTGTATGCACTTTATGAATAAAATATTCCACATAGATTTGGAAGGATCCCTTTAGCACTTCCCACTGTATGCATCTGATGGCATTGTTAAAATTTGCAAAGCACCTTACGCTAATGGTAAGAGTCGCTAACCGTTTCAAGCATCCAATCTCCTTGATAAAGCTGTCGACCTCTGCCGAATTCAACCACAATAATCGACTTCCATGGGCTCGCAAGTCTTCTAGAAGAGTGAGTTTTTGTATCACTCCGACTTGAATGTTCTTCAATTCTGTTATCCAAGACAAGTCAAGGGATCTGAGGTTAACCAATTCTTCCATCCCTTGTGGTAGTTCTTCAATGGAAGTGCCAGACAGATTCAATACCCGTAGTTCCTTGAGATTTCCTAATGATGGTAGTGTCCCCAAATTCATACAATCCGTTAAAAACAATGCACGGAGCTTGGTCAAGTTGGATAATGAGGATGGTAACAGTGAGATATTAGAACCAGATAGGTCAAGAACTTGGAGAGCATGCATTTGGTTAAAGAACGAATGAGGGATGTTTTGAGAAAGAGGGTTCCCTCCAAGTAACAACGTGGAGAGATTGGGGCAATGGGGTTGCTCCAATAGGACTTCTATTTTATTTCCGATCAACGAAATTTTTCTAGCGTGAGACCATTCCCCCTCATCCACTGGCGATTCTTCTAAGCCAAGGCCAGCTTTAACCAAGAATCCAAGCTCCCCTATGCCAATGTCAAGGACCAGATTCCTTATCAAATCATGCATCACTATAGATTCACCTTTACCATCTTCCAACATGCTAGCATCTTTTAGATGTTTCAATATCGCGAACCCCTCATCAATCTCTGCTACCTTGTCCCCCACTTCAGGTATCAACCCCTCCGCCATCCAATACTCGATCAGTAAATTGGGGCTTATTTTGTAGTCCTTAGGGAAAAGCGAGCAATACGAGAAACAATTTCTGAGTGTATCATTTCTTAAATGAGTATAACTGAATTTTAGATGCTTAAATAGTTCACCTTGAATCTCTGTCGTTGAGTTCCTCAGCTCATTCAAAGCGATCCTCCACACCCTGATGTCGCTCTCTTCTCTCATAGAGTAGCCTACCGTAACAATGGCAAGCGGCAAACAACCACATTCATGTAAGACATCTCTAGCCACAGGTTGGATGTCAGAAATTAGAATCTGGTCACCTGCCCTGCTCACAAACAGGTCCCATGCTTCCTCTTCAGATAGAAGCTCCACTTCAATATCCTTTTGGGTCTCCATTAAATGACAAACCTCGAGAGAGCGAGTCGTTAGCACTATCTTGCTGTTGTTGTTTTCTCTACTGGGTTCGGGAATCCCCACCTCGTCCAAAGGGATTTTACCCCACACATCATCATCTAAGACGAGGAGAATTTTATTAACTTGTTTCAGTCTCTCATGCAACCTGGAAGCTCGGATCTCTTGGCCTCTACATTGCGACAGGTCCAAGTTTAGTTGCCAAGCAATCTCATTCTGCAACCTCTCTAAACTCAAGTCCCTTGACACAGTCGCCCATATGATCTTATCGAATTGGGATGTTGCCGCCAGACGATTGTTGATGTTCTTTATGATTGTCGTCTTGCCGACACCCCTCATGCCGTAGATGCCGATCTTCCCATTCAGAGGGTCCACCAAGGAATCCCAGATCTCACCCAAAGTCTTCTCAGCCGTGGACTCCCCTACTAAAGATGATGTAGGGAATACTAGTGCTTTATCCCATGGCTGATCGATTAGAATTTCAGGTGGGAATGGGCTGTCATATAGTAGTTCAAGCACTTTATGAATCATTTTGAAGACTCGTTTACCATGCTTTAAGCGAGAGCGAAAATTATGAAAGCCTCTCTGGTTTTCTTCAAGTTCTCTTTCTATGTTACCCACATCATTTTTGAAGCTGTCAACATAGTCAAGCCAGTCAAGAACCTTCCTGGTGGGTTCCTTCCGTGGATTCTTGGATCTTCTCAGCGCCGTTTTGATTTCACTCTCCTTAGCAGCGAGTGCTTCTTTCATTTGTTTCAGCTTCTGCATATTATCATAGAAGCTTGTAAGGTAACTGATCCGGCGAATGATCAGAATATCACACATCCATTTCAGTACGTAAGCGGTAGGGATTGACACAGTCTCCATTAGACAATGCAAGATGGAAGAGAGAAGAAAGCAAGTGAGCAATGCTAAAACGTCCAGAGATATCAATACAACGAAATCGAGGGAATGGTAAATTAGAGAGTAGGTGAGAAACGGAAGAAGGGAATCTTTCTGAAACAATTGTAGAATATCACATGGTAGCATAAGGTACAGTACGCGATCGTGATCTCTACGTTTGTCCGTATAGGCCGACATTGGAGTAAACCTTCGCTGACTGCATGCTGTGAGCGAAGCCGATCACAGCATACAATACGAGCCACGTGGTACACTCTTAGGATTTGAGCATTATTGAACGTTTCTCGGGAGTAAAGATCCAATGGTTGTAAATCACTAATCAGGTTGATTTTTGGTTTGGAGGTCTACTGAGGGACTGGCCAAACATCCATACGACCATCGATCTCTAAGAATGTGCCACGTGGCTGGTATTGTGTGCTGTGATCGGCTTCGCTCACATCATGCAGTGAGCAAAGGTTTACTCCCCACGTTGCTCAATAATTTTATACTAGTGTTATTGACCCGTGCTTAAGCACGGGCGAAAAATTAAGAAAATAAAATATATTAATAAAAATGTAAAATAAATATACGTATGAGAAATAAACTTTGAGTTCATGTATTCAAAATAAACTCTACATCAGTTTTTCTCTCACAAGTCACAACAACTTGATTTTAGGGGAAGTAGAAGGATATGTGATGATGATATAAAATACGTTGAGAAAAACTTTTAATAAGAAAAATAAAACTAAAATCAATAAATATAAATGCAAGTATATATCGTATTTTACGAAGAGTTGTAAATAAAAATAAAACTAAAGAATTCCATTGTTATCGATAATAGCAACATCATATAAAAATTTATTGGAGTAAATATTTATTCATGTTGCCACAATTGATATTATTAAAACTAAGGAAAAAGATAAAATTTTATAATAATAATATTTAAAAATGATATAATAATCCAAAGTCACATACATTGGATGATGTTCTTAATTGTCCAATCTTATATTTTGTTTTAAGAACAATTATACATAATCGTTTTCAAATAACATCAACGGATTAGTATCTGTACAGAACACAATATAAGCCACATGGCATACTATGACAGGACTTGATGTATGGATGTTTGTCCTCTCCCATGGTGGACCTACAAACCAAAAATCGGCCAGATTAGTGATTTATAAGTGATTTACAATCTGTGAATTTGCAGCCAAATAATGCTCAATAATGCTCAAATTCCTACAGTTAAAATCAACCCAAGAAAATAACTTCAATCGAACATTTAGAAATCACTATCAGGTTTATTTTTGGTTTGTGGTCACTCAGTGGCACAAATTGTTTTTACACCACCTTCAATTGTCATGAATCTACTAGTTGCCGGGTCTTGTCAACAGCAAAGTTTGTCTTTGTAGTAGACATTGAATAGAAAGATAATGAACTGGCCGGCACAACGCCATGACAAAGAATTACGTAGCATCCACTTGCAATATCGGCCTATGCGGATAAACATATTGATCACGATCACACGCTGTCATTCATTTAATTGTTTTAGTGGCACTAATTGTTTTTAAACCACCTTCAATTGTCATTAACCATCTACTTTGTTGTCAGGTCTTGTCAACAGCTAAGTTTGTCTTTGTAGCAGACGTTGAATAGAAAGGTAATGAACTGGCAAGCACCACGCCATAATAAAGAATGGAAAAAGATGTAACAAGGTATGCCTGAAACTGTTCATTTGCGGAAGCAGCATATTTGGTAGTCACCGCTGGCATCTGGGCCCACTGACCGCTTGGATGTTTATCCCACCTCTTGGTAGATATACATGCCAAAAATCACCTTGATTGGTAATTCATAACCATTAGATTTTAACACTTTTTAGCACCATTTAAGGCGTTCTTATAGCCGTTGAATACAACCATTTTTGAGTACTAAAACCAAGGGCTAAAAAGCACTAAACAAGCTAATTTTTTGTTTGAATATCTATTAAAGGGTGGGCTAAACATCCATGCGGTCAGTGGGCCCAGATGGCAGTGGTGACTACCAAAAATGCCGCTTCCGCAAATGAAAAGATCTCAGGTATACCTTGTTACATCACGACCCTATTGCAAGTGGATGCTACGTCATGGCGTTGTGCCGGCTAGTTCATTACTTTTCTGTTCAACGTCTGCTACAAGACAAACTTTACTGTTGACAAGACCCGACAACAGAGTAGATGATTCATGACAATTGCAAGTGGATGCTACGCAATTCTTTATGGGTCGTGATGTAACAAGGTATACCTGAGATCGTTTCATTTGCGGAAGCGGCATTTTTGGTAGTCACCACTGCCATCTGGGCCCACTGACCGCATGGATGTTTAGCCCACCCTTTAATAGATATTCAAACAAAAAATTAGCTTGTTTAGTGCTTTTTAGCCCTTGGTTTTAGTACTCAAAAATGGTTGTATTCAACGGCTATAAGAACGCCTTAAATGGTGCTAAAAAGTGTTAAAATCTAATGGTTATGAATTACCAATCAAGGTGATTTTTGGCATGTATATCTACCAAGAGGTGGGATAAACATCCAAGCGGTCAGTGGGCCCAGATGCCAGCGGTGACTACCAAATATGCTGCTTCCGCAAATGAACAGTTTCAGGCATACCTTGTTACATCTTTTTCCCTTGCAATATCGGCCTATGCTGACAAACGTAGAGATCACGGTCGTGTTCTGTAGCTTAAGCTCCCATTGGTTTAAATACTTTTAAGTATGCAACTGTTTGCAAAAATTGTATCCATCGTTGAATGTTCATTGAAAAACGTGTTTTTAATTTATAAAATATTTTTTTTTCAAAACATTGAAATAACACATTTTTCAAGGGACATCCAACCGTACTGACAATGTTTGCATACTTTTAAGTATGTAAATGGTTGCATACTAAATTTGTCCGGCATGTGGGAGTTGGTAAATATCTTACGTAGACCTTGATTGAATAATCATATAATAATATATAAGTTGAGAAAAAGTTTGTCCTGACCATTAACAATGCTGGCCCACCAACTAGACAGGTGCTACAAAAAAAACAGAAAAAAAGAACATGTCTTCCAGGAAAGACACCAAGGAATCCGGAGGCTCCATATTAACTTGGTGGGGGTGACACAAAAGTCTTTTAAGATTACGTCTTCCAGAAAAGACAACAAGGAATCCGAGTCTCCATTACCATGGTGGGCGGTTGGGGGTGGGGGTGGGCGTGGGCTTGTGACAGCTCATAGGGAAATCTTAAATCGCACGGCCATATATCACCGCCACTATCATATCCGACTGATAGAAATCACCAATTAAAATGATTTTTGGTATGTAGGCCCACCAAGAGGTGAACCAAACATCCATTGTTTTGTGGTCCCCACAGAGTAAGCCCCGTCCAGATTTGTAACTACAACAATGTAGATTGTAGACTGTACATTACAATTTTTACTCCAAAGTCACGGTCTCCGTACGGGAGAAGATATATGCTTAATCAAAGAAACAGAGGAGGGGACTTTGTAGGCAACCAAAATCAGGCAAAATATGGCAAAAGATTTGTGTGTGAAGAGAGCATTAGATGATCATAAGCATTCTATCCCGTTGTTTGTGATTGGCTTATATGTAACAGGGGCCACTCTGGTGTGTTTTCTATCCATGGTTTATGACATATTGCATGGATTTCGTCGTAGGAAGCCATGGTTACCTTGTCGATTCTTTTCACTCAATTCACTTACCTTGACCTTTCTTTCAATTGCTACGAAGCTCCCAGTAGATCTCACTACCTCAATGCCTAGTTCTCAAGATCAATTATCTAAGCTTAGTGGAACTGCCTTGATATGCATCTCCATGGGTTTTTTCATGCCTTCACTTGGAATTATGAGTGATAAAGATGGCTTAGCGAACATGGCCTCCTTGACCATCTTGGTAGTAGCTGTTGTTGTCAATATTGGTATACAGATGTCCACTGGTGTTATCTTCTCATTCATTGTAGAACATATCATAATCTTGTTTTGCATGTTGACATTGCTTGTGGTGTTGTGGTCTTGTATGTTTTCCATTAATACTATAGAAACCCATTATACTGGAGAACAAAAGAACCTACTTCTTAAGGGGGCCCTTCAAGGACAGAGTTTGGAGAGTAGTATGATGCAACGATTGAAATTGTGTTATGTGCATAGGTATAGCTCCAACCCTCAATTGGTTCTCTTTCAATCATCTTACTGTTCCTATATTAGTATTCTTTGCACACTTTGTTCAGTAATTCTATCTAAAGTTGTACTTCAATCCCTTGTTCTTAAGGAGTTGAAGTTTTGTAAAGGAGTTTCTGATTATGGATGGTCAATGAAGATTGTTGTTGTAACTCAAATTCTCACCGTCTTAGTAGGTACTTTAGCCACTGGCTTTAGATGGCTCATCTTCGTCAGTCACCTGGACTCGTGGTATTTTTTTGAGTCTTTCATAGCTTTTAAGGTTTCGAGTTTGGAATATATAACTTATTTTCATCTCAATTTTCTGGCGATAAAGTTCTCAAGAATGAGTTTCATGAAAATCTTTCGAATATTTGAAGTTCTTGTTATGATTTTAATGTTTCTAATACTACAAGGACTGGGTTTGACAAGTGGTTTGGTTGTGTGGTTATCTTTAAAGCTGAGGTTTTTTTTTGTCATGTACAAAGACAAAGAGAGTAACACCATAAACTCGATGACTGAGGAATTCCACCATGTGGTTCATACATTTGAATCAGGGTTATGTAGGTGGTTATTAAGGTCTGCTGTGGAGGACGTGAAGAGATGGGTGGAGGTAAATAACAACTTGGATTCTCCAAAGCATCTCATCAAACTCCTATGCAAAACTCCTCCGTCTCAGGAATCCCTTGCCGAGCATATCAAACGTAAGGGTCAAGATGCTGCTAGAGAACATTTCATTCACAAAACTTCTCCACCTAAAGATTCCCTTGCCAAGCATATCAAACGTAGGGGTTACGATGTTGCTAGCGATCATTTCATTGATTATAGAGTGTCTTGCCTTACAATAGTATACCTTGTAATACTAGCCACCGTTTCAATACCATCTTTCCTCAGTGAATCTCTAATCCCCACCTTAAATGAAGCTTTTGAAATCATTTATTTCATTGACAAGAAATTGAACGCCAGAAGAATTGAGAATAGAATTAAATGGAGGATTACGAAAGAGGTGTGGATGGCCAGGGACATCATCATCAATTGGGTCAAATCCTCACTAGAGAAAAAAACAAATGTCGTTTCGATTCGGATCTCTCCACCTGACGAGGATTTACAGCATGCAGTTCGGATTATTAGCGAATTAGACCATGGACTTGAGGTTTTGGGATATAAAGAAATAAGCATCATCAAGGACGTCATCGATGTCCAACAGTATGCTACAATCAAGGAGCTATATGACCACATAGAGCAAATATTTGTTGACCTGTTGCAATTTTTTCTCACTCAACTCCCACTTGCCATATTCAAGGATGTTGTTGAGAGCCCCGCTGAAGAGAGTGAAAAAAGAGCAAGACGTGCGATGAAATTCCTTTGCAAACTTGAGAAGTTGGAGGCGAAAGTCCAATGGTTGTTCCCACATGGAGCCAATATAACTGACTTGTTAACCACACATGCTCCTACATCAAACACTCACCATAGCACACAAGTGGAACGTGGTAATGCCACTGTTGATCCTCGTATCAATGGAGATGTTGGTGAAAATATTCCTACTACTCATGATGAAATAATTCAGGAAATTGTATAGACAGCATTTTGGAGTTAGAAGGAATTGCAAAAATAATGTATGTAGTGTGTATTTTTTTTTTTCTGGGATTAAATGTTTTGATTGAAATCAGTGACAGTATATTTTATGGCCATTTAAGTTGTTTTGACTTCTAGTTTCCGATATGTTATATGATAGTTCCATACATAGCAGGTAAAAATTGGACATAAATACCTACACCGGCCAAATAGAATTTACTTTTTCATTGATAGGCGTATATACCTTACTCCTCAAGATGCTAACAATAATTAAGCAAAATACCCGATGCATGATGGCAAAGAATACAAATGAAAAGCAAGCCTAAGCTCTAATGTAAGGGGGACTAATTTTATCAAGATGGATGAGACTAGTGAGTCTGGAGGGAATGGGGTCTTTGAAATCCTCGTACGATCTATCTAGATGGCCATTACGGGCCATATAATGAGCAGCAGCATTGGATTCTCTATATATGTGCTTGATAGAATAATCAAACTCTTTAAGAATGACCACGTGACAAACTTTTAGAGACCAATGACTATATGGATGTTTGGTCCATCTCTGGGTGGACCTACATGCCAAAAATCAACTTGATTCGTGGTTTATAGCCATTTGATTTTTGTCCTTTCATGGGTTGATTATCAACCATGGGATTCGAGCATTATTTTGGCGTACTCAGTTCGAACGTCTAGAAATAACCAATCAGGTTGATTTGTGGTCTTTTGGTCCACCTAGGGATGGACCAAACAAACATAAGGTCATTGGTATCTAAGAGTGTGCCATGTGGCACTTTTTTAGTGTAGCTCGATGCCCAGATAAAAAAACACCAGGAACACATAGTGCTAGGAACTAATAATAATGGTACATGATCAAGCACATTGACCTGAAGAGGGTCATATATGATGCATG
Source organism: Euptelea pleiosperma (assembly GCA_035048495.1). Classification (NCBI taxonomy): domain Eukaryota; kingdom Viridiplantae; phylum Streptophyta; class Magnoliopsida; order Ranunculales; family Eupteleaceae; genus Euptelea; species Euptelea pleiosperma. The sequence continues at coordinate 32,045,570 of CM068541.1, forward strand.
CAACGCGGATAGATTTTCTCTTTTTTTTCTTGTTAGACAACAGGTCAGGTTAAATTGGCATGTCGTTTAACATGCCGACACAGGGCTCATGTAAATAAGTTAATGGCTGATTTTTTGTATTGAAAAAATCTAGATCACTATTGACTTTAGATCTATATTTGATAAGGTTAGAAATTTCAAAAAATTGAGATTTTTTGTCTGAAGGATCTTCGTAGTGAAGAAATCATCCTCATGCAGTTGTTACTATAAAATAAGGATTTTGAATGTCAGTCCGCTAGCAACTCAGGCATGGTCGTTTATACTCCACTAATCGAGGCGTTGTTTAGGTTTATATTTTAAAAAGAAAATGTATTTTTGGAATACAATCCACCAGGTGCATCGTTTTGTGGGATGTAATTTTAAAGAAAAAATATAGGGATAATTTGCTGAGCTGCTTCCTCTCAGCAACCTTCTCAGCATACCAGCCTTGTTTTTTTCTCCCTTCATAAGATTCTATCTAGGCAACTGCATAATGTGACATAGAGTAATTAAATATACTATAAGGTATAAAAATACCTTGGCACTAATATCAGTAGGAACAATTAAGCAGGCCCTTTCTGGACTGTCTGTGATGGTAAGATAGTGTTGTGTCCTAAGCTAACACTAAAACAAACACATAAGGTTCTATTTCTGAAACTTGAGTTTATAAATGAAAAAACTTGACTGTAATGCTCATATTTTTTCTATTTATATTTTTGAAACTTGAATTCATAAATGAAAAAACTAGTGTTCCAGGCATCTTTCTATGGATCCCTTACCACCCTGTTTAATGATTCAAATCTTTGAAGAATTTATTTTTTTTTGGAAGAAAAAAAATTGCTATAAATTGCTATCTGCAATGTATAAAAAAAAATCCTTGGTTTGAATGAAAAGACTAGTATAGCTCAAGTCAGTAGAAATGAGATAACAATAAAAGGATAAAGAATTCTGAAGCTAACATTTTGGGAAAAAAAGGAAATTCATTCAGGAAATCAAAATGACAACTCTTAAAATCTAGCAAATTCCAAGAGAGAATTCATACTCCTAGTTTCAAGTTTTAAAATATTGGTACCTATCTTGCACATGATTGGGGGCTTGTTGCTAAAACATAGATACATGGTGCATCAGGCCACCAATGTATTACATCTCACTTGCTATATAGGTGGGGACCAGACAATCAAGCCCTTGAATATCATGGTTGGATGTGCCCATGTGGGCCCATGTATCATGCAATCAAAATTTCAAGTGCCATCAATTAAGTGATCCATTATCCAGTGCATCCTATATATTAGGTTGGTTTACACATGGCAGTGTCGACTTATCAAGGTCTAACTAGTTATATGGGCCCCACATGTTATATGGTCATAATATCATGTGGGACCACGCATATTAGATTGATGTTATATGGTCATAATATCATGTGGGACCACGCATATTAGATTGAAATGTGGTGACGTATTTTATAGTTGTCTACCATTTCCATTATGTATACTAGGGGACGCCACATGCACCTTACACGTGGCACACTCTTAGAGATCATTGACCTTATAGATGTTTGGCCCATCCTTAGGTATACATACTAAAAATTCATCCTGATTAGTAAATTATATACATCAGATTATAATCTTTTCAAGATTTGTTTTTTTATGCAAATCACTAAAAATAAATCATAATACTTCATGAAACTCGGAATGAATAATGTAATCACTTGGTAGTCCGAAGGAAGCTTGGAAGAGACCTCTTCTTCTTCTTCTTGTTCTTCTAAGAAACCCCTTTCCCTTCTTCACACCAAAAAAGTCCTTTTTTGTTTCTCTAAAAAAACTCACACTCTCAAAAAGGGATGGACCGAACCACACATTTCCTTTTTCTTAAAAAGGTGCCTCTTCAACTTCTTACAAAAGGCACGGGGAAAAGACAAAAGAAAAACCCCATTTTTGAATGGGGACAAAAGAAGTGGATCCCACCTCAAGTGAGGAGGGACACCAACAATCTCCCCCTCCCGACTCATAAAGAGGGATCCACCATACCCAAACCTGTCATGTTACAACAAACTTCATGTTTACCTTTGGGTAATGCCTTTGTCATCATATCCAAGCCATTCTTGTTGGTATGGATCTTTTCAAGTTGCAACACTTTCTCTTCAAAAACATCCTGAATCCAGTGATACCTCACGTTGATGTGCTTGGACTTGGAATGGAAACTTGGATTCTTACTAAGATGGATGATACTTTGACTATCACAATAAATGGCGAATTTGTCTTGTTCCAAGCCAAGTTCTTGAAAGAACCTCGTCATCCATAACATTTCCTTGTAGCACTCTGTTACTGCAATATACTCTGCCTCTATAGTGGATAGAGCCACACACTTCTGCAATTTAGATTGTCATGACACTGCACCCCCTGCAAAAGTAAATAGATACCCCGAAGTGGACTTCTTGGAGTCTACATTTCCCGCCATGTCTGCATTTGTGTAGCCTACTAAGATGGCCTTACCACCTCTAAAGCATAAGCAAGCTTTAGATGAACCTCTGAGGTACCTTAGAATCCATTTCACTGCTGCCCAATGCTCTTTGCTAGGATTGGCAAGAAATCTGCTAACAACACCAACTGCATATGCAATGTTAGGTCTCATGCACACCATGGCATACATCAAACTTCCTACGGCTGAAGCATAGGAAATCTTCTCCATTTCTTCCTTCTCACTTTCACTTGAAGGACATTGATCATGACTCAACTTAAAGTGACTGGCAAGTGGACAATTGACTTGTCTTGCATTATTCATGCTGAACCTTTGAAGCACTTTCTCAATGTACCTTTCTTGTGATAGCCACAACTTTTTAACTTTCCTATCACGAGAGATATGCATGCCAAGAATTTGTTAAGCTGGACCCAAATCCTTCATAGCAAATGACTTGCTCAGTTCCTTCTTCAACTTGACAATTTTATTTTTGTCATTTCCAACAATCAACATATCATCGACATATAGCAAAAGAACAATAAAGTCACCATCAAAAAAATTTTGAACAAACACACAATGGTCTGAAACCGTTCTCTTGTACCCATGATCCACCATAAATGACTCAAACTTTTTGTACCATTGCCTTGGGGCCTATTTTAGCCCGTATAGGCTTTTTCTTTACTTGCAAACCATGTGTTCCTTGCCTTTGACTTCAAAACCTTCTGGTTGCTCCATGTACACATCTTCTTCCAAATCACTATGCAGGAAAGCTATTTTGACATCTAGTTGCTCAATCTCTAGGTTTATGCTTGCAGTCAATCCCAACACAACACGTATAGAGGACATCTTCACCACAAGTGAGAAATCTCATCAAAATCAATACATTTCTTTTGCCCAAAACCCTTTACAACTAATCGCGCCTTGTACATTGGTTGTGAGTTCTTTTCTTCTGTCTTTATCTTAAAAATTCACCTATTTTTAAGAACCTTCTTTTCCTTGGGTTTCTCCACCAAGTCATATGTGTTGTTCTTGTGCAAGGAATCTATTTCCTCTTGCATAGCTTTCAACCATTCCTTTTTATAATCATCATCTAAAACTTCTTCAAAGCACTCTGGCTCACCCCCATCTATAAGCATGATATATTCATGAGGTGAAAATCTCTTAGATGGCTGGCGTACTCTAGTAGTTCTTCTAAACTCTGTTCGTGGTTCTTGAGGGGGATGCACCTCTTGCTCAATATCATCACTATGAACATCATCATGAGTTTCTTCTTCATGGCTTACATCTCTTTCATTGTCATTATGTACCCTGGGAGGAACAACTGGATCAAAGTCAATGAGATCATCAACATGAGACTCAAGTTTCTCAATCTTCTCAAAATCTTCAATGGTTTAATTTGATCTTCAAGGAAGACGACATCCCTGATTCTAATAACCTTCTTGTCAACTGGATCCCATAACTTGTATCCAAACTTATCATCTGCATAACCCAAGAAAATGCATTACTTGGCTGTGTCATCAAGCTTTGACCTTTCATCTTTGGGTATATGCACAAACACCCTGCAACCAAACACCCTTAGGTGTTCATAGTGAACAACTTTTTATGTCCACACCCTTTCTGCAACCTCTCCATTCAAAGGCGCTAAAGGAGATAAATTTATCAAATGGCATGCAGTGTGAATTGCCTCCCCCCAGTAGCTTCTTGGCAATCTTGCATGTGAGAGCATACATCTGATTCTTTCTACAATAGTGCGGTTCATCCTTTCCGCTACACCATTGTGTTGTGGAGTCTTCAGAATTATCTGCTCATGCCGAATACCATGGCTCTTGCAATAATCTTCAAATTGTCCAATATATTCTGAAAGTAGACTTTTTCCGCGTCGTTGGTTACGGAAATCCTAATTTTAACACATTTGTAATTATCCGAGACTTAATTCTTGCAAAAATAGCAATTCTCGTACAGTGGAAGTATGTCGGATGTCGATCCGCACTCGGGATTAGTTAGATGAGCGCAATTACGAACATGAAATGATGAAAAATATTACAGAAATTGATGGATGGAGAGGTAAGAATGGTGAATATCGGAATTAAACCATCTTCTTGGAAAAATTATCAAGATCTATTATCAACAATTGAAGGGAAATAAAAATGAACACCTTAACTAAAAACTCAGAGACTATCTCAATTCAATCAAATGTCATTACAACTTCTTAATTAAAACTGAAAACTAACAACTTAACAAGAACACAATAAGATAAATGAAGAGGAGAGAAAAAAAGAATAGAGAGTTAGAGAGAGAAAGTAGAGAGGGATAGTGAAAACCTAGAGATTCTAGAGAGAGAAACAAGAGAATGAAAGAGAGAGTGGTGGAGAGAGAAAGTTGAGAAAGTACCTGTAGGTGGCCAAGGATGGAATGGAGGTTGCTGATTAGTGGGAGAACCTATGAAGGAGCCATTAGGTGTTGGCTCAAGGGATGAAGGGTGTGGTGATGTGGTTGGCCGACATTAGTCAAATCGGTTTTCTAATGGGCTAGGAGAGGGGTTCGGTGATGCATTAGAGAACCAAAGGGAATGGGAGTGAGTTGGAGAGGTGGAGTGAAAATGTTGCAATTAAGTGGGCAAGGGAAGGTGGCTTGTAGCTGCAAGCGGGTGAAGATGGAGGTGGAGAAGGAGTGACCGATGGTTAGTGAGGATATAGGAGAGCAGCAACAAATCGTGGTGAGGAATGATTTGTGATGGAGATGCAGGGTATTACAAAGGCTGCACGTGGTGCAAAGGTAGTACACCAGCAGCGTTGAGGGTGGAGAAGGAAATGAAAATGGTGGCTGGCCGGAGTTCTGCAATTCCGGTGAGGGAAGCAAAACTTATGAAGAGAAAAAGAAGAAGAATAAGAATAAGAGGAAGGAGGAGGAGCTTACCTGCTGGAGAGACCGCCGAATCAGATCTGGAATATGGTGGTTCGTGGAGTTGCAGTCTTCCAAACACGATGGCTGGAGTGAGATCTCCGGGCGATTGCAAGGGGAGGGGATGGACCAACGTTGCAGTACACAGGCGGAGGCAGCAACGGCGCCGTTGCAAGGGCATAGACGCTTGCAAGTGGAGCAGCTGCAGGATGTGGAGGTAGTGGTGAAGGTGGCAGACACGGTGGTGGTGGAGTTCTTGATCGGCCGGAGTTGCAGCCTACAACTCCGGTAAGAACGTGGTAAGAAGGTGAAGAAGATGAAGGAGAAGAGGCGCAAAACGGGCAAAAAATGAATGGGAATCAGGAGAGAAAGGTTTGGAGGAAAGAGAGGAGAAGAAAGGAGGGGGATTAGGGTTCAAACGAACCCTTCGCCTTCCCCTTTAAACCTCCCACTTTCCTTTAATGGAAAATGGGGTTTTTAAAATTTTTTTTTTTTTAAAGGAAAACCTTACTTTTCTTTTAGGAATTTTCCTATTTAGTGGACCCCCCTTTTTTTATTTAAAAACAATTAATTTAAAGCATTTGAAAATCGCGAGGTCCACTAAATGGTCGGGCCACGGGTCGATGATGATGGGCCCGGCTACTGGCTCACATGGATTGATGATGTCCATCGTCTCACAAGATGATGTGACAGACAATTTGATGACGATCGGATGGATGGTGACTTGATTGGGACCTAGATTGGTAGATCGACAGATCCAGAGAGATCCAACGGTCCGGTGGAAGATCCAACGGTCCGATTGAAGATCCAACGCTCAGAAAGCTAAGGGAGATGAGACAAAGCCAACGGGCATGAGTTCTGAGGTTAGGTCAGTAGATCTGAGGATCAGGTGGTGATGTATAGGGAGATGAAGAGAGACGAGAGAGAAATAGGAGAGATGAGAGAGAAAACTCTACAGACTATAGAGATAACTACTAGCGGAGGGTCTGGAACCCTAGTTTTCAATATGTTCTCTTCTCGGGCTTCGCCAGCAGAGCAGATTATTATTTTCTTCTCATTTCATGTGGCTTCGACTGCTTTGGTTCGTCTCTTGGTCATCGACTCTCCATCTCTCTTGGTTCTTTGAACCGACTCCGTGATCCTCTGACTTGACCCGTACTTGGCCTGTATCTTCTAGTCATAGCATGTTGGCTCTTTAAGTTTTGATATTAGGCTTCTGTGGTTGATCGTGGGCCTACGAGTCTCGAGAATAGCCCGATCGAGTTTTCTGTAAGAGAAGAGCACGTAATGAAACTTGATCATAACGTCTTTATGCCTAGACTTCCAAAAATGCGTTTAATGCATGCAAATATATCATTTTGTTCCGAAAAGTGTGTTCTGCTTAATGAAATAGACTCTTACGTAGAAAAGTAGATAATTAGAGCAGTTTTACGTAGGAGAGTGTGATAACGCTTAGAAGATAACAGTGGAAAATACGCACTTTTAAGCGAATATCATATTCACCCCCATTATCTATGAGAATATACTTCAAAGGCTTCCTTGTTTCTCTTTCCACCATGCTATGGAAAGACTTGAACACATCACTTTCCACCATAATATGGAAAGACTTGAACGCATCAAACACTTGATCTTTGGTCTTCAAAGCATATGCCCATATTTTCCTGGAAGCATCATCTATGAAAGTAACAAAATACAAAGCACCACCAAGTGTTCTAACTTTCATAGGCCCACACACATCAGAGTAAACAAGTTTTAAAACATTGGATTTTCTTTTAGGGGAGTTTTTATGAAATGATACTCTATGTTGTTTACCAATTAAACAATGAGTACAACTATTTAAATGCGTACCTTTCATGTTAGGCAAGACTTGCCTTTTGGCGAGGATTTGAAGTCCCTTCTCGCTCATGTGACCAAGTCGCCTATGCCATAAGTCAGTAGAGGATTCTTACTCGACTGCATTCATCTCACCCTTGCATAATTTAACATGTGTCTTGTACAATGTACAACATCTCTTTCCTCTTGCCACCACAAGAGACCCCTTGGTAACCTTCGATTGTCCACTACCAAATTGATTACTGTACCCTTCCTCATCTAACTTTCCTGCAGAAATTAGATTCAAATGAAGATCTAGCACATGCCTTACATCTTTGAGAACTAATATGCAGCCAATATCAGTCTCAATGCTTATATCGCCTATTCCTATGATTTTAGAAACTCCATTGTTTCCCATTCTTACAACGCCAAAGTCACTTGATCTGTAGGAGCTGTAGAACTCTTTGTGAGGCGTAGCATGATGATAAGAAGCTCCTGTGTCAACCACCCAATCTGTATCTTGATACGTGGCACTTAAGCAAACATCTTCACAGTTGGAGAACAATATGATATCCCCATCAGAAGCAACAACTGCAACTTCCTTATCTTGCCTTTCATCATCTTTTTCTTTCTTTTGGTCTTTCTTGAGTTTTCGGCATTCATTTTTGTAGTGACCCATTTTACCACGGTTATAGCATTTAACATCCTTTCTTGCTTTAGATTTACCTCTTGACTTTTCAAGATTGTGCGGTTTCCTGCTTTTACTTCTCCCCCATTTTTCTATGATAAGTGCCTCTGATTGAAAAGAACCCGATGATTTTCTTCTTGTTTCTTCATTCAACAAACTGCTTGTTACTAGGTTCATTGTCATAACACAATTTGGAGCAGAGTTACTTAGGGACACAACTAGAGTCTCCCAACTTTCTGGCAATGAACTAAGTAGCAATAAGGCTTGTAACTCATCATCTAATACCATCTTCATGAAAAAGAGCTGGTTTACGATGCTTTGCACTTCATTCAAGTATTATGCAATTGAGGTGCCTTCTTTGTACTTCAAATTTATAAGCTTCCTAATTAAGAAAGCTTTGTTCCCTGCAGTCTTTCTTTCATACAATCCTTTCAATTTTTTCCAAAGTGTGTAAGCCGAAGTTTCCGTAGAAACGTGATGAAACACACTATCATCCAACCATTGTCGAATAAATCCAAGAGCTTTCCGATCTAGCATCTTCCATTCATCATCGGATAATTTTTTCGATTTCTTTCATTCATTTTCAATGGGTTCCGAAAGATCCTTGCAATACAACAAGTCTTCCATCTTTGCTTTCCAAATCATCAAATTATTCCCATTCAAGTTCACCATTATACTTGTATTCGATTCCATAATTTGCACACGATTAATTAAACCCCCAAGCCCTAACCTTAGGCTCTGATACCACTTGTTGGAAAAAATTCCCTTCTCCTATGTGCAAACCATAACAAATATTCCACACACCACAATACAAAGTAGAAATAAAGTAAAGAAACAAGACACCAAAATTTTACGTGGAAAACTCCTTCAATGAGAAGGGTAAAAACCACGGGACCCAGTCCGGCAAACTTGCACTATAAAAATAATGGGTTACAACTTCTCTCTAGATAACACTAGAGGATTCCAACATCAAGAGACAAACAACTTCTCTTGGATTACAAGATCTTTATCCAAACAAGGATAGATAACAATCAACAATAAAAGGAGACAAAGTCCTTACCTCTTAGGATTTTCTCAAATCCTAGAAAATAATTTTTTGGAGAAGAGAAAAATAAGAACTTTAGATTTGGGGATGAAACTTCACAAATCTGGAGACGAAACACCAGTTGGTAGTCCGAAGGAAGCTTGGAAGAAACCTCTTCTTCTTCTTGTTCTTCTAGGAAACCCCTTTCCCTTCTTCACACCAAAAAAGCCCTTTTTTGTTTCTCTAAAAAAACTCACACTCTCAAAAGGGATGGACTGAACCACACATTTCTTTTTTTTCTAAAAAAGGTGCCTCTTCAACTTCTTACAAAAGGCATGGGGAAAAGACAAAAGAAAAAACCCCTTTTTGAATGGGGACAAAAGAAGTGGGTCCCACATCAAGTGAGGGACACCAACAAAAACAGGGTGTCATACAAGGAAAAAAAAGAGAAAAACCAAAGTAAGGAAAGATAAAAAAAAGGGGGGGAGGGGGGGGGGGGGGGCTGGGGTGGTGGGGGTAGAAAAAGACAAAAAAAAATGGATGAAAATACAAAAAGAAAGAGACAATCTAATAGGACAAAAAAAAAAAAAAGAGAGAAAATATATATATGTGTATATATGTGCATATGAAGAAAAAAAAACAGAGGAATCATGAAAGTAAGATTTCTATACATTTGGTGGACATGATATAATAATAATAATAATAATCAGGGAAAATATAATAATGATAATGTTTATATGTATATATACTAGTAAATGGCCAGTGCCCACGACACTCCGCGAAAAAAGCGTTTGCAAAAATTGTGTGGCTCCGGCACTCAAATGGTATAACGGACTGGGGCGTTACTGTTTTCCTGTTATAATGGATTGTAGCGCACATGGCAACAAATGAAAATTAATGGAAATAACAATGCTAAAATTTCAAATTTTTAATGAAAAATAACTGAAATAACGGATGTTATTTAACAATTTTTTTCAAAAAATAATGGTAAAATTATTTATAAGGGAAAAATAACGAAAATTAACAGCCGTTAAACATTAAAACAGTACATAATGTAATGGGGGAGGTCTGAATCCATGCTACAGTATCATCCCAATGCTGCAATGTGCCATGCTTTTGGACCCATTGACCTCTTTTTATTGTTGGCACATATTTGGTGGACGTACACCAAATCCTTGCATGTATAGTGAAGTTTCAGATTTCCACAAAAATTATATCCTAAGACGAATAAATGAGGAGGGTTGAGTGGCTGAAATCTAACTGTCCACATTAGATGGATAGATTTGATCCCAACCACTCTTTATCTTATTAAGCCGGATAAGATAAGAAATAAGACAACTTCCCTATTTTGTAATATAGACAAGTAGGTGGCCCGTGCCCCACGGCACTCTCGGACAAAGCGTTTGCCAAAATCGGGTGTGAGTGGCTTAGATCCACCATCCATTTGGGGTGAGAAGATCTCGGCCATCCTTTGTGAAGCCAATAAGGAGGGGGATAAGTGACTTCTCTGTTTTGTTATATAGATGTATAGTGGGTGGCCCGCGCCCTCGACACTCCCCTACAAAGTATTTCCCAAAATCGGGGTGTGAGTAGTTGAGATCCATAGTCCATTTGGGGAATAAGATCTCGGCCATCCTTTGTGAAGCCGATAAGAGGGGTATAAGTGGGGAGACAATTTTCCTGTTAAATTAATCCAACCATCTAAATTTTATTTTATGTAAGGGTTGATATGGACCCTTGGATATATGAAGCCTATAAGAGGGGGAGACAACCACTGTGTCTTATTATATAGACTAGTAAATGGCCCGTGCCCACAGCACTCTCCGACAAAAGCGTTTGCAAAAATTGGGTGCCTTAGGCACTCAAACGGTATAACGGACTGGGGTGTTACCATTTTTTCCATTATAAGGGCTGTTATAATGGATTGTAACCCACAGAGGGAGAAAAGAAAAAATAACAGAAATAACAAAAAAATAACGATTTTGAAATTCAAATTTTGAATAAATTGAGGTCAAATGAGGTGAATTGAGTGGCTGAAATCTAACCGTCCACATTAGATCGATGGATTTGATCTCAACCACTCTTTATCTAACCGTCCACATTAGATGGATGGATAAGATAATAGAATACAACTGAGTTGTCTTGATATATGCGTGGGTGGCCCGTGCCCGCGGCACTTTCCAACAGAGTGTTTGTCAAAATCGGGTGGGAGTTAATCTCAGTCATCGATATGAAGCATGGTGGATCTCAGCCACTCATTATTGAAGCCATATAAGATAAGAGGGAGAATAAGAAAATCAGTCACTTGTTATATTGATTGTGGGTGGCCCATGCCCTCGGCACTCCCCTTCAAAGCATTTGCCAAAATCAGGTGTGAGTGGCTGAGATCCACCGTCCATTTGGGAGATAAGATCTCGGCCCTTCTTTGTTGAAACATATAAGAGGGGGAGACAACTACCCTGTTTGACGGCACTCCGCGAAAGAAGTGTGCAAAAATTGGGTGGCTCCGGCACTCACGGTATAATGAATGGGTAGTGTTACTGTCTTATCTGTTATAACGGATTGTAATGCACGGGCAAAAATGAAAAATAACAGAAATAACAGCACAAAAATTCAAAATTTGAATTTCAAATTTTCAATAAAATTTGTAACAGAAAATAACTGAAAAAAACGGAAATAACAGTATTTAACAAAAAAAAAAATTCAAAAAATAATGGTCAAAATTTTTGTTATAATGGAAAAATAATGGAAAATAACAGCCGTTTAGCATGAAAACGGTACATAACGTAATAGGGGAGGTCCAAATCCGTGCTACAGTATCATTCCATTATCACCATCTGCCATGCTTTTGGGCCTTTTGACACCCTTTATTGGTGGCACATATTTGGTGGACATACACCAAACCCTTGCCTATGTAGTGGAGTTTCAGATTTCCACAAAAATCATAGCCTGGGATGAATAAATGAGGAGATTGAGTGGCTGAAATCTAACCGTCCACATTAGATGGATGGATTTAATCTCAACCACTCTTTATCTTATGAAGTCGGATAAGATAAGAGATAAGACAACTTTCCTGTTTTGTTATATAGATGTTCCAACCAGTGGATGCTTCCGAAATTTTGTGGTGGTATTTGGGATTGGTGTGTCTTTGAATTCTTGTGGTGAGAAGAACATCAGTTTCTACCTTTGACCTTAAAAAATGCAATAGTTACGATGCTTTCTTTCTGTAATAAAGCAAGTCAGCAGTTTTTGTCGGGTTTCCAAGAAATTCCCTAACTTGAAAAACCACACGGCGTTGACTCCATGACTTCAGTTTTTTCCAATACACATGACTTGGAACGCGAATTTTAGATGCAGAGGACTTTGGATGCAGTAGATGCAGAGGGGTCTCGTGGTCCTACATGGCTCATTTTTTGGGGCCCAGTAACCGCATGGATGTTTACCCCACTGCTTGCTGGATATGCATACCGAAAATCAGTCTCATTGATTTTCTCAATCTAGCACATTTTTAGGATTGATTGTAACCGTTGGATTCAAGCATGTTTTCTTGCATATTGTTGGGCACTTAATCCAACGGCTAGAAATTATCAACCAGCTGATTTTTGATAAGTCAAGAAATTTGAATTGTACATAAAAAAGACTTTTCCCCGGTGTGGACTCTGGAGTCTAGATGGCACATTTTAACCCTCCACGGGGCAAGAAAACCTTTCCCTTACTGGACCGGGAGCATTTTGGTCGAACAGAATTACTTATTATATAGCTCTCTTTGATGAAAACCACAAACTAAATGTCAAGAACTTGTACTCTGAGTGTGCTAGGTATGGGAAGCAACAGGAGAAGCATTAACAGATGGTATGATTCTCCAATCGTGCCATTCTTCTTCTTTTGCTTGTTATCCTGCTTGTGTCCGTTACTTTGCGCTGAAGGGGACACCATCACCCGGAACAAACCAATCAGAGACGGGCAAACCATAGTTTCAGCAGGCGGAAGCTTCGAACTAGGATTCTTCAGTCCCGGGAGTTCCAAGAACCGATACCTTGGAATTTGGTATTACAAGCTTCAGCCACAAACAGTGGTGTGGGTTGCCAACAGAGATCTCCCGCTTACAGACTCCACTGGAGTCCTTACCATAGGGATGTACGGAAGTCTCGTGCTTTTGGAAGGAAGAGAACAGAAAGCCGTCTGGTCCACGCACACTGCATATCCATCGACCAACTTATCTGCAGTGCTCTTTGATTCTGGAAATCTAATCTTGAGAAGACGGAGTCCCAACAACTCAGACATAAATCTGTGGCAGAGCTTCGATTATCCGACCCATACGTTACTTCCGGGTATGCATCTGATGAGATCTATTCGCTCATGGGGAAAAGCCAGCGACCCAGCTTCAGGAAGTTTCGAATTTGGTAATTTTGATTTGGATAAATTGTCCATTCGGCGAGATTTGGTTACATACTGGACCTGGACTCAGTTTGAGGAAACTAAAGTGGATGAAAACTATCTCGTTTACTTCGATAGGAGCAGCAATGGAGAGGATAGTGATTATTACACATATTCCTCCGCCTATAACAAGTCGAGGCTTGTGATGGACATTAATGGTCAACTGCGGTTTTTGTTATGGAACGATACGGCTAATCACTGGAGGCAGTTGTGGCAGCGACCGACCGATCAGTGCAGCGTCTATGCTGCCTGTGGGGCTTATGGCATCTGTAGTAGTAACGGAACGTGTGAGTGTCTGTCAGGGTTTGAGCCCGTATCTCCTGCAGACTGGGCTTCTGGCGATTGGCCGGACGGGTGCAGGAGGAGGACGCCTTTGAAATGCGGGGAGGAGGAGGACGATGGGTTCTGGTCTTACACAGCGTTGCAAGTAATGACGTCAACGAGGTCATCTGTAGCGGCAAATGAACAGGACTGTAGAACGGAGTGCCTCAGCAGCTGCGGTTGTCATGCATGTGCTTATGGTAACGGGAGCAGTGCTGCTGGAACATGCCTACTTTGGGAAGGGGATTTGATGGATCTTCGGGAAGAGGGTTTGGTGGATCTTTCAGTAGGATCCATCTCCAACCTTGATGGGGAGATCCAGGAGCTCTTCGTACGTGGCGCGGCTTCTGAAATCCGTAAGTTTTGATGGGACGGAGATCTTCCTGGAAACAGAGATTTGATCGTCTCTTTTTTTTCTTTGGAAACAGTGTGTTCGATCTATGTGGTGCGCGATCTTTGGCGCAACTTCTAAATCCGGCCGCTTAAAAAAAAAAGGAGTAAAACTTGCCTGACCACCTGTGGTGTGGTATCCAACCAGACCACAGACAAGCTGCTTGCCGCGTGGATTTTGTACGGTAGCAAGTCACGTCGGCACGAGCCACAAACTTATCCTCTCCTCCCCTCCTCCGTGGTGGAAAAATCTATGATCCTCTCCTCTGGTTAACCTACTCAGGTTTGGTGAGAGTAAATGAAAAAAGTGAGAAAACACGTTTTAACGTATTTGAATTTAACGGCCATTTTTTTGTTTTAACGGCCGTTAAAATCGTTAAACAGCTGTTAAATTCTGAAATTCGTTGTGAAAAAAATGTCGTTAAATCCATTTAATTTCTGTTAAATTCCATGTTTTTTTTTAATTTTCAAATTTCAAAATTTAAAATTTGAATTTCAGCACCATTTTTTTCCGTTAAAATCGTTAAAACCCGTTAAATTTCATTTTTTGCCCCTGGCCGTTTCAATCCGTTTTAACGGCCGTTTAAACAGTTTAAACGGTGACGCCCCAGTCCGTTTAACCGTAAAACGGCCTCCTTTAAACTTTGGGTAAAACCAAGGTTTAAAGGAGGCCGTTTTAATGGTATAACGCACTGGTGGGCACTACTGTTAAAACGGATTGTAACAGCCAGGGCCAACAAAAGAAAAAAAGGGAAAAATAGAATTTAACGAATTTTAACAGAAACAATTGAAAAAATGGCGCTGAAAGTCAAATTTTGAAATTTGAAATTGAAAATTTCAAAAAATGAAAAAATGGATTTTAACGGCCAATTTTTTCGACAAAATTTTTTAGAATTTAACGGCTGTTAAAACGATTTTAACGGTGGTTAAAATGAAAAAAAAAAAAATGACCATTAAATTCAAAGCGACAAACGGATTTTAACGATTTTACGGTAACGGGCTTGGGGCGTTACCCTTTAAACGGCTGTTTTTAAAACCATGACTTTGACCCTAGCTAGTAAATTCGCGTGTTATACACGTTTAATACATGATTTTTTTTTTTTAAGGAACATTTAATATTACCGTATAAAATAAAAAATCAGAAAAAATCACGAATTTTAAGATTATACGAATAAAACATGTATTATTCATGTTTAATACATGGATTGCGTGTTTTTTAAATAAAAACATGTTAAATGGCCGCATAAAATGAAAAAATAGATAAAATTCAGGCTTTTTAAGGCTAAACGAATATAAATTTCAACAATGACCGAATTTTTGACCATCTGTTTTTATCCCGAAACCGAATTAAACTCGAACTTTTCTCGTTTTGAATCTTTACCGAATTGCTAACTGGTACGTTAAACACTGTTAAAACCCGTTTTGACGCTTAGAAATTAACGGCCTTTTTTCGTTTTAACGGCTGTTAAAAAAATTTGTGAAAAAAAGGCCATTATTTCCGTTAAATTCTATTTTTTTCATTTTTCAAAATTTCTAATTTTAAAAATAAGCACCATTTTTCCATTTTTTTCCCGTTGAATTCGTTAAAATTTATTTATTTATTTATTTTTGCTCATCTGCTACAATCCGTTTTAATGGTAACGTCCTCAGTCTGTTAGACCGTTAAAACAGTCTCCTTTAAACCTTGGTTTGGCCAATCCCTAGGTGGAGTAAAACGTTTGTCACAACGCACAATGTGAGCCACGTGGCACACTCTTGGTGGACTCTGACCGTATGGATGTTTGGCCAATCACTAGGTGGACCTACAAACCAGAAATAAACCTGATCAGTGATTTCTAAGCGTTGGATTGAAGTTATTTTCATGGGTTGATTTTCACCGTATGAATTTTGAGCATTATTTGGGTGCAAAGATCCATAGGTTGTAAAAGGTAACTGAGTTACTTTACCTTTTTTTATTTTTTTTAGGAGAAAAAAGGAAATTACTCTTTTGCTCTCAACAAACCTGAGCAGGTTTACCAGAGGAGGAGAGGATGAGTTTATGAGTACGTTAAAAATTGTTAAAACCCGTTTTGACGCTTAGAAATTAACGGCCTTTTTTTGTTTTAATGGCTGTTAAAAAAATTTGTGAAAAAAAGGCCATTATTTCCGTTAAATTCTATTTTTTTCGTTTTTCAAAATTTCTAATTTTAAAAATAAGCACCATTTTTCCATTTTTTTTCCGTTGAATTCGTTAAAATTTATTTATTTATTTATTTTTGCCCATCCGTTACAATCTGTTTTAATGGTATCATCCTCAGTCTGTTATACCGTTAAAACAGTCTCCTTTAAACCTTGGTTTGGCCAATCCCTAGGTGGAGTAAAACGTTGGTCACAACGCACAATGTGAGCCACATGGCACACTCTTGGTGGACTCTGACCATATGGATGTTTGGCCAATCACTAGGTGGACCTACAAACCAGAAATAAACCTGATCAGTGATTTCTAAGCGTTGGATTGAAGTTATTTTCATGGGTTGATTTTTACCGTATGAATTTTGAGCATTATTTGGGTGCAAAGATCCATAGGTTGTAAAAGGTAACTGAGTTACTTTACCTTTTTTTATTTTTTTTAGGAGAAAAAAGGAAATTACTCTTTTGCTCTCACCAAACCTGAGTTGGTTTACCAGAGGAGGAGAGGATGAGTTTATGGCTCGTGCCGATGCGACTTGCTATCGTACGTAAGCCACGTGGCAAGCAGCTTGTCTGTGGTCTGGTAGGATACCACACCACAGGTGGTCAGGCAAGTTTTACTCAAAAAAAGTTTCGAAAAAATGTTACAAGTTAGATATCATCAAAAGCTTTCCTCTCTTAGTTAGCAAATTTCAGTTTAAAACTCTTTAGAAAAAAAATATCTTCTTTAGAAAAATGTTTCAAGGGGGTTTCAAAACATCTTGAAAAAAAAAAGGGGAATTTTTGACATACCCCCCACAATTTAAAAACGCTACATACCCCCTATGACTCGGTCCACTGTCATTTGACCAGTGTTGACCCGAGTTGACTACCAATTTTTTTTTTATTAAAGGACGAAAGTGCCTTTGTCTTCAACTTTAGAACAAGGGTTTGGGTTTAGGCCAAAACCAAAACCCCAAATCAAATATGAAAGAGGGAGATTAAAAATAAAAATTAAAATCCATGTTGTTAAACTTGAGATTTTTTGATGAATTAAACAAATATTGAGAAGAAAAAACCCCCAAAAAATAAAAAAAACTCATGAAGGAATATTTTAAAATTGAGAGAACCCATCTTTCTAAAATCCACATCTCAAAAGCTTAAAATATATGATAAAACTAAAATTTTATTTTATTTATTTTTACCTTGGGTTTTAACTTATTGTCGGAGAGGTGGCCGGCTGGCCTGGAATCTCTTGGCTGGCCGTCAACCACAGCTGTTTGCTTTGGGGTTTGGATTTTTGCCCAAACCCTTGTTCCAAGGTTAAAGACAAGGGTATTTTTGCCATTTAATAAAAAAATTGGTAGTCAACTCGGGTCAACATTGGTCAAATGACAGTGGACCGAGTCATAAGGGGGTATGTCAGCTTAACATGGGGGGGTATGTCAAAAATTCCCAAAAAAAAAAGAAGCATGAAATATTCAATAATCTGAAAAAATATCATAATTTTAAAATTTTCAAAAAATCTTATGAATAATCACAGTCAAAAGTGGATGTTAGTCGATAGCTCTTTCTAGAATTTTCCCCTCCCAAATCATGTTGGGCACCATCCCTCCGAATATTGGTGAGAATGATCTCCTCACCATATAGATCACCCCTATAAAAAATCAGCCTATTCTGAAATTTCTAACCACATCAAGTGTGGTCTTCAAGTTCACAGTAAAAATAGACGGTTCATAAATGTCGGAATGATTTTAATTTTTGTGAGGATGATCTCCTCACCATAGAGACCATACTCGCAAAAAATAATGCAATTCCAAAACTTGTAATGTATTTTGTTGTAAAAAATGTTGTGAAAAATGTTGTCTCCCGACCCATATATATATATATATATAACCCAACTTAATTTTCTACCCGCCTTTTTTGTTTTCGCTGTTATTTTCCATTTTTACCACTGAGCGTTACAATTCTTTATAACAACCGTTATAACGGAAAAAACCGTAACTCCCCTCGGCCCCTTTTAAACCTTGCTGTTAGAAACAAAATCTAATTCATTCTCTCACGTCTAATGCCCTATCGTTCCCTCTTGCAGCAGCTACTCGAAGACGTTGTGAGAATTGCGGCTCTACAACCATCCCTTATCCTCTAGGTACCAGTTTCAGTTGTGGCGACCCAGACTACCACAGTTTTCAATGCAATACCACCACCGGCCAACTTAGCTTCTATGCACTCGGTGGATATTCTTACTCAATTAACAAAATCAACCCAGAAACTCAGACATTCGTGATCGAATTTGAGGCAAATGAGTATGATGCTGGCTTTAATTGTGGAAATAATCTCACTTCTCTAAGACAAGGCATGCAATTGAATCCTACTCTGCCCTTTTACTTGACCAACAACAATACTATCTTGATGCTAGATTGTCCTACATCATTTTGCAATTCTTCTAGCACATGTCAAAAATATTTGCAGGATACCCAATGTTCTTTTGCTATCGATTCCTGTTGTAGTTACGTTGCCGGAAATTCATCATCGACATTGCATTCAATCAAGCTGGAGGACTGTGTTTATTACACAAGTATTCTTAGCGCTGATCTTTTGTTACCAGTAAGTAATTGGTCTTCTGAAGTGGAAATTGGATGGAAGTCACCTTCGGAACCATTGTGTTATTTGTTGAAGGACTGCGAGGACTGGCCGAATTCATCGTGCAAATTAGATACAACAGATGGAAGGAGAAGGTGCATTTGCAATGTGAATTTCCGATGGGATCCGTTGGTTGGGTACTGCATTAAAGGTAACTATCTCTGTATTATCAACACATAAATAAGCCGACTTCCAAAACACTACACGGATTAACTATATCTGCAATGTATGAACTTACCAATGATGGCACCCTGGTGTAATTAGGAAAGACTAACATTGAAAATCAACCTTGTGATCGTATACAAACTTTTCTTAGGTTCTTCATTTTCCTCAGTGTTTAGATCCACTTCTGCATAAACATTGTAGGGAGTTTTAGTCCAAACATATATTAGTGTATTAATTGATGAAATGGTTCTTCTTAGTTCCCCATACAGACAGCCATGTAGGAGGATCTTCAGATCGGAGAAAATTGTTGAAGATCATCCTATTTCCAGTGGCCGCGATCTTTGGAGTTTTTATCTTGGGAACCTTTTTCTGTTGGAGGAAGAACTTCAAACAAAAAGGTATTTAAGAGAATCATCTATGAATTCAAATTGGATAAAAATGAAATTATTTGGAGATGATCAACTTATCATATCAATGCAGACGGACAAAGGGCCAATGACATCTTAGATGAAGATAAATTCGGTGAAAATGGGAATATAGACATAGATGTGCCATTCTTTGATTTTAGAAGCATAACAACTGCTACCAACAACTTCTCAGAATCAAATAAACTTGGACAAGGAGGTTTTGGACCTGTCTACAAGGTAGTCGATGATTACTCTATAACTTCAAAAATTAAGAATTGAGTTCAAGCTTAATTTCTTTAATAATGAAATAATATGGTAATTGTATTTCAGGGTAACCTTCTTGGAGGACGAGAAATAGCAGTGAAAAGACTTTCCAGAAGTTCTGGACAAGGATTAGAGGAGTTCAAAAATGAGGTTGTACTAATTGCTAAACTTCAACATCGGAATCTCGTTAGACTTTTAGGGTATTGTATTCAAGGAGAAGAGAAGATGCTATTGTACGAATACATGCCCAACAAAAGCTTGGATTATTTTCTCTTCGGTTTGTTCATTCACCCTATAAATTTTCTTTTTAAGATCATTTTTAAATTTTAATTTGGTTCATACCATGCTTAAGCATGCATTCGTTGCACCATATCCATTTAGTATGCACATTCTGATGTTGACTTTGACAGATAAAAATCGATGCACTTTGTTGGATTGGGAAAAACGTTTCATCATTATTTTCGGGATTGCCAGAGGCCTTCTATATCTTCATCAAGATTCTAGGTTGAGAATCATCCACAGAGATCTAAAGACCAGCAACATTCTTCTAGATGAAGAGATGAACGCGAAAATTTCAGACTTTGGACTAGCAAGGATTGTTGGAGGAAACCAAACTCAAGCAAGCACTAATAGAGTGGTAGGTACATAGTAAGTATTGAACAACTACTGTATCAGTAAGTAAAAATATTATTTTATTGATATATTGTATTCTTTCGTCTTCCTTAGTAAATATACCTGACAACATCTGCAACTACCCACACCCTAGTACCTGACTTTTTTGTGTAATGGTGAAATGTAGTGGGTATATGTCTCCTGAATATGCCTTACATGGGCTCTTCTCAGTGAAATCTGATGTCTTTAGCTTTGGGGTCTTACTACTTGAGATCGTCAGTGGAAAGAAGAACACTGGATTTTATCATTCTGAGCATTCATTAAGCCTTCTAGGATATGTGAGTAATGATATAGTATTATTCTTCCATTGGATTTAATGTTTCATCTCTCATTCACATGACTAATTTAAACTCAAACTTGTTTCAGGCATGGAGTCTATGGAAGGAAGGCAAGGGATTAGAATTGATGGATCCATTACTAAATGAAGAATCAAGCAATATTCAAGATGTTTTCAAGTGCATCAATGTAGGGCTCTTGTGTGTGCAAGAAAATGCCACAGATCGACCAACGATGGCTTCTGTTGTTGTCATGCTAGTCAGTGAAGCTACAAATCTACCAATACCAAAACAACCAGCTTTCTTTTTAAGGGGAAGTCTCTCGACTGCAGAATCTTCTTCGAGTAGGCAAGAGATTTGTTCGAAGAATGAGGTTACAATCTCCTTGCTGGATGGACGATAAATATGCAACATCTCTCGAGTCCCAATTACACCTTCCAAATTTCTTAGTCTATCACTCTACCCCTCTCACAAATATAGTTTCTCGGCAAATAAGTCAGTGGTTAGTAGTCAATGGTGAAGGTAGGTTTTGAATTCGGCTCATGGTATCGACATTAGCAAACCTTACCAACTTAGCATGCTAGCACCTTCTAAGAGGTAATTCAGTGCTTATTTTGAGAAAGATGACTTCTAAAAGGTAACAAAAGAGAAAAAACACACTAGAGAATCATAATGTGGTGAGAGACAGATCAATATTCCTTAAGGTTTTCCATTTGGTATGTGGATCCCTCTATACAAATAACTTTTGTTTATTTGAATATTAAGACTTTAAAAATCCCCAAACATTTTTTTTGCAAAAGTTATTAGTTGGTGCATTGACAACAGATCGTAGGGAAAATTTGCTTCATCCATTTTTTTGACCAAAAGGACATCACACAAATCAAGGGCCATCCATCAATACACGCAGAGGTGGAAACTATGTAGGGGTATAAATTTGGCCCAAGGCTCAAAGCATGACCCGAGTCTGAACTTTAGGCTAGCCCAGCCCAATTTCAATTTTTTGGGCCACGTGCCTCCCTCTAAGCCCTAAATTAAGCTTAGCCCAGCCTGAAAATTAGGCCCAAGCCCAGCCCAACTGTTGTAGGCTTGCAGCTCTCCCAGGCTTCAAAATAGATGTTAAAATTCCATTTTAATTACCACGTTATGTTCTAGAGGGGGTGAATAGGAAAATTTTTAATTTCTCTACAGATTCTATATAGATTAAAAATTAATGATCACACAAGGCGAAAAATGATCAAACAATCAAAATACGAATCATTTACAGAACATAGATATGAGAAAATCTGAAACAAAATATACAAACATTCACAATCACACGAGACTCAGATTTATAGTGGTTCGGCGACTCCGCACCTACGTCCATTGTCCAATACTCACCACGAGTAGTATTACATTATTTCAATCATGCATTACAACATTTCCAATCGAAATAAATAATCAATTAACTAAGATTACACTTAGTCTCAATCTAACGAGAATCGCTTCTCGCTCACCTAGAGAGTCAGCCTAGGCCAATAGTCTATTTAGAGAAGCCCTCTTCTCATGGATCTATAATCATCAATTCGATCTATATGAGACTCACTTCTCGATTCACTTAGAGAGTCACACTAGGCCTGTAGTATTTTAGAGAAATGAATTTCTCAAAGACTCCACCTTCCTCAACTCAATTTGATGAGTACTCACTCATCCACAAATCACAAACAATTTAAGTTTGATAATATTGAATTCACTCTAAAAGGTATTTGTACTAGGAGATACTTACCTTTTGATGAATTTGATAGAATGGTGAATCCTAGTAAAAGATTTTGCTAGAGAGACACTCTGCCAATGATGATCATCTTCTTGAAGGAAGATGATTGCAAGAAACAATATACTTCGTAGTCTCTTCAAATAATTAGATCAGTCTTCATAAAAGATGAACTAGATTTGTTCATTTGAAGCTCTCTCAAACAATCTAGAACCTTCACAAAGGATGTATCGATTTGCACATGTGAAATTTTCTCAAATTCTAAATCTCTAGACTCAAAGAATGATAGAAGTCAAGAAGTAGCTTGATTGGTTTACATCTTATGGGGGGAGAAGGCTCTAATTTATAAGCCATCCCCTACTCAATAGAAACTAACTAAAAATAGTCGTTTGAAGGGCTAAAGTGGGCCCAAACTCGCAGAAAAGATTGAGTCAAAATGAGATCTGGAAGGAGTGGGGTCGATCACATATTTTGGTCGGTCGACCGCATATTTTAGTCGGTCACCCATTCAGATTAGAACCAGAAAAATCTAGTACAGAGAGGTCTGGTCGCCTACACCTTTTGACTGGTCGACCGGTCAGAGTCAAAAGACTCTGATCGGTCGGCCGGTCCTCTTAGACCTTCTCTGAAAAATATCCAAACAATTATAATAACTATCATATGTCATTAGGATAGCTTCCAAACGATACCAAAAGGACTAGGAGACATCTAGGGTTAAATTGATTCGCTGGCAACGCGCGGTGTACCCTTATATGTACGCAAATAAGCGCAACATGAGATTCTTGATAGTTGAACATTCGTTGAGTGGGAACGTACTTTGATTATTCATATCTTCATGTTTGAACTTTACTTTGTCTTCAGTTGAACTTGAACACTTATGTTGATTTTCTTCAGCTTTAATTCTTCTTTGATTTGTTGATGAAGTCCTCTTTATCTTTGACACTTCAGTCTTCGGCGAACTCCTAACTCGTCGATTTATATTACAGAAGAACTATGTATTTCTGGGATTGACAACCGAGACTTTTAAGACGTTGTGCGCCCAACTATTGCAGGCTTGCAGCTCCTGCAACACCCCCAAAAATATCATACGGTCAATAGTGATGGGCAAAACATCATACGGTCAATAGTGATGGGCCAAACCTCATACGATCAATATGATTAGGTCCAAAATCTTCACAATCAACAGGGCAAATATTCACACGATCAATGGCCACAATCAATGGGCCCAACATCCTCACAATCAACAATCTCAATGATGGGCCTGCACTTTCTGCCAAACAACATTTAAAACCCAAGATTTAGAACAAACTATAAAATAGGCTCTAATCCAATGGTTAAAACATCAACCATTAGACTGAATTTTTTGGCATGAGGGTCCACCTAGGATTTGGCCAATATCCATGCAATCTGTGGTCTCTAATAGTGTACTACTAATCTCAAGTAGTTGCCTGAATCCACGTACGGCTACAAATAAACCTTGAAAAATACACAAATCCAATGGTTAGAAAAACATAATCCGACAAAAATTTAGTATGTAGGCTCCGCTAGGATTAGGCTAAACATCTATACGATCAGTGGACTTAAATAGAATGTTACTTCTTCTTAATGATGTTCAAGAAGCACAAGATAGTTGGCAAACTACGAAAAATGACTTTAATCTAACAAATAGAAATTGTCCATTAGGACAACTTTTGGTATTTAGGTCCACCTAGGGATATGCCAAACATCTGTAAGGTCAATGGTTCGAAGAGTGTGAATTTCATTTTAAAAATAATATATGCACTCTCATAGTCATGATGCAACTAAAACACTATTAAAATGGGAACAGTGCAACATAACTAATTCAATTGAAAGGGAGGGAAATTCGAGATTTTTATAACCTAGGATAACCTTAGGGATTCGCGCAAAGTGTTGAAAATGCAAATTTCATCTGTGCACTGCCGACCCAGATAGGGCATGTTTACCTTTTCGGCCATTTTCTTTGAACAAATAAGACCATCGTATTTGTTTTGAGACTGTCGAGATAACGCCACTTTTACTCGAAATTCTTCACAACCAACTGAATTATGGGGGTGTCAAATTTCAAAGAATACATGAGGGTATGACAATAATTGTCAAAAAGAATTTTAATGGCCTCAATAATTAGGAGAAATACATGTTAGGATATAGGTATCATGTGGACAAGGGAACAGCCATGTAGCCAATGCATATGAACGATCTGGATTGAACATCCATGCTATAGTGTGTGTTCGGTTCCCTTGATTGAGCATTGAATATTGGGAAACCAAGATTCTAATGTCCATGGGCAGGGCTAAAGGTGGCAATTTGGCCTAGCCTGGCCTGGGGTGACCCGACTCGTGAATATGATGGGTTGGGCCTCGGTATGAGTTCCTAGCCTGCGGCCCGGCCCGATAAAGTGTTACACAGGCTCATCTCGGGCCCAGGACTGAGCCGTCAAGCCCGTGAATATGGGCCGCATTGCCCGACCCGAGATCAGGCCCGTCCTTTAAAAAAAAAGACCACTCTAACCATATGGATGTTTGGCCAATCCCTAGGTGGGCCTACAAACAAAAAGTTAGCTTGATCAGTGATTTCCAACCTTTCGATCTTGTACTCAAATAATCCCTAGGTGGGCCATGAAAATGACTACTCCAGGCCAACGCTTATACATGACTAATCAGATTGATTTTTGGTTTGTAGGTCCACTTAAGGATTGGCCAAACATCCGTACGGTCAGAGTCCTCTAAGAGTGTGTCACGTGGCTCATATTGCCCAATTTCCATGTGAGAAACATGCTTCTTCTTGCCACTTGGGTGAGTCGGTGAGGTAATGACATATTGTGTACCCTCTATGTACCTTCTTGTCACGTGTAAGAAAAACTAGTAGTGAAACTTCTCTCATTTGTGAGAACAAGAAAAGCAAGTATACCTGAGAAGGTATGAAAAAGCCCAACTGGTTCTGTCGTAACTCTACTTGGTTGATTAATGAGGTTGAATTTCTGGTTCGAAAATTGGTCTGGAAATGGCATCATTGCGGACTTAGTCAATGCCAATGAAATTAATAAAAATCTGACCTTCAATGAAGCCATACAGGCTAATTTCGAGATCCATCCCTTGTGCCAGGACTCTAGTGATAATATTCAACAGTGGTTTGCCAACTCTACCATGTGTGTGGAAGATCAAGTGGAGATGAGAATTTGGATGCATTCCCCTTCAGGGATTTTTACTATCAAATCCGCCTTTGAAACCCTAAGGGCTAAAAATCAGCATTGGCCTTTGGCTAGCTAAATGGATTTGCTTGAAGTATAATCCCATAAAAAAATCAGCTTTTTGTCTGGAAGTTAGCTCATGGTGCCATTCCTCTTGATCTTGCCCTCCAAGTGTCCTACGTGCACCTTGCCTCAGTGGAAAATCGTATTCAGAAATTTCCTTCATGTTTTCGTCTTGGGTGATCTTGCCAAAACCGTTGGGCACCTTTTTGCAATAGTTTTGATGTTAATTTACACAATTGCAGAGATTTAGGAGAGATTCTGAGGAGATTGTTTTCTAAAGCGTCCATTAATTCCCAAGTTGTCATTATCCCGACTTTCACACCTCTAGTCATCCATTGGGAACTTTGGTTGGAAAGAAACAAAAAAGATTTGAGGGCAATAGGACACCCACCTCCTTCATTATTGAGAAAGTTTGGAAGTGGATCAAGGAGTAATTGGTCCTCACCGACTTCTTGAAAGCGAATGGAAGGGTGCCGCCGTGTAGACCGAAGGCCATCAATCAATGTATGAGAGGTGGGCAATAGGTCTTTTAGAATATTCCCCTCCCAAATCATGTGGACTCCATCTCTCCATGTATTCGATGGACAGTCTGATTTTCATGATGCCCTTTGGGTCAAACAATGCATGAGACAATATTTTTTCCCATACTACATTTAATCACCAGATCTGCAATGTACAAATGGTGTCCAAAGATTGGGACTATAAACCCACATACAGAACTGAAAAAACTAATCCTCACAAAAATTCAAATCATTCCGATTTTTGTAGACTGGTTTAGAAGTTGAGGAATTATGGACCGTCGATTTTAATTGTGTAACTTGAAAACCACATTTGATGGGGTTAGAATTTTCAGAAAGGGTTGATTTTTTGTTGGGGTGATCTATATGGTGAGGAGATCATCCCCACCAAAAATCAGCCATTGATTCATCTTCTACGTGGGTACGCCAAAACGGGTGTAAAAAATGGGGGTCCACCCAAGGCTGACCCTTGATATATATAACCCAACTTAATTTTTCTACCAATTTAAACTCTTGATTTCTAGTCTTTGAAAGCTTCTTGAAGTCCCAACTAGTTCTTTTACCAATTTAAACTCTTGATTTCTAGAGTTTTTGAAAGCTTCTTGAGCTCCAATCTAGTTCTTTTGAGTTTTTGAAAGCTTCTTGAGCTCCAATCTAGTTCTTTTGAATGCTTACATGTTTGTTTAGGAGGCGTTTGGCAACACATAAAAAAGTAACTTATTGACTTTTATAAGCCAAAATGTTAGTTTGGATGTGTTTTATGTTTTAACTTGTGAAAGGTTAAAAATTAACTTAAAACTGAAGCTAAAATTTTTAGCTATTAACTTCTAATTAAGAGAAATTACTTCTCAAAAAATTACAACACCTCTTGAAGCATTTAATTTCTTGATTTTTCTAAAGGTTTAAAATCAACTAGTAACTTATTCTACAAGTAGAACTGCTTTTACTTCTAGTTCCCAAACGCCCCCTTACTATCGTTCCCATGGTTGCATATTTTTTTTTACTCTTTTATGTCATGGGATACTTCTCTTGTAAGTGAAAGCCATGCTTTTCCAAACAGTTGGATGCTTCCGAAATTTTCTGGTCTTTGGGATTAGTGTGTTAGTCTTTAAATTCGTGTGACTCCAGACTTCAGTTTTTTCCAATCCACATGACTTGAACGCTATTTTCCAATCCACATGACTTAAAAGTCACGTTCATGCGAAAAACATCATGTGATTACGGCATTGATTGTATGAGAAACTTAGAACCAGCTGTCCGACCATTTTATACGGTAGCTCGTGACATATTTTACGTGTGGGGTATGACAAAAATTCTCAAAGCTGCAATAATTAGGAGAAATACATGTTAGGATATAGATATTATGTGCACAAGGGAACATCCATGTGGCCAATCTAGCTAGATGAACGGTCTGGATGTAAAAACATGGGAAAAAAATTCACTGGCCCTGTCCCCCTCCCAAAATGTTTGACAAGTACCCCTTGTTAACCACTAACCAAGGGCTTAACGCGGGATGAGTTAATGGATTGGGGTACTTGTCAGACATTTTGGGTGGGGAGAGTTCAAAGTCTGATGCCCCGGGGCTAGCGAACGTTTTCTCAAAAAACATCTATCTATCTATATACTATCATAAAGGGAGAACCAGGGTTGCCACCCACGGTTGTCACAATTAAAGGCAAAACCTTCCCTCATTCAATACATCAATCTTGATTCTAAATATAAAGATAAAACCCGGGTTGGACTACGCCCTTTACAGTTCATGTTTTCCAGCATTTCAACTTCCCTCCTCAATGATGATGAGGAACCATAGTACAAGCCACGCGACTTACTCTTAGAGGCCACTGATCATATGGATGTTTGCCACATTCCTAGTTGGACCTATATACCAAATATCATGCTGATTAGTGATTTCAAACCTTTGGATCTGAATACCCCAAATAATGCTCAAAATCTATCGTTAAAAATCAACTCATGAAACCGACTCCAATCAAATCCTTAAAAATCACTAATCAGGCTGAATTTTTTGCATGTAAGTCCACCTAGGGATGAGCCAAACATTGATACGGTCAGTCTCTGAATTCAAATTGGATGAAAAGGAAATTAATTGGAGATGATCAACTTATCATACGGATGCAGACGGACAAAGGGCCAATGACATCTTAGATGAAGATAAATTCGGAGAAAATGGGAATAGAGATATAGATGTGCCATTCTTTGATTTTCGAAGCATAACAACTGCTACCAATAACTTCTCTGAATCAAATAAACTTGGACAAGGAGGTTTTGAACCTGTCTACAAGGTGCCTCTTAATTAACTTTAAAAAATTAAGAATTGAGTTCAATTTAATTTTTTCAAGGATAATATAATATGGTAATTTTATTTCAGGGTAATCTTCCGGGAGGATAAGAAATAGCAGTGAAAAGACTTTCCAGAAGTTCTGGACAAGGATTGGAGGAGTTCAAGAATGAGGTTGTACTAATTGCTAAACTTCAACATCGGAATCTCGTTAGACTTTTAGGGTACTGTATCCAAGGAGAAGAGAAGATGCTATTGTACGAATACATGCCAAACAAAAGCTTGGATTATTTTCTCTTCGGTTTGTTCATTCACCTTGTAAATTTCCTTTTTAATTTTATTTTTAAATTTTAATTTGGATCATAACATGCTTAAGCTTGCATTCGTTACACAATATCAATTTAGTATGCACATTCCGATGATGACTTTGACAGATCAAAATTGACGCAAATTGTTGGATTGGGAAAAACGCTTCATCATCATCTTGGGGATTGCCAGAGGACTTCTATATCTTTATCAAGATTCTAGGTTGAGAATCATCCACAGAGATCTAAAGACCAGCAATATTCTTTTAGATGAAGAGATGAACGCAAAAATTTCAGACTTTGGACTAGCAAGAATTTTTGGAGGAAACCAAACTCAAGCAAGTACTAATAGAGTTGTCGGTACATAGTAAGTACTGAAAACTTATGGACCATTAGGTGAATTTTTTTTAATTGATATAGTGCATTATTTCGTCTTCCCTAGTAAATATATCTCACAACATCTGTAACTACCCATATCCTAGTACCTGACTTTTTTTGTCTAATGGTGAAATGCAATGGGTAAATGTCTCCTGAGTATGCCTTAGATGGGCTCTTCTTAGTGAAATCTGATGTCTTTAGCTTTGGGGTCTTACTACTTGAGATCATCAATGGAAAGAAGAACACTGGATTTTATCATTCCGAGCACTCTTTGAGCCTTCTAGGATATGTGAGTAATGTTATAGTATTATTCTTCCATTATATTTAATGTTCCATCTCTCTTTTACTTGACCAACTTAAACCCAAAATTGTTTCAGGCATGGAGTGTATGGAAGGAAGGCAAGGGATTGGAATTGATGGATCCATTGCTAAATGAATCAAGTAATATTCAAGATGTTTTCAAGTGCATCAACGTGGGGCTCTTGTGTGTGCAAGAAAATGACACAGATCGACCAACGATGGCTTCTGTTGTTGTCATGCTAGTCAGTGAAGCTACAAATCTTCCTACACCAAAACAACCAGCTTTCTTTTTAAGGGGAAGTCTCTCTACTGCAGAATCTTCTTCGAGTAGGCAAGAAATTTGTTCAAAGAATGAGGTTACCATCTCCTTGTTGGATGGACGATAGCTATGCATCATCTCTTGAGTCTCATTACACCTACCATATCTCTTAATCTATCACTCTACCCCTGTCTCAAATATAGTTTCTCGGCATGTTCTTCTTTTGGGTAGGCAAGCGAGTCAGTCTTTAGTGGTCAATGGTGAGCTCAGCTTGTGGTCTCAACACTAGCAAATATTACCAACTTAGCAAGCTAGCACCTTCTAAGAGGTAATTCGATGTTTTAGTTTGAGTAAGATGACTTCTAAAAGGTAACAAAAGGGAAAAAATTATAGAATTGGATGTGGTGGGAGAGAAAATATTCCTTAATGTTTCCCAATTGTTATGTGGATTCCTCTATAAAATTAAAACTAGTTATTACGACCCATGCTAAAGCACGGGCAAGGATTAAAAAAAATATTAATAATTTTGTAAAAGTAAGAGAAATGTAAGAAATAATAAGATTGTTTTACTGGTGTTAAGTTTGTTTAGTTAATATTGTAAAACTATCTTTGTCATTTTAGAAAACACAACATACAATTTGGATTGGAGAGACATTAAGAAGGAGAGACTTTTTTGAGACATTTTAGAAAGTGAATAGACAGTTTTGGAAGGAGAAATATATTAGGAAGGAGATTAAAATAAGGAAGAGAAATTTGTATGGGGAGATAATTTAAAAATAATGAAGGAGCGATTTATGGAAAGAATAATGGAAGACATTGTTTATACATTTATTTGGGGAGATAATTTAAGAAATAATGGATGATGGATTTATGGAAAGGGAAATTCGTAGGAATCAAATGTACTAAAGTAAGGAAAGACTTCTTTTGTTAGGGAATTTAAGAATTGATGAGGAATTTGAGGGGGAAAGTCGTGGGAATCAAGTCTCTTTTGGGAAACAATTAAAAAGTTGGGGAGACGTGGAGTAATACATGAGAGATAAAGTTCAATGTAGAAATAAAAATTAAATAATATGTAATAAAACATTGAAATATAAAAATAACTATTTAATTATATTTTAATTGCCATGTTGCACATACTCTCTCCTCACCAACTCCCACACACGCATATCTAACGGCCCACATGATCTCTCTAATCTCAAATAATTATGAAACTAAATCATTGTTGTATTTTTGTATTGCTTTTTTAGGGGCCCACTCCATGGATGTTTAGCCCACCCCTTGTGGATGTATATTCGAATCTCACCATATAGAGGCAGTCAGGCAGATAATGTCTTTAAAGGTTTTTATGTAGGAACCAACCATAAAACAAAATAATAATACTTTTTTGTATAAAAAAAAAACAGGGAGAGAACGTTGCCCAAAAAATATTTAACTTGTTAATATCCTCAAATTATGAAAAACTTACGCCCCAAAATTATGAAAAAATTATTAATATAGAGTTAATTTAGGAAAGGCAAACCCACGAAAAAATAAAGATTGTAGAGGATAGATAGACATTGTACTTGGAGGAGAAAATTTATGATCCCCAAAACGTCATCTCTTAATCCCATGATAGCCGCAATGGCCCATCTCCATCAATTGACGGTCGTGATCCGATCTAACGCATCCATTAATTTGAAAGGTGATTTCTGGCCATTAGATTTTAACATTTTTTAGGATAAATTGAAATCCAATGGTTAATGATCACCAATTAGGCTGATTTTTTGGTGTGTGGGATCTAGCAAGTGGCGGAATAATCATTCATTGATCAGTGGATCCAAAAGAGTTTTCGAGGTGGCGCATCTTATGTCCTCTAAAGTTCCATAGAGAATAATATAATCTTTGATGATTTGCTCCATGGAAGTAAATTGGAGACCCATGTCAATCAGCATCTTCGATCTAGCCTTGGCCAGCAATAATCCAGGTTGGGTATCCTTTGGGAACCTACACAACACAAACAAATACTGTAGTTTTAGTAGTGTATAAATCTGATAATTACTCAATGCAATGAGGACATTTAATGTACCCATCAGGCTGCTACATGTAGCACACATGCAAAGGATGAGATCCACTGTTTGATGGAACCACCGAGAAGATCTCCTACATAAAAAAATCTAGTCGGTTGGATGAATGTAAGCATCTGAGTCACCACATTCTTTTGGACGAAGAGAAGAATATGAACGATTGTGAGAAAATATAAAAAATATGATCTTAGCCATCCAATGAGGTGAAATTTTGGTGTAGATTGTCATAAATGGGACCAATCCATTGAAGGCTGCCAACCCCTTCATGTTTATCATGTAACACGTGCACTTGTATGCTCTTGGTATACTGCCCATGCAGTCTACTCAATGGGCACCTGATGAGTATCTGTGACTTCCTACAATAAAATATGTTCATCACATGGTTACCGCGGTACAACATAGTGTCATGAGCACACGTGTTTCAGGCATCGCTACCCTGTTATAATCTTTCAATGTACATGGGTAGAATTGGTTGCTCAAGGCTTAAGATTTTGATGCAAATATAAAGATATCTAAGATCGTCCAATGACCCATCCGCAGCCGTAGAAGTCCAAAAAGCAATAGGTCTGCTTGCAGAAACAACCAAAAAATTTGAACTCCCAAAATCTAAAAGCCTCAACAAAAAGCAGAATTGGAAGAAAATGCATCTCTAGGAACCCATTATATTACCTTCCTCGATCTTCTCTAGAGTAGCAAGAAGAGCATTCCTCTTGGTCCTAACCAATAACTATAAAATACGATTAAAAACATAGTCCTCAAAAAGCAGAATCTAAAAAAAAAAACATAAAAAGACACCAAGAATATTTTTTTGATCTACCGTTTTTACGCTATCGGCATCATACCTTCTGTCGGATAAAAATATTGTTCTTGTGTTTATTTGCTCCACACGTCCAACACTGAAGGACATATGGTATGAATAGTATATTTTGCTCCCATCGTCTGAATTGTTGTTGGAGAGACGTCTGACCTTTGGCTATGGAGTAAACCGTGGATACGACTTTTTGCTATGCTTTTTTTTGTCTTCCACCATACGTTATGTCGTACGTATAGCAAATTTTTTATTCCAATGGGAGAAGAAAACGGAAGGAGGGAAAGGAGAGATTATAGGAGAGAGTCGTGGGTTGATGTTTTGGGAAAGAGAACCCATGTTTTAGAAAAATCAAAAGATGTTTTAGAATTACAGTGATTAAAAAAGGAAACAATTTCCCCATCCAAGAGGTGCTGTTTTGGGTTCAAAGAATTTAAATCAATTTCTAATCACTACCAAAAACCATTTTTTTAATTGAAAAGCAATAAAAACGTATATAAAGTAAGCCCAAAAGACAGGCAATAAACACAAAAGACTGACTGTTTTTAAAAAAATAAATAAATGTTGAAAAAATTGTAACGAAGAGATTAAACCTGGTAGCGTAGGGGTGATGATGTGGCAGTTAAGAAATGTTCATGTAGATGATGAGGATTTAATTTTTTTTAGAAACAAATGGTTGGGCATTGATGGGGGGTATTTTTGGAAAAAAGATGGAGAGAGCACCACCTCAACAGGGCCGAGCTTTAGTATAGATAATAGATAGATTAATAACTTTTGTTTATTTGAATATTAAACACATGGAAATTAATATCTTAGTTGGTGCATGAACAACAAAACACATGGAAAATTTTGCATCATCCATTGCTTGACCAAAAGGGCATCACACAAATGAAGCCATCCATCAATACATGGAGATTGAGGTGGAAACCAGTAGGGGTGTAAATTTGGCCCGAGGCTCGAAGCCCAACCTGAGTCTGACATTCAAGTTGGTCAGGCCAGATGTCAATTTTTTGGGTCGTGGGCATCCCTCTAATCCCAAACCCGAACCTTGCCTCATCGAAATATTAGGCTTGAGGCCTTGCCTGAATCCCCTACCATGCCACATCATATCACCACACGTCCACTCCAATCATCCCCTCTCTTCATGAGTTGTCACCTGTCAAGTGTCAGCGACCTCCCATTGGGAATCCCCCACACTCTCCCAATGGTCTTCTCTACCTCCTTCCCATGTACCTCTCAACACCCCTTTCCAAGTAGCCACGTACATACCCCCTGTCCCTTCCCCTCTACTCCCTACATAAGCCACCTACCACCAATCCGATCGTGGGGGGTCTTGGAACCTATTGTCCTTACCTACGTAAGTACCCCTACTCCCCTCAATCTACTCCTAGCTAGCCACTTAGGCTGCGTTTGACATTGTGGTTAGCTTAAAAAAAATACTTTTCAAAAGGTACTTATTTGCAGACAACTTAATTTAAGTTATTTTGGGTATTTCGCTCACTTTATCAAAAAAAAATACTTATTTTGAGAAAAGCGTTAATACGGTGTTTGGTTATGTAATTAGAAAAAAGTAATTTTTCACTAGGATAACTTGTCAAATGACCTAATTACCCTTTAAATAGTAAAATTGACTTAGGAAGTTATACTTTCAATTTGTTAATTTGGTGACAAGATGTCCAACAATTTTGCAATTTAAACACCACAATTGCATGAGGACATTACAAAAGATGTCCTACATAAGAGTAAAACCCACAATACGAGCCAGATGGTATACTATTAAAGGGCGTTGACCGTATGTATGTTTGGCTAGTCCCTCGGTGGACCTGCAACCCAAAAATCAGCTTGATTAGTGATTTACAACGTTTGGATCTTTGCACGCAAATAACGCCCAATAATGTTCAAATTCCTACAGTTAAAATCAACCCATGAAAATGACTTCAATCCCACACTTAGAATTCACTATCAGTCTTATTTTGGGTTGCAGGTCCTCCGAGGGACATGCCAAACATCCATACGGACAGCGTCCACTAAGAGTGTGACATGTGGCTCATATTGTAGGTCACACCCACTGTGACAGAAGTTTTACTCCCTATATAATAGAACCAAACACACAATACAGACCAACCAACGCAAGTCGCAAAACGAAAATGGTGCACAACAAAAATTTAATAACACAAGGATATGATAACAAATACCAGTTGACTAGTTTCTGGTAGCGAAACCCACTGTGAGAACAACTCTTCATCAAGATGAGGGTTTGATTTAAGTGCCAACTGAGATACATCCAGTAGCTCCAAATTCAGGGTCTAGGGATGCCACATCCCTATGACTTCCATATACATCACAACCAAATTCTTTATCTCAAACAAACTGTAAACTAGAGATCCCGACACCCCCCCCCCCCCCCCCCCCCCCCCCCCCCCCCCCCCCCTTAACCACAAATCCTCCCACGAAAATCAAACATAATTCTCCAACTCGGCAACTATAACACAAAAAATCCTAGATATTAAAGTCTCTTGGGTCAATTCACACCATTTTTCTTTGCCGCCATTAAAGTTTCAACAAACACGCTTCTAATTCTGACTAGAAAACTGAAAACCAGTGAAAAACCTAGATTTTCATAGGTTTTTTGACATTTTTCTCAGAGCTCGTATATGATTTCATAGGTTTTTTGCCATTTTTTTGTAGAGATTCGAGACCTCAAAACCCTTACGAGAGAGAGAGAGAGAGAGAATAGGGGAGCGTCCACAGAAACCCTTTGAAGAGACAGAGAGAGGGAGGTAATGATGAGGGATTCTCCTCTTTTAGGCTTTCTTTCGAGAAGACAAGGGTGTTTTAATCATTTAAAAATGTTCAAAAGGATAAAAACGTCAAAACAATGCTAAGAAAGTGGCTGTCCGCAAACGCAATACGCAAAAGCCATTTTGAAATGGCTTTTGCGTTTTCCTTTTTTTTGGCTTTTCACGGTTTTTAAACGCTACTTTTTATTTTTTACCAAACAATACAAAACAGCTTTTTGCAGTCTGAAACCGCAAAAAGACAGCTTATTGCTTATTTTCCGCAATCCCAAACGCAACCTTAGGCACCTGCGCCCCTATAACTGGGCTTGAAAATAGAGCATAAAATAGGCTTGGCCCAAAGCTCAACCAAAGGACGGGTTAGGCCTTCCCTTTAGACTTCAACCTGGCCCGACCCAAGGCCTAAAACTTAGACCCAACCCGTTTACATCCCTAAAACCATGTAATTTGAGAGGACAATATTCCAAAAAGGGTTATGGGCCCACCTCCCCATGAATTATTGTTGACAACCTTTGATTTTCATGATGCCCTTTGCGTTAAGCATTGAGTGAGGCAAAATTTTCTTGAACATTATTATTACATGTTCAAAGTCCCTTCGTTAAAAAAAGGGTTAAATAAATGGGTCGACTTGAGACAAGAATGCTTGTTGGACAAGTATTACATGTATTGTTGGATGCTTGTTCGGGAATTTTAATTTTGACTTCAAACCCTAATTGGACTTAATTCAAACACATGTATCAATTAAATTGTGTGTTTCTTGAAACCCTAAAAGGCGGTACACCTTCCAAAAATTATTCCCAAACCCTAGACCACTTGCGATCTAACCCGTTTGCAGGAATATGGTTCAAATGTGGGTAGGGAGTGAAAGCTCAAAGGAGGAACCTTGCCTAAGCCTAAGAAGGATACCCCTCCCTACCCCCACAGAGGAGACCCATGGCGTGGCCCACAGGTAGGTAAGAATTCTAACCTCACCTTGAGTGCGATCCTAGGTGTTAATTGAAAATGTGAAAGCTTGTTTGTTTGCTTTTGTAAACATTATCGACTTGTGTGGATGACCTAAGTCAACTTTAAAGATCAAACCGAGTTCTACATTGAAACTGATGGAATTTTATCACCTACCTCATCACGCCAGCTCGAGTGTAAACCAACCTAAGTATAAAAAGAACCAACTAATTAGAACCAATTTCTAGATTAGTGTTCTAGAAATATTCACCGTTTAGTGACTTCAATAAGTCCAAGTCGAATAAAGTCCACGAGTGCGGATCCCTATTTCCAAACATATCCATGAGTCCCTACTACATCGAGTGCACTGAGCTCACTAGTAGCTTCCTTGGGTCTTCTTTGGTCAGCTATTGGTTGAAATAGGAACACAACTTAGCTCAAGTCTTCCTTCGAGAAAATATTTTTCAAACCGTTTGACTAATTCGACTAGTCTAGGACATATTTAAGATGGCCAAGTGACGCACGTATGTCTAGGCTATGGGTTATATAGCAGTTCACCTCGTGTTAGTACCGGACGAATAACTTGCAAGTGACATCTTTGTGAGAACCGAGAGTGAAGTCAGTCCGGCGGATTTAACAATATTAAATTAATGGTTCCACCCACTGGCATAATTTGATTATCCCCCATAGATAAAGAGCTAAGATCTAGTAAACTATTGATTATTTAGAATTGGCTTAGGATTATCCTTGTATTCTCTGTGCATCATATAGTAAGCTCACTCAGGTTAGTGTATCATTGTGGATGAATTTTACCGAGTCTAAGACTTATTTCAACATTTCATGTCTGGTTGGATCCAATGCCAAATCGTTAGACTCGAACTTGAACTGAGAGTCGTTCGATTATCATAACCCACTCATCTACCTACTTTTCATGGGTCTTTTACTGATGAGAAACCTAACAGACATATCTCATCAATTTACTGATATCCATCCCTGCTCCACTCAATGAGTTTGTGGCGCTGCTAACCATGGTCAGAGAACCCACTACTACCTTCTCAGTTTCTATTGAGAAATGACCTATATGTATTACTACATACTAAATAGGGATAGGTTAGTTCACATAGAAGTAGTTTTTGCTCCAACTGATGAGCCTTGTGACTGATGAATTTCTCAGTCTCTCTACACTACAACCCGGTTGGGGGTGCTTCTATAGTAACCCCCATTGTGTCTAGTAGAAGACGTAAAACTTAACGCTTTTGGAAAGACAATTTCAGTATTCCAAGAATCACATGAGTCGCATGCATTTATTATTGCCATATCTATCTAGACATGTAGGTACATAAATTCAGAAGATCATTCTATACCGAATAAGTCTAATTTATGCCAAATTGGTAACATCCTTCCAAAACCTCTGCATCATATAATTATCGATCTTTCATCATTTTATGTCCCGATCATGAGCACCAAGGATGGTGCTATTTTTTAGTTGGAGGTGTGTTTACCAAAACTCATGTTTTCTTTTTTAAAGTAAACAAAAAAAAAGAGAAAACCTTGTAGTTTTGGGTGGTGTCCTATGTTCAAAGTTTTCTAAAACTTCCAAAAATATTTTCAAAATACCCTGACTATGATTAGTTGAAACTGACCGTTAAGTCTACTTACAGAAAAGGATGACATCTCTTAAAGTGTTACATGTTAGCTCTGAGTACAATTCAAGTCGAGTAATACTACAATGGATTTGAACACTTAGAAAAACTCAAATTTGACACAAATTGCACAATATCAACATTAGAGTCATCCTAAGTTTAGAATCTCTAGAGAGCCTAGAAGAATATTTATGGACACCTAACCCGGTGAACTGTCAAGCCTTTCATCATTTCATAGGGTTATACGATAATTTCGGACCACAAGATAACTCGTAATTTTTTTTATGTCCACAATATTCCGTTGAGAGATCTCATTATACTTTGTTTTGATCATGGACCTCGGAACGACATCAATATCGGATTACTACGAAAAAACCTCTTATGTATCCATTCAAGACAGTAACCATGAAAGTGCAACCCTAGAAAATGATTTAAGCCATTTTTCTAAACCTTTCCAACTTTTAGCTTGCCTAAATTCTACTTTGTTGGAAGCCCTCTTGAGCCTTTATGAAAATCATTTTCTTGTTAGCCCATTAACCAAAAACCCAGTCTAGCTATGAAGTATGACTCGCAGCCCAACTTCTGAGAAGGATAAATGAATAATTGATATGGGTATATCGTGAAAAGAAAGATAGAAAGAAAAGAAAAACAAAATGGTTTGAGCTGAAAAGAAAATATGAGCTGAAAAGAAAGTATGAAAAGAGCTGAAAAATAAATTGAGCAATCTCAAAAAAATCATAAAAATAGAAAA
This sequence comes from Euptelea pleiosperma, assembly GCA_035048495.1. Classification (NCBI taxonomy): domain Eukaryota; kingdom Viridiplantae; phylum Streptophyta; class Magnoliopsida; order Ranunculales; family Eupteleaceae; genus Euptelea; species Euptelea pleiosperma. The sequence goes on from CM068541.1 coordinate 32,084,271, forward strand.
ATATGACTTAAGCCTCAATACTACCTATTAAAGTCTTACTTGATTCAAGGTTTACGTAATCTAAAATGTGGAGAGTGGAGAAAGGGAAGTTATAGAGTTTGATCTGACATTCCCAAGTGAAACGATATTCTTATCATGAGATCTTCAGATTTTCTTATAATGTTTGTCCTTAATTAAATATACATGTGAGATGTTTGTCTTTTATTTCAATATATCTCCTCACATATAACTTGAAAGAAAAAGAAATCGGCCACTGACGAGTGATTCATTTTCTTAAGTCTCACGTATTTTCACTGTTGTAGGAACCCCGATCGGATGATTCTCAAGATGCGGGTCCACGATCAACCACAGAAGCCCACTATCAAGAGTAAAGAGCCAACATGCCATGACAAGAAGATATGAGCGAAATACAGGCCGAGCTAGAAGATTGTAAAGCCAGACCAAGAAATAAGATAGCGGAAGAGCCAAAGACCAATAAAAGGACTGAAGTGTTAAAAGCTACACTAAATGAAATGAAACGATAGCTTGCTTAGTTGGTAAAAGCCTATTGAAGACTATGTTGGAGACTAGGGTTTAAGATCTTCCGCCATCCATTTTTTCTATTTTCTCGATCATCTTTCTAAACCTTAAGTTTCTCTCCCCTCTCTCCCTTTAAACTCTAACACTCTTGAAAAGTCTCGGTTGTCAATCCCAGGAATACTTAGTTCTTCGGATATATATATATATATATATATATATATATATATATATATATATCGCTGTGTCACGAATTCGCTGGAGACTGAAGTGTCAAAGATCAAGTGGACTTCGACAAAACAAATCAAAGAAGAATTAAAGCTGAAGAAAACCAACCCAACAAAGTCAAGTGATCAAGCTCAACTGAAGACAAAGTCAAGCTCAAGCATGAAGATTTAAAAGATCAGAGTACGTTCTCACTCAACAAATATTCAACTATGAAGAATCTCGTGTTGCGATTACTTACGTAAATCTAAGGGTACACCGTGCATTGCCGGCGGATCAAGATTTACCCCAGATGGTTCAGTGATAGTTAGGAATCATGTGCGTTTCAAAAAGAAAAATTCTAAAAAGTTTAGAAGTGTTCGGTTCTTGACTAAGAGGTCCGACTGATCGACCTTTTTGAGCGGGCGACGGGAGGTCCGGTCAACTGGCCAAAAAGGTGCGGTCGACCCCAACTCTCGGGTTCAAGATTATGTGGTATCTACCTGAGCGGGCGACCGACTAAAGGTTCGGTCCGGTCGACCGGCCAAAAGTGCGGTCGACCCCACCCCTTTCGGATCTCATTTTGACTCAATCTCTTAAGCGATTTTAAGCGCACTTTGGCCTTTCAAACGGCTATATTCGGTTCGGTTCTATTGATGGGAGGCTTACTTATAAATAAGAGCCCTTTCCCTTTATTAGAATTAACCCAATCAAGAGATCTCTATTTTACATTATTTGATTATCATTCTTCGAGTCCAAAGATCTGAAATTTGTGAGAGCTTCACCAGAGCAAAACTGTATATTCGTTGTGAAGGCTTTAAGTGTTTGGAAAAGACTATTTGATATTATTATTCTACAAGCATTTTCTTCCAAGAAGAGGATTACTCTTGGCAGAGTGTCTCTTGAGCTAATTCTTCTCCAAAGGATTTTTCATTTGATCGTATTCATCAAAAGGTAAGTGTTTCTATGATCAAATATATTTTTGATAGAATTCAAAATTTATGAACACTATGTATTTTGTGATTAGTGGATGAGTGAGGACTCATCTAACTGAGTTGAGGATTGTAAATCCATAAGAAAAGAATTTCTCTAAATTGACTACTAGCCTATGCTGACTCTCTAGGTGAGCGAGAAGTGATTCTCGTTAGATTAAAACTAAGTGATATCTTAGTCAGTGAATTATTTATTTCAATTAGATATTGTAATGTATGATTGAGAATATATAATATTACTTGTGTTGAGTCACGCTCCGGATCTGGGCACCCAAATCTAACCCGAATGCCTATGGATCAGCCCATTTACCCAAGATCCAGTGTGTGAAAAAAATAAAATGCTTAAAAAAATAAAATAAAGAAAACATCAAGAATCACTATCGTGATTGATAAAGAATGGTTCAACTCCAGTAGTTAAATAATGCGGAAGTGTAAATAAGCTATTATGGTGGAATAACCAAAGTCAAACTTTTAATTTTAGTCAATATCACTAATTAGGATCTCTATAATTACCTAGAATTTATATCAAACATCTTTTGTAAAAACACTTAAGCAAAAACGCCCATTGAAGATAGTTTTGAAACTTGATTTTCGCGGTTCAAAGAAAAATGGTCAACTTTTGGTCAAAATTCAAAATATGTCAAAAAATTATTTTTTTAAGGGTTTTATTCTAAAAATCATAAGATACAACTTTAACAAAGGCACTTTGGCTAAAAATGATATTTATAAATTTTTGGAGTCAGTTCTCCACTCTCAATTCAGCCCTAACGATAACAAAAAAAAAGGTAAAAGTAAGATTTTTCACTTGTATTAATTTTTACGGTTTTGATCGGAATCCAAATCAAGCAAATAAAATATGAGTTTTTATCTACTCAAAATAAACTAAATTTACATGTAATAAAATCATTTGGTCCTATTTTACAACTTAGGGAAACATTTAGACAAAAGTTTATAAAAATTAGATATTTTGCAATCATGCAGTTCTGACCTCCTTTTATTAAAATGGCTCTATAGGATACGTCCTATCGAATCTATTGACCCACTGCAACGTATTTTCTCCTTGACCAGATTCGGTCATCTAATAGATGCTAAAGCTGCGTAAAGTCAGAATAAGGATGCTGATTCTGCAAAATCAGGATAGAAATTTGAGATTTGTGCCAAACCGCACCCACTTATATAACTCCTAAAATCATGAAATAATTCAATAAAATATTATATTGAATCATAGTTTTAACCTCTTTAGAATCATATTAAAATATTATCGCATGAATATTTTATGAATATTTCCGCGTAGGACGTCAGAAAACCTAACATGTTAAAAATAAAAATAAAGTGATCGATTCAAACCATTGATGGTCCCAACGACCCCAACCATGTTAAAAATTTATTATTATATCATTAAAACCTTTAAATCATTTAAGCCTTAAAATCTCTTCTTCAATTCCTATGCCATCCATCGACTCCATCTCATCTAAAGTATCCTCCTCACCGAGATCAACAAAATCTGAAATGTTTCGGTGTAATACCGTGAGCGAAAGCCCAGTAAAGTACAGTGAGTACACAAGACAATGAAGATAATACAATCATAATTACTTTAGCATGTTGATCAACATATTAACCCAAAATCAAGAAGATCAAACCATACAAAATAACCAATCATGATGATGATGTTAAATGCACTATATTCCTCATTCATTCACACCAAGAGTAATGAATTCCCACCAAGGGCAACAATCTCCCACCAAGGATAACGAATTCCCATCAAGGGCAACGATTTTCCTCCAAGGGTAACGAAATAATTTCTTATCAAGGGCAACTATTTTTCACAAAGGGCTATGATTTTCCACTAAGGGCAACAGTTCCCACAATAAATGTAAAAAAACCATGAATTTATGATGCTTACCCATATATGATTAACAAATAAGATTAAAATCTCACAAGAATACACCAAAAACACCATATAATCATTAACAAGACTATAGTAATTGACGAATATATTCAACATTGTAGAGTGTACTTACTTGTTATTACTTTCTCTTAGATTCGAAAGAGATAAGAATGTGTAGTATATTTCTTTGATTGTTGTCGATGAAGTCATTCTTCTAGTATGTTATGTTTCGGGGTCTCATCACTATTTTTGTCTCAATGGATGATGTCAAATGGTGACACGCTATAGTGTTTCTAGGGCTTCAAAGGTTCTTCAAGTTCTTTAATGGAGGTGCTTCAACGGAGAAAGAGAGAGAAAAAGATGAGAGAAATATTGAAGTAATGATTTAGGATTTGTCAGAGTTCACAAGCTCCTAATACTTTATTAAATAGGTTTAAAAAAGTAGGATTTCTAATTTTAAGTGATTTTCGTCACTTTAAAATGGGTAAATTTTATAACCCACTAAAAGGTTTATTTTAAGATGGATATGGGCTAAAAATGGGCCTAAGGCCTATGGGTATCAAGTAGGTTTCATTTAAGATTATTATTAAGCCTAAAAGACCTCTAAATTGGCCCTTTGGGCCCACCTAACAAGTATAACTTATAATCATTTATTACGACTATGCCACTCATAGACCACGATAGTAATATAGTTAAATATCATTGAAAATAAATTTGTAGAAAAAGAAATTAAGGAGTCAAATTCAATTTTTTATAATTAATTTACTCAAAAAATTATGAACAATAGTTTAGGGTATTACATGTTGAGTATTGGACAGTGGACGTAGGTACGGAGTCGCAGAACCACTATAAATCTGAGTCTCGTATGATTTTGAATGTTTACATATTTGTATTTCAAATTTTTCCATATCTATGTTCTGTGGATGATTTATATTTTAATTGCTTGATCATTTTCTGTCTTGTGTGATCAATAATTTTTTTTAATCCATATAGAATTCGCAGAGGAATTAAAAATTGTCATATTCACCCCCCTTTAGGACTTAACTTAGTAATTAAAAGGGAATTTCAACTCTCTCTATCCTACATATGGCCACTATCATCTCATACCTTGGCCGATCATCACTCTCCATTCTCTCCATCTAAAATCCTTGTCTTTAGATTCTGCTGACTGTCCGATCGCCATAAGATCTCCATCTTCCCTCAATCTCTCATATTTGTCTCACCATTCTAACCTACCCACACGATCGCCACAATCATCCCATCATCACCACACGATCACTCACTTAAATCCGTTGGTCGACCCTCACTCATCACACATCTAATGGCCCATCTTGGCCAAAGATCTAATGGCCCTAGTCGCCACCCTACTTATTCACTCTTTCATCAAGTGGCCTACCTCATTATTCGATTCTGGCATTGATTTTATTTTGGTCGATTTTAATTTTTTGTTCGATTCAGGTTTTCTGCATTCTCTTCCATTTATAACCCTCACCTGTGGATTCGATTGAGGGTCCTCATTAGGTGTTGGATTTGAGTTGCAAGCGTTGGATTTCAGATCCAACACTTGAAACCTTAAACCATTATGGTGGTTTCTCATTTGAGGATTTCAAGCCTTGGATTTGAACCATTTTGGTGCTTCAAAATGTCCCATTTTTAGGTTTCAGGTGAAGAGAAGAAGGTCATATTTTTGTTCTCCCCATCTCTCTCCATCATCATCTTTTAATTGTAACTTTTGTTCTCCATCATCATCTCTCTCCACTCTAATTCGTCTCTTAATTAAAAAAAATTAAAATAGATGTTGGGATGAAATCATGCTCTCTCCACTAAAATTGGGGGACTTCTACATCAAATTCGACATACTCTTAATTGTTTTCTTTTGCCCTTGCTCACTATAATGGTAGGGATAGGCGATGCTTTAAAGAGCGGTGAATGACAATGTTTGGCGGTGGTGCAAGGGTAGACACAGAGGTTCGACAAGTAGTTGCTGAGATTAGTGAAGTATTGGAGAAGCCAAATATTTTCAATTTCTATTCGGGTTTGGCCCAATTTGATCGACAAGGCATACAAAGGCGGATAAAGTGGTTGTTCTTGCGATTCGAGCAGATCTTCAAATGGACAGTGAGGGTGGGGAATGTACGACGAGGGACACACTAATTGATGATCTTAGCATTTTGATTGATCACATAATTTTGGAATTATGGTGATGGTTCACAAAATAGTCAGTTTGTCTCAAGGCAGCCATGAAAGGTATCTCTTCCTTCCACCAAGCATTTGATCTCTTCTTCTTGCTACTTCTTAGTTGCTGATATCACTATTTAAAAAAAAAAATTGGTTATGTACAAGGTTTTATATTCCCTATTACACCCAGCCATATATTATGTTGAACTTTAAAAAAACTCAAATTTTACTAAAATTTGATGCGTGCCCAAATCTGAATTAAATCAAAACTTGGTCAAGTATTCAACTAAGTTGATATGCTTCTTCCTCTTTTTTTCTTTGATGTCCCGAGTTGATTTCCCTATGCTCTAACTGCGGTGTTTATATGAGAGAATATTTTTGTGAAATGTGCAAATTCTATGATGATGACGTAATATAATTAGTATTTTCAACCTTTTTCGTTGTCAACGTCCCTCTTTTTCCTTGATTGGATTTAAACTTCGAAGAGTAATCCTTATGTACTAGAATTGAGTGATTCTATACTGGAATTGAGTGACTGTGTTTTCAGGGTACCACTTATAGGCGTTGGATTTCTTCGCCGATCTGAAACCCTATGAAAAAAAGTGGAACTAGCTTATTCTTTAGTACTTGCTAACAAGCCTAACATACAAAGCACATGCTTCTCCAACCTGGCATTTTTTTATTGATCGACTTCTTTCCTAGCAATGTTCTTAATGGTCACCTTAATTGACATCCTAATCACAGTAGTTCTTCAAGTCATTTCAGTTGTTGCTTATTCGTATGCATCTAATCATTCATGCAATGTGCCACATTTGCCTAAGAAAAACATTCTTCTTACTTATCAAAAAAATAAGAAAAACATTCTTCTCATTGTAAGAGCGGGTGAAGAACTATATGAGATTTGTCCGTTGTATTGAAGTTACACACAGTAATATGATAAGCTAGAGGAGCCTAGCTTCCATTTCAATCAAAGTATGTGATATTCGCTTAAAAGTGCATATTTTTCACTGTTATCTTCTAAGCGTTATCGCACTCTCCTACGTAAAATGCTCTATTTATCTATTTTTCTACGTAAGAGTCTCTTCTATTTTGTAGAACATACTTTTTCTGGACGAAATGGTATATTTGCATGCATTAAACACATTTTCAGAAGTCTAGGTAGGAAGACGTTATGATCAAGTCTCATTACGTGCTTTTCTCTTGCAGAAAACTCGATTGGGCTATTCTCGAGACTTACGGGCCCACGATCAACCACAGAAGCCTAATATCAAAGCTTGAAGAGCCACAGGCTATGACTAGAAGATATGGGCCAAATATGGGCTGAATAAGAGGACCAAAAAGCCAGCCCGAAGAACGAAGAGAGCAGGAAAGCCAATAACCAAGAGACGGACCAAAGCGTTTAAAGCCACATGAGTCAGCAAGGAATGATGGTCTACTCTACTGGAGAAGTGTAAGGATGGTCACATTGAAGACCAGGGTTCTAGACCCTCTGCCAATACTTTTATCTTCATTTTTTAATATTTTCTCTCTCCTCCCCCTAATTTTCTATCTCATCTTTCCTTATTCTCTCTCTCTTCTCAGTCCTCGGATCTACTGACCTAACCCCAGAACTCCTGCCCATTGGCTCTATCTCATCTCCCTTAGCTTTCTGACCGTTGGATCTTCAATCGAACCGTTGGATCTTCCACCGGACCGTTGGATCTCTCTAGATCCGTCGATCTACCAATCTGGGTCCCAATCAAGTCACCATCCATCTTATCGTCATCAAATTGTCTGTCACATCATCTTGTGAGATGATGGACATCATCAATTGATAGTAGGTTTTTTCCGCGTCGTTGGTTACGGAAACCCTAGAATCAACAAGATTTGTAATTTTTTTTCGATTATCCTGCAAGATTTAAACAGTTCTTTGCACAGTGAGAAGTGTCGGATGTTGATCCGCACTCGGGATTAGTTCACGCAAATCAAGGACATGAAATAACGGATTTGTTTTACAGAAATTGCTCTGAAATTCATGGAGATGAGAGATGGAGGGGTGAGAGTGGTGATGGATTTGAGATTAAAACTAGAAATTTTTTTTTGAGTGAACATTGTAAATCACTAGAAATCATAAGTGAAGATAATCAAACGAGAATGAAAACAATGATATTCCAATCAACTTTCTTCATTAATAAGAATTTAAAGTTACAATGCTTGATTTAATAAAATCATAAAAACTAATTATTTAACTAGAATGTTGTTAAAGAAGTGAGATATAGAGAGAGAAGGATGAGAAATAGACCCAACCTAGAGAGAGAAAGAGGAAGAGAACTAGAGAAAGAAAGAAGATAGGGAAGAAAGAGAAACGAGCACCTCATTGTCCTTCTCTGATTTGGTCAAGTGAAGATCGGCCATGGGATTGGTAGTGCTCGGCCAAGCGGTGGCCGGAGTAGATGTTGGAGAGTGGCTGGTCCGTACCCCCTACCTTGTGATGAGTAGCAAGGTGAGGTGGGGTCGTGGATTAGTGATCCAATCTTTGAGGAGTTAACGGTGGTAGCACATGGGCAGCGGAGTTTCTAATCTGCCTGAGGGTTTGCACCAGCAGGTAGCAGCGATCGAGGCGCAACAGTGGAGGATGAACGCCCGGAGAAGAAGCTAACGGCCTGTAAGTGTTGCAGGCCGTGATATGGAGCGAAAGAGAAGAGGGTGAACGGCTTGTAGGTTCAAGAGAGACGCGGTTCAAGAGGAGAACGGTAGACCAGCAATGGTGGTCGTCGGACTGGTGTGAGATGGCCGGAGCAGTGGAGATGACGGTGGTGCTGTTGAGAGTAGCAAGGCAGAGGCGTCTTTTGAGGTCGCCGGAGTTGCAGGTTGCAACTCCAGCAACTTTTGAAAGGAGGCGCGATGAAAGCCTGGTGATGGTGCTCCAAACTGTGGAGCAGCAAGGGTGTGGGGAGTGGAAGGAGGTGCCAAGGAGCACCGTGAATGGCAGCGAGTGGAGAGGTGGAGAAAATTGCAAGTTGCCGGCCAAAAACCGCCAGCAACGTGAAGAGGAAGGAGAGATAGAGAGGTAGACGGTGTGGGCAACGTGATGGGTGACTGGTGTAGGGCGTTGGTGATGAAGGAGGCGCTGGCGAGGTGAGCACGGGGTGCTGGTGATGCTCACAACAGCACACAGGCGGTGGCAACCGGAGTTGCTGGCTGCAACTCCGGTAAGGCGTAAATAAGATGAAGAAGGTGAAGAAGAAAACGAAGAAGGAGAGGCGACCGAGCCGAATGGAAAGGAAGGAGAGGAGAAAAAAAAAAGAGGCTAGGAGATGGAGCTAAGGGGGATAAGGACGGAGTTGCAGATGGCCGGAGTTCTGCAACTCCGGCGAGAAAAAATAACGAAGAAGATGAAGAAGAAGGTGAAGAAGAAGAGGGGAAAATCGCCAAAAATCGAGGGGAAGAAGGGGCAGGAGAGTTTGGGGAGAGAATGAAAGAGAAAGGAGGGGGATTAGGGTTCGAATGAACCCCTATCCTTCTCCTTTTAAAGCTCCCTATCCTTGTGGACCAGTAGCCGAGCCCATCATCATCGACCTGTGGCCCGACCATTTAGAGGACCTCGCGATTTTCAAATGCTTTAAATTAATTATTTTTAAATAAAAAAGGGGGGTCCACTAAATGGGGAAATTCCCCAAAGAAAAGTAAGGTTTTACTTTATATATATATATATATATATATATTTCTATTTAGCTTTAAAAGGGGAGAAGAGAGGGTTCTTGGGAACCCTAATCTCTCTCCCACATTCTAATCTTGCTCATTCCTCAAAAAAAAAAAAACCCCATTCACCATCGTTTCCATTCCCCCCAAAACCCAAAAGGTTGCTGCCATAACGTGGCTGCAACTCCTCTTCTCTCAATTCCTAGCCATTACCCCCTCCATTCTAAGCTCCTCTCCCACGTTCCAGAACTCTCTCTTCTCTCCACCAAGTTCTCTCTTCTCTCCATCATCAAACCCCATCCTCTCCCCTTGCATTGAACAATCTCTAGCTGCTCCATACACACCGTTTTCCACCCTGTTACCGGAGTTGCAGACCTGCAACTCCAGTTGGTCTCTCCATCTGCCAGCCGGTCATACCTTGCTGGTTCATCAATTGAACAGCAGGTGTACCGCCCCCTTCCATGGACCTCCATCGTGCATCCACTCCATTGAAGTATCTCCACGTCAGCTCCATCTCCCACCTACAAACAAGTTGCAGGCGGTGAAAACCCCCAAACTGTCCTCATTTTCTTCACCAAAAAACCCAAAAAGAAAAGGGAAGAAAAGAAGAAGAGAGAAGAAGGAACTTTGAGCGTCCTCCACCATTGGAGATCACTGTTCGGTGGTAGCAGCAGACCTGCTGCAACTCACGCCAGTGGCTTCACCACCACTCAAGCGCCTCCACACGACGACAGCCGTCTGCTGCTCCTCTTTTGGCAGATCCCCTTCTCTCCACGCACCAACAGCCACCGAACCGCTTTCTTCATCTCCATCACCTAGCACCGCCTCTTCCAACTTCGATTTGCAGGTTTGCAAAAACATGCAAGAATAAACAGAAAAAAAAAGAAGAAAAGAGGGAGGAAGAGGAAGCCGTAGGTGCCCTCCTTGGACTGGTGTGCATCATCCTCATTGTTGCACACCCACGAGATCTCACGTCTCTCCATCTTGGGGCTGCAAGATTTGCACTATTAACATGCTGTTACTTTTCCATGGCTTCACAAGCCGTTCTCTCATGTGAGGCGGTTGCACTTCGGCAACAACATCAACGTCTTGGAGAGGATAGCCAGCCCCATCTTCTCATCATGCTGTAGTGAACCGGATAGCATCTTTTCTTTGGTCTGCAACCAACCAAAGATCTCTTATTCACCACCATTCCTGGCTGCCACACTCTATGCAACTCACCTCTCCATCTCGGTTTGCACCCCCGTAACACCATAGTACATCTTGCTGGCCGGCCATGAACCAGATTCCTCTATTGTTACCCATGGCTAGCTGTTGTCCTCTCAAAGGTTTGTGGTAAGATCCCTTCTCTCTTTCTCTCTAGAAAAGTTTCCGATTTTAGTTTTCTCTCTCTAGCTCTTCTCTTTCTCTAACCTTTCTTACTTTCTCTCTCTAAAACATGGTACTTTCTCTCTCCACTTTTTATGTTTTCTAGTTAGTTTTTTAAATGTTAGCATTAAACATATGTAGCACATTCAATTTAATAAAGTTCAATTTGATTCATGTTATTGCATTTTGTATTTGGTTTATTTTTATTTTAATGCTTTTTGTGTCAATTTCTCTCTAAAAAAAAAAAAAAACAATCAAGCATGTTTTAACCCACCACCATTCTCATCTCTCCATATTTTCTACAATCTCTAGCAAAAATCCGTCATTTCATGTTCGTTATTGCACTAACCCGACTAATCCCGAGTGCGGATCGACATCCGACATGAATCTCTATACAAATCTCCCATGTTTTGCAGGATTAAAATCTCGGATAATTACAAAATTTAGTTGAAACGCGGGTCGTTCTCTCAACGACAGAAATACCCTACTTTCAGTATGTCAACATCCTTCAATATCAATTCAGCATTTGCCAACCAAACCATCATAAGAACTGGAAATTCATCAAACATAGTAAGCCAAACTCCATTACGGACATCATGTATTGTAGAGAATATTTTTTGAGGCAAATCAATCTTTTGTGCGAAATAAATGATCGAATATCTCGATGAACAATCAAGCGGCTCTAACTCCTGTTGGAGCTAATGACTCATATTGTTACAACATCATCTCCACAAACCATTTATTGACTTCACTTAATTTCCCCTTCAGTATGATCGTCCTCATTAATCTAAGAGTTGCATCAACTTGGATTTTACAAGTTACAACACATTACTTATTTTGGCAAGGGTTTCAGATTGGCCTAGAAATCCTACGCTTAGAAACCATCAATTAGACTGATTTCTAATTGTTGGATTTTAGCTTCTGGGTGTGTATCCTTTCTATTTAATCATATAAGTTGCAATGAGTGCTAGATTTAGATTCAACTTGGTTCTTAATTCCCATAATATCTTACATTCTATTGTTTTAAACATAAAGACAAATAAATCAACTAAAGGCCTGTTGGGTGGGGTAGATAACGTGGCATTTAACGTATAAACGGTGGGCGGTCATGAGATATTACAATGTGTGTTATCGCAACGTCTAATAAGAGAAAGAGAGAAAATGGCTGCAAATGAAATAATATTAGTACATTAGGGCTTTAACATCAGTACATTTGTAGCATCATACCCCATTCCCAACCGTCCATCCAACACACCTTCAAGCCTGCCAACATAGATGGGATCTTGAATGGATGGTCAGAGATGGAGTTTAACCACCTGGACATAGTAATACAAGAATTAGATCTCAGGTTATCTTCTTCTTTTTCTTTTCACTACCAAATATGATTCAATTTCTATGAAAATGGAAAACATGGCTTTGTTTTGAAACTGTAAAAAATTTGATCTTTCAAATTTAATTCCAGACTAAGAACCATTTGCATTTTATTATTGTTTGATTTTTTCATGACAACCATTTCGTTGTCGTAGAAACTATATATTGTGATTGTTTGGAATGCATCAATCCTAAGTTATAGAGGGGATGATCATCATCAAATTCAAATGGCACTTATCTAAAAACATAAAATAAAATGATTATTTCCCAGGTCTGGAGCACATTTGAACTTTTACCTTACCAAGCCTTCTTGGGATTCATACAACAAAAATGAAGAAAAATGTTTTATACCGATCATATTATTGTTGTGATTTTTTAATGTAGGGTTCTATGAGAAGGTAAATAAAATTATTTGAACTGTGGGTAGTGTTGTTGCAGTGTTGCAGGAGGCAACTAAAGTGTATCTAGTGGGATTGCTTGAGGAAACCAACCTGTGCACGATTCATGTGAAGTGTTACGATCAGAGGAGAGAGCTTCTTTTATTCTTCATGTTACTGTGTTAGATGCATTTTGGCCTTTTGTGATGAAAAATTATATGGATCTTTACGAATTACTATGATCAAATCTTTTGTTTGATTTCTTAAGTTCTCTCTTTCTATATATACAATTCGGCCAAATTCTACTTCCTTTTAGACCAATCAAATCGGAATTCATTGAATCAGACTTTTCAAAAAACCACTAAATTGAGAAAACCCACCAAACCAAGGGAGGAGATAAGAAAAAGCACCGATCCAAATGTTTTAGGATTTCTTCTTTTCTTCCAAGATTTTCTTTTAAACTAATAGTTATTGATGTTATACACAGACATTCATCCAGATACGTGTGTTTAACTAATACTCTATTTTCCTTATTTCTTTCTTCAACTAAGGTGCAACATGTTAGGGTTATAATCTTTAATTATCCTCAATAATTTTAATTTTATATTCTTTTTATTTTGAAATCGGTGTTAGTTTATCTTCAGACCTGAAATATATTTTGATATTTTTCTTGAAAATATGGGTTTGAATGGTTGGAGAAAGCTCAAATGGTAAGTCTTCTTCTTATTTCAAATGGTGTATTACTTTTCCAAACAAATAAAAACAAAAAATCACGTGGTATATTGTTTATTATTGAAATGGAACTCCACGAGGATGTTGTCTTGCACTCAAAATTATTTTTTGGCAACGCTGGCTTACTTGGTAAAGCAAGTTGTCTATGGTTATGTCTATCATTTATTGGGTTTTGGTTTGTTTGTGTTTTTCAAGGTTTTTTAGGCCTTTTGTCATGGTTTTCATGGGAAAATCTATTCCATGGATTTTGGTTTGTTCGATTGATGGCATATGAGCTGTTCTAGATTCTTGTTGGATCAATTGTGTATGGATTGTGCGAGATTTTGGTTTAGAACTAAATGGTATTGTTGTAACTCCTATTGAATGTTCATGTTGCAGAAGTGGGTTTGAGTACCGAAGGCACCCATTTATTTGCAAACGCTTTGCCAGGGAGTGCCATCGGCACGGGTCATCCCTAGTAATATACAAGGTGAAAGGTGGAGAGATGAGAAGGGCGAGTCGGTTTTAAAACATTCATTCACTGAGATCAAATAATACTAAAATATCAAACTGAAAGTGCATTAATCAAAGAGTGTATACATGACAGAAATAAATAAAGCATTTAAATTTTTTTCTAGAAAGCATGTAAAGAGAATGGGGTTAGAAAGAGAAAATATTCCATGGAGGTCTCAGAACAAGGTGATACCGATCGAGAATGGGATCATCTGATATAGAAATGGAGTGCTCTCAATTGTGGGAAGAACAGAGGAATCTTAAGATCCGATCAGCTAGGATCTTCCGATCTTAGAGAGGAGAGAGGTCGTTGTCACCCAACCGCTTCTAGATCTGGAAAACCCTAGACAATTGACATCTAAAAAATCATCCCATGAAAAGCCGAGGCTTAGGAGATGAAGAGAGAGAAAAAAGAAGATATAGAAAATGAATGAGAGAGAAAATAATACTTTCAAACTCAATGCGCCCTAGGGGTTTCAAGTTTCTAGAGAGAGAGTGAGGGTAGATAGAGAAAGTGAAGAAGAGAGAGAAGAAAGAGGGAGGAGAGAGAAAGTTACCCCAGATTTACCATTGAGAGGGAGCGGCCCAAGGATCGAGGAAGGGGGTAGTGCATGGGCAGTGGCCTGGGCAATGCACCGGCAAGGCATGGGCAGTGCGTGGGCAGTGGCCATGCAAGGCGTGGGCAGCAAGGGCAGTAGTCTAGCCATGGTAATGGTTGGAGAGGGAGATGAAGAGCACCAAGATAGGGAGTAGTGGTGCAATGGTGTGGAATGAGCATGGTGCATGCTAAGAGGAATAGAAGCTGCCATGTTGTAGCAAAATGAAGCCCGAGAAAAGAAGGTGGCTATGTTGTTGATCTTCGCTCAAAAGTGCTATTTAAAGCACTATTCTTCTAGCGTTATCGCACTCTCCTAAGTAAAACTCCTCTATTTATCACTTTTCTACATAAGAGTCTCTTTTGTTGCGTAGAACACACTTTTCTAGATGAAATGGTATATTAGCATGCATTAAACACATTTTCGAAGTCTAGATATAAAGCCGTTCTAATTAAGTCTCATTACGCACTTCTTTTGTCGCAGAAATCCGATTGGAGAATTTTATGAATTGTGGGCCCACAACTGACTGCCAGAGCATTTGATCAAACCATAGAGAACCAGTGGACCAAGACAATGAGATGTTGGCGAAAGACGGGAAAAGCCAGAGAGTCGAAAAAATCCTAAGAGAAAATCTAGAGAGAAAGAGAGACAAGCCCTCAAAGAAGAGACCAAGGAGATTAAAGCTTACCAACTAACACAAGATGATGACTTGCTCAGTTGGTAAAGCATGCAGAAGACCAAGTCAGAGATCAGGGTTCAAGACCCTCTGCTGGCATTTTCTCTTTATTTTGTAATATTTTCTCTCTCCTCTCTCTAAATCCTCATTCTCTCTCTACTCTCAATCTCAATCATCCAATCATCTCTCCATTCGCAATCACGCGATCTACGGCCTACCTTGGCCGATCGCCACTGTCCAATGATCCATCCTATTATAGCCATCCTCATTTACTGTCTGATCGCCAGTGGATCATCCATCCTACCATCCATTCGATCCCCATCATCACCTTGGTTGATCGTCACCAGTCATATCATCCGCATGACATCTGTACCTTCAATCCATCATCCCCTTCATCGGACAGTCTATGAGGAACCTAGGTATTGATCAACATTATTGACCAGGGGAAGATTTTTAAGGAAAGAGTTTTAGGGAAAGATTTTTTTTTACAAGGAAAGAAAGAACTTTTAGAAAGTGTAAAAGCTTTTAAAGAAATGATTTTTAAGGAAAGAGATTGTTGGGAGAAAAATTTCCAGACGCTTTTTTTGAACGGTTGTGATCTACTCAAAAATTTTAAAAAGGAGATATTTCAAACGAAAAGGAAAGATGGGAATCGTTTTAAATAGAAAAATAATTTTTCAAAACCATGGAGGGATTTCTTTTGTGAAAGAAGGTTTCTAAAATTGTTAAAAACAGTGGGTTTCTAATATAGGAACCCACGGTTCTTACTAAAAAGGGGGAGAGAGGCAGCACGTTTTGAAAAGAGGGACCCCAACGTCCCTTATAAAAAGGAAGAGAAACCCTAACACAAGGCCCTCTCTCTCTTTGGCTCACCTTTTCTCCCACGTTTTCTCTTCTCCCCATCTCCCACATCTTTCAATCCAAGCCGTCTCACCTCCTTCCCTTCCTAATCTTCTCCTCTCCCACGACTCAAACCCTAGCCGTCACCCCTTCATCTCCTTCCTCCTCACAGAATCAATCCTCAGCATGGAGCAGCAAAGTCTCTCCCTTCTTCAAAACCATCATGGACTAACCTGAAACTGGAGTGATTTCTTCTCCCTTGTGGACTACTCCTCCTCGCAAACCTTAGCCGGAGCTCCACAATGGGAGTCCGCCCCTTGCTGTTGCATATCTTCACCACAACCATGATCTGTAGGTATGAAACGTTTGATGCCCCTCATCTTCACCATTTCACCCACCAAAAATCGCTGCATCCATCTCTGTCTGCAACTCCGGTGATCTTGCCAGAATCCTCACCACTACCAGTGGATCTCCCTCAACTGTTGCTGCCCTCAAAGCCTGCCACCATCACCGCCGATGTTGCAAACCAGCACTTACCACTGAGTGTCCACCTGCTGGGTTCTTTCCCCCCTCTTCTTTGAGCGACATTTCTCTCCACCAAGCTCCACTTGTGCGCCTTCAAACCAGCAGGTTGGGCATTGCACCCGCAACTAACGGCCTGATCTCTGCATCTGCCACTCACACAGTCCTCCACACCTTGCTATATATCCGCCACAACCACCACCAGCTCCTCCACAGTGAAGGTTCACCTCCATTGCCTCACAATGGTACAGCCTAAAAACCTGCTTCTTTGACCGATCTCGAACCTATGTGCCACACAGCCAGTCACCTTGGACGGCTTCCTGCTCCTAGTAGCCACCACTTCATCACGATCTCCATTAGTCGGGCAACCTCCATGACTCACAGCTTGGCCGTGAGCCCACTTGCAGATCATGCCCAACACATCCACCATTCCAGCCACCATCATCTTCTCCATGTCCACTTGCTGCCCCTCCACTTTCTACGATCGATCAACCATTGATCAGTCGAACAAGGGCTTATCGCAACCACTCATCCTAGGTAAGTCCTCGAGGTAACAAACTTTCTTCATTTTCTCTATCTAGGACTTTTCTTTTCTTTTTTTTTCTTGTTTCTCTCTCTAGACCTATTTTCTCTCTCTACCTATCATTTTCTCTCTCTAGATTTACATTAGATGCTTTTCAGTATAGTTCTTTACAAGCTTTCCAATATGTAATTTGTTTTTTTTAGGGATTGTAGTATATTTATCTTAATTAAATAAAATAGTTTCTTTTGATACAAGTTGTTCAATTTAAGTCATGCGATGAATCGTGTTCTTCATTAATGTTGTTATTAATCGAAAATAATCTCCAGAAAAAAAAGAATGTTTTGAAATCTGATATTAACCACCATTTTCATCTGGCCATTAGTTCGTGAGAAATTCCATCATTTCATGTTCAAATTTGCGCTAACCCGACTAATCCTGAGTGTGGATCGACATCTGACATACTTCCACTGTGCAAAGAATCGCTTAATTTTGCAGGAAATCTCGAATAGTTTACAAATGTGTTGGAATTAGGGTTTCTGTAACCGACGACGCTGAAAAAACCCTACTTTCCGTTATGCACGACGTGGTGGAGCTTGTTGTAGGGTTAGTTCCAGACCTGCAACTCCGATTGGACGTTGCAGGCTGGAGAAGGGGGTGCAAGCCAAGAAAGTGAGCGATGTTGGTTGGTGGACAGAGCATAGGAGATCGGCGGTTTACTTTCAAATTGGGAAGAGTTGTAGGTTGTGGTTCTGCCAGATAGATGGTGGTATGATTGGTGTTGGAGAGCACCGTGAGTACGATGAAGTGGAGGAAGAAGAGATGGAGATGGACTTACCGAAGGAAGTAGGTATGGCAGGAGCGTTGAAGGCAAGAACCAGAACTGTGGGCATTAATGAAAACCGTGGTGGGGCTGCCTAATGTGAGAAGTGGTGGAGAAAGTTACAAACCTGCAAGCGTGGAAATGTGGAGGTGCTCAACGACCTTCAAGTCGTGAAAATGGATGCTGGCGCTGTAAGAAGAAAGTTGTAGACGTACCTGCAATCGTGGGTTTTAAATTTCTGGCCGGTTCATGGAAAGCAGTCCGTGAAGGACGGATTTGGCCAAGATGGAGGCGTTGCTGTGTTCCGATAAGGTTGCAAGTCTTTGCGTGGACAGTCTGAAGTTGAAAAGGTGCAGCACCGTGATAGAGAACCAGCAAGTGGTGGTTCGGTGTTGGTGCTTGGGGAGGGATGTTGACGATCCTACAACCAGTGTGCTCTCGGAGGAGAAGAAGAATGAGGAGGAGGGCGATGGTAAGATGAAGGAGGAGCTATCGGCTTTCCTCCAAAGGGAGGAGCTAACAGCTCGTCTCTCTAAGAATGGTCAGGTGAGAACATGAGGAAGAAGGGGGCGTGAGAAAGATATCAGATAGAGGAAGAGAAAGAGAAAGAGAGGGCGAGGGTTAATGGGGAGAGAGTGTATCAACCTTAGTTTTTTTTTTTCGCTTTTTTTGTTTCTTTTCTTGATTAGGGTTAGGTGGAAGGATTAGGGTTAGATGAGAACCGTTGGATCTAGATAGAGGGGTGAGGTTTGGAAATGAGATAAAGAGAGGGGGTCCGTTAGATGTAGGTTTGAGTGAGGGTCGGCCGATAGAGGGATTTGAGGTCGTGGGCTTCTAATGGAGGTTATGGGCTTTGTTTTAGGGTTAGTAGAGGATGAGAGGGAAGTGGTTGGTTTTTCGAGAGAGAAAACGTTGGGGGAGAAGAGAGAAAATAACAAAAATAAAGAGAAAAGAGCTGGTGGAGGGTCTTGAACCATGGTCTTCAACATAGTCTTCAATAGACTTTACCAAGAAGCTGTCATTTCATGTCATTTGGTGTAGCTTTAACACTTTGGCCCTTCTCTTGGTCTTCCGCTCTCTTAGTTCTCGATCCAAATCTGTGATCCTCTGACTCTACCTGTACTTGGCCCATATCATTTTATCATAGTCTGTTGGCTCTTTAAGCTTTGATATTAGGCTTCTGTGGTTGATCGTGGGCCCACAAGTCTCGAGAATCGTCCGATCGGATTTCTTGTGACAG
This sequence comes from Euptelea pleiosperma, assembly GCA_035048495.1. Taxonomy (NCBI): domain Eukaryota; kingdom Viridiplantae; phylum Streptophyta; class Magnoliopsida; order Ranunculales; family Eupteleaceae; genus Euptelea; species Euptelea pleiosperma. The sequence continues at coordinate 32,103,287 of CM068541.1, forward strand.
AAAAATCGCATAATAAGATTTTATCAAAATGACTTAATATCTAATTTCCAAGAATGTGTGTAATTCATGCAAATAACTCATTTTATCCAGAAAAAGTATTTTCTACGCAGTGGATGAAACTCTTACGTAGAAAATTGATAAAAATGAACGTTTTACGCATGAGAGTGCATTAACGCTAAAAGGATAATAGTTTAAAATAAGCACTTTTAAGCGAATATCATCCCACATCTGACGATTTTCAGTTATTGTGTCCCTTAGGTTAACCTGGAGGTTGGCCTCTCTATCGTTTCCCTCAGTGCGGCATGTGTTCACCATCTCTGTGATACCGATTCCTCTTTGGTTGTAGGTTTTTTTAATTTCCCATATACGATGCCAGAATATGTGGGGCAAAACCTCATATTTCGACCATACAATCCCCAAGGAATTGGATACACAAGTGCGATTGAGCTAGTGAGCTATCAGGCTAGACTTCCTCAATCCTTGAATACCTGCAAGAAAAGGTTAGTAGTCTGTCGTAGAATGGACGTAGCTGTCAATATCCCATTCGATTTTACCGATGAATGTTCGGCTTCTGTTACTCTCCTTGCCTTGAAGGTTGCACCTTGGATGGGAGGTACTTGCAGATAGCACTCCGATGCCCAAGTCAGTAATGGATCCAAAATGGCTGTCGGCTATTCATTGAACTCATCGAAAAAGGAGTGAGAGAAGATTGAATAGGATACGATCACAATCTAAAGATTTGAGAATCCGATCAGGTCTCTCTCTTTCTTTCCTTGAGTATTGATTTAATGAATTTTTCTAGATCCCCTTTTCAGTAGGCATAAGCTTCCTTGTCGGGAGCGCATTACTACTATGGGAGCGTATAACCGTCTCTATAACGGTTTTCTGTTAGATTCCCCCTTTTGCGGGAGTTAATTAGAATAACCTTTTTTGTCGGATAATAGTTTGTAAGAGGGAGAATCCACGACCGTCTGTTTTGGGCCTAGATTCCTTCTCTTTTAACGAGCCTATCTTTTAGGAGATTTTGGAGAGTTGTCGGCGTTCATTCTGTTCTCATTCATGTTTGTCGGATGAGTCTCGACGTATCAATGCCTAGTCGACACAAGTGATCTTTGTCGGCATGGTTGCCAATATGATCGTTCAATGTGTAGGAGTTAGTCGGTCTCGTTGCAGCACATAGTTGGCCAGATAATTCCATGTTGTAATCAGTTTTGATATACGGGCTGAGTTTGAGCATGGCAGTTCCCATGCCGTGAATGTAGTTCTTAGTTGGTTGCATCTTTCCGACGAAGGGAAATGTTGCCGATGTTGATTCCGTTGAATTCTTGTTCAGACACTGTCAAAGGTGATGTGCCGACAAGGTATCGCCTTGTCGGTCCGGTCTGAAAAACTCGGCCGGATTGATTAGTTCGATTGTATCAAGATATGGGTCTTAAACCTGAGAGATTGTTAGTCGGGTGCATCCTGACTTGTTTATATACATCTACAGATGTTGGTCAGTTCTTATGTACTTGCTCCCGTATGGTCGTAGTGATGCGATATGGACCCGTTACATGGGTCTTCATCTCGTATGTTTGAAAAATAGTGTACCCACAATGACGATGATGATGACATGATTATTGAAGCCATCACGATAAGGAAGTAAGATGCATTGAGGTCGAAATGGATGCGATCATCAAAAAATGTTTTTTTGTGGATTATTGTGTTATGTGTTAGGCATATGGGCATCGAAAGGCAATCCAGGGGTGGCATGGTATAGGGTGACCTACAGGGATACTAATAATTCGTTATTGGGTGTGCTTGTGGGAAATCTGGGTATTACTACTAGCTTTATGGCCGAATGCAGGGCAATTTGCCATGGGGTGCAATGCGCACTGGAAGGATGGTACCGTATCTGGGTGGAATCTGATTCAGAAGCAGCAGTTCATGTTTTCGGTAATGGCAAGATTCCATGGCAAATCAAAGGCCAATGGACATGAACATAGGGAGAACGGAACATCTCTATCTTAGTTCCATATGGAGAGAAGTGAACTTCACTGCAGACGCGTGTGCAAATTATACTTGTACTATTCCACCAGGGGAGGCATAGTGACCCTCACCAATCGGATTTCAGATTTGTTTAGCGACTTGTATAGCATGCAGGAAATGATGGCTGTGAGTTGGGGTGCCAGCCTAGTTGGGATCCCTTCGAGCATAATGATGGGTTTTCGTGCTTAGATTCGCTTGTGTACTTTTCCTTTTTCATCAATACAAAATTTTCAACAAAAAAAAAAGTAAGGCAAATGGGGAAAACAACAACCATCTTCTTGTGCATTGTGAGTTTGCCAGACAGGTTTGATGTTTCTTTTTTCTTTCTTGCATGGACATTAGTTGGGTGTTTCCGGAGACCATAGGGGCAGTTTTAATTTGGAGAGTTGGCCGAAGTTCACTATGTCGGCTAGGGGAAAGGTGCTTTGGAAGTTAACGCCGTTGGCCATTATATGGAGAGTGTGGTTAGAAAGGAATAAAAGATCATTTTAGGGCAAGGAGTACTCTTTCCAGGAAGTAATCTTATGCATCAAGTCCCTTTTATTCAGTCGGGGCAGAATCTCTAATGAAATTAGGGGTACTTTATTTAGGGACATGGTCTTTAGGTTTTATCAAATTTTGCTATACCTTTCTTTCGTTTCTTTTCTTTAGCGGTGTACCAAAGATCTTCTTGATCTCCTTATATCAATATATTTTGGACTTATAAAAAAAATGTCAGCGAAAAATATTGTAAATTTGATAGCCCCACGCTCCAAACCGAGTAAAACTTTGATGACTGGGCACAATATGAGCCGCGTGGCATACGTACATTTAGGTAGGAATCTGACCGTATGGATGTTTGGCCAATCCCTAGCGGACCTACGAACCAAAAATCAGCCTGATTAGTGATTTCTAGGCGTTGGATTGAAAATATTTTCATGGGTTGATTTAACCGTGGGAATTTTAGCATTATTGACCATTATTTGAGGTAGAAAGATCCAAAGGTTTGATATCACCAATCAAGCTGATTTTTGGTTTGTAGGTCCACCTAGGGATTTGGAAAAAAACATCCATACAGTCAGAGTCCTCTAAGAGTGTGCCACGTGACTCACATTGCACCCTGTCGGCCTCGATAACAGGGCCCTGTCATCAAAGTTTTACCCCTCCGAACCGTTCGTAGAGGACCATGATGTGATAAATAGCGTCATGGTCCTCTTGACGAATATTGATACAGAAATCCCTCAAATGCCACATGGAACACCTTTCACGACTCACTCTGACCCCATGAATTAGTGGCCCAGACCTTGATGGATCTATGCACCAAAATCAGCATGATTGGTGATTTCCAGCCATTGGATTTGAGTAATATTGGACTTGGAACCAACCCGTAGTCCTATTCATGAAGCCCATGATGGAAAGTGCTCAAATCCAATGGTTAGAAATAACAATCACACTGCGTTTTTGTGTGTAGGTCCACCGAGTTGTGGGAAGAAATTACCCATACGTGGTACTTCAAGAGACTTCAAATCAAGATTTTGATACAGAATTGTGTATCATAGAATGGCTCACAAGGTCGCCTTGTATGCTCATGAGTTGGTGCCTTCCAAGTTTCAACTTTCCTCTTCCAATTCTGTTGGTGAAAGCGTCGATTCCTTCCGCCCCCACTTGTTATTGAAGTCCCAACGAATAAACACTCACAATCACGACACCAACTGCGTTGTCTCTACGCACCCTCCAAATTCTAGAACGGTCCTGCTCGTAATATAACCATGCAAACAGAGAAAGGGGGGCAATGATGTCCTACTCTAAGTCGTAAGTTAATGTGGTACCGCTTCAACTTAAGCCATTGATATTAAGTAGAATGTGATCTCAAGTACCTTCTTATGACATCAGCATTGTCAATTACAATCGATCAGCATTGTCAATTATGATTTATATTAGGAAAATGCTATCCCATGGATAAACCGGACAAAAAAGTAGACGGTTGAGGCTATTAGCCATTGATTCAAGGATCTACGGTCCACGAGGCAACACCTGCGAACGATAAAATAGTTGTTGCGACGTGGACCGTGACTTTCTTGAATCCAAGAAGTCAATGACCTCAATCGTCCGGCGATTCTTGCGGTAGCACGACTCTTGATACTCAATTTCTATTTTAATAACATATGTTCGATGGTATGATATCATTGTAACTGAAAAACCCTAGATGCTGACGTGGATCCGGTTCACGGAAATGCAGTTAGAAAGCCTTAACAAGGATGAGGTGGCTTCTGAGGCAAAAATTTTAGATGCAGAGGACTTTGGATGCATTCGATGTAGAGGGGTACTGTGGCCCTACATGGCTCTTATTTTGGGCCCACTAACCGCATGGATGTTTATCCCACCCCTTCATGGATATGCATATAAAAAATCAGTCTGATTGGTTTTCACTATCCATGGATTTTAGCACTTTTTTAGATTTATATTAGCCATTGGATTCAACATGTTTTTTTTATGTATTTTTGGGTTCTTAATCCAACAGCTACAAATTATTAATCAAGCCTATTTTTGGTATGTGTATCCACTGAGGGGTGGGCTAAACATCCATGCGGTTAGTGGGCCCAAAGAAATGAGCTATGTAGGGCCACTACAGCCCTCTGCATCGACTGCATCCAAATTCCTCTACATCTAAAATTTTAGAGAGCGCTGTCAGGCTGTCAGCATGTGCCAGGTCAGCACATCACGAGAGAGGAAGAGAGAGAAATATAGAGAATTTTAGAGAGAGAAAATGCTGGAGCAGAGGAGACAGAGAGCCACCTACCTAACCCCTCGAGTCTGCGCTTTCAAAAACACCTCTCGTCGCTCTCGTTTCTCTCCGGTCTTCTTTTCTCGACTTCCCTGAGTTCCCTCCATTTCTAGGTTTTCCGTTTTCGATCCTTTGATCGATCTGAGAGTCTGAGGAGATAAGCAGGTCTACAATGGCGTTCTCTACTCTCATCAGATCTGCAACTCCTCTGATCGAAGGATCTCGTAGTGAGGTCTCACTGTTTGATTCTGGAATTCGAGCTCCTGACCAGTTCAAGGTAAGTTTCGATGATGAGTTCACAGATTTTCGAGGATATTCGACGTTTTTGTTCGAAATTTTTGTTGATTTTTTTCTTGATGATCTGTTGTTCTTTTAAGATTTTCTGCTACCTTCGCTTCTTTGCTCTGACAAGGACTTTGATGTTTTCAATGTAAAATTTTAAAGTTTTTGTTGTAAATTGCTCAGAAATATCTGATTGTGTTGCAATTTTTTTTTGGTTCCAAGGTTGTTTTCTGTAACATTGATTTTATTTTATTCCTTCTATTTTATTGTTCGTTCTTGATGTTTTATTTATTTATTTTTTTCCTCCTCAGGTATCTTGCAGTAGCGTTAATCGCTGTCTGAAATCTGCCAGGCTTAAGACGAGCGTTTTCGGTACCACGGTTTCTGGTGAATCATCTTCCTTACAGTTAAGTAATCAAACATTTCAATTTTTTCTTGATTTCGAGTTATGTACTTGCTGTGTTTTCTTGTTGTATTTTGACACAAAGCTCATCATCCCTATCTGAACTATACAGGAAATGCACTGTCAGAAGTATTCAGCCCATAAGAGCCACGGCTACGGAGATGCCCCCTACAATTCATAGTAAGAAACAAAATTTCTCAATTATCGTGGACTTCTCTTCAAGTCGGGGGAAGGTATTGTATTTGCTGATTTTTGGATTTTATCTTTGGTTTTGCTTAGAATCATGGAGCGGCGGGAAGACAAAGATTGGAATCAATGGTGCTCTTTCTTTCTTATAATCTTGCTTAGTGTTGGACTTGTACCAGTTCTCTCTCTATTTTTTCTTTTTTTCTTCATTTGCTTAAATGCATTTTGATTTGAAAGTTTTTCTTGAGAATGGATACTTTTTAATATTCATGAGGTTAGTTGATAAAAACATGCACATAAAGAACTGTTACTTAGTAGTGGTACTAAACAAGATGAAGGGAGTTGTGTCATCACTGCTACAAAACATGTGTTTGTCTTGGGAGATTTTAGTCATTTTACATTTTAATTTCCAGTAGGTTGTTGGAGATGATTTAGTAAATGCTTCTAGCAAAATACTTTTGTTTGTTACTTTATTGATGCCTTTTAACTTAGTTTATCTGCATCCTTTCGCATTTCATCCCCTGATGGATTTTTGAAACTGGTCTGTGTTAAATGGTTATCACATACTGTATCTCAACTTCAATTATAAGCTTGTTCTACTCATTCTTTGGTAGTTAATGTTCCTTAACTTTTGGTTCTCTTCCAGGCTACACTTTTCTGCCCAGTGAGCTGATCCTCATGAAACAAACATTCAACAATTTTAACATTTCTTAGTTTGTATATGCTTCACCACCACTTAGTTAAAATAAATGTCTATTTTTGGGTCATCAGTGCAATAGGAAATGTTATCAAATTTATCCTATTATTGCAACTTGGTGAGTCCACTGTTTTTGGTAGAACTTTTGCAACAACTCACTACAAAAAAATTCTTTCTTTCTGAAATAACAATAAATAGGACATTCATTTTGCATTCATGATAGTGGTTACCTTTTTTATACCCCTAGATGTTTTCAGTGTGGTAGGAAGATGATGCAAGAGCATCCTATTGTAGTCTGTGGCAGTGGCGGAGCCAGGGGGGGGCGAGAGGGGGCAGTTGCCCCCCCTCAACTTTAAAATTGACAACAAAAAAATAAAATTTCAGAGGAAAAATGCTGCAACAAGGTAGAGATGCACCATGTTGCCCCCCCTCAATCTCACAGCTGCTCTCTTGCCCACTGACCGCATGGATGTTTTAGCCCACCCCTTGGTAGATATTCACACCAAAAATCAGCCTGATAGCCAATCTCTAGCCATTAGATTTTAGTGCTTTTTAAGGCCTGATTCTAGCTGTTGGATTAAAAAAAAATTGGGGAACTCAACGGCTAGAAAGCATCAAACAAGTAGATTTTTAGTTTGAATATCTACCAAAGGATGGGTATATCCATGCGGTCAGTGGGCCTATCTGCCCTACTTTGATACTCGCTTGCTGCCTTGCCCCCCCTGGAACAGAATCCTGGCTCCGCCACTTGTCTGTGGTAGACCCAGCTTCACCGAATCTGTTGAAGGCCAAGCAAGTGGACCCCACAAGGATTTTTTTTTTAGTTTAATTAAGACTTTGCTAATTAAAGATAGATTTTGTTTAAAAGTATGATTTTATTATTTGAGATAGATTAAATTAGTAGAATTGTAGTAGGAGTTTATTCTTTTAGTTTGATTAGAATTAGGAAAGTTAGATTAGGGAATTTTATAAATATGGTGTAATCTTTGATTTTTAAGATGAAGAGCTTTTGATTAATGAAGAAATTCGTTTTTGGGAGTTATTTCCAAAATTTGCATGGTGTGATGCCTTGCGTGGAAGAGTGATTCTTCCTTCGAAGGAGTGATTCCTTCAACCCGGTGGAGTGATTTCACAGAAACCCCTAGCCGATAGTAAAACAGGTTTTCGTGCCGGTGCTGCATCAATCTGGTATCATAGCTGAATTCCTACTGTTCTCAAACTTCCATCAATTTGGAGCGATCAACTATTTGCATATCATCCAGTCTATAGCCGCTGCAACAATCGTCTTTGCAATTAAGCCTCGGAAGTCGCTATCATAAAGTCATTGATTGCTGTTGAATCCTATCATTGTCATCATTGAGTATCAGCGATATTGTGGTGATCGCTACCATTTGATCATGTCAAGATCACCGTAGTTGTCCGTTGTCGTTCTTATTGCTGGAGCAACCGAACAAGTCACCCCATCACCTCTCGTTTCTGCCTTAACACCATAGTTCGGGTTCGTTACTTGTCACACCAATTACATTAAGTTGTGGCACATTCCATCACCAATCACCGTTCGTGTTCACCATCAAGGATTGAAATTTCGATTTTTACCTATATTCGGTCCAGGTTGAAATCGAAATTTTGAGCGAAATTTCAGGAAAATTTTAGACAAATTTATATATTGTGAACTATTATCCTTTGCATATAGAAAGGAAATCTTATCTCTTCTCTCTCTATAATCTCCCATCAGATTAGGGAGTCTTAATTTTTGCCTTTAATATAGGAAAGAAGGCATGAATTATCTCTTCATTAATTAATATTTAAGAATCAAAGAGGGACAAAATTTTTGGAAGTTTGATTTTCTTCTACTTCGAAATCGAAATTTTGGCTCAAAGTTATGAGAATTTCACCAAAATTTAAAAACCTGCTCACCATCAACCTTACTGGCCGTCATTATTGGCTCCACTCGTGGTCATCAGAATACCGCCATTCTTGTGGTAAGCATCTCGTACCGCCACTCCTGCTAGCTGTTGTCGTCATTGAAGTCGAGACTCACTATCACTGGAAAACCACCACTCCGCCATTAGCATCCCATCGGACCATCTGTGTTTAATTTCATATTACGGTTTTCTAAAAACCCCAAATCGTGGGAAAATCTCACCTTAAGGTAGAAATAAGCATTGACAGAGGCTTGATTTTTGACAGTAATTCACTAGAAAATATTTATTTGGTTGGCCATGCTTAATAGTTGGAGGTCATAGAGGTTGGGTTTTTTCTTCAAGCAAACCCTAACCCTTCTTGTTGCCTTCTTGAGGTTGAAGAAGATAGGGCTGCAACTTGGGCGGACTCAACCCGAGCCCGACAAGCTCAGCCCGACGTTGGGCTCAGGTTGGGTAGGCCCCTTCAGCACTCGGGCTCGGTCTCGGGCCTCGTTTTGAGGAGCCCGATCAAAACCGGGTTGGGCTCGGGTTGAGATTTTGAGAAGCCCAACCCAACCCGAGCCCGACATATATATACAATATTACAAACCCCCTCCCATCCCACATCTCTTCAACCCTAACGCCCCTCCCTCCTTTCTTTCCTTTCTCCCAAAAAAACCCTAACCTTAACAGTCCCTTCTCTCCACCTTTAAGCTCCCTTGGTTGCCTCTATTAACTCCTCCGTATATCCTCTTTGTCCATCAGCCCGAGTCTTGTACCCACAATCTTGACGCCTCAACCTCTCCTCCAACCGCCTCACCAAACCCATACCACCCTCAGCTCGAATCACAAGCACCTACCTCAACAATATCAATGAGAATGTGTGAAGAGAGTAGCACAGTGTCGTTTGGTAGACTTCGACAAGTCAGTCTCCATTCTTCGTCTCAAAGCCGATCCTGCCATTGTTTGGGGTGATTTCCGGTTGCAACTCGAATTCAATCATTCATTGGGTGGATTGATTGAACCCACAAAGGCAGTATCATCGTTGTCTTCATCGTCGGAGTTTTTGACAAGCCCTTCTTCTTCATCTCCTCTAATCTCTGCAACTCCATTTCTTGTTGTGTTTGATCATGTCCCAACCCGATAAACCCGATGAACCTGACAAACCCGACGAACCTGACAAACCCGATCGGGTTGGGCTCGGGTTAAGATTCTCAAGCCCGACCTCGGCTTGGGCTCGGGTTCGGGCTCGTAGCTTTAAAGGTCGGGTTGGGCTCGGGTTGACCTCCAACCCGACCCAACCCACCCGAGTTGCAGCCCTAGAAGAAGACAACTTCATGATTTTGTTTTTACACAGGTCAACTACAAATTCTTTATGGGGTTAAGTTAAAGTTCAACCCAAGCTCACATTGCAATACCCTATTACGACCCAAAACTTTTATAACTCAACCCCTAAGACCTTTACTTTTAGCCCCAACCCAATAAGCCCCAAAGCCCATATAGAATCCATATGTTTAGCCCGCCTACCACTAAAGCACAAGCCCAACATATCAAACAGCCCATCAACCCTATCCATTAGAGCCTAATCCATTAGACTTGGTCCATTTACCTAGATCCAACCTACAATCCAATCTACCCATATCCTAGTCCATAATAGTGAACCTATTGACCCTTGACCATGACTGTTGACTTCTTGACCTATCTGTTTGACCAACTCATTTGACCATTAATTCCAATAAAAAAACTGTCTTCCTCTAATAGCTCAACACCAGTCACACCCCTAGAGTTCTGGACCACGTGTAAAGTTGCCCGAAAATTGTTGAGCTTCATGAAAATTATGTTTTAAGTGTGCAACTGAAAAAATTGTTGAATTAAGAGGTTCAAGTCCAAGTATATTTGGAGGACTTAAATGCAAACTATAGTTTTGGATTGAAATATTTTGATTGTGTACGATATGTGGTTAGCCCAATGAGACATTATCACATTCTTCTTGGTAGACCAAGGTTGGAAGAAAGAAGTGTTGTGTACAATTCAGTCAAGCGTGCCTATACTTTCTGAAAGGACAAGTGCAACTTCAATTTAATGGGGTATTCTTCCAATACCTACTCCTATTGAAAAAACTTGAGGAAAAGGCGGTCCTACTCCAGTTGATGTCTCAGTTGCAAAAGCAGCGCACTGTGGAGCCACATCTTTTTAAGCCTCCACGTGTGATGATGATTCTCCACAGGAAGTCATTCCAACTAAAGAAAAGCTAGAAGTTGACAAACCACCATTGATTCCTAGGAATGTGTCATCGAACTACGAGAAGCCAATCAAGATGCATTATTGATTCCAAAACAATTCAGTGTGGTAGTGGTTACCTTTTTTATACCCCTAGATGTTTTCAGTGTGGTAGGAAGATGATGCAAGAGCATCCTATTGTAGTCTGTGGTAGACCCAGCTTCACTGAATCTGTTGAAGGCCAAGCAAGTGGACCCCACAAGGATTTTTTTTTTAGTTTAATTAAGACTTTGCTAATTAAAGATAGATTTTGTTTAAAAGTATGATTTTATTATTTGAGATAGATTAAATTAGTAGAATTGTAGTAGGAGTTTATTCTTTTAGTTTGATTAGAATTAGGAAAGTTAGATTAGGGAATTTTATAAATATGGTGTAATCTTTGATTTTTAAGACGAAGAGCTTTTGATTAATGAAGAAATTCGTTTTTGGGGGTTATTTCCAAAATTTGCATGGTGTGATGCCTTGCGTGGAAGAGTGATTCTTCCTTCAAAGGAGTGATTCCTTCAACCCGGTGGAGTGATTTCACAGAAACCCCTAGCCGATAGTAAAACAGGTTTTCGTGCTGGTGCTGCATCAATCTGGTATCATAGCTGAATTCCTACTGTTCTCAAACTTCCATCAATTTGGAGCAATCAACTATTTGCATATCATCCAGTCTATAGCCGCTGCAACAATCGTCTTTGCAATTAAGCCTCGGAAGTCGCTATCATAAAGTCATTGATTGCTGGTGAATCCTATCATTGTAATCATTGAATATCAGCGCTATTGTGGTGATCGCTACCATTTGATCATGTCAAGATCACCGTAGTTGTCCGTTGTCGTTCCTTATTGTTGGAGCAACCGAACAAGTCACCCCATCACCTCTCGTTTCTACCTTAACACCATAGTTCGGGTTCGTCATTGCCACACCAATTACATTAAGTTGTGGCACATTCCATCACCAATCACCGTTCATGTTCACCATCAAGGATTGAAATTTCGATTTTTACCTATATTCGGTCCAGGTTGAAATCGAAATTTTGAGTGAAATTTCAGGAAAAATTTGGAAAAATTTATATATTGTGAACTATTATCCTTTGCATATAGAAAGGAAATCTTATCTCTTCTCTCTCTATAATCTCCCATCAGATTAGGGAGTCTTAATTTTTGCCTTTAATATAGGAAAGAAGGCATGAATTATCTCTTCATTAATTAATATTTAAGAATCGAAGAGGGACAAAATTTTTGGAAGTTTGATTTTGTTCTACTCCGAAATCAAAATTTTGGCTCAAAGTTATGAGAATTTGACCAAAATTTAAAAACCTGCTCACCATCAACCTTATTGTCCGTCATTATTGGCTCCACTCGTGGTCATCAGAACACCGCCATTCTTGTGGTAAGCATCTCGTACCACCACTCCTGCTAGCTGTTGTTGTCATTGAAGTTGAGCCTCACTATCACTGGAAAACCACCACTCCGCCATTAGCATCCCATCGGACCATCTGTGTTTAATTTCATATTACGGTTTTCTAAAAACCCCAAATCGTGGGAAAATCTCACCTTGAGGTAGAAATAAGCATTGACAGAGCGCTTGATTTTTGACAGTAATTCACTAGAAAATATTTATTTGGTTGGCCATGCTTCATAGTTGGAGGTCTTAGAGGTTGGGTTTTTCCTTCAAGCAAACCCTAACCCATCTTGTTGCCTTCTTGTGGTTGAAGAAGACAAATTCATGATTTTGTTTTTACACAGGTCAACTACAAATTCTTTATGGGGTTAAGTTAAAGTTCAACCCAAGCTCACATTACAATACCCTATTACAACCCAAAACTTTTATAACCCAACCCCTAAGACCTATACTTTTAGCCCCAACCCAATAAGCCCCAAAGCCCGTATAGAATCCATATGTTTAGCCCAAGCCTACCACTAAAGCACAAGCCCAACATATCAAACGGCCCATCAACCCTATCCATTAGAGCCTAATCCATTAGACTTGGTCCATTTACCTAGATCCAACCTACAATCCAATCTACCCATATCCTAGTCCATAATAGTGAACCAATTGACCCTTGACCATGACTGTTGACTTGTTGACCTGTCAGTTTGACCAACTCATTTGACCATTAATTCCAATAAAAAAACTGTCTTCTTCTAATGGCTCAACACTAGTCACACCCCTAGAGTTCCGGACCACGTGTTAAGTTGCCCGAAAATTGTTGAGCTTCATGAAAATTATGTTTTAAGCGTGCAACTGAAAAAATTGTTGAATTAAGAGGTTCAAGTCCAAGTATATTTGGAGGACTTAAATGTGAGCTATAGTTTTGGATTGAAATATTTTGATTGTGTATGATATGTGGTTAGCCCAATGAGACATTATCACATTCTTCTTGGTAGACCAAGGTTGGAAGAAAGAAGTGTTGTGTACAATTCAGTCAAGCGTGCCTATACTTTTTGAAAGGACAAGTGCAACTTCAATTTAATGGGGTATTCTTCCAATACCTACTCCTATTGAAAAAACTTGAGGAAAAGGCGGTCCTACTCCAGTTGATGTCTTAGTTGCAAAAGCAGAGCACTGTGGAGCCACATCTTTTTAAGCCTCCACGTGTGATGATGATTCTCCACAGGAAGTCATTCCAACTAAAGAAAAGCTAGAAGTTGACAAACCACCATTGATTCCTAGGAATGTGTAATCGAACTTCGAGAAGCCAATCAAGATGCATTGTTGATTCCAAAACAATTCAACATGCCTCATTATGATTTATAGGGTTTAATAGAATACCTCCATTTTGTGCTACTAATTTGATTTTATCTGAAGATTGAATTGACCAACTCCAAGGTTTTGCTTTCAACTTGGAGAATACAAACCCGATATTGAAGATCAACACTAGTCCAAGTATATCTTTATTTTAGTACTACATCGGATAAGTTATTAGAGTATGTCTTGGCCCCTGCTTATATAAAGGGACCCAACTCATGTACTAAAGCATCTCAATCTAATCTCATTATTTTTCTTCCATTATTCTTTTCTACTCCTATTCTCTCAACACTTTTAGAGTTTATATTTCAACTTGGTATCAGAGCGGGAAGATCTACACGCTTTTTTTTTTTTCTTCTGGATTGGCTATGAGGGTTTTTCTCAAAATCCCATAAGGTTTTCTTTCTGAGGGTGCCGCACCCCCCATAAAGGTGTCCTAAGGGTGTCACATCCCCTATAAACCCTAGGGCTAGTATTCGGGTTCTATCCAAGCTTGGTTTGATGCTCCATTTAGTTGGCACATCCCATGTCATGGATGTAACAACCCTTCATACGGAAAAAATCAGTAGAGATCGTCTTCGTGCTGTAGTGAAAAGCCTTTGGTTGAATGTCATCTCTCTCGTGGTATGTTTTCTTTTCAAGTGATTTAGTGTATTCTGGATTTTTCTAAAAAGTATAAAATTACGAAAGTCATGTCAGAAGAGACTTCAAGACAGTCATCTACTACTACAGATAGAAGATTTGGAACATCACATGTCAGAGATGAGAATCCAAATCTGCAGATTACAACATTCAATCTTGATGGTACGAACTACCTAGAATGGGCCTAATCTACGAAGTTGGCCATTCATGGGGGACGGAAGGCGGGTTAGTTGAATAGGAAGGAAAAACAACGGTGTGTTACAGATCCACATCAAGACCAATGGGATGCTGAAAACTCCTTGGTCATGTCCTAACTACTGCAATTGATGCAGCCTCGGATTAGTAAAAGGTGGCTTTTTTTGAAGACTACACAGGTGATTTAAAATAGCCCAGATGTATTCTCAAGCCTAGAATAGTGCTAAGGTCTATCAGTGGGGAGCCATGGTTTAAAATTTCGAAATGTTTCGTAATGTTCTGTACGTTCCGTTTTGTTTCGTTAGAAAACCGAAACATGTTTCGTTTTGTTTCGGTTTGTTTCGCCAAGCCAAACTGAGACAATCCAATGCAATCCAAAAAAATAAAAATATAATTTCAAGATTTTGGAAATATTTCGAAATGTTTCAAAATTTTCATTTTTTCACCATTTTTTCAAAGTTTCGTGAATGTTTCGTTTCGTTTCGCTTCGGAGTTTGTGTCGATTTTTCACTTGACCGAGACATTCTTCTGAAACGAAATTTTAAACTTTGGTTGGAGCAGAACATCTCCCATCTCAAATAGGGGGTGAAACCATTGTCGTGTTATTTCTCCGAGTTGCGTAGTATGTAGGAGGAATTAGACCATTACCTACTCTTTTATCAGAAAAACAAGAAATACTATGAACAGTTCAGTCAACATGTTGAGACACATCGTATTTTTCAAGTTCTTGCGGGCTTGAATTCAGAGTTCGAAATCATTCGCATTCAGATCCTAAACAGAGATCTGCTCCCTCCTTTGAAAACCTAGTACCCTTACATTCAAAGTGAGGAAAGTAGAAGATTGGCCATGGACAATAGAGTATTCTTGTGAGTTAAATATCAGCCATGGAAGCAAACAAACATATTGACGGGCATGCTAAGGTGGAAAGAAGTTTGGTAAATACACACAGGGTACCTCTGGCATAGAGCGGCCCAAATGGGATCATGATGGAAAGTTTGGGCATACCAGGAGCATGTTGGGATCTAGTGCCGCCTTCCAACCACATTTCCGCCTAAGGGCAGACTTCCATCAGCTGACAATGCATCCCACAACAACATGACAAATGATACACCCAACTCCCAAACGACGACCTCTTTGGCATCCGTACCTTTTTCCTAGGCTGATTTTGACAAGTTGCACGATATTATGCCTCGGTTGGAGGGTTCCCCATCTATCTCTTCTTTTGGCCACACATGTACCTCTACCTCTGCCCATCATGTGTCTACATCTCAGTCTACCTCCTAGATCATCGATTCATGAACTTCTGACAAAATGACGGGTATTTCTTCGTCCTTTCAGCCTTATAATCTTTGTTCAGGAAGGGATAAAGTTCATTTATTTGATGGTTCTTTATCATCTATAGTTGGTAAAGGAACCATCACGGTCTTCTTGTCTTCCTTTATCTAATGTTATACATGTCCCTAACCTTACGACTAATCTTGTATCTGTTAGTATCATTACCAAGAATCTGAACTACAATGTCACGTTTTTCCCCTCTCATTGTATCTTTCAGGACTTAGCAACGAAGAGGATGATTGGTAGTGGTTGTGAAGCGGATGGCTTGTACACTCTTGACATTCCAGCACGGGCACATGTGTTTCAGAGTAGTAGTAGGGAGGTCAATAAATCCAGGATAATTCGGTGGCATATCCAATTGGGGGTCATATTCCTTTTCAGTATTCATTGTATCTATTTTTGTCTGTGTTTAAGTCTATGTCAGTGTTTGAGTTTCAATGTGAAGTCTTTCAATTGGCAAAACATTGGCATTCCTCTTTTCCTACAAATTTGAATAAAAGAAGTTCTCCTTTTTCTATTATACATTATAATGTCCGGGGTCCCTCCCCTGTTACTTCTCTACTAGGTTTCTGCTATTTTATTACCTTTGTCGATGATTATAGCAGGTGTATGTGGGTGTACATGATGAAAAAAAAGATGTTTATTTATCAAAAAAACAAAAACAAAGATGATGTGTACTCCATCTTTAAAAAATTCCGTGCAATGTACATACTTAGTTTGGAAAGAAGATTAAGATCCTTCATTCTGATAACGGGGGAGAGTACACTTATGGTGGTCTGAGACGGTTCTGTGCGGATCAGTGGATATAACAACAAACTTCATGTGTTTTTACACCACAATATAATGGAACTGCGGAGTGGAAGAATCGTCACCTATTGGAAATCGGGCGACATTGTTTATTGGAATGAATGTTCCCCAACACTTTTCGTCTGAAGTTGTCCTTACTTCTTGTTACATCATTAATCCTCCTTTTAGTGTCATGAATTTTCAAAAACCTTTTGGAGTCCTGTGTCCAGATCATCCCTTGTTTCTTGTTCCCCTAAAAGTTTTTGGGTGCACGTGTTTTGTCCACATCTTGGGTCTTGCACGTACTAAGCTCGACCCTAGAGCATTCAAGTGTGTGTTTCTTGGTTATTCTTCTTCTTACCACCCACCTTATCGTAATCTCTATGGAAATATCTACAGTAATCAAGATAAGCAAGTACCCTCTGATCCACCATGCCGCATCCTCGAGGAGCCAAGTCAACCCCTCGATATTGAGGTTCCATTGCACTTCATAAAGGTAAACGTAGTTGCACTTTGCATCCGATTTCCTAGCTTGTTTCCTACCATGCCTTGTTTCCATCTTATCGTTCCTTTGCAGCTGCCTTGTCTTCTGTTTCTCATCTCTTCTAGTGTCTAGATGCGTTGTTCAATCCACATTGGAAGCAAGCTATAGCAAAAGAAATGAAGGCGCTAGACAAGAATGACACCTAGGAATTGGTACTGCTACCAAAGGAGAAGAAATCTGTTGGTTGTAAGTGGGTGTTCATAGTAACGTACAAGTCAGATGGCTCTGTTGATAGGTACGAAGCCAAGTTAGTTGCCAAAGGCTATGCTAGACCTATGGGATCGATTATCAGGAGACCTTTGCCTCGGTAGCAAAGATGAATTCTAATCAGGTTCTTTTATCTTTGGCTGCCAATTTTTCCTAGGAACTCCACCAGAATGGATGTGAAGACTGCTTTCTTTCATGGTCATTTGCAGGAAGAAGTCTACATGGATACTCCACCAGGCGTCACATTTCAAAATGCTGATAGGAATGTTTGTTGACTCAAGAAATCATTGTATGGTCTCAAACAGTCTCCAAGGGCATCGTTTGAGATATTTAGCCATGCTATGCGTGATGTAGGTTACAAACAGTGCCAAGATAATTGCACATTATTACTGGCTATTGTCCTACAGAGATCCAAAAATTAAAGACTATCCTTAGTCAACAGTTTGAAGTCAAGGATTTGGCCATCTCAAGTATTTTCTAGGCACTGAGGTAGCAAGGTTTTTTTTATCTCACAACGCAAATATGTGTTAAATTTACTTCAAGAGGTAGGTAAACTTGGAACAAAACTAGTTGACACTCCTACGGAACCTAATCACAGATTGAGTGACACTAATGGCGAGCCTTTGGTGGATGTCCGTCAATTTTAGCGCTTAATGGGCAAACTTGTCTCACATTGCATATACGGTGAGTGTAATCAGTCAATTCATGCATGCCCCTAGCTCGACACACCTTGAAGTTGTTGTACAAGTTCTCTGTTATCCAAAAGGATGCCTAGGAAAGGGTCTCCTTTTCCGACAACATGGCCATATGCATGTGGAGGCCTGGACTGATGCCGATTGGGCTTGATCCATTCATGGTAGACGTTCTACTTCTGGTTATTGCACAATGGTAGGTGGTAACCTGGTCCCTTGACAAAGCAAGAAGTAGTTGGTTGTTGTTCGTTCAAGTGCTGAAGTTGAGTATTGAGTGATGGCCAATGGTATATGTGAAATGCTTTGGTTACGTTTGTTACCTCATGAGCTAGGATGTTCTCCACCGACCCCGATGTCCTTGTATTGTGATAACAAGGCAGCAATCAACATTATTCATAATCCAATTCAACATGATCACACCATATTGAAGTTGAAGGAATCAACCGGTGGAGTGATTCCTTTGAAGGAGTGATTCCTTCAACCCGGTGGAGTGATTTCACCGAAACCCCTATCCGATCGTAGAAAGGGTTCCCATGCTGCATCAAATGAGGCCTTCTAGTTTTATCCTCCAGTTTGAGGTTTTAGGATCCCAAGCCATGACAAAGGCTTGAAGCATTTCTTGAGAAAGCTCTTAGTTTGATGCAAATATAATGTGTGAGGAAACATTGATACATTTACTGAAAGGCTGAGGAAGCTAAAATAGGAGGGCCATCCTTCTTTTTTCCTTTTATGACTGAGCAAGCATTTTGCTTCCTGAAAGCCTTCTTCTTTGGAGGCTCACAAGTCGATATTGGAGAGATCGGGACGTAAGAACATCTTGTACTCTCACAAGATTGACGAAGTTCAGACGATTACATTAGTTTTAACATGGCATAGGTGCTATTTTGCATTGATACGGGTACGGTTGTCAGGGTCCGACACGGGTGTAGAGTCTCCGATTCGAACCTTGAAAAATAGGATTCGTGGACTTGGCAATATACTTTAAATAATGTGAAACAAAGTATATATTCTCTGCAAATGAGGATAATAGTGGATAATGTTATAGGATATCTTATGATTTGTATCATATACTTAGACAAGAGAATTCATATATATAATGTTATATTTGTTGCATATGAAACTTCAATTGTAAAAGGTGGAACTCATTACCTGTCGCAAATGTTAATTAGTATCTTGCAAATAAGGAATTTGGAAGTGTTGCACCAGAATTTTTATCATGTCAGACTCCGATACGTTTCCAACACGGGTACTTTACCCATTTAGAAGTGTCCATGCAACATAGCATAAGTCGTGTTGATTCACCATTGGGCGTAGAATCTTGTAACCCATCCCATGTGAACAAGAATCCTGGCACATACACAGTAGAGCCTGCCCCGTAGCAAGATGAAGCTCTTAGCAAGTCTTAACAAAGGCAATGTCTGACATGGTCCTCTTTGGAATGTTTACCCAAGGACCATGGAGTAGTGTCTTGTGCCCAAACTGACGAGCAAACTGGTTTCAGCGCCCCTTATATCAAGTGAATACGCTAGTTTGTGTGGCCATCCGAAGTCTAAAATCTCAAATACAGAGGTCACCTTTGCCCCGTTGAAAGTCTTTGACCGTGTGGTTACCTTCGTTTGGAAGACAATAGTTTTGGAATGTGAATGGTTCTCGTTGCAAAACAGAACCAGACTTCTGCCCTTTTAAGAAAAAAATTGATTCACTTCTGGAGTTTCGTTGGCTATATGGATCAAGGAGATTCTCCTCTCCTGGTCTTAACTTACGTAAACAGGCAAATCTTTTGAAAATATTGACCTATCCACTTTTCCACGTACTGCAATAGGGTTTGCATTAAGTTGTCGTCCAGAACTTCACTTATTGCAATGGTCCCTAAAGCTAGAGATGCTCGTCAAAACCAAGATTGCTAGATAAATGATTGTGCCTATTGCCATGTGACCAACCATCACAAAATTCTTTGGGTGGACCACCTTTCCATGAGAAGATGAAACTGCTAGGCCAAAGTACTCTCTTGTCAAATTTTGATTTCTTTCCGACATCTCCAAGCATTCCAGTGCAAGAATGTAGATGCAGAAAATAGACCATACTTGACTATATGAGAGACCAGTTAGTATTATGCTGGCTGCTATAGTAATTTGTCTCCATGTTGTTATTGACACTGGATCTTGCGTCACATGGTGCTTACATGGTGAAATATGCGTTTCTGATTTAGAACATAATTAATAGGGGTATCCCACCGAATATGATATTAAGTCGCAATTTTTGCTTTCTAATTGGAAATTATGAAACAGTTACTTATGTCATGTATATAGAGGATACACACATACGTACACCAAAATTTGAACCAAAATCTTACTAAGCACGAATATATCCTCGCTGTATTTTTGTCATTCCGTATTTTATTGACTGACTTGTTGGCCGTATTTTTAAATGTTGGAACCAAATATACTCAAATTCCCAGCCGTAATTTTGCCATATGCTGAATTACCCATACTGGTAGGAAGTTAGATGTCTATTGTACTGTATGCTTTGAATAATTGTAGCAGGAGGTCTGTACCTCAGTCATGATGTCACATATTCTATTCCAACTTACCTACTAAAAAAACCAAATAGAAAACAGTATCGTCTGTTTGATTACATTGTGGCTATTCAACAATTTTTTGGATCTTGAAGCTGTCTATTCTGTTTCTTACTTGGGAAGAGATGATTGGATGCACCTTATTTGAAAATCCTAAAGCATAAATGTATTTTTTTCTAAGATACAATGTCATGCAGGTTTAAATGCATTTTTTTCTAAGATATAATGTCATGCAGGTTTTGGTCGGATTGGAAGATTGGTTTTACGTGTGGCAACAGCTAGGGATGATATTGAAGTGGTAGCAGTCAATGATCCCTTTATTAATGCAAACTACATGGTGAGGAAGCGTGGTTTGTCACATTTCTTGCTTTTTCTGATGCTTGTGGAACTTAATGCTGCTAACAGATATTTTGAAAATGAATTTGGGTGATAAATAGATTGCCACATATTTAATTTTTTTAAATATTATAACATCAAATAAGTAGGTTTCCACCTATGTTTAATTGATCCAGATATTAGTGTTGGAACACGGATTCAGGGTGTTGATTACGTCGAACCCTAAAAGATTGGATTTCTGGATTCGACAGTAAATTAAATAATGTTGAAAAAGTTCTCTTCGTACAATAATAAGTGATTGTAATGGGATTATGTAAGGTGAAATATTATGAGTTGTATTATATACTTTTTTTTTTGCTTGGTAAAAGAGATATATTAAACGGGGCTGAGGGGGCCCCCAAAAGATGTACAAGGGCAGCCTTCAACAAACAAGGTGAAACAAAGCAAAGCAAAACAGGCCTCCAAAAAACAAGCAAGAAAGGCTACAAATATGAGATCAGCCGACCCCACCAACACACAAAGTTTTCAAATCTGAAACTATGAAGCTCGGGAATGACAGATCCCCAGAAGTAAACCGCCGCTTTAATCTTCAAGATGATCTTCTCCACATCAACCCCTTTATCTTCGAAAATACGAAGATTTCTCTCTTTCCAAACCTCCCAACACATAGCGAAAGGGATGAGTGTCCACAGAGTACGACTGCTATCGGAAAACGCTTTCGAATGCCATTCTGTGAACAGGTTGAAGACTGACCTGGGGAGCACCCATGACATACCGAAAAGGCTCAAGAATCTATCCCAAATAGTCCTCGTCACTCTACAGTGGATAAACAAATGATCAGTCGTCTCCTCGTCGCTGCAGCACAGGATGCATCTATTGGGCATGTGGAACTTTTGAAGCTTCTCCACCGATAGAATTTTGTCCAACATGGCACACCACACGAAGAACTTTACTTTGGAAGGGATGGGATTCTTCCAGATGCTATTGGCTGGGAAAAAAATTGGGAGAGACTTGATAAAGAATTGTAGAGAGATTTTACTGAGAACTTGCCCTTGGGGTCATCTATCCACCATCTTCTGTCCTCCTCACTCTCCGTGGACTCGGTGGTGGCTTAATCGGCTGTATTATATACTATAGACCGGAGCATGAATCAACGTAGTCTGATATATGTTTCAAATAGAAACAATCTATATTATACATTGTATTCTATGTAATGTATCATATACCTATTTACAAGAGCATAAATAAATGTATTAATGTTATATTTATCGTGTAGAAACATTCTATTTGGAAAAGTGAACTCATAATCTAAGGTCTATGCTAAATTATGTCGTATAAGTAAACAAAAGGAAATTCAGAAGTGTCACACCAGAATCCAGTAAAGTGCTGGAATATGACACGTTAACATGGGTGCTTCATCCATTTAGAAAATATCCATGCAACAAGGTTGCCACAGACAATTCTCACGAGTGTTTGTCTTAGAGTTGTAATCGTAACTCAAAAAGTATCTTTATGTGGTTTTCATGGTACTTCTTTTTAACTCCTGGAAAAATGTGGTCTTGAGCTGTAATGTTTAGTGGAAACACGTATTAAGGATTTAATCTGGCATTATATTTGTTCAGTCTTCCATTAGGTTCATTAGTAATCATATTTGTATGGGAGAAAGATATTCTGGAGTAACATACATAAACACTTTTCAAGAGTGGGAGGGTTTTCTCGCCACACAGAGGGCAGACACAGCAATCCAGACCATCCATCTAAAAGACAATCTGGGTCAGCCATATGGATAATTTCCTTGTCCACATCATGCCTATAGCCGATGTGTTGTACTTTCCCCCCTACGAATGACAGCTCTTGAACTGTTAAAATTTTTAAATAGGAAAAAAAGGCAAAAGAAACATGCCTCCTTTTTCCACTTGGTGAGTTACTGGGGTGAAAATTGCTCCTTAGTTGGAATAATCTCAAATTTGCTTCCTTAACAAGCAAAAGCATGTTAAGGAATATGTCTCTCTCTCTCTCTCTCTCTCTCTCTCTCTATATATATATATATATATATATTTATATTTTTTATTTGTTGTATATTTTCTTTTTAAGTAAATCTACTTATGATATCATTTGACATCACAGGTCAGTCTGTGTTGACCTACCAGTGGGTCTAGATTTTCCCAACCCGGTCACTTTAACAGCTTGATGATTGATTTAGGTTTCGTAACATTTTCACCTTGAGAAGAGTTCTGGAGTGATGCTCTAGAAAACTTCTTCGCTGTTTGAATTTAAGGGTGTTTTTGTTTCACGTGTAAAGGATTGCATGCGTTTGTGCACGCAAACGAATATGCACCCCCCCCCCCCCCGCCCAATCTTTATGTGTCTGGTTCGCACATTTGGGCATGTAAAATAAGGATATATATATATATATATGGAAATTCAGGTGCCATGCTTATGTATGTAAACATTAACCAATGGAGGCTCGCAAAGGCTTGCTAAAGTGCGTTTATGTGTGAACAAAATGCTCCTAAAATCTATTTGCGTGTGCATTCGCATTTGCACGCAGCATTTACGCGCGTACCAAATGCACCCATGATAATCATACTATCTTTGATGGATAAACTTAAAGCTTGCTCTTTGTTTTTGAGTCAGTTCGTTTGCATGGTGTGGTTGGCCTTGGGTTCAATAACAGTCCCCAAACATAACCTAAAGCTATGTAACAAGAACACTATTTTCTAAGAATTAACGGTGTGAAACACCGTTCATACTCGTGTCAGACACATGCCAAGACAGTTTACCAAAGAAATCTTTAATTATTCTAATATTTTGTTTACCTCTATTATTGATACATTGTTTTTAGTTATACAATTTTAATATATATCAGCATATCTAAAAATATTCTTTCTATATCATTACCTAACATGAGCTAAAGTATTTTAAAAAACATCTCGCTCATCATATAGAAAAAAATGTAGCAACGTGTTGGAGGTTTGACAGTGCACATAATGAGCTCGAGCAAATGCATTTTATGGGGCTTTATTCACATGTCAGTCCACTTCCTATTGACGGAAATATATCAAATTAGATGCTTGTAATTGTACCCCCTGAATTTATTGTTTCCGTGATAGGGTTTTGGGTTTAAAATTTGACTTTCCTGTTCATTAGAGATGGAAAAAACAGAAAAAGGTAAGATCCCGAGGCTTCCGTTGAAGTTCTTAAATTCAAAAAACAAAGTTATAATGGATCGCTTACTTTTATTTTTTCCTCAGGCTTACATGTTTAAGTATGATTCAACCCATGGAGTTTTCAAGGGAACCATTAAGGTTCTGGATGAATCCACTTTGGAAATTAACGGGAAGCAGATTAAAGTTACAAGCAAAAGGTATCACTCTGGGCTCCTTCTTCGAATCTTTTAACATAGGAATTGCAGTAGCTGTTAGTCACACTGGGAGAGATTCTATTCAGAATTGTTAACTTGTAGGTTCTTGTCAGTTATTGCACTAATGATACACATGGTATGAATGTTTCTGTAATGGCATTCCATTTCATATGGTAATATGATTACCAACATTGTAATTTATAGAAACAATAATATCCAAACTTATCTGTTTCTTAGGGATCCAGCAGAAATCCCTTGGGGTGATTATGGCGCTGACTACGTTGTTGAATCTTCTGGGGTTTTCACAACAATGGAGAAGGCATTGGCGCATATAAAGGTTAGTTGTTAAGAGATGTAGTTTTAGTTTTATGTGGTCAATTCTTTTAGCTCTCTCTCTCTCTCAACCAAACCACATTTTGTTTATGTTGATGCTTACATAGGGTGGTGCCAAAAAGGTTGTAATATCAGCTCCATCAGCCGATGCACCTATGTTCGTGGTAGGAGTAAATGAGAGGACATACAAGCCAAGCATGAACATTGTTTCCAATGCTAGCTGTACCACCAATTGTCTTGCTCCTCTTGCCAAGGTCTGACAAAATTTTATAAGTTCTAGGGCTCTTTGGATTTCCTGCTAGTGAGATTAGCAATTAATGATAAAAAATAATTAGTGCTTGATGCTTGCTACTATGTGCATTTTGTAAAACTGTGTTTTCTTTTTGTATCCTCTATATTATACTTACTCTACCAAATAGTCACCTGCAATTCTCTTGGGTTTTGCTGCCATTGAGTCAGTAACTGGAGTCTGGACCCATGGTGGTTTGGGAAGATTGTCATTGCTCAAGATCCTGATTTGCTTGTTGATTATATCTTGCAGGTGGTCCATGAAGAGTTTGGTATTGTTGAAGGTCTAATGACGACTGTGCATGCAACTACAGGTCTCTCTCTCTCTCTCTCTCTCTCTCTCACACACACACACACACACACTAACATGCACACACTCACTGAACTATTTAAAAAAAAGATACATGCTGCCAATGCACTCACCAACTCCACATCTGTGTGCTCACACTGATATTCTTTTTTGGTGGAAATGTCCACATGATTATTGTAACACAGTTTTGCTTTTAATGTTCATTTTTCAGCAACACAGAAGACGGTAGATGGTCCATCAATGAAGGATTGGCGAGGGGGGCGTGGAGCTGGGCAAAATATCATCCCTAGTTCAACTGGCGCTGCAAAGGTACTACTTGGAATAACCTCAAAGAATCCCTTTCTTAATTGTAATCTTCTACGGCAGTTGTGATTTTGCTTCGGGAAATGTAGGCTGTTGGGAAAGTTCTTCCAGAACTCAATGGCAAGCTCACCGGGATGGCCTTCCGTGTCCCAACACCAAATGTATCTGTTGTGGACTTAACTTGTCGACTTGAGAAAAGTGCTTCATATGAAGATGTCAAAGCAGCCATAAGGTATGCTACATTTGTTCCTTCTGCTGCTTTCGTTTCCAACTGTGCATGTAGAAATCTTGTTTCATCTGCATTCATTTGGGAAACCATATTGTCAGTCTAATGTTTCCAAGTCATATATATGCATTTTGATATCAACTGATGACCAACCTTGAATTTTCTACACCAGGTATGCATCAGAGGGGCCCTTGAAAGGCATTCTTGGATACACAGATGAGGATGTTGTCTCCAATGATTTTGTTGGTGACTCAAGGTACAATTCTCTCTAAAATACTCATCGTAGAAATGATGTTTTAAAAATCCCGCCTCAAGGTGAAGGCGCAGGTTCCTGGCATTGGTTTATATAAGAGGCTTACGCCTCACGCAGTTTAGGTTAAGCTTCGAGGCTCAGGGCGTGATGTGCAGTCGAGGTTAGCCTTGACTTTGCAAGCAGATAAATAACCCCAACATATAATTTTTTTTAGTTTTTCCTTTTCTTTCCTCGAAATACCCACTCATTTATCTTCTATGCCAAAAACAACCTAAATACATGGTCGGAGCAATTTCAACTAGAAATGTTTCTAAGTGACTACATTCTGCAGTAAGGAAACCAAATTCTACATCACCAAACTCCTAAAAACTTGAACTTTATGTGAGAGGGATATGATTCTTGAGATTGAAATCAACGGAATCATCAACATCATTATGCTTGCTAAAAATATACTTTGTTTTTACTTGTTAGGTCTACCAATTGAGAGACAATACCACACGAGTAGTATGCATTACTAAATTGAAGTTAATAAATAAAAGATACAATATGGAAAAAAGCAATAAAGGCATTCAAATTGTAAGTTAGGTTAGAGCGCTTTTATAAGAAAGAAGAGTTGGGAGTAGAAGAGAAGTCGAAGTAGCTTAATCTCCTAGCTGACTACCCACAAAATATATTATATTATTGAAAACTATTAAAAAAACAATAATACCCCTATAGTGTGGATATAGGGGGGAATAATAAATGTTTACCTATCAAAAAATAGGGATTACTGTTCTACAAGGATTTTACTGTTCATTAAACCACAGTTTTACATGGGGATGCCAGAGCTAATGGTTTTTTCATCCATACAAGTCCATATAGTTTGTGCTGGAGCTAATGGGGGTACGTTAGGTATTTTATTATGCCAGAGATTATATATATATTCCTCTAAAGGGGCATTGAGATTTCACTTGTACATTGAGAAAGTGAGAGAGAGAGGAAGTTATTGTAACCGAATTTTTTTTAGAGATGGTGAAAGAGCTCTTTTCACCCGTGGATGTAGGTACACTATCAAATTACATAAATTTGTTGTGTCTACGTGATTGATCTTTTCGGTTCTCTCTATTTTTGCTGTTTCATAGGTTGTAAGCTATATAGATAGCATCTTAATTATTACAATGCAACTTCATTGGAGAATCCACATCAACAGCCAACTCTTGAAGCAAGTGTTTCAATGGTGTTAACTAGCAAGTGGTATGAGCCATCATTCTATATTCAGCTTCAGCACTTAAACGAGCAACCTCATATAGGTTTTTACTTTTTCAAGTCACTAGATTGTCGCTTAGGAAAGTGCAATAACGTTTTGAAAATGTTGTAAGAACTATTTAAATCCTTAATTCCTTCACTATCATCTCCTGTCGTCACTATATTGTCCACATGTACCATCAACATGATGGTTCTTTTTTCACTCTTTTCGTGTAAACACAGAGTGGTCTGATTGGTACTGGCGCAACCCAAATTGAATAATGACTTCACCAAAGTGACCAAATCAAGCTCGTGGAGATTGCTTCAGCCTATAAATTGTCTTTTTTAAGCAGAGGACATGGTATCAGAGCTTCGAGAAGAAAGAAAGAAGAGTTGAGAGAAGAAGAGAAGTCACACTAGCTTAATGTCCTAGTCAACTCCCCACAATATATTATATTATTGAATATTATCAAGAAAAAATAGTAATACCCTTACATATCGAGCACATTACAAATAACTCTTCTGACAGAAATGATAAAAGGAGATTTGTTGCTTTATGGACATCAAATAATAATTAGTTAATGTTATAAATTCTGCCTCGAGGTGACATTTTGAGATGCACTGGTGTGGATGGATCTTATCTGTTACTTTATTCATATTATTATTCCTCATTTTCTTTTCGGGCATTTATTTGCAGGTCAAGCATATTTGATGCCAAGGCTAGCATAGGACTTAGTGCTTCCTTCATTAAGCTTGTTTCGTGGTATGACAATGAGTGGGGTTACAGCAACCGAGTGTTGGACCTGATCGAGCACATGGCTTTGGTGGCTGCCAACTGAGTACCAGTCAGGGATGCTGCTGAGAGTTTTGTCAGTTGTTTGAGGAAATGAATAGTAGATTACAGATTTTATTAGAGAGGTGCAGTTTTGATAGGTTGAAAGGCATCGCGATTTCATTTGCAGTAGTGCCGAGGGAGTAAACATAATGGATGAGATTCAAATGTCTTGTTTCTCTTTCGCATTCGAGACCTATGGATTTTGAGGTAATGGTTTTTTGATCAACGATGTATTAATTGACTAAATTTGGCTAAGTTGAACATCTTTTTTGGGGAATCGATATTTCTATCATCCTACTATTATAGTTACGGCTGGTAAAACGAATGGATCAGATGCGTGAGCCGTGTACCATTGTGGTTGCACATTGGATTCACATGCAAAAGATCGTGTGTCAACCCAGAAAACTTCGATTTATCCGGTGCTAAAAAAGTATGAACTATACTTTTACCCACTACATTTGTCTGCCTATTTTCAGGTTTGATCTGGGAGTTAAATTTGGATACGGATCTTTTAGCAGGAAGAACACTGATTTTTGACCAATATAGCACCCAGGATCATAGTTAGCAAATCGGCATACATCAAAGATTCGGAATGGGAAAAGTTCAAGTTCAATTCAGTTTCAGGATATAAAAATTCGGCCATTGTTGAAGTGTTATATTCGTTTTACCCTAAAAAAAGCCTGAATTTTACCCTTTTTTTTAATTTTATAACCATTTAATACGTTTTTGTATAAAAAAAAAAAAGGTAAAATTTGTAGTTGTAAATGTCTGTAGCTTCAAACATTTTCTGTTGCTTGGTATATTAACCCGTAAAATCTGTCGCAAATGCTTTCCACCGCTTGAGTGGAGGGTGCGATGCAAATATTTTTCGAGTTTTTGATCATCCAAAATAGGAGATGGAGATCACCTACGGACAATGTCAATGGAATTGGATGATCACAACCAATCAAACAATGGAACAAATGGATGAGAATCATGAGATAGTCTAGGCAAGTAGATTTTGGGCAGGACCTAATGATCGGTTGGTCCGAGTAGAACTTTGTTGACCGCCCACAATTTGAGTCAAGTGGAATACTTTAGAGGGACACTGACCGTATGGATGTTTGGCCAATCCTTAAGTGGACCTAAAAACTAAAAATCAGTCTGATTAGTGATATCAAACCTTTGGATCTTTGTATCCCAAATAATGTCAAATTCCACGGTTAAAAATCAAGCCATGAAAATGACTCCAATACAATGACTGCACCCCATAACTGCCCACATATGAGCCACGTGGCACATTTGTGGATGATGCTGACCGTATGGATGTTTGGGCATCCCTAAGTGGACCAACAAATCAAAAATCAACCTAACTGTTGGATTGGAGTCACCAAAATTAGATGGCATATCCGTAATTCTTTAAAGTTATAGTGGCGTCAATTTTCGAATCATAAAAAAAAGGAGAAAATAAAGTTCAATTTTAAAAATTAAAAATAAAAATAAAAGTGGTAAATTTTTTATTTATTCTGTCGTTGCAGAAAAAGTAAAAAAGATAGTGGCACCGAGGAGTGGCTAAGTGGTCACGTTATTCCTTCGTCCGTACAGAACTACAGTTGGTTTTTTCGTGTCGTAATAATGGGCAGTAGTCCCCATCGTCCGTCGTCCCTAGGTCCAGACCGCTATGGTCCCTCGGGATCATCAACTGCTTGGACCTATGGTAGATGACATTACAGTATCGTCTTAATCATCTTCACCTTTCTTAATTTGAGTAAAACTTGCCTGACCACAGACGGTCATGGAAGCCCTGACCACCCATAATACGCCCTGACCCGTATGGATGTTTGACCAATCCGTAAGTGGACCTACAAACCAAAAAATCAGCCTGATTAGTGATTTCAATCCTTTGGATCTTAGTACCCAAATAATGGTAAAAAATGACTTCAAATAACGCTTATAAATCACTGATCAGGTTGATTTTGGGTTTATAGGTGCACCTAGGGATTGGACAAACATCTATCAGGTCAGTGTCCTCTAAGAAATTGCTACGTGGCTTATATATTGTTGGTGGTTATCTAACCAGCGGTGGTCAGGTAAGATTTAACTCTATTAATTTACCGAATTTTAATCACGATATGCCAGTAGTCCTGCAAATACAGTGGAAGGGTCTTTTAGAGCTAGCAATTATCTAGTGGTTTACAGGACCATAGATCTTGGTGGAACCGCATCCAAATAGTGCTCTTGATTCTTGATTGTCAACTCATTAATCCACAGCGTTATTTAATTCACCTATGATATGTGAATAGACAAAAAATGTCAATTCAATCAAGATTTAAAAGGGGCCCTTAAAAAAAATGAACGGCCCATAATTCTTCAACTTGTAAATCAGGCTACCAATATTAGAATGATTTAAATTTTTATGAGGGTGATCTCCTCACCACAGAGACCATCCTCACCAAAAATCATCCCGTTCCAAAACTTACATATTGGCCCCACCAATTTTTTGGTGTGAAATTTTGTGTCAAAATTTGTGTCCCCTGATCCTGACCCTTAAATTTATATGATTTTGTACCTAGTTTCTTAAAAAAAAGTGGCGTAATTGGAAACAAGTCTTCCAGTTCCAGCTTCAAACATGCAACCAAGACTTTTTGTAGGTTATGACACGTCCATGGTGTCAACACAATTTTACTTGGAAGTAGGGGTGTCAACAGGTCGGTTCCGGTTCGGTTCCTAAGGTGGCCAGAATCGGATCAGTTTGTTCCGGTTCTTATCGGTTTGGGTCCTTAACGGTTCCGGTTCTCAAAGTGATGGATCCCGAACTGGAATCGATTATGTATTTATGTCGGTTCCGATTCTAGGTATAGTGGGTCAAATCTTGATAGTACGAGAATTTTTACACTATATTTATATATTGGTTCCGGTTCTTATCGGTTCAGTTCTGGTTCCTATCGGTTTCGGTTCCGTATTAGACTACCTAGAACTGGAACCATTATTTTCGGTTCCGATTCAGTTCCGATTAAACGGGTAAAATTGACACCCCTATTTGAAAGGGGTATTTATGAAAATAATTAATTTTAGGGGTTATCCACAAATACGTCATATATAAGAAATAAGGGTATGCAAAAAAAAAAAAAAACAATAAATAGATAAGAAAAAACAGAAGGTCATTTTCGTAATTTTATGGCATTTTAAACCCAAGGTATGTGCCATAAAAAACAAAGCAACACAAACGAAAATTGCAAAAAAGAAAAATAAGAAAAAAAGGTTTTTTTTTTTTTTTTTTTTGCAGAGAAAAAGTACACACAGGTGGGCTGTCTTCCCGCCATAAACACCACACCACACCACCAAATCGCAGTCCCTCCTCAAATCCTTCTTCTTTCGTGTTTTTTTTTTCCTTTTTCAAATTGTTTTGTTCTCATAGTTCCTCTAAAATCTCCTCTATTTCTAGAACTTCTTCCGCTATAAATAACTGAGGTTTCTTACTTGGGTTCTTCCAAGTATTTGAAGTCTGCTAAATATAGCTGAGAGAGAGTGATGAAGCCGGCCTGGCTTGAAGGGCTAATAGCTGAGACATTCTTTGCAGGGTGTGGGGCCCACGAGAATAGAAAGAAGAATGAGAAGAACGTATTTTGCTTGGATTGTTGTCGAAGTATTTGTCATCACTGTGTTCCTTCTCATCGATCTCATCCCCTCTTACAGGTAAACAAATTTAATTAAGATTAAACAAAATAAATAGGTAATTCAGACCATGTTCTTGATTTTCTCTTCTTGGTTCTTTTCCTTGTAAAATTCTACTTATTCCATGGTTTTTTCTTCAATTTTTTGGTGTTTTGATGGAATTTTATCAGACCCCTTTTGCTGATTTTTTTTTCTTTGAATTTTTTTATTCTTTATGCAGATTTCATGAAACCCATTTGCTGAATTCTTCTTCTAACAATTGTAGCAACATTTTTTATTTTTTAAAAATTTTTGTCTTATTTAGCTTAATTTATTGGATTTTTATTTTTTTTCCTGTTTTTTTTTAGCATCGTTTATTTATAGCAATTCTTCTTGCTAAGATTCTCAATCTTTTTCTGTTCTTTACAGATTTTTTGTCTTATTCTTAGCTCCAGATTTTTCTGGTTTGATTTCTTTGATTCTCTTTGTTTTAGATTTCCTTTTTTTTCTTCTTTTAGAAAATTTATTTTAATGAATTCTTTTCCTGCAAGGTTCCTGTAGCTTTCACAAGAAAGTGAAAGTTTGACCCAATTTTCAGAAAATTATAATAATATTCAGCTTAATTAATGCTTCTGAATTTAATTTTAAAATTTATTTAAAATATAAATTATTCATTTTTCATGGATGAAGGTTGGGTGTGTAATTTTCACAACTTCAAGGTGATGAGAACTTAAACTCTCACCTTGTGTAAATTACAAAATTACCACTCCTAAGATGTTTGTAATCACTTGTGATGATGAGTGTTACTAGAGGATATAATAGTCATTTATGTTTTAATTATTAATCAATTTTCTCCCAATTTAAATTATTAGTCTTGACTCTTAAGTATCTTTAAAATAATAAAAAAGGAAAAAAGAAAAATATATATTTTTCCTTATGATAATTCGAAATAATAATTTTTTTTCTGCAAAATTATGCACAAGGTGAATAATGGACACAGTTAGCTGGTGTTACCGTTACGACCGTTATGACCGTGGCGCTACTGTCGATCGAATAAAAGTCCAAATTTATTTTGTTGAATTTTTTTTTAAATTCATTTTTTAGCTAAACAGTAAATAACCATTAAAAAGCGGTTAAAGTCGTTATAGCGGACGCCGGTATTTTCATTGTAACAGGCGTTAATGCATATAGCATTAAATATCATATAACTTAAGGGGGTATGAGCATTTTTCGGTATAATGGTGTTGTAACTGTTTCTATTGGGACCCATTATGCGTATCGGACGGCAATAATTGAATTGTTTTCCTTCTATCTGACAGGTAAGGCGATACGTTTACCACGATGTCGTCCGATTGGATGATCTCGAGAAGCTCATCGATTGCTCCTACGTGCAGGTACACAATTCAATTTGAAGTGAAAATTGGATTATTAAATATTGTGAAAGAACTGAAGATTTTGGTTATTTATCTCAATTTTGAATTTGATTCCATGTGTTGCAGCCCTATACTATAAACAATGCAAAAGTAGTGTTCTTAAATCAGAGGCCTCAGTCAAGATCTTGTAATAAGGGCAACATCTGCTTCACCTGTGACAGGATTCTCCAAGAGCCATTCAATTTCTGTTCCCTTTCATGCAAGGTCTGTGATGTCAATTTCCATTCTAATCCAGTGGTTCCACTCATGGTTTTAAAAACAGCCCTTTAAACGGTTTTAACGGCCGTTTAAACGGAAACGCCCCAAGCCCGTTTCCGTTAAAACCATTTATACACGTTTTAACGTATTTGAATTTAACAGCCGTTAAATCCGTTTAATTTCCGTTAAATTCTATTTTATTTTTTTTTTCAAATTTCAAATTTCAAAATTCAAAATTTGAATTTCAGCGCCATTTTTTCCGTTTAATTCTGTTAAATTCCATCTTTGCTCCTGTCCGTTTTAACGGTTTAAACGGTAACGCCCCCAGTCTGTTTAACCGTTAAAACGGCCTCCTTTAAACCTTGGTTCCACTTACAATGTAGCATAACCCATGTATTAAAAACTGATAATTTGATTTTAATAAAACCCCCCTGAAATTTGGAAGTGATTAGGAATTCCCCCTTATACTTTAAAACCTTAGGAATAACCCCTTTGACCTTGTTTAACCATCATTTGACCAACGACATGTGATTCAAGTCCATTTTAACTTTAGTCAACCACTGTTAAACTAGATCAAGGGGAGTAATCCTAAAGTTTGAAAGTATGAGGGGGTATTACTAATTACTTTCAAATTTTGTCAGGTTTTACTAAAATACCCTTATATATATAATTTGTTTAGATTATAAGTGTATTTTAGCAACACCCCCTGAAATTTAGAAGTAATTTGTAGTAGCGCCTTATACTTTCAAACTTTAGGATTACCCCCCTTGACCCAGTTTAATCTTCATTTGACTAATGTTAAAACGTGACATGCATCATGCGCTTGTTAATGCACCCTTGAAAGGATCATAATATTGCACGTACAATGCTAATCGCGTGTGATTCGAGTCCGTTTTTATATAAGTCAACCACCCTTAACCTAGGTCAAGGGGGTAATCCTAAAGTTTGAAAGTATAAGGGGGTACTACGAATATATAAATTACTTTCAAATTTAAAGGGGATGATGCTAAAATATAGTGTTTTATACGTAATTGGGTGTACTAGGGATGATTGATTCCCACGTAGCCGTTAATCTCGACAATGAAATCAATGCAGGTTGATCACATGGTGTTACAAGGGGGAGAGCTATCGAGCATACTACACAAGTTTCACGTATCTGATTTGGCGTTCTCGCAATTCGATGGCCTAAGAATGGATGGTTCGGATCTTCTCGATGACGACGGCCAAATTACCTCTCACTCCAGTCTTGAGGACCCATTGCAGTTCAATAGCTCTAGCAACAGGGGAAATTCAGGTACACAAGACTCAGAAGTGATGAACAGGAAGAAAGAGAGTGTTCTCCCCCTGAGTAGGAGAAAGGGAGCTCCTCACAGATCTCCTCTTTCCTAGAAAAAAAAAATTACAACTTAAAATTTTAAGATTAATTAGAACTTATTAACTACTTATTTTAATATTAGAAGTTTTTTAGTAGGGTTAGCTTATGATAAATATTTATTCACTGTAGCACGGTAACACAATACGTGTTGAGTGGCGCATTTACGGATATATATTTGTTCCTTTTTATCTTATCGGAAGGTTCTCACAGCATTTCCGTTACTGACCACGGTTGGCCATAGATAAGTGTAATCAAAGGGTCATGATGCTGACCGATTTTGTATCGATGTAATGGAATATGCTCGTAAATATGATACACATTTTGGCACATATTTGTTGTGCGCTACGTACTTCAGTTTCGGGGGAATTTTCGTATTAATGGGCTCTATTTGATCTTTATTTCCATATTCATGCAGGTTGACTCCATATAGTTGGGATAAGGCTTATAACGAGATGATGATTAGATCTTTTAATTGTTCCATGGACTCCACTTACTAGACCTACTTGAGAAAAGACCTAATTTGATGATCATAACCATCTTTCCCTTTTACTTTTTTTTATTTTTTATTATCATTTCTCATTTTTTTGACTGGTCAAAAGAATTCGACGTATTGGATGGTTATGATCATCTATAGATGACCATCAATGTGTTTGATAGATAGTGGCAAGCTGATCACATTTTTCAATCCCCATTGTCTGATTACTCATCCGATGGTTGATAAGAGTGCAAATAGAAACTTTTAGTGTGTACGATGTTATAATGGATGATTCCACGACCCAAAAAATTTGAAATAAAATTTGATTTTAAAACTTTTGTGGCTTAGAGCATCTCCAACCAGCATCTTCAAATTCTGGCTTAAAAGAAGCATATTCTTCAAATTTGAAGATAGAGTAAGTGCAACTCAACTAACATCTTTAAATTTTGACTTCAAAAAGGAATTTTATTCAAATTTGAAGATTGAGACCCTTCAAAAAGTGTTGAACTCCAACCAGCCCATCTTCAAAAAAAGTATTTCGGAGTCAAAATGACACAGAAGGTATTTAAAAAAGAATACGAAATGAATTAAATTTGTTCAAAAAATTACTAAAAGGATAAAGATGAAAATTTATAAAAGTAAAAAAGTAAATCTCTATATTTGAAATCACAAATAGAGATAGAGGGATTGATTTTAAATTTGGAGCCGAATATAGAGATGAGTTAGAGTTGGATTTCAAAAAAGCATCTCTATATTTAATGATATAGGATAAAGATGAAAATTTATAGAAGCAAAAAAGCAAATCTCTATATTTGGAGTCAGAGATTAGAGATCTCTATATTTGGAGTCACGAATAGAGATAGAGGGAGGGATTGGCTTCAAATTTGGAGCCGAATATAAAGATGGATTGGAGTTGGATTTCAAAAAGGCATCTCTATATTTGATGATATAAAGATCAGTTGGAGTTGCTTTAAACGTCTCCAAAAGCTGACTCCAAAAGGGAATCTGCTCCATATTTGGAGATAAAGACACCCCTAAAAATTTATTGTACTCTAACAGTCCCATCTATAAAAAGTATATTTTCAAAAAATATCACACACATAATTTGTTAAAAAGCATTCTTCTCCATTAAGTGATTTCTAGGCGTTTGATTAGAATTACGTGAAGATGGACTAATTTTAACCATAGGAATTTGAACATTATTTGAGGTACAAAGGTTTGAAATTACTAATCAAGCTGATTTTTGATTTGTAGGTCTACCTAGGGATTGGAAAAGCATCCATACGGTCATAGTCCTCTAAGGTTAATGGCCCCAAATGCTGTCATGTGGCATTTTAAAATGTAAATATCAAAATATTTAAAAAATGACACAAAAGGTATTTTATAATTATTTTTAATAAAAGTTGATGCTTTTCAAAAGGGATACAAAAGGAATTAAATTTGTTTAAAAGATTAGCATAAGGTTAAAGTAGGAAATTAAGAAAAACAAAAAACAAAACTCCAAATTTTGAGCTAGAGAATAGAAACTCCATATTTTGAGCCGGATATGGAGATGGAGGGGCTGACTCCAAATTTGGAGCCAACTATAGAGATGGGTTGGAGTGCATTTCAAAGAAAGCATCTCTATATTTGGAGTTATAGAGATGGGTTGTAGTTGCTAAAGTATTGAACTTTAACTAACTTTAGCTTAAAAAATATATTTTTTTTAAAAAAATGACACAAAAAGCATTTAAAATTTGTTGGTAAAAAATAGATGCTTTTCAAATGAATATAAAAGAGATAAAAATGATAATCTAAGAAGTGAAAAAGTAAGTCCAAAGGCTATAGCTCGGACGGGTTATGGGTCAACCTAACCCAAACCGACTTCAACTTTGAAGCAAAGAATAGAGATATAAGACTTGGCAGTCTGGTTAGAGTTGGAGTTTGCATCTTTTTTTTGTATTATCAAATACGAAGATAGAGGCACACGATTGGAGATGCTCTTAGGCGATATCAAGTTGATCGAGAGAATAACCCATTTAGCTAAATTTCCAAATAATGCCTGATTTTGGCAATTGGACAGCAAGCAACAACTTCGAATTCCATAAAATATATATATATATATATATTTTGTTAAGTAACAATTATTGTTTGCATTACCCCCGTCGAGATAAGAAAAAAAAATGAAAACTACGACAAAATTAATGACATATTATAGTATGAGAAAAGTTCGAGCATAATTCAGAATTGTCATTTGAAAATACGTGTAATAACTCCGCAAAAAAAAAAAATTCCGCAAAGAATAAAATAAATTTAAAAGCAATGTTTTTTCTTTTTTGCATTTTCTATGATATTTAAAAATGATTCTTTTAATAATGCAGGAATAGTTTGTATATAATATGGGTCTAATACAGGTTTAATATTGTTCCACATTAAAATATACAAATTTTAGATTAAGGAGGAGGAACACTGCACAACACGGCGTACGATAGAGGTTTTTATGAGCGTACGATAGAGAATTTCGGGGCTCATTGTTTGCATTGCAACGGTACTCCATCTGGCACCACATGGTGGTGTACGGTGCCCACAGGTCTAGTGTGATAATGTCAGTCTCAATGGACACAAAGTAATATTTATATATACGGGCAAGGGATAATGCCCGCGGTTTAAAACGGTAACGTTTGTCACTGTCACCGATATAAAATGGTCAGACAAATAAGGAAATGATTTTTCCAGTGAGCTTGTTACGTCGTCCAGTCAGCATTTTGACAGAAATGGCGCCCTTCTCACTTCACATGATCACATCTTACTTTTGAATGGACAATTTTGGTATAGGGGTATTGGGTCAGGCTCGGGGGGACCCCCATTTTTGACACCCATTTTGGCGTACCCACATATAGAAGATGAATCAATGGCTGATTTTTGGTGAGGATGATATCTATAGTGAGGAGATCATCCTCACAAAAATTCAAATCATATGGATATTCATAGACTGGTTTAGAAGTTGAAAAATTAAGAACCGTCGATTTTTACTATGTAACTTGAAAGCCATATTTGACTGGGTTAGAAATTACAGAATTTGCTGATTTTTTTGTTGGGGTGATCTATATGGTGAGGAGATCATCCTCACCAAAAATAAGCCATTGATTCATCTTCTATGTGGGTCCGCCAAAATGGGTGTAAAAAACGGGGCCCCCGAGCCTGACCGAGGGGTATTTTCATCAAACACTGTCAAATGTTTACTGAAAGAGGTAAAAAGCTCACTGAAAACCCAATAATCAAAATAATTATTTTAAGATTATTTTTTAACCAAACTGCCCTAGTTTGCTTCTTGCTCTTTTTTTAAATTATTTGTATTGATAGGGGTGTTTTAGTCTTGTCTTTTGGTGTTAATGGCAAAATAATAAAAAACTAAAACGTTTTATGATGGACTACAGTGTGAGCCACGTGGAATACTCTTAGAGGACACTAATCGTATGGATGGACCTACATACCAAAATTCAGCTTGATTAGTGATTTTTAACCTTTGGATTTGAGTAACCCAAATAATGCTTGAAATCCACGGTTAAAAATAAATCATGAATACGACTTGAATCCAATAGATGTAAATTGCTAATTAGGCTGAATTTTGGTGCGTAGATCTAGCCTGATATTGGCCAAATACTACTTTAAAGCCAAAACTTGGGTTGGGGTGCGTCCCCTCACTGGGGCTTCACAAGACACTCCCTTAGTTCTAAGTAACGATGTATTAACTGTTAAATTCATTATAACATTTTCACCAAAGAATAAACAATAACATAAACGGGTATGGTTATATCTTTAAACTATCACTAATGGGGCTCCCACTAGTTCAGGTTCGGATCAGATGACGGTCGATCTAGGTCTACTCGTTCAATAGTAGGCCTACTCGTTCCATGCATTATAAGGTTTTAGTCAGTGTTTTAAAACTTGTCGAGTCAACTCGAAACTTGGCCAAGTTTACTCGACACGGCTGAATTTCGAGTTGACGTGAAATAAACTCGAATAAAATATACAATGGACTTGGTGCGTTATTTTTACATAAAAAATGACGCACCAAGTACGTTGTTTTATAAACGAGGTACCAAATAAGTTTCTCGAACACCTTGTCAACACAAACTCAACCAAATCTTATAAATTCTGCTTATAAAAATATGATATTTATATATTAATATTAATATATGTATATAATATTAATATATTACTCGAGTCGAGTTACTTCGGTTCGAGTTCGAGTCTTCGAGTTAACTCAACTCGGTAGACTTAACTTCGAGTCGAGTCGAGTTTTCGAGTTTTCAAACAATGTACCCAACACACCTAGGTGTAGCCCAGTAAGTAACTAAGAAACTACTTTAAAAGATATTAACTGAACAAGGAAATAAAGATAGGGTATTTATTGTAACTGTTGGCCTAAATTGCAAAAAACTGAAGGACAGGTTCCAATGCAGATTTGGGGGTGGACGTCTCTTTCTATAATTTCTCAGTGCTTCCAGTTTTACTAGGGAGTAGTATGGGGACGGTGAAGTGTGTTTTTATGGCTGTTTTCATTTCTCGTCTATTCTTCTACTCTCTCATCCCAAAAGCCAACCTTTGATAATGAAAGTGTGGTTATGTAAGCAAATTTTATTTCTCCTCTAATTTTCTTTTAGGGCTTGTTTGATACTTGAGAAAAAGAGTTCTGATGGCGAATATTTAGTCAGATGAATATTATCTTGTTTAAATATTTGAGTATATCAATATTTAACAACGTTTGGTACGCGTATTAGCTAGCTTACTTCATTTTATTTCAATTTGTAAGGGTCTCACATATTAAAGTAAGTCAAATATAGGTTAGATGAGTGTGGGACCCACATATTAGGTTACATGATAAAAAATAAAAACTCATTTTTATCTATTTTATATATTAAAAAATTTATTTTATTGAAAATAACATTTTTTCTGAAAGAAAATAAAATTTTCCTACTAAGGCTTATTTGGTGTGGAAATATTTACTCAGGGGGGGAGGTGATCAAATGTTTTCCTGCTACGGCGGACAAATTTGTGGACCCGGCTAAATATTCGACGTGGGCAAATGCGTGCCAAATACACCCGGGCAAATATTAGTGCGCCCAAATATCTTATTTTTCCCATCGCGGTGGCCTACCAGACAAGCCCTTATACTCCAAAATATGGTTTAAAAGTTAATAGCCGTTATAATGGTATTATCCTGACCGGTTAAGTTATTTCGAAAACAACGCTCAGATAAAAAAATTGGTATTACGGCTATTATCAAGTTTTTTTTTTTTTTGAAAAAATTAATATTCTGATTAATTTTTTACTCAGACATGACTGATGTAATGGTCGTAACAATAACGTCAAGGGACCGTTATAACAGATCATTTAAAACCTTGCTAAACCTTTATAAAACCTAATGAATTAATAAATTAACAAAATAAATATACAAATGACATCAGTGCCCTTAAAATAGAGGTGAAATTTTTGCTCTTGAAAAATGCCAGGTGACAATGGACCAACTGATCATGAATTTTTGGCCTACCTGTTTGTGGACCTATGTACAAAAAATCAGCCTAATTGATGATTTCTAGCTGTTGGATTGGAACATTTTTCATGGGATGATTTCTACCCATTGGATTTATGCATGTTTTTGGTACTCTATCGAACGACTAGAAATCACCATTCAGTATAAATTTTGACGTGTAGGTCCATCAACAGGTGAGCTAAACATTTATGAGGTCAGTGGGCCCAGATGACTCTGCCACACGGCATTTTTGGATGGGGTAGGAACAAATACTTTTTCTTGATTTGCCTTACCTGCTATTTTTTATATTTTAGTTATATGGGTAGTTAAATACCGTTAGCACCCAAAGGAGTTGCAATGGTGCAACCCGCAAAAAGACAAGAAAAAATATCTTCTAGTTTAAGGAGTGGTTATCGTGGCTGTTTTTCTTGTCTTTTCGGGGGTTGCATCTTGAGAAGACGCGTGGTGGAAGGTTTCAGGAGAATGGGAAGCTGTTGTGGAGTAACACCCGGTGGTGGAGCCCACATGGAGATGGAGATCATGATGGAGAGATCATATTGGACAAGCCAACAGTACATTGAGTTGTCTTTTCCATGATGATCTTAATCACCAAAAATCAGATCATTTCGAAATTACTAATAGGGTCTAACTCAGCGGACACATAATTTCACACACAATTTTAGTTTACCCACATGGAAGATAAATCAATGGCTGAAATTTGGTGAGGATGATCTCCTCACCGTATAGATATCACCCCTAAAAAGCCCATTCTAAAATTTCGAACACCATCCACTGAGCCTGACCCTTACTAATTATATAAAAATTTGACCCAAAATAATGGTTTAATTGAATGGTCTGGAATTTTCAAATTAAAGTCAAATTTTCAAGAGGTTAGGAATGTCAAAATGTAATTTATTTTTTTTTTGGTTAAACCGATTTACCCCAAAAGATCGACCTATTGGGGAAGGCAAAACAACCATATGTACAAACGAGTCGACTGGCCAACACAACATGTGCGCGAGAACACACCATCCACTAACATTTTTTGTGAGGAAGGTGAACATAGTATGAAAAACTCATTGTGCAGATGGATTGTCCAAAATGATCACCATGTGGGCCCCACCACCGGGTTTAAGAACTGGATGTAAGAAAGAGGTGTAGCTCAAGATGGACTCTTTTTGAAAAATATAAGAATTGGGAGTTTTTACTCTCTTGTTTATCAATTAGATACTATAAAAGACCTTTATGCCCATTTTGTTTTTCGTTAAGATGGAAGCTGCCACGTGGCTCATCTCTCGTCTTAGAGAGAGATTTCTCTTTTTTGGTGTGTCCAGACCAGGAGTCTGCCCCAGCAGGAAATGGGGTGTGCGAATATTCGTTCCCTTTCACTGTTAAAAAAATTTAAAAGGGTATTATGGAAAAAAAAAAGTTAAGGGTATTTGAATAATTTCACAGATTACAAAAAATAGAAAGCTAAATTGTTCTCAATGATTGAGTTGGTCTCCAAAGTTGAAGCAGAGCCATTAAACCTGCAAAATCTGAGGAGTGGGGGGGAGTAGGGTTAAGTCTCATCTCACCTTCTATCATCCATCCCTATCATACTCCCACCATGTCAGGCTTAGTAAGTGGTGTTGCATGAAACTTCTCTCTCTCTGGCTTGGAGGCTTCTTGTTCCCTCCCCCCTTTTTTTGACCGTTGGCCCTTTTGAAAAAGTAGCTCTCTCTCTCTCTCTCTCTCTGTTGTATTATTGGGGGGAGGAGTTAGATGGAGATGAGAAAAAAAAGGAGAGGAATAAATACAAGAAAAGAGAAAGATATGTGATGGGTCCAACTGTTCTTGTATCTAAAAAAATGGACATGTTTGTCACACTTTGTGTCCTCTTACATGGAGGAGAGAGGAGGTAGCATCAGGTATTCCAGTCCCTTTCATTGTCTCTTATCTAAGAAAACGTCCTATCATTGTCCTTAGCTTTGACCATTACTCTTTGTTCCTATCCAACTAGTACTGGTGGCCGGTGGGAGCTTAAAGATCAATCCCGCAAGAATATCTTGCCCATTTTTTATAGAAAATTTTTGGGTATTTTAGGAACACCCCCCTGAAATTTGAAGGTAATTTGTAATACTTCCTTATACTTTCAAAATTTAAGATTACCCCCTTGACCTAGTTTAACCATCATTTTGACTAACTACTTCAAAATTTAATGCACTTATGAAAGGACCTTAAAATTACAAGTACAATGCTAAACACGTGTGATTCAAGTCGGATTTAACTGAAGTCAACTACTGTTAAGCTATGTCAAGGGGGGGAAATGTTAAAGTTTGAAAGTATAATGAGGTATTAAAAATTACTTTCAAATTTCAGGGATCTGTTACTAAAATAAGGGCATCCATCATACAATGATGAAATTCTAGTGTTCTGTTTGTGGTGAAATAAGAACTTGGCATTTGCATGGACCAAAATATGGATGGAAATCAGAGCCATTGAATGTGGTTAGGGGTGTTGATGGGCCGGGTTGGCTCGATGCTCTAAGGTTCACGGGCTTTGGCTGTATTTATAGGCCCAATAGATAAGCCTGGGTATATTTAAGGCCCATTGATAAATGGGCCGAGCTTGGACTTATTTTAAAGACCCATCCCTTTACATATATAATGGACTAGGCTGGTCCTCGGCCTAGCTACGTGCCTCATGGGCCGGGGCTGAGGCCAAGCAAGACCCGGCCCATTAACA
The DNA here is from genome assembly GCA_035048495.1 of Euptelea pleiosperma. Classification (NCBI taxonomy): domain Eukaryota; kingdom Viridiplantae; phylum Streptophyta; class Magnoliopsida; order Ranunculales; family Eupteleaceae; genus Euptelea; species Euptelea pleiosperma. The sequence continues at coordinate 32,146,369 of CM068541.1, forward strand.
CTCCTAGATATGGAAGAGGAGCATTCAGTATACACTCGAGCAGGGATCCTCCCGACTCAATCCAGGCGAGCCTAATGTCAGTCAAAACGAAGGTCACCCCATCGAGCTTGAGACTGTTAATCCGATTTCTCAAGACGGGGGAGAAAATTGAGAAGGTACAGTCAAGTTCTCACTAAGAAGTAGCTCAAAAACCATACTAACCGAGTTTTTACCGAGGTAACTCGTCCACGACACATCTGCTTTCACTTCATAACCTACATTGAGAGCCAATCCTAGCGGTAGAAAAAGGCGACTGATAGGCATAGCCCAAAAAGGCGCCTGATAGGCATGGTCTAATTTGATCAGTAGGGCGAGGGATTAGCGAGTGGCGTCAGTTGGGTTGTTTGGTGTCGTTCCTTTCTTTTTTGTTTCTATTTGTAATTTGTTATGACTTCTGGTAGGCTTTCTCAGCCTCTAAAGGTCTGCATCTAATAGTTCTTCATACTTGTGATACGCTGACTCATGCTATTCTTACTAATAGATGTGGAGCCCATATGTAGATGAGTCAAGAGCTGATTTTTGGTGAGGATGATCTCCATGATTTTTAAAACTTCTAACCCTATCAAATATGGACCTAAATTTAACGATGAAAATGGATGGTCCAAAATTTTTCATTTTGCAATCCACTTTTCACAAGGCTGTAAATGTTGGAATGGATTGATTTTTTGTGTGATTGATATCCATGTTGAGAAGAATATCATAACCAAAAATTAGCCATTAACTCATCTGCATGTGGGCCGCACGCCCATTAGTAATTATATTAGTAAGAATAGCATGAGTCATTTTATCCCAGCCTGCACAGGCATCTAATGAAAAGGATCTTTCTTGAGTAGAACTTTGATATGAGTCACGTTGCATATTCAGAGATTTTTGACCGTATGGATGTTTGGCCCAACCCTTGGTGGATATACAAACCAAAAATTAGGGTGATTTGTGATTTCTAAGCGTTAGATTGGAGTCTTTATCATGGGTTGATTTTTAATTGTGGAATTTAAGATATTTGAAAGCAAAACTCTTCAAATGGAACCGATGATTTTGGAGATCAAGTCGTTGGTTTATTTTTGGGTGAAGTTGTAGGAGGAAGGGAAAGGCATTTCTTTTAAGGATAACGTCTTCAAATGGTCTAATTTGGTCAGTCGGGGGAGGGATTAGCGGGTCGAGTTGGTTGGGTTGTTTGGTGGTGTTCATCTCTTTTTTGTTGTAATACTTGTAAAAAAACAAAAAAAAGGAGAGATATCAATGGAATCCTAGATTCAACCACACATGCATATTCTTTCTCTCTTTTTTTTTTTTATGAAAATGATCTTTCTACAGTAGAACTTTCTTGACCGGCCACAATATGAGTCACCTGGCATATTCAGAGATTTCTGACCGTATGGATGTTTGGCCCAACCCTAGATGGATATACAGACCAAAACTTAGCCTCATTAGCCAATTTCTTTATTGAGCCAAAGGTCCCCTAGAAGTCACGGTTCCGTTCACAACTTCAGCCTCATGCTCCAGCTTGAACCTTTGGCTCACAAGAATGAAGAACTACGTCGTAGGATGGACATAGACTCAGTAGTTTCGAGAGCCCACATCGGGGCATTTTGGATCAAGTGGGGATCTACAGCCTAAGAAGTGGCAAGTAGAACTTCGCTGATTGACCACAATATGAGCCACGTGGCATATTCTTAGAGATTTCTGACCTAATGGATGTTTGGCCCAACCCTAGGTGGACTAAACAAAAAAAATTAGCTTGATTACTGATTTCAAAGCGCTGGATTGGAGTCATTTTCATGGGTTGATTTTTAACTGTGGAATTTGAGCATTATTTGGGGTACAAATATCCAAAGGTTTGAAATTACAAATCAGGCTGATTTTTGGTATGTAGGTCCACCTAGGGATGGGCCAAACATCCATACGGTCAGTGTCGCCTAAGAGCGTGACACATAGCTCATGTTGTCAGTGGCGGTGCCAAGGGGGGGCGAGGAGGAACAAGTACCCCCGGATATATATATATATATTCTAAAAAGGAAAAAATCTATATAACAAAACACAGCGGTTGTCTCCCCCTCTTATAGGCTTCATATATCCAAGGGCCTATATCAACCCTTACATAAAATAAATTTAGACGGTTGGATTAATTTAACAGGAAAATTGTCTCCCCTCTTATACCCCTCTTATCGGCTTCACAAAGGATAGCCGAGATCTTATCCCCCAAAAGGGCTATGGATCTCAACCACTCACACCCGATTTTGGAAAATGCTTTGTAGGGTAGTGCCAAGGGCACGGGCCACCCGCTATACATTTATGTAACAAAAAAGAGAAGTCACTTATCCCCCCTCTTATCGGCTTCACAAAGGATGGCCAAGATCTTATCACCCCAAATGGATGGTGGATCTAAACCACTCACACCCAATTTTGGCAAACGCTTTGTCGGAGAGTGCCGTGGGCACGGGCCACCTACTAGTATATAACAAGGTAGAGGCATAAGAATATTTGTTACTCAACGCTGCCCTTTAGTATCAACCACTGCAGGCATCATGTTGAAACACAGTTTAGGAGTGAAATGAGTATTAAAATCAACCACTGACCGCATGGATGTTTAGCCCACACCTTGGTGGAAATACACAACAAAAATCACCCTGATAGGTAATCTTTAGCCATTAGATTTTAATACTTTTTAGGGCATAATTCTAGCTGTTGGATTAAAAAAAAATGGGTACTAAATCCAACAGCTAAAAATTAACAAACAAGCTGATTTTAGTATGAATGTCTACCAAAGGTTCTGCTAAAGTGGTCAGTGGGCCCATATGGGCCCATATGGCAATGGTGAGAGTCTACCTTGTTACATCACAACCCTTCCAAAAATATCCTTTTAACCTAAGCTAAAGGAGGGAGAATTGACCACCATCTCACCAATCTCGTTTGCAGCCTTCCCTCTCAAGGCCTTGGACGCCTGCCCCTACTGAGAAATTTTTTGATCCTGGCGTTTTTTGAATCACGCGTCCAGGCAAGCACAAAAAGTGCCATGTGAAATACTCTCTGAGACCAATAACCTCATGGATGTTTGGCCCATCCCTATGTGGACGTATAGACCAACAATCATCCAGATTAGTTGTTTTAACTGTTAAACTTTAGTCTTTTTCATGGGTTGATTTGGAATCAGGGGATTCGGATTCAATGGCTCTAAATTACCGATCAGGTTGAATTTTGGTCTGTAGGTCCAAATAGGTATGGGCCAAACATCATTATGGTCATTAGTTTAAGAGTATGCCACGTGGTGTTTTTAAGTGGTTCTCGGATGCCTGGTTCAAAAACACCATGATCAAAGTTTATCTCCACCACTGCATATTGTGATCCATTACGGACATCAGTCAGCAAAGTTCTACTCAGAAGTGACAGAACAATCTTGCAGATCAGGTGAACCCAGCTTACCATGCAGATCCTCACCAAGAACGATCTGACAAACCTATAGTGGAATTTTCTGTACATGTTTCAGCTAAGGGTAGGTCCCCTGGTTAAAAAAAAACAAAAGGGCAAAAAAAAGCTTTTTTCGATTTGGGAAAAAGAGGTTTATAGAGTGGGTTGAGGAAGAACTTCCAATGAAAACGTACAAGCAAGATTTGGCTTTAGAAATTCAAGGAGGCCAGTGGGTGCGTGTGAATGTAAGATTTGGATAGGTTACACACATTTTTTAACACTAAATGACACGCAGAGCCAACATGGAGGATTTTGCTTTGGAAGCTGGCTCATGATCTACCGAGTTCGTCAATCTGACCATAGATTAGAGCTACTTTTGATTCAAATCGTTGTCCTAGCTAGTGAAGGAAAAGAGTGATCTTATCACAGATTCCAGAAGTGAAGATAGTTTATTTCGCACAATCGGCAAACATAGCAACGCACAGTCGAGCTCCGTGGGCTTGTATATATCAGAGGAGGCGGCTTTTGGTTGCCTTTTCATACATTTCTTTTGGACATTATGTATATCACTTCTAATGGTTAATATAGCTAACTTACCAAAAACACAAATATAAATGCCAAAGCAACCAGACAAGTAGAGACCAATCAACTAAACTATCTCAATGTAATTTTTTACCTTTTTTAACTTTTCTGTTTTTTCGTTGATGTACTGCATCTTCGTTGATGTACTGCATCGCAGCCATGAAGCCAGATCCCAACTTAACCACCAAAAAGATAAGAATAAAGAAAAAGGCCAAAAAAAAAAAAGGAATTTTTTTCCTACAGGATTACCTTCATTGTACTTCGACCCATCGAACGATAAGTGCACCGGTTTCCTCTTTGACCTTCTTGGTTTTAATCCTGCCTATAAAACAAAAAAAAAATATGTAACGGTCAGACTTCTACTCTTAACAGGTACCAGCATATGCTGCATGGGTGCATCGGTTTGACCTGCAAACTAAGGTCAGATATGTATCAATTTGGACTTTTTTGTTCCCCCCTTTGCATGTGCATGTTCTCACATGGCTACCATGGAGGGGGTAATCAAATGCTTAAAGTCTACAAAGGCAATATCGAGTACACAGTCGGGGTTGGAGCCATTATCTTTGTATAAGACAGTCCAATATTTATTGTGAACAATCTAGAAAAAAAAACTCTATAGCCAATCAGAAGGTTGAGTTTTGACCAAGGAAATCTCTCTGGGACCCTACAAATTGCGGGTTCTATCTTGAAATTGTCATCACCATGTACAATAACATAGATAGTTCCGCATAGTCATTCTGGACGCAATTACGTATAAATATATGTAACACCAGACTCTTAGAGGTGTCCAGATATACTTCATCTTTTTCTTTTTCTATTTCAAAAAAAAAAAACATCCTTGGCAACATTTAAAAAAAATTGTGGACTTCAGGGCTTTTTAGTCTTTTGACTTGCATAAATCATTAGTCTCTAGAACTGCCCCTTGAGTTGTCACGATTTTTAAATTCGCCCCCCAAAGTTTAAGAAGACTGAATCTTCCAAAATTGCCCCTTAATTTGCCAAATTTTCAAAACTGCATTTCTACATTAATCTGCCAAAAATCCATGTTGAGAAGTATATCCTCACCAAAAATCAGTCCTTAACTCATTTACAAGTGAGGTCCATGATCATTTGTCATTTTATTTACTTCACTTTTTACAAGGCTATTACTCCAATGAGTCATGGCTGATTTTTGGTGCATTGAGGAGATCATCCTCACCAAATTATATAATTAAAAAAAAAAAATGGGCCACAAAATGATTACTTGTAGAGGTTTTCCATTGTCTGCTTCAAAAGCACAATATCAGCACCAATCATTTCAGTGGCCTTCTTTCCATTTTGAAAGAAGTGGAGTGTTGGCTGCAGTAAAAGACCGTATTATTATAGAAAGGGGAATGATAAATGTCTGAACAAGAAAAAACTGGGACAAATTCAACTTATATGTAGTGAACCTATGTGGGTTGTCTCAAGCTAATTATACAAGTTGATAATCCAGATTCTCAAAAGCAACAGCAGGCATCCAAATGAAGTGAAGAAATAATAATGAATCAGCTACATGAATGGGAAATGTAGAGTTAGACTAGAAATGGATGGTACATAGCATCTTCTATAATAAGCAAACTCCAGAAAGAGCACTTGTAAAGTTAGTTGTTGTGTTGTTCTGAAAGTTATTAATCCCAATCAATAAAGTTCACGTACACGTGAATGTGGCTACACCGAATTACTTGATTTTCTACTTATAAATAGGGCAGCAACTTGGGCAGGCTCAACCCGAGCCCGACGGGTTGAACCCGACATTAGGGTTGGGTTGGGTTAGTCCTTTTAGAACTTGGGTTGGGCTTGGGCCGGATTTTTGGTAACCTGATCAAATCGGGTTGGGTTAGGGTTGAGGCTTGGCCCAACCCGAGCCCGACTTACAAACTATATATATATAGGGTTAGGATTGGGGGACAACATTTTTGACAACAATTTTGGTGTACCCGTATGGAAGATGAATCAATAGCTGATTTTTAGTGAGGATGATCTCCTCACCGTATAGATCACCCCTACAAAAAATCAGCACATTCTGAAATTTCTAGCCCCATCAAATGTGGTTTTCAAGTTAACGATAAAAATGGACAGTCCATAATTCTTCAACTTGTAAACCGGTCTACGAATATCAGAATGATTTGAATTTGTGCGAGGATGATCTCCTCACCATAGAGACCATCCTCGCCAAAAATTATCCCATTCCAAACCTTCTAATTTATATATTGGGCCGGACCAAGTTTTTGTTGTCAAAAATGTTGTCCCCTGATTCTATATATATTAGTTTTACCGACAAATATCCACACTACATTTTGGCAAATGCAGCAACCCATGGATGTTTGTCCTTAATATAACTACCACCTTTGTGTGATATTACAAAATGTCATTGAAACTACATTTTGGCATTTTATGTGATTGGTGAAAATATCATGTTTTTCTCTAACAATTGTTTGGTTATTTCTTTAGTGACTTTTATCATACATTTGAGTTAATGAACTTTTCCGTTATTATGAAAATATCATGTCTTCTTGCACGAGCTTTGGAAATGAAGTTATGCTATTATTTAATGGTTAGCACAACGGCTATTGTATTGGTTGATAAATTATTTTAATATGAAAAAATTTAACAATATTTCCAACTAATGAAAAAAATTGACCAACCCGACTAACCCGATAGGGTTGGGTCAGGGTTGGAAAATCTAGTAGGCCCGACCTTGGGTTGGGTTAGGGTTGACAGCCTTTAAGGTTGGGTTGGGCAAGGGTTGACCTCCAACCCGACCTAACCTGCCCGAGTTGCAGCCCTACTTATAAAGATAAGCCCAAGGCATAAACCCAATCTATTCTAATGAGATCTGGGCCCTTGAGAAAGGGCAAGGAGAGAATACGACAAAGGTCTGAAAGATCTGTAGTTGTAGAGGTCATTGAATTGATTTCGCCCAAGTTTCTGGGATGATTGAAGCATTATAACTTTTATCTGATTACACAGTTACAGTTTAAAGTGTTTTTGATAGGCAATACAGTTGAGGCCGGACCACAATACCTATGTGGTGACTTGGATCCTCCCAAGACAATACGATTGGATGCACCCGCGGGTTAAGGTGATTTCAACTCCACCACACCTACAGCAATATGGAGGAAACTTGTCTGTGATTGATCCATGACCTCTCAGGAGGAGAGGGTACACACCAACCATCTAAGCTAATCGGTAAGGTGTGATAGTTATAGTTTCAAGTTGACTTAATCATATCATCGAGAGTGTAAGTATGAGCGAGCAACTATCTCATGCATGGCATGCGCACTTGTAAACACAGTACAACTTAACATCTATATTGCATTAGGAGTGGAGTGCATTGATGACATAATGCCATACTAAGAGATGGCCCATGGGTGAAACTTCTATTGTTTTCCCTTTTTAATCTTTGGTTGATAATAGTAGGCAGAAGTATAAATTTGAGTTGTTGGTCGCAGTAGGAGAGTTAAATTTTTTAGTGGGTAGTTTTTATTGGAATGGATTATTAGTTTTTATTATGATGTACCCAAGCTTCCTACAAGCATATGGGCTAAAGATTAAAAACAAGAAAAATAGAAAAATAAGTATAAAAGGAGATTTGCATAGCAAATAACCCTCGAAGATATTGCAGTTAGTGACCCCAACCCTCGGTAGACACTACTGGTTGTCCAAATCAATTGAACAAAACTCAAGGAACAATTCCTTAAATCCAATCACTCAATTCACTACTAATAATCAGAAGCATGTTAGATATGTCCACCTCTATAGCCTCATGGATGAAATGCAAGGTCATTTTGAACTGATAATTGTGATGAAAACACATTGCAATGTTCACAGAGTTTGCAATCTGCTTAAGCACCTTTGCATTTTTTCGAAGGTTCTACTGATGATGGAGAATACAAAGGTTAAGGAGGGTTGTTGGACCGTGGTTCGTGTGGGAGCTAAAAGTTTTATTCTCAGCGAAGTCTGGAAGAAAAACAGAAGAATGTACAGTTTCAGAGAAACCTACTCCACAAGAATGTGCAGTTTCAGAGAAATAGAAGAAAATCAGAGATTGAAATTCTTCCCACCAGCGAAGTGTTACGAATTTCACCCAAGGATAAATCAAATAGCACACAATAACCATCAAAATTCACACGGGAAAATCAAATAGAAGAGCAGTCACACAACCACGAGGACACAAGCGATTTACGTGGTTCGACTGAAACAATGAGGCAATGAAGCGAACATCTTTCTTTAACTATCAAAATTCACATGAGGCAATGAAGAAACAGATGATCAACATACTCGCCATTGGATTTGCACAAGGAGCACTTGTTAAGAATGATCATCCCATTGCTATTCAGATGGTCCACCAGGCCACCGTCAAGATCTTATCGAGAATAATAGTCCAAACGGAAAAAGACACCTTCACCAGGATAAGAGTCCCCCAAACCATAGACACGGGAAACGAACTTTGGCCCGACCTGCTAAGATGGTAGGGTAGGGCTGCAACTCGAGCGGGTTGGGTCGGGTTGGAGGTCAACCCTAGCCCAACCCAACCTTAAAGGCCCTAAGCCAACCCAACCCAAGGTCGGGCCTAGATTTTCCAACCCTAACCCAACCCGTTGGGTTGGGTCGAGTTAGTTGGGTTGGTAAATTTCTTAATTTTTTTTTATTGTTGCAAATATTGTTAAATTTTTTCATATTAAAATAATTTATCGGCCAATACAATAGCCGTTGTACTAACCATTAAATAATAACATAACTTCATTTCCAAAGCTCGTGAAAGAAAACATGATATTTTCATAATAACGGAAAAGTTCATTAACTCAAATGCATGATAAAAGTCACTAAAGAAATAACCAAAAACAATCGTTAGAGAAAAACACGATATTTTCACTATCAACCGATCACATAAAATGTCAAAATGTAGTTTCAATGACATTTTGTAATATCACACAAAGATTGTAGTTATTGAGGACAAACATCCATGGGTTGCTGCATTTGCCAAAATGTAGTGTGGATATTTGTCGGTAAAACTAATATATATATATATATAGTTTGTAAGTCGAGCTCGGGTTGGGTAGGGTTGGGCCAAGCTTCAACCCTAACCCAACCCGATTTGATCGAGTTACCAAAAATCCGGCCCAAGCCCAACCTAAGTTCTAAAAGGGCTAACCCAACCCAACCCAACCCTAATGTCGGGTTCAACCCGTCGGATCGGGTTGAGCCTGCCCAAGTTGCAGCCCTATAAGATGGTCAAAAAAAGAACTAACTGAGAACAAGTCCTTACAATCCCATCTCCAAACCCTTTGATCTGCCTCTAATGAAAAAAGAGGAACGTCACCAATCCTAGACAAGAGAATGCCCAAATTGTCCACCTCCCAATCGTTCGTGTTCCTCCTGAAGTCAAGTCACCCCCTCTCAAACTTCTGCACACTCCTGAATCCTAGCCCCATGGAGATTAGAAATGAAATCTAAAGACGGAAATGTTTCTTTTAAGGGTTCGTCCCCCCGCACCAAATGTCCTCCTAGAAGCTGATCCTATCCCCCTTCCCTACTTTAAACTGGATGCCTTCTCTGAAACGGTCTAGCACCTTCAAAATGCCATTCCAAAGGTTGCACGCAAAGGACTGAGACACTGAAGTCCCCACTCCCCCTTCCAGAGTCTCATCGTACTTGCTCGCAATAACTAGTTGCCACAAACTCTCTTCCTCCTCACCAAACCGCCAAAGCCACTTCCGCCAAAGCCACTTCCTCATTAGAATATCTCTCTAATGAAGCAAAAACCCCAACCACCTTCCTACTTAGGCTTGCAAAGCCTAGCCCACTCCACCAAGTAAAACTTATGGGAAATCCCTCTTCCCGTGCCACAATAAGTCTCTCACAATCTTTTCTAGATCCTTGGCCAAACTAGCCGGGATGGAGAACAAAGAGAGGTAGTAAATAGGAAAATTAGAAAGCATACACTTGATGGCTGTGATCTTGCTTCCTTTCGAGAGATACCTCTTCTTCCACCCTGCTAGCCTCTTGCCAAATCTCTCCACTACCGAATCCCAAATAGACTTAACCTTAAACTTGGCGCCTAACGGAAGTTCGAGATAGGTAATTGGAAGTCTACCAACCTTACAACCCAAACTCCTTGCCAAATCCCTCAAGTCCGGCACCTCACCAACCCCAAACACCTTACTCTTGGCAAGGTTAATACGCAAAGCTAATACCACTTCAAAGCATTTCATAATGCAACAAATATACCTCAACTGAAGATGCGAAGCCTGGGCAAAGATAACCGTGTGGGAAATCACTGGGCCTTGGCTATTCAAAAGAAACTCCTCTGTTAGAGTTCTTAGTTTATTTCCTTTATGTTTATATTTCATAGTTGGGCTTTATGTAGAGTGTTGGGCCCATATGTTCTATTAATGTAAGTGGACCCACACCACTTAAATAACTAGTATATATATCACAATGAGGAGGCCAAACTACTCTAGTTTTGTGACTCTCTCTCTTTCTATCTTCTCTTCTCTTTCTTCTCTCAAACCCTAGGATTTTACTATGAAGTAGGGAAATAAATCTCTTGGTGAGTATTATAGTTCACTCCGAGGTATGTAGGAGGAACTTCAGCAGTATCAGCCCTTGACCACTGATCTGGAGCAATAGAAACGACAGTGAGAAGAATTCTAAGTTGCCTTGTTCTTATTCAACTTGAATCCTAAGTACGGTTCGATTAAAGGGCAAATTTTGGATAGTGAATCTCTTCCAATTGCAGCCAATGCTTTCTCTCGTCTTTAGCGTGCCTCCATTGGGAATGTAACTTCTTCTCCCAAGGAATTTTCCACATTGGTTTCGAGAAGTGTTTCTGAGTCTTCCCGTGGTCGTGGTGGTAGTGAACGTAGTAGTTTTAGAGGTCGTGGTACTCGTGGTTTTGGTTCTTGTGGTGGTCGTGGTGACGGTTAGGGTGGTGAGATGAAGTGTAATTATTGTGGCTACTCTAGACATACAGAGCAATATTGTTGAGATAAGCAGGGGAAGCTCGCTTGGGCCAATCAGGTGTCTGATGAATCTTCTCAGCCACCTACAGACCCACCCTCTCAAGCACCCACTGATGTTGTACCTTCTGAGTAAACTACTCAGCTCAGCTAACTTCTTCAAAAGTTGAATTCATTCACCGCCAGTTCTTCACAGCCTACAACCACTATGGCTAATACAAGTAATTCTGCATGTTTGGCCACCAAGTCTCCTTCCTCCTAAGTCAACGATTAAGGGGTGAGTGCTCATATGTTTGGTATACCCTCCATCTTTTCTAATTTTCAGTCTATTATATCTCATATTGTTTTAGCTGATGGGTCCACTCGTAAAGTTGTGGGGAAATGTAATATTTACCCTACTCCATCTATTTCTTTGTCCTCTACTTTGCTTGTTCTTGACTTTCCATTTAATTTGTTAATTGCTAGTCAACTCACTAAATCCTTACAGTGCTCAGTAACTTTCTCTCCTACTTTCCGTGTTTTTTTAGGATCTCAAGACGAAGAAAGTGATTAGTTTGGGGCATGAAAATGATGGTTTATATTACCTGGATCGTGGTGCACCCTGCATTTGCGATACGTGCAACCGTGTCCCCACTTCAGTGGCATTTTCGTTTGGGTCATCTTTCATTATTATCTAATTTACATCGTGTTGTACCTAAGTAGAGTCCAGCGTCTATTTTAGAATGTGAAGCTTGTCAGTTAGGCAAGCATCACCGTAGTTCTTTTCCATGTCGTATTGAGAGCCGTAAGTCTAGTTTATCTAATTTTGGGGTCCTTCAAGAATAAAAAGTTTATCTGGTTTCATTATTTTGTTGTGTTTGTTGATGATTATTCTAGAATGGCATTGCTATTTTTGTTGAAAGATCGCTCCAATTTATCCTGTGTTTTTACCATGTGTTATAATGAGATATCTATTCAGTTTGGCAGTATATTAAAATAATTCATTTTGATAATGCTCTTGAATACATGCAAGCCTCTATCCAGACCTTTTGTTTTAATCGAGGCATGATCCATCAGACTTCTTGTGCTCGTACCTCCCAACCAGATGGTGTTGTGGAGCGTAAGCACCGTCATCTGTTGGATATTGTTCGTACCCTTATGTTTCATAGGCATGTCCCGAAGCCTTAATTGGGGTGTTGTGGAGCGTAAGCACTGTCTACCACCTTATTAACAGTATGCCGTCGTTAGTTCTAAATGGTTGTTCTCCTTTCTCCTTGTTATACTATGTCAATCCCTTTAATGTGCCTTCTCATGTGTTTGGCTATGTCCTTTGTTCATGTACTTGGTCCTGGTCATGACAAACTTTCTCCTCGATTTGTTAAGTGTATCTTTTTGGGCTACTCTCACACTCAAAGGGTACCGTTGTTATTTTCCTACGTCTTGTCGTTATTATGTCAGTGTTGATATCACATTTTCTAAGTCTACTCCTTTTTTTCGTCTCTTGTAGAGTCCTATGATTCGGATCTTGTGTCTCTTCGTCAGGGGAGTTTACTAATTCATTACCTACTGCGATCCACAGCCCGACCTAAGTGATTATAATGGAGGTAATAGAAACATTTAGATAGGCATAGGACTACCACTAGATTGTTCACTGTACTAGCCCACCTGGATATAACACAATCGATCTTATAAACGTAACTTCATCGAATGTAACCTGAAGCATGAAGGGAACTATAACATCTTGACAACAGGGTGAGATGAAATATATCTCCTATGATCATATATTGTATTCCTAAAAATACAAGCAAACACCTTGAAAGAGACCTGTAGTTTGGAAATATGAATGTGAACGTAGCAACATGACCAGAGATGAGCATTAAAAAAGTATTAATATAGATCGACTAAAATAATAGATATAAACTTCATTTCACTGTTGATACAATACAAATGAAAAGAATAAAAATCAATATATTCTGTAAATAAGTTAGGGTCGAGTTGTTTTACCACAGAATAAATCTTTAAATTGCTTAATGTCTTTTGAAGCCCTTCCTGCAAACAGATTATATATAATAAGTTCCACGTGAATTACTAAATACAAGATCAATCATAATGCAGATAAAAAATTCCCCCATTTAGAAAGGCATGTCCATATCTTATGAAATAAATGCAACAAAAATGGCAAACATTACCATCAACAACTAATGAATAATTTTAAGTAACAGATTTAACTAATAAGTTCATTCTGCTTTATCGGGTAATTTCGTAAGTTTTTCATTTGGCTCACTGAATCAAGCCATGCACACTTACATATTAGATGTTCTTTTTCCACCAAATGATCAACTTAGAAGCATATATAGTGAGCAATATGCCAAGTCGGGAATAATGCAAGCTGTTATTAATGATGTGTATGGGAAATTTTGGTATTTTCAGGAGTTTGCATGCAATACAATTATATCATATCGTACCAGTAATTGTGTGATTCTTGTAACATCTTTACCTGATTAATAAGACTAAGTAGGAGTGCACAGAAAAGTTTTTTTCCTTTTTGGTAACAGGAAAGCAAAAAAGCTGCTTTTTGTCAAGGAAAAATGAGATCGACTAGTTTCAATAGCAATGCGAACAAAAAAAATAAGAGAAAGCAATCACATGCACAAAACACGGGCAATAAAGATTTATGTGCTTCACCTACATCCACAGGCTATGGTGATAGAGAGCTTTCACCACATGCAAATTGGACACAGTATAAAATAAGCCTGTAACAATAGCTTATATAGGTTCCCAAACCCTAATACCGAAACAACAAGGAAAACCCAATACAGAAGTTCACCTAAATAAAAAGTTGTGCAGTTTCAAATTACAGAAACACCATTATAACACCCACAAAATTCAGGTGGCACTGCCTCCATATCATCGTTAACAGTAATAGAAATAGATCACAAGTCATCAAATCCACATATAACACATTTTTCTTCTCTACGTTATGGGATTTTGACATCTTAGAATCCTTACTATATCTCCGACTTCGAGAATATAAATTATAGTACTATGCCTTCTTGACACCGCCCATTTCTAATAAAGCAAAATTAATTATGGATTGAATGGCTAAATTGGAATTGGAATGAATAGCCTTCAAGAGAAATATAACTCCTTAGTCCATACTCAATTGTGTTGTTTCAGTTCTATATCCTATTTTCCTCTTTTCTTTGTTTTATTCTTTCCTTTTTCATTTGTGTGTGCACATAGGTAGGTGGGTGGGTGGAGGACTGCTGTAAGCCATGATGCTAGGTTGCTAAACAGTAAAACCACATCAACTAGTTGGATATCAGCTCATATATAGCAATTGAAACCATTAGTATGTCACTGCGACAATGTTTTGGAACCGTCAACCAAACAACAAAAATATCAGAAGTTATTAGTTCAAATATAAAAGCAAGTGGGTCTCACAATTCAAGACAGTGAAATTGTGTTTTCCGTGTTCAAACCTTTTATTTCATCCAAACAACATCTCAAAAAAAGGTTTCAATGTTCAGCTAAGACCATCTAGACTCTACAAAAAACGACAAAGAACTAAATAAACTAAAGACCAAATGTCTCAATAGTGCAAACCCTTCTTACCTGATCAATATCAATCTTATAAGTGGTGACACAAGGGTATTTCTTGCTCAACTCTTCGATGATAGGAGATAGTAACTTACCTACAAAAGATGAACAGAACATTTATTAAAACGAAACAAGACCCAACTTCGATTCACTGAAAGATACATGAATTTCACATTAATATAGCTCAATGTTTTGAGTCTTACAGGGCCCACACCATACTGCAGTAAAGTAGAAAATTGCAGGCAAGCAGTCATCTACAGCAAAAATTCCAACCAACAAAGGTATAAGTAACAAGAATTTCTGAGTAAATCAAACTGAATAGCGACGATGGCGCACAAAATTTACCTTGAACCTTGTTAAGTGAATTGTTGAACTCTTCGTCAGACTTAATAACAACAATGTTGGAGGGATCTGAAATTACTTTAGCGGCTTAATTCGTTAAATAAAAAGAAGAGTAATTGAAGTTTCTCAGCTTTACGATCGAAATAACTCCTTTAAAAAATTACATATTCAATCAAGAACAACCCAAAGAACAATTTTTTTATGGAAAGAAAGGATTTTTTTTTTTTTTCAATAAAAATGACGATTCAAACATGCCCTAAATATTTAAAAATGAGAGACAGAACACATACTTACTTGTAGATGATGAACAAAAGGATCGGGATGGGAAGAAGAAGAGCAGCGAATTAAAGGAAGAGAAGGATTTGGATTGGGGAGGTAATGGAGGGAAGATTGTGGGAGAAGTTAGGGTTTTGACGGAAGAATGATGAAAAGAGGGTTTTGAAGATATGAAGAGTTTGTCACGAAGGAGAAAAGAAGGCCGAAGAAGAGAATTTCTTGCCATTGTTTCTTTTGTTTTTCTTCCGTTTGTGGAGGGTTTTGGTCCTTAAAATGGAGAGAGTGAACAAGTGCGACATCTGGTCGGGGCGGGTCGGGGCGGGTCGGTGTAGTTTGACAGTTATTACCCTGGACAAATAGATGGAGCCCGAACCAGCCAAAATTGATCAGACCAGCGAACAATCGAGTATCCAACCTGATTATTAATCGGGCCCAATAGCCCATGGATAAAAGTCTCGGTATAAGGACCGGATTTGTGGGCCGATCCCAATCCAAATCGGCCTGATCTAGCTCGGCATCGGGTCGTTCGAGACGATGTGAGGCCCCTTAAGCAAACAGTACATCTCAAATGAGACAACCTACGATCGAATGGATCAGAGCCTCCTGATCTCAATCCGGATCGCAAAATGCAAAGCAGGCTTGGCCGAGACTTCGAACAATGATAGTCCTATGCAAAGCAGGCTTAAAATATCTTTCTGTCTCGTATCTCGGTAAGCCGAAGGGATGAGATAATGGAATCAGTTTTAGTACTTAGCTTTTGGCACGAGACAATACATTCTCTTGTATATCCATCGTCTTAGTACCCTACCAGAACAAGATGTCTTGGCCGAGACAACGACATTTTGAACAATGAGGTTTTTCATTCAAGGGTAGAGAAATGAATAAATCGGCTATTCCATTCAAATTTTTAATTCGATAGAGTGGTACACAAAATTGAGACATAAAAATTAATACATGAATTTAAAATACTAAAAATCATTTTTGAGGATATGAATGAAAAGTACAACAGCTCTTCTATTATGCATGGTTTAAAAAACGGTCGTTATAATGGATTCGACCTCCCCCATTATGTTATGTACCTGTTAAAATGCCCAGAAAATAACAGAACGACCATTAATTTTTGAAAAATTTTGTGAAAAAGGCCATTATTTCTGTTTTTCAAATTTAAAAATTTGAATTCCAGCGCCATTTTTCATTTTTTCAGTAGTTTTTGTTATTTTCTGTTATTTCTCATTTTTGCCCCTTAGCGGTGCAATTCGTTATAACGGCCGTTATAATGGAAAAAAAACGGTAACTCGAAGCAGTTTTTCATTTCCATTGACTGACCAATTAGATTATTTAACGAGGTTCTGAAACCATTGTCTTTTAAATGGTCGACATTGCTGCACAGAGATGCCCTCTTAGGGCCCTCTCCCTCTATTTGAACTTCTCCCTACCTGTAAACCAAACAGCAGATAAGCTCTTAGCGTGGAATTGGTTTACAGAGCTACTGGGGTTAGGGCCTTCTTCCTCTCCCTTCCTTGCCAAGAAGAGTGTCGTAATGTTTTAATTTCAAAGAGTAATAGATAGTAAACCAATAAGCCAACGCTCCTAATACGGTGTAGCGAGTAGCATCATGTGCGCGTGCACACTTGCAGTTGATCACATTGCCAATCGGATACATGAGCGTGGGTACCAAGATACTCAATATATCCTCAATTTGTTTGAAATTTGTGAATTTCTTACACATCCAAAAATAACAAATAATTTAATTAATTCGTTTAAAAATGAATCTGGCTTAGAGTCGCATTATAAGCTTCTTGAATATAGTCGCAGCCTCCCCGAATGTGCAAGGTATGTGACTAACCTATCCCCGAGATTAAGCTAAACCTGAACTCGATCCAGTCGCCAGTAGCACTTGCGCTAACGAACTTAATCAGTCAGCCTGAAATTTTGGCCCATGGCCAGGCCCGAAACCAGCCCAAAATGGGTCAACCCGGCCCGACTCAAGATTGGCTAGATCATCTTGATATTTTAATTGTTTTTCTATTTGTTTTAATTGACCGGACTCTTCTGGCCTGGCCTGGCCCGTCCCCCAGAATCTATATCGTGGCGGACTCCGACACGAGTACTTCGCCTGTTTATAAGAATCCATGCAACGTAGACTGTAGTCACACATCATATCAGTGTCAGACATTGAAAAATGTGTCCATCTCATTGTAAAATGGTCATGGCGAGTAAACCTTCACTCAGACCATGCTGTGAGCGATCACAGCCCACAATACGAGCCACGACGCACATTCTTAGTGGACGCTGACCATATGGATGTTTGGCCAATCACTAGGTGGACCTACAAACCAAAAATAAACCTGATCAGTGATTTTTTTTTCTAAGCATTGGATTGAAGTTATTTTCATGGGTTGATTTTAACCATAGAAATTTGAGCATTATTTGGGAGCAAAGATCCGAAGGTTGTAAATAACTAATCAGGCTGATTTTTGGTTTGCAGGGCCACCGAGGGACTGGCCAAACATCCATACGGTCAGTGCCCTCTAATAGTGTAACATGTGGCACATATTGTGGGCTGTGATAGGCTTCACGAAAGGTTTAATCGTCATTGGCCAATATATTTGTTTGCAAGTGAATTCCTAGTTTTTTACACGAGATCCTAGCATTGGATTTCCTTCAAAAAAAAAAAAAAGCATTCAATATCCCAGATACATCCAACTTCTCCGGGCTTATGCATACCATATTTTCGTAAGTGGCAGCTGATGCATCGTCGTCCACAACTCGATTGCACCTGGACCTAGCATTGAAATTAAAAGTATCAACCATTGACAATGAATCATACGAAGAGTTGGAATGTCCATCAACTGCTCTGGGCATCGAAGCTGAAGAAGTTAATTTCCACGGCGCACATACACATCAGGCTTCTTCTCGTGGAAAAAAAATTCCCTAGAAGTCTCCGCAGGATCTTCTTCTGTTGTCTTAGAGCTCTGTTCCTACTGCTGCTTGAATGAGTAAGATCTTGAGAAGGAACAGAACCAAGTTGTAATAGAGCTGTTGTGAACCATGTTGAACGTTCACTTGAAACCGTTAGCTACCTTTCTGCTTCTGAAAGAAGCTTTAAAGCTTGCTTCAGTCACTGATAAAGAGATTGTAGCATGGGGGTATTATGGTCAAATCAGCCATATTCTTGCATTCCAAATCTGATCATAATCAATGGATGATATTACACAAAATTTCTGTATAACAACCCAATACAGAGCATCCAGACCAATGAAACACAGAAAGGATCGTCCTTAAAACACTGTCCATAATTGCCCTTCAATCCAAAAGATAAACTGCAAAACCCCACCAGAGTATACTGTAAAGCTACTAAAGAACAAAACCCTATAACAGTACTATCTTAAAACTACTAACAATATCAATAAAAAGCTACATCATTTAGTTTTTCAGTGAAGTGCTAGTATCCTAAGTGAGACCCATCAAATGTTGGGTATTGACACCCTGCATGTAAGCTACGCGACTGATACTGTGCCATTAGACAGTCATTCCCATCTATAATATTCAAACTATAGATCTAACCTACTTTTGTTATTTGAAAGCTAGCTGTATTAAAGAAATAGCATGATAAGATATATGCATGCAGTACTTACAACTTCAAAATGAACTGCCACATTTTGAATCAAACAAGTGGTAAGTTCCAGCAATGATATTATCCATAATAAGGTCTGCTAATTGAGACATCAATGCCATTGGACCAACCCCAGAATCTATCAACTCTCTGGCTCTCTTCAATGTTTCTGCAGTGTCTGATGACATGGCTAACTCAAGAGATCAAGTAATTTCTCATCTGAAACAACCTCCACCTATGGAGAAGAAAGTAACAAACTATGTGAACAAGTCTGACGACCTAAGCCCCTCAAAAGAACAACAGGATCTCTGTAGCATGAACAATTAAGGAAGTGAAACAGATCATGTGGATGGACTATGGGAGAGCAAACTTACAAATTCATTTACTAGTGAACTGATCGTTCTTCCCAGCTAACTCAACTGGTCTAACATAGTTTCCACATCCTAAAGCGAACCATCTGCATTCAAAGCAATCACATTTAGAGCATCTAATGCAACATCCAGGTTCTCGTCAGCAGAAAGTTTCTTCAACCTGGTTACAATATCAGCATCTTTGATTTTGTTGAAGAGGTATTACTGACACTGGGATAGTACTGTACAGGGCAAGTTGTTATGAATACGAAGATGATGCACAGTGGCGGTTCCTCAAACTTCAGAAAAGCAGACCATGTTTTGGAGGGTAACAAGTGGCACTCATCAATAATAAAGACTTTGTAACGTGTAAAAAAAATGATGGGGGTGCCGTGGACAGGCTTTTCAACAGGTAACTCACTCTATCAACTCCTTTCTTATTGGTAGCATCCACTTCTCTCATATACATGCTCTTACCAGAAGAGATGAAATCAGTGCATTCCCTGCAGAACCCACATGGCTTTGTTTCTTCGGTAGCCAGACAATTCAAAGCAGTAGTGAATAATCTTGCTGTTGATGTTTTCCCCATTCACGGGGGCCTAGGAAAAGATAGACAGGAGCAACCTTTCCCCTTGAAATGGCATTTATTAGTGATTATACCACTATATTCTGCCCGGTGAGTTCATCAAAGAACCTCAACCTATATTTCCGGCTCAACTCCAAATATGGTCTGGTGTCCTTTCCTAGGCTCCTCCTAGTAGAGCTACTAGTCCTCAACCTTCTTGGCTTCTGCAGCTTAACGACCATCTCCTTCCATCCAACCGGCTCAAAGCCTCTAGGTTGAGATCCCCAAAGTAAGTTGAAAGCTCGTCATCACTTTGTCCAGTGTCCATAGATGACCCTCCTCTACCATCAGTACAATTTGTCAACAATGGCAGACCTTGGAAAGATTTTGAAACAAGTTTCCACTTGTTGGATCCTGATGATCGACGTCTATGATACAATGTCTGGCTTCCAAATAAGATACTAATTTCTTTTCTCCTTGTAAGGTAAATTAGGGTTCTGAGATGGGAAGAGGAAGGAGATGAATAGAGAGAGAGAAGAGGAAGTCGAACTAGTGTCTTAAACTTACACTAGTCGACCCTCACAATTATCATATATTTACTAATGTTGTAATAAAGGTAAAAGTACAGAAATATCCATGTGTTACATTACACTACCCCTCAAGCTGGAACTTTGAATATAACAAATCAGTCCTTGTGCGACTCAATGCCTTGGTAAATAAATCAGCTAATTGGTGTTCTGACTTTCACGTAGGAGTAGAAATGCCACCATTTTCAACTTTCTCCCTAATGAAATGGCAATCGATTTCAATGTGCTTGGTACGTTCATGAATAACAAAATTATAAGCAATATGGACAGCCGCTTGATTATCAAAAAACAGAGGAATAGGGAGATCAACTGCAAAATATATCTCTTGGAGAAGATTCTTCAACCATGTCAACTCACAAGTATTGTGAGCCACAGCTCGATACTAAGCTGTTGCGCTAGACCAAGCCACCATACTCTATTTTTTACTCTACCTCGACTCAAGGTTCCCACCAAGGAATGTGCAATATCTAGTAGTAACTATACTATCACATGATGAGCTAGCTCAATCAACATTTGCATATTCAACACGTACATGACCAGGCGTTGGTATAACAAACTACAGCCAGAGCTCCCTTAAGATATCTCAGAATACAAATCACAGCCTCCCAATATAGGATCCAAGGCTCTTGCATAAATTGACTTATCAAACTAACAATGAAAGAAATAGTTGGTCTACTGATAATGAAGTACTTAAGCTTGCCGACCTAGTCTCCGATACCTTCCAAGATTATTAAACAATTCTCCCTAATTAACAATAAGCTTCACATTAGGATCCATTGGAGTGCTTACTAGTTTAGTTCCCACTTCCCAGTAAACCAGTCTCCTCAAGTAAATCCAAAGCATACTTTCGTTGAGACAAATTAATTCTGAACTTTGACCGCGCAACTTCAATATCTAGAAAATACTTTAGCTGTCCAAAGTCTTTAGTGTGAAAGTGTACATGAAGAAGCTACTTCAAATTCTCTATACCTTTGACGTCATTACTTGTAATCATGATGCCATCAACGTGGACAACCAAAACAACCTTCTCAGCTTCAAAACACCGATAGAATACAGAGTGGTCTAATTAGCAACTCTCAAACCAAACTAGAGTACAACTTCACTGACCTGTCAAACCAAGCTCGGGGCATTGTTTCAACCCATAAATAGCCTTCCGTAATCTCCACACCTTGGAAGACACCTCCTGAGCAACAAATTCGGGTGGTTGCTTCATATAACCCCATCGTCCAATGTACCATGAAGGAACACATTTTTATGTCTAATTGGTACAGGAGCCACTGCGCATTAGCAGCAAGAAGATATTTTAGCCACTGGAGAAAATGTCTTAGTATAGTCAATGCCATAGGTTTGAGTATAACCTTCGGCAACAAGACGAGCCTTATGCCTATCCACAGATCCATCAATATGTTTGATGGTATACACCCAACAAGAACCCACAACTTGCTTACTAGGAGGGAGAGAGGGAATGTCCCAAATACCATTGTGATGAAGAGCATCCATTTCATCCTGCATTGCTTTCCTCCAATCAAAATGTGAAATAGCAACTTGAAGATTAGTAAGAACTGACATAAAAGAAATAAAGGTGACGTATGAAAAGAATGAGACCAATAGGAGAAACAAAATCAGAAGTAGGATGCAAACATGCTTATCTTTATGAAGGGCAATGGGAAAGTATGTAGAGAGAGACAAATCTATAGACGTAGAAGAAAATGGAGGCACAAGAACAATTGACAATTTAGAGGCAACGACTGGTGGATGTATGGGATGGCGCCATCGAAACATAGATTCGCAAATCAGAATTAAAACGAGTAGAACTAGAAGTAGGATGTAGAGCCAGATGTATCGAAAGGAAGTGGACCAATTAGAGGAAGAGGTATAGAAAACATCTTATCATCCACATCATGGCTCTCATCTAAAAGGAAACGAACAAACTCAAAAAATGTGACATCAACACACACTAATTATCGACAAAGAGGACTATAACACCGATATCTTTATGGGGTTCAAGAGTATCCCAAAAAGACACTTGATAAAAGAGGATTAAGGTTATCCCATCTTGGACCTAAACAATGAACAAAATGCACAATTAAAACTACGAGAGGGAAGAGAGAATAGGGAAATCTGGAAACAAAACTGAGAATGGAGCCTTCCTATTGAGAATTGGCGAAGGCATCTAGTTAATGAGATCACAAGTGAGGACAATATCATTCCAATATATTTTGGATATTTTCCTCTAGAAATACAAGGAACGGGCAACTTCTAACACATGAAGATAATTCACCCCATTTTGTTGAGGTGTACCAATAGAAGAGGTCTGATGTAACATACCATGAGCCAAAATAATCCTGAAACATTGTAGAAGTATATTCTTTGGCATTATCAAAATGAGAAACATGGATAGAGATACCAAATTGAGTTTGCACTTCATATAAAACAATTTAAAATTTGAGAACTCAGATCTATGTTTCATTAAGTAAATCCATGTCATTTGAGAGTAGTCATTCACAAAACTAACAAAGGACTTAAAACCATTGTATAAAGGTATCCTAGTCGGACACCAAACATCAGAATGAACAACTGAAAAAGGACTAGAAACACAACTATCAAGCCTAGATAGAGAAAGACATGATGATGCTTACTAAGTTGACACGACTCACAATCTAAATAATGTAATTGACTTAAAGTAGGAACTAAAATCTTTAAACTATGTAGCAATGGATGACCGAGGCAACAATGTCATTGGTGATGAGAAAGTGTGGGCTGAAAAGAAATTCGAAGGACTACAACCACTGTCGATATAATAAAGACCATCCGTCTTCATGCCCTCCACCAATCCTCTTCTACGTCCTTAGATCCGAAAAAACACAAAGGAAAGATAGAAGGTAACAAAACCATTAGGATATTTGGTGAGTTTACCCAAGATATTAAGTTAAAAGAAATTTTAGGTTCATATAAGATAGAAGATAATGAAAGAGAGGAATGAGAATGTGCAATACCAATACCAAACACTTTAAATATAGTGTCATCGGTAAGAGTGACACACTGAGTGGAGTTAGATGGACTAAGGGAAGAAAGCACACACGGGGTGCCAACCATATGGTCTGAGGCACCAAAATCAATAATCCATGGAGAACTAGTAGAAACAACAAAAGATATACCTGACTAAACCATAGGGGCAGTAGAGCTAGAGGAAACAACGATTGTTGGCTGGAGGAAGCAACGAATTGTTGGGCTTTTATCAACTTGGCATATTCCTCCCGAAAATAGAAATAGCAGCAAACGTGGCGGGCGATGGAGGAGTTGTATAGCCCAAAGTATCAGCCTTAACACTTACAGCAAAAGCCTAATTGGCCCATGCCAATGTCCCATGAAGATTCCAACACGTATTGGAGGTGTAACCACGACCACAATGAGTACACTAACGAGTACCACGTCCTCTACTATTGTCTCCCCCCCCCCCCCCCTGAGTCTCTACCAGTTCCACGACCTCTACTACTTGTCCGACCACCATAACTGGTAAAGGTGTGGAAAATTACCCGAAGCTACGAGGGTAGAAGTATTAATTGTTGTGGCACTAGTGGCAGAGGGAAAACCCACTAAAGGCGAGAGTAAACTTCTTTCAACGATGGGAGCTCTTTGCTACCAAGGACTTGAGCTCACACAAACTCAAATTCAGCCTTTAGGCCAGAAAGAAACTTCGTAACTTGATACTCTTCTCATTGTCTTCGTTGGATCTCGAATCAATAATAATAGGCTAATATACGTTCAGCTCATCAATTATTCCTGCATGCAGGCACAATATTTACCAAGACATTAATCACCATGCTACAGAGTAAAAAATTCCTGAAACAGTCGATCAGTCCTGTAAAATTCTTCTCACCTAAATACATATCCCAAACTGTCTCTAATATTTCTTTTGCTGTTTTCAAAAATATCACATTTACACTTATTTGTGGATCCATACTGTTCTACAACCAAGTCATGATTTGAGCATTTTCTCGAGTTCACTCTTCATAATTATTGGTCTCCCCCGGAGGCTGGTATGTAGTCAAATAACTGAGTTTCCCTCTAATTGTGAGTAAAACTTATATAGATTTAGAACAAGATATATAATTACTCCCACTGAGTTTAATGGAAGTCATATGAGACAAGTATCTTAGAAGAAGACAACAGACTGGGTTTAAATAACCAGCAGATCACAAACATTTATACTCGGTCCAAAAAACCTGTGATTCTCCCTAGATACATGCGATATACTCTAGAGCCCGGGATAGAATCTGAACAGCTGTGATTTTCTCTAGAGAACCCAAAAGAGAAATCTGAACACCTGCGATTTGTTCTGGAAGCCCATAATAGAAATTGATACATGCGATTTACTCAAGATGACCTCAGGAAACATGTTATACCAGTCCCGAAAAAACGTGTCATACCAACTCGAGGAACGTGTTACAAGGACCTTGAGACTTTGAAAAAGTGTCAACAAATTACAAAAACCTGCAATTTACCTTGGAGACAAAATACACCATGCTATAATAACTTTTCATCTGCGACATACACACATAGAGGCAAGGTTATCCCTTCAAATCTACATGAATGATCTCTTACACATCCACACATAGTATATGTGGGAAACACCACAAAAGGGAAAGAAATAAGATGGGAAAACCTAGGATTTCACAACCAAAACCTAGGCTATTATTTCTCACCACAAAGAAGGAAAGAAAGTGAAGAAGAGTAACACCCTGTGTTACATTAACACTCCTCAAAGTATCAGAAAGTGAAGAAGAATTAACAACCTCTGCAACCCATATGCTTTGTTGTCCTCTTTAACCAATAGCAAGGAATTCTGCATACTTGGCGGCTTGGCAGATCCAAATGGTCTACTTCATCCCCATCAAAGGAAGCAGTAGTGCCACCCCAAGACCCAACAGCACTGGGGTTCCGGTTTCCATATCTATTGTAGGAACTGGTCAATGCGGAGGTATAAGAATAAGCAGAGTCCTCTCTTTAGGTACTTCTCAAGAGTTTGGATGAGTGGGATCAATTTTCACATCTGGGAGGCAATAGCGATTATAAGTTATTTGTCAAAATCCATTAATCCTCAAGAGTTGCAGTACTCCGTGTTGTCAGATTGCTCAACTGCAACTGAGGTAATTGATCCTACAGAGCTGGATGGAAGATCTAAAAGTTTCGAATTTGCAGATATTCTGACATGTTGTCTTGAAGCAGCAGAGCAATTTTTCAACTTAGCAGTAGTTCTCTTCACAGGTTTGCCTCTCCGACTCTGAAGACCATTATAGGATCTTGGAGACATGTGTCGCTCTTAGAATCTACCTTTTGGATATCAGTTAAGCTATTCTCAGGACTCCCCAGTACTGATCCTTCTTTCCCATATTTGTCCCCATCTAATTTTGTCCCATATGTAACTTGATTTGCCAGATTGATGCTCCCAATTGTAGAGGAACACATTTTTCCAGTTGTGTGATTTGCTCAAGTTCAGAATACCACCAGTGTGATTTGCTCAAGTGGAGTTATCTATGGTTCCATTTCCATAGTTTCAACTAGAAGCAGTAATACTGATCTAGAACTCAAAGGTAACCTTCAGTTTCAGGGTCACGGACAAATCGTGCAGCTTTCAAAGAGCAGTAAGTTCCTTCTTCCAGTGAAGCTCACTTGGATCAACATGGAAATCTGACATGGCCATCTGACATTTTCTCCTGTAGTTTAAACACAGTAAAAAAAACCCAGCAAATGTAGTGAAGACAGCTTGCAGAGCACCATGCAAATATAGTGAAGACAACATACAGAGACCAAACTTTAGCTCCATATCCCCATTTGAATATAGATACACACAAATAAACCAGAGAGAAATCCATTGAACTATTTTAAAACTTGCCCTTTGTCTAACCTCGAAACCCAATTTTGGATTCTACAATGCCATAAAAACCTTGAACTGATGATGTAAATATACAAAGTCTGATCTTCATTAAAGAGAGAAACAACCATACATTAACACATTACTGAGATACATGATAACCAATTAAACAACAACATAAGAAAAGAGGCACAGTTAGCATAACAACTGATTTCTGCTGCTGTTGGACTCTGAACATGTTCCATTTCTGGTTTCTGATTAAATGCAGGTACACATACCTTATGCCTGTAAGCTGCTCTTCCAAGAGCTCTCAGCCATGGCTATTGCTCCAAGGATATTTACAAAGGAAGTGAAACCATCCAAAGATCAAAAGAAGAAAGGAGCCTGAAAGACAGCATTCAAAACTTGGCCTTTTGCTTCTGTACCTTGTATTCATTAGTAAAGCCATCCATCCTGTTATTTGAGAATCATATAGGGGATTACCAAGCTCCTCTAGGGTCGAAGGCTGAGAGAATGAAGTCGATGACATGTTGATGCATGATAATATGGTTTTTTCCTTCCATGAATGAAAAAGAAAGAATGAGAATCATCGTTCAAAAAAGTTTCTATGAATGTATTACACTCGATTAAATGCATGTCAAATATGACAACAAGATTATTAAAATTGCCTTGTTTAGCAAATTCTTATAATCAAATCAACTAGACGGTGAGTTCCATGATTTGATAACCTATGGAATCCTTTTTACCATCATTTTCTGATCTGACGAATAAGGAGATGGCTTTCTAGAGTTACACCCCAAAAGGGGCCCGTGCAGCCTGCATGTAGGAGGTGGCTCGCCCAAAGGGGCCCGTGCATTTTGCCACCTTAGCATCTCCCCATGTCGTAAGTTTCAGAATAGCACCACAGATGGAACCTTTTTTCCTTTGCCTTTTTATTAGTAAAAGTTTTAGAATTCAATGGCTGCAATTCATTAGGGAAAAACAAAAAATACGGTTGTGCATCGGCATAACAGGACAAGGACTCTATCTCCATAGCCAATCCAGAGGGTCGCCTATCAGTTGGATTGATGGTCTGAATTGACACGCCAGTCCACATTTAAATTAAAAAATAAAAATAATGACTATAAGAGTTCTGGAGTGTGCTCCGAAAAACAATACCCCCTATTAAGAAACTTGGTGCATGCAAATATAACAAACCAACACTACCACCATCGTCATCATCAACATCTACGCCTTAATCCCAGGTATCTGGGGCTGGTAACGTGAATCCTATTTTGCCAATTCAACTATTAAGAATATGCAAATACAAGAAGTCACTGATATTTGAAGGAAAACACACAAAAATCATGCACCACCAGGCTATGACGAAGTTGCTTTGACTACTGAACCATGCCTGTCCGTGGGAACAAATTCGATGATCGGGCGGAGGGCAGCAAGAAGCATTCACGAAGGCTAGATTGTAGCGCAAAAATGCTCCATCACCATTAGCTTCAAAGAGGATTAACGCTAGTTAAAATTGTATACGATAATAGTATAGAGAGATACAAAAATGAAGCAGTTCAAAGAACAAGACTATTTTCATACACAATCATGCACGGCGCTTGCTCAAACGCCAAGAGTTCGGCTCATGATATCTGTCATAAAGCGGTTCAATCCTTTCTTGTCGCTTGCGCTTGCTCATTTTTGTGGGATCTGCAACCTTAAAGAATCTCGGGGCCAGTTCAACCAGCCATTTTGGGTCAATAACCGTAACCTCACGCATGTACTCCTTTGTAGTCATAACAAGCTCATTGTAAATCACCCAGTCTGGCTGTCTCTGGAAAAGAGCACTGCTCGGATGAATATAAACTGGCTGGTTCTCAACCAAGGTTCTATAACCCTCCTGTGGATCCTTTCTGGCTCCATGGAAGAAGAATCCTGCTGCAATTGCTTTTCTTATCTTTGTGAAATTCTTCCCAGCACTCACAACATCCAATTTATACCTGAAAAGGCAGCATTAGTCCGGACTTTGAATATAATTCAAAATTATAAGAGGCAGTATTTTTGTTATATTTTTTTATTGGTTTATGTATGAAGAAGGGTTTGGCATAACAAGGTTGCCTATCCCAAATCAGAATGCAAGGATCTCTTGACATCAATTTGCTCAGTCTGCCATGCTTTATAGCAGTAAAAAAGTTAATGATAAATTTGTGGCATGTACTAACGATGGTTCACTGAGATAAGAAATTGATGTGACGGGGTTGAGTTTTATTGAAATTGGTCACCTTCACAATTCTCGCAGCATTTTTCGGTAATTCAAAAAACATTGGAACATATATCATCTTAGACGTTAAGTATTTCATGACGAGTGAACGCATGTATCCATCTTCAACTCCAGTCCATTAAAGGGGCAATAATACTAGGTACACCACTAAAAGTCACAGGTGGAAGATTAAACCCAAGACTTTGAAGATGGGTTAACGATAGCACCAATGTATGAATGATGAACAAAACACCAACAGGCAAATTTTCGTTAGTAGTATTGCATCATGCTGGATACCATGGCCATAACAGTCATTTTTATTTTTTGATAAGTAAACAGTCATTTGAGTTCTAACTTTTGATCAAGCACAACGTTTTAAGATAAAACCGGGATAATATGACCATATCATCATCAAGTAACAGAAAAGGCAAAGAGACCTCTTCGATAATTGGGCTGTTGCCAGAAAAACCCAGTCTCCAAGAAATTTACTAGTGGGTTTTTCTTTAGAAAGGCTGAAAACTATAGTAATTTATCTATCCTAAATCGAAGGTCAGAAAGGGCAGTATCATAGTGATACGTGCCCGATGCATCATCCAAAAGAAAAAATATAAGAAACTCATGCAGTTGACACAAGCACCAGAAGCCTGGCCAGCCACTTCTGCAAAAGATCCAAAGTACCAGGAATTGTGTACATGGACAATATTAATCAATTCTATCTTTCCCTGTTTCTGGGGTCATCAAGCCAGAAGAATGATAAGAAACTATATATACATAATGTTGGGCCCACAGCTTGGTTTATGTTATGTTCTAGTTTATGTTTATGTAGAGTGTTAAGCCCAACTTCGACTCTCTGTTTTCTCTTCTCAAATCCTAGAACTCTGATTTCTAACATGGTATCAGAGCATTTAGAAAACTTGGTTTCTCTTCTTCTTCTTAATGGGTGTAAAGTTGCTAAGGTTTTGATGCAAACAAAACTTTAGAAATCGTTTGGTTGAGGTTTGTTTACACCTAGATATGTATTTAGGGCGTGTTTGGTGTTTGTTGTTGGTGTTTCTGAAGGTTGAGGAGCTTTCATATGTGGTTTCGAAACCCTAAGGTGCAGGTTTCAGTTTTTCGCTCGTCGGGAAAGATTTTTTGGGTTTTTGTATTTCTCTAGGATTTGAAGGAGAAGTGTTCTCCTACCCCTGCCGCACCCTTAACTTGATTTTAGGGATTGTTTGAAGCTAGTTTAGAAATTTTCTGATGCCCCAAGCAGAAGTTGATCTTTTTCCACCATACCTCTCTCCCGAAGCTCTGTTTGGTTTTTATTTTCTCAAAAACCACAGGCAGGTACGTCTACCTAGCTTTGCCGCCCTCTAACTTGCTTTTAGGCTGCATTTGGGATTGTTGAAAATAAGCAATAAGTTGGCTTTTTGCGGTTTTGGACCGCAAAAAGCTATTTTGTATCGTTTGGTAAAAATAAAAAAGCAACGTTCTAAAATAGTAATAAGCCAAAAAACAGCAAAACGCACAAGTCGTTACAAAATGGTTTTTGCGTTTGCGCGCCAGAACTTTTAATTAAAGTTTTCTTTCAATTTTTATCCTTGTAAACATTTCAAAATTCTTAAAATGCCCTTATCCTGTTTAGCCTCTTCAACGGAATAATGTAAACAGAGGAGCTCTCCTTCGTTGCCACCTCTCTCTCGTTGATGCTTCTCTCTCTCACTACAGCTAAGATCATCTATCTTATTTCTAGGGTTTCATTTTTTCTTCATCTCTCCCCCAATGCATCTGTTAGTTAACAACCAAAGAGTCTTTTCTAATTTTCTCCTAATATCCTTCTTCTCTTCTATTCTCTCCTCAACAATGGATTTCTTTTCTTCTCTGAACACTGATTTCCTACACTTTCAACAAATAGTTCAAACTATCAAAGGCATTAGTATTTGTTTCCCTTTAAATCTGAGGAATTAGGGGTTTCACGCTTATTTTTTTCATGGGTGATTCTCTAAATCTTTTTGGGGCTTTCAGACTTCTTGTTCTACCTGGTTAGGCTCTTGACCTCGCCATCTCGGTAAAGTTGCTCTTCGCAAACTCGAGCTTAATGCCATTAGATACCCTATTATGCTTTGCAAGACCTCTTCAAAGAAACCCACCCACATCAACAACAACTCTGTAACTGTTTGACTTTCTCTAATTTCAAGTCCCCCTTGACTTAGCTTTCTTTTTACCCATCTGGGTCTTTTGGGTTTGGGGGTTTTGATGGTTGGTTCATGGTTAGTGTACAGATTTTAAGTCAAGCAACAGATGGTTAAAGGTTTGTTTTGCTTCTCATAAGTAAAATTTACATTTCCTTTGATCTTTCTTCGATCTATGTTGTGTGATTCAACTGTTTTTACCCATTGGTTACACAAAAAAAATCCAAGAGATGACCCAATGATTTACCGATAACCTAAAGAAATTAGTCCATGAGATGTTTGACATTATGTACAAGTCAGTTTCGTCTATAGCTAAACAGCAACTGTTGCAAAGAGGCATGTCTCAACATGCTTTATGTTTATGAAAATAGGAGCCTCCGAGCCTACCTAGTTCATTAGATAATTGTTCATGTATTTTGCATATCTAAGAATTAAGTGTTTCTTTGGTTTGTTTGATGTGTTGTAATCATGCATGTTTTAATATGAAGTACTTGATATTACATCTATTCTTAATACCATATGTTTAATCAAGTATCTGAAGATGCTTTATTTCTTGCTGTACAAAAGATAATCTTTACATGCCATAGCCAAAGTTCAACTTTGCAAAAAAATGCAACAAAGCTCACAATTTATTTTTAATGGAGCACAATACTCTTGATGCTGAAACTAATTCTTGGGCTTTGGGGAACTTTTCTGCCAATAATGTAACCTGATTTTTGAGAATTCTTTAGACTGTCTGTTTCTCTTATCTCTGTAGAGTCCAGAATTTGTAGAGGTTGATGCTCGGGACATTATTGTTGCAACACTTACCTATTGTGCTGACTGGGAGTATAATCTGTTATTCATGTCAGGACACACCTAAAGTAAGTGGCAAAATGAAAATTAAGGCTTAGATCATTGATGAGTCTGAGGTCTACATCCTCAATCAGCCAATCAACAGTTCAATGTGCGAAACCATCCATTTCGTGACATATTTTAGTTTGTTTTCAAGTTCTAATTTTTCAAACCTACAAAAATGTAATTCTTTCTTTGCTGAATTTCATGTTAGATAGGTTGCACAAAAATGCTGAAGTCGAGGTGAAAGAAGCTTCTTCCATTAATGGATTCTACACACATGACCAAGAACTCAGAATGTTGATTCGACTTTAAGCCACAAAAAGGAGAATGCCCGGCAAACGACAACCAATGAGATAGAATCCGAAGCTGCAGTTGGCCTTCTCAAAACATCAATTTGGTGTGAAAGTGAATTCTTAATGTGAGTTGAGAATCGAGATTGTTGCCGATTAAAGAAAGAATATGAGCTGAAGTTTTGGCACGTAACTAAATTTTCAATCCTAACTCCTCGTAACAATACTAATCAAACTATGACAATGAAGGAAAAAAAATTTGGGCAAGTGAGTTGTGGTTTTTTTTTTTTTATAAATAAATTGTGGGTCTGTTTGATAAATAATTGGAACTCTATTCCTAAATCTACAATGGTCGGTTGTTACATAAAGATGTATTTTCATGGTAATAACAAATGTCACTTCTAGGCTGGTTCCAATTTAATGATCCATGAGGAATGGTATTTTGAAGGGAATATAAAATAGGGATGGTCTGTTTTAAGTTTATTGTTTAAGTGGTAAATACGTCATTTGACAAGTTATCCCATAGAAAAAGCACTTTTTCTGATTACATTACCAAACGTTGTATCAATGCTTTTTCTCAAAATAAGCACTTTTCTAATAGGGTAAGCCAAACACCAAACATAACTTATATTAAGTTGTTTAGAAAAATGTACTTTTTGAGAAGTGCTTTTTTTCAGCTAACCGCAATGCCAAACACAGCCTTAGAGGTTGTTTGAACTTGGTTTGTAGATTTTCTGACATCCCGTGTGAAAGTTACATTTTTCCGCCCATTGGATGGCCAATTCGAGCACTTTTGGTGTGTCTAGTGATGGAAAGTCTCCTACTTGGATAGTCTTGGTACTCAAATTACGTCTGTGAAGTTGAATGGCACCAATTACCTTCTACGGTCTCATTTTTTTAAGGTTTTTCTGTGCCAAAAAGAAATTGAAGTTTCTTATTGCAGATATACCACCAACAGATGATAAAATGTATAAACATTCGCAATGTGAGAACTCCACAGTTATGATGTGGTTGTGGAACAGCATAGAGCCGTCAATCTTATCTAATGTGATATATCTTGATACTGCCAAGTAGATCTGGGAAGTAATTCGAGAAATGTACTCTCGGGAGAGGAATGTCTCTTGGATTTATGACTTGTTTGAGTTGTTCACTACAAAGTAGGGAGATAAATCTCTCAGTGAGTTATAGTTCACTCTAGGGTATGTGAGAGGAATCAGCAGTATCAGCCCCTGACCATTGATCTAGAGCAGCAAAAACGACAACGGCAAGAATTTCAAGTTGCCTTGTTTTTGTCCAATTTGAATCCTGAGTACAATTCGATTAAAGAACAAATTTTGGCCAGTAAGTCTCTTACCATTGTAACCAATGCATTCTCTCATCTTTAGCGTGCCTCCCTTGGGAATGTAATTATTCTCCCAAATTCCCAATGAATCTTTAGCATTGGTTTCGAATAGTGTCTCTAAGCCTTCCCGTGGTCGTGATGGTTCTAGTAGCCGTGGTACTCGTGGGGGTCGTGGTTCTGGTCCTCATGGAAGTCGTGGTGGTGAGATAAAGTGTACATATTGTGGCTACTTTTGACATACATAGCAGTATTGTTGGGATAAGTGGGGCAAGCCTGCTTGGACCAATCAGGTTTCTGATGAGTCTTCTCAACCACCTACAAATCCGCCTTCTTAGGCATCTACTAGTGTTATTCCGTCTCAGTATACTACTTAACTTGGCCAGATCCTTCAGAGGTTGAATTTGTTGACAACCATTTTTTCACAGTCTACAGCCCCTCTGGCTAATACAGGTATGTATGCTTCAATATACACGTGTTTACATGGATGTCACATGAGAAACCTAGAGCCATGTAAGATATCTAAATGTAGGGCAACGATGCATAGTCAGCACTAGGATGATATAAGAGACATAAGATTGGAGGTCGAGAGATAAGTCCGCAAGACATGATCTTGATGTCGTAAGGAGCCACGGAGGTGCCTCGTCAATTTATCATTTTATCGACATGAGACGTCGATGCATAGACATGTCTTGGGGACTAACAGACTGAGAGAGAAGAGTACACCAATAAATAATCAACACCTGTGACCAATCAATATGGTCATAGGTGCCATGTCATTTCCACATGGAACGAGGGTATTTCAGTCATTTCACCTCTTTGACCCAGGTCTATAAATACCCCCAAAGAGAAAAGAAGAGGGCACACTTTTCCTGGAAACCGAATCTCTCTCTCTCTCTCTCCAATTCCCTATTTTCTCTCTTCGTCCAGCTATCCTGATCCCTTATGTTCTCCTAGTCTGACGAATATGGAACTTGAACGGCTAATGACTTAGCTTAAGCGGGTATCCTGGACTACCTTTCCCCGCTCATTAGGCATCTATCACTTGCCTTATCTTCAGACACCTACAAAAGGTAATTCTACATGTTTGGCCGCCAAGTCTCCTTGGGTCATACAGGGGCGAGTGCTCATATGTCTGGTATACCCTCCATCCTTTCTAATTTTCGATCATTTAGATCTCATATTGTTTTAGCTGATGGGTCCACTCGTAAAGTTTTGGGGAAAGGTGATATTCACACTACTCCATCTGCTTTTGTCTTTCATTTTATTTGTTCCTGACTGTCTATTTAATATGTTGTCTATTAGTCAACTCACCAAATCAGTACAGTGCTCCGTAACCTTCTCTCCTACTTGTATTTTTCAAGACTTCAAGACGAAGAAGGTGATTAGTTTAGGGCATGAGAAGGATGGCTTATATTTTTTGGATCTCAGTGAACCTGCATCAGCGATGAGTGCAATTGTGTCACCACTTCAGTGGCATTTTCATTTGGTTCATCTTTCTTTGTCTAATTTACATCGTGTAATTCCTAAGTTGAATTCAGTGCTTGTTTTAGAATGTGAAGCTTGTTAATTAGGCAAGCACCACCGTAATTCTTTTCCGCATCAGATTGAAAGTCGTCAGTCCAATTCTTTTGATGTAGTCCATACGGACATTTGGGGTCCTTCGCGAATAAAAAGCTTATCTGGTTTTCATTACTTTATCGTGTTTGTGGATGACTTTTCTTAAATGACATGGCTATTTCTTTAAAAGATTGTTCTGAATTACCCCTTGTTTTGACCACGTTTTATAAAGAGATATCAGTTCAATTTGGCAAGCATATTAAATTATTCGTTCTGATAATTCTCTCGAATACATGCAATCCTCTATCCAAACCTTTTGTTATAATCATGACATGACACATCAGACCTCTTGTGCTCATATCTCCTAACAAAATGGTACTGTGGAGCGTAAGCACCGTCACCTATTGGATGTTGCTCATACCCTTATGTTTCATATGCATGTACTGAAACCTAATTGGGATAATGTTGTTCTGGCTGCCTATCACCTTATCAACCGTATGCCATTATCAGTTCTAGATGGTTCTTCCCCCTTCTCCTTGTTATATCCAAATGCCAATCCTTTTAATGTGCCTCCTCGAGTATTTGGTTGTATTATGTTCAGGTGTTTGGTATTGGTCATAACAAGCTTTCTCTTCGGTCTATTAAGTGTATCTTTCTAGGCTACTCTTGTACTCAAAAATGTACCGTTGTTCTTGTCCACCATATCATCATTATTATGTCAATGTTGACGTCACCTTTTTTGAGTCTACTCTTTTTTTTCGTCCCTTGAAGAGTCCTACGATTCGGATCTTGTGTCTCTCCGTCAGGGGGAGTTCTCCAGTTCATCTACCATTGGAGTTTTTCTCTCTTCGGCTGTTGTTTCTATCCCTACTTCATATACGCAGGCTCTTTCTTCTCCTGGTTGGAAATTGGCTATGGATGAGATGGATCCGCTTCGCCTCAATCAAACTTGGGATCTTACTCCTCTTCCTCCAGGGATGTAGACTGTTGGTTGTCGATGGGTGTACACTATCAAGTGTTTTCCTGATAGATCTGTTGAGTACTAAAGGCGCACTTGGTTGCCAAAGGGTATACTGAGACATTCGGAGCAGATTTTTTATGACTTTCTCACCGATGGCTCAGCTGAATTATGTTAGAGTTCTTTTATTTGTGGCGGTCTATTGTGATTAGCCTTTATATCAGCTAGATATAAAGAATGCCTTCCTGCATGAAGACTTCCAGGAAGAGGTTTATATGGCGCAACCGCATGAGTATGTTACTTCTGGTCAAACTAATTTGATTTATGGTCCACGGAAAGCTATTGATAGTTTGAAGCAGTCACCTAAAACATAGTTTGATAAGTTCAATTCTGTTGTGCTAGGTTATGATTTTATTGCTCCACTTCTGATCATTCGGTGTTTGTCAAACGGTCTTTAGCCGTTGTCATTGTTCTGATTGTGTATGTGGATGACATCATCATCACAGGGAGTGACTCCAGGGATATTTCCGACTTGAAGGCTCATTTGTCTAAGCAGTTTCATACTAAGGACTTCGGACTTCTCCGTTACTTTCTTGGTATCGAGGTTGCTCATTCCAAGACCGATATTAACCTTTCTCAGCAAAAGTATGTGTTGGACCTCTTATCTGAGATAGGAACACTAGGCTCCAAGCCTGTTAATACTCCTATGGATCCCACTGTTAAGCTTGATGCTGAACAGGGGGAGGTTTATGCTGATGCTAGTCATTACCGTCAGTTAGTTAGGAAGCTGATTTATCTTACTGCTATCCATCCAAACATCACATTTGTTGTTGGCATAGCTAGTCAATTTATGCATGCACTACGACAACCACATTGTGATGTAGTTTTTCAGATTCTGCGATATCTAAAAGGGTCACCAAGCAAAGGGTTGTTGTATCGACCATCAAGGACCTTAGCTATTATTGGTTTCTCTAATGCTGATTACAGTTAGCAGTCATATAGATTGTTGGTGTACGTCAGGATATTGTACATTTGTTGGTGATAATTTGGTGACCTGGCTAGTAAGAAGCAGAATGTTGACGCTTGCTCCAATGCCGAAGCAAAATACAAGACTATGGCCCACACTACTTGTGAGATGTTATGGGTTCAATCTCTACTTAAAGAGATGAGATTTGAGGTTCCTTTTCCTATGCCTATGTATTGTGACAATCAGGCTGCCAGCTATGTAGCTAACAACCTAGTGTTTCATGAGTGAACAAAGCACATTGAGGTTAATTGTCATTTTATCCGTGACATGATGTTGAACAAGTGGATCACCACCACGTATAGCAAGTTAGAGAATCATTAGAGGGGTGTTCTTACAAAGGCCTTACCTAGGAGTTCTTTTTCTACCCTATGTACCAAGTTGGGCGTGTTTGATTTGTATGCTCCAACTTGAGGGGGAGTGTTAGAGTTCTTGGTTTATGTTACGTTCTCGTTTATTTTTATGTAAAGTGTTGGGCCCACAGCTCAAGTTATGGTCTATTAATGTAAGTGGTCCCACACCACTTAAGCCCACAACAATATATACATAATGAGGCCGATCTAAGAAAGTTTGACTCTCTCTATTTCTCTTATCTCTTCTCTTCACTTTCTCCTCTCAAACCCTAGAACTCTGATTTCTAACAAATGATCATACAACAAGATGATTTCTGGTTTAATTGAACTGTTTTTCAATACTTTGAACATATGAAGAAATAATCCTTCATGAAAACTGAAAAGAGATGTAGGCAACACATCACTCAGAGCAGAAGATAAAAATAACAAGAAACGAATCAAATAAAGGACCTATATAAATATCAAAGTTTTAAGGACCTATGTAAATATCGAAGAGGACAGAAACTATGAAAGAAATTCAGCCTCATCAAAGACTTTTGTAGGATCGGGACATAGAAGTTCAAGTTGCATAAGAAGACATCATTCTTAAGCATTAACCTTCCACTTCAAGCAAAAGATAACAATGACAAGAAACAAACCAAACATAGGACCCACAAAAAATTATCAAAGTTATAAGGACCTTTGTAAATATTTAAGAGAATAGAAACTATGAAAGAAATTCTGCCTCGTCAGAGACTTCATGGCGTTTTGATAGCTAATGAAGTTATTGATTCTAGACAGCGTGGGGATAATACGAGTATCATTTGCAAAGTTGATTTAGAGAAGGCTTATGACCACATGAGTTGGTCATTCCTTGATTATATGATGAGTCGGATGGGTTTCGGCACCATATGGAGAAGGTGGATCCGTACTTGCATATCCACAGTCCGATTTTCGATATTGGTCAATGTTGCTCCAGTGAGTTTCTTCAGGAACTCCAGAGGGCTCCGTCAGGGGGATACCCTATCTCCGTACTTGTTTCTCATTGTGGTGGAAGGATTAAGTCGGATGGCTTCTAAAGCGGTTGATGGAAGCTTTATTGAAGGCTTTAAAGTAGGGGAGGAAAGTCAGTCATATTCCACCTGCAATTTGCCGATGACACCATTTTTTTCCTAGAGGCAGCCATTAGTCAAGCACAGGCCTTACGAGGGTTCTGCGTTGCTTCGGAGTGGTTTCGGGTTTGAGGATTAATCTCGCCAAAATTCAAGTTTTCGGGGTTGGAGAGGTGGAGTGCTTGGACAAGATAGCAGCGTGTTTGGCATGCAAAAAGGAGAAGCTCCCTACAATGTACCTTGGTCTCCCTCTCGATGCTAAAAGTAGATCAAAGAAGATATGGGATCCGGTTCTTGAAAGTATCCAGAAAAGATTGGCGTCTTGGAAGAAATGGCTTTTATATAAAGGGGGAAGATTAACTCTTATTAAGAGTACCCTTTCTAATCTGCCTATCTACTACTTGTTGTTTTCCATTCCGAATGGAAAGGCTAAGAGGATAGAAAGCCTTATTAGAGACTTCCTTGGGGACGACAACAAAGAAAAGCACAAGTTTCCCCTCGTGAACTGGGCCAAGATATGTCAATCCCAGGAAGATGGTGGTCTGGGGGTTTGCCAAATTATGCTCATGAATAAAGCTTTGCCCGATAAGTGGCTTTGGCGGTTCGAGGCCGAGAGGGATAGTTTGTGAAGAAGAGTCATTGCGGCTAAGTAGGGCACTGAGAACAATAGATGGGATAGCACGATGCCTACCAATCCGTATGATGTTGGGGTTTGGAAGGGTATTTCTAAGTTGAAGAGCGAGATCAGAAATGGGAGTTGCTTCAAAGTGGGAAATGGCTCTCTAGTGAGGTTTTGGGAAGACATTTGGTGTGGGGAGCTTTCCCTGGCGGAGTCATTCCCCTCTATCTATGCCCTTTCCAACCGCAAAGGTGACTTGGTAAGTGCTCTTATGGGATCTAGGGCTTAGGAGGAGAATTAACGATTGGGAAGTGGACATAGTGGCGTCCCTGATAAATAGGCCGGAAGGGATTCATCTTTTTTATGGTGTTGAAGACAAGAGGTGGTGGAATCACGACCCTAAAGGGAGATTTTCGGTTAAATCTCTCTATTCCACGCTCATGGAGTCCAGTACTAGAAGTTTTCCTACTAAGCGATTGTGGAGTACGCCCATCCCTTCTAAAGTCATCTTCTTCTCATGGTGTGTCATCCTTGATAAGATTCTCCCTGTGGAGAAGCTTAGAAAACGTGGATTGCAGATCCCTAATAGATGCATTTTGTGTTGCCGCGACGAGGAGACCACCAACTACATGCCCATCCACTGTCGAGTAGCCAAAGAGATATTGGAGCGCTTTCTTAAGTTTTTTGGGGTCTCATGGGTCTTCCCGTATTCAGTCTTTGACACTTCTAATGGATGGTCCGCCAAAGCTTTCTTAGCCAGTGGCCGGATTCTTTGGAGAATTGCCCCTTTTGGGATATGTAGGGAGATTTGGAAGGAGAGAAACCGCCGGATTTTCGAAGACAAGAAGGCCAACATTGATGAAATTGTCATGAATATCAAAGCCACTCTGTACTATTGGGGATCTGCCATTACCGAGCCAGTTGGTTTCTTAATGTAGCTTCCCCTCTTTGGGCCTATAGGCTTTGGGTGATTAGGGTGTTTGTTTTCATCTTTCTTCTTTGCCCCTTTTGTGTTGCTGTATAGTTTCTTTTTGGGCTCTTTCAGCCCTCCTGTTAATATATTTCACCTTTTACTGATCAAAAAAAAAGTTCAAGTCGCATAAGAAGACATCATTCTTAAGCATCAGCCTTCCACTACCAACATGAAGTTAGTGCTCAGAACTTAATGCTGTAATTAATAATTTATTATTGACACACTCACTCAGGAAATAATCCAATTGATGACAATAATTTGTTGTTTATAGGAGTGTTTTTTCTGTCAAACAGCATCGGCAAACAGGATTCAAGCAAATGATTAGTATGGGAGAGGAAAGGAAGAATCAACCACTTACTCGAAAAAACTAATTAAGCATAACAGGGACAGAGGAAAAACCAGAGATGACACAAGCTACATTAAAGGATCATACCTGTCCATGATGGTAAGTAGTTGTTTTCTGACATCCTGTGCCCTCCTCAAAGATCGAGACTGAACAAAGTTTTCGAAGCACCATGGCCCAGAAAAGTTTTTTGCCTTCCAAGCCTCATAAACAGCAAGTAAAGTAAGATGATCCCCCTCAGGCTGGAAAAACTTGGCCCTCTTCTGATCTGCTTGGGCTTGTTTCTCTCGAGGTCTGTAAAAGATGTTCCCTGTCTGAATCATTGCAATGATAGTTAAAATCTCATCACCACATCCAAGGTCCACACTGGCAAGGAGCATCTTAGACAACGGTGGCTCCAACGGAAATTCTGCCATTTTCCTACCCAACTTGGTCAGAAGCCCCTCCTCATCCAGAGCCCCTAGACTGTACAGTTGTTCCATGGCAGAGATGAGAGCTTGGGGTGAAGGGGGATCCATAAAATCAAATGACAGAAGATCATTAATTCCCATCGCCTTCATCGTAAGTGTCGTTAATCCGAGATTTATCCTTTGGATTTCTGGAATGGAAGTGGGTGACATCTCATTACGATAAGCACTCTCAGTGTAAAGGCGATAACATTTCCCAGGTCCCGTACGACCAGCACGCCCAGCTCGTTGCTTGGCTGATGCTTGTGAAATAGGGGTGATGACCAGTGAATCGAGTCCTTGTTTGGGGTTATACACATTCTGCTTCGCAAATCCAGGGTCAATTACATAGAATATCCCATCGATAGTCAAAGAAGCCTCGGCAATATTGGTAGCCACAACCACCTTTCTCTTACCTGGAGGAGGTGGATCAAAAATCCTCGATTGCATTTCGCTAGGAAGAGCACTGTAGACAGGCAAGATTATCAGCTCAGGCACATTCTTCCCCAGCCCTTTCATTCTCTCGTAAAGGGACTGACAAGCATGATCAATTTCCTCTTGACCAGTTAAGAAGAGAAGGATATCACCTTCCGGTTCCGTCAAGTGGATCTGCAGGACAGTGATCAGTGAGGCATCCAAATAATCGCTTTCGGGCTGTTTTGTGTAGAGGATCTCAACTGGAAACGTTCTCCCAGGAATGGTGAAGATGTTACAATTGAAGAAATAGCCAGAAAACTTCTCTGCATCCAATGTAGCAGATGTGACAATCAACCGAAGGTCAGGTCTCCGTTTAACAAGCTGTTTCAGTAATCCAAAAAGCACATCGGTATGGATCGTCCTCTCGTGAGCTTCATCCAGCATGATTACAGAGTACTGGGAAAGGTTTTCATCAATCAGAATCTCCCTAAGAAGCATACCATCAGTCATATACTTGATTACAGTCTCAGGTCCAGTGCAATCCTCAAACCTAATAGCATAGCCAACTTCCTCCCCCAAACGACAACCGAACTCTTCTGCAACTCTCTTTGCCACCGACATTGCAGCCACCCTACGAGGCTGAGTACACCCAATCTTACCCTTATCGTGTAACCAGCTTCGGCTAGATACTGCGTCACCTGCGTAGTCTTTCCCGAACCAGTCTCTCCAATGACGACCAGCTCCTGGTTATCATGCACAGCCTGAACCAGCTCTTTCTTCAATTTGTAGATAGGCAGGCTCTGCCTCTGTTCCTGGATGGAGAGCTTCGATCTCTGCCCGAAAGTCAGGGCTTTCCCATAAGCATCCTTCTTCCATTCAGGCATGTCATAGGCCGATAAGCCCACACCCCTCAGCTCCTGTGCAAGATGCCTCTCACCTGTGTCTGGCATTGGGTCCTCCCATGGACGATTGAGATCCTTCGGGATGGAATCAAGCATCGTTCGCTGCTGCTGCTCTCGTACCTCTCTCCGCTCCTTTATGAGAGCAGACTGGAGAGCTGCTGCACGACTTAAAGACCCCTCAGGATTCTTAAAGATCTTAACTGGTGACATATCTATGGAGTAACGGCTCTGCCCTTGCAAGAAGGCTGGCTCATCCTCGTTCAGCTCAATCTCAAGCTCTTCCTCCGCGCCCTCTTCCTGATAGAGCATTCCATCCCCTTCTTCATCATACATAGGGTAATCCCTAACATCCATAACACCTGAAGCAATCAATTGCTTCGCTTCCCATTTCTCTGGTGAACTCATCCGCTTCAACGGCCTCCGTGATGGGGCAGTGTTATCCTCTTCCACAATCCTAATCCCCGAAAAACCAGTCCTAGTAGTAGGACCCTGGTTTGAGCTTTGAGGGTTCACCCTAAAGGCATCATCCTCCGAACTCTTCTTAATTGGAAGGAGGTCTTTGCCAGTATTCTGATCCACGTCTCTCATTGACAGACTCATCTTCTGACCCGACATCGAAATCACCTTCACAAACACCTCCTGGTCCCGCTTCACAACATCCTTTGCATTAGAGATTCTCCGAGTCGCCATCTGTGATACATGCACCAAACCTTCTTTCCCTCTAAAATCATTCAGCTGAACAAAGCATCCTGTATCCATCACTCTGGAAACCCTACCCGCATAAACCTCGTACAACTCGGGCTCGTCCGAGTGGTTCCGACGATTTTGCCAGTTCTTATGGTCTCTTCGGTCTTCCCCAACTTCTCCACCATCCCTATCATCATCGTTCTCATCCCTCCTATCTCTATCGTGCCGATCCCTATGTCTTGGTCTGCTCCTAGAATCACTTCTATCGTCTTCGCCTCTATCCCTATGCCTTTCACCTCTATCATCCCTCTCATTCTTATATCTCTCCCTGTGTCTATCTCTATCTCTATCTCTGTCTCTGTCTCTGTCTCTCTCCTATCTCTGTCTCTGTCTCTGTCTCTGTCTCTATCTCTATCTCTGTCCTTTTGTTCAGTTTTCTCCTCCATGCGCAGATCCTTCACCTCTCTTTCGATTTCCCTTTCCAAATCCTTCACCCTATCCCTACTATCTGCAATGGCGAGAGCTGAAAACACCGCCTTATCGCCATCAGAGGCATTTTTATTGTTTTCTTTATCAGATTTAGATTTCGAAGGAAGAATTGCATGGATTATGGTAAACAGTGTGCGGACGAAGTAATCCGGCATCTCAGCACCGTTTTCTTTCAATTTCGTGTCGAATTCATCGACACTCTCGGAATTTCGACCCATTTCTGTGATGAATTCTGCTAAAACCTTGTCTCCAAACCTCAGATGGGATTCGAGTTCGGTGCAGACCTTCGAAACGAGGGAGAGGTACTCGAGTTTCTTCAAACCCTCATTTTCGATCTCAGGCGCCATTGATGGAATCGAAGAGGAGAGTAGCTACTCCTTTCCTTCTTTTCTTCTTCTAGGGCAGAGAGAGAAAGACAGATAGAGAGAGAGAGAGAGAGAGAGAGAGAGAGAACAAACCTGTTTGATGATCTCCAGCGTCCGTTTATCCCAGAGAGAACCTCGTCGCCTTCAACCCTCTCGACCTCTCTATCCTGTATTTCCCCTTTTGTTTGGTGATTTGGTTAAGCTTGGAGCTTTCAAGCTGCTTCAGGAGGAAGACGCACAGCACAAGAGACAGCTCTCGGGAGGCTGCCTTCGGGAGAAGACAAGAAGATTAGGGTGGGACCGGTGGGTACGTACCTTTAGCCTTTGCACAGAGAGAGGGGAGTAAACCTTCGCGAAGCCGATCACAGCGAACAGTACGAGCCACGTGGCATACTTTTAGCGGATTCTGACCTTATGGATGTTTGACCAATCACGAGGTGGACCTGCAAACCAAAAATCATCCTGATTAGTGATTCACAACCTCTGAATCTTTGCGCCAAAATAACGCTCAATAATGCTCAAATTCCTACGGTTAAGATCAACCCATAAAAATAACTTCAATCCAACACTTAGAAATCACTGATCAGGTTATTTTTGGTTTGTAGATCCACCTAGTGATTGGCCAAACATCCATCCGATCAGAGTCCACTAAGAGCGTGCCACATAGCTCATACTGTGGGCTGTGGTCGGCTTGCTCACACTCACACCGGGCGTGAGTGAACGAAGGTTTACTCAGATAGAGGGAGTAAAACTAGATCAGCAAAGCCGCTGACCGCCCACTGTAAGGCATTGCCTAAAACTTCTGTCACAACTGATTGCAAATCGCATAATCACAAGCCAATGACTTCTCGGCAGGTACACCTCATATGGATGTTTGGCCAATCCCTAGGTGGACCTACAAACCAAAAATAAACATGATTAGTGATTTCTCGGCGTTGGATTGGAGTTACTTTCATGGGTTGATTTTCACCGTGAGAATTTGAGCATTATAGACCATTATTTCGGGTATAAAGATCCGTTTGCAGACTCAAAAGTATGCAAACATTGTATCCACCGTTGAATACTCAAAAACTAAAAATGTGTTTTTAATTTATAAAATAATATTTTTTGAAAACATTGAAATAACACGATTTTCAAGGGATATCCAACAGTAAGGACAATGTATGCATACTTCTAATTATGGAAACGAATGCAGACTAGATTTGTAGTTCCAGCTAGGGAGGGACAAAGCATCCATATGGTAAGCATCCTCTAAGAGTAGGCAACGTGGCTCATATTGTGAGTTGTTATCTGGCCTCGATGACAGTCTGTTGTCATCAAAGTTTTACTCACTTTTTAGAGGACGCTGGTCGTATGGGTGTTTGGCCAATCCTAGGTGGACCTACTGACCAAAATCAGCCTGATTAGTGATTTCAAATCTTTGGATCCTTGTACTCCAAAGTATGGTCAAAATCAACCCATGAAAATGACT
Source organism: Euptelea pleiosperma (assembly GCA_035048495.1). NCBI lineage: Eukaryota > Viridiplantae > Streptophyta > Magnoliopsida > Ranunculales > Eupteleaceae > Euptelea > Euptelea pleiosperma. Next base: position 32,191,148 of record CM068541.1, read on the forward strand.
CCAATCCAACTATTAGAATTCACTAATCAATTTGATTTTTGATATTTAGGTCCACCTAGGGATGGCCCAAACATCCATACGGTCTGTCTCCTCTAAAATGTGCCAGGTGGATCATAAGCTTCGCTGAGACAGCAAAGTTTTACTCAGATAGAGGTATCGTTTGTAACTCAGCTAGGCCAAATCCGTCAGGCTGCGCATCTACGGACTGCACATCTTTACGAGATAAATCAGGTTCATTGGTGATTTTCAGCTGTAGATTCAAGCATCTTATTGCATTATTTCTAACCGTTGGATTTGATATTTTTTTTAATACCCAAACCCAACGATAGAAAACACTGATCGAACAGGAGACATTTTTGGTTTCTAAGTTCCAGTCAGCCCCAAACAATGTTCCAAATTAGGATTCATTAGTCGCTTCCTAATTACCATGGTTTTAAGCAAGGTTCAAAAGGGACCGTTATAACAGTATAACGGACTGGGAGCGTTACCATTTTTCCATTATAAGGGCCGTTGTATCGAATTGTAACACACGGGCAAAAATGGAAATAACAAAAAAAATGGCGCTAAAATTCAAATTTTCAATTTCAATTTTTCAATAAAATTTATTACAGAAAATAACATCATTTTTTCACAAATTTAATTTGTTCATAAAATAATGGTCGATATTTTCAAGAAAAAAAAAAAAAAAAAAGGCTGTTATGATGAAAATAACGGCCATAGAACGTTAAAAATGGTTCATAACGTAACGGGGTAGTCGAAATCTGTTATATCCGACGTTTTTTAAACGATGGTTTTAAATACCTATTTCGAAATGTTTGTTGGTGACTGGTTGATAGAATACAATACGATGTTCACACTTATCGATCGATACTATCAAAATATTGCCCCAAAAAAATAATCCCAAAAAGTAAACCTAAAAAAATATGTCAACCATTACACATGCATATCCGTCGTTACGACATTAACATGAGATACTTCCTTTCATGGTGCGTGGACTGAAATTCTAAACCTCGAGGACAACCTGTAACACTGAATCTCTACATTTGAATCGTGATCACTATTTTAGGTAGGGTGAAGAGTTTCAAGGTTTTATTAACAATTTCAAGACCTAGACTATCTACACCCAACATGGCAGCTCAAATGGTTGGTGTGTATCCACATCTTTCCAGAGGTCGTGTGGTCAAACCCATACAGACAGGTTTCCTCCTTTGAGCAGTGTGCCAGGACTAGAAATCCCCTTTACCGACTTGACCGGGTCCAGGTTTCACCTGGACTTCATCCGTGTGGGGAGGCCCTCCCCACGATGGTAACTACCACAAAAAAAAAAAAAAAAAAAGAAGACCTAGCTGTTGTTTGATTGTTCTTCCTAGGGACCTGTCCCAAGACCAAGTCGAGGAATCCATCAAGAACGCATGCACAAGATGACATGCACGTACATGTGATATTGAGGATCAATACGTACAACTAATATGTTACTCGAAGAAGAGAAAACAAATAAACTGTTGCATGATCTCCAGATTTTAGATCTGTAAAAGCAAGACCTGAAGCACGTCGCCCACCGCCTAAACTCCTATCCGCCCTCACTCTTTCACTCTCGGTCTCTCCATTTCAAGATCCTGAGGAACCAAAACTCTAGAAATTAGAGGTGACTCAAGTAAGCGATCGATCCAGGATTATTGTAGTTTTTTTTATTTTGTGTTCTCTTCAGCAATGCTCAACTTCCATCAGTCTGATTATTGATTTCAATCCTTTCCATCTTGTACCCCAAATAATGGTCAACCTTCTACGGTTAAAATGAACCCATGAAAATGACGCTAATCCAACGCTTAGAAATCAGTAATCAGGTTGATTTTTTGTTTGTAGGTCGACCTAGGGACTGGTCAAACATCCATATGGACAGTGTCCTCTAAAAAGGTGCCACGTGGCTCATATTGTGACCGGAGCTCAGCGACCTACTGTATGGATGTTTGCCTAACATCTAGGGTTAGGGCAAGGGCTTTGCATGTAGCCAATGCAAGGGCTCTTGTGACCAGTTGGCGAAGCCAGGTGGTCTATAGTTTGAGTACATATGCCACCTCCTCCATGTTTCCTTAGAGGATGAGTGGTTAGGAAAATATTTCGGTCTTATAGCTCTCTCTCGATGGCAGTCCAGCACATCTCTACCCTGCCTATGCCAAGAGTCTTAAGTCCCGGCTAAATGTTCGGCGTAGGCAAATGCGAGCCAAACACGCCCGAGCAAATATTAGCACACGCAAATATTTTATTTTCCTGCCGCAGTGGCCTACAAAACGTGCCCCAACACTTTCCACTGATAACGTATTCATAGCTATACTTATTATTGTTACATCAATTTCAACAACTCATAATTTTATTAATACTTAGTTCCTTAAAATGTGAAATAGAAATTGATCTTAACTCAAAATTTATTACAAGTTGGATTGGTGCCACTTAGTTTGCTTTGGAGAGTTCCCTAATTCCCTTGTGGGCTTGAATAGACCCAAAAGTCAGAAGTCAGTAGGAGCTATTTTTAATGTGCCTGGTGTGTTTTGGGATTTTCTGTATTTGGATGCTACCCACTTTGCACCACATACTTTGGGCCACTAGGAAAAATATACCAAGGTAGGGTTAGCACCATTTTATAGCTAAGAGGTGTTTTTTTTCTCTGAACAGTATCACATTTGTTTTGTTTTGTGCTATTCAGAATTGCTCTGTCTAAATGGGCCATTTGTTAGCTGTCTTGGTTGTTAATTCTTCTAGAGAAAGCACCAATGCATAGAAGAATACAATATTTATAAATCTCCTTGTGGGAGGACTACTATTATTTGAATTCCAACCATGACTGCAAGTCTTGTTCACCAACTAGTCATGGTCTTAAGATTTTCTATGCAATTAATATCCACTTCATTTGACACACTGTTTTACTTTTGTTCTCTGCCTTGTTTTTGGATTGCAAATATAAAAATGAAAAGGAATGGGGGTACTGCATAGTATTTTGTAGTGTGCAAAGTAGATTAAATATAGATGTAAGTGCTTACACAAGGGGTATGGAATTATATGTAATTTTAACTTCTTGTATTGATGAACAGAGGTATGGAATTTCTTAACATGGCATTGCATTGAAAGCCCTCAAAGTCAGTCATTAACCCAAAAGTTCAGATCAAAATCAACCTTTCCTTTTGCATCCTTCTTTTTGTGTCTGTTTGTTTCCCCAAACAACAATGTGTAGTGCCTAGCTACCAAACCACCAGAAAGAGCTTATGACAATATAGCCAAAATAGGTTGTTGCATTACAAGAATAGGCTGCTGTAGTATTTGCTATAGAACCGTTCCAGTACCAAATAGTACAAACCTCGTTATTGTTACAGTAGAACAATAACAACCTTCCAATTACTGCCACAATATTTTCTAAGGTAATGCTACAACACTTCCAACAATATTGTTTAAAAGCTGAACACTAAACTTTTTTTATTTGTTGAACACTTACCCCCCCTCTCTCTCTCTCTCTCTCTCAATTGTCACTACAAATTGACTGGCTTGGTTACCTCTAATGGAAGCCAATTTTACCTATTTTGCATGGTCAAGAATCATGATTTGAGCTTTGTTGATGGTGCATATCAGGCAACCTCTCACTTCATCACATACACAGATTGGTGAAAATATCTAACCAAGCTAGCATGGCATGACACAAAAAGGTCATCCTTGTGAATCTGACTCTTAGGAAAATCATCTTGTTAAGTGATTGAAATTAGAAATTTCCTAGGATTGTTCAGTTGACACCCCTCCAACCTGTTAGAAACCACCAAGCTAAATGCTTTTGGCGCATCTTTGTTTTCTCTATCTCTTGAAAATTAGGATAAACTGCAAGTCTTTATTAAAATTTAAAGAAATCATGTATTCATGCCTATAAATGTTAGCTTTGCATGGAACTCAATTATCAACGTACTCTCCTCTAGCCTTGATGTCTAAACAACCATCTATATAACAAAACAGGGAAGTTGTCTCCCCACTTATACCCCCTCTTATCTGTTTCGACAAAAAAGGGCCGAGATCTTAGAGATCTTATCTCTCAAATGACGGTGGATTTTCAGCCTCTCACACCCAATTTTGGCAAATGCTTTGTTGGAGAGTGTCGAGGGCACGGGCCACCCACCATCTATATCTATATAACAAAACAGGACGATTGTCTCCCCCTCTTATCCGGCTTCATAAAGGATGGCTGAGATCTTATCACACCAAATGGACGGTGGATCTCAGCCACTCACACCCAATTTTGACAAATGCTTTGTCGATGAGTGTCATGGGCACGGGTCACCTACTATTTACCTACATATAAGGAATGAAATGGTTGGATTTACATATAGCCCAAGGGTCAGGCTCAGGAGCCCCACTTTTTATGCCTCGAGAGGGGTGTTACCATTAAAACGGATTGAAACGGCCAGGGGCAAAAGTAGATTTTAATGATTTTAACGGAAAAAAGTGGTGTTGAAATTCAAAATAAAAAAAAAAAAACGTAACGGAAATTTTATGGTGTTCTTATACCCCTCTTATCTTATATGGATTCAATAATGAGTGGCTGAGATCCACTATGCTTCATATCGATGGCTGAGATTAACTCCCAACCGATTTTGACAAACACTTTGTCGGAAAGTGCCGCGGGCACGGGCCACCCACGCATATATCAAGACAACTCAGTTGTCTCTTATCTTATCCATCCATCTAATGTGGATGGTTAGATAAAGAGTTGTTGAGATCAAATCCATCGATCTATGTGGACTGTTAGATTTCAGCCACTCAATCCGTCTTATTTGACCTCAATTTATTCAAAATTTAAATTTCAACACCGTTATTTTTTGTCATTTTTGTTATTTTTCCATTTCTCCCTCTGTGCGTTACAATCTGTTATAACATCCGTTAATGGAAAAAACAGTAACGCCCAGTCCATTATACCGTTTGAGTGCCGAAGGCACACAATTTGTGCAAACGCTTTTGTCGGATTGTGCCGTGGGCATGGGCCATTTTCTATATAACAAAACACATTGGTTGTCTCCCTACTTATACCTCCTCTTATAAGCATCAACAAAGAAGGGCCGAGATCTAATCCTCCCCCAAATGGATGGAGGATCTCCACCACTCACCTGATTTTGGCAAATTCTTTGTCGAGGAGTGCCGATGGCACAGGGCACCCACTAGTGTTAAAAGTAATAGAGTTATAAAACACATTATATCCCTACACCCTTCGGTCTGAGATGTAGATTTATGCAATGGAAATTTCTTGTTTGATTGGTACACCATTCTCTTGATTGTAAGGATTAATTTCAGGTTGTTTTGATTAAAATTTTGATGACATGTTTTTGTGGTGCGATGTGATGGGTGATATAGCCACACAAGGTGTGATATCTTGATCATTATTAATTTCTATCCAAACATTGACTCACTTGGAATTGAATGGGTCTACAACAACTAAGACAATCACTATACCAAAAAAGCCAATTTGCAACATGCAGTCTTTAGGTTTTGCGACAGTTTAAAACCGTTACAAATTTGAAACGGCTCTTAATTGTTTCAAAGTATAACCGTTGCAAAAGGTGTTTATGAATGTATTTCTTTTAAAACGGATCCAGTCGTGTTTGCAATGGTTTGGACCATTGTAAAAAAAGTGTTAGAACAGTTGTAAACTCTTTGAAACAGTTCTGACATAGTTTTACAATGGTTGTAAACCGTTACAAACTTTTTTTCAGATGAAAAAAAATCTCACGTGCATGTGTTCCTGCGAGACCACGACCATATATAAAATCCCAAATCGTCTCAAATCCCTATCATTTACCCCCTTTCAATATTTCCTCTCTCAAACCCTCCTAAACTCTTACTACTCTCTCGCCTCTCAATGCTCTCACTCTCTCCCTTTCTCCCTCTCTCAGTGATCTCTCCCGTTGTTGCCTCGTTCGTCGACATGCACAGATGACCGTCGCCCTCGCTCGTCGGATCACCATCTTCCTCGTCGTCATCCTTGCCAGTACACACGTCGCCTCTATAAGTGTCTCTCCCTCTCTCTTTTAGTTTTAGGGTTTATGATGTACCCTAATCTTTCCCTCTCTCAAACCCTAACCCCTCTCACATCTCTGTGAGCTCTCACCACCACTTCTAGAATTACTTAGATTGTAGTTGGACTTAGGTGATTTAGTTGTTTCGATGATAATATAAAAAAATACAGAAAACATTAAATGGGTACTTAAAATCTTTTGGGGTTTTTTTTTTTTTTTTTTTCTGAACTTGATAAGCAACAACTCTTTTTAACATTGCACCTCATAAGATTTGACCCAAAACTTGGGGCAAGGGTAAACCCTAAAGTCACAGAGTTTTGAGTTGATTATTAAGTTGGCATTGGTAGGAAATATTGCAAATGCATACTAATGGATTCTATGAAAGAAAAATGGAAGGAATAATGGCATGCACAATCATTAAAAATGAAATAACTCATAGGTTCTCTTCATTGAAATTGCCCATAAAGCTACCATCATGCAATAAGCTTGGAGACATGGGATAGTGCTCAACCCTTTTTACCACTCTGGTCCTTCTGATGGTCCCTGCAATCGTTAATCTTGAGCTTTAATTTCATGATTAAATTCATCCTCCCAATGCTGGGAGGATAACCCCATCAACATTATGGATGATATCTGATTCTGATGATCAACGCCTTCTTGTGGCAGTACTTGAGTTTCAACCTACTCAAAGATCCCAGGGTTCCATTCTTTGCAGCTTGTAACCATGCACTCTAAACTTTGCTCATCGTTAATGGCATGTATTCTTTGCATTGGTATATCCTGCTTCCTCTTTTTTGTGTCATAGCTTCCAGCATTCACTGCTGCCAATGAGACTGGTAACTCTAGTAGCTTGGTAGCACCCATCTGGCATTGGGTGAGAGCAATCAGATTGTTCTGATCCTCTTTGTAGCTTACCTTCGGAACCATTAAAGCATTCTCTGGGTACTTTTGAGTGGTTCCATGGTTTTAAAATTCGACAAAATTCGGCGAAATTAGCCGAATTAATTCCGAATTTTGACTGACCGAATTAAAGTGTACATGTATTAAAAAAATTATAAAAAATTGTAGAATTAATTCGAAGTAAACAATAAAAATTCAGCTAATTTCTCGAAGTTTAGCCTTTTTAGTGCAAAAATTCGTCGAATTAATTCACCGAATTATTAATTCGAAGTACAGTTAACTTTAAGAAGTTTGGAAATTTTTTAGCAAAACGTTGGTAAAACACATTGATTTTTAAAGATATGATAAAACACTTATAACTTATTATATTATAAAAACAATTATTTAGAGCAACCTAAGCAAGATTAATATCGTTTCACTCATTTTGGCAAAAAATCTTTAAACTTCTCTAAGTTAGCGAATTTTTACAGAAATTCTCTAAATCGAATTGAACTTCCCCGAATTAATTCTGAATTTTAACTGACCGAAGTCTAAGGCGAAGTCGAAGTCGAAGTTTAGAACTTGGAGTGGTTCCTGGTGTGGATCTAGATCTGAATGACCATTTGTTGAGTCATTAAAATCATCTTTCCGTTCCCTATCCATCATCTCGGTTGTTTCCATCACTTTCCAGACCGAAAAGTGGCAACTCGACCAGTTTTACTCCGTTTATAGAAGCTTTACATCTGGCACCAATCCTATTCTAACCTCCACATTGTGTCTCAACAATTTCAATTGAATTTGTGATACTACTCAGAAACCTCTCCTCTCTGGATTTAATATCCCCATCCTTAAATGCTATAAAAGCAATCAGAACACCTACAAGCAGTAGCATTTTAGACAAGTAAAATGTTGTGAGGTTTTAGCATTGAATTTCCTTCAAAAAAGCACTCAATGTGCCATGGGAGGAGGACACACGATCCAAAAATTATCTGAACTCCCTTAACTCAAAGCAGCCATTTTAATACGGCTCTCTAGTAGGTGTAATGCGACTTAAACTTTGTTACTATTTACCAGCAGCCCCATAGTGTTGTGACAATATTTATAATATGTAACTATATTTTGTTAAACTCTGCTGCTGTAACTTATGTTACTTCAGAGACAACATAGGCTAATGTTATGCACCACAACCGTGAGGACGCAGGTTCCCTATTGGAGGACACACGGTCCAAAAATTATCCGAACCCCCTTGACTCAAAACAGCCATTTTAATAAGGCTCTCTTGTAGGTGTAATGCAACTTAAATTTTTTTACCATTCACCAGCAGCCCAAAGTGTGTGACAATATTTATAATATGTAACTATATTTTGTTAAACTCTGGTGCTGTAACTTATGTTACTTCAGAGAATACTGCCAAATGTTATGCATCTCAACCTTGAGGACACAAGTTCAATCCAAGCTTATTTAGCAAAATGAAGACAATTCTCTTATCGGAATAATCAATTTATAAACTAATTGGTGTAATGTCTACAATGTAAGAATAAACAACTAAAAGTAAAGAACTAAGGAACTAATCATAATGTAGCCACGTCGTACCAATGATCAAGTGGCAATGACTGTATATATCAATTGCGAGGATCCCAGCTTGCATTAGAAAACTGCAACTATAGATCGAAGTAAAAAAAAAAACCCTGCTTCACAATAATAATTCCTCAAAACCATAAAATCTTTATTCTGACCTCAATCCTTGTGAAACCACAGCAATCATCTTAGAACCAGGGAACCATTTTTAACTCGTATATTTAAAAATCTAACCAGTAGAGACTTGATCATATAAAGACTTTAACAAAATGAAACAAAGTATTAACTCTTCTCCGGAACTCTTTTCTGAAGTTGAATTTCACTTAAAATAAAGGAAGCACAGTTATAAAACACAGGACAGAAGTTATAGCAAATATTGTAGATATTTGGGCTTTTAAATAAGAACCAGTAAAGCACAGATTTGGCATTTACCTTCAACTTCAGAGATTGATAAAAGCTTTCCATGCGCACGCAGGCAACTGCCTCAAAGTCTTTGAGTGGCATCTATCAATACACTTCTCCCAGATATCATCCAACTTCTCTGGGCTTACGCATACCATATTTTTGTAAGTGGCAGCCAATCCACCATCCTCCACAACTCGGTTGCATGTGGACCTGGCATCGAAATTAAAAGTGTCAACCATTGACAATGAATCACCCCAAGAGTTGGAATGCCCGTCAACTGCTCTGGGAATCGAAGCTGAAGAAGTTGCTTTCCGCGGCACATGCACATCAAGCTTCTTCTCGTGCACATAAACTTCCCTAGAAGTCCCTTCTGGGTTTTCTTCAAATGTCTTAGAGCTTTGTTTCCTACTGCTGCTTGAATGAGTAGGATCTTGAGAAGGGACAGAACCTAGTTATGGTAGAGCTTCTGTGAGAGCTCACTTGAAACCCTTAGCTGCCTTTCTGCTTCCAAAAGAAGCTTCAAAGCTTGCTTTAGTCTCTCCAACTCTGCTTCAACCACTGATACAAATATAAGATTGCTTATAAATATGAGAATGTAGAATGGGGGTATTCTTGCATTCCAAATCTGATCATAATCAATGAATGGTATTACACAACATTTCTGTGTTGTAACAATCTAATATAGAGGATCCAGACCAATGAAACACGGAAAGGATCATACTTAAACACTATCCATAATTGCCCTTCAATCCAAAAGATAAAGGTAACTGCAAAACCCCGTCAGTGTACTATAAAGCTACAAAAAAATAATGGTTTACCCTTTTAATCAGCAATATTCTTGCATTCTATAATCTGACCTTAATCAAATTATAAACAATACATGGTTTACTTACAACTTCAACCACCAAAGAATGAATTGCTACATTTTTAATCAACCGAGCAGTAAGTTCCAGCAATGATATCCATAATAAGGCCTGCTAACTGAGACATCAATGCCATTGGATCAACCCAGAATCCATCAACTCTCTGGCTCTCTTCACTGTTTCAGCAGTGCCCGATGACATGTGATGCAGGACATTTAACCAATACTCCCCAAAAGCCGTGACTGTTGGTAGCGTGAGATTAAATTCCTTTATCTCATAGCCCATTATCCAGGCCCTTGGTCGAACCCTCCTTCCTGGGTCCCATTTCAAACGGGCCATCCCACCCCGAGTGTGCCCCATATACGCAGGCTGCCCCACTCGAGCCAGTGTGAAAATGCCCCTGCATTAATCACCCCCGGTGAGGAGTCTCGAACATGAGACCTCCTGTTCTGATACCAACATGGCTAACTCTAAGAGACTGAGTAATTTCTCATCTGAATCAACCCCCTCCTATGGAGAAGAAAGTAACAAACTATATGAACAAGTTTGACTGGCCTAAGCCCTACAAAAGTACAATGGGAGCTATGTAGCAGGAACAACTAATAAAGTGAAAAAGATCATGTGGACGGAGTATGGGCTTACAAATTCATTTTCAAGTGATGCAGTGATTCTTTTCCCAGCAAACTTAACTGGTCTAACATAGTTTCCGCGTCCTGAAGTGAAACATCTGCATTCAAAGTGATCAGATCCAGAGCATTTAATTCAACATCCAGGATCTCGTCAGCAGAAAGTTTCTTCGACCTGGTTACAATATCAGCATCTTTTATTTTGTTGAAGACGCTGGGATACTTGGAAGGATTTGCAGTCAGAGGTCTGGAGTTTTATGATACTAAAATAGAATCCCATGGGGATACTCAATAAAATTGAAAAGGAAGAAAAATGCAAATTACCATATAAAAAGAAAGAACAAGAACCAATGTTCAAAAAAAAAATTATATGAATGTATTATACGACCACATCTAAAAACACCCACCTATAAAATTTCTGGAGTGTTTGCTCCAAAAAAAATACTCCCTATTAAGAAATCGGGTGCATGCATATACCGCAAATCATCACCACCACTGTCATCATCAACATCTACGCCTTATCCCTATCTGGGGTTGGTAACATGAATCCTATTTCGCCAATTCAACTCTATTAATAAGAATATGCAAATAAAACAAGTCACTGATATTTAAACGAAAACACACAAAAAGCATGCACCAACAGACTATAAAGGATAATTGAAAATGCTCCATCGCCAGTAGCTTCAAATAGGATTAACACTAGTTAAAATTGTACAGGATAATATTAGATATACAAAGTTGCAAATGAAGCAGTTCAAAGAACTAGACTATTCTCATGCACGGCGCTTGCTCAAACGCCAAGAGTTTGGCTCGTGATATCTGTCATAAAGCGGTTCAATCCTTTCTTGTCGCTTGCGCTTGCTCATTTTTGTGGGATCTGCAACCTTAAAGAATCTCGGGGCCAGTTCGACCAGCCATTTTGGGTCAATAACCGTAACCTCACGCATGTACTCCTTTGTAGTCATAACAAGCTCATTGTAAATCACCCAGTCTGGCTGTCTCTGGAAAAGAGCACTGCTCGGATGAATATAAACTGGCTGGTTCTCAACCAACGTTCTATAACCCTCCTGTGGATCCTTTCTGGCTGCGTGGAAGAAGAATCCGGCCGCAATTGCTTTTCTTATCTTTGTGAAATTCTTCCCAGCACTCACAACATCTAATTTATACCTGAAAAGGCAGCATTAGTCAGGAATTTGAATATCCAAAATCATAAGAGGGAGTTCATAACTTAATGTTATGTTCACCCGGTTATATTATATCTTTCCAAGAATACCACCCTGTACAGTCTGTCTTGGGAGACAGATGTGGTAGAGAGGTCCCCCAGTTCGATTCCCGCCCCGTTAGCATCTCCGATCCGAGATAAGGGATTACTCCATTCAGTCTTTTTGGTCCAGAGCCGGCCTGTAATGGACCAACTTACCTTGCTTGTGGACCAGCTGCAGAGCTAACCCTTGTTCTATTGGTTTGGTGGTTGCTACCAAGACGATATCTTTATGGCCACCAAAGGACTTCGAGATGCTAATCCACAAAAAAAGATACGAGAAATTCTAAAGAAATCATATATGGAACGAGGGGGACCAGTTGAACTTGGTCAGCCTAACGGTGCCTCGCATCATTTTTTGGTAGTTCAGAAAAAAACACTGGAACATGTATCATCTTTGGCTTATTTCATGACAGGTGAACACTTGTATCCATCTTCAACTCCAGTCCATTTCGAAGGGCAATAATAATAGGTACACCACTAAAAGTCAAAGGTGAAAAGATTATTAAAGCCAAGGGATTTGAAGATGGGTTAACAATGGCAACAATGTATGTATGATGAACAAAACCCCAACAGGAAATTTTTGTTAGTATTGTATCATACTGGACATCATGGCCATAAAAGTCTTTTTTTTTATATATGTAAACAGTCTTTTGAATTGAACTTTTTACCAAGAACAATGCTTTAAGTTAAAACATGAATAATATGACCATATCATCATCAAGTAACAAAATAGGCAGAGAGAACTCTTTGTTAATTTGGTTGTGGCCAGAAAAACCAAGTCTCCAAAAAATTTACTCGAGGATTTTGCTTTAGAAAAGCTGAAAAAGTACAGTAATTTATCCTTCCTAAATCGAAGGTCAGAAAGGGCAGTATAATAGTGATACATGCCCGATGCATCCATCCAAGAGACATGCAGAAGCCTGGCCAGCCACTTCTGCTCAAGATTCAAGTACCTGAAATTGTGTACACGGACAATATTTATCAATTCTATCTATCTTTTTCCTCGTTCCGGGGTCATCAATCCAGAAGAATGATAAGAATAAAAAACCCGAACAATTCATCAGTACACGACGAATGATCATACAAGATGTTATCTGGTTCAATTGAACCTCTTTCAACACTCAAATATCATCAGAAAACAGGATTTAAGCATATGATTAGTATGGGAGAGGAAATGAAGAATCAACCAACTACTCGAAAGAAGTTTTACCATAACAAATACAACGGCAAAACCAGAGATGACACAAACTACGTTAAAGGATCATACCTGTCCATGATGGTAAGAAGTTGTTTTCTGACATCCTGTGCCCTCCTCAAAGATCGAGACTGAACAAAGTTTTCGAAACACCACGGCCCAGAAAAGTTTTTAGCCTTCCAAGCCTCATAAACAGCAAGTAAAGTAAGATGATCACCCTCGGGCTGGAAAAACTTGGCCCTCTTCTGATCTGCTTGGGCTTGTTTCTCTCGAGGCCTGTAAAAGATGTTCCCAGTCTGAATCATTGCAATGATAGTTAAAATCTCATCACTGCATCCAAGGTCTACACTGGCAAGGAGCATCTTAGACAACGGTGGCTCCAACGGAAATTCTGCCATTTTCCTACCCAATTTGGTCAGAAGCCCCTCCTCATCCAGAGCCCCTAGACTGTACAGTTGTTCCATGGCAGAGATGAGAGCTTGGGGTGAAGGGGGATCCATAAAATCAAATGACAGAAGATCATTAATTCCCATCGCCTTCATCGTAAGTGTTGTTAATCCGAGATTTATCCTTTGGATTTCTGGAATGGAGGTGGGTGACATCTCATTACGATAAGCACTCTCAGTGTAAAGGCGATAACATTTCCCGGGTCCCGTACGACCAGCACGCCCAGCTCGTTGCTTGGCTGATGCTTGTGAAATAGGGGTGATAACCAGTGAATCGAGTCCTTGTTTGGGGTTATACACATTCTGTTTCGCAAATCCAGGGTCAATCACATAGAATATCCCATCAATAGTCAAAGAAGCCTCAGCGATATTGGTAGCCACGACCACCTTTCTCTTCCCTGGAGGAGCGGGATCAAAAATCCTTGATTGCATTTCGCTAGGAAGAGCACTGTAGACAGGCAAGATTATCAGCTCAGGCACATTCTTCCCTAGCCCTTTCATTCTCTCGTAAAGAGACTGACAAGCGTGATCAATTTCCTCTTGACCAGTTAAGAAGAGGAGGATGTCACCTTCAGGTTCCGTCAAGTGGATCTGCAGGACAGTGATCAGCGCGGCATCCAAATAATCGCTTTCGGGCTGTTTCGTGTAGAGTATCTCAACTGGAAACGTTCTCCCGGGAATGGTGAAGATGTTACAATTGAAGAAATAGCCAGAAAACTTCTCTGCATCCAATGTAGCAGATGTGACAATCAACCGAAGGTCAGGTCTCCGTTTAACAAGCTGTTTCAGTAATCCAAAAAGCACATCGGTATGGATCGTCCTCTCGTGAGCTTCATCCAGCATGATTACAGAGTACTGGGAAAGGTTTTCATCAATCAGAATCTCCCTAAGAAGCATACCATCAGTCATATACTTGATTACAGTCTCAGGTCCAGTGCAATCCTCAAACCTAATAGCATAGCCAACTTCCTCCCCCAAACGACAACCGAACTCTTCTGCAACTCTCTTTGCCACCGACATTGCAGCCACCCTACGAGGCTGAGTACACCCAATCTTACCCTTGATCGTGTAACCAGCTTCGGCTAGATACTGCGTCACCTGTGTAGTCTTTCCCGAACCAGTCTCTCCAATGACGACCAGTACCTGGTTTTCGTGCACAGCCTGAACCAGCTCTTTCTGCAATTTGTAGATAGGCAGGCTCTGCCTCTGTTCCTGGATGGAGAGCTTCGATCTCTGCCCGAAAGTCAGTGCTTTCCCATAAGCGTCCTTCTTCCATTCAGGCATATCATAGGCCGATAAGCCCACACCCCTCAGCTCCTGTGCAAGATGCCTCTCACCTGTCTCTGGCATTGGGTCCTCCCATGGACGGTTAAGATCTTTCGGGATGGAATCAAGCATCGTTCTCTGCTGCTGCTCTCGTACCTCTCTTCGCTCCTTTATGAGAGCAGACTGGAGCGCTGCTGCACGACTCAAAGACCCCTCAGGGTTCTTAAAGATCTTAACTGGTGACATATCTATGGAGTATCGACTCTGACCTTGCAAGAAGGCTGGCTCGTCCTCATTCAGCTCAATCTCAAGCTCTTCCTCAGCACCCTCTTCCTGATAAAGCATGCCATCCCCATCTTCATCATACATAGGGTACTCCCTAACATCCATAACACCCGAAGCAATCAGTTGCTTCGCTTCCCATTTCTCTGGTGAACTCATCCGCTTCAACGGCCGGCGTGATGGGGCAGTGTCATCCTCTTCCACAATCCTAATCCCCGAAAGACCAGTCCTAGTAGTAGAACCCTGGTTTGATCTTTGCGGGTTTTCCCTAAAGGCATCCTCCTCCGAACTCTTCTTTATTGGAAGGAGGTCTTTGCCGGTATTCTGATCCACATCTCTCATTGACAGGCTCAGCTTCTGACCTGACATCGAAATCACCTTCACAAAAACCTCCTGGTCCCGCTTCACAACATCCTTTGCATTAGAGATTCTGCGTGTCGCCATCTGTGATACATGCACCAAACCTTCTTTTCCTCTAAAATCATTCAGCTGAACAAAGCATCCTGTATCCATCACTCTGGAAACCCTGCCTGCATAAACATTGTACAACTCGGGCTCATCTGCGTGGGACCGACCATTTTGCCGGTTCCTATGGTCTCTTCTGTCCTCCCCATCTTCTCCACCATCCCAATCATCATCGTTCTCCTCTCTCCTATCTCTATCGTGCCGATCCCTATGTCTGTTTCTGCTCCTAGAGTCACTTCTGTCCTCTTCACCTCTATCATCCCTCTCATTCTTATATCTCTCCCTATGTCTATCTCTGTCTCTCTCTCTATCTCTATCTCTATCTCTGTCCTTTTGCTTAGTTTTTTCATCCCTGCGCCGATCCTTCAGCTCTCTTTCGATTTCCCTTTCCAAATCCTTCGCTCTGTCCTTACTATCTGCAATGGAGAGAGCTGAAAACATTGTCTTATCGCCATCAGGGGCATTTTTATTGCTTTCTTCATCAAATTTAGATTTCGAAGGAAGAATTGCATGGATTATGGTAAACAGAGTCCGGACAAAGTAATCCGGCATCTCAGCACCGTTTTCTTTCAATTTCGTGTCGAATTCGTCTACACTCTCGGAATTTCTACCCATTTCTGTGATGAACTCTGCTAAAACCTTGTCGCCAATCCCTAAATGGGATTCGAGTTCAGTGCAGACCTTCGAAACGAGGGAGAGGTACTCTAGTTTCTTCAAGCCCTCATTTTCGATCTCAGACGCCATTGATGGAATCGAATGTGTTTCTTAACAAAAATCTTTTACCTATTGAAAAAAAATGATTTTGGAGTCGAAGAGCAGAGATTCAAGGAAAGGTAAAGAATTTTCTGGAAACTAGGGTTAGGGTTAGTGCTTTTGAGTACCTGAGATGAGATATATATATATATATAGAGAGAGAGAGAGAGAGAGAGTGATGCAGCACGATTATCCCTCCATCGCCGTAATCACGCACAGCAACTCAAAGTGAATCCCTCCCTGGTGCGTCCCCGCAGTCTAATGCCGCTGCTAGAGCCGTCGCCGGACCTCCCTCCGCCTTTTCTCGTGAGATGAGAGAGAGTGATGCAGCACGATCATCCCTCCATCGCCGTAATCACGCACAGCAACTCAGCGTGCCTCCCTCCCTGGTGCGTCTCCGCAGTCTATTGCCGCTGTTAGAGCCGTCGCCGGACCTCCCTCCGCCTTTTCTCGGGTAATCACGCACCGCAACTCATCGTCCCATATGATCCTGTAATTATAAAATGACCGTTATAACGGTAACGCCCCCCGGTTATGATGCTTTTTACCTAGGATATGCGTTATAACATTCCGTTATAACACGCATTGTTTTTTTTTTTTTTTTTTTCTAAATGAAGCCTTAGAATTTGATAAATAGCACTCATCCTTTACACTCTACTACATGGTTTTAAAAACGGCCGTTTAAACGGGTAACGGCCCAAGCCTATTTCCGTTAAAACCGTTTAAACATGTTTTATCGGTTTTGAAAAAAAGGCCATTTTTTTTGTTTTAACGGCCGTTAAAATCGTTTAAACAGCCGTTTAATTCTGAAGATTTTGTGAAAAAAAGGCCGCTTAATCCGTTAAAATCCGTTTAATTTCCATTAAAATCCGTTAGATTTTTTTTTTTTTTAATTTTCAAATTTCAAAGTTTGAATTTCAGCGCCATTTTTTCCGTTAAAATCATTAAAACCCGTTAAATTCCGTTTTTTTCTCATTTTTTTCCATTTTTGCCCCTGGCCGTTTCAATCTATTTTAACGGCCGTTTAAACGGTAACACCCCCAGTCCGTTTAACCGTTAAAACGGCCCCCTTTAAACCTTGCTCTACTATGATTGCGGAGAAAAAGTTCGTTTTTCAGTTAAGTTAAGGGACCGTTATAACGAGTCATTCAAAACGAGGTTTAAGTATACCGGACTGGAGGAGTTACTTTTTTTTCTCGTTACAATGGTGTAACACTCAAGGGCAAAAACTAAAAATAACGGGAAAAAATGGCGCCTAAATTCAAAAATGGAAAAAATGAAATAATAACTGAAATAACAGCCTTTTTTCACAAATTTTCTAGAAAATAATTGTCGTTATTTTCGTTATAAAGGAAAATAAACGAAAATAACGGCAGTTATTTTTTAGCGTTTTAACGGTACATGACTTAACGGGGGAGGTCCAAATCCATTATAACAGCCATTTTTAAACCATGATTTAAAACCTTGATTGAAATCACCAATCAGTTCCACAATAGCCTAAAATCCTACTAATGGTATGATCCCAAATGTCCTATCAATAGGTTATATTTGGTGGATCAATCAGACTAAATTAGTAGTTTATACCAAGGTTTAAAAGGGGCCGTTATAGAGGTATAACGGACTGGGAGTGTTACCATTTTTTCCATTATAACGGCTGTTGTAACGAATTATAATGCTCAGGGGCAAAAATGGAAAATAAGGGAAGAAGTGTCACTGAAATTCAAATTTTCAAAAACGAAAAATAACAGAAATAACGGCATTTTTTCATAAAATTTTCCAGAAAATAATGGTTGTTATTTTCGTAATAACGGAAAACAGCGACCGTTATTTTTAAAGCATTTTAACGGTTCATAACGTAACGGGGGAGGTCCAAATCCGTTATAACGGCCGTTTTTAAACCATGGTTTATGCACCCATAAAACCTGCTAAACATAAGCCTTAATTTGTTTTGTAGGCTTCAGTTATAAGGTCCCAAAATCATTGACTTAAGCCCACATCAATTGAAAGTCCAAAAGACACTCAATCAAATAAATTTAGCCTATTAGCCTAGCCCAAGCCTACCCACAAGACTAACCCATCAAGGCTTTAAGTATTAGCCCAAATCCATAAACCAAACACAAGCCAATCTACCAATAATCCCACCTGAACCCAGTCCACTCAACCCATTGACCAGACATTTTGGCCAACCCATTTCTGACCATTGACCTGGCCCATTTGTCTGACACCCGACCTGTTCCAGTAAAAAAGTACAAGAACATGAAAAGTGATGGGGATTGCTAGGTTTAATCATCATTCTCATTGTGGCGATTGTGATCCATATTACCTACGCTTAATTCTGTGGTGCCACATAAGGCATATGGTAACCTAGAGTAGGACCTTCTATCCGTTCAAATAATTTTTTGGGTCATTATAACTTGCTATATATTTAAAACGATGGTTGAAAATTTTCTATTTTTTTTGTGCATCAAACATCCATTAAGAATAGAAAAAGCTTAAATTGATAAGATCGATGGTCAATTTGCCCCAAACATTTTCAATAGGTGAGTGCTCTTGGG
The DNA here is from genome assembly GCA_035048495.1 of Euptelea pleiosperma. Classification (NCBI taxonomy): domain Eukaryota; kingdom Viridiplantae; phylum Streptophyta; class Magnoliopsida; order Ranunculales; family Eupteleaceae; genus Euptelea; species Euptelea pleiosperma. Next base: position 32,209,766 of record CM068541.1, read on the forward strand.
AAAAAACAGTCAAGTTCTCGTAAAAAGAGTGGACAGTGATAAGTATACACTCTGTTGTTAATTCCAAAAAAATCTTGGGTATTTATGTAATCGATATTGGCCATCTATCTTGATCTCGGGAAAGCATATCGCTATGATTCCAATGGCGGCAAAAAGATAGACCTTGATACGCAGCGGGACTAAAGAATCATGGACTTGAGAAATCCTCAGGAAGTCCACTCGGACACATTCGGAACCCCCTAACATATCACGAGGGTCCCCCATAGTGGAAACCCTAAATCTGGCCATCTGTCAGACCGGACGACCGGTCCAAAAAATCCTCGAATCACGCACCTTCATTTTCCTACCCCTCCTACTATAAATAACCTAGCTCCCCCTTCACTCAAAACCACCAATTCACTCAACCTTCTCTTGAGCTCCTTATTTCCAAGAGAATTGCTTCAAGCTTTCTAGCTTTTGTTCTTGCTCCATTACTAGCTTTGGTGGTGTACTTGCTTTACGGGAGATCGGCTTTGGTGGTCTGCGTTCTTCAGTTCCGGATCGACTCGGTGAGTGGTGCGAGCTACGGTTTCGATTTGCAAGCTTGGTTTAGCTTCAACAATATCGAAGCTCGGTTCCTTGTCAATCTCAGTTGAGAGATAACTTATTTGTTAGTACAAGTAAACCCTGTTGCTCAAGTCAAGTAAATACTTAACTGAGCTGGAGTTTGGTTGCGACTTTACTCCATTCATATCGATTGCAATCGAGACCGGGTTCTTTACCCTATTCAATATTGTAAGGTATCTTAAATATTGAATCGAAAAGGTGCTAAGCTCTGTGGAGCTATTCTGAAAGTGGACGTATGTGCTGATGCACAGAACCACTATACATCTGTGTTATGGATTGTTGTCTTTTTTACATTTATTGTCTTTGATTGATTGCTCTATTCAAGCATATTAGTAATCAACTTAGGCTTAAAATTAATAGACCTATTCACCCCCCTCTAGGTCCTCTTGTATCAATATCAAGGGAACTTCAGACAGGGAGTTCCCTTTAGCCCCTTTCCAAATACGAACATATGCACTATCCATATCAAAGAACAACTCGTCATAGAGTGATGCATTAATATTGAATGGAGGAACAACATTTGTGTAGTCTTATGATGATGATGATAGCATCTCCTTTTGAATGTCAATGTTTTTTCTAATTGTGTAATTTTTGAATCATTAAAAAAGCATAGTTGTTTCCCTTTTCCAACAAATCTTTCTAAAGATGCATTTCTAGGAAACTCATATTTTGGTGGAGTCTGAAGATGGTAGGGTAGGAAGGACTCAAAAGGTTGGTTCTCCGTTAGATATTTTTATTACATGTTGGCTAGATTTTCTAAGAGAAGCGCCTAGTAGCATCAGCCCCAATCCCACTAAGGGTAGATGCTTTCCTATGGTCAGCAAATCTGGAAAAATTATTAATAATCGATCACCTATTTCATCAAAAAATTACGATCCCAAATCAATGTTGTTCTAAAGTATATCCGTCTCCTGCACTTTAATTATGATGCTTTCATGCTCTGTGGACATCTACTTCCAAGATTCAATAGCTCAAGTAAGGTAGGTAGCTTCCAAACACTCAATCATGATGAACTCGAAAATGGTAGTACCTTCTTAAAATTAACTGAAAAATGTCTGAAGAACATGAAAAAATTCATAGCTTTTGTATCTTAGAGAATGCTCTCACAGTGTGTATAACATGGGAGAGAGCACCTATTTATTTAGAGCTTATGTAGGTGAATGTTTTAGTCTTAATCACAACTATTAACGCTTAAACGGTTAGAATTTAGGCAAAATAAATTGGCAAAAGATCAATGGTCAAAAGTCGTGGAAGATCAAAGATCTATGATAGTTAAAATTAATTCATCAATTAGAGATTTTAAAGGTCTGCAACAGTCAAATCAAGAGTCAATCAATCAAGTCAGAAGTCAAATTAAAAGTTGGACTTTTTCCCAAAAGATAGGCTCAATAAAGCCAAAATCCCATTTGGGCCCACAAAATGCTTGGCTTGGCCCAATGCGATGTGCACACATGCGAATGTGGTACCATGTGTCCTATTACTCTTAGAGCTTTCCCAATGCCTCACTCTATTGACATATATATGTCCACACATATTTTTGTCCCTCTCCATTGTGAGACAAAAACTAAACACTAAAAAATACTGAAAGTTAAAGAGAGACACTCTTAAGTTTTCCTCAAGAATTTCCATTCAAAATTTATAAAGTTTTTCAATAAAAAAGAGGGATTTAAATAAAAACAAGGATAGGTACTTGTAATCAATTGGACTATATATATGGAAGTAAAATTTGAATAAATGAAAAATGCACCTTGATATAATCATTCCAAACATCTTTGACTACCAACATCTCTCGCACATCCTCTCGATCTACCATATCCACTATGACTAATTAGAGTTTTTATAGTATTATAATTCTTCTTCAATATTTTGTAGAAAATTTTAAAAACTTCTTTGCTCTAATAAGGTCCAAATTTTGCATTGAATGTATCATGCGTGTTTGATGAATTGACCATCAAGTAGTTGTTGATCATGTACTTGATCTATTATAATTTAATGAAACAAATATCCTTTTAGGTTGACTATTAGTTGGGGGCCCTGGTGATTTGGTGATTCAATATCCATTCCTTCTAAAATTTAAATGCATATTAGTGAAAGTAATCATTTGTTAGTCAAACATATTAATTGAAAATTGTTATTCAACTTATTATCAATATGGTCACCTTCATGCTTTCTCCCTTATATTCTTCACTTCTAGCTTGTAGCTTCAATGTTTTGATTTTTACGATCATCTGGGACTTTATATTGGATGAAATCATATACTGTCCTTATCTTAGATATCTTATGAATTACAAGTCACAAGCATTTTCGTCCCTACAGTTGTTGCCATGGCATTGTTGACATTGTTGGGCTGGTGAGTTCACTCGGCCTATTTTGAGGCAGTCAATAGATATATGACTTGGTTTGACTTTTGTTAACATTTTCCATGTTGTCCTCTGTGTAGGTATATATGTGGAGCATTAGGAGCATACCCAGAAGAATGGCTACTTGAAAATGGCAATTATTTTGTTTTTGTTCTCGTGTTTTCAATATCAGTTGTGGTGATTGAATGCCCTTGTGCATTTAGGTTGGCAGCACCAACTGTTATGGTCTCAACGGGTGTAGGGCTAATAATGTGGTCCTTATAAAAGGAGGAGATGCTTTGGAAATGGCTCAAAAGGTTAGTGGTGTCCGACAAAATGGGTACTCTTACATAGGACGAGCCACAGTTACAATGGTGAAAGTCTTCACGGGAATGGATCGTGGAGACTTCCTCACATTGGTTGCTTCCGCTGAGGTGATTTCAGATTTCCTGATTAGCTGCAAAAAGTATTTAGTTCACATGGTTCGTTATTCCGTTAACGTTTTGCAATGGTTCATTTTTCTCTTTGCATGGTTTAGGCCAACAGTGAACACCCACTAGCAAGAGTAGTAATGGAATATGCCCAAAATTTCCATTTCTTTAACGAGCCTACTACATTCAAGGATGCCCAAAACCAAAGCAAAGAGTCTAAATTCTCTGGATGGCTTCTTGGTGTCTTGGACTTCTCTGCTTTGCTTGGTAGAGGTGTGCAGTGCTTTATTCATGGGCAAAGCGTTTTGGTGAGCTTTCGACATAAGGATTGTATATTTCAAGCAAAAAATAAAAGATGCTTCATGGTTTCTGTTTCTTATTGGACTTTATGTATTATGAACAGGTTGGTAAACGAAAACTATTGACTGAAAATGGAGTAGGTATCCAAATCGAGGCTGAAAATTTCTTAGTAGAGTTGGAAGAAAGTGCAAAAATGGGGATACTTGTGGCATATACTGACACCCTCATTGGAGTTAGTAGATCCTCTTAAGAGAGAAGTTGCTATTGTCGTAGAAGGCCTGAGGAAAATGGGTATCAGACCAGTCATGGTAACGGGGGATATTTGGAGGACAGCACCTGTACAGGCTGTAAAGGTTTGTATCTTCTCTGTTTATCTTTACACAGTCTGTCATACTCCAAACTTAAAACCATATGGTTTTCTAAGTGAGTAATGGATTTGGGGTTATCTTATTGTCTTCATGAGGTTTTTCGTTGCAAAGAGAAATCTTTTTGGGGTGCTATTATACTCTTTGAAAAACTATATTACCCAGATACGACATGGATACGAGATTGATACGGTGTGGATACAGTGTTTACACTTCAGATGGAAGTATCCGATATGGATGCGACACGGATATGACACCCATTAATTTGAAGTATTCGGGTAATATAGCTGGAAAAACTTGTTTACAGTTACACCCCACTAACTCTATTGAAGAGTTGTCATTACAATTGTTAGTTAATTAAGATTTCATGGAGAATGAGAGAGAAGAATTGGGGAGAAAGAGGGAATCATACGGAGCTACATAACTTACTTTCCATACGTTTCCTAATATATAGGGTCGGGCTCCTTTGACATGCCTTTTATGACAGGCTCAAGGGACAAGACTTGTACGTCAGGCATAGATTCTGATAATCCAACAGTTGTGATAGTGTTGAGCTGGCATTCACTTTTTGCCAAAGTAAACCACCATTGGATTCTCAGAATCCACACCTGACAAGGATCCCTTGAGCATGTCATAAAAGGCCGGTCAAGGGAGCCAGTGCTTTATATATAACATAAAATGTACAATACTTATCAAAACAAAAAATATAACATAAAACAATAAGAAGAAAATTATTGAAATACCCATAAGAAATGTATGGCCCCCAAATCCCTGGTGGCCTTCGGCTTGCGACCCCCCAGTGGCCTTAAGCCAGTACATTTATTACACTAACAATAATAACTAACAAAAACCAAACATCACTCGTCTCCCATCCCCTAATTTGTTGTTGTAGCTAAACGAAAAACTGTATAAACCAAGTATGACAAGGTTACAAGACTGATATGATGTGGATATAACATTTATACTTAAAATTGTATCAGAAATATGGATACGTCACCCCTTTTGAAGTATCTATGTAACATAAATCATAACCCATAGTCAATGTTCAATCTCTTGACTTCCATTGCCTTCTCCATTGAGAAGAAGTGAATATGAAAGCACAATCATTATTTGGTAGGTTGGCATTCAAGACGTGAGGGCAGAGGTAATCCCCTTGAAAAACTGATGTTATACACTCATTTCAAAAAGATGGAAGCGTAATTGCAACGGTGGGTGATGGAATCGATGGCTCTCCTGCCCTTGTAGCTACTGGTGTTGGTATGGCGTGTGAACATTATATGGTCCATCCATGGCCCATAAGAAGCCCATCATGTGACCCATTGGTTTTGGTTTCCTAAAATTCTTGGATTCTATATATTAAGAGTTTCCTAATCATAAACCTCCACTTACACCTTCATTGATATTAGCAAGTGGAAAGTTTCTAATTGCACTAGGATTCTTGATGGGTAAGAATCCTAGTGTTTCTATTATTAAGATCTTGGGTTCCCTCTCTCCATCTATAAAAGGAGCACAAGCTATTTCCATCAATGCAAGTTATCATTAGAGTGTGCATACGAGAAGATTAGAGAGAGAAGAACCGAGTCTTCCCTCCTTCACCATTGTTTGTTGTCTTCAACGGTTTAAGCACCAAGGGAGATCGTTGTTCTAATGGAGAAAGGTACACATTCTTCTTGTTTTTTTTTACATTAAAGAGAGGACCTCAAAGATCGTGATTACGTGTTAATCACGATCCTTAGTTGTATCTCGATGATGAATCCGTAGAGAACATCTCAGAGATATGGAATTTTACATTTGGTATCAGAGCAAGGTTCGGATTTTAATGATTTTCAGGTCTCAAAATCATGTTTGAAAGTTGCAAAACATGATTTTTGTCTCTTCTTTGGCCACTGTTTTTTGGTCACCGGTCACCGAAGTTGCTTCCGGTCCATTGTCGGCCATGAGGTAACTCCATTGGTGTTGGTGTTCAGGCAAACAAAGCTCATAGGAGCGTGGGGCTATCGATCAAAGTTGGCCCCATGCAAATCTAGTTTGCTGATTTCTAGATAGAAAAAACATGGTTTTTCCACAACTTTGGTTGCCATTTTCCAGTCACCGGATTGTCACCGGTTGTCGGAGCTACTCCTGGTCCATTGTAGGCCATGAGGTGACTCCATTGGTGTTGGTGTCCTGAAAAAATAGAGGTTGTTGGACTACAGGACTGTCGTTCAAAGTTGGGATGCTTTCTATTTTTGGAAAGAGAATTTTTTCAGATCTGCTTGTACATAGAGATGGTTATTCGGGTTGTGATTTAGTGGTTTATGAGACATCTAGTTTGGTGCTCCCCCACCAAAGCATAGTATATAAATTTATGTTATATATGTTGTTTTGGAACTGTAATTGAGCATATCATGGCCCAAATCCAATGGACCCTTCATGTACTTTTAGAGCTCGTTTTGATATGGGCCAATATGTCAATAATAAGCCTAAGCCCAATTCAGACTTAAATGGGTCCATATAGAGCCAAACTTGTTTTAGCCATTTCGGGCTCATTTTACAGTCGTTTTTGACCTGCAAAAGCTTGTCTTCTTCATCTTCTCAAGCCCCACGCTTTGGGATTATTATTAGTATGATTTGGATTAATCAAAACAGCATGAATGTCTTTATGTTATTTTCTCTCTTATGTATGTTAATCAACTAATGTGATTATCCACTTATAATTGTTATGTTTAAATCATGATTGTCAACGATTATTAATTTAGATTGACAACAATAAAGTGGATTAGTTTGGCAGCTACCAAATTAGTCCAACTAGAAATTTTTTATGTATGTTGATTTGTATAATCAATTTTTAATACAAATGCCTATGTATTAAATAAATAATGTTGAAATAGCAATTTTTGGTTAGAAAGTCATAGATTTACCTAAAGGTGAATGGATGACTAAATAATCAGAAATTGAAATAGAATAATTGATATGCATCATTAATCTAGATTAGCTTTGAATGTCCAAAGGCAACAAGCCTGTTGGATTGCGAATGACGTTATCAATTAGTTTTATTTGGTTATTGGTATACCATGTGACTGAACATTTGTATATTGCGACCTCGGCCCAAAGGAAGAGTTGGTGATAGTACTACTTGTTCATCATCAAAATAAATCTGAAATAAATGTTTGTAATTTGATTAGTGAGCTTTTGATCCTATTATAGTACATGTTCCTACTTCGCTTCATGCACATGTTTTGTCTGTTCTGATCCTTGATTGATCAAACTTTTCAAATTGGAATGAGCAGGTTTAGTCACCTTAGGTGTTCTGGATCTAGACTTGGCTCTCCAGATCGAAAAGCCTGCAGCATGAAATTAGGATTTTTCCGCGTCATTGGTTACGAAAACCCTAAAGTTCAACAATATTTGTAATTCAGGTTCACTTTAAATCGTGCAAATAAGCAAACTTGCACAGTGGCTCATGTCGGATATCGTCAGCACTCGGGGTTAGGGCAAATAGTTGAACAAATTAGAGAAAAATGCTGCTAGAATTATGGAAGGATGAGAGTGGTAGTAGATCGGATTAAAACATTATTGATTTGTGTTTTCAAATAGATCTTTTAAAGCAATAATAAGATAATAATGCAAGACAAATAAAAGTAGAATTTAGCAATCAAATTAAACAGGGACACATTTATTCATATAAATGATTCTATAATGCATTTAAATCAAATAATTAAAATAAAACTAAAAAGCTATTTAGAGAGAGAAAATAAGGAGAGAAAACAAAAATTAAGAAAGAGAAAATCTAGAATCTAGAGAGAGAAAATGGCTAAAATAAGAAATTAAGTAGAGAGAGAAAGTGATAGGGAAAGTAGAGAGAGAGAACTACACCTAGAGAATTAGAGAGAAAGTAAGGGTAGAGAGAGAATGAACTTCCTTGGTGACTTACCAAACGATGGCATCGACCATAAACATAGTGCATGGATTTGGGAGAGCTTAGGAGATGGCCAAGGCTTGTCGCTTGGCTGTGAGGATTGCTTTTGAGCAACAGCAAGCTTGCTGGTCTTTTATAGATCAAGGAACGAGAGGAGCAGCAGGGTTGGTGACGTGGAATGATCTTGGCCAATGGAGGAGAATGGTGGTGTTAACGGCTTAAATAGTGGAGAAGATTGTTGCTGCCTATTCTGAGATCCCTCCCAAACCTTTGGTTATCACGGTTTGAGAAACTGTTTGGAGAACCTGTTGTTTCTGGTCGATGATTGGAGGAGTGCACACAAGAGAGAGGTGTTGCACACAACAACAATGGAGAGACAGGTGGACGGTCCAAACTTCAGGCTGTGAATGTGCAGGAGGTGGTTCAGGTGGAGCTGGTTCAGGCGTAGTTGCAGGGATTTGCGGTGCTCCTTGATGGTATGGAAGAGGAGAACGTGGAGTTGGTGGTGGATTTGCAAAGCACGTGGTTGCTTTGCTGTGCAACCAGCAAATAAGATGAGACAGGATCTCCTCTTTGAATTGTAGGCAGTGGAGTTAATGACTTGCACTCTTGCAGGCCGTGAATAACAACTTGCTAGAGGCGTGGTGAGAAGAGCTCAAGAAACCGGCCGGAGTTGCAAGTTTCCGGCGAGCAAAGATGGAAGAAAGGCTGCAGATGGTGGTTTAAAGGTGGAGTTACGGGCAGTAAGAAGAATAGCCTTTGGTTTTACTAGGTTGAAAGAGGAAGGGGGAGATCTGGCCTGCATGAAGACGCACCTCTTTTGCATAGATCTGGGGTTGCAAGCCGTGAAAACACTCTAAATCTCGCCGGTGGTTGATGCGAGGCAATGGTGATTGAGTACGATGCAGTAAGTATTGCTCTGAGGGGAGAGGGATTGAGAAGAGAGAGAGGTTAACGAGAGAGAAGAGAATGAACACCGGAGATGGTTGTAGGTGGTTCTGCCAGCCGTTCCTTCAAGGGACATCAACGGTATTCACCTGAATTGCAGGTTTAATGGTGAGACGGTGGGGGAACCAAGTGTGTGCCAAAGAGAGGCAGGGAAGAAACGTGGTTGAGGAGCGGTGCAACAATAGGAGCAACACGCTGGTGTTGCAGGTTGGGATTGGTTAAGACCAATCCGTGATTGCAATGGTGGCTCAATGGAGGAGATGCACTTGGTGGTGGTGGAGCTTGAATAGTTTGCAGGTATGTCCGGCTGTGAGTGCAACAGTGTGCGCACTGGTGTGTTGAGAAGAAGGGTTAGCAGAGATCGTGGAAGGGAGAGAAATGACAGCCTGTCACGCTGCTATATAAATGGTTGCAACCACATTGATGGAAATCTCATCAAGAGGAGCATGGCTCGGAGAGGAGCTAGTGTCTAAGGAGAGGTGCACCAGCATGGTTGGGAGAAGAGTAGGGTAGTAGCAAGTTGAGAGAATAAGAGAAAAAGGTAAGTAAAGGGGAAGGGAACCGTGGCTGCAAGTGAGCAGCGTGGTGACTTGGGGATTCTCGCTGGAGAAGACGAACCAGTCCGGCCAAGAAGGTGGCCGGAGAAGAATAAGAAGATGGTGGAAACGGTGGTGGGTTCGGCTTAGTGGAACTGTTGGGTGATTTCGCCTAAGAAGATGAAGGTGGTGCTTGGTGGAGATATTTTGTTGTTCAAGAGGATGCGGGAGAGAGAAGATAAAAGCTAAGGGGAGGGAACCAAAAAAAGAAGAGATCTTCGATCTCTTCTTAAGGGCTAGGTGAGTTTGTTGTTTAAAGGGAGACCGTTGGATCTTGGATTGGTTAGAGAAGAGAGAGATGGGGGAGAGAAGAATCAGTCAAGTGAGATCGATTCTCTCTTCTAATTGCTAATGGGTATGAGCATGGGCATGGGTCATGGGTCATGGGTCATGGGTCATGGGCATGGGTATGGGTCATGGGCTTAGGTCATGGGCAAAAATAGATAGAGTGAGAAATAAGAGAGAGGTGAGAGAAAAAATACAAAAATAAAAGCCTTTGAGGGTCTTGAACCCTGGTCTTCTTTATTCTCTCTCGTCCGCTCTACCAATAAGTCAAACTTATCATTTGATGTCAATTGGTGTGGTTTTTAACACCTAAGTTCTTCTCTTGGTCTCCAACTATTTTTCTCTCTCTTAGTCCTTGCTCCGGCTCTACGATCATCTAGCTTTGCCCGTACATGTATTCTATCTTTTTATCCTAGTCTGCTGGCTCTTTAAGCTTTGATAGAAGTCTTTTATGGTTGATAGTGGGCCCGTCAATCCTCGATAATCGTCCGATAGGGTCTCCTGCAAGTGAAAAAGCGCGTAATGAGATTCAACTAAAATTGCTTGATACTAGACTATCCGAAATGCGTTTATTTCATGCAAATAGTCGATTTTCGTCTAAAGAATGATTTCTACGTAATGGAAGAAACTCTTACGTTGAAAAATCGACGAAAAGACAAGTTTTACGTAGGAGAATGCGACATCGCTATAAGAATAATGGCTTAAAATAAGCACTTTTGAGCGAATATCACAGCACTGACTACTATAAGTACTGTAAAAGACAAAACCACAATGAAATAGTGAGAGCGATTGAACATACTTAGATTGATGTTTATGCGCATGACTGTGGTGAATAACATCAAGTCGTCGCTTTCGGAAACTGACAATGCGTTGACCTAACTGAAAAATGTGGGAGAGCATTTTAAAGCCAGTGATAAATCCTTGGCGGGGACACTTATATCCCAACTGATTACTATGAAGTATGACGGGGTAAGGGGTATGCATCAACATATCCTAGAAATGACTAATATCGATGTAAGACTAAAATCATTAGGAATGAAGGTAGATGAATCCTTTATGGTGCAGTTCATTTTGAACTCACTCCCTCCTAATATGAGAAATTTTAAATCTCGTATAATACGAATAATGATACATGGAATGTCAATGAGCTGACAAGTATGGTCATACAAGAAGAGGCCAAACTTAAGCAAATAGGGGTTCATTCCGTTCATTTCATTTCTCAATGAGCTATTAAGAGTGGAAGAAGAAAGACATTGGGCCTGCTCATGTACCTCAGGCTCATAAGAAGGTTGGTGACAGATTGGGGTGTTTCTTCTATAGAAAGAAGGGACGTCTTCAGGAAGAATGTCCGAAGTGTAAGGCATGGTTCAAAAATAAGGGTAAGCATTTTGCTTTAGTATGTTTCGAATCATACCTTGCTGAAGTGCATTCATGTACATGGTGGATTGACTCGGGTGCTACTGTTCATGTTTCCAATTCGATGCAGGGATATCTTACAACCTAGAGCCCAAAACCAACTGAGAGATACAGCCTAATGGAAAACCGCGTGAAAGCTAAAGTTATGGCTATGGAGACTTTCTGACTTCATTTAGATAGTGGTTTCCATTTAGATTCACCTAATATAATTTTTGTTCCCTCTATTTCAAGAAACTTAATGTTTTTACCTAAACTTGAAGTTGATGGTTATACCTTTTTCGTTTGGACATGGATCTTTCAGCTTATTTAAGAATAATACACTTGTGGGTTCTGGTATTTTATGCGATAGCTTATACAAATTAAATCTTGATCCTTATTTTTTTGAAACCCTATTAACCCTACATCCGAATAAATTTATTGGAAACAAACATGGCATGATAAATGAAAATTCTTCTTTCTTGTGGCATAAACGATTGGGGCATATCTATAAAGAAATGATATAAATGTTAGTAGAGGATAAAGTTCTTCCAACTTTAGACTTCACTGAGTTTTGTGTGTGTGTGTGAAATGTATTAAAAGAAAACAAATCAAACACACTAAGAAAGGTGTCACAAGAAGTAATGAGCTTCTTGAGATTATCCACATTGATATATGTAGACCCTTCTCTACTTTGTATTTTGGTGGAGAAAAATACTTTATTACCTTTATTGATGACTTTTTCAGGTATGCGTATGTCTATCTACTACATAAAAAATCTCAGGCAATGGATGCCATTGAGGTATACATTATTGGGGTTGAACGACAATTAGATAGAAATGTGAAAGTCGTAAGATTTGATAGAGGTAGTGAGTATTATGGTAGATATGATGAAATGGGCCAACATCTTGGTCCGTTTGCTAAACTCCTAGAAAAACGTAGAATTCATGCACAGTATAAGATGCCTGGTACACCTCAACAAAATGGTGTGGCCGAGAGACGCAATCGTACATTTTTGGATATGATTAGGAGTATGATAAGTAAATCTACCTTACCCGAATCTTTATGGGCAAAAGGTCTTAAGACCGTTGTATATATCCTAAATCGAGTTCCTAGTAAGTCGGTTCCTAATACTCTTTTTGAGCTTTGGACTGGTAGGAAACCTAATTTAAGACACTTGCATGTTTGGAGTTTTCCAGCGGAGGCTAGAATCTATAACCCACAAGAAAAGAAATTGGATCCTAAAAGGGTAAGTGGATACTTCATAGGCTATCTCGAAAAGTCTAAAGGGTATAGGTTTAACTGTCCTAACCATAGGATGAGAATTGTATAAATTGAAAATGCCAGATTCTTAGAAAACGACGAGACAAGTGGGAGTGATCAACCATGAAATGTGGTTATTGAAGAAGTTAGGGTACATATCCCTCTGCCCATAACTGGATCGAATATTGTGCCTATTGTTGATCATGATCAATTCAACAACAATGAGCAACAATTGAATGAACAACCACTCCATAATGAGGTCGAAGCCAATGAACCAATAGTAAAGGCACCACAAGCTGTGGCATTATAAAGATCTGAAAGAGTAAAGAGATCTGCCATTTTGAGCGATTATGTGGTGTACCTATAAGAATCTGAGTATGACATAGGGATGAAAGCACACCCAGTTTCATTTTCATAAGCCGTAGCAAGTAATGATTCTGAAAAATGGATCCATGCCATGAAAGATAAATCAAAATCGATTGCTCAAAATAAAGTCCAGAATCTCATTGAATTGCCTGAAAGACATAAAAGGGTCGGATGTAAATGGGTCTTTAAGACCAAGTGTGACTCCAAAGGCAATATCGAATGATTTAAAGCTAGATTGGTGGCCAAAGGTTTTACTCAAAAAGAATACATTAACAACGAAGAGACCTTCTCTCCTGTATCTTAGAAGGACTCACTTAGGATCATCATAGCACTAGTAGTTCATTATGATTTAGAGCTACATCAAATGGATGTAAAAAAAATATTTTTAAATGGGAGTTTAGAGGAAGAAGTCTCCATGCACCAACCAGATGGATTTTTAGAAAAAGGAAAGGAACACCTTATGTGCAAGCTTAAAAAATCAATATACGGACTTAAACAAGCCTCCCGTCAATGGTATATTAAATTCAATGATACCATTTTTTTTTTCAATTTTAAAGAAAACAACGTTGATCGATGCATATACTTGAAGGTCAGTGGGAGCAAGTTTATTTTTCTGATCCTATATGTAGATGATATTTTGTTTGCTAGTACTGATTTAGGTCCTTTGTTTGAAACGAAGCAATTTTTCACCAAAAACTTTGAAATGAAAGATATGGGAGAAGCAACTTTTATGATTGAAATCGAAATCTTTTAAGATCGAGCACAAAAAATGTTAGGATTGTCTCAAAAAAGCTATATCAAAAAAGTTATAGAAAGGTTTGTAATGCAATACTGTTTGGCTTCAGATGCCACAATTCAGAAAGGTGATAAATTCAATCTTATGCAATTTCTGAAAAATTAGTGGGCATGTGATTAGATGAAAACTATTCTATATGCTTCAGCCATAGGGAGCTTAATGTACGCATAGACTTGCACAAGACTAGACATCAACTTTGCAGTTGGTATGCTGGGTAAATACCAAAGCAACCCAGGGATGGAACATCGGAAAGCTAGAAAGAAGGTGATGCGGTATTTACAAGGAACGAACGATTACATGCTCACATTCAGAAGGTCGGATACTTGAAAGTGAATGGTTACTCAGACTCGGACTACGCAGGATGCTTTGATTAGAGAAAGTCCACTTCTGACTATGCCTTTCTACTAGTTGGTGGAGCTATCTCATGGAAAAGTATGTAACAAAGCATTATTGCTTGGTCCACTATGGAGGCTGAATTTGAGACGTGTTTTGAGGCTACGAATCATGGATTATGGCTGCGAAAATTTATCTCATGACTTGGAATTGTTGACTCTATAGCTAAGCCGCTGATAATTTATTGCCATAACACCGCAACAGTTTTCTTCTCCAAGAACGACAAGTTTTCTAATGGTCTTAAGCACATGAACCTTAAATATCTTGCCAAAGGAAGAAGTATAGAAGCAACGAGTGTCAATAGAGCACATAAGCACAAAGCTTATGATTGTGAATCCATTAACCAAGGGGTTAGCACAAAAAACTTTTAAGAAACATGTCGGAAGAATGGGTCTTAAAAGCTATCCATGATGTGTTGTGGTTTTATGGATTGATTATTTGATTGACGTTCTTGAAATTTTATTACTATATGCTTTCTATTACGTTCATGTGTTTCTATAAGGTGTACACATATTTGTGAATGGATGAATGATAACAGGAATAGTTTTGACAAGACACTAATGATGAACCATTTTATAGGCATTATTGTTCTTACTTATATATAAAAATAAAATTTTCATTTATGACCAAGTTACGTGAGTTGTTAGTGTTGTAGTACATGGAAGGGATTACTCGAATGATGGTGTACAACAGCCATGACTCGCATTGACAGTTTATTTAATTATGGTATCATGATGGCTAATATTTTCTAAAAGTGTGCACACTTGTATATCGTTTTTAAGGTAGGAATCCAAGATGAGTCTTTTACAAAACAAAATATTTTAACGGGTGTTTTAAAATAAATTGTCTTTTGTTGAATGGGCCAAGTGGAAGAATGTTAACATTATGTGGCCCATAAGAAGCCCATCATGTGATCCATTGGTTTTGATTTCCTAAAATTCTTAGATTCTATATATTAAGAGCTTCCTAATCATAAACCTCCACCTACACCTTCATTGATATTAGCATATGAGCACAAGCTATTCCCATCAATGCGAGCTCTCATTGGAGTGTGCATACAAGAATATTAGAGAGAGAAGAACCGAGTCTTCCCTCTTCCACCATCGTTCGTTGTCTTCAACGGTTTAAACGCCAAGGAAACTCGTTGCTAATGGAGAAAGGTACACATTCTTCTTCTTTTTTTACATTAAAGAGAGGACCTCGAAGATCGTGTTAATCACAATCCTTAGTTGTGTATCGATGATGAATCCGTACAGAACATCTCAGAGATATGGAGTTTTACATGGTGATCGGTACAGGGATGGGTATTGCCATAGAAGCTGCTGATTACGTTTTAATGAGCTTGGAAGATGTCATCACAGCCATTGATCTCTCAAGGAAGACCTTGGCTAGTATTCGATGGAATTATGTGTTTGCCATGGCGTATAATGTGATTGCCATCCCGGTTGCAGCAGGGGTGTTCTTCGCCTTGATAACGATCAGGTTACTGCCTTGGGTGGCAGGCACTACATGGCCCTCTCATCTGTAAGGGTTGTGTGTTTTGTGATCGCCTTTCTAGTTTCCTTTATTGCTCTTATTTTAAAGTTCTTCATACCATGGTTTAAAAAACAGCCATTATAACGAAGATAACGGCTGTTCGAACGGATTCGGACCTTCCCCGTAAGTTATGTACCGTTTTAACACTCAAAAAATAACGGCCATTATTTTCCGTTGTACTGAAAATAACGACCGTTATATTTTGAAATTTTTTTGTTAAAAATTGCCTGTTATTTCCGTTATTGAAAATTTGAAATTCAAAACTTGAATTTTGATGTCGTTTTTCCATTATTTTCCTGTTTTTCTTCCCTTTTTGCCCATGTGCATTACAATCCATTATAACAGATAAAACAGTAACGCCCCCAGTCCGTTATACCATTATAACGACCCCTTTTAAACCTTCTAATGAAAATAACAGCTGTGATTTTCTAAGCGTTAAAATTGTACATAACATGAAGGGGAGGTCCGTTATACCATTATAATGGCCGGTTCTTAAACCATGGTTTCATGTAGTTAACACCATGGTTTTAAAAACGGCAATTTAAACGGTTTTAACGGCCGTTTAAATGGTAACACCCCAAGCCCATTTCCGTTAAAACCGTTTAAACACGTTTTAACACTTTTGAATTTAACGGCCGTTTTTTTGTTTTAACGGCCGTTAAAATCGTCTAAAAACAGATGTTAAGTTCTGAAAATTTTTGTGAAAAAACGGTCGTTAAATCCGTTTAATTCCGCTAAAATCCGTTAAATTTCCGTTAAATTCTATTTTTTTTTATTTTCAAATTTCAAATTTCAAAATTTGAATTTCAGCACCATTTTTTTCATTTTTCCGTTACAATCCGTTTAATTCCGTTTTTTTCTAATTTTTTTTGCCATTTTTGCCACTGGCCGTTTCAATCCGTTTTAACGGTAACGCCCCCAATCCGTTTAACCGTTACAACGGCCTCCTTTAAACCTTGGTTAACACCTCCTTAAAGAGTTGATTGTAGAGAGAGAGAGAGAGAGAGAGTGAGTCTACATGTTAAACTAAGAGAGTGAATAAATAAACCAGACTTTTTTGGTTGAGAAGAAGGATTAGCTCCGAGGAGATAGAACTCAACCTAGGACTGGAGTATGGGGGTTTGAGTAAGAGGAAGGGAATCCTTGCTGGAATCTATGCAGGTTGCAGTGAAATTTGTGGACCGATGCCGTTATTTTTGTTATAACGGCCGTTTTTAAAACCATGGTTTGACTCATACTAAGTTCATAAAATTTTCTAGTAAATCTAAAATAAACTTAGACATTCCATGTCAAGTCTTAAAAGGTTCATCTACTGAATTATTTTCTTAACAAATAAGAGCCAGAGAGTACTCCCTTGTTTCCATAAATTTAAAGTTCTTGCATTAGAAGTTTGTGAGTCAGAGAGGAATTCTTTGTGGCCATGGTGTGGAGCAACAGAGCTCAAACTCAGCCGAGGAAATTTCGAAATCATCCTCAATCAAAACAAAGTCATAATCTAGATGCCCCTCGACCTATATCAATATGGGTCCCCCACTTAGCGTAGTTAGAGCCATTTAATGGCTTGAGCTCAGTGAGATGTCACTGAATTACCGGATCATCCGTTAATCTCAATAATATAATCCCGTTGCATAAATAACGCATTTGAGGTTTTGGTGGAAGATCAGTGGTTCAGATAGCATCTCCGCCTAGAATTTTTGGCCCATAGAAAAACAAAAAACCTTATTACAAATCGAAGAAAACATTGAATTTCATCCTCAGTTTTGTCCTCTCATTTCGAGCAAGAAATTCGACCCGAGCAATGTTTTTAGTCTAGCAGACCTCCAACAAGATGCCCATTGTTGAGACAAGTCAATTTGAAAAGTATGCGAAGAAATTGGTGTGGACAACACTCTTGTATTATTGGAATATCCTATTAGTCCCTAGGGACCAAAAATCAGCCTAGTTGGTGATTTCTACCCGACGAATCTGACCCCACATAATGCTCGATTCCATCGGTTAAAAATCAACCCATAAAAAAGACTCAAATCCAACAGTTAAAAATCACCAATCAGGCTCGTACAAATGTCCATGAGCGTCTGCTATCAAAGATGTCGGTGAGCAAAAATGTAATAAGGGTTGTATTATTGGAACATCCTATTAGTCCATACAGAACAAAAATCAGCCTGGTTGGTGATTTCTACCCGACCAATCTGAGTACCCCACATAATGCTTGATTCCATCAAAAATCAACTTACAAATCACCAATCAAGCTAATTTTTTACCTATAGGTCATCTATAGGGATGTGCTACAGTTGGCTCGTACGGACGTCTGTGAGCGTCCGTGATCAAAGACGTCCATGAGCAAAAATGGATTCAGGGGGTTGTATTATTGGAACATCCTATTAGTCCCTAGAGACCAAAAATCAGCCTGGTTGGTGATTTCTAACTGATGAATCTGAGTACCACATATAATGCTCGATTCCTTCGGTTAAAAATCAACCCATGAACAAAACTCAAATCCAACAGTTAGAAATCATCAATCAGGCTGATATTTGATCTATAGGACATCTAGGGATGTGCCAAACATCCCTAGAATGGCTATTACGGACGTCTTTGAGCATCGTCCGTGAGCAAAAGTGGATTTGGGGTTGTTGGGGGTATTGGCAACCTAGTCAAGGTGTGCTTCCCGCAAATCAAGCAAGTAATGGGTTTTGAGGTGACACCTGACTGAGTCAAAGAAATGTGGTGGTCTTTCCTCTTAACCATCGATTATTATTTTTACCATTAGCATTTCAATTTGTTCTTCTTTTGACTCAATTATCTACCAACTCTGTACCTAGAAGCCTTCTCTTTCACCTACTTCGTCATCTATGACGTCATCATATGCTCATGTCACCTGTGTGGCATCTGGGTCCACGCACATGCAATTGAACCCGGCCTCTTCTTTGACTCGGCTGATGTGAGAGAGAGACAGAGTCTTGCTGCTGTCAAGTATGAGGATCATAGGAAAAGGATGTAACAAGGTATACCTGACGCTTTTTTGCTCTCACGGGCACACCGACGGCATGGATGTTTAGCCCACCCTTGGTGGAAATACACCAAAAATCACCCTGATTGGTCATCTTTAGCTATTAGAGTTAGTATTTTTTAAGGCGCGATGATAGCCGTTGGTTTTATTGAGTACCCAAAGACATTTATCGATTGGGTCCACTTCCATATTCCACACGGAAAAATGGTCTATTTAAATAATTTCCTCAACACGAGCATTCGATCAGGATACCCTGATGTGATCACTGTCAAATCATGTGGGTTCCACTTTGCCATATTTGTATAGCTGCTCTCGATTGGGTCCACTTCCATATTCCACGCGGAAAAATGGTCCATACAAATAATTTTCTCAACACGAGAAAATATTTTATCAAAATATTTTAACGCTAATTCAAAGTTGCAAAAATATTTTCTCATCACGAGAAAATATTTTATCTTTTCAATCTAGATCAGTCAGCGATGCATGAGGTAAGGCACGGTCTTGTGTCCATCTCAATCACTACCACCTGTATGCTTGGCAAGTACGTACCCCTGTTTGAAATTTTCGCATTTATGAATTTTATTTAGAAAACAGTCAGGTTAGGGTTGTCAGGGATACTTGTTGGGAGGGAAAAATTACAAATCTTACCCACACAATCTCCGAGGAATCAACTGTTGTATCAAGTCAGTGAATTATCATAATATCAATCAGTTCTCTCTCCATCAAGATCAGAACACTCTATAACATCAATATCCAAGAAGGAGGATTCTCCTCTTGGATCTGGTCTTAGTTTAATTCGGAAAAGGAGAAGAGAAAGCTCGTCCAATTTTCTTTCTAATCACGGGTTGTCAACCTCTATTTCAAAAGTCTCAATCCCTATTCATAATTAATTTTCTACTCTTTCAAGTTCTTGAATCTCCCCTCGGGTGTTTTATTCATTCCCTTTAGAATTGACCATGTGCATTCCGTTGTTCAGTAAGAAACCAGCACGTGAGTTCTGTTATTCTGTTAGAAATGAACCCGTGAGTCCAATTATTCTGTTAGAAATGAGCACGTAAGTCTGGTTATTTTGTTTAGAAACGAGCTCGTAGGTCCAAAACATGTACCAAAAACTAGAACCTATTATGTACGACGGTTCCAAGACATGATTCGATACCATAATAAGTGATTCTAAAATTGGAATTGATAAATATCTGGTTCTCCCATCGGGTATCGGTCTTTGAGGTCTAACTCTAAAATAGCTAGTATAGGAGTCGAGATAATCATGACTGGTTCCCATTAATCGGATATCCATTGACACTCATGCATCTACTTGAGGACGCTGTACAAGTAGGGACATGGTATTGAATTAGTAGTTGCACCTATTTGCATTAACTATGGGCAGCTTCGACTTTTTTAGTAGAACTTTGAAAACAACGGGCTGTAAGTGAAGCTGCTGACTACTATAGAGTTCGTGACAGTATGAAGGTGTTCTTTGCCTCGTACCCAAGTGTGTTTTTTAAGATTTATTTTTTATTACAAAAGCAAAAAAGTAGTTCGTGGCAAAAAGCACTTGGGTACGTGCGCAGAACTCTGTGCTAGTCAGCGGCTTCGCTGACAGCCGACTGTCATCATAGTTTTACACTTTGGAATTATACTTTTCTAACTGGACCTAGAGCCCCTCCAAAGTAATTAATCTACCAAAACCGTTCTTTGGATGACGAAACTTTCCTATTTTGCCTCTTCTTTTATAAAAAACCAAAAAAAAAAAAAACCCTATTTCCTCACGTGCAACACACCCACTAGCATAAATTAGAGTAAAACTTCTATCACAGCGTTCTGACAAATGTTTCTGGCACAATGAAAATCATAGCCCACATGGCACACTCTTAGTGGACGCTGACCGTATGGATGTTTGGCCAATCCCTCAATGGACCTCTAAACCAAAAAAAACAGCATGATTAGTGATTTCGAAGCAATTCGATTGAAGTTATTTTCATGGATTGATTTTAACGGTGAGAATACTAGGATTATTGAGCGTTATTTGGGGTGCAAAGAACCAAAGTTTGTAAATCACTAATCACGCTAATTATTGGTTTAGAAGTCCACTGAGGGACTGGCCAAACATCCATACAGTCAGCGTCCACTAAGAGTGTGCCACATGGGCTATGATTTTCATTGTGACAGAAGCATATGTGAGAACGTTGTGATAAAAGTTTTACTCCGTGAATTAGTACCCTTCACTGAGCTGCTTTAATATAGGTATGAAAAGGTTTATACAAGTTGCGTGTGCATCTCGACCATCAAGAAATAAATAAAATCTTAATTAAAATAGATTCGCTGTAATCCATTCTACGGCGCCCACGCAGGGTAAGAATATCCACGTGCTAGAATCATTCCAAGCTGAAAGTTTTAATTAAAAAAATGATGCTTGCACACGCAGCCGCAACTATCTAATTATTTTATAATACTTTTTAAATCCGTTCATAACACGAGATTTTGTTTTATTAACACCAGCGGATCAGATAAACAAAACAATTAAATGCCGATATAGTACATCTCGAGCCATCAAATTAAATGCTCTTTGTGGGTTCCACCGTCCTTTTTCCTGAAATTACTGCTTTTCAAACTTCAAGGTTTTAAAAACGGTCGTTGTAACGAAAACAATAGCCGTTATAACGGAAACAAACCTCCCCCCTTTATGTTACATACCGTTTTACCGCCGTTGTTTTATGAAAAAAATTGATAAAAAATGTCTTTATTTTTTCGATATATTGTGTTAATTTTCCGTTATTTTATTTTATGAAAATTTGAAATTCAAATTTTGAATTTTGAATTTTAGATCCGTTTTTTTAACCTTTTTCCGTGTAATTTTGCCTTTTTCCTGTATGTCACAATCTGTTTATAAGGGCCGTTATAACTGAGAACGGTAACGTCCCCAATCCGTTGCACCGTTATAACGGCTCCTTTTAAACCTTGTTTCAAAGCAAGGTTTAATAGGACCACTATAACTAAACTACAGTGAAAATACATTCAAAATTTTATTATTTTACTACTTTTAATTAATTTTTCAAAAAAAAAGTAAACAGATAACGGAAAGAACCGACAGGGTTGGAGCATTAGGGCCGTTGTAACCATTTTTTTGAAACATGTTTTAAAGTTTGAATCATAATACTTTCATACAAGGTTTAAAGGGGACCGTTATAACGGTATAATGGGCTGGGGGCGTTGCTGTTTTTTCCGTTATTCAGGGGCAAAAATGGAAAAAATGGAATATGACCGAAAAAATGAAAAAAATGGCGCTGAAATGAATTTCAAAAATAAAAAATAATGGAAAAAACGGACTCTAACAGAAAATAACGGAAAATAACGAAAATAACAGCCTTTTTTCAAAAAATAACGGTCGTTATTTTCGTTATAACGGCGGTTTTTTAAACCTAAGTTTCATAATTCATTTACCAAGTCCAAATACGATGAACGAGGAATGCCGGCATCGCGTGCTACACCCACGTGTCTTAATTAGCACGTGGATTTGACTTGAAGACTAAAATCCATAGCCTCCGGGTATCCCTTGAGCAACACGATACTCAAGGAGTCAAGGGTTCCCATTTGTAAGACATAAACCCAAAACACAACCCTAACCCATGTTATAAAATTAACTAGGATTGAGTTTAAGTTGGGTTAAACCCCGAACCAATTCAGGAGTGCCCGGAGCAAAGACAGATTCTTTGAAAACATGACCCATCAAGCTTACGTATATAATCAATGGTAAAACTCAAAGACTTGACTCAGCTGGGACTATCAAGTCATGTTGACGCTATGACTCGTGATTTGACTCAATGAGTCATTTAATAATTATAATATAGTTAATATGAATAAAGTTTATTAAAGAATCTTACTTTTCGAAGAAAAAAATTACAAAATCCCACTATTATACTTGTGAGTACCTTCACTCGGCCGAGTCTCTGACTTGAGTCGTCGATTGATCTAAAACCATCTACATGATCATTGTCAACCAGAGCTAGGATTTTGATCCAGGGAGGGAAGGGGGAAAGGCGGCACACGACAAAGTTGGTGGGAGGGCAAGCATATGCTGGGGAATTGTTCAACAAAGATTCTACTGTTAATTAAGCTATAATTGTATGGTGTGTTTGTTCTTCCCGTTTGAGTTAGAGTACAAGTTGTATTGGGAGTATTTCAAGTATTTTATTGTACTAGATTATATATATATATTTTTTGAAGGGGTGTTGGGATTTTACTTACATTTTTTGAAGGGGTATTGAGATTTTACTTGCACATTAAGATATAGAAATAAAGATGATATATTATAACCATAATTCTTTAGAGATGGTGAAAAAGCTCTTCTCACACGTAGACAATAGCGGAGCCATGGGCGCGATGGTGGGCCCACCTTCAACTTTAAAAGTTGATAAAGAATTTTTTTTTTTTGGTTTTTAGATTAACCTTTAGCCCACCTTGGAAAAGTACTTTTTTGTCCACCTTAGAGCAAAATGTGTACAATTTTGCCCACCCTTGAACAAAATCTTGGCTCTGCTGCCACTGCACATAGATATATGCACATTATTGAACCACGTAAATCTGCTGTGTTTGTGTGATTGATCTTTTCATGTTTTATTGATTCTTGAAAGGTGGATTTTCAATATTTCTAGTAAATCGATCAGGACTAGAGCCTAAACACTAAATCAAAGAAAGATGAAATTATTATAACCATAATTCTTTAGAGATAGTGAAAATGCTCATCTCACATGTAGACAATAGCGGAGCCATGGGTGGGCCCACCCTCAACTTTAAAAGTTTATAAAGATTCTTTTTTTTTTTTTTGTTTTTTAGAGAACCTTTAGCCCACCTTGGAAAAGTACCCATTTGCCCACCCTTGAGCAAAATGTATACAATTTTGCCAAACCCTGAATAAAATCCTGGATCTGTCATTGCACATAGATAGAGGCACATTATTGAACCACGTAAATCTGCTATGTTTGTGTGATTGATATTTTTTGATCTCTTCATTTTTTGTTGATTCGTGAAAGGTCGATTTTCAACATTTCTCGTAAATTGATCGCGACTAGAGCCTAAACACTATAAGCTAGATTCCTTGTCTAGGTGAAGCATTTGATATTTTCTTTGTATTTTATATGATTTTTTATTAATAAGTTGTCAAAAACTTAAAACCTGATTGACCAGTTGTTTGACCGGTTGCTTTTTTTTAGTATTAGTGACATCCACATCATACAAAAAGGGCATGTGGGCTGTTAGCACATAAGAAGGCGTGTGTTGCTAGGATTCCTTTACCATGAGTTCATAAATCCAAAATTAAGGTTTAAATATGTCCATTATAACGGTAACTGCCGTTATAACAGGTTTTTATAATTTAAAAAGAAAAGTCAAAATAATATTTTTTTTTATAATAACATCAATAGTGGCAAAAAAAATGATAACAGATAAAATAACAGCTGATATTTCTATTATAACGGACATTATAACGTTAACCTAAAGGTTTTTGGAGTTTTACCGTTATAACGTTTTTTTCAAACCGTATCCAAAATAACTGATATTACAACGGTTTTACCGTTACAACGTTTTTTGTGTGTAAATGGTTTTCCCTTGTACATGATAAATACCTTGAACATGGAGTAGAACAAGTTTAAGAGAACACGTCATACAAAGACGACGGTCTGACCAAGCTCAGGTCCACTTTAAGGGCTAGAAATTTCCGGTTTTCTATCCAAAATTTTCCCATGGGATAGAGGGGAGCATAAAAATGTGCCACATGGTACACTCTTTTCGGACCCACCGATATTAGCCCACCCCAAAACCAAAAGATCGGTTTGATTGGTGATCTATAGCTATTGGGATTCGAGCGTTTTTCATGGGATGATTTTTAATCGTTGGATTTGTGTAATTTTTTGGGAACTCAGATTGAATGGCTAGAGATCACCAATCAGGCTTATTTTTGGTGTGTAGGTCAATCAAGGAGTGGGCCAATCATTTATGGCTCAGTGTGCCCAAGTAGTACAGTTTTATGCTCCCCACAGCGCCACAGGAAAATTCGCCTCATGGCCATGGTGGTGCAGTTTTAATTTTTCTTTAATTAAAATCTTGTTTGTGGGATCAAGCCATCAAGGACTATGAAAGTTGAAACCCCACGAGACCAATACAACAGAGTAGCTTGCGAAGTACTTGAACTGATCTTTTAAGACCAAAGACCGCTCCGAAAGGACTCCGAAGTCACCTACCGCGAGAGACGGGCCAATAACGTCACCATCCAAGACGATAACGTCATTGAGATAAGCTGCTGTTGCTTCGAGGAACCACACATACCCCATTTAAAAAGCCTTAAGCCTTCGAGAACCACACAAGCTGCCAAAGTTTTCCCATTGGCCCACGTGGACTTTTGACGTGTCATCATAGGATCTCCCCTTCAAATCAACGGTAAGGATTCCATGGACGTCTTACTTTGACCATATGGTATCAACCATATATATATATTTGTGGGTTATGGTTGCTTCTTCTTTCTTACAAAGGTTAGATGGCCATGCGTGACACAGTGTCAAGTCCTAGCGACTGGGTGCAATTCTATCGACACAACGCCGGCGGACAAGTGATGCCTCCTCGTCAGGGGACGTCGAACATGTTCGGTCGAGCCACATCGGTGGCCGAAGCCACCGTCGTCACAACTACCACCACCACCATCACCCCGTCTAACACAGGCAATTCAAGCACTACTAGTCCCAATTTGAACCCGGAAGGACGTGTCTCGAAACCAAGTCGAAGGCGGTCTAGGGCATCTAGGAGAGCACCT
The DNA here is from genome assembly GCA_035048495.1 of Euptelea pleiosperma. Lineage (NCBI taxonomy): Eukaryota > Viridiplantae > Streptophyta > Magnoliopsida > Ranunculales > Eupteleaceae > Euptelea > Euptelea pleiosperma. Next base: position 32,235,086 of record CM068541.1, read on the forward strand.
ACCACTCTCCTCAATACCGACACTACAAATTTTCGAGCCATGGTTCAACAATTCACCGGCGTTCCGAGTGCACCCTTTTCGTCTGGGTCTCAAACTAGCCCACCCATTTTCAATTTCGCACTCGGAGGCCGTCAACATCAAACTGCGATGATGGTACCTCCAGGGTACCATCATCAACAACAGCATCATCAGCAGCAGCAGCAGCAACAACAACAGATGCAACAACAACAATACATGTTCTCATTGAACAATCATGGTGATGGTTACCTTCCAGGGTTCACCAACCCTACACCTAACATGGAGGTCTCAGAAGGATTTCTCATGGAAAGTATTCCTTCTCATGTGTTTCCTAGGTCGTCTTCTAATGAAAATAGGAGGAGTGGTTACATCTTGTGAGAAAGAGAGGGAGGGAGAGGGAGATGGGGGAAAGAGAAGATTAGGTATTGACTTGTAATGGAGAGGGGCATTGACTAATGTAAATATCTTGCCCCCACTAAGATTATTTACACTTTTGTAGACAGAGATTAATTAGTTGCTTTTTTTTTTGTTACTTGAATGTTTCTTAGGTTGAAATGTAAACAAATATGATGATTTTGAGAGCCACTTGTTCATCTAAATAAGGTTTTTATAGATTTGATTTGAGTGATTGATAGATGGGGCGTGGATAGAGGGGATGAATGTGAGGTCATCTTGGGACCCACTAGTGTCAAAAGGGAGACCCTTCCTTACCAAGTCATGTGTCTACATTCATTTTAGTTGGTTTGATTTATATTGTGCTTTTTAATTCTGTAATATTGCCTTTTTTCTTTTGTTTAGGACCTGTTTGTTTCGTCATTTTGAGCAAGAAATGAAAAAGATTTTGCTTTTAGGGTCTGTATGGTTGTCTTGAATAAGTTTTCTAGAAATGATTTTTGCAAATTCTAAAAAGGTCGGGTTCAGGAGCCCTCTTTTTTCTGACCCCTCGGGAGTCGTGGTGGTTGATAGAGCTATGCTGGCATCACTTTTTTCACTTTTTGCAGCGCTATCGACCACTATGTGTGATTCGTGGAATCCACGGCCGAGAACAGATCAGAAAAAGAGGGCTCCTCATGAGCCTGACCCATTTATAAAACTTTTTCTGTATCAACACTTTTTGACATACAAATCCATTTTTCTGTAAAACTTTTTGTTGATCACCATACATGAAGATAGAGAATTAAAAATATCCTTTTTTTTTGGAGGGGGGGGGGGGAGATCAGAAATGGCAATCCAAACAAGCCCTTAAGTTTAATCTTTCTTTCATTGATATCTATAATTAGCGTCCATTAACCTTCAACCTTAAATAAGATGAGATATCATTAAGTTCACTCGTGGAATTCCTATGTTATCCACTATTAGATGGATAGAGCATTATATTGGGGGGATTATGTGGGTGAGGTGGCAGATCTCGAGAAAATCGGAGGGTAACAGTGGATCCACACTGTGCTATATAGAGTTTGATTTAGCTCTGATGGATCATATAACAAGTCTTACGAATTTTTCTCCATGATCGTTTGTCAACTTTGGACACAGATCTCTCGAGAAAAATTAATGGTGGATCCACACTGGTGTACAGAGTTTGACATGCCTCTCTACTTTCAAAACTTAGATCTGCCACTTTGAACATTGACTTTGACCAAGTTTAATTCAAAGGCAATACTCAAGGAAGGCAAGTGTAAATTAAAAGAATCCAGGTGGGCATTTCAAATTTGTCCAATAATGAAGGAGGTAACTTCAATTAAGAGAAAGTAATTAAAGGTTTCCATAGTGTGGAAACGTTTTGGGAGAGTAGAGGTATCTTTGGAAAATAGTGTCAAAATGTAAATAAACTTTTCTTGTCTTTACATGTGAATCACATTTCATGCTTGAAGCTTGTCTTTATGTGAATGTTCTGCACGGATTCACATGTCAAGCAATCAGCCAACTCAAAGGAGTCCAAATACCAAGCATGGAATCCACAAATTGAGGAGAAATGAAAACAAAATTAAAGTAAATTTGGAGGGAAAACTTGGGAAAAAACATATTTGGAGAAAAGGTACACGTGTCACACAATTGGAATAGTTCAATTTTAGATTTTTTTTTTCCCCATTTTGTGCTAAGGAATAAAAAAAAAAAAGCATTTAAATATATATTTTTTCTGGTGCAGAAAAGGAGGTCTCTCCACTTTGTTACTAGTTATAATTAGGGGCTTTCCACAAAAAAACATATAAAAAAAAAAGGTCCTTAGGTTATAGCGGCAAAGGTTTCAGCACGGGTGCACATATAGCAAGGACAAAATTTGACGACTTCTCGAGATCATTTCGATACCCCTCTCGGGAGCTTGTGCTTGGCCTTGGATTCCGAGAATCCAACGGTGGTTGATAGCACTGAGCTAGCATTCACATTTTGCCGGCGCTCATCCACCGCTGGATTCGTGAAATCGACGGCCGAGCATATGACTCCTGAGATTGGTCAGAAAAAAGGGGTCCTTGGAGCCTGAGCCAATTGCGTTATATCCTTATAAGAACAAATGCGACTGACATAATCACACTTGGTTCGATCATACATAGTATTTCTTGTTTTTAACATTTTTGCCAATCAGCCAGCTCGAAGGAGTCCAAATCTCAAGCAAATAATCAACAAAATGAGAAGCTGCCAGCTTGCTCAGTTGGTAAAGTTTGTGGGTGATGATACCATAGACCTGGGTTCAAAACCCGCCCTCACCGAGTTACTGATCTCTTAAAAACAGGCTTAACTACCAAAAAAAAAAAAAAATCGGATCGACTGACTTAAGGATGCTCAAGGTCAGACTCATATCCTTAGGGATTAGATTGGTAATACCTTTGTGCAGAACCTGTTCACCTCGTCTGTCTCTTCGGAGATCTCCTTGGTACATCAATTTGATCTCCCCATTGTGTTTGAAGAATCAAATCATTTTCTCATCCGTCCTATAACTATGGAGGAAGTGAAAGAGGTTATTTTTAATCTGGGCCCCCAATAAAGCCCCGGGTCCAGAGGGTTTCACTACCCTGTTCTATTAGAAATTTTGGCCGATCATCAAGGAGGATATTTTCAACCTGGTTCAACACGTCTTGACTACTGATTGCTCCCTTCAAATCCTCAATCAAATGTCCATAGCCTTAATTCCTAAAGTGCCAGCCCTGAAACTCTTCAATTTTTACCCATTAGCATGTGTAACCTAGTTACAAAATAGTCTCCAACATTTTCAAGGCCAAACTTCGTGTGATCCTTCCTCTAATTTTTTGAAAATCAAGGAGCCCTTATTCCGAGACAACAAATCTCTGATGATACCATTACAGCCCAAGAACTACGAAGACCCTTCTGTGCAAGAAGAAAGGTCGCCATGGTTTAATAGTTGTCAAAATTGACATGTCCAAGGCTTACAATAGGGTGTAGTGGCCCTTTATCCTCTAAATTCTTCGTTCTATGGGTTTCGGTGACCAATGAGTTTCTATCATTTCTAGATGTATATCCTCAACAACCTTTTCCATTAAACTCAATGGATCCTCCCTTGGGCACTTTACCCATTCTAGTAGCCTATGACAAGGTGATCCTCTCTCACCCGTCCAATTAATTTTGTGCATCAACGTCCTTTCTAAACTTCTTTCAAATTGAGGAACAACGTGAAATTCCCTTTTAAATAGCACAATAATTCTTAGAGGGGAGTGAATGGGACAAATTATAATTTCTCCGTGGATTAATAACATATTTAAATTTAATTATCATACAAGGTGGAAAAGAATCAAATAACTAAAATTCAAATCATCCACAGAACAAAAAGAGATGTATATGAGACAAGATATACAAAAATCACAATCACACAAGACAAATGTTTATAGTGGCTCAATGACTTCGCACCTACATCTACAGTCAATACTTAACACGAGAAATATTATATTATTTTAATCATGCGTTACAACATATCTAATTGAAATGAATAATCAAATAACTAAGCTACCGCTTAGTCTCAACTAACAAGATTCACTTCTCGCGCACCTAGAGAGTCAGCCTAAGCCAACAGAATTTAAAAAATAATTTTCTCATGGATCTACAATCCACAACTCATTCAATACGAGAATCACTTCTCGTTCCACCTAGAGAGTCAGACTAGGCTAGTAGTATAGAGAAATAAATTTCTCAAGGATCCACAATCCTCGACTCAATACAATGAGTAAAAACTCATTTACCAATCTCAAATATTCAATTTTGATAAAGTTGAATTCTATTTAAAATGGTTTGTTTATAGAGATACTTACCTTTAGACGAATTCAAATAAATGGAGAACCTTCGGAGAAGTATTCACCTCAGAGACATATTGCCAGAGATGACCCTCTATTTGGTAGAAGATGACTTCAGGGAATCACACAGATTGTAGTCTCTCAAACAAATAGAGCTTTTCACAAAATAATGCATTAGGTTTGCTCAATGAAGCTCTCACAAATTCTAAATCTCTTGGACTCAGAAGATATCAAAGAAAAAAATAGAGTCAAAGAGATAGCTTGATTGGTGTTATCTATTAAAGGGTTTAGGTTCTAATATATAAGCATATTCCCAAACAATAGAAACAAACCTAAAAAGATCATTTGAATTGCACAACTGTGCCAAATATCGCACAATTGTCAAAGTCAAAATAAGATCCGGTAAGGGGGGGTCGACTGCACATTTTGGCTGATCGACTGCTCAGAGATAGACTTTAACCTATAATGATCCTATATGATTATTCAATTATCAAAGTTCAGTGAGTTTGATTGCCTAAGTTGTCATGCAATCTAGGTTATATTCATTATGAATCAATTAAAGTCAATTAAGAACTCCTAAGTCAAGTTTAAGGTAATCCATAAGGGCAAACTCAGTCAAGTCTCAAAATTGATTCTGTAAAAATAAGACAGCAAGGTACTATTTTGTTCATATCTCATTTGTTATTAAGAATATGTGAATGGACCATACATTTTTGGAAAGATTTCGCAGAGATATAAAAATAATCATTCTGCATTGCTCCTAAAAAGGATCATTTTTCCTTCCGAAAATGCTACACAACACAACCTCAAATCTAGATTTCTTGACTTACTGTCAGTTTTTGGTCATAATGGACAGCATAGATGGAATTTTTAAAATCCACCAACTGTTCTGAAAGATAACTCATAAAACTACCAAAATATCCTTGTCAGGCAAAGTCCAAAAGTTTCATCTTCTTATTTGACATTGCACTTCAAATAGAGCTTCGAATCTGTTAGATTCGAGCTACAGTCAGTGTTTCGATCCTATCTTACTATTTATATTAAATTTTTAGAATCTGGTGATTTTCCCCAAAAGCTAACTCATAGCACTACAAAAATTCATTCTGGCCAAAAGTTCAAGAACCTCGTCTTCTTACCCAAAATTGGACTGCAAGATAGAACTTTGAATATGTCAAATTTGTACTACAGTAAATAATGCGATCATATCTTACCTTATAGGTCGAATCTCCGAAATCCAAGAATAGCTTCTAAAATCAAACTTGCAAGGCTATAAAACATTCCTACTGATTAGAAACTAATTCCATCACCTAAGGGTCGAAAATCGCAATGGAAAGTTGAAGAAACATGTTGTCTCGTTTTACATTTCTACATCAAGTCTTATGGACCCGATACGCATACCAGTCCAAATAGGGTTATGCTAAGGCATTTCTTTTAATATTTAACACATGCTTTATAATACTAAAAAGAAATAGAATAATCATATCATGAAACAATCTTAATTTTAGAATAAAGCGATGACAAACCCTCAAAAATCAAGCTAGAACAAACTTGTTTAAAACACTAAGTAAAGAAAGCATATAAAGTGTTCATAAATTCCTAGGGCTATCTAGCCATTTTCTATGAAATCCTCCTCCTCTCCATATACGTCCTCAAGTAGATCTTCAAATGTCGGATCTACCCAATCGTCCGAATCCACATAGACCCTATCGTTTAATTCAAAATATATCGACAAACGACGTGAGTCCAAAAAAGGACTCAGTGTACCACGAGTAGTCTGACAAGCGTTTTATATCAAGAAAAATTGATAGATCATCCTAAGCACATGCAATACAATCATAACCATGATAATAATACGATGAACCGGTAACATGTATGAAAAATGTCATCACCCACCATTTACTCAAACTACACAAGGGTCTCTGTCTCATTGTCACGCAGGGGGAGTGATCAATATAGTCCTTCTATAGGAATAAAAGTCTCGGGTCTTACACCCTAGGGCTCTGGGCTCTTTTTAATTTAATATGGGCACCCAGTAGGGCCTCACCCTCTAATCATAACCATGGACGTCCAGTAGGAACACAACCATCTATTCACTTCAATACACATCTCACCCCTAATATGCCTCAATGCAAAAGTGCATTAAACTGGAAAAGTAAACCGTGTGATGTAAACATCATACCACAAAACAAATAAGATCACCAAGGGAGTAGGCCGTACGGTCCTCTTGTGGGATCTCACCATGGCCGAATCCCTTATGTGAATCGTCCGTGGATCTTCATAAGTGGATTGGCCTCATTGGTTTTCATAAAAATCCATGGCCATTTTTTCAATCATGCTCAATCCATAGCCAATAATCACATATCATCATCATTTCACAAATCATACTCCAACTATAATAATCAATCACAAAAGCATCCACACATGATTCAAGATAAGCCATAACCAACCATCATGGAAAAATAATAATCAATCTAACACAACCTAACATAAACAACAATCATGGAAGAATAAACGCATGGTTAGATCCACTAACCTTTAATCGATTCTTAAACAGAGATTGGAAAATTCATATATTCTGAAAATAGTCGGATGGAGCTTTCCTTGATTTTTAAAAACTTTCAAAATTCAAATTGTTTTCCCAAAATTTTGCATGAGAGAGAATGCCATCGTCCCCCAAAGTGCCAAAGTAAAATAATATTAATAAAAAATGACCTGGTTGGTGAATTATAACCGTTGGATTTGACCACTTTTCATCGTGGGCTTTAAACACACTCATAGCCCGCTCATGAAGCTTACATTGAAAACTGCTAAAAGTGATCGAGATCCAATGGCTAGAAATCTCCACTAAATCCTATTTTTGGTTCATAGGTTCATCAAGGCACTACACTGCAACGTTGACACAAATACAATAGCTTTTAATTTTTCCTAACGTGGCATATAGACTTAGGCAAGATCAGATTGGTGAGAAATCATATCGCAAAATAAATTGAATTCATAAACGGCCGTAAAAATTTCTGTTAAAGTCACCGGATCTTGCCCTTAATTAGTGTGTCTCATTTGATGGTTTAGATATGCTCGAGTTCTCTAGAAGATTTTTTTACGTCGATCGTAGACGAAAAAGCTGCCACGTTAGAGTCTCGTTTCTTTATATCTATATAAGAAGATCCTCCATTGACACCAACACTGCACCACATCAACTTATCATCATCTCGCAGCTCTTCGTCGTCTCTTCTTTTACTGGTGAAGGTTGAAGAAGGCGTACTAGAGATGGAAGGGCGTACGAGGTCGGCTTTGGATTCTAGCTCATCTTCGAGAAATAAATATAATTTTATTCCCTACATTCACTTTGGTTTAATATCTCGGTTGATCCCAGTCTGGATCGAGCAATCCGTATTGGGATCGGAGCCCATCGATCCAATCCAAACCAAGCTTTGTCTCCCCTCGGGACCTCTCGGGTGAGATGGGCCGATCCTATTATGCATCCGACCGATCATGTTCTGGATCGAACCCATCTAGATGATCAGCGAGCCCACTGATCTAGCCTTCGATCCTGAGACTTTCATCCTTGCGTTCCAGTAGCGACACAAACAACATCAACAATATCAGTGGAACAAGCGAACAACACATCGTACTAGTCACCGGGATACCACGACATTGAAGTTTGTATACCTACTTCATCGACTGAGGAATATCTAAAGAGTGATGACGTAAAAATATCAAACGAGTGATGACGTAAATGCTTATATCACATAAAGGATTCTCTCATTCCATACATGCAACTCTCCCAAATCCATAAATAAAGGGAGTTGATTTATATTTTAAGTGATTTTCGTAACTCTCAAAGCAGTGAATTTTTCAACCCTAAAAAGCTCATATTTTTAATTAATTATGGATATAATTGGGCCCAAGACCCATAAGTATCAATTAGACTTTATTTAAGGTTATTTTTAAGCCCAAAAGGTCTCTAAATTATTAGCCCTACTGACCCACCTAATAGCTATAATTCTCAATCATGCAATTACTTATATTAATAATTTAAACACATTGATTATAATTATGTCATATCTCCTAAAAAGGGTGGTGGTTTAATATATAATACATGTGGGTATATATTATATTATAATTATGCACTACAACATGCATTAAATCAATTAAACTATATAATATAAATTTAAAGTTCATATAATAAAGTGTTGACACTTGTCTCATATGCATTAATCACAGAATAAATCTAAATACACAAAATATAAAAAATGTTCAAAGTCTCAAAAAAGTGTTAAGATGACCTTCAATTGACCTGAAACATGTTTTGCTGGTTGCACTCCTATTAAAGAAATAAAATATTATTGAAATAATCGGCCCATTCTCTTTTACTCAAGAATACCTAGAGGGAGGTGATTAGGTATTCAAAAAATTAATCTAACCTATCACAAGTTTAATGGTCCAAGTAAAGTGATAAACTTGCACGCCTTAGTTGATTGATAAAAAGATTATTTCAACCGACTCAAATCAAATATACTTTCGTGGTATATTATCTTTTCGTCATTTGATTTAATCAATACAGTTAGCGAAACAACAATCAAACATCCATAAGATAAAGAGTTTTTACGTGGAAACCTCAGCTAAGAAAAATCACGGGACCACGTCCAGACGAAAGTATCACTAATTGGAAAGTTAAACAAAACAGAAGTTACCTACACAACACCGTTGTAAATGCAGCTTCCAACCTTTGCCAAGCCCACTACCGATGCGTCCATGTCCTTTGAATCAACGTTATGATTCACGCGCGCCCTCCCAATCAAGAAGCCTTGTTCGCTTGTTCAATTTAGTACTCCCCAAACCTACCTTCGATTAGTACTGCCCGATCTTAATTCTCAGCACTCCAGTCTCTACTGAAGGTGAAGGATTCAGTACACCCTGAATCCCAAGTCGCTCAGATAATGTTGAGACGCACTGGTACTCTTAGACTTGCTAGGTTTAAGCTTTTAAGTGCGAAACCTAAGCTGAGTAAAGATCAAGCACTAAGCTATGATCAAAGAAAAGAGAAAAGCTCTCAAGAAATAGTAATAAAGCTTTAAACTTTTCTTCTTCGAATGGACAACTCTTAATAAATAAAACTCTCTATTCTGAGTATTAATGTGTAATCTATAAGTCCAGAGAAGGGTAACATTTATAGAGTTTCATAGCCTTGAGTTATAAGAGATGTGGGGAATGTAGAACCTTGAATTTTGGATATAAAAAGACCTATTCGCGCACAGTCCAATCGATTGAGATTTTGGTCCAATCAATTGGGTTAGGTCCAATCGATTGGGCTAGTACGGATGAGTTTTTCCTTCGTAAATCAAATCGATTGTACCAAGGGTCCAATCGATCGGACTCGGAATGAGTTATGTCCGTCCAATCGATTGATCAGGAAAGTCCAATCGATCAGACTTTAAAACGGTTTCTATTCCATAAGGTCCAATCAATTGATTAGGAAGATCCAATCGATTGGACATACCCCCATACTCAAAATCTTGACTAGACTCGGGTATGTCCTCTGACTAGGTTTGACCATTATATTTTTTTATTTAAAACATATTCCTATGGTCACTAAGTCACTTACCTTCTTATTCGAACGCGCACGATCTTTAATGGACAAATGGGCAGTTACTCAAATGACTCTTGTCGTCAATCGTCTGATTCTTTCTATCTTTGTCTTTGAGTCTTCACGTAATTGGTGAAGTATACGTACCACGACATCTTCAATGCTACACTGGTGCTCATAGGAACGGTTATAAGAATGTTTTATGTCATACAGAATCTTTGCCAAACTAGAATATAAAATTATTCTTTATAATTATTAAATATTATTTTCAGGGTACAAGAATGACATGAAAATTTAAAAATTATGAAAATACCATTTTTGTTAAAATCTCTTGAAATATCTAGATAAAGTATTTACGTCTTAGGAAAGTTTTAAATTTCTCAAGTAAGCTAGTAAGGGTAGTTTAGGAATTTTTTGGTGTTCTACGCCCACAAAATAATTTTTTTACAAAGGTCAGGAATGCTATCTATGGTAAGAAAAAGTTCCCTACAACATATAAGTCTCTCTCGAAAAGTAGAAGCTATAAGGTGTGGGTCCCACCAAAATATAATTTTTTAAAGTTGTTGGAATGAAACTAAATTAAATACACCTACTCGAACATGATATTTAACAATGAAAACAGTAACAGAAGTCTGCAAAAGATTTAGGTTTCCCCTCTCAGGTGACATTACCATAATACCCTTGAACGAAAGTTCAATGTATTACAACATTGGTGCTAGCCTTGTAACAGTGAATATGAAATAAACCTCATTACATTGAGAATAATCCTAGATGGTTTGTTAGATTCGTGAAGAACATCAGGCTGACAAGTTCTTTTGGTGAGAAAAAAAATATTCTAGCATGCTAATTGCTTTTAATAGCAACAAAGTACAAATAATAAAGGAAAAAAATAATTGAAACAAAGTACACCGTGTCTATCCATGGCAACAAACCAAAAATGACCTGCAAGACAATAATCTGAAATGTTTGCACGTTCACAACAATTTTCATGGCTATCTAGAAATCCATCCAAATTGATGGTGAACTAGAATTGCCTTTCTCTACCAAATCATCCTTGCAAAAACGAACAACCAAATTATGCATATTTTCACAGTGATAGAAAATATTTAATGATGATACCTTGCAAGATGATGACGATAAGTTCATAATCATCCAATCAAGTGTATTTGCTTGGAAAGTCAGAAAATACAAACTAATTAGCTATTTGTGTCCACTCTAGATTACAATCCTTACTTTCAAATAAAAGTACATAAAAATATATCTATAAAGGTGCATTATAGACATGATTTACCAAGCACTTACAAGATACAAAGTTTGCATCTAACAAAAAAGAACATATCAAAATGACCAGTGATGGAGCCAGGATTTTGTTCCAGGGGGGGCAAGGCGGCAAGTTGAGTAAACCTTCCGTGACACCCCTGCAGTAGCCAATATGGGCCACGTGGCACATTTTTAAGAGGACACAAACCATACGGATGTTTGGCCAATCACTAGGTGGACCTACAAACCAAAAATAAACTTGATCGCTAATTTTTAAACTTTGATTGAAGTTATTTTCATGGGTTGATTTTGACCGTAGGAACTTAGCATTATTTGGGTACAAAGATCCAAAGGTTTTAAACCACTAATCAGCTTGATTTTTGGTTTGTAGGTCCACCTAGTGATTGGCCAAACATCCATACGTTCATTGTCCTCTGAAGAATGTGCTACATGGCTCATATTTGCTGTAGTTAGTGACAGGGTGACTACAAGTGTCATCTAAAGGTCACTCCTCAAAGTGGGGCAGATGGGACCACTGACCGCATGGATGTTTAGCCCTTCCTTTAGTAGACACTCATACCCAAAATTGGTTAGTTTGATGAGTTTTAGCTGTCGGATTTAGTACCCAAGTTTTCTGAATCTAACGGCTAAAATCACGCCTTAAAAAGTTCTAAAATCTAATGGCTAGAGATTGCATATCAGAGTAATTTTGGGTGTGCATAACCACTAAGGGGTGGGCTAAACATCCATGCAGTCAATGGGCCTAGAGAGCAACTTTGAGTTGAGGGGGGGCAACACGTATATAGACCTATATACAACTTTTTTATCTTTGAAAAATCTATTTTATTTTTTTCACTTTTTTAAAGTTGAGGGGGGGGGGGGGGGGCAACTGCCCCTGGCTCTGCCACTGAAAATGACCAACATAGTATAAGTACTTTAATGTTATATTTTTCAATCAAAGAGAACATATCAAAATGCTAAAGGGTTTATGCAAGTCATTAGGTCATTAGGGCGTAAGTACTTCAACAACCAAGTCTTCTTACACTGTTCAAGCATTCCAAAGAAATGTTTAGTCAATATTTTACTTGAAACAAGGAATTTTCTAACTTTCATCATGAGGTTGTCGCATCCCAAAACTCGATCTAAGATAATGACAGATCATGAATCGTATCTCGATGCACAAAGATTATCTCTAAGTTTTTAAGTCGATTCATTCATTAATTTAAACAAGCTATCTATTACGGTTATGTGCAAAAATGTATTTTATCTTCTTTATTATAATCATTTTTATAATATTATTACATTTATACTATGAACAAGTTTATTAACATAAATATAAACAATAATTGATGATTCACATATATACATAAACTAGCTGATAAAAGTACAATTAAAATAAAACAAAATTGACAATTATTCTCATAAAATAATATATACAAATTGTATATGCTCACTATCTCTATCTCTCTACTCAGGCAAAATAGTAATAAGATTAATGTCTCTTTTCGTCTATAATATGCTCCATAGAAGTTGAAAAAAAATATGAAATTAACTATAATCATTTACTAGGGTTACCCAATAGGATAATAATGCGTAATACTACATATACATAACTCTTTACATGTAGTGGAAACAATAATCACATATGTCTATATCTCGTCCATCATCAACTAATATCATACAAGTCAGGTAGTCTATTTGTCTTAGAGTAAAGATGTCACAACTACTATATAGCCCTAGTCTAACAAGTATCTTTTGTCTCAATACTTAACAAGTGTTGAACCCCACCATTGATATCCTGATTTACGATTAGACGGAAAGTTGTCGCTGTATGTGAGGAGCACACTACAAGCCCATGAATTTAGGCTTAGAGAGGACCTTTGGCCACGACACTGAATCCATAAGTCAAATAAATATCGATGGTCAATCGTTCGACATCTGCAAACATTTCAAGGATCTATAAAACTATCTAAAGATTGACAAACTGTACCCCTTGTGTTTATCGCCTCATCGAGGCATACAATATAAACTTTTATCAGATCTAGACTCCCAAGATGCATCACTACAAAGATGATAATCTAGAAAAAAGAACTAGAACTTCTTGGATTTGAATAATGAGACAAAAATTATTATTCATATCTTATAACAATTTGTCACATCCAGAAAATAATATCAAACTACTTTTATAAGAGTTCAACTGATCATTTTCCAGATCATCATGTGATACGTCATATAACATAAATAATAATTAAAGGTTTTTAATTAAAATAATTATTTTTTATTTAAAATAAATAAATTATTACACATGTATGTGTACTGAAATACCCTCGTCATATCATATATGTATCCATCTAAACAGGGGGACAACCTCCCTTAATATAGATTTATTTCGCATTGCAGCTCATGTGATAGTCACATCGTATATGTATCCGACTGAACAAGCGTCAACATCCCTCAATACAAAGTTTTCATATTGAAGCTCTTGTGACTTATCTAGGTCAACCACTCAGATCCACACACACACACGATTATCTCCTAATCAACTCTAGGTCTAGGCCGGTCTAACTACTCAACCGTCTTTAGTGAGAGATTCAAGCACCACATACCAATCAAGCTGAGTAATGAAATTAATCAGACATGCATGGTACCCATATTATTTATTCATTCAAACTTTAAGTTTAAACTGAGTTTTTTTGAACACCTTAATTAAATCATCCCAAATCGAGTCTGGGGCAGACATCATCCTAGTAGTTTCATGCCAATCAAATCCACTTTGTTTAAGACACACTTTCACATAATTATACTGTTTATCCCAAGTTCTTAGTCGACATCGTATGTGGGAACTTGTAATATGTTTTTCCAAAATGCTTCGCATACAAGCAACAACAACATTAAGGCTGCATTTGTTTTTTACAAATGTGCGCGCATTGGCGCTGTTGTGCGCAACTCAACAAAAAAATATGTGTTTGTTTGCACCAATGTGCGAGACTCACAATGTGCACCAGGGTCCTCAATGTGTACCAATGCGCGTGTTGCAACACTCACCCCCCTGAGAATCGGAACACGTATGAAATTATGTGTTAAACATGCGTCGTTGTACCATAAGGCATACTTATAGTGCATCACATGGTGCGTCACACTATATTTAAAAAATAATTTTTACTATATTGTATATATTATATAAAATAATATATATAATATATTATAATATTATATTATATTATTATAATAATAATATTATTATATTATATAATATAATATAATATAATAATATTATTAATATTATATCATATTAATCTAATATATTATTATTATTAATATTATATAATTAATTATAATAATATCATTATAAGATTATTAATATAATATAATATTAATAATATTGATATTATAATAATATTATCTATAGTTATACTCTGTTTGTGTTACTTATGTGTTATAGGGTATAAACCAGTATGTATTATGGTTTGTATGTATATATGCACTTGTTCCTAATGATGATATTCATTGCATGCTTGTTATTTGCTTATATTTCTGTACCTTTGTCAATCTGTGACAAAAAGGGGGAGAAAAAATCATAGCGGTAAAAACGTTGATGCATGAGATAGGGGGAGAGAAATTTAGAGGGAGAAAAAATTTTCATTATTTTTTTCAATTTCTCTACTTGTGATGTGTATAATTAACTCACTGTATTTTAATAATTTATTAATTGCCGATGATATTACATGGTATGTATTGTTGGTAAAATGTGCAGGGAACAGATCAAAAACCATTACATTATATCTGTTCGATTATCTCCAAGAGAGTGTGAGATAATGAGTGAATTATGTAAGAGGGTGTGATTATATTTTCTATTTTTTACCTTCTATATGATTAAATGTTTTTTTGTCACGGAATTGCCAAAGGGGAAGATTGTAAGGAATATTTTCATATTCAATTTGGCAAAGATTCCGTTTGACATAAAAATATTATTGTAACTGTTCCTACGAGTACTAGTGTAGTGTGGAGATGTCGTGGTACGCATACTTCGCCAACTACGTGAAGACTAAAGACAGAGACAGCAAGAATCAGATGATTGATGATAGGAGTCATCTGAGTAACTGCAGATTTGTCAGTTAACGATCGTGTACGCTCGATTAGGAAGGTAAGTGACTTAGTGGCCATAGGAGTTAGTTAAAATGAACAAAAATATAATGATCAAACTTAGTCATTGGACTGACCCAAGTCTAAGTCAATAAAATTGACTAATGGGATAGTCCAATCAATTGGACACTTATTCCCAATCGACACGCCCAATCGATTGGAGACTCTATGTAATCGATTGGAAACTACGAGGCAGAAACTTATTTCAGCCCAATCGATTGGAGTCTTCGGGACAGAAACTTATCTGAGTCAAATCGATTGGAGACTCTGTGAAATCGATTGGAGTCTTCAGGACAGAAACTTTTCTGAGTCAAATCGATTGGAGAACCCCGTGTAATCGATTGGTGCCTTCAGAACA
Organism: Euptelea pleiosperma; assembly: GCA_035048495.1. Taxonomy (NCBI): domain Eukaryota; kingdom Viridiplantae; phylum Streptophyta; class Magnoliopsida; order Ranunculales; family Eupteleaceae; genus Euptelea; species Euptelea pleiosperma. Next base: position 32,250,690 of record CM068541.1, read on the forward strand.
GAAATCTTATTGAGCCCAATCGATTGGACACTTATCCCCAATCGATTGGACCCAGTGTACAATCGACTGGACCATGCACAGAATTGGTCTTTCTCATATTAGAAATTCATGGTTCCATCATCCCACGTTCTACATGACTCAGGGTCTTGGAATTCTATAAATAGAACCCTTCTATGCCTTCTCTAAATATACACAAAGACACAGGGTGACTCAATCTTTAAGAGAGAGAAGAATAGGTTATATTTATTAGAGTGTCCATTCGAAGAGCAAGATGCTTGTTTTCCATTCACATCTTGTGAGCTTGTTCTTTCCTTAATCAAAGCCAAGAGCTTGATTCATTCCTCAGCTTAGGTCTTCCACTTCTATATTTCACCTAGTAGCCTGAGTGTACCAGTGTGACTCAACACCATTTGAGCAACTTAGGGTTCATGGTGTACTGAATCCTTCACCTTCTGCAAAGGCGGGAGTGTTGAGAATTAAGATCGGAGGAGCCGATTGACGGTAGGTTTGGGTGTACCAAACTGAACAAGCGGATAAGGCTTCTTGACTGGAAGGACGTGCGTGGATTCGTAGCGTTGATTCAGAGGGGGTGGATGCATCGACAGTAGGCCTTGGCTAAGGTTGGAAGCTGTATTTGCAACGGTGCTACGTAGGTAACCTTTGTTTCGTTTAACTTTTCAGTTAGTGATACTTTCCGTCTGGACGTGGTCACGTGGTTTTTCCTTGGCTAAGGTTTCCATGTAAAAATCTCTTGTTTAGTGTGATTATTTATTTGTATTCCGCAATCTATTCTGATTAGATCAAACGACGAAAAGAAAATATACCATGGAGGTATATTCGATTTGAGTCAGTTGTGATAATCTTTTATCAAACAACTAAGGCATGCGATTTTATTCCCTTACCATAGATCGGTAGAACTGTGTAGGTATAAATAATTTTAAATACCTAATCAACCCCCCCTTCTAGGTATATTGAGTTAAAGAGAATGGACCGGTAAAATTTTAGCACTTTAGTATGATGCAAGAGGCAACGAAAAAGGATGTGGAGCTGGCATTTGGGGTGCTCCAATCACGCTTTGCTATTGTGAGGGGACCTGCACGATTTTGGAATTTGAAAGATCTTCACGATATTATGACGGCATGCATTATTTTACACAACATGATTGTTGAAGATGAGCGGGAGGACCATATGCTTGATTTTGATTACGATACCAGAGAGATGGATCAACCAGTACCGATCTTATAAGAAATGACGGTGGACTTTGAGACCTTCCTTGCCCGTCACCGTGAGATTTGAGACCGTAATGCCCGCTATAAGCTCTGCAACAACCTCATCGAGCACTTGTGGATGCGAGTTGGGCAAGAGTAAATAACAAAGTTGACTGTGTGCGATGCAAGTGTTTTACCGAGTAAAACTGGGGTCAATCCCATGATCACCATTCAATCGACTGCATACTGCCTCTCCAAGAAGATTGCCGAATCCTTGAATAAGGAAAAACTCTCTTTATTTCTATGACTTTTGAAGTTGAGATTAATGTACGACTTTTTTGAGTAGTTGACATTCTCTACTGTCTACTCTAGCCATACAACCCTAGTGAGTGTTTTCTGGTGCTGGTTGTCTTAAGCACTTTAAGTATTCATTGTCATTTTTTTTTGTTCAACTCTCTTTATTTCTATGACTTTTGAGCTTTGCTGTGTGAATCTTCACATGTATTTACATTTGCCCAAAACTATATGGTCACATAAACCAATAAGAGCAAATTGGATTACAATTACTATAGATGAATCAACCTGAAGCAACACCATTTAAGAAGAAAAAAGGGCAAATCTAGTAGATAATCTAGCGCACTATGCACAATGTACAATGCGCCATGCAATACATAATCTAGTGCACAATGCACAAGGAAAAAGAGCAAATGAAATATATAATGTCTTTTATTGCCAATAATCTAGTGCACAGTGCACAAGGAAGTTCTAGCCAACATTGCTAACAACCACTCCCACTTGAAGAGGTGCCTTGTTCACCAATCTCTTTTCTTCTTTCATTCTTCTTCATTCTTCTTGAAGAGCTCCCTCACCAATCTCTCTTCTTCATTCTTATTGAAGAGGTGCCTTGTTCAAGATCTCTCTTTAAGCCACTCCTACTTGAACATGCTAACAACACTTGGTCCGATTTATGAAGCTTGAGGCATGATCGTCCCCACCATGGTAGAATCTTCCCTTATTCCACTAAAGAAATCAAAACCTGCAATATAACATAGTAATTAACATGAGGCCTTTGGGAACCTAAAGATCCCAACCACCCTAATTTAAACATTTTTTTTCTCTCGCTATGCCCCATCCAAGACATGGCGTAGCTTATTGAATACTTCAGATCCATGAATTGGTCAGCCATGCACACAGTGAGGGTCAAGTGGGGAAAGCTTTATTGAGGATGATGGTCCACAGGCCAACCATCTATTTTCCTTGCAAAGAATGTGCAAGTTTTAGAGATGTGCAAAATCAGTGATGCCAATTATAGGGAGATATGCCCATCAAGGTCCGAGAACCAGCATATAAATAGAATGTTGATACCTTAGAAAAGTTCAATTGGGAGTTTCGGACTTTCTACTGATCAAAAAAAAAAAGTTTGGGACTTGCTAAGAATAAACATACGATTGATTATCAGCCCTTGGATTATGACTAGTTTCCTTAGTTCTTATCTGGTTTTCATTCTCAATAAACGATTTTAAGGTGGTGGACAGCAGTACAACAACAAAAAGAAAAAAACAACAACTGAGGCATGGAGGTTTAAAACCAGGCAAACTCACCACTTAAGCTGTTGGTGCTCAGCCCCAAAAGCTTTCATTCAGCCTCTGCCAGCTTGAAAGAATCTTGTGTGTTGTCTCGTTCTGAGCAGTAGCATAACATGCAGGTGACCTTCAAACCTTTTGCCTGATACCATAAATCAAAATGTTTTTGTGAGAAACTCCCCTGGTCTGAAGAAGTCGTAGTTCAGCAAACCATATACTCATCTAAATGACATCAATGGTTGGGAGCTATTTATAACCAATCCATCCATTCTGCTTGAGTTGCAACATATTTGTATGGAAAATAAAGTTTTCTTCTAGTGCTAAAGAAAACTAAGGAATTTGGCCCAAATAAGCTTGAGTTGCAACAATACGATCATTATCAATTCAGCAAGAACAATAGCTTAATGACTCACTAAAAGATCAAGGATGATGGCCCAAATAATTATATCAATTTCTAACAAAAGAAACTAAGGAATGAAGCACTAAATGGGGTAGGTATAGATCCAATGTCCAACAGTCCATGAGAAGAACCATTGACAAGCCTATGCAAGATGCCGGGTCCCAACTGCATGCCTATGCAAGATATATGCAACATCAGCTTTTTCTAGCATAAAAAGAGACAAAGGGAAGAGCCATTGACAAGCCTTTCATAGACTCGTTTCATAGAACCAACAAAGAAGAAGAACAAATTTTTCTAGCATAAAAACAAACCCAAAAGAAAGGAAATTACCCAAAACAAACCCGAAAAAAAAAAAGCAAAGAAAGAGTACTTGCTGAAAGGATCCTTGTTCTACTACTTCTATTGATGGTGTCGGCATGACATCTTCAAGGTTTAGATCCCAAAAGACTCAAATAGAGGATTGGACAGCAGCGCATGATCAATCAGATGAGCATAAGCATGCAGTGAATGGATATTTTTTTATGGACCATTGCACATACATTTAAAATCCTTCAAAATGTTGAAAAAAATTTTAAGGATATTTTGGGTAGTGCAATTTTCAGGCTGTTGTCCATCAAAGCAGTGTACACCCTGCAATATATTTACCAGTGTAAATCCACTGTTTATGTTCAAAACTTCCTCCCATTCAACGTGGTTAGGAACCTCAAGGCGATGCTCTGTTCTCTGTTAGAAGTCAGCCATTGAGATCATGCTAAGGATTAAAACTGAATAACAATAAATAAGTGTGGAAATTATAACAAGAAATATGCAAAAAGTACAACTAATAGTGAATGTTGTGTAGCAACCCATGTTTTGGCTTTAAAACACCAATAGATAGATTGGTTCTTAGGCACTTGCAGAATTGACAATGTGCCTTTTGAAGTATAACCGTGTTCCATCTTTCATGATATCTACAAGACAAGCAGCTAATAGCTCTAATCCGACATTAGTCTATACTAGACAAAGCTAGCCTGCAATCAAAAACACTCCTTTGGGCCACATGCCTCCCTCTTGGGGAGTGGATCATTTCAAAAAAATAACAGAGGAAGAGTGGTTATAATTAAGTCATTGTATGAGAAGAGTTGAAATGTTATGACCTTTCTTGCCTCTTGGGGAAAACCTCAGGATCATCTTTGTCCTCCATATTTTCTTGGAGAGCATGCTTAGCAAGATGCTGACTGGAGATCACACGTAGAATGCTAGTTGCACAGAATCCTGATTGTATTAACCTCATAGTTTCAGAGAATCTGAATGAAAATTGGGAGAGAAACACAGCAATATATCTCACACTAGAACCAGTCATGGAACATCACCTAAATCATTGCACAAACAACACACTTGTAATCCAAGTAAACCTGATTCATTTTCTAAACAGAGCTAAAGTGGAGATCATTCTAAACATTCATCCAGTGTTAACTATGCATGCAAAAATATTCTTGCAAAACAAATTCATCGTAGTTTTTTTAACATGAAGCCACATCCATCCAGTGTTCATCCTCACAAAATTATGCATTGTTAGAGTATTGGTTTCTCTTCTAGCATTCTCTAAGAATTCTCTAACATAGATCAAGGTCGAGGGTTCATCAACCGATCAAATATCTCCGCTTTGCGACGATCATAATACGCTTTTTGCACCTCGTCCATGCTGGAGGTGACAAGCCGCATAATCACGTCGTCCTCCCTTGCCTCCCTCGCCTCCCTTTTGCCACCATCAACTCCATCGTTGCCTCCCTCACTTCCCTCCTTGCTTCCTTCTTTGCTGCCACCTCCTCTTTCCTTACCATTATTTCAGCAATAGCCTTATTTTGTTCCATCAATCTCTTCATCACTTTATCATTGCCCTCACTCTTCCTTTTTCGCAACTCTTTCGCTGCCTTTCTTCCCAAAGGCCTTTCTCTCGAGTCACCAACAACATCACAATCATCCATCTCATTAATGAAGGATGAGTGCATCATAGGGGTTGTGCCAATCTAGATGGGGTCCGTATGGGAGTCCGCGATTTTAATCATAGGCTTTTTGATGAACTCTTCCCATTTACTGGCACCGCGAAGGATACACCAACAGTGATCGAGGGTGAAGGGCTTCTTTTGTACATCTTCATACATGAGTTTGGCATCGCCAATCTACAGGTACAATGAGTATAGTGTAAATTAAAGTTTTGTGGGTTTCCACTTAATGCATGCTTCAATTTAAGACATGGTCCTAGACAAGTTCTGTTTTCTAAATGTGGAATAGATTTGCTTGTCCATGATGACAAATCAAAGAGTAATAATTGTAGTACCTTATCTATGAAGAAAGTCCCGCTTCGGTTCCTCTCTTCTTAACTGATATTTGGATTGTTGACCAACGATTGCAGAGAGAATTCTCAGACCTCTCAAAGTCCCAAGACTTAAATTCATCATAGTGCTTGATAATTCGAATCCATAAAGTTGAACTCTTTTGGCTGGTGCCTGTAATGGGGTCTTAGGAGATGGCCAACCAACTTCAGCAAAGCTGTTCATCTTCTTTGACTGCAAAAGACTTACCACGCTTGGTAGTTGTCTTCGCAACGGGAGGGTTGCATTGGCTTTCCATTAAATTCTTTGGAAAAGAGGAAATGAACGAACATTAATCAGAAATAAGCAAATTTAGATTTTCACACAAAAATAAGCAAATGGAGTCTATCCAAATAACCCTTCAAGTTTCCATGAGAAATCTCTCTCAAACGACCATTTTGAAAGTGGATCTACAGATCACTCAGACCCATAATCTCCATTATGGTGCTGGCCATATTGAATGTTTTTTCTTGCCTTTGGCCCTAACAATAAATTTTATACTTGTAAACAAAAAAAAAATAACATTGCATGGTTGGTAATGTATGAGCATATCTATATTCAATACGAGGGAACACATTAATGGTAACACACTAGGCACCCAATTCCTGTCTACTTGAATATTTGAAGTATGGCTATACAAAGAAGAAATTTCAAGTAAAGCATAAAACGAAAAGATATCATCATCTCCCACCCAATGTTGAGGTTGTGTGACATCGAGATCAAAATGTTCAATCATTTGATCGATGAAGAAACCAACAACTGTATCAGAAAGGTTAAATTCGATTATGGTGCTGGCCATATTGAATCGATCATCATCATAAGCCTTTTCCCATCATAATAACAGATCAGAAGCACTAAAATTGGACTTCTTCAAACAATCAAATGGCCTGCCACACTGAAAATTCTCTCCATTTCACATGTACTTTATTGAAGTTAAGCATCTGCACCATTACATCTAAGCAATACAATACAATTTGCTGTCCATGGTAAATGTGTTAAGCAGGAAAACAGAACTAAACAAGTAACATGCATCAATATGATGATACCATATGATTCCCACAAATATCAACATCAATATGTTGCTGTCCATGGTAAAGGGGATGTGATTTTCTGACATTGTTATCATTAGTGCTCTATAGTAGAATAGTTTTATTTTCTAGGATGGATTTCCACATTATCAGAGAGTACACAGGTACTCTGTTTGCTAGTTTTGTAATAGACACCGTTCTCATACATACTAGATTTCACCATCTCTACAGACTTCAGAAGCATCATTAGTACTATGTTATTCCAAATCTAGTAAGGTTCCTAATAAAAATGCTAATTGGGGAAAGTTATATTAAACTACTACACAGGTCTTAAAATAACCAAAGTTATATTAATGCAGATCAATAGGTTTTCAAAATTACTACTGTTGTAGGTTTCCTTATTGACCAGGAGTTTGTGATTCCTTCACAGAACCAGAAGGTTTCATTTGTTAAATCAGATGTTGGCGTGATGGATGCATCCCTGAAATGTAACCCAAAGAATTAGGGTTTTGGGGATGAAGATGAAACAGGGATCTCAGAAAACTCACATTGGAAAGGGAATCAACTTCTTTGTGTTGTTGTTGATCCATAAAGTCGAAGAAATCGTTGAAGGGAGATGGCTTTCTCCAAAATCTCCGAATCGAGGATGAAAAACCTTTGCACGTAGAAGAGGGTAAACTGGTAAAGTATCAAATGGCGAAAAGAGATGACGAACCAAGAAGCACGCCAATATTGGCGGGGTGATGAGTTTTTTTGGCTAACCCCTCAAAATGGCGTGGGGATTAGCGATGCTGATGGAGAAGAGTTTAAGGGGTTTCTGGCCAAAACATTGGCTTGGCGAAGATGATGCTGATCTGTTAGAGATGCTCTTAGTGGACCTAAATTAGGGTTATTAACTATTCCCTTTTAAGCTTAAGTGAAAGTGACGAAAATCACTTTTTCCAAATCCTAAAACTTAGGTGGCGTTTGGTAAAACTTTTTTTCAGACCTTAAGTCTGATTCAGCTGAAATTAAGTGATTTTGGTGATTAAGTTGCGTTTGGTAAACGACTTAATTTCAGCACTTATCACCAAACTCAAGGAAAAAAAGACAAAAATAAAAAGTGACCCAGCCTTCACTTTTTGCTGTAAGTGAATGAATCTTTAAAAAAGATTCATTGATTCTTTTTTAATACCAACAATGCCCTTTTTTCAAACCTTTCTCTTTTAAAAACTTACGAAAGTATCCTAATTAATAAACATTTCAAAATACCCACAATGCCCTTGACTTAATTTTAAGACTTAAGACCTTAGCCAAACAACCTAATTCAAACATAAGTCATTAAGCTACCAGATCTTAAGCACTTTAAGCTTTTAGATCTGATAACTTAATTTACCAAACGCCACCTTAATCGCTTTCTCTCTTTTCTTCTCCTCTTCACTTTTTGAAGCTAAAGGTTTTGGAAAACCCTCCGATTATAGATGAATGTTTCCCATAATTTGGATTAGCAATCATAGGTAAGTGAAAACCTCATTAATCCCTTAGGTTTTTTTTATGTTAATTGTTATATATTTTATGTATTTGTTATTAAATAAGCATAATTAAGGTTTTATTTGATTAATGGTGTTTATATTTATTTCTTTCTAGCTTTAATCTTTGTAAATCCCTCATGTTTATTATCTTTTTGGTTGTTAAGAAATCATGTAGAAAATTTATTGTAAATCTATGAAAAAACATGTTAAAATATTTAATTGTCTTTAAATTTTCACAAAATTATTAAAAATTAAGTTTTTATCAGAATTTGATCTCATTCGTTTCTCAACCTTTTTTAGCTCTATTTTTCTTTTAAATTTGGTATTTTAAAGTGTAGATGGTGATAGTTTTTTATAATTTAATTAGAATCACATAATTATCAAAAATTCAAAATATTAATTTTTTATATTATTACAATTACGATTTATGTTAAAATTTTATCTTATTCATTTCTTATTGTTTTTAAGACTTTTTTTTAAATTGGGTGTTTTAAAGTGTAGAATAATAAGGTTATAATTTTTCTAGAATTTATTTGAAATCACAGAATTCTCAAAATTTAAAATATTAATTTTCTTGTTATTATTAAAAATAATTTTTTGACAGAATTCTATCTCAATTGTTTCTTAATATTTTTTAGCTCTTTTTTTTAAATTGTGTGTTTCAAAGAGTAGAATAAGATAATATTTTTTTTAAGAATTTAATATAAATAACAGAATTCTCAAAATTCAAAATATTGTTTCTACAATTTTTAATTCTTGATTTTTTTAATTCTTGAGTTTTCTTATGATCTCTTTGGGTTTAGATTTTCCTACGAATTCGTCAAGTATATTTATTGTTTATATTAACTGAGAAGTATACGATAATTATTATGTGAATGAAATATGAGTATTATTTTAGATGACTATGAATCATGTTAATTATTATAATATAATATTATTCAGTTATTATTGCATTATTTATAATAAAGATTATGATATATAAATTTGGTTAGGAATACCTATATTCTAAGGTTTATCTGATGTGTTGGTTGTGTTCGAGCACGCCAGGTAAGTCCTTAAGTAGTTATGTTTGACCATAAAATTAAGCAAGTAGGGAACAAGGAGAAGCCCTTTGGTACAAAACCCTAAATTATCAATGATCAAGTGACTATCCATATGTTGGATTTATTGACTTAACTCCGAGACTTTGGATTAATTAATATTAAAGCATTAGTAGTGCATCATGTATCAAGATGAATATATTTTCTTATATTTGTATGCATGATTAGTTTAGTTACAAAATGAGATTGCTGTATGAACACTTGCATGTTTGATTATAGAATTATTTAGAGACATTACTACAACTGTAATTGATCTTGTTAGTTGTTGTTTGATGTAGTGCACACACAATATCATGGCACGTGCACGTGGTAAGTGAGTGTCTAGCTTTTTGAGTATGATGGACTCACCCTTGTATACGTATGATATCTTTTTGTAGGACGTGACAGGTAGATCTGGTGAGGACTTGGATTGATCTATTAGAAGTAGCTAAGAGTTTGGAGATTAATAGAGTAGTTTTTGTTAGTGGCCTCATAGGAGGTTCACGAGTTGTTGCTTTTTGGATTATCTCTAGTTCTTGTTTAAACACAGTTCAGTTATTTTCTACTTTTAGTTTAGTTGGACCGGTTTTATTTATATTTCAGATATTATATTTTGAGTTGACTTTTTTTATTAAGATTACATGGGACCAATTGACAGAACATGCATCTTTGCAATAGTCCCTTTCGAAGATCAATTTTTTTAAATATCTTAATAGAAAGTGAGATATAAGGCAGACCATCCTCTATGCATGCACATACAACATGAAGTTCACTTACGTATTCGCTAGATGGGAAGGATAGGCCATGATGGTAGGGTGTTGAGATATAAGGCAGACCATCCTCTGTGCATGCACATACAACATGAAGTTCACTTACATACTCGTTAGATGGGAAGGATAGGCCATGATGGTAGGGTGTTGAGATCATCTATATTAGGAAGACATGATGAACTTATTGTCCTTACGGGTATGCTAGCAAAGTAATATTTAAGAGTACTTTATTTTTATAGATTTATAAGTTGGCATTAGCTCACTCAAAACATATTTGCATATAGGTAAGTACTATTTAGCTGACGCGGGCTTTTCAAATGCCCATAGATTCTTGCCTTCATATCGAGGTGTACATTACCACTTAAACGAACATCATTGTTGCATGCCATCGACTCAAAATGAGTTGTATAACTATCGACATTCGTCATTACGAAAAGTCATTGAACATGTTTTTCGATTGCTAAAGAAACATTTTGCATGCTTGAGGACATTCCCATTTTTTTATATAAAAGATCAAGGTTGTCATAGCATGTCGTGTAATCCACAATCATATATTGGAAATGGATCCAAATGACCTATGTGAAGATGAGAAAGACCCTGAGGAGGAAGAGTATCTCGATCTCAAGATTGAAGAAAAGCTTGAAACCCACACTAGCATATGTGGAGAACAAAAGGAGATTAGTTGGCAGAACAAATGTAGCTAAAATATGATCATTGGCACATTTAGGGGGTCGTAGTTTTATAAATTTATGAATTGTTATTATTTATTTTTATGTTGGATTTGGAAACATATACACTTTACGCATTTTATATTCGAATGGTTGCATTTATTTTTGTATTGGACATCAATTTTATCCATGGTTGTGAATGAATGCATATGAAATGTTTTTTTTTTTTGTTAAGAGGTTGTGTATCTAATCTATTAGGATGGACCCAAATAGAGAAGTTACTAGTCAACAAGAAAATGACAATGGGACACAAGCTTATCGCATGGTTTGACTGTAGCTATGGACAAAGTACTTACAGATACTTGATCAAATCTCTTAAGGAAACAAAGGTGATAGAGATTAGAAGAATAAAACTTTAAGTTGCGTTTGTTTTTTTTTTCGCACGTGTTTTAGGAGGTGTGCGCTTCAGAACCCGCGCACGTTCAACGCGCGCGACTTTGAATGTTAGTCATTTTGAAGGATTCAATAAATCACGCGAGAAACAAATTATGTGTATTTGTTTGCGTAAATAACGGTGCATGTTGCGCCCAATTTAGTGCATCGCACCACATTATATAAAATGTATATTGACATTTTTGGACTGCCAGGTAAACTCGATTTGGACATTTTGTTTCTAGATATACATATAGAATTATAATAATATATCATATTATTATATGATAATCATATATAATATTATTATATTATATTATTACATAATATTATTATAATATCAATATTATTAATATTATAATGAATTATATAATATTATTAATAATAATGTATTAATCCCCAAACTCTACACAAGTATACCTTGACAAAGGATAGGATAGCAGTCTAAGTTCCAACTCAGGTGTAGGGAAGACTGCAGATTCACTCAGTCTCCTTGAGTTTCAACTTGGTTGGGGGTGCTTACCACTCTCGTTGTGTCTGGCCGAAGATGTAAAACCTAGCGCTTTCGAAAAAATAATTCTGATATTCCTAGAGTACATGAGTCTCATGCATTTGTTATTATTGTTATATCTCTGGAAATGCAGGTACATTCATTCTTTCGATCATTAGGTACCACACACTATCGTTAAGTCTGTATTGAGGATGACAATTTTTGTTAAAGGTTAACTTTGAGTCAAGTCAAGCGTGACTACAATAGGTTTGAAAACTTAGATAAACTCAGATTTAGCACAATTGTACACTATCAACATCAGACTCATCCTAAGTTTGGAAACTCATGAGATCCTGTGAGAATAATTGTGGAGACCTAACCTAGTGAGCTTTCAAGCCTTTAATCATTTTAGAGGGTTATACAATAAATCCGAGTCACAAGATGACTCACTATTCTTCATGCTCGCAATATTCGTTGAGAGATCGCATTATCTTTTGCTTCGATCATAAAACTCAGAACGACATCAACATTGGATTACTACGACAGAACCTTCTCTATATCCAGTCAAGACAGTATACATGATAGTGCAAACCCTAAAAAATGATTTAGGCCATTTTTCTGAACTGTTCAGCTTTTTTACTCACCTGAATTATACTTCACTAGAAACCTCTTGAACCTTTTTAGAAAGTCTTTTCTTGTTAAACCCATTAACTAAAATTCTAATCCAACTACGAAGGATGACTAAGCTACCCTACTCTTGAGATGGATAGAAGAATAACTGATATGGGTGTACCGTGAAAAGAAGAAAAAGGAAAAGAAAGTGGTTCAAGCTGAAAAGAAAATATGAACAAAAAGTATGAAAAGAGCTAAAAAAATAAAATGAGTAGTCTCAGAAATATCAGAAAAAGAGAAAAATACAAAAGGAAGAAAAGAAATAGAAACTTATTTTACACCAGCAGGAAAAATACAAGAAAATAGAGATATCCTCTCAAGATCTTTGAAATCCTGTATCCCTTTATTTTTCTACACCTGACCTAAGCCTCATTACAACCCAGGAAAGTCCTACTTGATTTTAGGATATTACAATCATAAAATGTGGAAATTGGAGAAAGAGAAGCTATAGAGTTTGATCTAACGTTCCCGAGTGAAGTGATATTCCAATCATGAGATCTTTTGTTAAATATGTCATTCCTTCAAATAATACATATGTGAGATATTTGCTTTCATATATCAATACATCTCCTCATATAAATTGAGAGAAAAGAAGAAAACCATTCCTGAGTGATCCCATTCTGAGTGGTTTACAAGTGAGAATTGAGGTCGATGCATAAGAACTTATAGGTGATTTGAAAACCTTTACTGTCGGATGATGAGAATGTTGAGCACACACACACGCAGAGTCTAAATATTCTGGGTCTTGATTATCAGTCTGTAGTCTTGCCAAAACTTCCCAATTCTTTGCTAGCATGTAATTATTTTTTCATCCATTCAATGATTTGACGAACGATATTTTCCCCGGGCTAATATGAAAAAGTGTGCAGCATGTGCAAAGCCCTTTTAAGCTCATTTATTTTGCACTAATTGCCAAGGATTAGCAATACGCTGGTTGGGGGTTGTGATATTCGATCAAAAGTGCTTATTTTAAGCAATTATCTTTTTAGCGTTATCTTATTCTCCTACGTAAAACTGCTCTATTTATCTACTTTTTTACGTAAGAGTCTCTTCTGTTGCGTAGAACACACTTTTTTGGACGAAATTGTATATTTGCATGCATTAAACATATTTTCGGAAGTCTAGATATAAAGTCATTCTGATTAAGTCTCATTACGCGCTTTTTCTGTCGCAAAAAACTCCGATTGGATGATTCTCGAGACTTGCGGGCCGAAATCGATCTTGAAAGCCCATTATCAAAGCTTAAAGTGCCCACAGGCTATGACTAGAAGATATGGGCAGCCAAATATGGGCTGAACAAGAGGACCGAAGAGCTGGCCCAAAGAACGAAGAGAGCGGGAGAGCCAATGACCAAGAGATGGACCAAAGCGTTTAAAGTCGCATGAATCAACAAGAAATGATGGTCTGCTCTACTGGTAAAGCGTGAGGAGCGACACAGTGAAGACTAGGGTTCCAGACCCTCTGTTAGTGATTTTCTCTCTATTTTCTCTCTCATCTCCCCTAATTTTCTCTCCTTTCTCTAAATCATAATTTTCTCACTCCTAGCTCTAACTGACTCTCTCTCCTTGAGCTATCACCATTATCCATCAAATCCACCGATCGATCGCCATATGATCTATCCATTCTATGCATCCTACCATCCGATCATGCCACTGATCATTTAATCATCCATCTTATCACCCACCCGATCTCCATTGTAAAATCTCAACCCCTAGAGTGCATTTGATCATATGGTTGATTGTAGATGAGAGTGCAGAGCTCGATCTCTAAGGAAAAAAAAATGTATTTTTTCTTGATTGGTATTTCGAAGGAAAAATGTATTTTTGTCCCCTGGCGACCAAACACACCCTAACCCATAGCCTCGCAAGAGGCCCACATCCATCTGGCCAGCTCATCCTCGAGCCCAGTAGCCCACTATACTAATCACCCACATTCTGGCCCATGGCTGATGCACTCTAGGCACACAATTTCTAGCATCAATCCTACGGCTCGCAACTTATCCACTAGCTGGCCCACGCCATATTCTCCCCACGGCCCATGAGCCCGAGCCCAAGCCCGCAACCCACTTATCATTTATCAAAATAATAAAAAAAAATTCTTTTTTAGAAACCATCGGTTTCTCCCATAAAAGGGAAACCCTACGTTCCCCCTTCTCCTTTTCTTCTTTCCCCTCTCTCTTTCTTCTTTCCTCTTCCTTCTCTTCTTCTCATCTTCTCCGGTGAGTTGGTGGAGTGCCGCCTCCTCCTCTTTTTCTTCTTCTTCTTCTTCTTCTTCTTCTTGTTTCTTCTTTCTTCTGTCTTCATCGCCGGAGTTGCAGACCTGCAACTCCGGCCGTCGGCTGCGTGCTCCACATTCTAGACTGCCCCTCTCTTCTCTCCTAAACCCCTCTCTCCAGCTGTTGTCTCGTTCTTCTTTCCCTCCTTCTTCTTCCTCCTCTTCTCTTTCTTCTTCTCTTTCTTCGTCATCTTCTCCACCACGTCTTCATCGGAGTTGCCGCCTACAACTCCGGTCACACGAACCAACAACTTCATCCCACCGCAACCATCATTCTCTGCCTTAACCATCTTCCTCATTTGGCAGAGACGTCTGCAGCATCCAAATGGGTAGCAACCAACGCCTAACCTCCCAATCACCACCACTGTCCACGATTTCTTCTTCTTCTTCACCATCGCTAGAGTTGCAGGTAGCAACTCTGGCCGGCAACCCAGCGCTTTCACCTTGTTTACTCTACGTTGCTACTTCTGGACAGCAACCTCCACTTTTTCCTCTTCACCCTTCACGCTTGCAGTCCGGTCACCATGAACGCTGGCAAGTAAGACATCCATCCATCTTCTTCCCATTCTTTTCTCCGACTACCCACAGGGGGCTCCTCATATTCTCCACACTTGGCCTAATGCCCTCCACAATCCACATGTGGTCTCCAACACGTGGCAGCCTTCATCTTGCATCAATGGTGGGTTGTTTTTTCACTTTGACCGCCACATCCATTGGCAATTCTCATCATTATCATGCACAACCACTGTGCACCTCATCAGGACCACTACAAGCCACCACTTGGCCGATCTCCCAATCCCAATCCCGGTAAGTGTCAAAGGTAATTTCTCTCTCTCTTTCTATCTCTACAATCTCATATCTTCTTTCTCTCTCTAAAAAGTCTCTCTCTCTCTAACCTCCCATTTTCTCTCTCTAAAATGCCTCTCCTCTCATCTTCAATCTCTACCTATTCTCTATTTTTCTCTCTCTAGAATACTTTTTAGTCTAGTTTTGATTATTGCTCATTCAAATATTGTAAGGACATTTTAATTAATGAATTATGAAGTTCATTTTTTATCTATGAATTCTGGCAATTTTCTGATTATTTTATGTTCTTATTCGCGCTAATCCGACTAATCCCGAGTACGGATTCGACTCTGACTTTCCACTGTGCAAAGAATTCTGTAATTTTGCAGGATTCAAATTAAAGTGAATCGGATCACACTACAAATTTTGTTGGAATTAGGGTTTCCGATTCGACGACATGGAAAAACCCTACTTTCAGTGGCCCAAGGAGGATAGATACCATCTGCGAGATAGTATCCGATGGTGTAGTCGTGACCATTAATGCAATAGTTAGCGGATGGGGCGTGTCCTTCAGCGAGGTTAGAGAAAAGATGAGATCGATCTAGAACATTAATGTCATTGTGGGATCCTAGCATTCCAAAAAATGCATGCCATATCCAAAGATCGTAAGATGCAACCGCCTCAAGAATAATAGTGGGTTCTTTTTCTTTCCCAGTGTATTGCCCTTGCCATGCAACTAGACAATTCTTCCAAGTCCAGTGCATGCAATCCAAGTTCCCCAACATTCTAGGAAACCCGTGAGCTTCCCCAACCTTTAACAACCTTGCAACATCCTCCTCCGTCGGTGACCTCAAATACTCCACCCCAAAAACATCTACGACTGCCCGACAAAACTTCTTCAAGCTCTGTATTGTCGTGCTTTCGCCTATCCTCACATAATTGTCTATTTCGTCCGCTGACACCCCATATGCCGACATCTTAATTGCTACAGTCATCTTCTGTAAAGAAGACAAACCGAGGACTCCAGCGTTGTTCCGCTTCTGGACAAAATAATCATCATGGGCTTCCACTGCATTAACAACAATAGTAAATAGTTCACGACGCATGTGAAAGCGCCTCTGGAATGCTTCGGGAGGATAAGTTGGTGATTTGGAGAAGTCATCCCTAAACAAGTGCTCATTTCCTGCAATTCTTTGCCGATTAATATATGTGCGGCTTTTGTTAGAACCGCCATGTTCGTTGACTTTTATATCTTTCCAAGGTTGACAACAAGTGCTTGGTTAGTTAGATATAAGTTCAAAAGATCTACATCATCATCATCAGAAGAAGAAGAGGACGAGGCCAATCTAGCACTAATGTTTTGTTCGTTCTTGTTGAAAAATGCTATTGGGACAATTGATTGAACAACTTATGTGCGAAGGGAGAGTCAAAATCTGAAAAACATGCACAATTTTTGTTAAAATGGGATAAATAATCTACAAAATTTAAGCTTTTCCAATAATCCATAAAATTTGAAAGGATAAAAAAATATAGAGTTATCTACTTACAAGAAATTGCACATTGGTTCTATGAAGTTTCACAGCATGACTCTAGTTTAAGTCTAAAGGGTTAAAAGTTGTTTTATAATATAAAAAGGACAAAATTGTACTTTAACTAAATCTTTGGGATAAAGTAGTAATTTTACTAAATTTCTTAGCTATTTTGAAGGACCAAATGGAGATAACACCTTTTTGCTATAGCTATATTTAGTAAAAGGGGTTATTTGTTAGCAAACCATGAAGATAGCTATGGATAGCTGTTGGAGATGCCCTAATGGGCTAAAAATAGGCCCAAGACCCATGTGTATCAATTGAGCTCCACAATAGACAATAAAAAGCCTAAAAGATCACTAAAATGGCCCCGAAAGCCCACCCAAACAAACATGATCCAAACTAATAATAATAAGACATTAATAATAAATATACACAATTAATAATTAACTAATAATTAATATAAATAAAAAGGCAAGGCATTACATTTTACCCATAGAATTGATAATTGCTCGTATATTGTTCTGTATGTATTGACATTACCTCAAAATAGTGATAACAAGATC
Organism: Euptelea pleiosperma; assembly: GCA_035048495.1. Lineage (NCBI taxonomy): Eukaryota > Viridiplantae > Streptophyta > Magnoliopsida > Ranunculales > Eupteleaceae > Euptelea > Euptelea pleiosperma. The sequence continues at coordinate 32,268,040 of CM068541.1, forward strand.
TCAAGTTGTTACTGTCCTAATACGATGAATATGGTCTTGCAGGCTTTATAAGATCCTTGGACAACCTAATTGTTACACCCAAAACACTATGAAATTGTCGAATAATTATTTCCCCTGAACATATGAAGCTAAATTTTACTTGACAGTTCCTGTTATCATGACCAATTGTGAGAAGAAACATGGCTACTGTTCTTCCATTGTGACGTATCTATCACCGCTAAGACCCTTCGATTTTAAACGAGTACATAATCTACAAAAAGAAATCTGATTTATCCAAAGTTCAGCATGAATATTTGAAGCACAATTCACATACGTTCTCACTCGACGGACGTTCAACTTTCAGAATCTAGTGATGATCTTACTCATATATAGCTAAGGGTTCACCACACGTAGCCTGCAGTTCTCCAGACCCTAGATGACCTTTGGATTTATACTTATTATTTTGAGGCTAACCTTGCATTAGTGGGAGTCCTTAATGCATTTTGGTCAAGTTGGCGTCAGGTTCAGCAGACCGGCCGATCGATATTTTTTGCAATTCACCAGGCTTTACTAACCCTGCTCGATCGACCGACACTTTTTGTGCGGTCGACCGCCCCAACCTTATATGATTTTTTGTTATCGGGCATTACGGCCGACTGATGCTTTTAAGCAGATGACCGTTCCTCGGACAAAAGTCTGTCTCTGAGCGGTCAACTGTCCAAAACGAGCGGTCAACACCCCCTTTAGTAGATCTCATTTTGACTTTGCCAATAGTGCATTTTTTGTGGCACTTGGGCCATTCAAATGATCTTTTTAGGTCCATTTCTATTGTTTGGGAATGTGCTATATATTAGAACTTAAACCCTACAATAGCGAACATTAATCAAGCTATCTCTTTGACTCCCATCTTTCATTGATATCTCCTGAGTCCAATGAGATTTAAAATTTGTGAGAGCTTCACCTGAGCAAACCTAGTGCATCATTTTGTGAAGGCGCTATTTGTTTGAGAGACTACAATCTATTTGATTCCCTGAAGTCATCTTCTACCAAGTAGAAGATCATCTCTAACAGTGTGTCTCTGTGGTGAATACTTCTCCACAGATTAATCCATTTGTTCGAATTCTTCTAAAGGTAAGTATCTCTCTGAATAAACAATTTTAGATAGAATTTCATATTATCAAAATTGGATATTTGAGATTGGTAGATGAAATTTTTTTACTTACTGTATTGAGTTGAGAATTGGAGATTCTTAAGAAATTTATTTATCTAAATACTACTGGCCTACTTTGACTCTTTAGGTGGAGCGAGAAGTGATTGTCATATAAATGAGTTGTGGATTAAAGACCCGTGAGAATATTATTTCTTTAAATTCTTGCACATGCATGCTATAGATCCCTGATCACAAATTGAATATATAATAGGTTAGTAATTTGTAATTGGTTAAATATTTAAATCATACCTATTCACCTCCTTCTGGGTCTTACAAATACAGACCATAGTACTTTCAAATGTACATCACTCTCTTGGTACAATCTTTTTAAAATCCTGGTCCTCTCTGCATCTCTGGTCATTGAAGGTGCTCTTGATAGGTATTTATGTAAAACTATAGCACGTACTGCTGTGGCTGCACAGCTATTATTACGTATGCAGCAACGTCTACATACTTGTCTTCAGAACTCATCATATATTCCTGTTTTCCAATTAAGAAATAACAGACCTCACATATTAGTACCCACAAAATCCAATTTAAAAGGTATTAAACATTATAACTAGTCATGAGTTCTTTCTTATCCACATATGACCATATCAAGCAATGATGGAAGAAAATAAAGAAAAAGGAAAATAATGATCTCCTTATTTTTTAAGAGAGAGCTTTGTGGTATAACTAAAACATGTCAATTTAGGTTTTGTACTGTTCAAGGATCCTTACTCTGACGAGTTTTGGAGACTACAAAGTATAACTTTTACATTTTAATAACCCAGCAATTTCACCTGTAAATCAGTAAATGCAAGAGGATTTAGATTCTCTCATTGTTTGAAATTTATCAAACCTATCTAGATAGAATGGATCTTGCCATTATCTATTGAATAGAGGAATCAAAGTGCAAGAGGTTAGCTTTTGGACTTAACTTTTGTATTATCTTATTTTGGGTTGCAATTTCTCCTGCACTATTTTGTAATTTGCCTAAAATCTTATGCCCTTTCTAATTAGCTTGGCTTCCTCTCCTGACATTTTACTTCCTTTACCTTCCATGTCTCGTCTTTACTTCCTAAGAAATTCATTGCTTTAACTGAGTCGTGACTACTTTGAAACCCAAAACATATACCAATCAATATAAGCTAAACTGGCAAACATGAACTCCAACAATGTTAAATCACTTATAGAACTGAATACAATCTAATTATGTGAATAGATTAAAAACCAAATCATGAATTCAATTCTCCCAGATAAATCTAGTATAAATAGATTCCCTTACGTCTTTCAATGTATGGGTCTTGAACCGACCCAAATAGTCGTCCCAGCCGAATATGCACACCTTCGGCCAAGACGCGTGCTGAAGGTCTGCTACCGAGCACGTCCTTAGGTGATTTTGCTTTCGTTTTGTAGGTGCAAATAATAACTTGGGTGCATTTACCAAAACAAAAAATAAGGTGGGTGCAAATATAAATGAGTCGGGATTAGGGACTCCGCCTTTTCACTCGTGCTAGAGGCTGTGGATTTTCAGTTGGATTCTCGAAATCAACGCCAAGTTCACGTGTGGATTTGAGAATCCAACCACCACCGTTGGATTCTCGAAATCCACAACTAAGAGCACAAGTGAAAAGATGAATACGCACGAGTGTCTTGGAGATCCACTACATTTTTCAATATATGGGTCTTTGAAGGTATGAATTCACGAGTCTAGGAGATCCATTGCGTTTTTCAATGTATGGGTCTTGGACCGACCCAAATAGCCATCCCAGCCGAATATGCACACCTTTAGCCAGGATGCGCGCTGAAGATCTTCTACCAAACACACCCTTAAGTGATTTTGCTTTCGTTTTGTAGGTGCAAAGAATAACTTGGGTGCATTTACCAAAATTAAAATAATAAGGTGCGTGCAAATATAAACGGGTAGGGATTAGGGACTCATATAGGGGAGTTCCTCGAGTCTGTCCACTATAAATTGGGTGTAGATAGTAAAAACATGGGTCCCATTCCCATATCTCGACCCATCGTTTGAAACTCGCATTTGAGTAAAACTTGTGTCACAAGATGTTGTGACGGAAGCCGGTCACAGCACTCAATATGAGCCACGTGGCACACGATCAGAGGGCGCTGACCGTATGGATGTTTGACCAGTCCCTCGGTGGACCTACATGCCAAAAATCAGCCTAATTAGTGATTTACAACCTTTGGATTTTTGCACCCAAATAACGCTCAATAATGCTCAAATTCCTACCGTTAAAATCAACCCATGAAAATAACTTCAATGGAATCGGTTAGAAATTACGAATCAGACTGATTTTTTGTGTATCGGTCCACGAGTGACTGGCCAAACATCCATACGGTCATTGTCCTCTAATAGTATAACACGTGGCTCATATTGAGTGCTGTGACCGGCTTCCGTCACAACATCTCGTGACACAAGTTTTACTCATTTTTCAATGGGCGACCGCTTCACGATTTGCTAACTATTTTGAGGCCCTAGTTTAGGGTAATTTACTCAGTCCGCTTCTCCCTGGCCTGCTCGGAAAATCGTACTCTCTTCTACACTTCAATTTTGCAATGTTAGGAGCGGTTTTCTTTCCTTCTGCAAATCCACTGAGCTTAAGAAGATCTCTCTTGGGTTCTTCGAATATCACAAACTCGAAATCCTTAAATCTCAGAGCATCGCTTTTCGATTTTCCTCTCGCAAGTAGAATCTTCGTTAGAAGTAAGTCCTCATGCTCTTACTTCCTCTTTTTTCTTCAAGCTTTCATCTTTTCCTTTTAAATTATGACTCATTTTCCATATGGGTTTCTTTGAATTGTTGAAATAATCCAATAAAGTGAGTTTCTCCTTTTTTCTGAAAGATTTTGAACATACCCATTTGTTATTTTTATTACCATCTTCTTTGTCTTTGTTTCGTTTTTCCAAAACTCTGTTATTTACTCTATCTTTGGAGAGTATGTTGGGAGCATTGAAAGCACATGAATTTAGGTTCAATCGGAAGGTTCAAAAGGGGCAAAAGTCTCAACCATCCCTGGAGCTAGCATTTCAAACACGAGCTTCATTCCAAGAGAAGTGGGATGAGGCTCATATAGCTAATGAATGTACAGAAGGAGAAAGAGAGCTTGAACTTTGTAAAAAATGCTGAAGAGAATATTTTGGACTTAGATACTAGATGCAGCAGTCATATAATTAGCTACAAAGAGATATTTTCAACTCTTGATAAATCTATCACCTCTGTATTGAAGTTTGGATATGGAACAAAAATGCCAGCAAAAGGAAGAGGTAAGATCCAAAAACAAATATAGGATGGAAACAACATTTATATCTATAATGCTTACTATGTCCCATAGCTAAATTCAAATCTCCTAAGCTTGGGCAGCTCTTAGAGAAAGTTCAATACATTTACATCAAAAATGGAATATGCCTTCTGAAAGATGAGAATACAAGCTTGACTGCCAAGGTAAAATAGCCAAGAATCAAAGGTTCCCCGTATTGATCAAAATTGATTCTTTACCTTGTTATGATTGCATTATAAATGATGAATCTTGTTTTTGCTATATGCAGAATGATCATCTAAGATCTAATGGTTTAAAGTTATTATCATCAAAAGGGGATAGTAGATGGATTGTCTGTTATTGACAATCCAAAGAAGCTTTGTGAAGGTTGTATAGTTGGAAAGCAACATAGAAGTCCCTTTCGGGTATAAAACCATGAATAGCTTCAAAACCTTTGCAGCTAGTGCATTCTGATTTGTGTATACCAATGGAGATGCCATCAAATGGAAAGAATGGGTTTTATCTCACCTTCATTGATGATGTTAGTAGAAAAGCTTGGGTATATTTTCTAAAAGAAAGACTTTTGAACTCTTTAAATCCTTTAAAACTCTTGTTGAGTGGCAAATTGCAAAATTTTTTTTTTTCGATAGGCAACACGATTTAGACTGGATGGCAAGACCAGGGATGTATACAGGCCAAACCTGGGCTGGGCTGAGCCGGAAAGGGGATTTTGACTCCATGGCCAACTGCTCAATGGTGGAAACCTGCCTTGTGTTGGATTGAACCCACTACCTCTCACAAGGGAAGGGTAGTCACTAACCAACTGAGCTAAGCAGCTAGGTGTATATAGCAAAGTGCAAAGTGGTTAAAAGCTTTAACGATGTATCATGGTGGTCTAAGATGCCCAGATATGGATATGTATACAAATACTGGTACGAGAAATGAGGATACGACTCTCCATTTCTTAAAATCCAAGGCACAGATATGAATATAGGTATCACATACAATATGTCGATACTGTGTTTTAATCTTTGTTATGTTCTTAAGCTAAATACTATTTTTAGTAGCTCATTATGCCAAAAGTAATGAAACTTCTAATATTGCGAAGTTTTTTACAGTAAGATCTGTTACAATATACTATTTTTATTAATAAACAAATAAAGAAATTGTTACGAGTTAAGAAGATGACCAATAGTGAAATAGGAAATATGAAAATTGTAAGGTAAAAGCTTCCATGTAATATTTGCTACTAATTCAATATCGTGTTGTATAAATACGGAGCATGTTGAACTATTTAGATATCATAGATGGTAGTGAATTTGTCAAAAGATTTTATATAATTTATATGAGAACAATGGAATTAGATGCCCATATACTGCTAGTTATACTCCTCAGCAAACAGAGTAGCGAAGATAAAGAATAGGACAATTATGAAACTTACAAGAAATATGTTAAAGTCAACTTCTTTGCCAAAGGGTTTTTGGGTAGAAGCAAATGCTTGTTGTGTTATCTGATAAACAAGCCTCCTACAAAAAAAGTGAGGAATAAGACATCTCAAGAATCATTGAGCAATTTTCTTCAGCTCAAAGTCCTTGGATGCATCGCTTATGCACATGTGCCATAATGAGAAACAAAGAAAATTTGATGACAGAGGAGAGAATACCATCTTTGTCGGGTATAACACATTGTCAAAGGGATTTAAGCTTTATAATTCCATCACAGTGATGGTAATAGTAAGCATAGATGCATTTGAAGAAGACAAAGAATTAGATTGGAAAGTTGGGAAACAAAGTATAGTACCTGAAAACGAAAACGATGATCATTGAATTCGCAACTTAACTCCTCTTAAAAATCCATCCTCTGAGAAATCTTTATCGAAATCCTAACGAATTTGAAGACCATTTCTTTTGATTATATAGTTGAAAATAGTGACGAAGAAATTGATGATGATGATGAAGCCAACTTTGCTTTATTTGTAGATTATGACACAATCAGCTTTGAAGAAGTAGTGAAGGAAAGAAATGGAAAAAAGCTATGAAGTAGAAATTAAAGCCATTGAGAAGATTGACACATGGGAGTCCACTCCTCTTCCAGAAGGACACTGAACAATTGGAGTCAAGTGGGTATTCAAGACAAGCATGGCTCAAATGGTAAAGTAGAAGAGCACAAAGTAGATATTTGCAAAGGATATAAGCAAAGGTATGGAATTGACTACAATGAAGTGTTTGCTTCAGCCTTCAGTTGTTTGTCTTGAAACTAATTCGCATGATATTAGCACTAGTAACAAATAATTTTTTTTTTTTGATAAGCCACTAGTAGCAAATAATCAATGGCTTGTTTTCCAATTAGATGTTAAAATCTACATTTTTTTGCTGAACAACCAGAGGGCTATATAAAGAAGGGCCGAGACAAAGTTCATAAGTTGAGAAGGGCTGTATATGGAGTCAAATAAGCCACAAGTGCATGGTCCAGTAGACATCAACTTTGCCCCACAAGAACATGAACTTTACCTCTATGCATGGCTTAATTAAGCATTTACATATCTGCTATCATTATATTTGAGACTTACTTAAAGATCATGAGGTAAAATTGGTGAAGTGCAAAAGCAAAGATCAGATTGATGATATCTTAACCAAAACTGTGAAGGCTGAAACATTCAACAGATTGAAGCATCTGATGGGAATGCTCTGGAATCACATCTAAGGAAGAGCGATGGTGGTCGCTCCAATTGCAGGGGTATTTTTGGAAAGGCATTTGCAATGTCATATTTGAAAATTGAAGTCCTACGAACACTAACAAAGATAGTCTTGAGTAGTCTGTGTTTTATAACTTGTGTTGTGGAATTTATTATGGATCATGAAAGCTCTAGAAAAATCCTATGTAACTTTTATAAAGTCAAGAATAGGTCTAAATTTTCTCCAAGCATCTATGTATGCTTGTACCTTGATTTGCTTGGGCAATAGAGTAGAAAATTGAACTTCTTTATCAGTTTAGAGTGGATTCTCTTTAAAGAATTACTGCAGCAGTCTTATGGCCTACGGGTATGGGTGTTAGAGCCTGACACTGGTGCAGAGTGTCCTAGTCAAGCCTTGAAAAATAGGATTCATGGACTCGGACTAATAATGAATAATGTGATAGGATATCTTATTATTTGTATCACATAGACAAAAGAATACATAAACTTAATGTTGTTTTTTTTGCATAGTAAACTTCAATTGTAAAAGATTGAACTCATAGCCTATGGTAAATTTTAATTAGTATCTTGCAAATAAGGAAAGAAAAAGCAAAATAGAATTTGGAAGTGTCGCACCAGAATCCGTATCATGTCGGACTCTGATATGGGTACTTCACCCATTTAGAAGTGTCAATGCAACATAGCTTATGGCATTCAAGTCACATCAGCCCATCCCATTTCTACCATGAACCATATTGCATTGACTATGTTGTCATCTGTACTGCAAATCAGACATTCACAGTAGACATGAACTATGTCCTGCTTCTATTGTTGCAGAATATGTGTACATTCCTTGTTCCTGATAGTAACATCATTGAATTCTTCATTCTTAGATTAGCAATTTGCCACTAAGCCCAAGCTGAATTTATACCCAGCAGCAGAGTTCTTGATCAAGGGATAGCTTCAATCAGGTCAGGCTGGAGTCATGATTTTCAAAAATCTAGCATGCTCGTGTACTATGGTATCTTGCAAATTACATCTGGATATGGGTGATCTTCTTTGAGCTAGACCTTAAGCCTCAGCTATTAGTGACTGATTCAGGATTTAAGGTTCAAGATTGCTTGATTTTTTAACTGGTGAGATGGTGTCCTGATCTTGTAAGTGCTCTAGAGGAGGACAAAAGTGGGGGGCACTGGCTAAGTTAATATTGAGGCTTGATGAAATGTGTGTTTGTAGGAGTGATGTGTCATGGTGATGGAAAAGCAAACACAGGTTCTCCTCCAGATTTTTTTTACAATGCCTTGTTGGGTATAGCTTTGTTACCTGATCTTTGAGTAGTTGTGTATGGCTTATCCCTGACATTTTGTGAGCGCTACAGTGCTAACCTTTGGTTGGACTGCTATTGTAGGAAAGCTCTCTTTGAATCATATCTAGCACATGTTACCCAATTCTCAAATGTGGGACAAGTGTAAAAGAAAGTATACTGTTCGTCTTCTGTTATCTGACTCGAGTGCACAATCATTCTAAACTTACATCCTTTGGAAGTTTTCCCCGGGCCATCCTGTGAGGGCAATGGATGTAACTTATAAATTCTCTTGCAGCAGATCTAGATATTCTCATTATTGGATCCTTTTAGTTTCAACAAGATATCTCTACATCCATCTTACCCGAGGGAAGGCATTTTTATGGAGTTGGGCAAAGTTGGCTCGACTTTCATGCTATTAGAGCAACCGACGTCAACAACTTTTCATTTCTAGAAAGACTTCGTCTAAAACTTTTCATTTCTATAAGACTTCATTTAAAAAGCTATATAAGATCAAGTGGGTCAACAAATTGACTCTTTTAATGTGAGGGTCAATAAACTGACTTCAGATCTAGCGATGAACTACAAAATAGTTGTCTCTAATGATAATAAAGAAAACAGATTCCAATTTAAAACCTCAAAAGGATATAAAAGATCTCATTCAAGAATGTTGAGCCTTCATTCTGGATTCGAATTGCAAACAATCCACTGAACAACATTTAGAGAATCCCTTGTAATGGGTAATTAGCCATATGAAAAGCATCAACTTTCATGTAGGCTATATCAATCAATGTGATGTGATGAAAGTCAAGATTGCTAATGAAGAGCAGGACATTTTCTATACATAGCATAATATACTGATCTCTTGAATCTTCTATTCTTATTAAGAGTTTAGTTCTTCATTTGAAATTCTTTTCGTAACTTATTACAATCTGTGTTCTAATACTATACTCTGCTGCAGATTTGTCGTATTCGACCAGTGAAACCAGCCTGAAAAAGGAATTCTCAAATTTCGGTCAAGTAGTAGAAGGTACACACCATTTCTGTTCCTAAAAAGTGAGAAATAGTTTTGAAAGCAAAGTAATAGCACTGAGTGTATATTGGTTATTTATTTTCATTCCTTTAGCAACTCTGGTGAGGGTATAAATCTTAGGTACGAGCTTGGTCTAGGTGTCAGATTTGCTTGACCCTGGAATCTACGATATAGGGCAAATATTGTTATATATATTGTAATTGAAAGTTTTTTAATACAAATAAATACTTTACACTTTAGATTTATCTTTTATGACAAATAATTCAGGTACAGCTGAGTCATAATCCACCACATCCCATCATAACCATGTTGTGTCGGGTTGTCACAAGTACCCAGACGGGATTTGAAGGATGTGCATCATAATTTATGACTGATAATTAAACTGTTATGGCAGTTAAACTTGTGAAAGATGAAAATGGAAAGAGGTCAAAAGGGTATGCATTCATACAATATACTGCTCAAGATGATGCCATGCTAGCCTTAGAAAACATGGATCGCAAGGTTATACTTCACCTTTCTTGTTTTTGTTCTTCCTTCTCTTTCTGGTAGATACCAATAGGTTTAAGTACAGTTCTATGATTATCGCAGTTCATTGATGGGAGGATGGTTTATGTGGAACTGGCGAAGCCTGCGAATAATGCATTTGGAGCATACCCAAGAACCTCAGGGCCCCCTACTGAGCAAAACTCGGAGAACTGAACTGGGTCAAGAAGAGATTGAGCTTGTAGCCGAATTGGATGGTACTTGTGACGCAACAGGTTTGCAGATTAGATCACAGCTTACTTACCCCCGAAAAAAAAGAAGAAAAAAGAAATGAATCATGAGAAGAGGGAGGTAATTCAGTTGCATTACTTTGTGACCCTATAAGGGACTAAAAGAGGTATTGTTTTAGGTTATTTTTGTATGAGTATATCAGCCATTTGTTTGTTAGTGAAGGAACCCAGGAAATGCAGTGAACCAAGAAAAGGATGAGAATAAGGGGAAGAAAAGTGAAAGGGGGATATTTGGTTGCCGGGTTTCAAGTTCTGCGGTGGCGATTTAAACGGGTGTAAAGCTTTAGAGGTGTTTGGTAACAAATTGACTTTGTGGAGTGGATAACCTGTTATTTAGTGTGTCCACCACTTTGTACAGGGATCTGAACTGCACAACTTGTTAATTGTTGCAAACACCCCCATAGGCTTTTGTGTTGTATTGGGAAAGATAAGTTCTCTTCTTTCATCTGTCTTCCATGTGGCCCAGTATGCCACCTATCTAGACCATTCACTAGGTGGGACCCCTTGCATTTGCTATAGCTCTGAATTTAATGGACTTATATTTTAGATTACTATTTCCATAGCACATCTGACCTATTTCAAGCCTTAGGGTTAAGACATGATTGAAATGGGTTGGATCTGGGTTGGAAAGAGATGTATGAAATTTGAATTTGGTCCAACTTTCAGTTTGTCCAACCCATATCTAGATTTGAACTAGATCCAAATCCATCATTATGATCCAATACGTAGAGTTGATGAATGGATAAAAATATAGGTTGGATCCATATGTTTTTCCTACCAAATCACTTTATATTAAGGACCTGATTGATATAATACTCAAACTAAATTCGACTCAAGAGAAATTTCTTAGATACATTTTCGATCCATTCTAATTCAAAGCTCATTTTGAGAATCGAAGGCCAGTGGGTGGACGTGGCTAGGATCTTGACTTAGTAAGCAGGATGTCATGAGTTCGACTCCTTGGGAGGCCATACCCCCTGGAATTTATCCCCATACATCAGACACATGGGGAAGGGGGGGACTTACGTGCCCTACGGGATTAGTCGGGTGCTTTAAGAGGCTTGGATACCCGTGGTATAAAAAAAACTAAACCACAAATTATAGGTTTAGGGATGTGACATTTGATAGTCAATGACTTGAATGTTATAAAAGGACTTGAGCGCTATAAAAGTTTTTGCTTATTATATTATTTTTATAACTTGATATTGTTATACTTGTAAAATACATTTATGATGCATGTGCTATTTTAATTGTTATTCTAACATGCTTGATGACAATTTCTTATGCGGCTCACATAAGGATGCGTTAAGGGCTGATTTTTGGTGAGGATGATCTCCTCACTATAAAGATCATATTCACAAAAACGTAATCTATTCTGAAACTTCTAACTTTATTAAAAATGTAGTTAAAGTTAAGTTTGAAATGTGAATCGAGTAGGATTTGTTGTTTTACTTAATTAATATATATTTTGATGCCATATTTTTTTGTCTATCATCATTTTCTTTTATGATTTCTTGAATTGTGGCTTTAATTATATAAAAGTGTGGACAATTAATTCTTTGTCAGAGATGTGTGACAATAATAACAACAATGCTAGCACTGTTGCTTTAGAATCAACTTCTAAAAAGTGAAAAAAAAAAAACTTACAAATCAGTGTTTTCTACGTGACCATTTTAAAAAAGTTTAAAAGTTAGATGAATCAAAAATTAATCGAACAACACATAATTATTGTGAGAAAAACCTTTTGAGTCATAGTAAACAAGTAACTAGCACTTAATGATGCTATTTAGAAAAACATCGTAAATACCAACATAACGCAACCAATGATCTAAAGCAGAAGACGTTATCCCTTTTAATCGTTGAAGAATGTAAGAGTAAAGTTGTTACTTAAAATTTTGACCAAGAGGCATATAGGCAAGGACTTGCTCGCATGGGTATTATTGATGAATTATATTTTAATTTTGTTGAACATGAACGTTTAAAGAATTTTTGTCAACTTATGCAACATTGGTTTCAATTAATGTTACGCAATACCATAAGAAATGATTGCATACAATTGTACAAAAGTGAGAAGTAAAAATTAAAAGAAATATTTGTGAGTTTGGGACAATGACTGTACATCACATTGACATATGGACTTTCATCCAAATTCTTAGATGTGTCTTGCCGCATACTATTTAGAAAAAGTGGATTCTTAATTTTCGTGTAGTTCTAACACCTCATCATGACGAGTACATCAATAATGCGGTTGAGTTGTGTTTGTTGTCATAGGGTATATGCAAGTTAAATTTTATCACTATAGATAACTATAGTTCGAATGATATAGTTATTCAGCCATTAAATAAGAAGTTAAATAAAAAATGGTTTGTTGTTAAATTGTGACTTCTTTAATTATCGATGTGATTGAATAAGAAGTTAAATAAAAAATGGTTTGTTGTTGAATGGTGACTTCTTTAATTATCGATGTGATTGATAATCGGACGATTTTGATGCTTCAGGATGAAACTGTTTTCACCTCTGCGAATGATAGGATGATCTCCAGATGAGATGTGGTTGTACCTGTTGACAATACTCCAACGCTCAAGTCAGCTTAGGAATGGTAATAGGGTTCAGACAAATAAAATATTTCAGAGCTTAAACTATCTGGATTTGGAGAGCCCTCTTCTCAATTCTGAGGGTCATGTATTTATACCCCTAGAACTGGTATGACTCACCTTCCACGTGTCTACTTCTTATTAATCGGTTATGATCTGAAGAGATTCTGTTACGAAACTGTCTCCTCCTGTTAGATCTTAATTGCCCCTATTCAGTTATATTTGAAACGACCGAGGTAGCATTCTTCGTGGTAGATATTTGAATAGGAGAACGTGGGAGCTGCGTAATAGTCAAACTAACCGCCACGTGGCTAACATTCAATGGATAGGTAAGCAACTAACTTTTTTATAGTTTAGAATACTTATCTCGTTTGTAGAATTCTGTATACTTCTTGAGATGGATAGAAGTCCATTCCCGCTAAGTATGCTGCTGATCTTGTCGGGATGATATAAATGTCACTCCCGCCAAGTAAGCCGTTTGATCTTGCCGGGATGTGCTTGAATATCCTTCCTGTCAAGTATGTCACTTGACCTTGTCGGGATGAGATAAACGTTACTCCCATCAAGTATGTCGTTTGATCTTGCCGGGATGTGCTTGAATATCGTTTCTGTCAAGCGTGTCACTTGACCTTGTCGGGATGAGATAAACGTTACTCCCGTCAAGTATGCCGTCTGACCTTATAGGGATGTGTTGAACGTCATTCCCGCTAAGTATGATTACTAAACCTGTTGGGATGAGTTGAATGTCGATCCCGTCGACAATGTCGGGATGAGTTGTTTAGAGTTGTCGGGTTGAGATGCCGAGATGAGATGCTGAGAGTTGCCGGGTTGAGTTCCCAGGATGAGATGCTAGAGTTGCCGGGATGAGTTCCCAGGATAAGATGTTGGAGTTGCCGGGATGAGTTCTCGGGATGAGCTTGAGTTGCCAAGATGAGTTCCCGGGATGAGATGCTGGAGTTGCCCGGATGAGTTCTCGGGATGAGATACTGAAGTTGCCGGGATGAGATGCTTGAGTTGCCAAGATGAGTTTCCGGGATGAGATATTAGAGTTGTCGGGATGAGATGTTGGAGTTCCCGGGATAAGATGCTTGAGTTGCCAGGATGAGTTCCTGGGATGAGATACTTGAGTTATGAAGATGAGTTCTCAGGTTGAGATGTTGGAGTTGCCGGGATGAGTGTACGTTAGAAATAATGCACCATTTGAAATATCCTCGATGGATGCACACCTTGAGATATGTGCACATCAATCATTGAGATTCGTGTGAAAATTATGGTACCCACATTAGCCCCCTCTCGAAGGTGGAGCTCGACTGTAGGAGATGGTTTGCCTTCGAGAAATATAAGAATAACTTACAGTAATGAAGAAATAATGTAACTAGTCGTTAGTTGATCTGGTGGTTGATCCATGTGTTCTTATAAGCATATCTGCAAGCTCTAGGGAGAATAACTGTGAGCTCTAGGAAGCATGACTGTGAGCTCTCGGGAGCATGACTGTGAGCTCTCGTGAGTATGACCGCAAGCTCTTGGGAGCACAGTTGTGAGCTCCAGGGAGCATGACTAAGAGCTCTTTGATGATGATGAGGATGATGATGATGATGATGAATAATGATGATGATGATGATGATGATGATGATGATGATGATAATGATGATAATGAATGATGATTATGATGAGTCTCATGTCAGGGTTCCTGTAGTCAAGGGTTGAATGCCGAGAACTTTAAGTTTCCCTGGCCTATTGTAGTAGGACTTCCGTAACAATGTCAAGGTGTTCGTTAGCTAGGGCTTTTCAGCAGCAAGCTTTTAGGTATCCCCGGCCTCCCGTAGAAGGTCTTGCGCCCTCAAGGGGACTTGTGTCAGGGTTCTCGTAATCAAGATTGAATGTCGAGAGCTTTAAGATTTTCTGGCCTCCTGGACGTCTACTCGATGTTCCGTATGATTGAATTCTTGGCGTCTTGTCGTGTGATTGGACCGTGATTGGGTTGTTCTAGTTGGATTATTGGATGATTGTAGATGAAACCACCATGATCGTATATGAAGCCTTGATCATATATGAAGCCCCTAGGTGTTGTCGGCCATCAAGTGTGTTGCCAACTGGTGCAGAATGCAGCCTTATAGGTTGTTAAGGTTGTATCTAGTAAGTGTAGTCATCGTTGGATGAACTATTGGAATGACCGGGATGAGTTCCTGGAATGAGACGTCGGAGTTGCCAAGATGAGTTCTCGGGGTGAGATGCTGGGTTGCCGGGATGAGTTCCCGGGATGAGATGCTTGAGCTGTGTGATTGAGTTTCTGGCACATGCTCCGTTTGTGGTTTACCTGGGAACAAGTTTTGGGCGAAAATTTTTCCTCAATTTCTTCACTTCTGTTGATGTGGCGTTGAAGCACATGGGTTGCATATGGATCTTTGCTGACATGGCAAATATATTTTGGGGGTTAAAAAGACTCATTTGCCCTTCCCTGTAGATCAAATCTGCAAAAGAATGCCGCTGAAATTTCTTGGAACAATACCCAATTTACCGGATTGTTGTGGGCTCTCCCACCATTGGATCACCACGAAACTCTAGTGGGATGTTGCTAGGTGAATGAGGAACACATCTGTGCTGCCACAACCACTAGAGGTGACCAGAGTTGGTTGAAATTTGGATGGGGTATTGCGCACTTCACAGACCTCCAATGAACACCAAATTTAAGATCTAGGATCCCCAGAGCATGGGGAATATGTTGGTAAGCTGATGGTCGCCGAAGGGTAGCTTGTAGGTAGCCGAAATCCAACAAAAAGTCCCTGAGACCTTGAAGTTGAATTACAACACCACAATATAATTTGAGGGAAAAGGGCACACTGTAGTTTTTTGCTCTTAATTCCCACAGACGGCGCCAAAAGATGTGGGGGAAAAATATCTGATCTAACCCACACAATCTTCGAGGTCAGACGATTCGTATTTTGATGATAATCGGACGATTCTGATGCTTCAGGATGAAACTACTTTCACCTCTGCTAATGATAGGATGATCTCCAGATGAGATGTGGTTGTACCTGTTGACAATACTCCGACGCTCAAGTCAGCTTAGGAATGGTAACATGGTTCAGACAAATAAAATATTTCAGAGCTTAGACTATCTGGATTTGGAGAGCCCTCTTCTCAATTCTGAGGGTCATGTATTTATACCCCTAGAACTGGTATGAGTCACCTTCCACGTGTCTACTCCTTGTTAATCGATTATGATCTGAAGAGATTCTGTTACGAAACTGTCTCTTCCTGTTAGATCTTAACTGCCCCAATTCAGTTATATCTGAAACGACCGAGGTGGCATTCCTCGTGGCAGATATTTGAATAGGAGAACGTGGGAGCTGCGTAATAGTCAAACTAACCGCTACGTGGCTAACATTCAATGAATCGGTAAGCAACTAACTTTATTATAGTTTAGAATACTTATCTCGTTTGTAGAATTCTGTATACTTCTCGAGATGGATAGAAATCCATTCCCGCCAAGTATGCTGCTGATCTTGTCGGGATGATATAAATGTCACTCCCGCCAAGTAAGCCGTTTGATCTTGCCGGGATGTGCTTGAATATCCTTCCTGTCAAGCGTGTCACTTGACCTTGTCGGGATGAAATAAACGTTACTCCCGTCAAGTATGCTGTTTGATTTTGCCGGGATGTGCTTGAATATCCTTCCTGTCAAGCGTGTCACTTGACCTTGTCGGGATGAGATAAACGTTACTCCCGTCAAGTATGCCGTCTGACCTTATAGGGATGTGTTGAACGTCATTCCCGCTAAGTATGATGACTAAACCTGTTAGGATGAGTTGAATGTCGATCCCGTCGACAATGTCGGGATGAGTTGTTTAGAGTTGCCGGGATGAGATGCTGGGAGTTGCCGGGTTGAGTTCCCAGGATGAGATGCTAGAGTTGTCGGGATGAGTTCCTGGGATAAGATGTTAGAGTTGCCGGGATGAGTTCCCGGGATGAGCTTGAGTTGCCAAGATGAGTTTCCGGGATGAGATGTTGGAGTTGTTCGGATGAGTTCCCGGGATGAGATGCTGAAGTTGTCGGGATGAGATGCTTGAGTGGCCAAGATGAGTTGCCGGGATGAGATGTTGGAGTTCTTGGGATGAGATGCTTGAGTTGCCAGGATGAGTTCTTGGGATGAGATACTTGAGTTATGAAGATGAGTTCTCAGGTTGAGATGTTGGAGTTGCCGGGATGAGTGTACGTTAAAAATAATGCACCATTTGAAATATCCTCGATGGATGCACACCTCGAGATATGTGCACATCAATCATTGAGATTCGTGTGAAAATTATGGTACCCACAGGTTTGTTGTTAAATTGTGACTTCTTTAATTATCAATGTGATTGAATAAGAAGTTAAATAAAAAATGGTTTGTTGTTGAATGGTGACTTCTTTTATTATCGATGTGCTAACATCTTGAAGCTCATCGTAAGATCATTAGAGACAATTGATGAAGTTTAAAGTGGAGTACTTTATATTCATAATTGTGTAAGATATGTAAGAAGTTTACCATCACGTCTATAGAAATTCAAAGAGTGTCACTGTAGAGAAAATTACAAGTAAAAGGGAGTTGCGTTGGATGCTGCCACGTGATGAAACTCAATATATTTCATGTTAGAATATGTTTTAGAATTTCGAAAAGCAATTGATTGTATCGAATTTATGGATATGGACCTCTCACTGAAGAAGATTGGAACAAAGTCAATATATTTGTAAATTTTAAAATTTTTTTTTACAATGTCACTAGTCGTTTATTAATATTTAAATATATCACTTTTAATGTTTATTTTTATGAGGTATATTAGATTGAAGAACTCTTTACAAAATGATTTATTAGTGAAAAGCCATCATTATATGACATGGGTAAAAAGATGAATGTGAAATTTGACAAATATTGAGACAACATTGACTGTATTTGCGTGTTATTAATAATAGTTATTTTGAATCCATATTAGAAGTTGAAATATGTGGATTTATGTTATTTCAAAATTTATTACAGTGACAATCAATGAAATGATTGAGAAAGTCAAAAATGTCACAAATGACCTATTTGTACACTACTAGTTTATTTTCCCTTCAACCCGATTGAAGAAGATTAATTACAAAAAGATAGGGTTAGTACTTCTATATCTCATGGTTCTACTAAAAAAAATACAAAAATTTAAGAAATTTGTAGTTGTAAAAAATAAAATGGTGGATTCATAAATTGTACTTTGAGATTCTATTTTTCTCTAGTGCACAACATGGCAATACATACAGGTAATTGACAACCAAACAACTTCTAAACTAGAATCAAGATAGGAGACATTGTCAACAAAGCAACATAATAACCAAAATCAGGTCAAGGCCGATACCCTTAACATTTTGTATTTTTTCAATAGAATCATGAGAGATAAAAGTACGAACCAAATAATATTTTTGTGATGAATCTTCTTCAATCGAGCCAGAAAGCATAATAGACCAGTAGTGTGCAAATAGGTCGTTTGTACCATCTTTGACTTTTTTAATCATTTAATTGACCTTGTTATTAAAATAAATTTTGGAATAATAAAATTTTACATATTTCAACTTATAATATGGATCCCAAATAACAATTATGAATAACATGTTAAGTCGATAAATGTTGCTCTAATATCTGTCAAACTTCACCTTCGTCTTTCTACCCATGTCATAAAATGATAGATTTTCACTAATTGAGCATTTTGTCAAGTTTTTCAATCTCAGATACCTCATGAAAATAAATATTAGAAGTGATAGACTTAGACTTTGATAAATGTATCGACACATTGTAAAAAAAATTTAAGAATTTGCACAACATATTGGCATTGCTCTAATCTTCTTTGGTAGGAAGCTCATTTTAAATTTGATAAAAAATTGTAGATTATGTTATTTCATATGATTAATTGTCTTTAGAACTCTAAGGCAGATTTAACATTAAATATGTTGAGTTCCATTGTGTAACACTATCCAAACACAATGTCCTTTTATTTGTAATTTTTTTCGTAATGACATATTCTTTGAATATCTTTAGTCATGACAGTAAATTTCTTACATATCTTACACAGTTGTGAATTTGAAGTACTTCATTTTGAATTTTATCAATTTCGTCTCTTATGATGATGTTCAAGACGTAAACACAACGCATATGAAAAATCACTATTTAATAACAAAATAGTCTTCTTCTTGAATTTCTTCTTCAATGATTGAATAACTACATCATTCGAACTATAGTTATCTATAATTATTGCGTTTAACTTGTCCATACTCCACGACAACAAACACAACTCAACCGCGTTACCGATGTATTCGCTACGAGCTGTTGGAACCACACGATAATTAAGAATCTTTTTTTACAACTTCTAATCATTATCGATATAGTGTGCATAAGGCACATATATCAATGATTTTGGATAGAAGTCTACATGCTAGTGATGATGCACACGCGTTGTCCGAAACTCAATTTTTTGTAATTTATGCCTCACATTTTGGTACAATTGTATGCAATGGTTTCTTTTGGTATTGTATGACATTAATTAAAACTTAAATTGCATAACTTGACCAAATTTTTTAAAACTTCATGTTCAACAAAATTAAAAAATAATTAATCAGCAATAATTGTGCGAATAAGTATTTGTCTACATACCTTTTGGTCAAAATTTCAAGAAACAACTTTACCATTAACTTCTTTATGGTTGAAAGGGACAACGTCTTCTGTTTTAGCTTTTGTTACTGCATTATGCATGTATTTATGATATTTTTCTAAATGTTGTCATTAAGTGTTAGTTCTTTATTACTTATAAAAAAAAAAAAAAGTGTTAGTTCTTTGTTTGTTATCACCCAAAAGGTTTTTCTTACAATAATTGCATGTTGCTCGATTAGGTTTTGATCGATCTAGCTTTTAATCATTTTTAAAATGATCTCACTAAAAAATACTGATTTGTAATTTTTTTAGAAATTACTTATGCAGCAATTGTACTAGTAGTGTTGCTATTATTATCACATATCTCAGATATATAATCAATAGTCCACACCTTTATATAATATAAATTAAGACATATCAAAGCAATATTCAAGTAATTATAAGAAAACGGAAGATAGAAAAAAAAAAATATGACATTAAAATATATATTAATTAAGCAAATTAACAAATTTTACCCGATTCACACTTAACTTTAACTATTTAATAAGGTTAAAAGTTTCAAAAGGTGTTGAGTTTTGTTGAATATGATCTCTATGGTGAGATCATCCTAACAAGAAACAACACATCTTCACGTGAGCTCCACGAAAGCTTGTCATTAGGCATGTTAGAATAACAATTAACAATACATGCATCACAAATGTCTTCTAGAAGTATAACAATATCAAGTTATAAAAATGATGTAATAAGCATAAACTTTTATAGTATTCATGTCCTTCTATAGCACTTAAGCATTTTATCACACGTCAAATCTCTAGACCTATAATTTGTGATTTGTACTTAAAATGAGATTTGAATTAAAATGGATGAGATATGTATTTAAAAATTTTCTCGAGTTGACTTTAGGTTTAAGTATTAAATCTATCAGATCCTTACTAAAAAATCATTTGGTAGCAAAAGTATGTGGATCTAACCTGTATTTTTACCTATTCATGAACTCTACTTACAATTTCGATCACGATGATGGGTTTGGATCTAGTTCAAATCTGGATATGGGTCAAACAAATCGAAAGTTGGACTAAATTCAGAGTTCAGACCTATCTCTATCCAATCCATTCGAATCATGTCTTAACCCCTAAGGCATGAAATTGGTCGGATCCTAATCCTGATCCAACTTTAATCATTTTGACTCTTATCCAGATTGAAATTCAATCTAGATCCATCAAGATCCAAATCTAACTCATATATGGTTATATGGGTGGGATACTACATAATGAAATAACGTATTATACTAAGGATCCGATAGGATTGAAGACCCAAACCAAGATACGACACAATCTGACAGGCTAAACATCATCTGAATCCATCTCAAACCCAACTCAGCTTACTTATAAGCTGTGAACCAAGGTCGGGATAAAACTTGAGGCACAATACATACATGGGCCTAACATGAGGCTGGAATGACCCCTGAATGATAGAGAAAGTTGACCCAAAAATATAAAAAGAATCAGAATATCATGATATGGGTCTAGTGGATTCGTCCACGAGGTTCCAATATCTGTTGAAAATACATAAATAATCAGATTAGGTTTTCTGGATCAGCTTCTACAGCATATTGGTTGAAAAACCATAAGGAATCAGATTAGGCTTGCCGCTATTTGTATGATAATTGGGCTTGGGTTGGGTTGGGTTGCCTGAAGCCTTAACCTCAGCCTGAGCCCAACCTGATTTTGATCGGGTTTTGAAACCAGGCTTGAGCCCGAGTGCTAAAGATACCAACCCAACTTGAGCCCAAAGTCGGGTTGAACCCACCCAAGTTCATTAGCAATAAACCCAAGTTGCAGCCATTATCAATAAGGTGATGATACAAGTCATTCACATGTAACGTTCACATCTAAGGCCTTGATTGGTATCTTGTCTACGGTTTATTGGAAAATGTTTGTAGGCAAATATTTGCTAATTTAATGTTTGCAATTACAAACATTTGTTGGGAAAATGTTAGTATAGTTGGGGAGGGGAAGAGTTGTTGGGGGAGACCAAGGGGGGATGAGAGTCACTTGCCTATTGTTTGCAGCTTTTTGGCTACAAACCCCAGACCACTTTTTTGGCAAAAAAAAAAAAAAATGATTGGGTCTAATGCAAATATTTGTTGGATGTTGTGCCGCTAAGCACACGCAAATCGCGGAAATGTTTATATTGCTACAAAGCAAGGCCTAAAGCTAAAATATGGAGAAAGAGTACAATTAAAAATTCCAACCCGAGGGCTGGGCGGAGATGGGTGCCAGGACCCTACTCCAGAAAGCAGGAGGCCCGGATACCCTCGAAAGTCAAAAACAAAAAAAAATGCTCAAATTCAACAATTAAAAATCAATCCATGAAAACAACACCAATCCGCTTAGAAATCACTGATCAGGCAAATTTTTTGGTCTGTGTCTATCTAGGGTTGAGCCAAACATCCATATGGTCAGAAATCTTGAAGAATATGCCATGTGGCTCATATTGTAGGCGGTTCTACTCAATTGATTGTGGCCCCCTTAACAAAATCCTGGCTCCATCATTGCTTGGACCATATAGGAGACTATTTAACCAAAACCAGTCAGATCAAGTGGTCTTAGGGTACAAAAACCATTAATCATCCTATATACAGGTCTTTCATCTAGACTTTTGCCTTTTATTTCTGGCTGTTCACAAGAGGATACAATTGGTTGGGTGGTTTGGAATCATCCCATTGGCCGTTATTGCTTTAACTGCATATTGAACATGTCCAACAAACATTTTAAGCTATTTAGTGGCTCTTGTGCTGTCATCTGGGCCACTAACTGCCATCTAGGTCCACTAACCCCATGGATGTTTAGCCCACTCCTTGGTGGATATACACACTTAAAATCACCCTGATCGGTAATCTCTAACCATTAGATTTTAGTATTTTGTTAGATATAATTCTAGACATTTAATCCAACCATTTTTAAGTGTACTAAAACCAACAACTAAAAATCATACAAGCTGATTTTTTGTATGAATGTCTACCAAGGGGTGGGCTAAACATCCATGTGATCAGTGGGCCCAAATGGCAGTACTGAGTACAAATTGCATTACCTGACGCCTTTGGAACAGGTTCTGAGGACCTAAATTTTTTTACATAAACTTTCACGGAAGCTCCCGGGCACAGATTCTGAGAATCCAACGGTGGTTTTGCTTTGGCAGAAGTGAATGCTAGCTCAGCACTGTCAACCACCATTGGATTCTCGGGATCCACAGACAAGATTTTCGGTGAAAAATTGTG
This sequence comes from Euptelea pleiosperma, assembly GCA_035048495.1. Classification (NCBI taxonomy): domain Eukaryota; kingdom Viridiplantae; phylum Streptophyta; class Magnoliopsida; order Ranunculales; family Eupteleaceae; genus Euptelea; species Euptelea pleiosperma. The sequence continues at coordinate 32,290,801 of CM068541.1, forward strand.
TAAATAAATTTAGGTCCGTGGATCCGGACCCAAAACAAAATGTTATATAGGATAAGAAGTAGGAGACTTTTGGTGTGAGTTCTCTCTTAGTGATTTTGATTATGTAAACCGTCTACCAAAAATCACCATTACCAAAAACAGATACTCTAGGAAAACAGAGTTTGTTGTAAAAAAAAAAAATACAAACAAACAGAGACAATGACATTTGATATGTTGGCAATTTGGTATAAACACAAATTTGGTAAAGAAAGCAAAGAAAGCAAAAAGAAATCAAAATCTGATTTAATCTGTCTTCTTCCCAAGTATGCTCCCTTCCCAAAATTCTAACTCTAATCCAAATCCACAGACATACTAAATTCTTACCATCAGATGAGCAAAAATGTACCTTTCCTCTTCTTGTGCATGTCCCAATGTCATCTTCAACGTCCCACTGCAACATCAATGGCGCGATTGGAGTAGGCAAATCAATCCTTCATATGTGTTGGATTGCGGAGTTCACATACCTTTGCTTCAACCTTTCATAATGTGTATTGTTCTGTCATCCACCGCTCAAGGGTATCCAGAGGCTTTGCTTATTCTCTGTTGGGTCACAAATGCATGAACTTCTTAACACTTTGTGAAACGCGGTTGGAGGAGGGTCTTGGTATTGGCATCATCCCATCCCACTGCTTCCCACCATTCTATTTCTCCATTAATCTCTGGCAAATTAGATAAGACATCAGCCCTAAAAGGAAGTTTCTTCAATTTCGGACATCCTTTTACTTTATATACTAGTGAGTCACACACCAACATCTTTCCAGAGATGATAGTGTGCAGTTTTGGTAGGTTCCTCAACTCCAAAACACGTAACCTTGGTAGAGCGACTGTAGCGGTGGTAGGATCTTCCTCGCAGCCTTCCTCATCCGGAGCCACTATCTCTTCCATTAGTTCACAATAATTGACTTGGATATGCTCAATGTTTTTGAGATTCTGAAGAAGTTTGAAGACAAAGAGATTCTTCAAATCAGCACAATTGTAAATATTCAAGATTCTTAAGTTTATGAGACTACCATGCGGCACCAAGCTCTTCCACAAAACCTTCAAATTTTTGACTTTCAGAATTCTCAATTCCTCCAAGTTTGTTAATGCGTTATCTTCCAACTCATCCCCTTCCACCAAACAATCCATCGAGTGGCAGTCCAACAACTCGCAAAACTTCAAGAGTCTCAGATCCCTAAATTTTGATAATTGTGGGATGCTACATTCAATTATATCTAAGTATTGGGTGTTAGTAGGGAGAAGAAGAGCGCTTTCGTCGGACATATCAACAGTGGATATACATACACCGTTATTGCTTGTTACATAACCACCAATGGGATTTTCTATATGGATTTGGAAGAAGCCCTGTAGCCGTTCCCACTGTATGCACTTGACGACTTTGTTAAAGTTTACTAAGCACCCTACGGTGAGGGTAAGAGTTGTTAAGCGTTTCAAGTAATCAATCTCCTTGATACAGGTGTCGAGCTCTGCCAAGAAGAATGGACTTTTATGGACTCGCAAGTCTTCAAGAAGAGAGAGTTTCTGTATCAGTCCGGCTTGAATGTTCTTCATTTCGCTCATCCTAGACAGGTCAAGGAATCTAAGATTTACCAATCCTTCCATCCCTTTAGGTAGTTCTTTAATGGAAGTACAAGAGAGATTCAATGCCCGTAGTTCCTTGAGATTTGCTAGTGATGGTAGTGTCTCCAAACACCTACAATTCTTCAAAAACAATGCACGGATGTTGGTCAAGTTGGATAGTGATGATGGTAACTGTGAGATCCTTGAATCAGATAGGTCGAGAACTTGCAGAGAAAGCATTTGGTTAAAGAGTAATGAACAAGGGATGTTTTGTGAAAGAGGGTTCATTGGAAGTAACAATGTGGATAGATTGGGACAATGGGGCTGCTTCTCCAAAAGGGCTTCTATTTTATTTCTCATCAATGAGATTTTTCTAGCCTCGGCCCATTCCTCTTCCTTTGGTGGTTCTTCTAATCCAAGGCCAGCTTTAACCAAAAAGCTAAACTCCTGTCTCCCAATGGCAATGGCCAGATCCCTGATCAAATCATGCATCACTATGGATGCATATCCACCATCCTCCAACATGTTAACATCTTTTAGCTCTTTCAGTATCACGAAACCCTTATCGATCTCTGCTACTCTGTCCCCCACATCAGGTATCAACCCCTCCGCCATCCAATACTCAATCAATTCATCGCAGCTTATTTGGTAGTCCTCAGGGAAAAGTGAGCAATACAAGAAGCAATTCCGGAGTGTATCACTTCTTAAATGAGTATAACTGAATTTTAGATGCTTAAATACCTCATCTTCCATACCTTGAATCTCTGTTGTTGAGTTCCTCAGTTCGTTCAAAGCGTTCCTCCACACCTTGATGTCGTCTACTTCTCTCATAGCACGGCCCACCGTGATGATGGCGAGTGGCAAACCGCAACATTCTTTTACAATGTCTTTAGCCACAGGTTGGATCTCAGGAATCAGAACCTGATTACCAGCCTTGGTCACAAATAGGTCCCACGCCTCCTCCTCAAATAAAACCTTCACTTTAATATTATGTTGGGTTTCCATGCCTCGACAAACCTGGAGAGAACGAGTCGTCAACACTATCTTGCAGTTGTTCTTTGAACTGGGTTCAGGAATCCCCACCATGTTCAAGGAGATTCTTTCCCATGCATCATCTAGGATGAGGAGAAATTTGTTGGCTTGATTTAGTCTCTCTTGCAACCTGGCAACTCGGATCTCTTCGCTTCTACACTGCGACAGGTCCAAGTTTAGTTGCTGAGCAATGTCATCCTGCAACCTCTTTAAGTTCAAATCCTTTGATATAGTCACCCAAATGATCTTATCGAAGTGGGAGGTTTCCGCCAGACGATTTTGGATGTGCTTTATGATCGTCGTCTTGCCGACACCCCCCATGCCGTAGATGCCGATCTTCCTATTTAGAGGGTCCATCAATGAATCCCATATCTCACCCAAAGTCTTCTCAGCCGCCGACCTGCCAACTAACGACGACGTAGGCAGTACTAGTGCTTTATCCGGTGGTTGATCCATTAGAAATCCATTTGGGAATTTGTTGGCTTCTAGAAGTTCAAGCACTTCTTGGGTGACTTCGAATACAAGTTTACCAAGCTTTATGCGAGAGCAACAATTACGAAAGCATCTCTGGTTTTCTTCTAGTTGTCTTTCTATGTTACCCACTTGATTTTTGACGCTGTCAACACGGTTCAGCCAGAGCAGAACCTGGTCTGTGGGCTTCTTCCGTTGTTCCTTGGCTCTTTCCAGCGCCATTTTGATGTCACTCTCCTCAGCAATGAGCTCATTTTTCTTCGTTTTCAGCTTGTTCATGTTGTCATGGAAGTTTATAAGGTAATTGATCCGGCGAGCAAGAGGAGCACATGTGCATTTCACTACTTCAATGCCTGGACCAACCAATTCCATTGGAGAATCGAAAGTAGAAGATAGAAGAACCCAAGTAAGCACTAAGCAGTCTAAATTCTAAAAACCTCCCAGAGATCAGAATTGAGAGAGAGAGAGAGAGGTGAGAATGAGATTGGTAGGTGAGAATGAGTCGAACGTCTTTCCTTGTTAAAAGAACTCACGTTAGTCAAAAGAGATAAGGGAATCTTTGAGAAAATAATATTGTTGTCTGCCATTTCCATTAGGGTTTGTAGCCTAAAGTGATAAAGATGGAACATTGGCTACAGCTGGCTTTTTAATCAATAATTTGGGTAACTCAGACCCAAAGGTTTGAAATCACTAAATCAGGCTGATATTTGGTATGTAGGTCCACCTAGGGATGAGCCAAACATCCCTACGGTCACTGGTATCAAAGAATATGCCACATTACTTATACTTGTGGTCCCTCGTCATCATTGATGAGGGATGTGGGCATGTTGGACAACTTGTGAAATTGAACGTCTTTTGAAGCCCATGTGAGGAGCGTGCCCCAACCCAGTTTTTGGCTTTAAATTAGTATAGGTAGATAGGTAGATAGATAGGTAGTCTTTGTCCATGTGGCTCTTATTAGCATGGACCGAATGTTGGGCCCCATTTCTGTCTGATCGGGCCATGTTCCCAAGATTGCACCAGTCGGTCGGGAGTAAAACTTGTGTCACAGGATGTTGTGACGGAAGCCGGTCACAGAACTCAATACGAGCCACGTGGCATACAATCAGAGGGCGCTGACCGTATGGATGTTTGGTCAGTCCCTCGATGGACTTATAAACCAAAAATCAGCATGCTTAGTGATTTACAACCTTTGGATTTTTGCACCCAAATAACGCTCAATAATGCTCGAATTCCTACCGTTAAAATCAACCCATGAAAATAACTTCAATCGAATCGGTTAGAAATCACTAATCAAGCTGATTTTTTGTGTAACTGTCCACTGAGGGACTGGCCAAACATCCATACGGTCATCGTCCTCTAATAGTATGCCACGTGGCTGGTATTGAATGCTGTGACTGGCTTCCGTCACAACATCTTGTGACACAAGTTTTACTTGTCGGTATAATCCTAGCCATCAGCACGTACGTCTCATCAACTTAATTTTACAGCAAAGATTGACAGAGACGATAGAAAGGTAATGAACTGGCAGGCACCATGCTATGACATCCACTTGCATCCTCTTCAATTATAATATGAAGGCGGACCCAATCAGTGTAAATATCCACCTCCACGACAAATGTAGAGAAATGTTGGCATTATCGCGTTGCTCACGGACGTCGCACACTCGCAGAGGAAGACCACTGACGTTATGGATGTTTGGCCCATCGTAGGTGACCTACAGACAAAATATCAGCCTGTTTGATGACTTCTAACCGTTGGATTTTAGTCTTTTTCATGATTCTTTGTATCCTCAAGCATTATTTGGATACAGACCCATGAATGTTTCGGGCCCACATCCAAAGTAGCTGTTGGGAAGGAAGAACAATACACGAATGATAAACAAAGATGCAAACAACCACAACACAGAGATTTACGTGGTTCCCTCTAGATTGAGGTACGTCACGGATCACACTGATTCCACTGTGCTCTAGGGCAAACGTCTCTAACCAACCGAGGTATATATATAACCCCAAGACGAAATTAAGATTTCTGTATCTCCATGTGAGAATTAAGCTGGGCGTCGCGGAATCGTGCCTTCATGTACAGCGCTTCAAGCATCATCAGTCTCTACATAACATAACAGTATAGCCTGATTGGTGATTTTTGGCCATTTGAACATTTTTCACAGGTGATTTCTAGCCATTGATTCAAACGTTTTTGGTGATTTACACCCCCAGCTGGTGCTCTAATCCACTGAAAAGAAGTCATAAACAGGCTGATGATTTTTGGCGCATAGGTCAATTAAAGGTGATCGCATTTAACAACCATGGGGTCAGTGGTCAACTTTTGTGTGTAGATAAATCAGTCTGATTAGTGGCGGAGCCAGGGGGCGAGGGTGGGCAGTACTTTTGCATATCTCTAGGGGCTCTACAGTTTGAGCCAGTGCAAAACTCTTATGTTGCCCAACCTCAACTTCATTGTTTGGCCCATCCCTAGGTGGACCACAGTTCTTGTCAAGTGCAACACTCTTAGAGACCACTGACCGCATAGATGTTTGGCCCATCCCTAGGTGGATCTACATACCAAAATTGAGCCTCATTAGTGTTTTCTAACCTTTGGATCTAAGTACCCTAATTATGTTTGAATCCAACGGTAAAAAATATTCCCATGAGAAAGAGTCAAATTAAGTGTTTGGAGGTCAGTGGTCTCTAAGAGTGCGCCATGTGGCCCATTCTATGGTCCGTCGTAAACGTTGATGACCGATGTCCTTCATCACAGATTGACTCAAAAAAATTGGCTCCCAAGGGAGAATAATTAAAAAATTGATGGGCTTTAGTTCCCCATTTCTATTTGGGTAATTCCATCGATTAAAGATGTCATCAGCTGTTATTGACATTGTCAATTGCCTTTGGCTTGCCACTTTGCCCACCATTGAACAAAAGCCTGGTTCCGGTACTAAGTCTAATTGGTGATTTTCTACTTACTCGAGTTGAGAGAGAGAGAGAGAGAGAGAGAGAGAGAGAGAGAGAGAGTACTGACCTGATTGGTAGCCGGTGACAGTGTAGACTAGAGTTGCAACGTGCAGGTGGAACTATGCGATGGGGGCTGCGGATTGCACAAGGAGGGAGGTGGGATGGGGGAGAGAGACAAAAGAGCAAAAGATGGTAAGGTCCGTAGGGACCATTAGGACTTTCTTTTTTTATTTTAATATTTTTTTCATCATTTTGCAATCCGATTAAATCGGCCAAATTAAATGCAAAGTCCATTTTTTAAGAATGGCAAATTTCATTGACAAACCAGTCATAAGTCATTGGTATGTATGTCATGCGCATATAAAGGTTGTAAGTCTTCAATAAAATTTGTTTGATCTAATGATACGTGCACAAGTGAAGCTTGAAAATTCAACGACTCAATGCTGATCCGATGGGAATGACATTGGCTACAGCTAGCTTTCATATATTAGCATGGACCGAATGTCGGGCCCCTTTTTTTTGTTTCTCGATTGGGCCATGTCCCCAGTATTGCGCCATTTGGTATAAACCTAACAATCAGCGTGTCTCATCAACTTATTTGTGTAGCAAAGATTGAGGGAGACATCGGATAGATATATCTGACATCAAGCTGAGAGATTATTCTGTGAGATGGATGATGTCTGGCTGAGAGATCGTTCTGTAAGGTTAATGATGTTTGGCTAAGATATCGTTCTGTGAGATGGACGATATTTAGCTGAGAGATTGTTCTGGGAGGTGGATGATATCTAGTTGAGAGATCGTTCTGGGAGGTTGATGATATTTGATTGAAAGATCGTTCTGTGAGGTTGACGATGTTGGGCTTAGAGTTCGTTCTATGAGGTGGACGATATCTAACTGAGAGATCGTTCCGGGAGTTGGATGATATCTAACTGAGAGGACTCTTGGCAGGACTCAGTGTAGGACCCGGTTTACTGTTAGCAAACGAGAATATGAACTCACAGCTGCCAGCTGTTGATAATTAAGTACGTATTGTACACTGTCTCCCTGACGAATTCTTCGTACAGACGCCTCCTAATGCCGCTTATCGGACATCGCATGGCTTAAAAAATACGGTACCCACAAAAACCACCATTGGATTTCAAGAAATCCAAAGCTGAGAGTTTGGGTGAAAAATTTGAGTCCGCAGATCCCAACCCAAAGAAAATTATACGATCAGTAATCACTCTATTTAAATGCTCAAATCTAATGGTTAGAAATCACCAATTAAACTGATTTTTTGTTTGTAGGGCATGCATGAAATGTGGCTCCAAAGAGTGTGCCATGTGGCATATAGGGGTAGATATAAAGAGAAATTGGCCCACAACTAGATAATTGGAACTGGGTCTTGTTGGGTAGTCTGGTACAACGTATTAGTCATGGCCTAGGGTATAACATATGAGTTTGCTAACTAAGATCATGGCTATTGAAACAAAGCTCCTCTAAGGACAGCAAACATGGTCCAGGTGCGAGAGAATTAAAAAAAGGCTTTAAAATAAGCAAGGCTTGTTTTGCTAAAAGAAAAAGTAACCAAAGCTTTAATCTTTATTCTGTCACCTACTAGGGCTTTAAAGTAAGCAAGGCTTGCTTTATCAAAACAAATAAAAAAAAAAAAAAAAAAAGGTAAACAGAGCAAGCTTGCTTACTTTAATTATGGACCCTCGATAAAAAGAATCAAAAACCACGATCAGATCTATGTGACTCCATTGACCATGAATGATTAGCCCACCCCTTATGCATCTACAAACCTTGATTGGTGTTTTCTAGCCGTTTGATTGGAACGTTTTTCATGGGGTGTTTTTTAGCTGGTGCATATATAGCTGGTTCTTGTTCAATCTCTACTATCATAACACAATGAGACGGGAAAATATTTTGCTGTCCCCTGGGGCCTTCAATGTTTGAAGTCTCTCCCATCCCAAAATGTCATTTGGCACATTCTATTTGTGGCCTTGCTGCGTTTGGGTAAGTTTAAAGCTTATCTTAATTGCTTACCCAATAGCACTTTTATGTAAAGTACTTGAGTTAAGATGTTTTGCCCGTTCAGTAACTATACAAGAAAAGTGCTTCTTATCTTAAAATGCCCTTCTAAGTTAATTGGTAAAAAAATATTTTTTTGGTGGCAAAAGGGAAAAAAATTAAGTTTTGCTATTACAATTTTTTTTTAATTTGTAAAGAAATTTTTAAGAACGGCTTCCTGCAAAAGTAATTAGTAGAATTTGATCAAAAATAACTTTTGCTTATGACAATTTGAGAGCTTATTGGACTTTTAAAAAGTACTTTTTAAGTATAACTAAACGCATATATTTTTCGACAAGTGCTTTAAAATAGCTAAAAGTTGGCTTATTACAATTTTTAATAAGCTTTCCCAAATGCAGCCTAGCATTTAGATTTTAGCATCCAAAAGAAAGCTATACAACAACCAGAAATCACCATATGTTTTGCCCCATTTTTTTTTATTGGGCCAAGTCCCCAAGAAGATTGCACCATTTGGCATAATCCTAACCATCAGCGCCTCTCGTCAACTTAATTTTACAGCAAAGATTGACGGAGAGATTGGATAGGAAGGTCGTGACCTGGGAGGCACCATGCTATCACATCGGCTTGCATCTCCTTCAATTATAACATGAAGGGGGACCCAATCAGTGTAAATATCTACCTCGCCGATGCATTGCTCACGGACAGTCACAAACATCCGTGCGAGTCACGTTGCACACTCTTAGACCACTGACTGACGTTATGGATGTTTGGCCCAGGTACAAAAATCAACCTGCTATTTGTGACTTCTAACTGTTGGATTTTAGTCTTTTTCATGATGGATTATTTGTATTCATAGGTTTCGAGCATTATTTGGGTAGACCCATGAATGTTTTGGGTCTACTGACCCATGAATATTTGGCACACATCCAAAATTAGCCTGATTGGTGATTTATGGCCATTTGAACATTTTTCACAGGTGATTTCTAGCCATTGATTCAAACATTTTTGGTGATTTACACCCCTGGTGCTCTAATCCACTGAAAAGAAGTCACAAATTAACAGGCAGATTTTTGGTGTATAGGTCAACTAAGGGTCACATTTTAAACATTCATGGGGCCAGTGGTCAACTTTTGTTGTGCAGATAAATCAGTCTGATTGGTGATTTCTACTTATTGGATTTGAGCTTTTTTGGTACTCAGATTGAACGGCTACTTTTGGATTGAGCATTTTTCTTGGGGTGATTTCTAGTAGTTGAATTCAAGAAAAAAAAATTTTGGTACTCAGATTGAACGGCTAGAAATAATCAATCAGGCTAATTTTTTATCTGAAGATCCACCAAGAGCTGAGTTAAACATTCATGGGTCAGTATGCCACGTGTCATTTTAGAGGGGTAGGAACAAAGTTTTTCCTTTTACATCGCATTCATCTCTTAGTAATTTATAAGGGAAAATTCAGTTTTGAAGGGCCTTTCTATCTGTGGGCTGTGGGGGCACACAAAACACTACCACGTGGCACACTCTTTTGAGCCACTGACCAATGCTTTTATTTTCCCAATCAGCCTCATTAGTGATCTCTAACAATTGAAATTGAGCATTTTTCATGGAGTGATTTCTATTCCTTGGAATCAAGCATTTTTTTAGGGTACTCAGATCGAATGGCTATAGATCACCAATCATGCTGATTTTTCGTGTATCGGTCTATCACAGCGTGGGTTAATTATTGAGGAAAAACATTTTTTTAGTGTGTTCTTTCTATGAAGTTCTCAAGTTTGCATTGCATTATCATGCTATTTCAGCTTGATTATATTGGCTTTAGATGAGTTTACTTGGATATAAGACACCTCTTTTGAATGAGTATATCATTTTAGGCTTCATGTTAAGCATATCAGTAATATAGTCTCACTCATTACTCTATAGTTAGCGGTTGTTTCATAGTGTTATAATTTAAAGACTTCACATGCACTACTGACCTTCACACAGTTGGACCAGGTTGATCCTGTTAAGAGATGACCTAATGCCATCATTGGAACTAAGCGTGACTTGAACTTAACTCATCTATTAGTTGGATGTTTACCATGTTTGCCCATTGAATGAAGTGGAAGGGCTACCTTGCAGTTAGTAAAGTGAAAGTCATCTGTATGGCCTCGATATGAAAAATGTATGTTTCTCTATTGCTACGGGAAAGGGCTACCTACCCTGTAAGTGTGAGAAGCCACCACTCGAGTGAAGAAAAGAAAGATAGAGTAAAAAAGAAAGGAATGATAGAGGATGCTGCAAAAAGTACAACCACCTCAGGAAAAGGAAATAGATATGTCTCTCAAAAGAAAAAGAAAATCTGAGAGTATAGAACCTAAACTACTATGTTGTATATTAATTCAATTCTGATAGCTTGACTTAAAATCCATCATAGGCCCTACTTGGTTCGCTGCACTTGGGTCCATTTTGCACTTTAGTGCAAATGCAATGAATTGTGTTCCAATCACTTGCGATGTAAGTCACTTATAATGTTGTTCATGCCATGTAATAGATGCAAATGAAGTTTAGTTGATTGGTTGGTAGTGCATTGCAAATGAATGCAATGGATTATTTTATTTCTTGATTTTACAAAAAAGGTCCACAATAAAATTAATATTGTAATATTATCGTTATCATTGTTGATTTCATTATTATTATTATTATTATTAATTATAATTATAGTTATTGTCATTAAAATCATGGTTTAAAAAATGGCCGTTATAACCGATACGGACCTCCCCCATTACGTTATGTACCGTTAAAACATTTAAAATAACGACTTTTATTTTCGTTATAAGTGACGTTATTTTCTATTTTTTCCTGTTATAATGACAGTTATTTTCTGAAAAATTTTGTAAAAAAAAAGAAACGGTAGGTGAGAATCGAGTAGAAGTCTTTCCTTGTTAAAAGAACTCACGTTAGTGAAAAGAGATAAGGGAATCTTTGAGAAAATAATATTGTTGTCTGCCATTTCCATTAGGGTTTGTAACCTAAAGTGATAAAGATGGTGTAACATTGGCTACAACTGGCTTTTTATTCAATAATTTAGGCTACTCAGACCCAAAGGTTTGAAATCACTAAATCAGACTGATATTTGGTATGTAGGTCCACCTAGGGATGAGCCAAACATCCCTACGGTCACTGGTCTCAAAGAATATGCCGCATGGCTTATACTATATGGTCCCCTTCATCATCATTGATGAGGGATGTGGGCATGGTTGGACAACTTTTGAAGGTGAACGTCTTTTGAAGCCTGTGTGAGGGGTGTGCCCCAACCCAGGTTTTGGCTTTAAAGTTTTATACGTAGATAGATAGGTAATCTTTGTACTTGCGGCTCTTATAAGCTGATCTCTTCTCTTCAAATCAGTCCACACACAGGTCCATCTATTAGCATGGACCGAATGTTGGGCCCCATTTCTATCTGATTGGGCTATGTTCCCAAGATTGCACCAGTTGGTATAATCCTAACTATCAGCACGTACGTCTCGTCAACTTAATTTTACAGCAAAGATTGACGGACGAAATCAACCTGTTTGGTGACTTCTAATAATTGGATTTTAGTCTTTTTCATGGATTCTTTGTATCCTCGAGCATTATTTGGATACAGACCCATGAATGTTTCGGACCCACATCCAAATTAGCCTGATTAGTGATTTATTGCCGTTTGAACATTTTCACAGGTGATTTCTAGCCATTGATTCAAACGTTTTTGGTGATTTACACCCCCAGCTGGTGCTCTAATCCACTGAAAAGAAGTCATAAACAGGCTGATGATTTTTGGTGCATAGGTCAATTAAAGGTGATCACATTTAACATCCATGGGGTCAGTGGTCAACTTTTGTGTGTAGATAAATCAGTCTGATCAGTAGCGGAGCCAGGGGGCGAGGGTGGGCAGAACTTTTGCATATCCCTAGGGGCTCTACAGTTTGAGCCAGTGCAACACTCTTATGTTGCTCAACCTCAACTTCATTGTTTGGCCATCCCTAGGTGGACCACAGTTTTTGTCAAGTGCAACACTCTTAGAGACCACTAAACACATAGATGTTTCGCCCATCCCTAGGTGGATCTACATACCAAAAATGAGCCTCATTAGTGTTTTCTAGCCTTTGGATCTAAGTACCACAAATTATGTTTGAATCCAACTGGTAAAAAATATTCCCATGAGAAAGAGTCAAATTAATTGTTTGAAAAATCACAAATCAGGCTGGTTTTTCGTCTGTGGGTTCATCATATGGACAGTGGTCTCTAAGATCGTGTGCCACGTGGCCCATACTATGGTCCGTCGTAAACGTTTATGACCGATGTCCGTCATCACAGATTTATTCAAAAAAATTGGCTCCCAAGGGAGAATAATTAAAAAGTTGATGGGTTTTAGTTCTCCATTTCTATTTGGGTAATTCCATCAATTAAAGATGTCATCAGCTGTTATTGACATTGCCGATTGACTGTGGCTTGCCACTTTGCCCACCCTTGAACAAAAGCTTGGAGAGAGAGAGAGAGAGTACTAACCTGATTGGTAGTCCGGTGACAGTGTAGACTAGAGTTGCAACTTGCAGGTGGAACTATGTGGTGGGGGCTGCGGATTGCACAAGGAGGTAGGTGGGTGGGGGAGAGAGACAAAAGAGCGAAAGGTGGTAAGGTCCGTAGGGACCATTAGGACTTTCTTTTTTTATTTTAATATTTTTTTTCATCATTTTGCAACCCGATTAAATTGGCCAAATTAAATGCAAAGTCCATTTTTTTAAGATTGGCAAATTTCATTGACAAACCAATCATAAGTCATTGGTAAAATTTGTTTGATCTAATGATACGGGCACAAGTGAAATTCAACGACTCAATGCTGATCTGATGGGAATGACATTGGCTACAGCTAGCTTTCAATTTATTCAATAATAATCTTTGTATAAATAACCTCTTATAAGCTGATCTCTTCTCTTCAATATGTGTCCACACTTAGGTCATATATTAGCATGGACCGAATGTTGGGCCCCATTTTTCATTTTTTAATTGGGCCATGTCCCCAATATTGCACCATTTGGTATAAACCTAACCATCAATGTGTCGCAATGATTGAGGAAGACATTAGATAGAGATATTTGACGTCAAGCTGAGAGATCATTCTATGAGATGGATGATGTCTGGCTGAGAGACTGTTCTGTGAAATTAATGATGTTTGGCTGAGAGATTGTTGAATGAGGAGGACGATATCTAGCTGAGAGATCGTTTTGGGAGGTGGATGATATCTAGCTGAGAAATCGTTCTGGGAGGTTGATGATGTTTAGCTTAGAGTTCGTTCTATGAGGTGGACGATATCTAACTGAGAGATCGTTCTTGGAGGTGGATGATATCTGATTAAGAGGGCTCTTGGCAAGACTCAGTATAGGACCCGATTTACTTTAGCAAACGAGAGTATGAACTCCCTGACTCCCAGCTGTTGATTACTAAGTATGTATTGTACCTTGTCTCCTTGACAAATTCTTCGTACGAATGCCTCCTAACTCCACTTATCGGACATCGCGTGGCCTAAAAAATATAGTACCCACAAAAACCACCATTGGATTTCAAGAAATTTTTGGGTGAAAATTTGAGTAAAAAATTTCATTGAGAGTTTGGGTGAAAATTTGAGTCCTCGGCTCCCGACCCAAAGAAAATTATACGACCAGAAATCACTATTTAAATGCTCAAATCTAATGGTTAGAAATCACCAATTAAGCCAATTTTTTGTGTGTGTGGGACGTGCATGGTATGTGTACGTCACCGGCATATAGGGGTAGATATAAAGAGAAATTGGCTCACAACTAGATAATTGGAACGGGGTCATGTTGGGTAGTCTAGTATAACGTATGAGTTCGCTAACTAAGATCATGGCCATTGAAACAAAGCTCTTCTAAGGACAATAAACGTAGTACCATGGCCTAGTGCAAGAGAATAAAAGGCTTTAAAATAAGCAAGGCTTGCTTTGCTAAAAGAAAAAAGTAACCAAAGCTTTAATCTTTATTCTGTCACCAACAAAGGCTTTAAAGTAAGCAAGGCTTGCTTTGTCAAAAGGAAAAAAAAGTAAACAGAGCAAGCTTGCTTGCTTACTTTAAATATGGACCCTCGATAAAAAGAATCGAAAACCACGATCAGATCTATGTGACCATGGGGCACACAAAAAGACGCCATGCGACTCACTCTTTCAGCCCCATTGACCATGAATGATTAGCCCACCCCTTCTGCATCTATAAACCATGATTGGTGTTCTCTAGCCATTTGATTTGAACGTTTTTCATGGAGTGTTTTTTAATTGGTGCTACTATCATAACACAATGAGACGAGAAAATATTTTGCTGTCCCCTGGGGCCTTCAGAGTTTAAAGCTTATCTTAATTGCTTACCCAATAGCACTTTTATGTAAAGTGCTTGAGTTAAGATGTTTTGCCCGTTCGGTAAGATAGACTTGTGTGTAAGATAGACTTGGAGAAAGCCTATGATCATGTAAACTAGGACTTCTTAACTACATGTTACTAAGGTTGGGCTTTGGGCTTAAGTGGAGGGAGTGGATGAAGAAGTGTATTCGATCTCCGCGTTTCTCAATCCTTATCAATGGCTCTTTGACTGGTTACTTTAAGGGGTCTCGGGGACTGCGACAGGGTGATCCGCTATCCCCGTTCCTCTTCATTATGGCTACAGAGGCTCTTGGGAGGATGATTTTGAGAGGGGTTTCCTTAGGAGAATTGGATGGATTTAGAGCAGGCAACTCGAGAGTTGAGATATCTCACCTCCAGTTTGCAGACGACACGCTGATCTTTACCTCGGGCTCTAGGAGACAATTGACCTTTTTAAAATGTCTTATAAATTGCTTTGAAGCATGCTCCGGTCTCAAGATTAACTTCCAAAAGAGCAAGATCATGAGTGTCGGGGAGGTTGAGGACTTGGATGGCTTGGCAAGCATATTAGCTTGTTCTAAGGATTCTTTACCTTCAACATACCTGGGACTTCCCCTAGGGACACCCTACAGAGCTAGATTGATTTGGGATCTAGTTGTCGAGAGAGTTCGTAAGAGACTTGCTAGCTGGAAAGGGAAGTATTTGTCAAAAGGGGGTAAACTGGTTTTGATCAAAAGCACGCTGTCTAGTATCCTTGTTTACTCCCTTTCCCTTTTTACTATTCTGGTCTCGGTCGAAAAAACCATTGAAAGATTGATGAGGGATTTCCTTTGGGACGACAAAGATGGATCCCCAAGATACCACCTAGTAAACTGGTCTCAAGTTTGTCAACCCAGAAGAGAGGGGGTGGCTGGGCATTAGAAGAATTGGCTTAATGAATGTAGCTCTCTTGCGAAAGTGGATCTAGAGGTTTGGAAAAGAGAGACGTAGTTTATGGCGTCGGGTGATAGCAGGTAGATTTGGAGGAGGGTGGGGGTTGGACCTCATTGGACTCTAGGCTTCCACACGGGTGTGGAGTTTGGAAAGGGATTCTAAAAGTTAGGAGAGAGTTTTGGCAGGTACTAGTCTAACATTAGGGAATGGGTCTAGAATTAGATTTTGGGAGGATGTGTAGTGTGGTGATTCGTGCCTTAAGGTAGAATATCCTCGTTTGTATTTACTCTCTCAGAGGAAAAGACAATTTATTTCCTCGTTTTGGATTGGATTTGATCAGGATGGCTCTTGGGACCTTGGTCTTAGGAGAAACCTCTTTGTATGGGAGAGTGATTTACTTGATTCTCTATTGGACAGGCTGAGGGGTCACAGAGTCATACACTTAGAGGAAGACAATATGCTTTGGGCCAATTCAAAGTCAGGGTGTTTTTCAGTTAGCTCATTTTATGATCTTTTACTCCCCACCTCTCATCAACACCTTTTCTTAGTCCCAAATGTTTGGAAATCCATTCCTTTGAAAATCCATTTCTTTGCTTGGGTTGCCTATCACAATAAACTGCTCACTATTGACAACTTAATTGCTAGAAAATGGATTCTAGTAAATTTTTGTATAATGTGCAAGTCCAATGGTGAATCTATAAAGCATTTGCTACTACATTGTGATTATGCTACACGGATGTGGTCATATTTTTTTGGACAGGTAGGACTCTCATGGGTAATGCCTCAGACTATTGGAGCGTTACTATGTGAGTAGCCCAAGCTTGCATTTTTGGGCCGAAAGAAAACTCTTTGGAGAATGGTGCCTTACGCGATCATCTGGGGCATTTGGTTAGAGAGAAATGGAAGAACATTTAGGGACAAGGAAAACACCATACAAGGGATTCTTATTAACATTAAGGCTCTTCTCTTCTCTTGGGGTTCTATCTCTCAAGAGATGAGAGGTGTCTTCTTTAGCGATATGGTGTTTAGTTTTGATGCCATTTTGGGGAGAGAGTAGTACTTTTGTTGCTCTTTGTCGCTTTTGGTTGTTATCTTTGGGAGTTTTCTTTTGCTATCTTTGTTTTACTTTCTTCCTTGTACTATCTTTTTGAGATCCTTTCGATCTCCTTTAATGCATTTGACTTATCAAAAAAAAAAACTATACAAGAAAAGTGCTTCTTATCTAAAATGCCCCTCTAAGTTATTTGGTAAAAAAATATTTTTTTGGTGGCAAAAGGGCAAAAAAATTAAGTTTTGGTATTACAAAATTTTTTTGAGGATAAATTTGTAAAGAAATTTTTAAGAACGGCTTCCTGCAAAAGTAATTAGTATAATTTGCTGAAAAATAGCTTTTGCTTATGGCAATTGAGGAGTTTATTGGGCTTTAAAAAAGTACTTTTTAAGTTTTACCAAACGCATATATTTTTTGATAAGTGCTTAAAAATAGCTAAAAGTTGGCTTATTGCAATTTTTAGGCTTACCCAAATGCAGCCTAGTAAGATTTTAGCACCCAAAAGTATGCTATACAACAACCAGAAATAACCCTATTTGTGTGCACACATAGGTCATCTATTATCGACAAATGTAGAGAAATATTCGCATTATTGCTTTGCTCACGGACAGTCACCAACATCCATGTGAGTCACGTCGCATACTCTTAGAGACCACCGACGTTACGGATGTTTGGCCCATGACTCATGAATGTTTTGGGCCCACTGACCCATGAATATTTGGCACATGTCCAAAATTTGCCCGATTGGGGAATTATGGCCATTTGACCATTTTTCATAGGTGATTTCTAGCGATTGTTTCAAACATTTTTTGTGACTTACACCCCTGGTGCTCTAATCCACTGAAAAGAAGTCACAAACAGGCTGATTTACACCCCTGGTGCTCTAATCCACTGAAAAGAAGTCAACTAAGGGTCACATTTGACATTCATGTGGGCCAGTGGTCAACTTTTGGCGTGTACATAAATCAGTCTGATTGGTGATTTCTACTTCTTGAATTTGAGCATTTTTCTATGGGTGACTAGTAGTTGAATTCAAGCAATATTTTTTTGGTACTCAGATTGAATGGCTACTTTTGGATTTGAACATTTTTCTTGGGGGTGATTTCTAGTAGTTGAATTCGAGCAAAAAAAAATTTGGTACTCAGACTGAACAGCTAGAAATAACCAATCAGGCTAATTTTTTATATGAAGATCCACCAAGAGCTGGGCTAAACATTCATGGGTCAGTGTGGCTGGGGAAGAATATGCCACGTGTCATTTTAGAGGGGTAGGAACAAAGTTTTTCCTTTTACATCGCATTCATCTCTTATTAATTTATAAGGGAAAATTCAGTTTTGAAGGGCCTTTCTATCTGTGGGCTGTGGGGGCACACAAAACACTACCACGTGGCAAACTTTTGAGCCACTGACCAATTTTTTTATTTTCCCAATCAGCTTCATTAGTGATCTCTAGCACTTGAAATTGAGCATTTTTCATGGAGTGATTTCTATTAATCAAGCATTTTTTTTTATTAAGGTACTCAGATCGAATGGCTATAGATCACCAATCATGCTAATTTTTCGTGTATCGGTCGTGGGTCAATTATTGAGGCAAAACATTTTTTTTGTGTGTTCTTTCTATGAAGTTCTTAAGTCTACATTGCATTATCATGCTATTTCAGCTTGATTATATTGGCTTTAGACGAGTTTATTTGGATATAAGACACCTCTTTTGAATGAGTATATCATTTTAGGCTTCATGTTAAGCATATCAGTAATATAGTCTCACTCATTACTCTCTGGTTAGTGCTTGTTTCATAGTGTCACACTTTAACGACTGCACATGCACTGCTGACCTTCACACAGTTGGACCAGGTTGATCTTGTTAGGAGATGACCTAACGCTATCATTGGAACTAAGGGTGACTTGACCTTGCAGTCAGTAAAGTGAAAGTCATCTGTATGGCCTCGATATGAAAAATGTATGTTTCTCTATTGCTACGGGAAATGGCTACCTACCCTGTAAGTGTGAGAAGCCACCACTACTCTGTTGAATTTTTTAATTCAATTCTGATAGTTTGACTTAAAATCCATCTTAGTGTATTGGTTTAGTTCACTCGCACACTAAATTAAAGGAAACCAATTTGAAACATTCTTCTAAGTGTAGACAAGTGAATCTGACTTAACCCTTGTGCTTCCTATCTAGAGTATATGTGTTTAATTCATTTTTTTGTTGATGGCCTACCTCTAGTGTAACCTATCTACTCTCACTACAATCAAGTTGAATTCTTCACTTGTATGCATATTGACTTAAATTCTTCATTAATTGTACATCTCATGCTGTTCTTTGCTTGCATATCAATTCATGTTTGCCACACAATGTGGGAGGGTAGCTTAGCTATTGATCTTGCTAGGTACCTTTTTGATAGGGGAATAATGCTTTTGAAGCATTATGAGGGTTTTTGCTCACATGGGTACAACATCTTTATAGAAAAATCTATCTTTTGAGTGCATATCTAAGGATTGGATTGATCCATTTGGCCAAAATTGAGATTAAATCTCTGGTCGATCGGTCCTAACAAGAATTGGATCGATTTGATGCATTAGGCCGAGAAGTGTCCCAAATGAAAATTACTGGCCGATCGATCCAACCCATAGACGAATCGATCTGATGTATAGGACAAAAGTGTTAATGAGCCAAAACACTAGCCGACCGAGCCGACTCATTGACGGATCAATCCGACGCATCAAACATAATACCTTTTCCTTTGTCCGATTGATCCAACACGATGGATAGATTGATCTGACGGGCGGCAAATTCGATATAAAGCCCTAAAATCTTCATTTTTGAAAGGCCGATTCATTTCTTTTCCACGCCATTCCACTCTATGCTATTCCCAGACTCTTTTCTAAGCCTAAAACACCTCATATATCAATCTTCTTTCAATATTTCTCATCTTGATTCTTCTTTTGGGGGTTTGTATTAGCATTTGGGGTATCATTACTTGCTTTGGTGATGTTAATGGCTAGAGGAACAAGATGAGCTTCAAAAGTCAAATGAATGGCATCAATCAACTAAGAAAAAAGTGTGTGCAACCAAGCCTCAATCTTCAAGGGGAGAAAAAAAAGGAAAAGAAATGATACAAGACAAGCTTCAATGAAAATTCCTAGCAAAAGAACATGCAACAATCTCAATCTCATGGAAAATACATTCTATTCCATGAATCAAAATGTTAGAATTGATCGTTTTTACTCTAAAAACATCATGCTTATTGAGAGATCTATTTTTGTCAAAGATTTTCTTAACTTTCCTCTAATTGCTTGGCTTGGTAACCGAGGTTGGAGACCAATTCTCTCTATCAGTAGATAATCATACCCTAGATTGGTTAAACTTTTCCATGCCAATGTTTGATGATCTAAATAAGAGTATATGCCAGCTGAAGAAAGAACCGTCGACTGTAGTAGATGAGGGGGGCGACACCGATTAGGAGATAGAGCATCAGACTATTGCAAAGCATGTAGATGTTCCAGTCGCATCTTCTACATTGACTCCACCTGACATTTGGACATTGCTTGAGTAGGTTATGGCTTAGCAGATGCTTCATAGAGAGTTCTGCCAAATGGCCCAATTGTAGGATGCTTTTTAGATTGAGGTCTGATGAGAATTTGCTAGGATTCATCAAATCATATTTGAGGACTATACATTGGAATTAGAGCATCTTCCTACTCTTGGTGGTGGTAGAAGTGATAGAGTTAGCCTGTTGATAAACTCCATTTTTGTTAACCTTGTACTATGAGCTTTTATTGATTGATTTGATTTGTACTTGGCTATTTTTGTCTCTCTTTATTCTCTTATTTTTCTTGCTCTCATTTTGCTCTGATCATTTCATTATATTTGTAGTATGTGCATGAGTTAGTCTTACCTTTGTCATTTAGTGACAAAAAGGGGGAGAGACTCAATATGGATATATATTGGACATGTTCATTGTGCGGCTTAAGCCTACATGCTTTAGGGAGAAAGAACATTCATTATGCATACATGTTTTTGTGTATAAATGCATTGCCGTAAGGGGAGAGATTGATTAAGCATTAGCAAGCTGAAATGCTTTTTTGCTTAGGAGTCATTGTATTCTATAGGGAGAAGACATGTGACTTCATGAGAGACTTAAAGTGTGTTTGGGAACGAGAAGTAAATGCACTTCCACTTGTAGTAGAAGTTACTAGTTGATTGTTTACCTCCAGAAAAGTCTTCTGCAAGTTTTACCAACTAAGCAAGTCTTCATCTTGTGTTAATTGATTAAGCTTTAATATCTTTAGTATCTTCTCTGGACGTTTGTCTCTCATTCTCTCTTGTCGTCTCTCAGGCTTTTTGATCCTCCGACTCTACCTGTAAGCCTATTGGCTTTTTAGCTTTGGTCATCGGCTTTGAAGTTGATTGTGGGCCCGCATTCAATTAGGATGATTGGTGTCTCTGCGATAGAAAAAATACGTAATGAGACTTAATCAAAATATCTTTATATCTAGACTTCCGAGAATGTGTTTAATTCATGCAAATAACCCATTTTTTTAGAAAAGTGTGTTCTACGCAATGGAGGAAACTCTTACGTAGAAAAGTTGATAAAAATGAAAGTTTTACGTAAGAGTGTTTGATAACGGTACATGAATAATGACTTAAAATAAGTACTTTTAAGCGAATATCAACCATCCATTTCGAGTGATAAGATCTCAGCCATCATTTGTGAAACCGATAAGAGGGGAGATAAGTGACTTCTATATTTTGTTATATAGATGTATAATGGGTGGCCCGTGCGCTCGGCACTCCCCTATAAAGCATTTCCCAAAATTGGGTGTGAGTGGTTGAGATCCATAGTCCATTTTGGGGATAAGATCTCGGCCATCCTTTGTGAAGCTAATAAGTGGTTAGACAATTTCCCTATTAAATTAATCCAACCGTCTAAATTTTATTTTATGTTAGGGTTGATATGGTCCCTTGGATATATGAAGCCTATAAGAGGGGGAGACAACCGCTGTGTTTTGTTATATAGACTAGTAGGTGTCCAGTGCCCACGGCACTCTCCGAGAAAGCGTTAGCCAAAATCGGGTGTGAGTGGCTTAGATCCACCATCCATTTGGGGTGGTAAGATCTCGGCCATCCTTTGTGAAGTAGATAAGAGGGGGGATAAGTGACTTCTCTACTTTGTTATATAGATGTATAGTGGGTGGCCCGTGCCCTCGGCACTCCCCTACAAAGCATTTCCCAAAATCGAGTGTGAGTAGTTGATATCCATAGTCCATTTCGGGGATAAGATCTCGGCGATCCTTTCCTTTGTGAAGCCGATAAGAGGGGTCTAAGTGGGGAGACAATTTCCCTGTTAAATAAATCCCTAAATTTTATTTTATGTA
Organism: Euptelea pleiosperma; assembly: GCA_035048495.1. NCBI lineage: Eukaryota > Viridiplantae > Streptophyta > Magnoliopsida > Ranunculales > Eupteleaceae > Euptelea > Euptelea pleiosperma. Next base: position 32,312,615 of record CM068541.1, read on the forward strand.
AGGGTTGATATGGGCCCTTGGATAAATGAAGCCTATAAGAGGGGGAGACAACCGGTGTGTTTTGTTATATAGATTGATTTGATTTGGTAAAACTTTGATGACGGTAGACTGTTATTGAGGCCGCTGATGACAGACCAAAATATGAGTCACATGGCACATTTTTAGAGGATGCTGACTGTATGGATGTTTGGCCAATCCCCACGTGGACCTACAAACCAAAAGTCAGCTGCCTCATAACTAACTTCAAACTTTTGGACTATGTACCTCAAATAATGGTCAATAATAATGCTCAAATTCCCACGGTTAAAATCAACCCATTTAAATAACTCCAATCCAAAGCCTAGAAATTATTATTCATGTTGATTTTTGTTTGTTGGTCGGGATTGGCCAAACATCCATATAGTCAGAGTCCTCTAAAAGTATGTCACGTGGTTCTAATAGGCAATAGCGTAAGTTATTAAAGTTTTAGTCGAAAAAATGAGAACCTTTTGAGTTAAGAGTGCAGAGTGACTATTTTAGAGGATAAACAAAATATACAACTGACCTCAATGTGGGCCCCCATTGAAAGAGAGGGATCACGTTCACGATGCCTCAATGTGGGCCATCCTTTTCTACATTAACAAACCCCACCATTCCATGGGCCCCACTCCGGAGGTACCCAAAATCAACCTAATCAGAAACTTGAAAGTTTGAACCGTCAATTTTATAGAACCATTTATGATTCGTTGACTAGGTTTTTGATTGTATATCGAAACTTAAAACATCGGCTGGTTGAAATCATCTGATAGATTTGAATTTTGATCCGATTCAATGGTGGTCCTGAAACTTGCTGTAGATGTATGTTGATGTGTTAAATTGCTAAAGTCAGGGCTGTCAATGGATCGGGTCTACCCGATAACCCAACCCTTCGATAATATCGGATTTGGATATGGGAATATATTTGGATCTAAGGACCATCGTGGACCTCAGGTCTACTGTAATATTTTTTCTATTTCAAAAGACTGAGAAGTCTTAATGGCCAATCTAATTCTATATGAAAGGGATGTGTTCACATGCATCTACAGTGTTGACCCAAGGACCACCATGGACCTTAGGTCTACTGTAATATTTTATATTTCAAAAGACAGAGAAGCCTTAATGGCCAATCTGATTCTGTATGAAAGGGATGTGTTCACATGCATCTGCAGTGTTGACCTAAGGACCACCATGGACCTTAGGTCTACTGTAATATTTTTATATTTCAAAAGACAGAGAAGCCTTAATGGCCAATCTGATTCTGTATGAAAGGGATGTGTTCACATGCATCTGTAGTGTTGACCCAAGGACAACCATGGACCTTAGGTCTACTGTAATATTTTTCTATTTCAAAAGACAAAGAAGACTTAATGACCAATCTAATTCTGTATGAAAATGAAAGGGATGTGTTCACATGCATCAGTGTTGACCTAAGGACCACCATGGACCTCAGGTCTACAGTAATATTTTTTCTATTCAAAAGATAGAGAAGCCTTAGTGGCCAATCTAATTCTATGCAAAAGGGATGTGTTCATGAGCATCAGTGTTGATCTAAGGACCACCTTGGACCTCAAGTCTACTATAATATTTTTTTCTGTTTCAAAAGACAAAGAAGCCTTAGTGGCCAATCTAATTCTGTGTGGAAGGGCTGTGTTCATGTGCATCAGTGTTGACCTAAGGACCACCTTGGACCTCAAGTCTACTGTAATATTTTTTTCTTTTTCAAAAGACAGAGAAGCCTTAATTAGTGGCCAATTTAATTCTGTACGAGAATGACTAGGATAGAGAACATCCATTATAATATTCCTCGTATGGTTTACTTAAAACACACACACACACACACACATATACACTCTCATTCTCTCTCTCAAGAACCCGACCTTTAAAAATATTAAGTTACTTTTTGTTTCACACTCTAGATTTCTTTCTCTCTCTAAGTTATTATGGGTTTACCCAAAGAGCTAGGGTTTATTGTGGTCCGATGTTATCAAACGCCGTTAATTACCTAGCTGACGACCTTGACATTTCTCAAGGAATGAAATGGGTTGGATCTACTTGTCGAAAAAAAAGTAGGTTGGTTCAAAATGGATCTAGCTCCATATCGGAAACAAGTGGCCGGCGACTACTATCATCCACAACGGTCGACATATATTATATATATAATAAAAAATAAACCCTAAAATCGGATCCAACGCAAGATCCTACTTATACATTAAATAGTACTTGATTATTTTTGTCTCTTTATACTCTCTTGTTTTTCTTGCTCTCATTTTGCGCTTTTCATTTCATTATATTTATACTATGTGCATGAGTTAGTCTTACCTTTGTCATTTAGTGACAAAAAGGGGGAGAGACGCAATATGGATATATATCGGACATGTTCATTGTGTGGCTTAAGCCTACATGCTTTAGGGAGAAAGAGCATTCATTATATATGCATACATGTTTTTGTGTATAAATGCATTGCCATAAGGGGAGAGATTTGTTTGAGAGATTAAGCATTAGCAAGCTGAAATGCTTTTCCTTAGGAGTCATTGTATTCTATAGGGAGAAGACATGTGACTTCGTGAGAGAGACTTAAAGTGTCTTTGGGAACGAGAAGTAAATGCACTTCCACTTGTAGTAGAAGTTACTAGTTGATTTTTTACCTCCAGAAAAGTCTTAAAAATTAAAAGCGTCAGGAGGTGTTCTAATTTTTGAGAAGTAATTTTGCCTACAAGTTAAAAGCTAAAAAATTTAGCTTCAATTTTTAGTTAGTTTTAACTTTTCAAAAGTTAAACACAGCGCGCGTTGTCACATTCTCCTACGTAAAACTTTAATTTTTATCAATAATTCTACGTAAGAGTTTTTACCATTGTGTAGAATACATTTTTTAGATGAAAATTGACTATTTGCATGAATTAAACGCATTTTCGGAGGTCTACATGCAAAGCCATCTTGCTTAAGCCTCATTACGTACATTTTCTATCGCAGGAAGCCCTAGTGGACAATTTTGATAGAATGCGGGCCCACAATCAACCTCAAAAACCTATGATCAAAGCTCTCCAAGCCGTTCTCACCTCCACCGTCTCCATCTTATTCTCTCATCCCCCATACAAAATTAGAATTCCTCAAGCTGTCTTCTTCCTTGCTGGCCGGCAGGAACTAACTCTCTCCCATTCTTGGAAAACATCCTTCACCTCCTCTACGTTTTGGCATTCCTCATCTCCACCATGTTTTCACAAGAACCCATACTGTACCATGTTTTAAAAATCCTAAGCTGTCTATACCTATATCTCACGAACCCTAACCTATCTTCCTCTAATGCATTCTCTGCTACCTCTCCTAACCCAGTCGGTGATATTCGCTCAAAAGTGCTTATTTTAAGCAATTATCCTTTTAGCGTTATTGCATTCTCCTACGTAAAATACTCTATTTACCTACTTTTCTACGTAAGAGTCTCTTCTGTTGCGTAGAACACACTTTTCTGGACGAAATGGTATATTTGCATGCATTAAACACATTTTCGGAAGTCTAGATATTAAGCCGTTCTAATAAAGTCTCATTACGCGCTTCTTCTGTCGCAGGAAACCCCGATGGGACGATTCTCAAGACTTGTGGGCCCAAATCGATCATGAAAGCCCATTATCAAAGCTTAAAAAGCCCACATGCTTTGACTAGAAGATATGGGCCAAATATGGGCTGAATAAGAGGACCAAAAAGCCGGCCCAAAGAACGAAGAAAGTAGGAGAGCCAATGACCAAGAGACGGACCAAAGCGTTTAAAGCCACATGAGTCAGCAAAGAATGATGGTCGACTCTACTGGAGAAGCGTGAGGATGTCACGGTGAAGACCAGGGTTTCAGACCCTCCGCCAGTGCTTTTCTCTCTATTTTCTGATACTTTCTCTCTCATCTCTCCTTATTCTCTCTCTCTCTTCATCTCTCGGTCCTCGAATCTACTGACCTAACCCCAGAACTCCTGCCCATCGACTCTATCTCATCTCCCTTAGCTTTCTGACCGTTGGATCTTCCATCGGACCGTTGGATCTTCAATCGGACCATTGGATCTCTCTAGATCCGTCGATCCACCAATCTGAGTCCCAATCAAGTCACCATCCATCCGATCGCCATCAGAATGTCTATCACATCATCTTGTGAGACGATGGACATCATCAATCCATGTGGGCCAATAGCTGGGCCCATCTTCATCGACCCGCTGTCCGACCAGTTAGTGGACCCCGCGAATTTCAAAATAATTTTAATTAAATGGGGGGTCCACTAATTGGGGAGATTCCCCATAGAAAAGTAGGTTTTTACTTTAAAAAAAAATATATATATATATATATATATATATATATATTTTTCTTAATTTTTTATTTTCAAAAATCCCCTACTTCCATTAATGGAAATAGGGAAGCTTTAAAAGGAGAAGGATAGGGGTTCGTTCGAACCCTAATCCCTCTCCCCTCTCCTCCTCTCCTTCCCCAAAACCTTCCCCGAATCTTCTCCCACGTTTTCTTCTTCTTCTTCTTCTTCTTCCTCATTCCGGCCGGAGTTGCAGAACTCCGGCCACCTCCTTCTTCTCTTCTCCTTCTGTCGTCTCCTTCTCTTTCTCCTTCATCTGAAATTCTCCACCCTCCGCCTGAGCGCAGCAAATCTTGCTGCCACGAGCAGCACCGTTTTTTTTATTCAAAGTTTTGATTACCGGAGTTGCAGGCTGCAACTCCGGTCACCTCTTCCTTCACCGGCTGTCTCCTTCTTCTTCATACCCTTCTTCCTCCTCCTCCTGCTGCTTCGCCCGCCAACACCCCCGCAACGCTGCTGCATCACGGTATTCTACCAAACCGCGCCTCCTTCTTTCCTTCTTTCTCCCTTCCATCTTCTTCTCCGGCCACCCTCCATTAGTGCCGGCGAACTGGTCTGTAGCACAGCTCCCATCTCTCTTTCATAGTTGGAGCAGCCCTTGCAGGTCTGTCTTCACCTTGCTCTCCTCCTCACGGTGGTCTGCCAGTGCTCCAACACGAACAGCAACACCGCCCTTTACAGGGTGAAACGTCATCTCTTCTTTTCTCCAGCCATTCAACGCTGGACAGCAACCACTGAACGACCAGTGCAGCAACATCCTCCTCCTTCTTCTTCGTTGTCACGGTCAGGCTACTCCAAGAAGGTGCAAGCCTTCACTTCGCTGCCACGAGAAAATCCAACGTGACAGCCGTTGCCCCCGCCATCTCCAAAGTTCAACCCAAGCCGTTTCCATCACCATTGACGCCAGCATACATGCAACTCCACCGGAACGGCTGCAAACTCTTCAACCCGAGCACCAGCAACCAATCTTCTTCCATGGTAAGCTTTTCCTAGGTGATTCTCATTTTCTATTCCTCTCTCTAGAACTCTTCCTTCTTCTTTTTTTTTTCTCTCTAACCTTTTCCTTTCTCTTTCTCTCTCTTGCTTTCTTCCTTTTTCTCTCTCTCGAATAACCTCTTCTTCTTATTTTCTCTCAATCTCTCTAAAACTCCAATTTTCTCTCTTCTTCTACCACTTTCTCTCTCTATCTTTTTCACTAATTCTTCCCCTTTCTCTCTCTAGGTTTCTCCCTCTCTTTCTCTTTTTATCTCTCTATTTCTCTCTCTCTCTCTAGACCTCTCTCTAGGATTAGATTTCTCTCTTCTTCTACCACTTTCTCTCTCTCCTCTTTAACATTTTTCTAACTTTCTCTCTCTAGTTTCTCTCTCTCAAAACCTCTTTCTCTCTCTACATCCCTCTCTTATTAAAATGCTTTCTAGTTTAGTTAGTTTGTTAGATTTTTGCTGTAAAAGACAATTTTGATTGAATGAAGTTGATCTGAATAAAATTATGTTCCATTCTCTGCAAATTTCCCGTCATTTTATGTCATTATTGCGCTAACCCGACTAATCCCGAGTGAGGATCGACATCCGACACGAATCCCTATACAAATATCTATCAATTTTGCAGGATAATCGGATCAAATTACAAAAATATGTTGAAGTTAGGGTTTCCGTAACCAACGACGCGGAAAAATCCTACTTTCAGTCGGTCTCACCATCTCTTCTCTCTCTCTCTCTCTCACTTAGTCTAGGTGTGTTCGACATCCTGTTCTCCATGAAAATCAACCCGCAACAGTGAGTTGCAAGTCTACTACTCACAACCACAAGAAACTCCACCACTGGATTGCCCCAAGCCACACCGCTGCTACTCCATCTTTCACCGGCATTTTTGTCGGACTATAACTTGGGGAGGGGTAATCTCCACCCAACTGCTAGATCCTCTCTCTCTCTCTCTTTAACCAACATTGCTGGCCGAACCAGCAAGGTTGCCTCCAAGCCTGAAACTAACCTGCTCTAGGGTGGTGCGCCTCCATCATCAAAACCTTCGGCGTTCTCTACCTGCAACACAGCCAAATGATCTTCTCTTCTCCTCCAACGAGGCAACCTGCTAGAGGAACAGACAAGCTACACCGCCATCATCTCTGCTGGTTCAACATCCTTGCTCCTCCATAGGCCGTTGTACTTGCAAGTTAAACCAGAATCCTCCAACCTTGCTCCGATCAGGTGTGCAACATCCTCCTCCATCTCTACCTGCTCCTCACTGTGAAGCACACCTGCAAGCCATTCATGAATCAGTGAACTACCACTTGCATGACTTAAAACTCCCTACAAAAACCACAACTTTCTCTTCATGGTCTTGGTCTGAACTCTCCTCACTTTGGTACACCCACTTGTGTACCACGTTCCATACCACTCTCTCTTTCTTCATGGCTTCCTCAAGCGTGAAACCTGAGTGCTTCTCCTTCTCACTTACCGCCCAAGGGCCAGCAAACCTTCACCGCCAAACCATGCAACCATCATGCACTATGCATCTTTCATAGCCGATTGCCCATGCTGAATCACTCATCGGGTTGATCCACATCTTGGCCACATCATTGCCATATTCATGGTAAGTTCTCATAATGTACTTTCTCTCTCCTCCTTAACTTTCTCTCTCTAGTTCTCTCTATCTTTCTCTCTCTAGATTAAATCTTTTTTATTATTTTCTAGTTTCTTTTGTTGATTTAATTTTAATTTGATTATTGTAAGGAACCTTTGGTTATCAATGAAAATGATATTTTGCATTTATTAATTTATTATAGCTTTATGCTCTTTTGTGAGTGGCAAAAATTCTCTCTCTAGAATCATCAAATCATGTTTTACAAATCCCGATCCACCATTCTCACCTTTCCCTATTCTCCATCAATTTCTGACAACTTTTCATTATTTCATGTCCTCGATTGAGCTAACGTAACTAATATCGAGCGTGGATCGACATCCGACTTTCCACTGTGCAAGCAAGTTCTTATTTTTGCAGGATTAAAGTCTCGGATCAAATTATAAATTTTTGTTGAAATAAGGGTTTCCGTCCAATGACCGGAAAACCCTTGTTTCAATATGAAACACATCCAAATGAAAATTTTAACTTTTTTGCTTATAAATTAAAGTCAATAAGTTACTTTTTGTGTTGCCAAATGGCCCCTTAGTCTTAATAGTCTTAATTATCTCTGTGTTGGTTTGCAATTTTAATTTAATTTTACCTCTATTCTCTTGATGATATTATGCTGGGTGTGCTAATGTTGTGTAGGATTGCAAGTGTAACAGTGCCAAAAGTTGTAGAGATAAGTGTGTAAGGTCTTGAGTTCATGTACTTGAGTCCTTGTAATTGTCAAAGGGGAGAAAGTCACTTCACATCGGCATATTCTATTGACATAGGTTTAGGTTGGTTGCTTGAGTCCGCATTGGGATTTTGTCGCTTGAAGCTTGCAAGAAAAAGACTGAAGAAGTTTATGAAGCCTCACCGACTCTCACCATGGGGTGGTAAGTGACCTAGAGACAATAAGAGGCCTTAGAAGGATAGTTAAATGATAAAACATTGGCTTCATACTTTGCTTAAGCCTATAGAGGGTTTAAAGACCCTTTTGTTCTGATATTGGATCGATTTGGGAAATTTTACTTGAATCAGATCGATCCTTAAAGGATTCAAGATCTAATCGATCCGACAACCGTTAGATTGATCCGATCCATCAGAGACAGAATTCCAAAAATCTATCTAAGATTTTGGATAGATCTGAGTGCCCCCTGTTAGAGACGCTGACCTTATGGATGTTTGGGCAGTCCCCAAGTGGACCTACAGACCAAAAATCAGCCTCATTAAAGGTTTTCAAACCATTGGACATTTGTACCCCAAATAATGCTCAAATTCCACGGTTAAAAATCAACCCATGAAAACGCCCTAATCCAACGCTTAGAAATCACTAATCAGGCTAATTTTTGGTCTATATATTCATCTAGGGTTACGCCAAACATCCATACGGTCAGAAATCTCTAAGAATAAGCCATGTGGCTCAGATTGTAGGCCGTTCGATGGTTTAAAAGGGGCCATTATAAATTGATTGCCCCCCCCCCCCGAGTGGTACCCTGGTCAGGTTAAATTTTACATCCAAACGGTCAGAAATCTCTAAGAGTATGCCACGTGCCACGTGGTTCATATTGTGGTCGGTTGGGGGAGGTCCGAATCCGTTATAATCTTTTAAAACACACACAACCCCCACCCCCACCCCTCTCCATTGAACAAATTCCTGGCTCTGCCTCTGAGTGCACTGCATCGCACGTGGTACCCTGGTTAGGTTAATTTTTACATCCAAACGGTCAGAAATCTCTAAGAGTATGCCACGTGGCTCATATTGTGGTCGGTCAGCAAAGGTCTACTCTGTGGGATCCACCTTATATATGGATCGCCTGATGTGGGGTCACATGAATTAGCGACGTGTTAAAATTTCGTCCTAGGGCAACAAGCCCCCATCCCAAGTCGCGCCATGTGTTGATCCAATTTAATTAGTCAATCCAAACCCTCTAAAACCGACTTGCGGCAACTATGATTTTGTACTCGTTTTCGACGGCTGCAAACTCGATTTTGGGCGTACCAAACGGGAACTAAATACGCGAAGTCTCTCAGATTCTTCTTATTCTCTGTCTTCGAAGAAAGAACGAATTGCTCTCTCTCTCTCTCTTCTCTCATGGCGTCGTCTACAATGGTGGAAGATAACAGTATCGAAGATGACCAGCTCGAATCCATGTCTTCAGACGACATTGTTAGAGCTTCTCGCCTTCTTGACAACGAAATCCGAATACTCAAAGTAAGAGAATTTCTCTGAAATTGCCAAGGTTTTTGGTTTTCGTTTTCGCTGATTATATGTTTTTCTAATATTTGTTTGCTTTGAAGGAAGAGTTGCAGAGAACAAATCTGGAGTTGGATTCGTTCAAGGAAAAGATCAAAGAGAATCAGGAGAAGATCAAGCTTAACAAACAGCTCCCTTACTTAGTCGGTAACATTGTTGAGGTCATTATCAAACCAATTTGCTTTCAGATTTTGTTTTCTTTCCTTTTATGAATTCGATCATTTTTTTTTTTTAGTTTTTTGAATGTAAAATCCTTTTTGTTCCTGTTGAAGAACCCTAATATATCGATATCAATCTAAATTGTGTTAATTGGAATCTAATGGTGATTTGTTTTTATAAAACCCTAATCACTATATCCTACACAGATTGCAAATGAGTAGCGAATTAAGTGGCCATATTAGGCAATATATTTCTCTTAATTTCATATATAAAATGGTGATTTGAAAACAACAAACCAAATTGTGAATTGATCTGAAAGTTGGGTAAAAATATATGTAAGTGAAGATTTATTTTCCATGTTCTCCCTCACTTTTCTCCTCCAACCAAGGATTTAAATTCTAGTTTCAACTAGGTTTCGGCCCATGTTGAAACTGAAATTTAGCCTCAAATTTCAAAATTTCAGTGAAATTCTATAAACTTCGGTGAAATTCTATAAACTTTGGTGAAATTCTATAAAAAACTCAAATTTTGGTGATTTCGGTACATCCCGAAACTGAAATTTCAGGCATGCCGACGAAATTTAAAACCTTGCCTCCAACAGTTAGCTCTCTATCCTTTTGGATGCCCATGTGGTAATCTTGTCATCAAAAGTTTGGTTTCTTGGAAGCACTTTCCTTAGACTCTTGCTAATTAGAATTGTGACCTGTTTGTTACTTCCAAATTTGTGAACATTGAAACCGTCAAGGCATCGAGCTTTTATTCTCGTTCCAACCATTTGTCTCTTTTCCAGCTGGTGAATGGCTTCATCCATGATAGAGAGGGACATTTAGTTATTTTGGTAAACCTGATTTCAGCCTTTCTTTTATTTGTGTTGATACTCGAGAAAAAGAAATAAATATACTGAGATAATCCAAGAAGATACCCCAAAAAGTGTGAATACCTTACACCTACCCAGTTTTTCGAAGTCCTTTGGTCAATTGCCCATGGTGGTTGTAGTTTTGGCGGCCAAGAGAGACAATAGGCATGTTCAAAACCCAGCCTTATTCAAGAAGAGTGTTGCTAAGAAAGTTATCGCCTCCAGCAATTTTCCCTCCCTCAAAAATTTAGGAATGCGCAAGGACCTTGGTGTCGCATGTTCCTTTCTCAAAACTTGCTGAACACATCAGAGAGAGGAGTTGACTCCCAGGCCCTGACACATAATCACTATTTTGTACCTTGAAAGATAACTTCTTATCGTAATGAATAAAATTCTTACTATGAAAAAGCAAACCCTCTGAAATGAATTAAAAGCTAACAAGAAATGATGGTGACCCTGACTCAACTGCCTTTCCTCTTCTCACCTATAAAGGGAGGGATAAGGGGCACAAGCAGGGGATCTTCTTCCTCCCTGGATCATGAACTCATTTCTCTTTGTCCTCTTCCTCTTGCACATTGCCTAACCAGGTCCTCTTGCCCTCCCCCTGCTCTAAGATCACAGATAAGGGCATCGGATGGCCGTCCACTGGTTTAGACGTTGACATGGACTTCCTCGCTGTACGCAGATCATTAATCCCAGCACCTGAATGTCAAACATTGACAATTTTCATGAATCGGTTGCACCCTATACCAAGAACTGACATAGATTCCACACCCAAGTCTTGTATTTACGCTTCATCAACACCTCCTCCATAAACAGTTTGGTTGAGAACAAAGAATATTTCATGTGCTGTCAGTCATGTTGATATTAACACTCAAAAAATTTATTTTTGTCAAGTGTTTTGTACTTCTATTTTGTTTATTTATCCTGTATTTACTTGAATGAGTTTGAAGGGGTTTCTGATGGTTACTAGTTATTTTTTTCAATTTTTTTTCCAGATTTTGGAGATGAACCCAGAGGATGAGGCTGAGGAAGATGGTGCCAATGTTGATCTAGATTCGCAAAGGAAGGGGAAGTGTGTTGTGCTAAAAACATCTACCCGCCAGGTGTGCCAACATTTTTTGCATTATCTCCATGTTTGGACTGCTCCAGCGGCAATAGATTCTTTCTGTTCTTCTTTTTTATATTTGTCAAAAGGTAAAAATCTAATTAAAGGAAAGTAAATTATGAATGCAGCCCTTCGAGGGGAGATTACCAAGTGGGAAAGTAGTAGCAGTGATCAAATAAATTCTTGTTAACACCTTCAATAGAAAGCTTATCAGTGACAGGATTTTCTTTCATATGAATCCTAGTCACAAAAATCTCCAACTTTTTTAAAAAATCTCCAAAAATCTCCGATTCTTTGAATTCACAAATCAATCGCCAATTAATCGGCAAAAACGGGAAAATCTCCGATTAATAAAAAAACTTGGCGATTAATTAACGATTTTGCCGAATTTTGCTGATTTTTGGAATTATGAATTATGAATGATATATCATGCTTATGAGTTATGAATTATTACTTAATATTATGGAATTATAGATGTGCTTTTCATCATATAAACGTGTTTTGTTAAAAACAACATTTCTAACTTGAAAAATGCCATGATATATATTTTTGCCGATTTCTACCGATTTTTACCGAATTTTTCCGACTTGACCCCTTGCCGATTTATATCCGAATCCCAACTTTGTGACTATGATATGAATATGGGATACATTCTCTGTGGGGTGTAAAGTTTGTTTTCTATGTGAACCATCATGCTTTATTGTATTTGGTGAATAAAGCAGTGCTTGATGGTTGAATATGTATATGGTTCATTGGTTATTGATATTGAAAGACTTCAATTGTTCCATTGTGACGAGACCTAGATGAAGTCATGTTGCCGCTTACCATTTGTCTTGTCTACATAATGGAAAAGCACCTGAAGGGAAGGTGACTCGTAGACACTTCTTCCTCGTTCAAGATTAGGAAAACGGGAGAGGAAACACTAAGCCAATTCCCTGGATGACTAGTCTATACATTAAAAACTCCCATCTCAAATGCCGATGGGTCGAATCTTTAGGGATGTCGATCTCCTTTCTCACCCACTTGATGACAAGAATGGAATCTCCATTGATTCACAAAGGCCTAGAAGGGAGAGTTTTTAGAACTTTTAACCCATTTCATGGAGCTAAAACTTCTATATCTAGTGCTTGCATTTGTTTAGTGGAATCTGTGAGTGCCTTAACGATTTTTCAATTGCTGATTGGTTACATTCAGCCAAAACTTGTTTTTTTCTTTTCCTGTTCTCCCCATATGATTAATTCCTTCAAAATTTATCTTGATCCCTCCTAGTGGAGGATGGGGCCAATGTGTCCAAGGCTTAGCCTCTTGTATGAAATTTCTGCAAATTCCAATCTAATCCTGCATTAGATCCGGTAGCGATACATATACCTATAAAGCTAGGGAATAAAAATCCCTTTCAGATACTTCACGTATTATCCAGATTATAACGATTTTCATTTTTTCTTTTCTTTTTGGGTTTAATAAGTACACTACTATTCTATTTCTATCACACCAAATGCACCATTTAGTGGATGAGAATGAAAAATTCTTCAAGGACATGTCATTATTTCATTACCATGAAATTATTCTACCACATCCAGCTAATCTGTTTCTTTCTCTGTCATTGGATGGAATAGCATAAATGTTAAGTGTGAACAGGGACCTACCCAGTGATGTTGTTTGTTTCAGTATCAATCAAAAAAGAAATAAAAGAAATGATTAAAACTTGGTTTCAGTGTCAACATGCTGTGCATGCTGTTTAAGACAATATTATGAAGGAAGAGTAGCTAGTGACAGGTATAGTTACTTATTATACCGGGGTTTTGTTTCAATAATAACTCAAGAGTCATATTTTTGGATGAAAAAGTACTTGCTAAATATTTAATGCTTCTTCTAAATATGGTTATATTTATTTAGGTTAATAGAACAAAGACTTATAATTTCTGTCATGGACGAAAATCTCGGGATCGGAGGCCAGATCTGTGGTCACCGATGGGATCAGCCCAAGCTGTCTTGCTTGAGATGATGTGAGGCCCCCGCTGCAAATGGCTTGTCTCGGGTGAGACAACCTGAGGCCTTCCAGATCAGTGGGCGCCAATCCTGGTCCTGATCCTGATCGCCCAAACCAGAGCGGGATCAGCCGAGACTTCAAACCATGATTTCTGTGAGGTTCATTTGCAATAAGTACTTCTTGTAATTTTTGCTATGTTCATAATGTCAGGAAAAAATCTCTGTGCAGATGGGTGCTATATTGTTGATTTAGATACAAGGTAGAATGATTAGTTTCCACCCAGAAAGTTTTTGTAACAAACATCTGCAATGGCCTTTACCAGGAATAGTTGAAAAATCTGTCTTTGGACAATAATACATAATTGACATATCTTTTAGAAAATATTCCTTATGAGCTTGCTCTTTATTTAGTTTAGGGCACAATATTAATGTACTTGGCATGTTCCTTTGTTGTAAAGCTATCTACAATATTTTTAAAGAAAGTTTGATTAATTTCTCTGTGGATATTTGTATCTCAGTTAACAATGTGATGTTATCCTGAGAGGTTCTTTTTCTTTCTACTTTTGATGATTGTAGACAATCTTTTTGCCTGTCGTGGGACTTGTTGATCCTGATAAGCTTAAACCCGGCGATTTGGTTGGCGTTAACAAAGACAGCTATCTGATATTAGATACTCTTCCTTCTGAGTATGATTCACGTGTAAAGGCTATGGAGGTTGATGAAAAACCAACCGAAGACTATAATGATATTGGTGGCCTTGAAAAGCAGGTAAGTTTCTGTTTTTCGTTTCATAATATACACGAACAAAAATGCATATATATGAGTGAGTAGTGAGTCTAGTGACACATATGGAATCTTACCTAGTGTGAGAACGTTGGTGCCATGTCACATATTTGGGCCCCACAGTCTCCATGAAGAATTTGGCCCACACCTTGGTGAACTCACATTACCAAAATCAGCCTGATTGGTGACAATGCAGTTAAAAGTGCTAGGTGACAACAGGGGTAACCTAAGTGCCTGAGCAGCCATACTTTAATTATACTGATTGGTGATCCCTAGATATTGATTTTGAGTGTTTTTTCACCATGGGATTGGACCTGTTTTGGAACAAGCTATAGAGGAAAAGCAGTGGGTCCAGGCCCATGGTTAAAAATGCTTGAATCGAATGGCTAGGAGTCATTAAACTAAGGATGGGGCAAACATTCATGGGGTCAGTGGGACCAAACGTGTTCTCATGGTTCAAAGTACACGGTATCGTTTCGGTCTCGTTCATGGACGATATTGAATGTATTGGAAGTATCGTTTGTTTTTGGACGAAACTTCGTGAAACGAAACGAAATGTTAGTGCAAATTTACACATAAGATGAAGTATCGTTCAGTTTCAGACGAAACCAACCGAAACGTATGTAGTTTCTTCCTACAATGAAACCGAAATGAAACGGACGGAACGTCTCGGTTTTGGCTGAAACTTTGAACCATGCGTGTTCTCCATGTGGCATCAAACCATAATGCATAAGGAACATACCCCATGCATCAAACCATAATGCATAAGGAACATACCCCATGCATCAAACCATAATGCATAAGGAACATACCCCATGCATCAAACATGGGTCAGGGAGGGATCCGTCTAGCTTGGGACTAAGGAAGCCCAACCCAAGACTGGCTTGCCCTTCATGGGCCTGAACAAACTCAGGTTCAAAGGGTATTGTACATGGGCGATACCGAAACGTATTGGAAGTATCGTTCGGTTCGGACAAAACTTCGTGAAACCGAAACAAAATGATAATGCAAATTTACACATAAGATGAAGTATCGTTCGGTTTTGGACGAAACCAACCGAAAACATATGTAGTTTCGTCCTATAGCAAAACAGAAACGAAACGGATGACATGTTCTGGTTTTGGCCGAAACTGTGAACCATTTTTTATACTCAGGACCGTGCTTGTACACATCTATGTGTGTGGGTCCTAAATTCAGGACCAAGCCCAGATCACAGGCTCGTAAGTGCGGTCCAACCCTGGCCTAAAGCACGCGGGGCTCACCCCACGTGTATTTTTCATTTTTCTGATTAAAGTGCATTGACCTTTTAAAAACCTATTGCCCAAATATTAAATAAGAAAAGAAAGGAAAGAGCTGACAAATTAATCAACTTAGCACACCCAAACGGGGCCATAAGGATGATGTTATGTGTGCAGCCCGCTGGGTTGTGTTGGATAATAAATACCTAATACTTTTAATTTGCTATGGGTGTGTCATTGTCTTTATTTATTTTGGCAGATTCAAGAACTTGTTGAGGCCATTGTTTTGCCCATGACCCACCAAGAAAGGTTTCAGAAATTAGGAATTCGTCCACCCAAAGGAGTGCTTTTGTATGGACCACCTGGTACGGGCAAAACTTTAATGGCTCGTGCATGTGCAGCTCAGACAAATGCTACTTTTTTGAAGCTAGCAGGTCCACAGTTGGTTCAGGTTCTAGTTCTACTTGAGACAATTCTTAAATCCTGCTGTTGTTCTTTATATTATTTTAATTTTCTCCTTAACCATTTATGATTTTGCTTGTTCTATTAAAATTATCTGTGCCGTGTACTTATAAAATTTCTTCTAATTTGGTGAATAATTTTCATTTTACGAAAGAATTATCTGATTTTCCATTTTACTGTCTCAGAAGATAGTTTTCTTTTCAATAAACATACCTATGTGTGTTCCTACTACAAGTCGTTGCATGTGTAATGGAAATTATCTCCTAATCTGGTTAGTTTAGCTTCAAGCTTTATTAAGTGACCAGTCCGCTGTTTACAACTTTGCGATGGATTTAGAGATCAAAATTCTTCGTTGACTAAATTCATCCCTGGAACATAGTTGCTTGGTTCATTGTATTGTTTTGCTTTTATTTGTTTCTTTTCATTGGTATCATTATTCATCATCACTTAAGGCTGTTGTTCTATATCCTCTCATTGTTATCGAGCAAATTCCCAATAGCCTGGCATGGCTCAAATTTTTAGTTGTGTTTAAAGCTGTCTAACCAGGACATTCATTTTCTAAAAAACATTCCGGTGATGTATTCACATGTCAGTCACACACTGACACTCTTATCTTAATTCTATAAAATTTGTTGTTTTCATCTTTTATTTATATACTCATGTACACGATTTTCATCTATTATAGCTTATTTTGAAATATATTCTTTTGTCAATGCAATAATTATATAAACAGAATTATTATAAGTATATCTTATGATGTATTAAATAAACTGTATGGATGTGTCGGGTTTGTTGTGGTCCTTGTGTTGGACACTTTGAATCTGTGTCTAAGTTGCAAGTTTGTCTTAGGACTGTTCCAAAGAGGTGGAGAGCAACACCCATTAATGTGGCATTCGTACGCTGGTATTTCAATGCTTAGCATACCCGTATCAACACAATACAACACCGATATTGGTATTGGATATTGCATGGATGCTTCTACATTACAACTCATTTCCTACTGTGCTAATGGTTATTTTCTTAATTCCAAACAATTTCCTTGAACTTTTTTGTTAACAAAAATATATGAATTGTGTTTTTACAAATCATAAAGAATTATTATATTTGGAAAGGTGTAAATACAAAAAAAAATGATATTTAGCTTTAAAAACTAAAACAGAATGGTATCAACATATTGGGTGGGATAACTTATCAAAAAAACAAAAAAAAATATTGGGTGGGATATCCGTATCGTAAATTTTGGGAAATGAAGAGTTGCATCTCCGTTTCCTGTATTAGTATCGGTATCTGTCTCCTTATCTGGGCATTGTAACTCTTCATACGCCTTTGAAACGTTTCGTTTTTTGATTCATTCAAGTGTTTCTATCTTCAAATGAAGAATTATTTGCAATAGTGTGCCTTTAATGGAGCAAACAAAGTTTTTTTTTCGTTTAGTTTATTATTTCTTTATTGTTTATTTGTTGGTTTTAGGATGAATGCTTATAGTTGATTGATATGGAGCTAGAACTAATTTCTATGTGATGTGACAGACATTGACACGTGTTGGTGTCCGACACTGATACAAAGCATCTGACAACGCCAACATGTCAGTACAGTTTATTCCATATGTTTTAGGGATGTATTTTTTTTGAATATTGTAGTTCATGTTAAGTATATAATATAATTAGAATGTAATTAGATAAGCTGATATATTTTAAATCATATAAACAATATAGAAAATTATTTGAATATATTAAAGATTTCTTTGGTTAAGTGTGTCTGCATGTGTTTGATGCTTGAGCACAACAAAATGTACATGGAAAGTTCTTAGAAATGGAGTGTCCCTGTTACATTGTCTATATTCAGCATTTAAACATGTACTTTTTACTGGTTGGTGAGGTAGAGGACTTTTTTTATGATTTTTTGTTTAATAATATATTATGAGGTTTGCATCTTGTATGTACTTTATGATACCACATGATGCAACAATTGGCCTTCCTTTTCCCTTCTTTTGACCTGTCTGACATCTAAATTTAAAGTTTTATATATGTTCTGTGTATCATCCTGCTACATTTCCTGGATTTTGGCCTTCAAAGCTACATACATTTCATTTGATTATAGCCTGTCAATTGGCTACTTCTCTTTGGCAGTATTTATTGATTGGGCTTTGAGCAATGTGCTACTACATTAGATGGGATTATGTTTGCAGACTGTGTTTCATTGATGTTTAAAGGATATTCTGTTTCTCCTTTTGACCTGAAATTTTGTTCAGATGTTTATTGGTGACGGAGCAAAACTCGTTCGTGATGCTTTTCAACTTGCAAAGGAGAAATCCCCCTGCATCATTTTTATAGACGAAATTGATGCGATTGGAACAAAGCGATTTGATAGGTATGTTATGTTTGTTTCATGTGTGCAATCCAGTGACTGATTATTTATTTGGAACGTTGATTCCTGTTTTTTTGATAAGTAAGAGTATTTGTATTGAAGAAAAGTGGACCCTTCATCATTTCAGCTGAGCAAAATGTCTCCGTCTAAAGGCATGGAATCACCTAGACATGTTTATTTTAGTAGTCAGTTACTTATTGGATTACATTAATATTCAGTTGAGATTCGAACTCATTATTATTAGTTTTGATAAGTAAACTGTGGTTATTTAGGAGCCAGAAATTATGCTTCTTTAACTGGGAAGATGAACTTTGATAGAAAAAATAATTTGCTTTGTACCCTTGAATCCAAAAGCCAACCATTGAAGCCTACCTCATTGCTGAGTGTATGATGAACCAACTGTTAACCAATCTTTAAACGTGATGGAGTCTGTGGACCACTTGATGCTACACTACCCTGCTTCATCATTGATTTGGCAAGAATGGTTCTCCATCTTTGGTGTTGACTTTGTTATGCCGGAGAGTGTGCTTTCTTTCATCCATGCTATATCTCCGCACGTCTTCTCTGGACGAGCCAGGTTACTTTGGTGTTTTTTCCCGTTTGCGGTCATGTGTTCCATTTGGAAAGAAAGGAACATGCGCATTTTCGAGGGGACAGAAGAGGATATCTCCAAGATCATTTTGAGGATCAAAGCCTACATGTACTTATGGTTCTCTAGCTCGTCAGAGTTCAGGGGTGTTTTCTTTGACGACTTTGTTTTCAGATGGGGGATCTCCTTAAGGGTTAGCTTTTGTGCTCGTTTGTTTTTTGAGTCGTTTTTTTCGGGTATCTCGTCTCGAGATCTCTTTGTAGCTTTTGGGGGCTCCCTTCTTTTAACGAATCATCCCTTATCAAAAAAAAAAAGAAAAAAGAGGTGACGGGAAACATTTGACGGTTGTTCCATTTTATCCGCTTACTCGGCTTGCTTCCTCATCTAGTGTCTAAGTTACATCCATCAAAATTCATTAATCTCCCTCAGACATAAGTGCTCTCAGTCTATGCTGAAGACATTGTCATGTCGCACTTCTCAAAGGATCTGTCAAGCATATCTAGAATTACCTATATGGTGGAAGACTAACCTTGACTTAAGAGAGGCTTTGTTGAATTGTGGCCAACTTATTTCAAAGCAAATCTTGTTTTGCAGACTTAGCGTTCTTTTTATTTTTGATTGGTAAAAGATATATAAATTAAAAGAGGGCTGAGAAGGCCCTAAACTGTACAACCGAGATAAAAGGAAAAGAGAAGTTGCGAGATCCCCAAAGCTCCAAGAACACAAACCACCACAAAAGAAAACCACTACAAGACTAAACGATCCCACCAGAAGACGAAATCTTTAAATCTGAAAGGCATAAGCTCCGGATTTGCCGCCCCCCAATAATAGAGCGTAGCTTTGATGTTCATGGTAATCTCGTCACTATTGGCCTCCTTGTCTTCAAAAATACGGCGGTTTCTCTCTTTCTATAACTCCCACCAAATAGCAAAAGGAAACATCCTCCAAAGCGCTCTACCACAAGAGGAAAAAGCCTTGGAGAGCCAACCGTTGAAAGTGTCGAGAACCGAGAGCGGAAAGACCCAAGGAACCCCAAAGAGCTGAAGGAAGCGCTCCCATATCTCCTTGGACACATGACAATGGATAAGCAAATGGTTTGTCGTCTTCTCCTCACGACACAGAATGCATCTATTGGGCATTTGAATGCCACGTTTTTTGAGGTTCTTTATTTTTCCTTCGAGAGGACTTACAGGAATTGAATGATGTGAATTTGATATTAAGATTTTTGTGAGCTGGATACAAACTGTTAACCAATCTCTTTGGACTGCTGTAGTGCTCAACTGCTCATATATAACCAATATTTTTCCTCTGTTGACTGCAGTGAAGTAAGTGGAGATAGGGAAGTACAGCGGACAATGTTGGAGCTACTTAATCAACTTGATGGTTTTAGCAGTGACGATCGGATAAAGGTCAGTAGCTCATAGTGTTAGATATTCTTTGATTCTTCCGAGTATTCTTTGTTTGTGGGAGCCATTATCATGGCTAATGGAATGTGGGTTTATGTTTACTTTTAACATTTGTATTTGTATTTGAATTATTTATTTATTATTTTTTTCTTGTAGTTGTTTCATAGCAACTTTTTTTGATGAGGAAGATCATGATTATATTAAAATAACCCCACATCACAAAAGAGCTCTATACGTGGAGCAACTAGTGAGACATTACCTCATGCTGATTATTCTTTACTAATCTTCTTTTGCACTGTAAGTTAAATCAAGTGTACGGTTCCTTCTCTGCTGATGTCAGAATAAATGATGGAGGCCTAGTTCCTGGACTGACTCAAGGCTTCTTCTTTGTGTCCACTGGGACTCTTCACTTTAGGATACACAGTCATCTTTCCGGACCACATTTTGAGACAGCCTTGAATTGACCACAAACCAAACTTCACACTGTTTCGAAGAATCCTAACCATTTAATTGAGAGTATTCATGACCAAAATATCGGTATGAGTGATCGGTTGACGACGAGGAACTCAAGATAGATGGGCCCAATCGGGCCAAAGTCCAATCCTCAAGAGTATGGTGGTGTGGATTTTCTTCCTCCTCCTTCCGATTCGGATTCCTCAGGCTTCCTCCTATATCTTTCTCACTCTCCACTGCTGCCGCCTGCCCCTACCCGGGATCAACCCACACCCGATTCTCGTCCTATGTTACCTCCTGCCAAATATATGGGCAACAGTGCAAAATCTAAAGTGATACCAAAAACAATTATTCAATTTCATCAGTCTGTACTGCCCATATGTTAGGCCACCCCTTGGGTTGGGTACAAACCAAACTTCACACCTTTTGGACATTCGTAACTGTTAGTTATTATTGTTAATGCAATAAATATACTAGCCTAAGGCCTCTCCACCGGGGGTTCGGGGGCGTACATTTTCCGTACGTTTCTTTGGGTATTTTGGTAATTTTCTTCTTATGGTCTGTTTGGTATGTGAGAAAAAGAGTTCCGACGGCGAATATTTAGCTAGGCGAATATTATCTTGGCTAAATATTTGCTCATATCAATTTTTAACAATGTTTGGTACGTGTATGAGCTAGCTCACTTAAGCTTACTTCATTTTCTTTCAATTTGAGTGGGTCCCACATATCAAAGTAAGTCAAAAATAGGTTGGGCGAGTGCGGGAACCACATATTATGTCAAAGGATAAAAAAAATTCATTTTTTTCTTTTTATATATTAAAAAATTAATTTTTATTGAAAATAGTGATTTTCCGACAAGAAAATAAAATTTTCTCACTAAGGCATAATCGGCGTGAAAATATTTTCACAGGGGGGGGGGGGGGGGGGGGGGTGATCAAATGTTTTCCCACCGCTGAGGGCAAATATGTGGGCCCGGCTAAATATTTGCCGAGGGTGAGTGGCTGCCAAACGCAGCCGGGCGAATATTAGCGCGGCTAAATATTTTATTTGCCCGCCGCGGTGCGTTACCAAACAGGCCCTTATTGTTTTTTGATATAATATATTAGGGGACGTATAGAGGTATGATATGTTGCTCCAGTATGATTCCCTCTTTCTCCCCCATTTTTCTCTCTCATTCTCCATGAAACCCTAATTAACTATCAGTAACCATCCAAATAAGGGCCTTATTTGAGAAATTTTTAAGAAGAATGGAAATTGGTAAATAAAGCTGAATTAAAACTTTCAAATATATTGCCCAAGCAACACTGCTGGCTGTTCTCACATGCTCGTGCAATCAAGACGTCTTCATTCCATACTGAACAGTCTAGAAAGACGTCCATCAGACGGCTGGGCCAGTCCAGTGATCTACAAGAATAGTGAAAATCGGTCTTGATACCTGAGATCTTTTCACATCTTTACGGCAAAATTGGGTTAGGTGTGGTTTATTCTTGTAGTTTTGAATTTTTCCTTAATGTTTGTCATTCAAGGGTTTCAATTGTTGGTCATTGGGATTTGGGAGTAAGCGTTTTGTTGCCTCTGTTATGTCTTAAAGCTTCCTTCAATTATATTTGTTGTTTTCCATAGTCTGTCTACATCAATGAGAACCCATTCCACAATAATATTCTCAATGTTGTCTCAATATCTTGAATTGCTAAATTTAGATCGCATTTCGTATTAATGAGTCCAAGCTTTTACCTTGACAGTAATATTATAGAGATATTTAAGCGGGACTTTGCTAATGTGCAGGTCATAGCAGCAACAAATCGTGCTGATATTCTGGATCCTGCTCTCATGCGTTCAGGTCGCTTGGATCGAAAAATTGAGTTCCCTCATCCGACTGAAGATGCAAGGGCCAGAATATTGCAGGTGGGCTGAACCCTTTGCTCCTTTGCAATCTTGTATACTGCTTTTGTCTTTTACAATAACTTTAGCTGTTTCCTCCATTGGAACTTTAGATCCATTCAAGAAAAATGACCGTGAATCCAGATGTGAACTTCGAAGAGCTGGCTCGTTCAACGGATGACTTCAATGGGGCACAATTGAAAGCTGTTTGTGTAGAGGCTGGCATGTTGGCTCTCCGACGAGATGCAACTGAGGTTCTAATTTACGCCACCTTATTTCTGCTCTTGTCAATTGATTCCTACCATGGAATGGCACTGCGTTGTATTCTCTTCACTAACCGACGACAAATTGGTTTTCATTTTTTTGTTGCCGCTACCACCAAAGGAATTATATGTCAACACCTGAGCCGATGGACTTCAGCTCAGACTCCTAACTTTGCCAAAACCTGCCCACTTGGCTCAAACTTTAACCCTGCAACCACTGTCGCTATCATCTAAATTGTGGTGTGAATCATCAATTATCCCTAATCCCATTCGCACCAACAATACCATTGTTCTTACCTTATCTATCCCCTTGTCTTGGTAATATGATTTAGTATAAGTCTGTCCATCATTTGAATTGTCTGGACCTGCTTCCATTCAGTTTAGGCGACTGGTGGGTGGGGTGGAAGCTTGAAAATCAATGCGAGCCGCATTACCTTATCCAATAACAATACATAAATCCCCCATTGTCTCCCAAATGCAATTGGTGTTTGCTCTTTTTTCATATCATTGATTTGTGACCACCATTATTACGGATCATCACCATTGTCATTACCACCATCAATTTCATCATCAGCATCATTGTCGTATTTTCATTCTCTTCTCGTAGTATTCTTATTATGTAAACTGGAACCAATGTTCTTGTGAGAAGAGACCTGAGCAGGTGTATTGTTTTGATTCAGGTAATCCATGAAGACTTCAATGAAGGTATCATTCAAGTTCAAGCCAAGAAGAAAGCCAGCTTGAATTATTACGCTTAGTAGCAGCGTTGTAAAAATTGAAGCAAACTCATGCGTAAACTTTCCACCACATGTACATGGTGAAAAACTAAAGCAACTTTCGAGAACATCTTCCGAGAATATGTTTAATGAAATTACAGAGTAGTTTATATTAATTAGTCTTCTGCTCAGACTACTTTGTCTAGCTTTGTGTAATGGTAATTGCTTTGATATGGAACATAGAGCATTCAATTTTAAATCTGCTAATACCCATTTTTGGTTTTTATCTTAAGAAATATAGAATGCTCGTGCCAAAGAATCCATGAAAACTTAAGATGTGGGATCAAGCCCTTCATCGTACATTTACGCTGATCAGGACCATTGAATTTTAGGGTGACAAAGGGCTGGGTGCCAGTAGGGCTATAAATCTGGCCTAGGCCAGACCACATCCTGTAAGGGCAGGGCTTGAGCTTGGTATTTTGGAGCATGGCTCGGCCTGCTGCCTGGCTTGGCCTGGCCGTGCTGTTTCCCTTCCTTTTGTGCCCAACTATCATAAATTTTACTGTTTGTCGTGTAGTGTTAAGAGTTCCGTATTATGAAAGCAAATTTGCTGGGGGTCGTGATGTAACAAGGTATACTTCGCTTTTTGGCGTGCGGAAGCACAATTTTTGTTACTCACGGCTGCCATCTGGGCCAACTGATGGCATGGATGTTTAGCCCACCCCTTAGTGGGCCAACTGATGGCATGGATGTTTAGCCCACCCCTTAGTAGACATCTATACAAAAAATCAGCGTGTTTAGTTGATTTTCAACGTTTGATTTTAGTTGAATCCAACGGCTATAATCACGCCTTAAAACTACTAATATCTAATGGTTCGAAATTACCAATCAGGGTGCTTTTTGGTGTTTATATCAGTGGACCCAGATGGCAGCGGTGAGTAACAAAAATCGTGCTTCTCTACTGTTCTACACGCCAAAAAGCGACTGACCGGTGGATGTTTAGGGGGCGTTTGGGAATGAGAAGTAAAAGCACTTCTACTTGTAGTAGAAGTTACAAGTTGAGTTTTTACCTATTAAGAAGTCATAGAAAATAAAATGTGAGGAGGTGTTCTGATTTATGAGAAGTAACTTCTCTTGGAAGTTAAAAGCTAAAAATTTTAGCTTCAGTTTTAAGTTAATTTTTAACTTTTTGAAAGTTAAAATATGAAACACATCCAAACTAACTTTTTAACTTTTTGACTTCTAAAAGTCAATAAGTTACTTATTTTTGTGTTGCCAAACGCCCCCTTAGCCCGCCCTTTTGTAGACATTCATACCAAAAATCAGCTTGTTTGATGATTTTTAACCGTTGGTTTTAGTACAAAAGAAAAAGGTTGAATCAACGGCTATAATCACGCCTTAATAAGTACTAAAATCTAATGGTTTCTTCCGCATTTGAAAAAGTCTCAGGTATCCCTTGTTTAGATCTTTTCCTGTTCCAATTTGCTGTGGCGGGTCACTTCTTTGAAGTCCCCTTCTAAAATGCCACGTGGTGCACTCTTTTAGCCCCACTCATCCACGGATGTTTGGTCCACCCATTCCTTGCACTAACAAAAACCAGCCTGATTGGTGATTACAGCCGTTGGATTAGAGATTGTTTTCGCTACTTAAATCTAACCGCTACAAATCACCAATCAGACCAAACTATGATGTGTAGGTCCACCAAGAGGTGGGTCTACACCTCAAAAGATTAGTGGGCCCGAAAAAGTATTACGTGGCATTGTTGGAAGGGAGACATCAAACTTGAACCCTTCGTCTTATTATTAGTATAATAGTACCGGTACTATTCAATATTTGTCCACCATTGAATTCCATAGAAAAACAGGAACTGCGAGAAGATTCACAGAGAGAGAGCGAGAGACAGAGAGAGAGAGAGAATGGGGAATGAGAAGCTCTGCAATGAAAATTCGAATTCTGATCCATCGGAAGACCGTCCGGTCCGTGTGTACGCGGACGGCATCTACGATCTCTTCCACTTCGGTCACGCTCGCTCCCTTGAGCAAGCCAAGAAACTGTAAGTCAGCCTCACCGCCCATCTCGAAACTCTAAAATTTCTCGTCGTTTCATGGTTTTTTTTGGTTTCTTTGATTGTTCATGTGATTAGGTTTTAGTAATTGATCCGTAAATGGTTGTTTTGATCCACATATCTTAAATGGGTTTCTCTAATTTCCCATTTTTTCTTTGATTTGTGAAAGTTATTTTAATCCTTTGTAGAGATATTTTTTTAAGTATATATGTGATATGAGAGTAAATTTAATTATTTTTCTCTGTATTTTATACATTAGGGTCTGTTTTGGATCACCATTTTTTGCGCCAAAAATAAAAGAGATTCTAAATTTGTGGGAACCCAGAAGTTTTTTTTTTCTTTTTTTGGTGAATTTCATTTATTTGTGTAAATGACATATATATTTTTTTAATTTGTAGGAGATGTATTTTTTTATTTTTTTTAACTTGTGGGTTTTATGTGGCCATTGGAGTGAATTTGATTAATTTTAATTGGAACAAAAAAAAATATAGGTTCCCAAACACTTATCTGCTCGTTGGATGCTGCAATGATGAAGTTACCCACAAGTATAAAGGCAAAACTGTTATGACTGCGTCTGAGCGCTATGAATCTCTTCGCCACTGCAGGTTGGTTTCTGTTTATGTTTTGCTTCACCCCATATTAATAAAACTTAAAATTTAGGAAGAAAAAATGGTTTCTTATACCAATGTTGTTTTAGTAAGAAAAGGTCATCACCATTAATGGTGCCTTCTCCCAATTATTTGGGGTTGGCAACAGAAATCCTGTTATAGATTTTTTAAAAAATTCTCCGATTTTTCGAATTCACGAATCAATCGTCGATTAATCGGCAAAATCAGTAAAATCTCCGATTAATAAAAAAATTGGCGATTAATCAGTGATTTTAACGAATTTTGCTGATTAATCGATTGAGACCCATATTTTCCCCTTTTGATTTCAATTTTGCCGATTTTTGGAATTATGAATGACATATCATGCTTATGAGTTATGAATTATGACTAATTATTATGGAATTATAGATATGATTTTCATCATATAAATATGTTTTGTTAAAAACAACATTTCTAACTTGAAATATGCCATGATATACTTTTTATTTTTGTCGATTTTTACCAAATTTATCCAAATTTTCCCGACTTGACCTCTTGCCGATTTATTGCCGAATCCCGACTTTGTGACTATGATTATATCTAGGGCCATAAACTTATAAAAAAAAAAAAAATCTAGGGCCAAAAGCATGCTTCTTCAAAATTTTCTTACTACAGTTTGCGCTCTCATAATTTATGATCCTTTACTTAGTAACCCCCAATGTTTTAGTGAAAGTAATAGGAATTGACATCATTACATTTATGATTTCTAATTTTATTATAATTTATACAAACTTCTAGAAATATAAATGATGGGGTATAAGGTATAAGAATTTTTCATAGGTTTATCTTTTCATTAAAATAGGATACTATATAGTCATCATAAATAATAAAATACATTAGATCTATGTAACAATGGCATGGACTTGTGAGTTGGTGTCCGACATATATACGAGATGTTTGACACAATGCCTTTAAGAAGCTCGAAATGCAGACATGTCTGTACACATGTATTACAATATAATATTCTGGTTATTTTAAAACTAGAAGCTTTTAAAAAAAAATAACGAAAGAAAGATTTTAAACGTAAAATAATACATTTCAATATGCCGTGGAGATACCCAATAAAATAATAAATACGAGTAGATCTAGAATAATAAAGATCAGTAAACAACTATAGTTGTGTTTAACAACTTAACAAAGTATGGTATGGAGGATGGAACACCCCAACCATCTTTATAAAAAAATAATTAAAAAAGGGTGACACTGCCATATGTGTGTCAGGATGTGTCGGCACACGTATCTGTGTCGGTATGTGTTTGGCATAGAAAAAAACCCAAAAAATGTCGTGTCCTTGTATTGCAATAGATATAATACGAAGAACCACCACCGAGGATGAGGAAGAGGAGAGAGAACGAAAAGTGTTGAAAAGTTTCTCTATTTATATTCAAGTCCCTAAGCGCAATTTACGTATGAGTTTTTTTCTACTTCGCATACTTCCTATACAAATAAAGGTTTCCTTCGCCCCATACCTCATTTATGTATCTTACTTTTCGTATGTAGAATGTTACAAATCTATGTAATCAACCTTTATTCCACCTATGTCAATTATACACCCTAGATTACTAATCCTCGTATATCTTTCATGTTTTCTTTGTAGGAAAATAAGACATGTAATCTTGTCTAATGTGAAATTGTATTTGATAAGGTCCAACTTGAATTATATGAGAAATGAGTTTTCATTAGCGACTCCAATCATTTATATTCTACTCTAAAACGTTCGGAATCTAAATTTATAACTCCTCATATTTAATACAAAACATACCCACATTGAGTATAAATTATTAAAGTGTTTACTATACCTCAATCTGCATCCTATCCTAGCCTTCCTCTTGTCCTATTAGACCCATCATCTTGCACCAAACAACTCTTTCTCACTAATGCCATCATTGGTCTTCGTTATACAAGCCCAAACCGTTTTAGTCGACTTTTTATTTTATCTCCTATGTGGTACATTTGGATCCATTTGATATGCTCATTTATAATTTTATCCGTCCTAGTCTTTTCATTCTTCCATATCAACATCCTCATACTATGAACATGTTTCTTGATTGCCTAATATTTTGCTTCATAAAGCATAGCTTGTCTTATTTCTGTCTTGTAAATTTTCCCTTTGGTTTGTTCGGTATGCGTCAATCATATAAAATTCTGGACGTACATCTCCACTTTAGCCGCCTAGCTTTAATTTTGTGGGAAACATTATCTTCAATCTCTCCCTTTTTATGGATAATTGAAACTTTGGAAATGTCGCATTTGGGTATTTCTTACCTTGAAAAGGAATAAAGATCTATAAAAATTTCATTTTAATGACGGTTAATTGTTGAAGGGGATTCCAAGTCCAAAATGCCATAACTTGGGGGTTCGGTACTTTCACTTAGCCATGGAAACTTGCATATACTATAGATAGGATTAGAAACCTTTATGTAAACGAGGAAATTTTGTATAGCCATACAAATAGAACTATCAACGATGTTGTTGATTCATTAGCCAAAGAAGGTGTCTACCCACAATCCTTGTATGTAGGAAGCTCTCCCTAGCTTTCTTCTTTCCTTTTGTTATTTAAACTTTTACATTATTACTTATTAAAAAGCAGAAACGCCTCATCCCTTAGTGTGGCCTAGCTAAAGTTGCACTGCGTATACTTTGTCTTGGTCCAAATTATTTTAAAACCTTGATTTCCAAGGCGTCCCTTAATTTTTCTAGTTTAGTAAGAAAATACAAAATCCAAATTAATAGCCTATTTCTTTTAATATTTTCTTGAAGTTATCTTCAAATGGGTTCTGCCTATTTATTTGATGCAGGTGGGTCGATGAAGTTATTCCCGATGCCCCTTGGGTGATGACGAAGGAGTTCCTTGATAAGCATAAGATTGACTATGTGGCCCACGACTCTCTTCCGTAAGGTTAATCAGCCCAAATAGACATTTTTGTATTCAAAAGTATGTGGTTGAATGTTAATGTTTTGTGGAACTTGTAAATATTTGAAATTATTCTCCATGCTAGCCTCTTTTTCATTGCTTGGGAATTCATTTCACAGGAAAATGGATTTTGTTAATGTGTAGAGGTATAATTGACTGTGCAATTAATTTATTTGATTGTAATCGAATATATAATTATTTGATTTTTTTGCTTGAAATATACGCAGCTATGCTGATACAAGTGGAGCTGGAAAAGATGTCTATGAATTTGTAAGTTCGAGTGACCAGCTTGGTTGCATCAATATATCTGCTTTTACTGCCATAGATTCTTTGTTTCTTTTCTTCTTTATTTATTTTTTTGCTATGTGAGTCTCTTAATGCAGGTTAAATCCATTGGAAAGTTTAAAGAAACAAAACGAACTGATGGAATCTCTACGTCAGATCTTATAATGAGGATGCTTAAAGATTATAACCAGTATGTGATGCGTAACTTGGACCGTGGATATACACGAAAGGATCTTGGTGTTAGCTATGTGAAGGCATGGCTTTTGTTCTTGTGAACCTGTAGTTTATTCCTTTTAAATTAGAGCAAATAATCCTTGTTGATGTGTGGCATTCTTAGAGTGTTCTTTCCTCCCAACTATCTT
Source organism: Euptelea pleiosperma (assembly GCA_035048495.1). Lineage (NCBI taxonomy): Eukaryota > Viridiplantae > Streptophyta > Magnoliopsida > Ranunculales > Eupteleaceae > Euptelea > Euptelea pleiosperma. Next base: position 32,342,379 of record CM068541.1, read on the forward strand.
CTTTGGGCAAGGGAACTGATCTTTCTCATCCATGTTTCTTATTATCAGGAAAAGCGCCTGAGAGTGAACATGGGGTTGAAGAAGCTGCGTGATAAAGCGAAGGAACACCAAGAAAAAGTGGGAGAAAAGGTATGTATTACAATGTAAAATATATGAAAATTTATTGGGGTATGTGTACTTGTTGATTGGATCTCAGAACATGAAACAAAGCTTGTTTTTAACTTATCAGAAAAAAAAAGCACAGCTTGTGTTATACTTCTACCAAGAACAGGGAGGAAATTCTGTGACTTCTTTTGTTTCCCATGGTCATTTCTAGAGGAGGAATAGTTACAATGTAGTTATCTTGTAGTCAATATGAACACCCTAAATGCATTTGTGCCTTCCTCCTCCCTCCCATTTATCTAAGATGATGTGATCTAATGAATTGATGAAGTTGTTGACACCGTAATGATATCAATTGCCTGTTTTTTGTGAGGCTTTTGAATTTATCCTCTGCCATGTTGGTAGCTTTATGTTGGGAAGTATCACAACATTTCTTGATGCCATCACCATACAAGTTAGACACACTGCTAGAATAGTAACTGTGTATATGGTATCATATGTAAGTTTGGCCATCTGGGTATGCAGGACCTTTTTTCGTTGATTGGTACTAAAGTCTCTTAATAGTCGAGATCATAGTGGAAAAGCAAGATAAATTCATCATCAGGCGAGACCTAGTTTATTGATGGGGCATCATATAAAGACTCTATAAGTCATTACAAGGCCTTGATTGACGATCAAATGGCTCAAATTGCGGAAACGTTATAATAGGGTGGAACACAATTCAGTTCACCTAACTTATAAAAAAATAAAAGAAATTCAGTTTGCCTTATCTATGCCTTATATGCTGTTTTATAAGTGTGGATATACCTGATTGTGATCATAACAGTTGAAGATTTTTTATTTTTTTTATTTTTTTTTATTTTTTTGATCGTTAAAAGAAGGATATATTAAGAGGGCTGAGAAGGCCCAAGAAAGCTATACAACGACTCCAAAAGACTAAACAAGAGTAAAAGCGGGGTCCCACCCTACAAGGGCGACCCTAACAGGGGACACAAACGACTACATAATCATGCGATCCCACCGAAAAACAAAGTCTTCAAATCTAAAATCTTTGATCGCCGGGATGACTGAGCCCCAATGAAACAAAATGGCTTTAATGTTCATCACAATCTCCTTGAAAGTGGCGTCCTTATCTTCAAAAATCCGCTTTCTTTCTTTCCACAGCTCCCAACAAATGGCATGCGGTAAAAGCCTCCACAGCATTCGACCACTAGCTGAGAAAGCTATAGAATGCCAGCTTCTAAAAGTATCTAACACTGAGAGGGGAAGACCCACGAAACTCCAAAGAGACAAAGGAAGTGATCCCAAATTCTCTTGGAAACACTGCAGTGAATAAGCATATGGTTGGTGTTTTCCTCGGCACTATGGCATAAAATGCATCTATTGGGCATCTGGATACCACGTTTCCTCAACTTTTCCACCGACAGAATCTTATTCAACATCGCACACCAAGAGAAAAAGGTGACTTTGGAGGGAATAGGGGTCCTCCATAGGCGCTTGGCTGGGAAAACACTCTGGCTGTGGCCCAAGAGTCTAGAATAACCATTGAATATTTTATCACTGCAGAGATCTATTGTCATCCTGGGCATCACTATCAATCTTTTCTCATCATCATCATCGTCGCCATCAATCTCATCGTCACTATTAATGTTGGGTTTTTATGTAATTGGAGTGAGTTTATAGTTAATATCTATGTTAATAAGGGGTCTTTTGGAATTTTATTAGATTGAGGAAAGTCTTAAGCTCTAAGATAACAATAGTGGTCTAGTTATAGGTCTATATATATGAAGGGGGAATGTCTCACTGTTTTTGTGGTCTTGTGTTGGGTTGAATGAGTGGACCTGAGAGATTGTTATAGAGAATTATCTGATAAAAAAGATTCTTTATTCAAGTAGAATATTCTACTATTGTGTGCATTGATGCAGTCCCCACTGGTCATTTTCTGTAGTTTTCTCTTGAAGTTTAGGTGCTATTATGTGCTGTTCATCATTTCATGCTTCCTATTTGAAGTGTTACTGATTTTTTTCTCTTATAATGATGATGTATGCAGTGCACTGTTGTGATTGTAAACCTGCAATTGAATTTGTAATTTGCAGTAATTGTTGCTGTTAGAGTTCTTGTTTTGTTTATTTATTTATTTATTTATTTATTTATTTCTTTCTTTATTATGTTTAGTGTGTGGGCTCACAGTTCACCTAAGTCTTATTTATGTAAGTGGGCCTAACACTCAGTGCACAATATATATAAATAAAAACAGAGGAGGCCGAATCATACTAGGTTCCTCTCTCTCTTCTCTCTTTCTTTTTTCAAATCACTCATCTGTTACATTCTCACATGGTATTAGAGCATCTCTGATCCTTGGTAAACCCTATTCTCCTTTTCTTCATTCTTTATCTTTTATTCTCTCTTGCCTCTTCTCTTGGGTGACAAGTTATATACCTAGGCTTGCGAGGGAAAAACCCTAGATCAGTTCTCTGTTGGTTTATTTACATCTAGATGTGCATCAAAGTTATTGTTTGGTGTTCATTTCCAGGTTTATGGTGGTGTTAGAGGTGTGAGAATGATATTTGTATGTTTGATGCCCTAGGGTGTGCAGTCTAGGTTGCTGGTTGGTATCTATTCAACTGGGTTTTTTTTCTTAGAAACCCCATAGACTTTTTTGAATGTCTCTAGTGAAATCGAATAGGCTATACAGATCTATTGGGTTTTGTTGATATTTTCCAGTTTTCTTTTGCAGCAATTTTATTTGGTTTTGAAATTGCCTCCTAGTTGGTTGGTATATATTCAATAGGACTTTTTTTTTTTTTTTTTTTTTTCTGGAAACCTTAGAGGCTTCTTTGAATCTCTGTGATGAAATCTCATAGGCTATACAGGTTTGTTGGGTTGTTTTTCAATTTTTTTTTTTTTTCAGATTTTTTAACAAGAGTTTTATTGGGTTTTGAAATCGCCCCATAAAAGGGCCTTGTGTGTTGGGTTTTTAAATCACGCCTCCACCAAAAGGCTTTTTTGAGGGTTGGTCTGGTTGAAATCGCTCCTGGTTTTGTGCTCCTATAATAATTTCTTGACCTTTTTTGTCGTAATAAGGGTGTTATGGCTAGTTCTGGTGCTGCTGGAAACCCTCTATGGTATGTCTGATGGAATTGGTGCACAAATCACGTCTGTGAAGTTGAATGGAATTAACTATTTGCCTTGGTCTCATTTTGATAGAGTGTTCTTATGCGTAATGAAGTATATCACTGAGGATCCTCTTTCATCTGTGATAAGAGTTTGAAGATTGGGAGAGTGATAACTCGTTGAGAAGTATATCACTGAGGATCCTCTTTCATCTGTGATAAGAGTTTGAAGATTGGGAGAGTGATAACTCGTTGATTATGACATGGTTGTGGAACAACATGGAGCCCTCTCTCTCCATGAATGTTATGTTTTTAGACAACTAAACAAATATGGGAAGCAGTTAAGGAGATGTATTCTCAAGACAAGAATGTCTTCAGTTTTTTGAGTCCATGTTTTCTACCAAGCAGGGAGATAAGCCTCTTAGTGAGCACTATAGTTTGTTGCGGGATATGTGGGAGGAGCTTTAGATTTATCAACCACTTACCACGGACTTAGAGTTACAGAAGCACCAATGGGAGGAATTTCAGGTTGCCCTCTTTCTTTTTAGTCTGAATCCAGAGTATAATGCTATTAAGGGACATATTATGGCGACTCTACGAAAGAAGAAATCAAACCTGGAAGCATCTGTAGTCACTACGAAGTTAGAAATGTGCAATGAAGATCATTGGTGGCATTAGTGAGGAGCACACTATTGCAAGTTGAAGGCTCCAAGAGGATGAAGGAAGGCCAAAAAGGACATGGATCGAGGTAGTGAGAAAAGATGAAGAAGCATGCTTTAATGGAAGATGGCCCTAGATAGAGTGAAAGGAAGGAACAAGATTCGTGTAGCTGACCCTAATAGTCAGAATAAGGCTCAAATGATGATGATGAATGTTATTATTATTATTATTATTATTATTATTATTATTCATCATCATCACCATCACCATCACCATAATCATAATCATCATGTTATTATTGTTATTAGTGATAAAAAAAATATTATTAATGTTATTCATCATCTTACCCCCTCAATATTTAGTGTTGCTGTATTAAGATACTAGGGGACCCCCCACGTGCAATGCACGTGCAGCTTACATGTGGCAGCACCTAACACATGACATGCTCTTAGAAATCACTGGCCATATGGATGGTTGGCCCATCCCCTAGGTGGACCTACATGCAAAATATCAGCCTGATAAGTGATTCCTAAGCATTTGTTTTTAAGAGTTTTTTAACCATGGATTTCGATTATTTGGGGGTATTCAGATCCAAAGGTTTGAAATAACTAATTGGTATGTAGGTCCACCTAGGGATGGGCCAAACATGATGGCATGAAGTGTAAATAAAAATTTATCAAGAGGCATCTACAAAGAGGGAATTTACTAATGGATTATGTTGAGGTGGAGTGAGAACGGACTTTTATCTTTTTGTTTTTTTAGGCAAGTGCGTGTGGCGTACCCCAACCCCAGTTTTGGCTTTTAAAATAGTATAGATATTTTTAATGTGCTTTTTCTATTGTTTATGTATCTTGTGCTTGACCACAAAGTACGACACAAGCTTTGTTACTTCTATGATAAGACACTGTGTTTACAGTTTGTAATTTTGGTTTCCCTTTGATGTTGTATATTACTTTGATGATGATGATGATTGTTATTATTGTTATTATTATTATTATTATTATTATTATTCATCACCATCACCATAATCATAATCATCATGTTATTATTGTTATTCATCATCTTACCCCCTTAATATTTAGTGTTGCTTTATTAAGATATATTTTCAATGTGCTTTTGCTATTGTTTAGTGTATCTTGTGCTTGGCCACAAAGTATGACACAAGCTTTCATTACTTTTATGATGAGACTGTGTTTACAGTTTGTAATTTTGGTTTCCCTTCGATGTTGTATATTACTCTGAAGGAAGTTATCTATATTAATATATAAAGCGAAGCACCCTTCCAGACAGTTATTTTGAAGGTCATCCTTAGCCGGCCCCTTTTTTTAATTGAACCCTACTTTTGTGAAGAAATTACATATATGATCATGTATATCCTTAGTTGCATAACGCATTCAAAGGGGAAAATAGTTGTCTTGTTTTACAAGTTTATTTGAACTTGTGGTGCTTCCTATATTTGCTCTCTTTTAGCAACTGAATTGGATCTTTTCAGGAAGTTAAATTTTTTCCATTTAGATTTTTCAAAGGCTCATATCTTCCAATTAGTAAGTTGGTTGGCAGTAAATTGAATTCATTAGAAAGCTCACCTAGATCTTTCCATTGATACCCATCACTAGCTATATTTATCTACCTGTAATATTCATATATAATTTTAGTTTAAAATTCCAAAAAAAATTTGATTTTTGTTAACAATGAGATACAAAAGGGTAATATAGTTGTTTTAGGTTAGCATTTGTCATTTCAATTAATTCCCCTATATTTTATGTAATATTTAATTACTTGAGCATTACTTGCATCACACATGCCCCTCTACTAGTTAATTCATAAAAATCAAGTGATCCTATTAACTTCTCAAGTTTATCTCCTACTGCCATGGTTAAGATTGTTCTGCCTGATGCTTTTTGCTCATGGGCTATGGTCATTGAAGAGGTTAGAATATTTAGATTGATGCATAGGCGTGCCTATCTCCTAATCCTACAGCTAAGATTGTCCTGTCTGATCCATTTTGCACTTGGGCTATGGTCCATTGAAGAGGTACCCCACGAGTAGAATATTTAGATTGATGTGTAGGTGTGCCATATGTACATCATGATGTTTAGAACGCCAGTTGTGTCGATATTGGACCTAGGTTTAATTGCCACCACATGGTAGAAGTTAACTAGTTATTTGTTCACCACATATTTGAAGATTGAGAATTGATGAATATATTTCTTGGACCCAATGCCACAGATACAAATTGTAGCAAAAACTGCTGGTATGCATCGTAATGAGTGGGTGGAGAATGCAGATCGTTGGGTTGCTGGTTTTCTTGGGATGTTCGAGGAAGGTTGCCATAAAATGGTGAGTTTTCTTATTTATAACAATTCAAAAACCCAGCTTTCCTATTCTGCTATCTGACCCTCCTATTTGGGTATTTTCAGGGAACAGCCATCAGGGACCGAATCCAAGAGCGGCTAAAGGGGCAGCAGTCGAGCGGACTCACATATCTGTTGCAGGATAGCGATGAAGAAGATGATGAATACTATTATGACGAAGAAGAGTACTATGATGAAGAAGATGAAGAATAGATGAGCTTTTCCATGCTCCTAGTGAATAGAAGGTGATTACAAACCCTTGCTGAATGTTGGGATTAATAGTCGTTAATGGCGTTCCTTTTAAATATAGTAGCAAGCAGTAAAATGGATAATTGTGGCTTTGAGAGTTTGTTCAATGTCAGTTTGCAAAAGGTTGATTGGAGTTGAGAGTTGACTTTTACATATATGTATTTTAAATTCTATTTTTACATGAAAAAAAAAAAGCAAAATTTGGGCTCCCTCATGCCAGCATTTAGAGAATTGGTAAAGTGTGAGATAGAAATCTCCCTCCAAATTGTTTCCTACATGCCATTTTCATGGTCAGAGAACCCATCAATTCGTTCACGAGTGCGACATTTTTTTCTGTAATCAAGTCCTTCCAAAAAGAAAACAAAAAAACAACACACACAAGAAAACGACCTCACCCATGATCAAGGGGCCCTTAGAGATAATTGGAAGCAGAGAATGGGGAAGATCATCAGTACAATGCGTTGTGGATGGACTCTGTAGAGAGAGACCCAGATTTTAGTGCGAAAATGATCGTCTGCGCATATAATTCCACTATCACCTCATCCTTGTAGAATTGAGCCATCACATGTAAACTCCATTTCAATGCTCTGCCAATATAAGAAGGGATAAGCTTGATGATATCCAGAGGATTAGGGACCATGGATAATATCATTTCAAAGGACCCATGCGGTAACGCCCTCTAATAGTGTGCCATGTGGCTCGTATTGTGGGCTGCGCTGTGACCAAAGTTTTACTCTACATCTGGTGGTGGGGGCCCATATGAAGATCATGTTGGAAAATCTAATCAGATCTGTCTTCGTCGCGATGATCATAATTACCAAACAAAAAGTCAATTCTGGTATTATTAACTACATAAAAAATTGACATAAAAGTAATGATTTAATATGATGGTCTAGATTTTTCAAATTCAAGTCAATTTTTCCCTAGGAATGTTGGAATGAATTGATTTTTTGTGAGGATAGTCTCCGGCGGTATGAAAACTCATTGTGCGGTTGCATTGTCTAACATGATCTCTATGTGGGACCCACCATTTGGAGTAAGAATAAATTGCAATTTAGATGGACTTATAAAAAAAAAAAAAAGCATTTTGTGTTTTTTAGCTCTATTTTGGATTCGGCATTTGGCTTCAATTAGGGGGCGTTTGAGAAGGAGAAGTAAAAACACTTTTCCTTGTAGTAAAAGTTACTAGTTGATTCTTTTACCTCCAAAAAAGTCATAGAAATTAAAAGCGTTGGAAGCGTTCTAATTTTTGAGAAGTAATTTAGCTTCAGTTTTAAGTTAGTTTTTAACTTTTCGAAAGTTAAAATATGAAAAACATCTAAACTAACTTTTTGGCTTATAAAAGTCAATAAGTTACTTATTTTTGTGTTTCTGCTGGTTGCTTGTGCTCTATGCTCCACGTGTTGTACAGTGAAAGAGGGTTGATGAGATGCCTCAGAAAAGTGAGGAGGCAAGTTTTTATTTTTTATGAAAAAAGTAGTGGGCAAATAGAGTAATTATTCATTCAAGGCACGACAAAAGTATGGTATGGTACGGGAAAAGTTCAAGTATAAATCAGGTTTGCCATTCAAAAATTTGGGGAAAAAGAAGAAAAAAAAAAGTAAAAGTGAACAAAAATGAATGATGATTTTGCAATTTTTACGCATTTAAAAATATAAATTTTTCAAAAAATTTGGAATGGTTTGTGTACGTATTATACAAGTATAAAACTCGCATATTATACCTTTTCTTTTATAGAACACATATTTTACCTAATCTTTGAAAGGTTTGGCAGTATACTAATTTCTTAAGTTGTACAATTCGCTTATTATATGCTTATAATACAAGAACTTGCTAAGTATGAGTATGGCAGCGAGGAAAGAGCATCTCATACTAATAAGAAAAGGGTCGGACTCGGGGGGACCCCCCATTTTTGATACCCATTTTGGCCTACCCACGTAGAAGATGAAAGAGTGACTGATTTTTGCTGAGGATGATCTCCTCACCATATAGATTACCCCAACCAAAAATCAGCCCATTCTGAATTTTTTATCCCATCAAATGTGGTTTTCAAGTTACACAGTAAAAATCGACGGTCCATAATTCCTCAACTTCTAAACCAGTCTACGAATATTGGAATGATTTGAATTCTTGTGAGGATGATCTCTTCACTATAGAGATCATCATCACCAAAAATCATCCATTGATTCATCTTCATATTCATATATATATATATATTATTATTATTATTATTATCTTTTTGAACTCTTTCTTCACTTTAACTATTTTTTTTGTCTAGCTCTTTGCTCCATGGGTGAGGAGATACTTCAACCAAAGTGGGTGAGGCAAGGTTTATTATGAAAAGAAAGTCAAGTGGGCAATGAGAGGAAACCCTAGTCAGAAGGAAAGAGAGATAGAGAGAGATCCAAGAACTACACCAGCCGAGGGCGTGTTGAATGTTACTCAAGCAAACCAAACCCCTCGAATGGCTTACAGGTGTCTTGGAGAGATCCAAGAACTACACCAGCCGAGGTATGAAAAGATCTTGTCAATGGACAATAATGAACTATATGATTTTTTGTGTAATCAAGAATATCATCTATATAACAAAACAGGGAAGTTGTCTCCCCACTTATACCCCCTCTTATCTATTTTGACAAAAGACGGCCAAGATCTTTTCCCCCAAATGACGGTGGATCTCAGCCACTCACACCTGATTTTGGCAAATGCTTTGACGGAGTGCCGAGGGCGGGCCACCCACAATAAATATAACAAGTGATGACTGATTTTCTTATACCCCCTCTTATCTTATATGGCTTCAATAATGAATGGCTGAGATCCACTATGCTTCATATCGATGGCTGAGATTAACTCTCACACGATTTTGACAAACACTTTGTCGAAAAGTGCCGCGGGCAGGGACCATCTACGCATATAACAAGACAACTCAGTTGTATTCTCTTATCTTATCCATCCATCTAATGTGGACGGTTAGATAAAGATTGGTTGAGATCAAATCCATCAATCTAATGTGGCGGTTAGATAAAGATTGGTTGAGATCAAATCCATCAATCTAATGTCGACGGTTAGATTTCAGCCACTCAATCCGCCTCATTTGACCTCAATTTATTCAAAATTTGAATTTCAACACCATTATCTTTTGTTATTTTTCCATTTCTCTGTGCGTTACAATCCGTTATAATAGCCATTATAATGATAAAATGGTAACGCCGTAGTCCGTTATACCGTTTGAGTGCCGAAGGCACCCAATTTTTGCAAACGCTTTTGTCGGAGAGTGCCGTGGGCACGGGCCATTTACTAGTCTATATAACAAAACAGGGAAGTTGTCTCCCCACTTATACCCCCTCTTATCTATTTAGACAAAGAAGGGCTGAGATCTTATCCCCCAAATAGATGGTGGATCTCAGCCATTCACACCCAATTTTGACAAACGCTTTGTTAGAGAGTGCCGTGGGCACGGGCCACCCACTATCTATATAACAAGTGACAGTGGTTGTCTTATACCCCTCTTATCTTATATGGCTTCAATAATGAGTGGCTGAGATCCACTATGCTTCATATCGACGGCTGAGATTAACTCCTACCCGATTTTGACAAACACTTTGTTGGAAAGTACCGCGGGCACGGGCCACCCACGCATATAACAAGACAACTCAGTCGTATTCTCTTATCTTATCCATCCATCTAATGTGGACGGTTAAATAAAGAGTGGTTGAGATCAAATCCATCGATCTAATGTGGACGGTTAGATTTTAGCTACTCAATCCGCCTCATTTGACCTCAATTTATTCAAAATTTGAATTTCAACACCGTTATTTTTTGTTATTTCTGTTATTTTTCCATTTCTCCCTCTGTGCGTTACAATCCATTATAATGGAAAAAACGGTAATACCCCAGTCCGTTATACTGTTTGAGTGCCGAAGACACCCAATTTTTGCAAACGCCTTTGTCAGAGAGTGCCGTGGGCATGGGCCATTTACTATTCTATATAACAAAACACATTGGTTGTCTCCCTACTTATACCTCCTCTCATAAGCATCAACAAAGAAGGGCCGAGATCTAATCCTCCCCCAAATGGATGGTAGATATCTCTGTCACTCAATTGATTTTCGCAAATTCTTTGTCGAGGAGTGCCGATGGCACGGGGCACCCACTAGTCTATATAACAAAACAGGGAAGTTGTCTCCCCACTTATACCCCTTATCTGTTTCAACAAAGAAGGGCCGAGATCTTATCCCCCCAAATGACGGTGGATCTCAGCCACTCACACCCGATTTTGGCAAATGCTTTAGGAGTGCCGTGGGCACGGGCCACCCACTATCTATATAACAAAACAGGGAAATTATTTTCCCCCTCTTATAGGCTTCATAAAGAAGGGCCGAGATCTTATCTCCCAAATGGACAATGGATCTCAGCCACTCACACCTAATTTTGGCAAATGCTTTGTCGGAGAGTGCCGAGGGCACAGGCCACCAACTAGTTAAAAAGAAAATAGAACACCACACATCATATTAAAACAACCCTCCTTTGGAGTGGTTTAGGTCCCCATCTGACAAAATGGCTTGAACTAGGTTGGCCCAAACTTTGCCTTCGAGGCGATAAAGTTAGCAAAAGTATTTGACCCATGAGGGGAAAATGAAAAAAAGGCAGAAAGTTTTTAAAGATCAGAATATCTGCACAGATATCAGAAGAGAACCCCTTAGTTTGACACGCGCCTTGTTGGAATGTTTCCATCAAATCATTTGCATCTATACATACTCTTGGGGAAACGAAAGAACATCAAATAAATTGGGATGGAGGACGCTACAGATTCGATAAGGGTGGTCTTTCTTGCCTGAGCGAGGTTTTTGGCTCTCTAGCCTATTACCAAATTTGAGAGTTTTTCCATGGGGTATTTGAAAGTCTTGGTTTTGGACTCGTCAAGGAAGAGGGGGGAGGTGGGTGCCCAGGTATTTCTTAGATATGTGGTGATTTTTTATGTTCAAGATATATGATAACGCTAGTTTTTGGCACTGATGGTGGAGATTGGACTAAAAAGAATCCTGAATTTGTCAAATTTTATTTCATGTTTTGAGGCGAGACAAAAGGAGTCTAAAAGCTCTATAAAGATACGAGCTTCCACCAAATTAGCTCGGCAAAAAATTAGACAATCATTAGCAAATAGGAGGTGGGAGATTAGAGGGCAAGGTCTTGTAATCTTTATACCACGAAGCTGATTTGATTGCTCCTCCTTTACTAAGAGACGAGATAGGACATTCATACAGATTAAAAATTGGAAATGAGAGAGGGGGTCACCTTATCTCAAGCCTTGAGGAGTGCAAAACCTTCTGGCGACCCATTTAGCATGATTGAGAAAGATGAGGATTGAGGAGATAATGTTAGAAATGTTTCATTTAAAAAAAAATTCTGGGTAAAACGTGATGATTCGACCAAGTTGTGATAAAATTATTAGTGGGGTTTGTAGACTTTTTTTTTAAACTTTTGTATGAATTGTGTTCTTCTATATGAGGAGATTATTTAAATATATTTTATTTATTATGAAACATTTTGGATGAATGTATATATGTGACAATACATATCCCACTTGTAATAATAGTGTTAGTTTTGGTGTCTTTTATGCTTTTTACTTTAGTCTCACATTGGATAGAATGAAAAGTTCGGATGATATATAAACATTCGCTCTCTAGTCAATTGTATTTAGTGCAAAGGAGAATAGAGATGTGATTGGTGTTTCGAGGTGGTGCGAAGCACCACAACATGCACACATGCGCGTGTACGAAACGATAATTAGGTGTTTAGGGCCTTTTGGGCCCTTTATGAGGCGCACTTCGCACATTCGCATTGTCGCGATGAGCTTTATGAGCATTTGATTTTTCATTAGATGCCGATTGATGATCAAGTATAGCGATTGGATCATTGAATGTACATGATCAGATGTATGTCTAACAGATAGATTAGCGATTAAGATGGTCCAATGGACACATTTTATATATGGCAAAATTAATCTCAACCATAAGATTATATAAATCTAACGGTTCTTTGAAATAAATTCTTATAACTAACTCAGAATTGTCTAAACCACGTGATCAAACATAACCGCTTATAACTAACTTAGATCTGTCCAGGATTGATCCAGACCACAGGATCAATTTATGTCTCTTTAGAATAGACATAAATTGGTCTATAAAAAAGATGACTTTGTCCATAACAAAATACATTCAATTCAATTGACTTTTGAAATTCATTCATAAAAACAAAAAAAATAGAGCACAAGCTTTTCTCATTGAGTATATTATTCTTCATACTTTCAAGTAACTTTCAGAAATTTTACTACATCCAAGAGAGCATTTATACTGTTAAAAGTTCGTCAGAAACATAGAGAGTTGGAGTGCTACCTTCTCTGTGTAGAAAAACTATTGATCCTATTAGACGGATGCCTGTAGAACTGTTAGCACTGATCAGGGGCGAATTGTCTTTAGGACTTTGTGATTTCACAAGCCTCGGTCTCAGGAGTTTAGATGCAGAGGACTCTCACGGCCTTACGTAGTGTATTTTCTTGGGCCCACCAACCGCATGGACGTTTACCCCACCCCTTGGTAGAAATACATACAAAACATCTGCCTGATTGGTTGTCTCTAGCCATTAGTTTTAGCACTTTTTCAATTTTTCTGACATCCTGAGTGGAGAATGCTTTTCAGATCAAGAGATGTCAAAGGGGCATCTTACTTCCCAAACAAATCCTCTTCCTACACAGTCGACACATACATAAATTTTTGGTTTGAATTGTTGATTCATCGCCAAATTAGATGAATTAGAACATACATAAATTATCAATCAAGCTGATTTTTGGTATGTATATCTACTAATACTAAAGGGTGGGATAAACATCCATGCCGTTAGTGGGCCCAAAAAACTTGCACTAAGTAGGGCTACGAGAGTCAACTGCATCCAAAGTCCTCTCCCATCTAAAATTTTTCCCCCGTGTCCTCCGCTGCACGTGTTATAGATAATGGGAGGGGGTAGAGGAGAGGTTTACAGTCAAAAAACTAAGTGGGCAAGGAGAGAAAATCCTATTGAGAGAGAGAGAGGAGAGAGAGAGAGAGAGAGAGATTTGTCTTTTTCGGCTTCAACTAGTTGCTCGTTCCCTCGGCTCCACTTGTTGCACAATGGAAGCAGGTTGAGGAGATTCCCCAAACCAAAGTTGGTGAGGCAAGGTGTAATGGGAGAGAGATGTATCAACCAAAGTGGGTGAGACAAGGTATATTGCGAGCATCAGTAATTAATATCATGGGCTTCTCCGAATTCAACAAAGTTCTCATAAATCATAATGATGGCTACATGTGGAGGTCAACTCACATCTTATAACACGGGGAATCTTCTAAGGGTGTGTGGTTGACGTGAAAGACTTCCACCATCTCCACACATTACTGATTCCCTTTTGTTGGGCCACCAAAAAACTAGAAATTTTCAAATCTTTTTGGAGATCTTCTTCTGTATTCTCAATAAGACAACCTTCTTGTCTTCATTAAGAGTTACAAGCTTATTACAGCCGCCTCTATTTTAAGAAATGATACGGTGCAGAACACCTCCATGAAAGCATTCTAGCTAGCCATTCAATTTTGATCAAATGTTTACTAGTTATGGCTGCTCAGCAGCAAATCTTCAGGCAGAGACCAGTCTTTTTTATTAGTAATGGGTAGCTTTCATTATAGGTATACGATCTTGCAAACAACTTGCTCTACCATGCACATAAGCAGGATCCAACTTACAGAATGGTACCTAAATCTCTCTACTTAACAGCAGTTTAATTATCCAAACACATTGAAACAAGGGTTCATAACATGCTAAACAAGTACAAAAACTTAAAAATAAGGCTAATAATGTGTGCTCCAAGATATATAGAAAGATAGGAGAGATAGCAAGAGAAATTTAACATAAAATACAATCTATAGGAGAGCTCATACCCACCCTTGGGGAAGGCTCAAATTTCATGATCATAAGAGTGGAACATGTTCACATTGCTGTGATAATCTCTAGATGGGTCATGGAGTACTGAGACTTGAGTCGATGTCGGCATGTAGGGCACGAGGAGTGAGACTGGAGCCAGGTATCTATGCACCCAACATGGAACCGATGGTTGCACTCGGGTATGATACGTATCTTGTCCCCGTCTGAGAAGTCTGTGAGGCAAATTGCACATCCGGAAGTACTGGAGGTGGGTGAGCTAGATGCGACGAAAGTCGAAGTAGGGAGTGATACCATGTCTTTCTTATTAAGACCCGAGTTCAGGCGACGTGATGCAACCCATTCAACTGGTTCAGTAAGTGCACGTTGGGTGCACCTAACCACGCATTGTAGCATTGAATGGAGGCCAAGCGCGCATACTAGTGCACATAACATGGCAGCGATGATGACCATGACGTTGAAGTCGAGTGATAGTTCGTGGGGGTCGACAGACGCTACACTCGCACAGGGACTCTGTGTGGGAGGTGTGGTATTGAGTAAGAGATTGTGATGGGGGAGAAGGTGGGTTTCATCCATGGAGAGGGAGAAGGGAGAAGGGAGATGGGAGAGAAGGTAAGATGAGTGATGAGATAGAGATGGGAAAGGAGGAGAAAAGGATGGGCACATCTTACCTTAAGGGAACACAAGCTAAGGCTAATAATCCTCGATGGAAGGTGGTGATAAAATGATGGGAAAGTGGTGGCATGGGATATGCTTACGTGATAAACCACTGCCCACCCTTTTTTTTGTATGCGCTTAAAAGGGAAAGGCATTTCTCTCTCTCTCTCTCTCTCTCACATATCAGAAGCAATTGTACCAATTCCTATTGGTGGTTCGCTTCCTTGTCACTACCAAAAAATAGGCTTCTCGGCGGCTCTAAACTGCCGGTAAAATGTTCACCGGCGGTTTTTAACCGCCGCACAAACCGCCATAAATTTGCCGACAGCTTAGCCAAGAGGTCAACCCCGGCGGTTTAGAAATCGCCGCGGAAGTTCTAATACCGGGGGTTATAAACCGTTGACGTTAGTTTTCCCCAGCGGTGATTTTGACCGCCGGTGTTAGCGTATTACCTATGCCGTCCCAAATTCCGGTGGTTGATAACCGCCGGTGTAAATACTTTGCCTGCGGTTCATAACTGTCGATGTTATTCTTCTCCGGTGGTTTCCCAAACCGCCGGTGTTATCCTTTTACCTATGTCGTCACATAGTCCGTTAGTTGTAACCGTCGGGGTAAATTTTTCAATGGCGGTTTAGAGCCGCAGGTAAATCCAATTAATTTTTTTTTAAAAAAATCCACTGCCTAGTCATTCTTATCCATGACCTGATAGAATAAACAGAAAATCTAATAAAATAAAAAACAAAAGTTCAACATTACACTCCTAAACATGTTTTGAATCCAAGAGCACATCCAATGAGGAGACTTAGGCCCTGCTTGGTTCATTACACTTGGGTGCATTTTGCACTGTAGTGTAAATGTAGTGACTTGCGTTGCCATCATTTACAACGCAAGTCACTTACAACTGTTTGGTTCACACCCTCTAAATAGATGCAAATGAAGTTTAACTGATTGGTTATTGTGCGTTCCAAAAGAATGCAATGGATTATTTTATTTCTTGATTTTATAAAAATAATGCACAATAAAATTATTATTTTTATCATGTTATTTTTCTTATTATTATCAAGGTTTAAAGGGGGCTGTTATAATGGTATTACGACCTGGGGGCGTTACTGTTTTTTCTGTTATAACGAAAAAAAAATGTTCAGGGGCAAAAATGAGAAAATAACAGAAAAAATGGCATTGAAATTCAAATTTTGAAATTTGAATTTTAAAATTTTAAAAACAGAAAATAACGGAAAAAATGGAAAAAATGGCCATTTTTTTCACAATTTTTTCCAGAAAAGGCGTTTTAACATTACGTGACGTAACGGGGGAGGTTCGAATCCGTTATAAAGGCCGTTATTTTTGTTATAACGGCCATTTTTTAAACCTTGATGATTATTATTACTATTTGGAGGGGAAAGCTTGGGGTTAGGCGGCCCCAACCAACTATCTCAAAAAAATAGAAAACTAAAATAAAAATAAAATTAAGATAAAAATAAAAATAAAAATAAAAATAGAAAGATAATAATAAAAAATCACAGTTATTATTATTATTAATGTTTTCTGGAAAAAAATTGTTGAGCTAATGCAATGCACCCACTTGCATCAGTTTTTGGGCTACAGTTGCTTGCGTCTATTTTGTTAAGGAGTTTGCAAGGGCTTGGAACCCGCTTTCATGACAGTTCATTTGCTGCCTCCAACCAATCACTTGCAATCCCAAAATTGTGGTAAGTGAGTGCATTGCACTCTATTTGCTGTGAACCAAGTAGGGCCTTAATGTAAGTAACAAATACAATAAGGTTGCCATGCTTCCACTCCCAATGGCGACACCTACAAGCCAAAATCACCACCCCAATAGCCACATGCATCTACAAGCAAAAAATCATATTATAGTTTTTGGCCCTAGGAGAAAACATTCGCTCACAGTGGGCATAGCCGATCACATCCCACAGTACGCGCCACGAGGCACACTCTTAGTGGACATTGACTTGTTTGACCAATCACTAAGTGGACCTGCAAACCAAAAATAAACCTGATTAGTGATTTCTAAGCATTGGATTGAAGTTATTTTCATGGGTGATTATAACAGTAGGAACTTGAGCATTATTAAACAATCTCAAATACAACAAGGATGCACATAACCCTCATACAGTAAGTACACTAGCAAGACAAACACATAAAAATATAAAACAATACCAAGAATTACTAATTAAGGACACTTGCAATATTATGTCCAACTCTCCAAACTTTGAGAAAGTTTAACCAAAGCAAACTAAATATCTTCTCAAACAACCAACTCTCCAACAAATACGTACCCACTACAAATGATCAACTCTTTAGAAATGGAGTACCACTGAGTTTAAAAGTTATTCGATGGAGATCTGTTTTACACTGACAGAAAGCAATAGAGATCCAGTCAAAGGTTTGACAACTCTTAGCAAAGGAAAAATATTTTATACTAAAAGTCATACCTTCACTTTAATTTCTAGCTCTACAATAAGCTCATTGAGCCCTCCGGACTTCAACAAATTTTTATGTACAAGAAAGGTCTCTTGATGATGGCAAGGAAAACAACAATGAGAGAGTGAAAGACTAGTCTGTAACAAATGGGAATCTGAGGATAATTTTATAACAGGATAAATTAGATATAAATGCAAAACCAAATCTGTAATATCAGTCAAAATAGAAGTACATTGAAGTGCCTTGCAAATAAGTTCAATAGCCTTGCAAATCAGGCTATCTTTTGTTCTCTCGTAACCATTTTTCTTTCTCACTTAAAATTCTTCCTCAAATCTGGGTCAACTGAATCTCGTTCCTCCAATCAGCAAAGTCTGCGCTTTTCTATGTAATCCAACTTTAGAGAGAGAATACTCTTAGCAAACAAGAAGACAAGAAAACAAAAGAAAGGAAAACAGTAAAGAACATAAGTAATCATCCAATATAAGAGTTAAACCATTCATACATGCCGAATTAAAGAAATGCTTTGTGAAAGCATTGGCAAAAATCAGTGAGGAAAGACAAAAGCTAAGGGTGGGCCAACTTAAAAATTTTCACGATTGACAATTGTCCAGATAACATGTTTTGTGAGTTATGTGCAACACAATCAACATGTACAATTAGCAATAAAGTACTTGCAAATCAGTAAACAAATTTGTAAGAAAATCAACTCAAGACATCAAAAAGAAAAACAGAGGAAGAAGCATATCATCCAAATCCACCAATATTTACCTATTGTTTAGCATTAGAAACTGAACAAACGACTTGAAAATACTTATTAAATGGTAAGATATAACATAATAATGTTCTCTTAACATTTCTATTATGATAGCCTAGTACATAGTACTTACAAATGTATGTAGCACAGCCACGATTAAAGAAGTTGTATTAGAATAATAGAGTCGTTAAATTTATCTCTATTTCAAAAACCCTGAAATGTATGTATCACTTTCAATTTTTTTTACAAAATGTCAGCTACTATTGCCAATATCATCCACTTCCATATATTTTATACCTGAATTATAATGATTTGAGCCATTCGGCCATATTCTAAATGCATGAGAGGCAAAGATCAAGTCATGACATCCAAAGTCTAAACCTATTAAGGGGGCGTTTGGGAAAGAGAAGTAAAAGCACTTCTACTTGTAGTAGAAGTTACTAGTTGATTTTTTACCTCCAAAAAAGTCATAGAAATTAAAAGCGTTAAGAGGCCTTCTAATTTTTGAGAAGTAATTCTCTTAGAAGTTATAAGCAAAAAAATTTAGCTTCAGTTTTAAGTTAGTTTTTAACTTTTTAAAAGTTAAAATATGAAACACATCCAAACTAACTTTTTATCTTATAAAAGTCAATAAGTTACTTATTTTTGTGTTGCCAAACGCCCCCTAATAAGGAAAGGGCATGACATCCAAAGTCTAAACATCCATATGGTCAGTGATCTCTAAGAGTGTGCCACATGGTACACTCTTAGAGGCAACTAGGGGTGTCAACGGGTTGGTTCCGGTTCGGTTCCTAAGGTGACCAGAACCGGACTTATCGGTTCGGGTACTTATCGGTTCCGGTTCTCAAAGTGATGGTACCAGAACCGAAACCGATTATGTAGTTTTTGTCGGTTCCGATTCCGATTTCGGGTATAACGGGTCCAATCTTGGTAATATGAGAATTTTTACACTTTATTTATGTATTGGTTCCGGTTCTTATTGGTTCGGTTCCGGTTCTTATCGGTTTCGGTTCCATATTTGAGTACCGGAACCGTAACCATTAGTTTCCGGTTCTTTTTAATCGGTTCCCAAAAATGTGGTACCGGAACCGGTGTTTTCGGTTCCGGTTCCTGTTCGGTTCCGGTTAAATCGGGTAAAATTGACACCCCTAGAGGCAACTAACCGAATGGATATTTGGCCCATTCATACATGGACATACAGACCAAAACTCAGCCTGGTTGATGTTAAAATAGACTACCTAACACACTTTTAGATCTAGCCATTAGATTTAGAACTTTTTTAGGAATGCTTCTAGCAGTTGATTGAAGCATTTTTTCCGGGTGCCATAAATCATCAATCAAGCTGAGTTTTGGTGTAAATATCTACCAATGGATGGGCTAAACATCCACGTGATCAGCGAGCCCGAAAACTTGTGCTACATAGGGCTATGAGAGTCCCCTGCATCGACTGCTTGATTTCAGCCACATCCGAAGGGTTGCAAGGGAGATGAAGAAACCCAAATCAAGATATTAGGCATCAAGATGGTTAGAAACCATAAGAGTAGAAAGAAATTTCAAAAGAAGAAATAACAAAAACAACAAATAAGATGCAACCCAAGAAATCAAAGGATGTAAGATAGAACCCAAATAAGGAAAACCCCACAGATGTCACCCATGATAAGCAAAAAAAAATTCATTTGCATTTAAGGATAACCAACATGAGCTGAAAGCTTGTACTTAGAGGTGGAACATATGATGTAGGAGGATACGGCTCGTACAATCTACGCCTTGCTTGAGTATATATCTAGAGGTGGAACATACTATCATACTTATCATACTATCTTCTAAAGTTGGAACATGAACTCAACTTTACTTATCTACTATGTTTGGATTTTTTTAACGTATATATCAAAAAAAAAATAAAAAAATAGAGGAACATTAAGAGAAAGAGATGAAACTACCATTCCATAGTCAATAGAACTCAACATACCCTAATGCTATTTCACCAAAAACAAAGAAGCATAAATTCAGCATAGCAAATGCCAACATTTCCAAATATCGACAAAGGAACACATGCATTTGAAGAAAAACTGCCAGATGCATTCACTATGGCTATCATTTAGACTGAGGATAGATTTAGGGTTAGGAATAATGACTGATCTGAAACCAAACAGGAAAGATGTATACGACTGATAGGGCTTTATGTGATGGGCACGCCAGGACTAGAATAAGGGAACAAAAGATAAAAGAAATGATAATTTATAGGTAAGAGTCTCCCTTACATGGAGATGGCTGAGGAATCTCACAATTGTAGAATAGAAGAGTTTCTTTCAAGTTGTAGCAACAGCAGCAAAAGAAATCTTATTATTTCAAAATCATACACTGATCTAACCATGTTTTATATAGATGTGCATATATATGTATAGTCCTAGTACAACTGAAACTTCTAATTCCTAACTACCAAAACAAATCTGGATACTAACCTTGACAACTTGTCATGGTACAGCTGAAACTTTTAATTCCTATTATAACTAGTAAATCAAATCTGAATAGCTTGTCCCCCAATAATATTCCTGACTTAAGACAAATATATAACCTAAGTAACATATTAATTAATGCTGCATACAACTTAAGAAACAGAACAAAAAGAATGAACAAAGTACTGCTGGACGTGGGATCTATGGGCTATAGTTTGGACAGTTGGCCTTCTTCAGCCTGCGGCTATATGTTTTGTGGACCATGGATCTATTACCATTAGGATATCTAACATAAATCGATAGAAGATGCAAAAAGACCTTCGTTCACACTGATCACAACCACAATACGAGGAAACCAAATAACAATATGCCCAGATTGTAAACCAAATAACTATATGCCCAGATTCGGTGGACTTGCAAACCAAAAATCAGCCCATATTCGTGATTTACAACCTTTGGTTTCACCCAAATAACTCTCAATAATGTTCAAATTCCTTCGGTTAAAATCAACCCATGAAAATAAATTCAATCCAACATTTGGAAATCACTGATCAAGTTTAGTTTTGTTTTGTAGGTCCACCTATATGCCCAGATTCGGAGGACTTGCAAATCAAAAATCAGCCCAGATTCGTGATTTACAACCTTTGGTTTCACCCAAATAACTCTCAATAACGTGCAAATTCCTACGGTTAAATCAACCCATGAAAATAAATTCAATCCAACGTTTAGAAATCACTGATCAAGTTTAGTTTTGTTTTGTAGGTCCACCGATATGCCCAGATTTGGTGGAGTTGCAAACCAAAAATCAGCCTAGATTCGTGATTTACAACCTTTGGTTTCACCCAAATAACTCTCAATAATGTTCAAATTCCTACGGTTAAAATCAACCCATGAAAATAAAGATTCGTGACTTACAACTTTTGGTTTCACCCAAATAACTCTCAATAATGTTTAAATTCCTACGGTTAAAATCAACCCATGAAAATAAATTCAATCCAACGTTTAGAAATCACTGATCAAGTTTAGTTTTCTTTTGTAGGTCCACCTATGCCCAGATTCTGTGGACTTGCAAACCAAAAATCAGCCTAGATTCGTGATTTACAACCTTTGGTTTCACCTAAATAACTCTCAATAATGTTTAAATTCCTACGGTTAAAATCAACCCATGAAAATAAATTCAATCCAACATTTAGAAATCACTAATCAAGTTTAGTTTTGTTTTGTAGGTCCACCTATATGCCTAGATTCGGTGGAGTTGCAAACCAAAAATCAACCTAGATTCGTGATTTACAACCTTTGGTTTCACCAAAATAACTCTCAATAATGTTCAAATTCCTACGGTAAAATCAACCCATGAAAATAAATTCAATCCAACGTCTAGAAATCACTGATCAAGTTTTGTTTTGTTTTGTAGGTCCACCTATACGCCCAGATTTAGTGGACTTGCAAACCAAAAATCAGCCCAGATTCATGATTTACAACCTTTAGTTTCACCCAAATAACTCTCAATAATGTTCAAATTCCTACAGTTAAAATCAACCCATGAAAATAAATTCAATCCAACGTTTAGAAATCACTGATCAAGTTTAGTTTTGTTTTGTAGGTCCATCTATATGCCCAGATTCTGTGGACTTGCAAACCAAAAATCAGCCCAGATTCGTGATTTACAACCTTTGGTTTCACCCAAATAACTCTCAATAATGTGCAAATTCCTACGGTTAAAATCAACCCATGAAAATTAATTCAATCCAACGTTTAGAAATCACTGATCAAGTTTAGTTTTGTTTTGTTGGTCCACCTATATGCCCAGATTCGGTGGACTTGCAAACCAAAAATTAGCCCAGATTTGTGATTTACAACCTTTGGTTTCACCCAAATAACTCTCAATAATGTGCAAATTCCTACGGTTAAAATCATCCGATGTAAATAAATTCAATCCAACATTTAGAAATCACTGATCAAGTTTAGTTTTGTTTCGTAGGTCCACCTATATGCCCAGATTCGGTGGACTTGCAAACCAAAAATCAGCCCAGATTCATGATTTACAGCCTTTGGTTTCATCCAAATAACTTTCAATAATGTTCAAATTCCTACGGTTAAAATCAACCCACGAAAATAAATTCAATCCAACGTTTAAAAATTGTAAGGAATATTTTCATATTCAATTGCACAAAGATTTAGTTTGATATAAAAACATTGTTGTAACTGTTCTTACGAGCACTAGTGTAGTGTGAAGGTGTCGTGGTACGCATGCTTCGTCAATTACGTGAAGACTGAAAGATAGAGAAAGTAAGAATCAGACGGTTGACGACATGAGTCATCTGAGTAACTGTCGATTTATCAGTTAATAATCGTGTACGCTTGATTAGGAAGGTAAGTGACTTAGTGGCCATAGGAGTTGATTAAAATGAACAAAATATAATGGTTAAACTTAGTCATTGACTAGTGGGATAGTCCAATCAATTGGACATGTATCTCCAATCGATTGGACATAGGACACTGTGTAATTGATTGGAGACTACGAGGCAGAAACTTATTTGAGCACAATCGATTGGAGACTGTGAAATCGATTGGAGCTTTCGGGACAGAAATCTTTCTGAGTACAATCGATTGGAGACTCTGTGTAATCGATTGGAGCCTTCGGGACAGAAAGTTATTTATGTCAAATCGATTGGAGAACCCTGTGCAATCGATTGGTGCCTTCGAAACAGAAAACTTATTGAGCCCAATCGATTGGACACTTATCCCCAATCGATTGGACCAAGTGTACAATCGATCGAACCTTGAACATAATTGGTCTTTCTCAATTCTAAAATTCTAGATTCCATTATCCCACGTTCCACACGACTCAGGGCCTTGAAATTCTATAAATAGAATCCTTCTATGCATTCTCTAAACACACATAGAGACACAGAGTGACTCAATCTTCAAGAGAGAGAAGCAAAAGCTTTATTTATTAAGAGTGTCCATTCGAAGAGCAAGAAGCTTATTTTTCATTCACATCTTGTGAGCTTGTTCTCTTCTTGATCAAAGCCAAGAGCTTGATCATTTAGTTAGCCTAGGTTTTTCACTTCTATATTCAACCTAGTAAGTCTGAGTATACCAGTGTGACTCAACACCTTTTGAGCAACTTGGGGTTCAGGGTGTACTGAATCCTTCACCTTCTGCAAAGGCGGTAGTGTTGAGAATTGAGATCGGAGAAGCCGATCGACGGTAGGTTTGGGGTGTACCAAACTGAACAAGCGGATAAGGCTTCTTGGCTGGAAGGGCGCGCGTTTATTTGTGGCATTGATTCAGAGGACGTGGACGTATCAACAGTGGGCCTTGGCTAAGGTTGGAAGCTGTATTTGTAACGGTGCTGCGTAGGTAACTTTTGTTTCGTTTAACTTTTCAGTTAGTGATACTTTCTGTCTGGACGTGGTCCCGTGGTTTTTCCTTGGCTAAGGTTTCCACGTAAAAATCTCTTGTCTTGTGCGATTGTTTGTTTGTATTCCGCAATATATCTTGATTAGATCAAACGACAAAAAGATAATATACTATGGATGTATATTTGATTTGAGTCGGTTGTAATATTTCTTTGTCAAATAACCAAGGCATGCAATTTTATCCCCTTACCATCGACCAGTAAAACTGTGTAGGTATTATTAATTTTAAATACCTAATCAATCCCCACTTTCTAGGTATATTGAGTTAAAGAGAATGGACCGGTGAAATTTCAGTTGGTATCAGAGCGGGTTATTCTATAAAAGGTTTAATTACCTGAATTTAAATTATTGCAAAACCAGTTCATTCTTTCCATTTATAAAGATGCTCAAAGAAGGGTTTACTGTTAATAGTCGTAGTGACTCAGACAGTGAAGATCAAGGCGATCTTTATACTGCTTATCAAGAGCTATATAAAGAAAGTTTTAGACTGACCAAAGCAAATAAGAAATTGACTAATAGAGTTGAATTTCTTAACTCTAAAAATTTTGCTTGTAAACTAGACAATAATAAATTATCTGTGCTAGTTGGTCAGCTTAGGGAAGAGAAAAAATCTTTTCAAGAAAGAAACAAGTTCTTGGAATGCGAGTTCCAAACTTGTATGAATGCTAAAATGTCTTTAAAAAATGAGCATGAAAAATATGAAACTATTTTTAGACAGCATGAAGAAGAGAAGGCAAGCCTCCAAGACAAAGTTCAATTTCTTGAAACTGATTATTAGGAATGTCTGAAGAAGAGGAAGTCACTTGAACTTGAACTAGTTCAACTGAAAAAGGACTTGTCTTATATTTCTCAAAGCATTGAGAAATTAAATGAGATTCTAAGTGTGGGACAAAGATGTGGAGATAGGACTTGGATATGTTGATAATGCTGATACCCAATCGTCTTCAAGAACTAAATTTGTAAAAGCCAAAGTTCCTTCCATACCACAGGTTGATCAACCTAGACCCATACCAGTTATATGTACAATTTTGTAATTACTGTAAGAGTAGAGGTCACCTGAGCAAGAATTGTTTTCAAAAGAGGAGAGATACCATGGTTCCTCCCAAGAAAAAATCTTATGGGAACCTAGGAGATCTACTCTATAAAATGAAAGTCTTGCATCAAAAGTCGGATGCCTTGAGTAGAGAGATCGCTAACTTAATGAAACTCAAGAGCACCCAGACTCAAATGGCTCAGAATAAGAGGACAAATAAAAAGAGAAATGTCGATCCTCCTTCACCGCATAAACAAATGACAAATAAAAAGAACCCACCTACAAGGTATAAGACCATATGGGTGAGAAATGAATGACCGATAAATCTAGATTCTATTTGGAATGAATTCTTTATAAAGTCTAGTGGGTCTTGTCCCATTGATTGAGTAAATGTGGTTCTTTACATTCTTCTCTATTTTATGATTATATATCCTTTTTGAGTTGGGTGTTTAGTTTTGTTTTAGGATTTTATTTTATTCATAGTTTTCTATTTGTTTTAGATCTTTGATTATTTGCATTATTTTGAGTTCATATATTCAAAAACAAAAATAGAAAATTTGAAAATCAAAAATTATTTTGTGTCTTGTTTAGGATTTTTTTTGAGTTGCGCATTGCATAATTATTTTTAATATGATAGGCATTGACTCTAGAAAATTCTAGAACTAGGACTTGGCACAAGGTAAATTGAGACTAGATCATTGTAGAAAATTCTAGAATATTTAGAAAATTAGTCTATTTTACTAATTCTCAGTTAGTAGATGTTCATAAGTTTTAACTTGTTATTCACATGCACACTGATTGACACTAGTTGGGACTAGATTTGATTGAGGTAATAAATCTAGTACTCTATGGGAATCAAGAATAAACTTCTACTTTCCATGACTTCAAATTAGTTGTGTTCCTACTTTCAGTTGATTTCGAAATTGCAATATAATCGACTGTTGGCCTCCCTGTGTGATAGTTCTCCATGGAAAGAGCTACCTCAAGTAGATGTGGTAAAATCTGTATGGCCCCGATCTATATAAAAATTTGATTACTTAATGCTGCAGAGGATACCATACTGACCGAGTGTGAAAGCTACCAAACCGACCAAGTGTCAAAAGATGAGAACTTGAAAATTAAAATTCTGATAAAACAAGTGAGTAAAAAATAGTCATGTTTGCTACAAAAGTAATACGAAATCACATTGGCAAATACACTTAAAAATAGAGAGTTAAGTTAGAACCTATTAACTCTAATGAGGATTTCATGATTGGATACAGGATACCTCCAGATTTTGAGTAAAGTATTTAGATTTTTACTAACATCTGTCTTGTACCCTAAGAAGTGGTAAGTCAGATCACAGTACACCCAAGTGAAAAAAATTGAAAATTCAACTAAAGTGTACTAGTTGACTGACTGGCTCTGATAAATGACATAGATTGTCTGCATTTGAACTATTCAAGATTAAACTGCGTAGTTAAGTCTAAAATCCTAGTTTTGATATTTGTTAGTGTCAATCATATTGAAACTCATTATGCATTGCATTTAACTTGATTTTTCATGCATATTAGCATTCTTCAGATTTGATTTTTTATTCGACTTAATCTGAATTGATCTGATTTGAGTTATGTGAGTTGTAAATCTTTTCAGAGATGATTTAAAATTTTAAAATTCATTTGAAAAAGATTTATGATTGGTTAAATGGTTTCACCGAAATTTAAACCATTGTTGTATTTAAACTATGCGTCATTCCTATCTTTTAGCCTTTATATTTGTGATCATGTTGTACATATGCACTTGTTCCTCATGATGATATTCATTGCATGTTTATTATTTGCTTATATTTCTGTACCTTTGTCAATCTGTGACAAAAAGGGGGAGAGAAAATCATAGTGGTAAAAATAAGTTAATGCATGAGATAGGGGAAAGAAATTTAGGAGAAAATTTTTTTATTATTATTTTTCTAATTTCTCTACTTGTGATGTGCATAATTAACTCACTGCATTTTATATGATTTATTGATTGCTAATGATATTACATGGTATGTATTGTTGGTAGAATGTGCACGGAACAAATCAAAAGTCATTACACTATATCTGTTCGATTATCTCCAAGAGAGTGTGAGATAGTGAGTGAATCATGTTAGAGAGTAGGATTGTATTTTCTATTTTTTACCTTCTCTATGATTAAATATTTTTTTTGTTACGAAATTGTCAAAAGGGGAGATTGTAAGGAATATTTTCATATTCAATTAAGCAAAGATTCTGTTTAACATAAAAATATCCTTGTAACCATTCCTACGAGTACTAGCGTAGTGTGAAGATGTCGTGGTACGCATACTTCGCCAACTACGTGAAGACTGAAAGACAGAGAAAGTAATAATCAGACGGTTCACGATAGGAGTCATCTGAGTAATTGTCGATTTGTCAGTTAACAATCGTGTACGCTCGATTAGGAAGGTAAGTGACTTAGTGGCCATAGGAGTTGATTAAAATGAACAAAATATAATGGTCAAACTTAGTCATTGGACAGACCCGAGTCAAAGTCAATTTTATTGACTAATGGGATAGTCCAATCGATTGGACATGTATCCCCAATCGATTAGACATAGCCCAATCAATTGGAGACTCCGAGGCATAAACTTATTTGAGCACAATCGCTTGGAGACTCTGTGAAATCGATTGGAGCCTTCGGGACAAATCTTTCTGAGTATAATCGATTGGAGACTCTGTGTAATCGATTTGAGCCTTCGGGATAGAAAGTTATTTATGTCAAATCGATTGGAGAACCCTGTGCAATCGATTGGTGCCTTCGGAACAGAAAACTTATTGAGCCAAATCGATTGGACATGGCCCAATCGATTGGACCAAGTGTACAATCGATCGGACCTTGAACAGAATTGGTCTTTCTCAGATCCAAAATTCTAGGTTCCATCATCCCACATTCACATGACTCAGGGTCTTGAAATTCTATAAATAGAACCTTTTTATGCCTTCTCTAAATACACATAGAGACACAAAGTAACTCAATCTTCAAGAAAGAGAAGCAAATGCTTTATTTATTAAGAGTGTCCATTCGAAGAGCAAGAAGCTTATTTTTCATTCATATCTTGTGAGCTTGTTCTCTTCTTGATCAAAGCCAAGAGCTTGATCATTTAGTTAGCCTAGGTTTTTCACTTCTATATTCAACCTAGTAAGCCTGAGTGTACCAGTGTGACTCAACACCTTTTGATCAACTTGGGGTTCAGGGTGTACTGAATCCTTCACCTTCTATAAAGGTGGGAGTGTTGAGAATTAAGATCAGAGGAGCCGATCGACGGTAGGTTTGGGGTGTACCAAACTGAACAACCGGATAAAGCTTCTTGGCTGAAAGGGCGCGCGTTGATTCGTGGCGTTGATTCAGAGGACGTGGACGTATCGACAGTGGGCCTTGGCTAAGGTTGAAAGCTGTATTTGCAACGGTGCTACGTAGGTAACCTTTGTTTCGTTTAACTTTTCAGTTAGTGATACTTTCCGTTTGGACGTGGTCCCGTGGTTTTTCCTTGGCTAAGGTTTCCACGTAAAAATCTCGTCTTATACGATTATTTGTTTGTATTCCACAATATATCTTGATTAGATTAAATGACAAAAAGATAATATACCACTGAGGTATATTTGATTTGAGTCGGTTGTGATAATTCTTTGTCAAACAACCAAGGCATGCGATTTTATCTCCTTACTATCGATCAGTAAAACTGTGTAGGTATTATTAATTTTAAATATCTAATCAATCCCCACTTCTAGGTATATTGAGTTAAAGAGAACGGACTGGTGGAATTTCAGAAATCACTGATCAAGTTTAGTTTTATTTTGTAGGTCCACCTATATGCCCAGATTCGGTGGACTTGCAAACCAAAAATCAGCCCAGATTCGTGATTTACAACCTTTGGTTTCACCCAAATAACTCTCAATAATGTTCAAATTCCAATGGTTAAAATCAACCCATGAAAATAAATTCAATCCAACGTTTAGAAATCACTGATCAAGTTTAGTTTTGTTTTGTAGGTCCACCTATATGCCCAGATTCGATGGACTTGCAAACCAAAAATCAGCCCGGATTCGTGATTTACAAGCTTTAGTTTCACCCAAATAACTCTCAATAATGTTCAAATTCCTACGCTTAAAATCAACCCATGAAAATAAATTCAATCCAACGTTTAGAAATCACTGATCAAGTTTAATTTTGTTTTGTAGGTCCACCTATATGCCCAGATTCGGTGGACTTGCAAACCAAAAATCAGCCCAGATTCGTGATTTACAACCTTTAGTTTCACCCAAATAACTCTCAATAATGTTCAAATTCCTACAGTTAAAATCAACCCATGAAAATAAATTCAATCCAACGTTTAGAAATCACTGATCAAGTTCAGTTTTGTTTCGTAGGTCCACCTATATGCCCAGATTCGGTGGAGTTGCAAACCAAAAATCAGCCCAGATTCATGATTTACAACCTTTGGTTTCACCCAAATAACTCTCAATAATGTGCAAATTCCTACGGTTAAAATCAACCCATGAAAATAAATGCAATCCAACGTTTAGAAATCACTGATCAAGTTTAGTTTTGTTTTGTAGGTTCACCTATATGCCCAGATTCGGTGGACTTGCAAACGAAAAATTAGCCCAAATTCGTGATTTACAACCTTTGGTTTCACCCAAATAACTCTCAATAATGTTCAAATTCCTACGATTAAAATCAACCCATGAAAATAAATTCAATCTAACGTTTAGAAATCACTGATCAAGTTTAGTTTTGTTTTGTAGGTCCACCTATATGCCCAGATTCGGTGGACTTGCAAACCAAAAATCAGCCCAGATTCGTGATTTACAACCTTTGGTTTCATGCCCAGATTCGGTGGACTTGCAAACCAAAAATCAGCCTAGATTCGTGATTTACAACCTTTGGTTTCACCCAAATAACTCTCAATAATGTTCAAATTCCAACGGTTAAAATCAACCCATGAAAATAAATTCAATCCAACGTTTAGAAATCACTAATCAAGTTTAGTTTTGTTTTGTAGGTCCACCTATATGCCCAGATTCGGTGGACTTGTAAACCAAAAATAAGCCCAGATTCGTGATTTACAACCTTTGGTTTCACCCAAATAACTCTCAATAATGTTCAAATTCCTACGGTTAAAATCAACCCGTGAAAATAAATTCAATCCAACATTTAGAAATCACTGATCAAGTTTAGTTTTTTTTTATAGGTCCACCTATATGCCCAGATTCAGTGGACTTGCAAACCAAAAATCAGCCCAGATTCGTGATGTACAACCTTTGGTTTCACCCAAATAACTCTCAGTAATGTTGAAATTCCTACTGTTAAAATCAACCCATGAAAATAAATTCAATCCAACGTTTAGAAATCACTGATCAAGTTTAGTTTTGTTTTGTAAGTCCACCTACAAAACCCCATTTTCGTTCCCTCCAACAACCCCATGTCTAGCTTTTCAAAGAACACCCACCCCCATCACAAACCCTAATTATTTTAGGGTTTCTGCTTTAAACGGACAAGCTGTCTACCTTCTCCGAGAATAAGAGGGATTAGTGTTTGTTCCTTCCGAAGAATGAGAGAGGGATTAGGGCATGAGAGAGGAAAACGAGACATAGAGAGAGAAAGAGAGAGAAAACATACCAGAAAACTCTAGCCGGATCAAATCGTTGATGGAGAACGGCCGAAAGAGAATCAGCTACCGTCCTCGCCCACAAGAGAGAATGGGATTGAGAGAGAGAGGGAGAGATTTGAGAGAAATGAGGGAAATGAGAGAAAGGGAGACAGAAATGGGAGAGCAAGAGTTTGCGTGAATGGTAAGTCTTATTCGCGCCAAACGGAAGAGTGCTTTATTGGTTCATTTGGCATTAAGACCAAAACACCCTCAAAATCAATTCTGTTCAAAACAAAAAAAATACGGGCATTTTGGGCATTTGGGCGCACGACCTTTATTCTTTATTTGCGAAATGATATCCTCTGCGGTTTAAAGCCGCCGATAAAATCTTTTATCGGCGGCTTTAAACCGCCGGACATATTAATTTGCAAAAAATTAAAAAAAAACCTTTTTGGCGGCGGTAGTTTGTATTCTCCGGCGGATTTAAACCGCCCAAAAAAATCGACAGTTTATAGCCACCGGAAAAAAGAAACCCATTTGCCAGGGAAAGCAATTTTTATGGTAGTGTGTGGGGGTTATTTTTAAGGGGGTGTTTGCTTTCAATACATCTTTTGTCCAAGTGTAAAACATCTCTTTCAAAGAACTGAAATGCACAAAAAAAAACAATTTTTTTGTCCATTTTGGAGTTCAGGGGCTCGTTTCTTCTTTAAACCCCAATAATTATATGTATAGTTTTCTAACATTGCTTGGGGGTGGTGGTGGTGGTGAACAACAACAATGGTAAGGAAGGAAAAGTGTTGTTGGGGGAGAACGAGAGAGATGAGAGCCACTTGCCTACTTTTGCAGTTGTATGCAGCTAGTTTTTAGTTGCAAAAATTAGACAATTTTTAACAAAAAATGGTGGGTTAGATGCAAATATTTGCTGAATGTTGTGCAACAAAAGCACATGCAAATGCTGATACTACGAAGTAGGGCCAAAACTGATTTTTTAAACAAGGTTTTGTATGAGAAAATGTAATGGAATTATTGATTTACAGGATTCATATAGCACCATCGATAAAGCATATTAAACGTCTACTGCCAAGGGGTGACATATCTTTCATGGTGCACAAGGAAATCCTAATAAGAGAACATAATTCGGAACGATCTTGATTTTGGTCGAAAGTTTCTATTTCGTAAGAGCAATCTAACGTGAGTGAATCGCCTTATTATTGCATTTTTTGTTGAGTGTGCATGGTAATACATGATGATAATTGTTTAATCCTGCTTGTTGATTCTAGAATTTGTCCATTATTGTCTAGTTCTGAGAAAATGTTCGTAGAATATTCTATATTTACCATCACATCCTAAATTTTGGGATCCATGACCCGACCCATGAATCATGGTCTGGCCATGACTTAGGTTCTCTGGCATGAATCATGGTCTAGCCATGACTTAGGTTCTCTGGCATGAATCATGGTCTGGCCCAAGAATTAGGTTCTTTGGGATGTGATGGTAGGTTAACTAGACTAATTATGCGATAATATATTCATTTACTTAGTGCATTGCATATGATAAGTTAAGTTAATAGTTAGAATATCAACTTCTATACAAATCAATACAATAGTATTCCAAAATTTATAACTTTTTATCCATAAATCGAAATGAAACATGATTTATTATTTTGGTAAATAGACTGAAAGAGCCATGCTATAAAAATACAAAGTGAAAATTACAAATCTTCATTGGTGAGGATCGATATTCTTCTCAAAAACTCATTCCGACATTTCTAGCATAGTAAAAAATGGATTAAAAGTTATAATATTTTGAATAATCTATTTTTACCACATTAAATTTAACTCCACATTTGATAGGGTAAAGGAGTCCACACACTCCTCGATCTGATCTGTGGCTCGACTTCTCGAGCTGTAGACTTCTCCTCGGGGTATCGGTATGGTACCTACCAAAGAAACTCCGACGCCCTTCTTGCTCGATGAAGCTCTGCCTATTAAAGAATAAAAATTCTTTCTGGTGCTGGCCCTGGAGTACTGATATTGAGTCGACTCGACCTTCCGTGGTCTGAGAAAGTGATGATTTTTGTACTATGATCTCTATAATGAGAAAATCATCTTTACCAAAACATCAGCCCTTAACTCATATGCACGTGGGCCCATCAAATGACAGTTTATTAGTCAAAAATCATTTATTATTTTATGATCCTAAACAAATAAAGAGAGAGAGAGGTCATCAGACGATGTTGAGATGGATTGGTGGAAAGACTAGAAAATACAAAATCATAAATGAAATCATTTTGTGAAATTATAATAATCTAAATAGATGATAAAATAAGAGTATTAGAGTATAGTAAGGTGCACGAGATGCACTGTATCTTTACCAAGATTGATGAGTATCAATTAGGATTAGAGAATATAGTGTGTGAGATACACCATATCACTACTGCTGTATCTCATCACAAAATTAAGATAATATCTTAGGATTTGATTTTATATTCTTAGGATTTATTTCTTGTTTTGAATCATTGTAATGCTCTATATAAGAGCTTGAAGTAGATCTATGTAAACACTCAAGTTAATCAATAAACCCTAAATCTCTTCATTGTATCAGAGCAGGTCATCCAACGACTTGTGTTCTTGTGATTTTCTCATTTGGCTCACCATTTTTTCGACAGGCGGCATCATCGTTGCCCGTTGGGCTTGACCACATATGCATCACTACCAATCCATCCTTAATCTCCAACTACCATCACCTTTTGCAGCCTACATTTATCAATTGCTTTTCTGATATCCAACCATCAATCATAGATCATAAAACCGCCAACCCATAAAAAAAAAAAAATCTCCAATGATGATTTTAACCATATTCTCCGTCTTCAAAAGCTTATGTGAAGAGATCATGACTGACCTAATCTAGTGGTCCACCGACTCCGACACTCCAAAAATGAGCAGGATGCAACAGTGATGGACTTCATAGGCAGGCGATGACCATCATCAAGCACAAGAACGTATGTTTCGGAAATTCATCATGCTAAGAAGTTTAATGGCGTATATATTTTTTAACCAATCACATGTTTCTTTTTCAAAGAGACATGCGATTGCGGGAGGATATTAGAGTATAGTAAGGTGCACGAGATGCACCGTTTTTTTCCAAGATTGATGAGTATCAATTAAGATTAGAGAATAGTGTGTGAGATACACCATATCACTATTGTTGTATCTCATCACAAAATTAAGATAATATCTTAGGATTTGATTTTATATTCTTAGGATTTATTTCATGTTTTGAATCATTGTAATGCTCTATATAAGAGTTTGAAGTAGATCTATGTAAACACTTAAGTTATTCAATAAACTCTAAATCTCTTCAAAGAGAGTTGATTAAGACAGTGTGTTCATGTACAACAAAGACCAATGATAGAACAAATGAGAATGAGCATGCAAGTTGGAAGTTCTAAAAGTGGCTAAGGGAAGGTCAAAAGGTGTTTTGACCTGAGTTTGATAACCATGTGGGGCCAACTCTTTGTGCCCCACTTTTTCACATTTTACCCTAAAAATAGAACTAGAGCTGGCTTTCTAAAATGAAGTTCCAAATTGATCCGGTTCTTCCATCTCTGAATTGGACTAGGACTGAACTAGGCATCACTTTTTCACTTTTTGGGGTGTTGGCAACCACCGTTGGATGGCCGAGCACGCGAACACCGAGATGGGTTAGAAAAGGGGGTCCTCAAGTCTGAGCCTTAAATATTTAGTATTAATATATATTGAAGCGAAAAAAAAAAAAAGGTTATTCTTAATTCTTAATAAAAGAATTTAGTCCAAAATGAAACAAAATGCTACAATTTACCCGAAAAGGCTCTTTTCTCCTACCATGTTGTACTGATCAACCACCACGGAAACCACCCCATCGACCGCCTTGTGGCTCTCCACAACCACCACATTGTTCGATACATTGGTCACAGCATGAGCCCGGAACCTTAATTTCCCACGAACGAAAAATGCATATTGTAGGTGATTTATTCGGTTAGGAAAGACCAAAACCCTCGAGAAATCAGCAGTCCACTTAGTCCCGTTTCCGCCAACCGTCAATTTCCCAATCGTTGACTTCAGCGTCATGCCGCGCGCGTTGTTCCGATCAATTACTACTTGATCGATGTTTGTAAACTTCCCCTCCAATTTCACAATTGGGACCATATTATTTGGATTCCCGGAAAACATGTTATCGACGATATTCACCCCCGATATCTGTCCCTTAACCGATCTCAACACGACATTAGCGTCCCCTAAGAAAAATGCATTACTGACATGGACTTGAACCGGATCTTCCATTACAATAGAAGTGTAGTCCATATAACAATTATCAATCCTAGTCTGCGAAAGACCGGGTAATTTAACCAGTATTCCGATACCACCGAAAAACGTGGCCTTGTTGTAACAATGTACCCCAGTGAGTATGTTAGCTTGACCCCGAAGGATAACTCCGATGGCGGCTGAGAAGATGGCGACGTCGGTGACTGCATTATCGTTGCTAGCAAGATCAATAGCCGTGCCGGAAAAATGTTTCTCTTCTTTGTCCCCACCAATTGTTAAATGCTGTCCAAGGAAGGAGCTTGAGATGAAGGTCTCATGACCCCTGTGAACTGCAATCCCTTGGGTGGTGAAGTGGATGAAGAAGCAATTGTCGATGCGGATACGGGCAGAATCGATGATGTACATTCCGCCTCCTCGATAACTTGAATCGAGGAGGAGATCCCGGAAGGTGATGTCTTCGTAGTAGATTCCGACGCTGTTCTCTGGTGCTTTCATATTGGCAAAATCATCAGGATGGATGGAGTTTATGTTTTCGATTTTCTCTGAAAATGGTGACCATACTTCAATGAGATGCCGATTCCCGGGAAAAGTCGATGATGCTCGTAAACTTCCTCCTTGAATCTGAATTAACATAATTATACAGCTTAGTCAAGGAGTGTGAATTTTAGCTGCCCAAAGAGTGTTATGTGCGAAAAATCAGTCTGTAATTTAGATTAGGCCCGATGGGCCGGGCCTGGTGTACAGTTCCAGGCTGGATTGGGCGAGGCCAAATTCCAGGGCCTAGGCCCTGTAGTGGCAGGCCTTGGGTCGGTCTTATTCGGACCGGGCCTAGCCCAGGTCAGGTCCGGTCGATTTTTACAAATGGAAAAAATGTAAAAAAGCAAGACCATTTTCAGACCGGGCTGGGTCTGGCTTAAATGGGACAGGCCCTGGCCCGAACCAAGGACGTAACGGACTGGGCCATGGGCCAAAATTACAGGCTGACTTCAAAGTGTTAAGTTCCCCTACTCAAATTGTCACATGGAATATGATCACATTAAGTGTTTGCCCCACCTCTTGGTAAGCCTATACACACAAAAATCAGCTTGATTTGTCATTTCTGGCCGTTGGATTTGAGGATTTTTATGTGGGGTTTTCTAGTTGTTTCATTTAAGCATGTTTGGGGCATGCAAATCACAAATCACGATGTTTTTGGTATGTAGGTCCACCAAGAAATGGGCCCAACTTTTATGGGCATTAGGCCCAAAAGAGTGTGCCATATGATATTTTGGGAGGGGGACTTCAAACTTTGAAGGACTCAAGGGCCTAGTTAGCAATTTCTCATTTAATACCCATATTTGATATATTAATAACATATATTTGTACAGTAATATTATTCAAAGATTCAATAAATATTGCGTATTTTACTAATAACCGTATTATATCACGTATTAAATGTGAATAATACACTAATTATTCCCGAATTATTGGGAATTGTTTTAAATTTAAATCTGAAAAAATACAAAAAAATACATTATTTTTATTATATAATACTTTTTTATTTTATTTTAATCTTTGCCGAATTTTTAAACCTGTTTTTGAATGGTAAATCCAAATTAAACTCAAACTTTTCCCGCATCGTATTTTTTGCATATGCCGATTGAATTGCTAACTAGGTTCAAGGGGCATCATGGATAAGAGCAGGAAGTAACATGAAGATCTTTTGAAGTCAGGGATGGATTCTCTGCTCAAACAGACAGGAGAAAAAGTCTCTATTTTCGGGTTTTCTTAGATGTGGCAGCCTCATTATTGATTTCTAACCATTGGATTGGAGGACTTTTTCATCGTGGGCTTCATGAACAGGCCTATGGGTATGGATGGATTCCTAGTGCACGATAAAAAAGTGCTTGCAAAAAAACCTATTAGAGTATATCCAAGTATTAGAGAATATATTGTAATAAATTGCGTGAGATGCACCATATCATTATTAGTGTATCTCATTACATATTCTCGAGGTTGTTAAGATTAGGATGAAATCAAATTAGAATAATATCTACTATGATTTAGGATCTTAGGCTGAACTGAATTGACACGGCATAGCCACTTTTCGGAGTCTGATGACGGTAGGGTTTCGGAATGTTGTTTGAGATGGCTCCACAGCTCCCTTTAGAAAAATGGTCCACATAAAAAATTTACTCAAGGCAAGTGGATGGGGTGTCAAAAACAAGTGGACCCTTTCGAACAGTCAACTCAGCTGCCACATGTAAGAAAACCGACAATGGAGACCTCTCATCTGCCTGAGTAGATGCTATTTTCCCTTTGAATCTAAATGTGACATACTCTGTAGCCAATGTTACCCCACTTAAAACTTTTGCTGTAGCCTTTGCAACTGTGAATGTGAGGTAGCAATATTCAAGACCATGGTTTAAAAAATGGCCGTTGTAACGAAAATAATTGCCATTATAATGGTAACACCAATACACTGTTTTCCATTATTTTCCGTCATTTTCAGCTATTTCAAGTTATTTTCCATTATAATGGCCATTAAAACAGTAATGCCCTGAACCCGTTATGCCTTATAACGGCCCCTTTTAAACCTTGTTCAAGACCACATAAGTGGATCACATCATTTTTTAGATTATTTTCTTTTTAAAACATGTGGGTCCTATTAAACAACCATCTACCCAAAAAGATCGACCTGTTGGGGAAAGGTGAAACAACCATGTATATACCAACGGGTCATTGGGCCAACACAACACATGCGTGGGAAGAAACCATCCGCTATTATGCCCCCTCAGTAGGAATACACTTTGTTGCATGCTTGAACCTGTGACCTTCCTGACCTAAAAGCTTTGATACCATGTTAAACAACCATTTACCTCAAAAGATCGATCTTTTAGAGAAAGGTGAAACAACCATGTATACCAACAGGTTGTCAGGCCAATACAACACGTGCATGGGAACACATCATCGGCTAACACGCCTCCTCGGTGAGAATATAGTCCCAAATGAGAGAGAGAGAGAGTCACTAACCACAACATTGCCTCCACCTGAAGCTGGGAACCGTATAGGCTTGCTAATATTATAACTCCCACCTTGTAAATCAACAACCACACCACCAAAATCAGTGACTCCAGGCAACAACTCCAACCCACTTTGAACTTTGAATGCATCGTTTAGAGCATTCAAAATGGCATCACTACTATCTCCTTTCCCAGTTGGGTCAGCACCATACCCAATTGGATAGAACACCCTCCCATTCTAACAACAAAACCACTAATTAATTCATCAAAAAAAAAAAACCAAACACAAATCCAAAAACCAAACAACACTCTAGCTAGCTCACCTTCTTTGCACCACAGTCCGATTGAGCGATACAAGTTGCCGATCCGGTCTGTCGAGCGGCCGATGTCTCTTGAAACTTTTCATGGTATTCCGCTAAGGTCCGTCGCGTTGGGATCGAACAAGACGCCTCTTGAATAAGCAACACAAGAAGGAGATACAGTACCGTAAAGGGTCTCATTATTTTATTTTTGTTTCTAAGGATCTAGAGCATTAAGAATATTTTTGTTAGATTTAACAAATATGTGGGAGGGGACAGACAGATCGATCGTCATTTCTTAGATTTTGACGGAGTTGGTTTCTCTAACTGTCTTGCCTATTTCGAAACTGAGATATGGACTTGGTCCCGTTGTTGAGGATTGAGATCACCAATAGATCTTGAAATCAATGATTGAGATCACAAATAGATTTTAACATTATGAGAGACACAGATTTTTTTCCTTTTCCTTAAGGTATATCGAGCCAGCTGGGCAGTTGAGCTAGGGTCCTTTATCCATAGCCCCCTACCCAGGTGAGAGAAGGCCCCAGCCCACTAACCACATGGATGTTTGGCCCACCCCTTGTTGGATATACAAACCAAAAAATCAACCTGATTGGTTATCTCTAGCCATAGCTGTTAGTGCTTTTTAGGATTGATTCAAGCCATTGGATTCAAGAATGTTTTTTTGATAATAAATCCAATGGCTATAAATCATCAATCAAGCTGATTTTTAGTGTGTTTATCCACCAATAGGTAGGCTGAACATCCACGCAGTCATTAGGCAAAAAAAAATGATCTATGTAGGGCCGCGAGAGTCCTCTGAATGGATTGCAATGGGACTATGGGAGTCCTTTGCATTTAAATTTGTCTTCCATAGTTTTTTATTATCATGAATAGTTGTTAAATAATATTTTCTACTGTCTAGAGAGTTAAAAAAGGCCATATGGAGTTTTTTCGCCTTAAGCCTCAACTAGCATCTAGACTGCGTAAGGTATGATATATGATTCCGATAATCAGCTTGGCATCAGGTAGCACCATATTTGTTACTCACCGCTGATTTCTGGGCCCCAGTGATCCATAGATGTTTAGCGACCCCTTGGTAGACATTCATACCAAAAATCAGCTTGTTTGATGATTTTTAGCCGTTGGTTTTAGTACTACAAAAAATATTGAATACAGGCTAAAATCACACCTTAAAAGTACTAATCTAATAGCCAGAAATACCAATCATGGTGATTTTTGGTGTGTATATCCACCTAGAGGTGGGCTAAACCAAGGTTTAAAAGGGGCCATTATAGCGGTATAACGGACTGGGGGGTGTTACAGTTTTCTGTTATAACGGATTGTAACGCACAGGGGCAAAAATGGAAAGATTACGGAAAAAAACAGATCTAAAATTTGAAATTCAAATTTTCAATAAAATTTATAACTGAAAATGCTGAAAATAATTATTTTTTTAGCGTTAAAATGGTACATAATGTAACGGGGGAGGTCTGAATCCGTTATAACTGCCGTTTTTCAAACTATGTATGCATTCAGTGGGCCCAGAGGGTAGTGGTGGGTAACAAAACGGTGCTAGCTTATGAATTTGGGCGTAAGCTACAGCTTGTTACATTGCTAGAAAAACTAATTCGTAAGCTACAGCTTGTTACATTAGAAAAACCTTTACAATAGACAAAAAAGATGTTTAAAATTTCTTTCAGGCAGACTTTATGGGATGTCTCCAAATGAGACAGGTTACCAAGAACTTAAAGTGGTTATGGAAATAGTCTATATCTAGAGCTAGACCTAGGGCTGTCAAAGGGCCGGGTCAGGGTAGGGCCTAGCCCTGCCCTAGCCCTACCCTCGCTTATAAGGGTGAGGCCCTAGCCCTCAGAGGGCCTGAACTGGCTAGGCCCATTTTTTACACAAAAATGGTATGTCACGAGTGTCTGTGGAGGCTTTAGTAACAAAAAATGGGTCACTACAGCAAGTGACAAAAAATGGACCATCGCGCCTCTTGTTCTTTAGAGAAATTTTAGTCGCATCCCATGAATTGCGAAGACACCCTGACCTGTTGAAATCACCCAAGTGGCACACTCTTAGAGGACTGTGACTGTAAGGATGATTGGCCAATCCATAGGTGGATCTCCAAACCAAAAATCAGCCTGATTAGTGATTTCTATTTAATATTTTACATTGCAAAGCATGTGGACGAGGTTTGTATAGGTCACCTGTCATTGGACATTTAAATAGTTAAACACATAATGGATTCTGAAAGGTAGAATAAGAGTCACATGTAGGCCAAGTCTACAAGTTTTTTAAGTACACTTGGCACAAGACCAGTAAAATCGTCAAACCACTTAATAACGGAGATAAAAAAAACAACTTCCGACCTGCCGGATTCGAACCAGCGACCTAAGGATTAATCTGACGGGATTACACCAACTACAGTCCTCCGCTCTACCAACTGAGCTAAGGTTGGATGGTTATTTAAACATGTTCGCAATTTACTGTAAATGATCATCATAACAATCTGATCTGCTGATTTATTTTTTGGATCGCTCAACAGTTGTCTGTGTTTTGGGGTGCATAAGCGTATGGAAGCCACCGAATGGCATGCTACGATTGTCGCATGTACACCATGTGGAA
The DNA here is from genome assembly GCA_035048495.1 of Euptelea pleiosperma. Classification (NCBI taxonomy): domain Eukaryota; kingdom Viridiplantae; phylum Streptophyta; class Magnoliopsida; order Ranunculales; family Eupteleaceae; genus Euptelea; species Euptelea pleiosperma. The sequence continues at coordinate 32,383,451 of CM068541.1, forward strand.
CCTTTTTTTTCCTAGGTTTTTATTTTTTTAATTTTTCAGATGAGCCACCATGTTGAATCTTAAAATTCTAAGGCTATTGATAGGATCCCTACCATATGATCAATTCGCGTCGAGGAGTAAAACTTCTATCACATCGGATTGCAAATCACACAATCACAAGCCAATGAGTTCTCGGCACGTACACCTCAAAGCTAAAGCATATGGGTATGTTGCAAAAAGCACTTGGGTACGTTCCGAGAACTTATTGGCTTGCGATTGTGTGATTTGCAATCCATTGTGATAGAAGTTTTACTCCACGTCGAGGGGAATGGAAGAAACGGTGACTAAAAGATTGTGTACTAAAGAATATTTAAGCGTTCATTAAAGACGTCTAATTTTATTTATTTATTTTAGTTTTATTATTGTAATAAATTGAATCTTGACTTTATTGGTCTATTTTAAATCTAAATTGATTGATTTAATACTTTTGTTTTATCATTTATATTTCAATAAAATATATATTCTGACCCATATAATGGTTTAGCCATAAATTAAATTATGTTATTTTTCAACAAAACTCAAAAGGGCTAGTAAAAATTTTTTATAGTAAAAATTTAATAAAATAATTTTTTATTAAGATTGTACTTTTGAAGAATTTTACGTCTATCCGCTTAAATTATGAAAAGTTACTTAAAAAAGCCTATCAACCAAAAGTTTTAACCAAATGTCTTTACAAAAGATATTTATTTTGATATATTATGAATTATGGTTATTTTTATAAATTATTTCAGATTATTTTATTTTTTTATTTTTATTATACCTTGAATCTTGGGTAAACGGATCATTTTTCAGGCATTCGGGTCAGATTTGGGTGTTTGAATCCGCGGCGTGACAAGCACACTTTAGTGAGGCCCAACTAGAGGTCTACACTTTTCCTGTAAGCTCTAGAAAAAGCCTATACACTTTAATACTTGAGGTCTGATAGAGCCCAAGCCTGTGAGACAAATAGATGCCTACACACATCTTGGCCCAATAAGACTTTTTATCCGGATTAAAATCCGACGAGTTTCGATCTAGCTTAAACTGAAGATTTCTTTGGGACAAGATCCCATATGACTATCATTGATCACCACTCTGGCTGACAAACATCTTCATTTATTGGCGAACACGGACTTCATTAAGTCTTGACCAAGGCGATTCAATCAGCAAGGTGACTCAAAATAGTGATAGCATTCTCCAACGGCACTCAACTTTGAAGGCACGGATTTCGTCAAACTCACGACCATCGTTGATCTCCGATCCCCGTGAGTTTGAGGGAGAATATTAGAGAATAAATTGTAATAAAATGTGTGAGATGCACTATATCATCTTTGGTGTATTTCATCGCATATTCTCTAGCTAGATTATAAAGATTTAGATGAATCAATTAGATTATATTTGATTCTAAGATATTAAGATTTCCTTCTTGATTAGACTCGTGTAATACTCTATATAAGAGCTTTGAGTATGTCAATGTAATTACTAAAGTTTATCAATTATCTCATTCATTATCACTTGCCACAATCCCTAGTCCAGTTCAGGATGAAAGAACCAGTTCAATATTACAACTACTTTCAAAAAACCAACCCAGTCTTGTTTAAAGGGCACAATCTGAAAAAGCGGGCGCCACATGGTTATCAAACACAGGTCAGGACCAGGACTGACCACAGCTAACTCCAACTTTTGGGTTTCCAAACAGACCTTAGGAGTCCAAGAACCCTGATATAAATTATTGCTATTCAATTCAACTGACTCTTAGATTTCAAAGAGGCAGTCACCAACTTTACCATCTCATGACCAACCACACCAACCAAAAGCAGGATTAGTTATACTCGACAACACCTCCTACATGACTTTGTTACTATGTCATGCTGATCCTGCCTTACATTATATACGTACGCTAACACGTCCCTCGTTGAACTTCAAATTCAAACTCAGTCTCAGAAATATGGTCAATGATCCGGTGCATTAGTTGAAACGATATCTCCACATGACGTTTTTTCTAAGCCACTTGATCTTGTTCAGACGGATGTCGAGTATATTGGGTAGCCAATTTTCTCATACTTGACACAAAAATGCAGACTTTTGATGGGGATTTCTTCATATTTCCTGTAGATGAAGTTGGACATTGTGGAACCATAAATTTAAAGTATAGGACTAATTTATCAAATAGACGGTCAGCGATCTTAATTCAGCATGAGATTCATCGCAGCCGTCCGATCTTTAGATAGATTTCTGGGGTTTGGGTCACATTTCAGACAAAATGGAGACCTTAGAAGGCTGATTTGATTAATTTTCCATGTAGACGGCCTTCTAGTCCTCTAAACATTTAAAGCCCTAATTCCAAATGACACAATAGTCCAGTCTTTGAATTATTATTTGAGTTCTTGGCAAAGATTTGAAAAGCTTTTGAAGTGAGGACCCCATGTTTTGCTCAAATGGGTAGGTCCCACTTTCATCAAGAAAGTTGAGATCCATGGATTGATTATCACTGAAGCATGCTTGATTGATCTTGTACTCATGTAATATGTTGTACCCGTTACATCAAATCTTCCTTTGAACATCAATTTACTGAAATTTGTTAAAAAAATAACAAATTAATTAAAGAAAATTATAGCTTAGATGCTATAAGCTGTATCAATCCTCCAGTCTTTTTACACTTCTCCTGCTAATTCCTCACAGATCATGATTCAGGTCAGCTAGTAGTAATCATGCCTTGATCCACAGTAACATATAGGCTAGCATGCACAGGCAAATTTGACTCGACGACAACCCGGTTCCCCGATACATTCCGCAAGGCGTGGTTAGGGAACATGTCGGTCGTGCTTAACGTGTATTGTACGTGCTTGATGAGGTTAGGAAATAGCAGAATCCGATTGAAATCCACAGTCCATGAAGTCCCATTCCCTTGTGTCAATCCCCTAGCAACAGTTGCTCTAAGTGTCATGGCTTGTACATTATTCCGATCAATAACTACTTGATCGATGTTTTGGAAAGGTCCGTTCGATTGGTCTAGTTGGATTATGTCAGTCCCCTTACCGTTCCCGGAGAACATGTTATCGACAATGTTGACACCATTCATGACACCCTTTATAGACTTTAGAAGAATAAAAGCGTCCCCGAGGAAGAACGAGCTAGAGATATGAAGTTGCACCGGATCCTCTGCAACGATACCCGTGTAGTCCATGTAACAGTTCACAATACGGGTCTGCGTCAAACCGGGTAGCCGTAAATAAATTCCAGTCCCACCCCAACCAGTGGCTTTGTTATAGCAGTGTACCCCAGAGAGTGTGTTAGCCTGACCAGACACCATGACTCCAATCGCGCTGGAGAAGATGACGACATCCGTGACGGCATTATCGTTGCCCATTAGGTTTATCGCAGTGCCGGAGAAGTTCTTCTCGTTGCGATCGCCGCCCGCCGTGATGTGTTGACCAAGGAAGGAGTTTCGGATGTAGGTCTCATGACCACCTTTGACCAAGACCCCATTTGTTGTGAAATGAGAAATGTAACAGTTGTCTATGGTAGTCCTGAGTGAACTAATGACTGAAATGCCCCCACCTCTGTAATTAGAGTCTAACATGAGGTCTTTGAGGGTGATATCTTCATAAGTATAGGGTAATGAAGCAAGTTCTTCTTCCATGGAACTGTGTTTTTCCTCTTCATTGCTACTAGCCGAAGACGCCGATAGCTCTATCAGATACCGGTTGGTTGGAAAATCATCGGACGCTCGTAACGATCCTCCATGAATCTGTTTCAGAAAAAAAAAATCACAAAATTACTATATAATGAGAAAGAAAAGGGAGAATTCAGTAATTCACAAGTTGACTTTGAGTCAGGAATTTGTTTCTGACTCGGTGGACTGAGTCGAGTCAACTCGAAACTCAGTCCAGTACTCAGTCATGTTTGGAAAGATCATGTACACAATCTAGTACTAGATTTAGTTTATTTTTGGTTTTTATGAAGACCAAGATACCCCTTGACTTAATTTGATTCCTAAATCAAATGGGGTCATTCCTGCCACGTGGCTCCTTTAATGAGGCAACATCTGGCATGTTAGAACTAATACAGTTGAAAATTGAAACATGAATGAAGGATTTCCATGGAAAATAACATTTAAAAACATGAAGTAAACAAATACAAGAGAAGATCAAAATATTCCTACCAGAAGGTTTCCCCCACCAGTGGCCGGCAGTTGCAAGGGACGACTTATCAAATAAGAACCTCCTTCAAGGTGAACCTCTGCACCACCAAGATCAATGATCCCCTGCATCAGAACTGCACTGTTTGGAGCTTGAAAAACATCTGAAATCACTCTAAGGAGTGCATCTGTGCTGTCTGTTTCCCCAGTTGGATCTGCGCCGTAGGCCGTCACGTGATAAACTCGCGAACTTGACGACAACTGCATCATCATCAATGACATTAACCCATTCCAATATTATCAAATGAATTTCAAAAACACATAAATCATCAATCACCATCAAGAGTACCAAAAATAACCATTCAAAAAGAAGATTTCAGGTCATTTGTTGATAACTCAGACAAAAAAAAGAATATAAACCGATCGTCATCGTCACTAACAATTTGAAGAAAAACGAAGAACAAGAAGATTTGAATTCAAGAACATGACCCATCACCATATCATATCTAATAATCCAATTTACTAGATAATCAAATTAAAGCACACAGGATTACCAATTCATTTCTAGAAAATGCAAAAAAAAAAAGAAAAAAAAATGAACCCACCATTACTTCATCAAGATCATCACTAACATTCTCAAGATTACAAAAAAAAAAAATACCAAAATTTGAATTTAAAGAACAGAAACAGTCCATATATCCCCAATAACATAATCAAGATTCAAGATTATCGTAATTATCTATGTTAATAAACCAGCAATAGCAAGATTATGAAAGATTAGCAGAAAAAAAGATGGAGAAGAAACTAGTTTATGAGAATCACCGGAGGCCCAAAACTGGGTGAAGGAGCCCCATAACTGGGAGAAGCAGCAATATTAGAGGTTGGAGGAAGTGAAACAACCAAATCCCGACGGAAAAAAGAAGTCTTAAGCGCTTGCATGTCATTGATCTTATCATAATAAGAAGAACTACCAGAAGATCGACCCACCTTCGAATTCTCCCCATAAACATGAATTACAATAAAACTAGCAAAACCCATCAACAAGAACAACACCATAACTTTTCTTGCCATTGTCACTTTCATTTGTTAGATCTCTGCTTCACAAACATGTTCCAGACTTATATATATAGAGTAGTAAAATAAGAAAAAAAAAAAAAAAAGGGAGAGGAGAACTGTGAACATGGAAAGAGAAGGGGCTAACTAAGATTTCCTAAGAAATGTTCTTGTATGTTTTATATATTGGATCATACAAAGAACACCATATATCTATATACATATCCTCCTAACTTCTTTGAATTCTTCTTCTCTGACAGAAAAGTAAGCATTTACCCACTTCTTACATTAAGGATTCCCACAAGTTTGACATATTGTAAAGGGTACTTTTAAATTTAAGAATATACTTTTTTTTTAGGAAATACACGGCGTATACGTCATCGTCATTGATCGATCGAGCTCGTATAAACGTGTGCCGTATGGGATGTTAGGCTGCAATGAGTGTGATTCAGCCTGATGCATCATATATTTCTCTATTTTTATGAATTTTCTGATAGTTCAGGTTCATAGTGAGAAAAATAAAAATATAAGGGCCGGCAACCACTACAGGACTCGTATATTGCTTACTCATTTCTCAATACAGATTTACAGAAACACCCTTTATTCTCAAAATTGCCATATAATGTAACTAACTCCATGCATTCATGGATCCGAGAAAATTTTTGAAGCGGTAGTGATCGCGCCCTACATATATATACCCATGCACCCATGGTTACTTTTTAAAAAACTTTTTTTTTTTTAAGACAAAGCCTAAACCCAGTGGCATGCAATCATTGGGCGCATGATCGCCGCTTCAAAAATTTTCTCTATATATCCATGACACGAAAATTCGAGCCGTGGGTACCTCTTCGACGGTCCGATAATCCCTAAGGCGGCTATTGCAAAAATTCTGTTTGTATCGCTTTTAAGAGGACGTCTTGTCTTTTCACTCATCCATATAAATATTAGAGTCCGAGCTACGCCCATTTCTTACAACCTATGTTCTAAAACTCGGAACTCAGACTCGGCTCGGAAGTCCATTGGGCCGAGTCACCTCGATGACTCGGGAGTTGACTCGGTGAGTCAATAAATTGATTATTATTTATTTAAATATATAAAAAATAAAATTTATTAAGAAAAACTTTGAAAATAGCAAACAAATACAAAAAAACATTTAGAAAATCAGAAAAAAAAAAATTTAGTTTTGATTGGACTCGGCCTTTAAACGGTGACTCGGCTGAAATGTGAGTCAACTCGGACAATTGTCCGAGTCAACTCGCCAGACCATGCAAATCCGAGTTTGTATGCCGAGTCGACTCGACATACGATCGAGTCGAGTCGACTCGGCCGAGTCCCAAGTCGACTCGGCGAGTTTTAAAACATAGCTTACAACCAGTTCTTACACCCAGTGGTGGGCCACCCCACATGGAGATCATGTTGGACAATCGAACCATACAGTGAGTGTTACATACTATGGTTATACCGTCTTCACAAAAAATCAGAACATTTTGACATTCCTAACCTCATAAAAATTTGACTTTTTTAAAAAAATCATACCATCCAATTAAACCATTATTTTGGGTCAATTGTTTACATAGTAATGTTGAAACGAAACCAGTTTTTGGTGATGATGATCATCATGGCAAGGACAGCGCAATGTATGGTTGGATTGGCCAACATGATGTGGGACCCACCACCAGGTGTAAAAACTGGATGTAAGAAATGGGTGTAGCTCTAGACAGACTCTAAATAATAATAATAATAATGGTATAATTGTAAATACATTGAAGAGTGAGGGCAATATTGTAATATTTTATTGGTGCCTGCTTCATGAGGTATGCTTTGTGTGAAAATTGGGGCCACTGTGGAATATCTTGTGTTGTTAATAATCAAAGGTGGTTGAGTAATTGATGAGAGGTAGTGATGAAAAGGGAAGGAATTTATGCCTTGGTTGATGTTTTTGGTTGCTTCAATTGCTGCTTCATGTTGAAGGAAAGAAAAGAAGCCTTCTTTGCTTGTGCTTTACACCAACTACTCCCCCCCTTCATTTCAAGAGTGTACAGAAAAAGAACTATTTGTTTAAGGAAATGTAGGGTGAGATCATTTTAGGGCATGTTTTGAAATCTCTTGCTTTTAGGCCCTAACCCAGTCCAGGCCTGTAAGAACCAGTTCAATGTTGTGACCACTTTAAAAAAAAAAAAATCATTTCTAGTCTTGTTTTAAAGGCAAAATCTGAAGATATTGGCCCAAAAATTGGCTTCTTTATAGGCTAATTCTCAAGGGCAAAAATGAAAAATAACGGAGAAAATGGTGCTGAATTTCAAATTTTCAATTTTGAAATTTGAATTCAAAATTTCAAAAAATGAAAATAACGGAGAAAAATGAAAAATGGTCGTTATTTTCTAGGCGTTTTAATGGTACAAAACATAATGTGGGAGGTTCGAATCCATCATAACGGTAGTTATTTTCGTTATACCGGTCATTTTTTAAACCATGCATCTAACAATGGAATGACCCATGGACCATCACTGTTTTCCTTTTCTTTCTCTTATTTTTTCATTTTTCTTTATTTCGCATTATTTGGAGCACTAAGATCCAAATGTTCGAAATCACTAATCAAGCTGATATTTGGTATATAGGTCCTCGTAGGGATGGGACAAACATCCATATGGTTAGTGGTCTCCAAGAGTGCGCCATGTGTTTTATACTATGATCACTCATTGGTGTGCTGGACAACCTGAACCAAGCCTGTGTGAAGGGGCGTACCCCAACCCATGTTTTGGCTTTAAAATAGAGAGGCAAGGTTTTGTCTTTAAAGTAGAGGCATTTAATTGAAGCCCGTGTAGATGTCAACACCGGTTTTAATTGGCTTTATATATATAAACCTAAATTATACTCAAGCTTTTCCCATGTTGTAATTTTGCCTCAAGTCTTTCTTTCTTATTTTTTTTGCCGCAAGTTAGTTCATCGATTTTGATTTTAGAACCATGTTAACTAGTGCATAGCAAGGTTTAAAAGAGGCCGTTATAACGGTATAACGGACTGGGAGCAATACCTTTAAAACCGATAAAACGAATTGTAATGGATGGGCAAAAATGGAAAAAAAAATGAAAAAAATAATAGAATTTAATTGAAATAATGGGAAAAATGAAAAAATGGAGCTGAAATTCAAATTTTGAATTTTTAAAATGAAAAAGGGAAAAAACGGGAAAAATAACAACAGTAATGGCCGTCTTTTCACAATTTTTTCAAAAAATAATGGGAGTTAAAACCATTAAAACGGCGTTATTTTAAACCATGGTGCAGATTGACATATTTAATAAAATGTCTAATCCATGCATGCAGGATAACAACTTTTGATATTATTTTATAGATCTCCAGAAATAACAACTTTTGATTATTTTATAGATCTCCACACATTCTTTTTTGACCAGGCCAACATATATGTTTTCCTGGTTGAGCTAACATACCTAGAGCATAGGTGTTAGACCAACCAAAAGTTCATGGAAAAAAGCGAAAAAAACAAGGATACAAGGAGTCTCACAGAGTAAAACTGTGCTGTCATCAAGGCTGATGACGGCGCGTAGTATGAGCCACGTGGCACACTCTTATTGCAACCAACAATAATTTCGATAAAAATGCCCATTGAGATTCCCACCAAGATATTGGCTCTCTTTCCTACTAAAAAATGAATCTTACATTTTAAGTTTACCTTAAATAATAACTTGATGAATATGGTTTTTTTTTATATGCCCAGAATAATATTAAGAGAAAGGAGATCGAGAAGATCTCAAAGAGTAGAAGAGGAAAAGAAAGAAAATCAAAACAACATCTGATCAAAACGAAACACCATATCACTGAAGAAAAAGCCTCTCCTCTCATGTGAAATGCTGTCATAACGAAATAAGAGCCTTGATGTTCAAAATGACTTCGGAGAGAGAACTCTCCCTTACCCTCAAAGGTTCTCTTATTCCTCTCTAGCCAGATACCTCAAATGATTGCTAAGGGCGCCATCTTCCATAACAACTTACCTCTGGCAGACACAGGGATCTGAAGTCAACTCACCACCACTTCCCATACGGATACCGGAAAGACCCAAATGATACTCATGCGAGATAAGAAGAGCAACCTCACCTTTCTGGCAAAATCGCAATGTACAAAAAGATGGTTAGTACTCTCCCCCCTAGCCTTACACATAACAAAAGTCCACAAATATGGTTACACATAACAAAAGTCCACCAATATGATCATATTGTAGAATTAATCAAGGATCGTGTATACTAGTAATGGCGATCACAAAGAAGGGAAAAACAATCACAAAAAGAACAGAGTTTGGGTGGGCGTGCAAGTGAAAATATATAAAATAAGCCTAAAACAATGATGATGGTGGTTGATGGCACAATGATGGGGATGAATAAGGCAAGGGTTCAAGCCTAAAACAATGATGATGGTGGTTGATGGCACAATGATGGGGATGAATAAGGCAAGGGTTCAAGCCTAAAACAATGATGATGGTGGTTGATGGCACAATTACGCGACTGAGAATCATAACCCACCAATCCGGGAGTGGAATTCAATGTTAAAGCAAAGAATCTCTTCATTGGTAGGTTTTCACCTTAAAACAAGAAGTTTATTGAACCCAATCAATGGAGTTCTCTAAATCAATTGAGTAGAACCGCCGCTTACAATATGAGCCACATGGCATATTCTTAGTGATTTCTGGCCGTATGGATGTTTGGCTCAACCCTAGATGAACGTATAGACCAAAATTAGCTTGATTAGTGATTTCTAAGCACTTGATTGGAATCGTTTTCATGGGTCGTTTTTAACCGTGGAATTTGAGCATTATTGTGCATTATTTGGGGTACAACGATCCAATAGTTTGAAACCATTAATCAGACTAATTTTTTAATCGTAGGTCTAGCCAGGGACTGCCTAAACATTCATACGGTCAGCATCCTCTAAAAGGGGGCGCTAAGCTAAAACTGAGGGGGCACTAAGCTCAAATAAAAAGTTAATTCAGAAATTTTTAGATTTTCAAAGTTGAGAGGGACACGTGCCCCTCCTGGCCCCTTCCTAGCTCCGCCGCTGCTTACATTTATACTACTATAAACCCAAAACCCGATGTTGGGGCACGCCATACACATATGCTTCATAAGACTCTCACCTACGCACCATTTAGCAAAATCAAAAGTTCGATGATCGAGGTCTATCATCAACGTTGATGATAGACGATAGTGTGAGCCACGTGGCACGCTCTTATAGACTACATACTGACTGTATGGATGTTTGTCCTGTCCCTGGGTAGACCTACATACCAATAATCAGCCTGATTAGTGATTTATAACCTTCGGATCTGAGTACCCCAACTAATTCTCGAAAGAAGCTAAAAATAAAACATGAAAAGACTAATCCAATGGATAGAAATCACTAATAAGGCTGAGCTTTGGTCTCTAGGCCCATCTAGGGTTGAGTCATACATCGATGTCAACGATCTATAAGAGCGCGCTATGTGGATCATAATATGCCCATATCAACATGTTGTCTAAAAAACTACCCATGTGATAATTCATTAAATGCACATCTACACTCACCTACACACCTTTTAACGAAAGCAAAACTTTGACGAGGGAGGTCCATCATCAACGTTGATGACAGACGACATTGTGAGTCATGTGACATACTCATAGAGACTACTGACGGTATGGATGTTTGGTACGTCCCTAAGTAGAACTATATACCAAAACTCAGCTTGATTAGTGATTTATAACCTTTTGATCTAACTATTCCAAATAATGCTCAAAATCCACGGTTAAAAATAAACAATTGAAAAGACTCTAATCCAACAGATAGAAATCACTTATGCATGCCTTGAGAACTTACTATAGATTCGTTCTCTAGGAGCGATTGAATGTATTACCTTTCCTTTTTGTTTTTTGTTTCTTTTTTGTGAATCATGTTAATGCATGCTTGATTTCCTAACCCCTGTTTCTTTTCCTTTTTCTTGTTAATCTATCATCTCACTTAGCCAAAAAAAAAAAAAAAGCTAGAGACATGAACTTGCACCGGGTCATCCGCAACAATATATTATAAGAAAATTGAGTTTTAGCGACAGACTTTTTGCGGCGGCAAAAAAAAACTGCCGCTATAGAGGGGTTTTAGTGGCTGCCAGTCTCTAGCCGCCACTATATGTTTGGTGCAAAAATTTTAGATGCAAAATTATCATTTTATATACCGATGCGATTTACAGGCGGCCAGGCATTGGCCGTCGCTATGTGGTCTTTTAGCGGCGGTTATTTAGTTGACCGTCGCTAATAATGGAACCTATAGTGGCTGCTTACTAAACAACCGCCGCTAAAAGACCATATAGCGACGGCCAACTCCTGGCCGCCGCTAAACTGAGTATATAATATATACATAAAAAAAAATCATTTCTTCTCGCACGAAAACCTCCTCTTCGCACGAAAACTCCATTTCTTCTCCGCTCAAAACCCCATAAGTATATACTTGTGTAGTCCAAGTAACAGTTTACAATACGAAGTCTGTGCCCAACCAACATCAACAGATGCACTTAAATAAATCCAATCCCATTCAAATTGGTCACCTTGTTATCAGGGCCGACGTCTCGATACAAGTTGAGGCCTAAGGTAAAAATTCTATATAAGGCCTTTCTTATATTTAATATAATAATATATATGGTATTGATTAAAAACTCTAACTCTATATATAATAGAAAATCTATATTTAACAACTATTCTTGATAATCAAAAACTATACGGAAAAAATTTAAATGCAGAGGACTCCCATTGCAGTCCATGCAAAGGACTCGCGTGGTCTTACATAGGTCATTTTTTGGGCCCACTGACTGCGTGGATGTTCAGGCCACCTATTGGTGGATATACGCACTAAAAATTAGCTTGATTGATGATTTCTAGCCATTGGATTTACTACCCAAAAAACATGCTAGAATCAATCTTGAAATGTTCTAAAATCTATTGCTGGGAGATAACCAGTCAGGTTGATTATTTGTTTGTATAACTAACAAGGGGTGGGCCAAATATCCATGTGGTTAGTGGCTCAAAAAATAGTGCTACGCAGGGGAACTGATCAACTTGGGGCCTTCTCTCACCAAGGGGCCTAATGCGACCGCCTTAGTAGCCTTAAGGTAGAGACGACCCTGCTTGTTATAGCAGTGTAGCCTAGTGAGATTGTTAGCCTGACCAGACACCATTACTCCGATTGCAGCCGAGAAGATGACAACATCTGTAATGGCATATATCGTTGCTCATAAGGTTTACCGCAATGCAAGAGAAGTTCTTCTCATTAGGATCGCAACCGGCAGTGATGTCTTGACCAAGGAAGGAGTTTTGAATGTAGGTCTCATGGCCACCTTGGACCAAGACCCCATCTGTTGCGAAATGAGATAATGACTGAGATACCTCCAGTTCTGTGGTTGGAGAGTCTAACATGAGGTCTCTAAGGGTTATATATTCATAGGTAAAGGGTAATGAAGAATGTTTTTCTTCCATGGACCTGTGTTCGTCCTCTGGTCCATTCATACTAGCTGAAGATGCTGATAGCTCTATTAGATACCGGTCAGTTGGAAAATCATCGGACACTCGTAATTATCCTCCATTAATCTGTTTCAGAAGAAATAAAACCTAAATTTAGGTCTCTAACATTGTTGTACAAAGAGATGGAAAAGGGTATAAAGACTTGAAACTTGATTCTGCACCACGTACGTGACATTTTGAAACTTCAATGAAAGTTTTCCATGGAAAAGTTGACCCCCTGAGCACATTTTTTTTTGGAGAGGGAAAGCTGGGGATGGGCGTGCGGCACCCCTACCAGAAATTAGAAAAAAAAAAAAAAAAAGGATTTTCAATTGTGCATATTTACACCCCCTGGCGTCTTCCACAACAAATTTTGAAAGATCGCTAGGAAACAAGTCAGGGTCAATAGTAATATCAATAGCAAGAGAGCAAAAATATGCCAAAAAATCAGCAGCGCGGTTAGTTTCTCTTACGACAAAATGAAAAGTTGCCCGATCAAAGGAAGGCACTAAAGCATAGATACGATGAAGGTAAAAAAGAGCTTGCCAAGGCCAAACAGCTTTGCGATTGAGGCAATCAATCGCCACCTTCGAGTCCGACACAATTTTAAGATTTCGCAATCCTCTTGAATGCACCCATTGCAATCCTTAGAAGATAGCAGTAAGTTCATGAACCAGGATATTTAAGGGGCTACTTCCACCAGCCCCTCCCACCAAAGGTGCTCCTCTCCATTCTCTGATTATCCATAACCGGCCCGGTTATTAAACAAAGCCCGATCAGTGTTGATACACCAAACGCCTTCCTCTGGTGGCCCCCTGAGCACATTGATCGATGTTGAGCCCACCCATTGGTGTATATACACACTAAAAATCAAATTTAATGATAATTTCTAGACAATGGATTAAGTACCCAAAAATACATGCTTGAATTCAATGACTAGAATCAATATCCTAATTGACAAATCTAATCTAATATCGTAATTCATGACATATAGTAGATAATTATCCTAATTTAATTTATCCTATTTGACAACTGGCCGGGAGAATGTGTGATGGGAAGCATCAATAATGATATGGTGCATCTCATACAACTTATTACAATGCTTTTTCTTAATATGCCCCTTCGAAGTCATGGGGATCGATCAACGATTGCCATGAGTTTGTTAAAACCTTTAATCACCAAAGAGAATTTTTTTCTGAACAAAATGTCGTTGGAAAGTTGAATGTGAGCCAAATATATCGCTTGTCGATAATCCAAAAGAAAAAGTGTCATTAGGCCTCCTTTGGGCCAGCAGAAGAAGTAAAAAAGAAGGATTGATGTAAGCCTCTTGGAGTCTGAGATTAAATGATGTGGGCATCATTGTGACTCACGGGCTTAGGTTCTATGAATCCTTAAACAGAAGAAAGTGGGCCTCTTTTGAACCTCATGGGCTTGGGCTTTGAAAAATCCTTGAACATTTCTTTTTAGGCATTTTGAGCTCAGCCAAGTTTGGACTCTAGCTAAGAATTGGGCCTATCTTGGGCCAAGGAAGAGGTTGTTGGCAACTTGCCTCATGGGTTTGGGCCAAGTATGAAAACCCCCAAATAAAACACCTTTTTTAGAAGAGATCGATGAGGGCGGATGGATGATGAGCAACAACGATGTTGTTTCCGGCGAGCAGCGACTTGATGAAGAAGATGATCGCAAAGATGGTGCTCGCGGACGATGGCAACAAAGGCACGTTTTTGTAGATGAAGGGTAGATATGCGGAACATGCAATTGCGTCATTGAAGGAAAACAGATGCATCAGTTGTCAAGTTGTTTTGGTTCATGTGATGATTCTGATTATATGAACGAATCGATGGTTTGAGATTTGACGATGAATGGTAATCTTTCAGACAAGGGTTGCGACAATGGAAAGGATGAACCAATGATTGATAATGGTGATCACAGAGAAGTGATGATGGCAGCTGAGTGAGGCAAGGAGTATACTAATCGCCATTGTTGAACGATGATGATGATGATAATCTAGTAACAGTGTTTTGAGACAGCAACATAGATGTTTAAGAAGTGAAAGCTAATGAAATTGATAAGAGAATGGAAGAGAATAAGACTAAAAATATATAATGACGGGTTCCTTTCGAATGGGGGGCGTCAGTACCGCCTACCGGAGGGACTATCTAAGTAGGAGTGGTGAACACCAACACAGGACGTCGTTAGATGACCCGCTCTGATGCCATGATAAGACTGGATGGATTACACTGACCAGTCAAGAGTTTATATAAAGAGAACAAGATCCAATATAGAAACTAATCTTGACAACCGGGAGAATGTGTGACCAGATACATCAATGATGATATGGTGCATCTCACACAACTTATTACAATACTTTTTCTTAATAAATCTTTAAAGAGTGCTAAAATCTATGGCTAGAGATAATCAATCATGCTGATTTTTGGTATGTATGGGAAATGTTCGAGTTTAATTCGGGCTTCTCATTATAAAATATGTTAAAAAATTTGGGAAAATAACTTTAAATAGGAAATAAAACAAATAAAATAAAATAATTGATGAAAACTGTTTGTCTTATAAAATGAATTTTAATACTCAAAACTTAATAATCCAAAAATAATTTGGAAAAGTTCGTGAATTATTCGATCATGTTTAAAAAATGCACGGAAATTTTCAAACCTTAATATAGAACGTTGTTGGATTTGTTTTTTAAATAATTCGCAAATAATTTGAGAATTTACTATATGGTATAAACATTTATGGTTGGTGGGCCGAAAACATGTGCTATGCAGGGCCACGAGAGTCCGATCTCTACGTTAACAAATCCCATAAAATTACCGGAAGGTTCCCCCACCAGTGGCTATCAACGAGTAAAACTTCAATGACAGGGCCCTGTCATCTAAGGAGATGACAGGGCAGCAGCTCACAGCACGTGGATTTTGTACTGGCGGACCCCTGGCCTCACAACCACGGACACAGGTGAGTGTTTTGGCAAAAAGCACTGGAGTACTCACCTGGGTACGTGTGTGGTGAGGCAGAGGTGGTCAGCCCGTACAAATTCCACATGCCGAGATCTGCTGCCCTGTCATCTCCTTCGATGACAGGGCCCGGTTATCAAAGTTTTATCCCTCCATCAAGGTGAACCTCTGCACCCCGAAGATCTCGGATCGAGTAAAACTTCTGTCACAATCGGATTGCAAATCACATAAACACAGCCAATGAGTTCTCGGCACGTACACCTAAATAGAAAAAGCAAGGGTACGTTGCAAAGTACTTGTGTACGTTGCGAGAACTCATTGGCTTGTGATTGTGTGATTTACAATTTCGTGTGATAGAAGTTTTACTCCTAGGATCCCCTCCATCAGTTCTCCACTTTAAAAACGTGCTCTGATTTATTTTAAATTTCAAGAAAATTTAAAACACGTTTTCCACGTGTATCTGATCATAGTGGAAGACGTCATTGAGCACTTTTGCTAAACACGTCATTGAGCACTTTTGCTAAACACGTGGTCGAGCGAAAGTGGACTCACTTACACACCAAAAATCAGTTTGATTGGTGATTTCTAGCTAGCAATTAGATTTGAACATTAAGCAAATGCTCAATCCACTGGCTAGAAATCACCTCCATTAAAATGCTAAAACCCAACGGTCAGAAATTATCAATTAACTTGATTTTTGGGTGTATAGAGATTTTACTGTAAAATAACACCACTAATGGTAAAATAACATTTTTTTTTTCAAAATAATGGCCGTTATTTTTATTATAAGGCTGTTATCATGTTAAGCCTCTTTTTTTGGTTTTGGGATTTATTTGAAAATAATGTAATAGGTTTGGGGGAAATTATACTTGCACCCCCACAAATTCTTTAAGCACCCCATTTGGGTTCTTATTGGACCACAAATTCAACGCATTCAAGAACTTCAAGCTCTTGACGAAAACCATGCGTAGGCACATTGTAAGATTACTTGAAAGAAAAAAAAAAGTTGTGGGTGTCGATGGGTGTACACCCATTTGAACCCAGTATATAAGATCGAGTATAACAGTGATGGAACTATTGAGAGGCACAAGGTTAGATTAGTAACCAAAGCGTTTACACAAACCTATGGAGTTGTAGGGCTGCAACTTTGGCAGGCTTAACCTTAGTCTAGGAATGGGTTGTCTCTTGATCAGTACTCAGATTTGGTTGAGTTGAGGCTTCGGGCAACCCAACCCAACCTGAGCCTAATTAACGTACAAATAGTACGTACTATATATTATACATACAACAGTATTTCTTTATCTAAGAAATTAGGTCATTAGGATTTAGGCTATAGCTAGCTTATGATCTCATCTCACCCCCTTCTCTACCTTCTAGGGTAAGGTTTTCCAAACCACGCCGTTGTCCTTCTCGCTGCCCATCCACTGTCGACGTTAGACTGTCCGACTATTGACCATACAATAGTTCTTATATGGTTGTTCTCTTTGAAAAGTAGAAACTCATCATTTATATTCATTCTCCGTACATTTATGTCAGTCGTATCAAGCTTGCTCTTACTATGTAACCAGGACACTTCAAAGTGGATGTTGTACCCTTGTCAAACACTTCATTACAAAAGCAAAGTGCACTTATGTACGTGGCAAAAAGCACTCGTGTACATACCGAGAACTCTGTGGTAGTCAGTGGCATCACAGACAACCCGCTGTCATAAAAGTTTTGCTCGAGTAACAATGTAACAAACGAAACCCTACTGTAGGCAATGGAGTGTAGATCAATCAAATATTCTACACCAATACTTGATGCAAGTGTCTTAATCACCATTGTCATTGTTGATCGATGGTGATCGCAGAAGGGGCACCACTTAGATGCATGGAAGTGGCCATTTAGACTTTTGTGCTTGAAAGGATAACTCTTCCTAAAAGATAGTTGGAAACATGGTTCAAAATATGCTCGTTATAACGAAAATAACGGTTGTTATAATGCCCCAACGTAACCCTCTTGTTATATCAGTCATAATGGTAACATATAGAGGCCGTTATGCGGTTATAATGGACGATTTAAAACCTTGGTTGGAGGGTCTTAATTATTATTATTTTTTATAGAACTAGTTGCCATAGAAAATGAGAACATTTTAATTATCGCAATGCGTGCATCTTGGTGCCTCTTTTGATTTTCATACGTCGTACTAGCTTGCCTTAAAATCGACTCTTCTTCTCCAAATCTTGCTCCAAATCGATTTGTGTTCTCCAAATCAGTAGTTCAATTGGATGGAGGTATGTTTTGAATTGAACCCGTTTTTTATGTTTTGTGTTTTTACATGGAATCATCATTCAATTGAGTTATGTTGTTGCAAATAAGTAAATTTTTTCTTTTTTTTAAACAAGATCATTCAAAGACATTTAATTGGGATTAAATGAGTTGTTCATGCAGGTTAAATGGGTTGAAATAGGTTTATCTCATTCAAATGAGTTCAAATAGGTTTAGGATTTGTTTAAATAAATTGTTCATGTATGTTATTTAAATGAGTTCATTCAAATGATTGGTTGAAATAGATGTAGAGTTTATTCAAATGTATTGTTCTCATTCAAATAGGTTTAGTTTTTATTCAAATATATTGACTACATTCAAATGTAGGTTTCCAATGAAATTTTTATTGAATTGAGTTGTTCAAATAGGTTTTTTGTATGGATTCAAAAAAGCAAGGTTTCTAATTTGATTTTAAATTTATGATCTTAGGAATCATCAAGTAATGATATTGAAGCTACAAACCTCCTTTTGTAAGTCCAATGTGCATAAGAAACACAAAAAAAAGAATATTTATTATTTGAAATGTTTGAATTTTCTTTGTTTTGTTAATTGCTCTAATGTGGAGAATTTTTTGAAATCTTTGTTAATCTGCGTATCAATATCAACTTTAAACTTCCAAATGATATTGATTCATCTCTGTAGTATTAGATATTATGGCTACCTTTACCATAGATGAGGTGTATTATTTATCATTTTGCATTAGTTTCATTATTGACTAAATAGGTTATTAATGTATTTCGAATTGATTTGCAGGTCTTTTATAATAGTAGTGAACTATTTCAATAGGTTAAAGATATTAATAAAGCAAATGTTGTAGTAGCAAGATCAGACAATCACTTGACTAATGACTTAATCTAATAGTTGTACTAGGATTGTGGATTCTGGTGGCACAGATCACATGACAAATGATTTAAACTGTTTGTTAGATTTAAACAGTAAAGCAAACTGTTTGTTAAAAATATTAAGCAAACTATTTCTATTGCCAACTGGACTTCGATTCCTATTTAAGGTCATGACATAGTCAAACCTTTAATTTCCTGATTATTCTAATTCAGATGCTTTTTATATTTCTTCATTTCTCCCAAAATTGTTATCTGTTGGGAAACTCATTAATATCCTAAATTGTGATATTATGTTTTCTCCCAAATACGTGTTATTGGATTACTCTTCTACTCAAAAGGGGTACAAGTGTTATGATCCCAAAGGTCACAAACTTTTTGTATCTTGAAATGTTCATTTTGTTGAGATTGAACCCTTATTTACTTCCTTGTCTACTGATGCATCTGGGGCTTGGTTCTAGGGGAATCGAGTGTTGTTTCGTTGATATGGCCCCGCTTCCTACTATTAGTCCTATCCCTAGCCAATGCACCGAACCAACTATGGTGCCTCCATCTGAACCAATGGTCATTGAAACTGATGAATTAAAATATCTCACTAGAAGCTTTCGTCGTGGCTCCACCTGAGGCTCCTGTCATTGCTCCACCTAAAGCCACTCTGCGTCAGACCAGCAGAATTTCTTATCCTCTCACACTAAGATGCAAGACTTTTATACCTATCATGCTGTAACTTTTCCCATACAAAATCACTTGACCTATAATAATTTCTCACCATCCCACATGGCCTTTCTAAGTTCTATCTCTGATGAGCCCAATAACCAGCATAAAGCTATTACTAGGGGTGTCAACGGGTCGGTTCCGATTCGTTTCCTAAGGTGACCAGAACCGAAACAAACGGTTCCGGTTCTTATCGGTTCGGGTACTTATCGGTTCCGGTTCTCAAAGTGATGGTACCCGAACCGGAACCGATTATGTAGTTTTTGTCGGTTCCGGTTCCGATTTCGGGTATAACGGGTCCAATCTTGGTAATATGAGAATTTTTACACTATATTTATATATTGGTTCCGGTTCTTATCGGTTCGGTTCCGGTTCTTATCGGTTTCGGTTCCATATTAGAGTACCGGAACCGTAACCATTAGTTTCCGGTTCAGTTCCGATTCCGGTTCTTTTTAATCGGTTCCCAAAAATGTGGTACCGGAACCGGTGTTTTCGGTTCCGGTTCCTGTTCGGTTCCAGTTAAATCGGGTAAAATTGACACTCCTAGCTATTACCAATGGTGTTTGGAGGAAGAACTTCTAACTCTTGACAAAAACCATACTTGGGACATTGTTAGATTACTTGAAAGAAAAAAAACGTTGTGGGTGTCGACCCATTTGAACCTAGTATATAAGATCAAGTATAATAGTGATCGATGGAACTATTGAGAGGCACAAGGTTAAATTAGTAACCAAAGCGTTTATACAAATCTATGGAGTTGTAGGGCTGCAATTTTGGCAGGCTCAACCCAAGCACAACGGGTTCAAACTTACTTTGGTGTAGGATTAATGAGTTGGTCTCTTCAGTACTCGGATTTGGTTGAGTTGAGGCTTCGGGCAACCCAACCCAATCCAACCTGAGCCTGATTAACGTACAAATAGTACGTACTATATATTATATATACAATAGTATTTCTTTATCTAAGACATTAGGTCATTAGATTGAGGCTATAGCTAGCTTATGATCTCATCTCTCATTTCACCTCCCTTCTCTACCTTCTAGGGTAAAGTTTCCCAAACCACGCCGTTGTCCTTCTTGCTGCCTATCCATTGTCGACGTTAAACTGTCTGACTATTGACCATTCAATAGTTCTTATATGGTTGTTCTCTTTGAAAAGTAGAAACCCATCATTTATAATCTTTCTCTATACATTTCTATCAGTCGTATCAAGCGTGCTCTTACTATGTAACCAGGACACTTCAAAGTGGATGTTGTAACCTTGTCAAACACTTCATTACAAAAGCAAATTGCACTTATGTATGTGGCAAAAAGCACTTGTGTACATGCTGCTGAGAACTCTGTGGTAGTCAGCGGCATCACTGACAGCCCACTGTCATAAAAGTTTTGCTCGATCGGGTAACAATGTATCGAACAAAACCCTAACGTAGGCAATGGAGTGTAGATCAATCAAATATTATACACCAATACTTGATGCAAGTGCCTTAATCACCATTGTCATTGTTGATCGATGGTGATCGTGGAAGGGGCCCACCACTTAGATGCTTGGAAGTGGCCCTTTAGACTTTTCTGCTTGCAAGGATAACTCTTCCTAAAAGATAGTTGGAAACATGGTTTAAAAAATGGTCGTTATAACGAAAATAATGGCCATCATAATGCCCCAACGTAACCCTCTTACATTTTTTTCCGCTCAAGACTGAAAAAATGGGTTATTATAACTGAAAATATGCCCATAATTTTGAAAAAAAAACATATTTTTTACCCTTACTGAGGTTTTTCTTTTTGAAAAATGATATTAAATTAATAATATTCTGGCCTTTCTTTTTTTACTCAGATGTGACTGATGTTACCTGTTATAACGGTCATAATGGTGACAAATAGAGGCCGTTATGCGGTTATAACGGACGATTTAAAACCTTGGTTGGAGGGTTTTAAGTTAGTGGGTAATCTGAGTTCAGACTTTTAATCTCTTATAGAACTAGTTGCCTTAGAAAATGAGAACATTTTTGTATCGAGTTGATGCCACTTTTAAAACATATTCTAGAAGGAAAAAAAAAAGAGCTGTTTAATCGCAATGCGTGCATCCTGGTGCCTCTTTTGATTGTCATATGTCGTACTGGCCAGAGTGCCACGTGTCCCATAGATGATCTAAAGGCGACCAAGTGATTTACGGGCCGTTTGAGAATGAGAAGCAAAAGCACTTCTACTTGTGAAGTTACTACTTGATTTTTTTACCTCCAAAAAAGTCATAGAAATTAGAAGCGTCCGGTGGCATTCTAATTGTTGAGAAGTAATTTCTCTTAGAAGTTAAAAGTTAAAAAATTAGCTTCAGTTTTAAGTTAGTTTTTAACTTTTCAAAAGTTAAAATATGAAACATATCCAAACTAACTTTTTGGCTTATAAAAGTTAATAAGTTACTTTTTTTTTGTGTTGCCAAACGCCCCCTTAATAATTTTTCACGTTCAATCTAATCAAGGATTGTGTGGGATGGTTCCTTAATTTTTACTTAATAATGACTTCCAAGCATGCGTGGGTTGTTTAATTAGGATTATTTTAAGTGGAGCACTTACCTTTCTACTTACTGTGACACCAAGAGGACAATCACATGAGTGAAAAAGAGTAGGACCTAGCTAGTAAAAAATTGACTCATGTAATTGATATGTCCCTCGATTTATTATTTTTCCTCAGTTCATCGTATAGCGACGCTAGACCATGTATGAAACTAGTGGGTGGCCCGTGCCCACGGCACTTCTCGACAAAGTGGTTGTCAAAATCGGGTGGAGTTAATCTCAGCCGTTGATATGAAGCATAGTGGATTTTAGCCACTCTGCATTGAAGCCAGATAAGATAAGAGGGGGCATAAGACAACCATTGTTAATTGTTATATAGATTAGTGAGTGGCCCGTGCCCACGGCACTTCTCGACAAAGCGTTTGTCAAAATCTAGTGGCTGGGAGTTAATCTCAGCCATTGATATGAAGCATAGTGGATCTCAACCACTCTTTATTGAAGCCATATAAGATAAGAGAGGGTATAAGACAACCACTGTTACTTGTTATATAGATGTTTGTTGTCCCCCGTGTTTGTGAAGCAAAATCTTGCCACATGACACTGGATGTTTGGCCACCACGAGATGAATGGATAACCCAAACATCAACCCGATGCGTGATTCGTAGTGTTATTTTCACCATGCATGGGTTTCTTGAACAGACCCATGGGTGAATGAAAAATGCTAAAATCCGACGGTTAGGAATGACTGATCTGGTTGACTTTTGACTTGTAGTTTTATTATACATTCATGGTGTCATTGGATCAAAAAGTGTGTCGTGGGGTAAGATTTGGTGGAGCATGAGAAACAAAGTCAACATAAGGTCTTTACCATCACTAAAAATTGGGAACTGAAGGACTAAACCAATTGCGTACTTCCAGCGGTGAATTACTTTTTTCGTTATTCTACGCCATTATCACATCAACCAATATGTCTATTCCTATGTGAGCTCCACGTCAGATGGAGTTAGAAGTTTCTGAAAGGGCTTGTTTTTCAAAACTCAGCCTTAAGAATCATCTCCATGTGGTCCCCATGAATGATTTTAAGGATGAAGGTTAGGCTAAACCCTTGATGAACCTACGTGCTAAAAATCAGCTTGACAAGGTGATTCCTAACCATTGGATTGGATCTTAGCTTTTCTTTTATTATTTTTATTATGGACTTCATAAACAGGCCCATAGGTGATAAACATTGGGTCCAAGCCCATGAGTTAAAAAAAAAAAAAAAACTGAAATCTAATGGCTAGGGATCACCGATCATGATGCTTTTTGGTATGCTGAGTCATGTCTTTTTACAGAGTCCCACATTCCGTTACCGTTCATCGTGATGATCAGAAAGGGAAGAAAATTTTGTACATAAGACAAAAGGCAAAGACCTTGAAGTCTATAGAGCAGAAAGATAAAGTTGACGTGTCCTTTTGAGTGGAGGAAGGGTCCATGGACCATGTTATGTGTGCCCTCGTCCCCTCCTTTTCTCCAAAGGAGATAAATATCAAACCATAGATAGTCCACGCGTTTTTAGTCAAATGTTTGACCAAATTCATGTGATTCATTCCACACGCATGCAATCACATGATCTTATCAGGCGTCAAGCCCACAAATGGCTGTCGTTTATTGTGGTGTGTAAGCCTGACCTGCCGCACTTTTGACTCTTATTTTAGGTCTATGATGTCATAGCCACGTAATTAAGCTTTGGAGTATAAGGTAGCTGACATCATTATTCCCAATCCAAGGGCTGATAATGATATGCTGTAGCTATGACAGCAATTTCTCTGTTTCTCGGTGGGTCCATCCCTTAGATCCGACTAACAATCCTGGTGGGTACGTGTCGGTATATTATTAGTACCCAAACCAAATCCAAAATCGACCAAACAGGTTCTGAAACTTTTGTGTGACCTTAGATTGGTGCCGAATTGAAAGTCGAATCATCCAACGGTGATTTAATGCCACGTGGAGGATAAAACTTCGATGACAAATTGACAGGACCCTATCATCAAATGAGATGAACAGGGCTGCAGTAGTCGGCACGTCGATTTTGTACGGGCTGACCACTTCGCTCGCCACACACATATGCTGAGGTGTTCAGCCCGTACAAAATCCAGGACTACTGCAGCCCTGTCATCAAAGTTTTACTCGCGTTTGTATGAAAAATTTTAGATTCTGAGGACTTTGGATGCAGATGGGTATCGCTTACATGGCTCATTTTTTTGGGGCCCACTAACCGTATGGATGTTTAGCCCACAAATGGCAGTCTCATTGACTTTCTCTAGACATAGATTACTTTTTTAAGATTGATTGTAGACGTTGGATTCAAGCATGTTTTTTTGCATTTGGTTTGGAACTTAATCCAACGGCTAGAAATTATCAACCAAGCTGATTTTTGGTATGCATATCCACCAAAGGGTGGGGTAAACATCCATGCGGTTGGTGGGCCCCAAAAAAATGAGCAATGTAGGCCACGTTACCCCTCAGCATCGACTACATCCAAAATCCTCTGCATCTAAAATTGTTCTGCGTTTACAGACTTAAAAGTATACAAACATTGTCAGCATGTTGGATGTCCATTGAAAAACTTGTTATTTCAATATTTTGAAAAAAATTATTTTATAGATTAAAAACACGTTTTTCAAGGAGCATTCAACGATGGATACAATGTCTGCAAACGCATGCAGACTAGATTTCTCCCTATTAGACCATCGGTGTGAACGATTTGATGTACTACAAGTAAGCCTGTGGAACGTTTGTGACCACTAATTTTGCAGAGAAAATATTTCTGCGACTTTTGAAGCCAAAAGGCCCACTGACCTTATAGATGTCTGGCCCACCTCTTTGTGGGCCTACCAAAAATAAGCTTGATCTAAGATTTATAACAGTTATTCTTTAGCATCAAAATTATTGTTTGAAATCCCACGGCCAACAATTACTCAATTAGAATGCTAAATTCAACAGCTATAAATCACCAATCAAAATGATTTTTTGATGTGTAGTTTCATAAAGAGGTGAACCAAACATCCATAAGGTCAGTGGGCCCTAAAGAGTACTCCACGTGGCATTTTGGGAGGTGAACAATTTTGCACTCTTGGTGGATTATTTTATGAAGGTCAACGATCAAGTCGTTCATGGTTAAGTGCTGAGCACCACTTCGTTTTTATTCACCAACAAAAAAAGAGTCATTAATTAGAATTAAATGAAACAACAGCTTTTTGAGGTTGACTTGCTAAAATAAGCCTGGCTAAAACCTCTGTTTAAAACCCTGCATGAGAACATAGTGTCAACACCACTCTGTTTTTATAAGCTACTTAAACCCTAATTTCTTCAAAAATCACACAATCTCTCCCACCAACCTTCCTCAAGATGTCCTCATAATCTCCCCCCCCTTTCACATTTAATAATCTCTTTTATGACTAATATACCCTTTAAACCCTTTTAGGAATTTTGAACTTTCTTTTTTTTTTGTTTAGTTTCCCAGTTACGTCTCTGTCTCTCACTCTATATCAATGTTTTAAAAACCGAACCGATGATCAAACCGATTTTTTGTGAGATTGGTTGGACCATGGTCTGACCACGGTTTGATTTGGTCGGACCAGGTTGTATTTATTAATTATTTTTATATTCTGAAAAATAAGAGAAATTTAAAAACACAAAATTTGAACAAAAAGGTACCGTCTAGAGATTCGGTAAAATTAGATTTCCAAGAAACCTCTTATTTAAGAAATACGACCGTCGGTCCGGTCCGGTTTTCAAAACACTGCTCTATATAACAAACACACACTCTTCAGTCTTCTTCACACGTTCTTCTCCCTTCTCCTGCAAACAATTCTGTGATCTCTCTTTCACCATGAATGACCTTCAACCTTGTTCATATAAGGTTTTAGCAATCTTGTCTTTGCTTCTCCTCCCTATCTTGGTTTCTGGGGAGTGTACATGTGATGCTGAAGATGATGAAGATCGTAATAAAAGTCAAGCTCTTAAGTATAAGTTAGCTGCAATCGCGTCGATTCTTGTTGCTAGTACTATTGGGGTTTGTCTTCCTGTGTCGGGGAAGAAAATTCCGGCTTTAAGGCCTGAGAAGGATGTTTTTTTTGTGATCAAGGCGTTTGCTGCTGGTGTGATTTTAGCAACTGGGTTTATTCATGTATTACCTGATGCTTTTGAGAATTTAACTTCTCCTTGTTTAAAGGAGAATCCATGGGGGAATTTTCCGTTCACTGGGTTCGTAGCGATGATGTCGGCAATCTTGACTTTGATGGTGGATACCATGGCAACTACTTATTATAAGAGGTCTCATGGCAATAAGTCGCAACTGATGAATGGAGATGAGGAACATGCTGGTCATGTACAAGTTCATACTCATGCAACGCATGGTCATGCACATGGGTCAGCCTCTATGTTGGATGATTCAGGTTCATCTGATCTTATCCGGCATCGAGTCATTTCACAAGTAAGATTGCCAAGAATTTCATATTTTAGTTCTTTCTTGTTTCAGGAATTTTGATTCATTTGTGCTCTGTTTTTTTTTTTTTTTTTCTCTTTTCTTGATGGGTTTCTCTTTTCTTGATGGGTTCTTGAGTTTGGTTTGTGAATTTCATTGGTTTGTTTTTATGGGTTTTGATTTTTTTTGTTTTTCCAACAATCCTATATAATTAAAGTGGGGCAACTTTTCTCTGTTTCTGGTTTTACTTTTTTCTTCATCTTTTTAAAAGAGGTTCTCTCCATGTGTATGAACATTGTTCCTTGTCTCCATTCACCAGTTGAGCCTTTGAGGTGTAACCTCTTAGAGTAAATAGTTGCCATGGTGTCCACTATCAACGTCAAGATTGCAGACATCATATGTTATGGGCAATGAATCTTTAGATTAATTGCCCCGAGGGCGTAGATTTCCTCAAACACATCGGGATCAATAATTCTTCTTTTTGTTGTTCTCCATCTTCATTCTTTTGATTTTTTTTTTTTTTTTGGTTGAGTGTGATGGGTATCAGAAAAATATGCAAAAACTCTGATGAAAAGTTTATTTTTGCTGGGGAGTAAAAAAAACTCTGATCAATTTCTGATTTTGTTGTCAATTGATCTCCTAATTTCATTGGTTTTCTTTGATAATTAAGGGTCTCTCTTTCTCTGTTGTGGATGTGGTGTAGGTTTTGGAGCTGGGAATAGTGGTTCATTCTGTTATTATTGGGATTGCCTTGGGTGCTTCTGAAAGCCCTAAAACAATAAAGCCTCTAGTTGCAGCCTTGACTTTCCATCAGTTTTTTGAGGGCATGGGACTTGGTGGATGCATCTCTCAGGTATCAATTTTATAGCATTTTTTTCTTTTCATTATTTATAGCATATGTTTCTTTTAATTTTATAGCATTTGTTCATTCTGTTATTTTTTAGGGCATGGGACTTGTTGGATGCGTCTCTCTGTTTTCTTTTTTTGGTTGTGTATGCATTTAGTGACGTTCTTGAGCACCAAACTAGGGTGTTCAAGAAATTGGAGCATCGTCCGATACAATGACTCTTCTAGGACATAAGACCAGGGGTTTTCAAGCTGATTGAGCATATCAAGTGATGCTAACTGCACAATTGGTATTGCAAAATCTGTAGACTCAGAGCATTTATGTAGGACAATCCTCCCCGATTCATCCGTTCTCCGATGATTTTGGTTTCATGAGTTTAACTTAAGCTGTCTTTATAGATGTGTTTGAAGATGATGCTTCCCATTCCAAAGAACCAGGCTACCATGTTCTTCTCCATTGGTTTTTGTTATAGGATCCAATAGCCAAACATAGCCGAAGTAATGTCATTGTAGACACACTCATATTGTCGCGATGACTTTAGGCTCTCACGGTGTCTGAGGATTCACTAACGAAATGCTAATGGATTCTTTGGTATCATCATTCGAGACACTAAAACATCTTTTTTATTGGTTTTGTAGGCCAAATTCAAGAGTCGAGCGATCATTATTATGGTTCTCTTTTTCTCCCTTACCACCCCAGTTGGGATTGCAATTGGAATAGGGATATCGAATGTCTACGAGGAGAACAGCCCAACTGCTCTTATTGTTGAAGGGACTTTCAATTCGGCCTCAGCTGGGATCTTGATATACATGGCACTCGTCGATCTACTCGCAGCTGATTTCATGAACCCCAGGATGCAAAGTAGTGGTAGGCTTCAGTTAGGAGCTTATGTTTCACTTCTTCTAGGGGCAGGTTGTATGTCTCTCTTGGCCAAATGGGCTTGAAATGTGACTAGAGTTATAGTGTGAAGTTTTGGCCAATGTTATTATAGTACCAGTCATAGGTTAATATAATATCAACTCAATGTAAGCCATTGGATATGGTAATAATGACATCACAAACAAGATTAACGGCGGACATTGAGGTGGTATTATAAAAACTTATTGTGTGAGTCCTCTTCTCTATTTTGAGCTTTTTGCTCCCCTTCAAATAATGTCACAGCAAATACAAACTAGAAAAAATTTGTTTCACCCACAAGAGAACTGGCAAGATCATACCAAGCTTGAAAATTCGACCATGATTCGAGACTTTCCCACTGCATTCTTGTCATCATCAGAAGAATTTCCGTCGCCTTTCTTGTATGGGATCGAGGATCCCAAGCTGTTGCCCTTGTGTAAGTTTGATTTGAACTTGTAATGTTGGAAGCTTTTGAGCTAATTGAATCCAATTTCTACTGCTATTTTGGATTTGTATTGTTTGTCTTGAGAGTTACATTTGGGATCGTTGCGTGGCCAATCAAGATTGTTCATCTGATAGATGATCCCCTTGGAGCTGTTGGTTTGAAACTTTCTTGGTAAAACTGTCATTTGAAAAAAGTCAAACCATCCGACGGTTATTTGATAGTCAAATGTGTGACTATGATGCACTATTAGACCATGGGTATGAACGATTTGATTTGCTAACAAGTAAGCCTGCGGGACTTTTAAACCCACTAATTTTGCAACGAATATTTGCTATCCTGGTGACTTCAAAATTTGAAGTCTCCCCCTCCAAAAATGCCAAGTGGAGTTCACTTTAGGGCCCACTGACCTTATAGATGTTTCTACATGCCAAAAATAAGATTGATCAATGATTTCTAACAGCTATATTTTAGCATCCACATTATTGTTCAAATCCAACGGCAAAAATTATGGTATTAGAAGGCTAAATCAAACTTTTAGTACAGTCTCAGAGGACTCAGCCGTATGGATGTTTTTCCAATCCCTAGGTGGACCTAAAAAACAAAAAATCAGCTTGATTAGTGATTTCAAAGCTTTGGATCTTTGTACCTCAAATAATGGTCAATAATGCTCAAATTCCCACGGTTAAAATCAACGCATGAAAATAATTCCAATCTAACACGGAGAAATCACTAGTCAGGCTGATTTTTGGTTTGTAGGTCCACCTATGGATTGGCCAAACATCCATGTGGTCGGTCGAGCCCGCTAAGATTGTGCCACGTGGCTCATAATGCAAGCTGTCATGACAGCGAGCTTTCATCAAAGTTTTACTCAAAAAAAATCAATCAAACTCTGCCTAATCAAAGTCTCCAAAGACAAAGAAGTCTTTCAAAACTCAAAACCATAGTCTATCTTATTACTAAGGGCGTGTTTGATTGTCTAGTGGGAAAATTGCATTTTCCTTGGGAAAACACAACTCTGCATTGTTAGATAACCATTTTAAATCTGTATAATTTACCCTACCAAGCCATTTTAATCTGGAT
Source organism: Euptelea pleiosperma (assembly GCA_035048495.1). Classification (NCBI taxonomy): domain Eukaryota; kingdom Viridiplantae; phylum Streptophyta; class Magnoliopsida; order Ranunculales; family Eupteleaceae; genus Euptelea; species Euptelea pleiosperma. The sequence continues at coordinate 32,413,268 of CM068541.1, forward strand.
TATTTTCCCTACTAACCCAAGAATTCATTTCCCATCCGGATAGCTGAGAATTCATTTCCACCTGAAAATTAATACGCTTCTATTTTCTCACGTGATTGAAGTATGTATTCTCTGTTGCAATCAATCAGCCATTTAAGGTATTTCCCAGATGTACTTTCTCGGGAAAATTTTCTGTGCAATCAAACACGGCCCAAGTGAAGGATGAAACGACATCTAAACCATGGTTTTAAAAACGGTCTTTTAAACGGTAACGCCCCAAGCCCGTTTCCGTTAAAACCGTTTAAACACGCTTTAATGTTTTTGAATTTAACGGCCATTAAAATTGTTTAAACGGCAGTTAAAATCATTTAAACAGCCATTAAATTCTGAAAAATTTTGTGAAAAAACCGACCGTTAAATCCGTTTAATTCCGTTAAAATCGGTTTAATTTCCATTAAAATCCTTTTAATTTCCGTTAAATTCTATCATTTTTTATTTTCAAAATTTGAATTTCAGCGCCATTTTTTCCAATTTTTTCTGCTAAAATCCGTTTAATTCCATTTTTGCCCCTGACCGTTTCAATCCTTTTTAACGGCCGTTTAAACGGTAACGCCCCCAGTCCGTTTAACCGTTAAAACGGCCTCCTTTAAACCTTGATCTAAACTACCCATTTCCCATACTTTTTTGGGTGAAAATCGAATCTAAAGTGTACTATTCATGGCGAATACTTTGATTAAATCTTGTTGTTCTAAAGTGCACTTGAAAGTTTTCCCACCTTCCCCAACCCAAAGTGGGAACGGAAATTTTGAATTGAAATGGATTTGCAATATCAAGTGCAAAGGTGTTTCTCAATGAGAAAGGTGATGGGTACCCTGATGTCGGAATAAGACAACACATGACCACACAGGAAGCTTCATTGCTTGTCTCTATATAATAGTCTTCCTCTTGGGACCTCATATGACACGGAAAACGCGCGGTCACGGACTTCCAACCTTTTCTTCTTTATTGGGTAGACCCAAATTAGTTCGATGAGACATCCATTGCGACATTTATCTCAAAACGCTGGTTCTAAGTCCGTGTAGACCCTAGTTGCGAAGTTAATGATTTCTGACAGTATAGATGTTTGGTGGAACCCTAGATAGACATACATTCGATTTCAAACTGTATAGATGTTTGGCCGAACCCTAGATGGCTTCCCTGACCGTATAGCTGTTGGCCAAACCCTATGGACATCCTAGATGGACATACTTTGTAAGGTTAGTGATTTCTGACCATATGGGTATTTGGCCGAACCCTAGATGCTAATCTTAAAGCCATATGGGTGTTTGGCTGACCTCTGTCAACCTAGGTGCTTATCAATTTGGGGCTCCTACCTCTTCTACCCATGTCATGTATCACCCATGCATGGGCCTATTCAACATGTCTTGTCCTGGATCTTTGCACCCATATATCGCTCAATAATGCTCAAATTCCTACTGTTAAAATCAACCCATGAAAACAACTTCAATCCAACGCTTAGAAATCACTAATCAGGATGATTTTTGGTTTGCAAGTCCACCAAGGGACTGGTCAAACATCCATACTGTCAGTGCCTTCGCTCATATTGTGGGTTGTGACCCTTTACTCGTGTCAACACCACTCTGTTATATGGGAGAGAGTGAGGGAGAGAGAGAATGAGAGAAGGAGCGATAGAGAGAGAGAGAGTGGGGGAGAGAGAGGGAGAGATAGGGAGAGGAGGAAGGAGAAGGGAAAGTGCCCACACAGAAGAGGGGCATTTTGGTCCCATATGGGTGCCCAGCCGAAGGACGTGGGCGCCCGCCCGCCCGTAGAGTGACCCGTCCTGGTAATATCCTCTCATATTTTATCTCTTTCATGACTAATATACCCTTAACCCATTTCACCCTTAAAAGTTTAAAACCCCCAACATTCTACTCTTATTAACATATTCACAAAAAATCAGAAACACCCTTTTAGGAATTTTGAACTTTCTTTCTTACTTGCACTCAGTTACCTCTCACTCTATATAACAACACACACTCTTGACTCTCCAGTCTCCACACATTCCTTGTTACAGTCTTCACACTTTTATTCTCTCTTTCGCCATGAATGACCTTCAACCCTGTTCATATAAGTTCCTCGCAATCTTGTCTTTGCTTCTCCTCCCTATCTTGGTCTCTGGGGAGTGTACATGTGATGCTGAAGATGATAAAGATCGTAACAAAAGTGAAGCTCTTAAGTATAAGTTAGCTGCAATCGCTTCGATTCTTGTTGCTAGTACTATTGGGGTTTCTCTTCCTGTGTTGGGGAAGACAATTCCGGCTTTAAGGCCTGAGAAGGATATTTTCTTCGTCATCAAGTCCTTTGCCGCTGGTGTGATTTTAGGAACTGGGTTCATTCATGTACTACCTGATGCTTTTAGCAATTTAACTTCTCCTTGTTTAAAGAAGAATCCATGGATGAAGTTCCCATTTACAGGCTTCGTTACGATGATGTCTGCAATCTTGACTTTGATGGTGGATACCATGGCAACTACTTACTATAAGAGGTCTCATGGCAATAAGTCGCAACTGATGAATGGAGATGAGGAGCATGCTGGTCATGTACAAGTTCATACTCATGCAACGCATTGCCATGCACATGGGTCAGTCTCTATGTTGGATGATTCAGGTTCATCGGATCTTATCCGGCATCGAGTCATATCACAAGTAAGATTGCCAAGAATTTCATATTTTTGTTCTTTCTTGTTTCAGGAATTTTGATTCATTTGCGCTCTGTTTTTTTTTTTCCTTTTCATGTACAGTGTTTTTATGGGAACTTTAAATATGGTGCTCTGTTTTTTTTTTCCCCTTTTCTTGATGGGTTCTTGTGTTTGGTTTATGAATTTCATTGGTTTGTTTTTGTGGGTTTTGATTCTTTTTGCTGGGTATTTGAACCCTCTTATCAATTTCTGATTTTGTTGTCAATTTATCTCTTGATTTTGTTGTCTCTCTTTATCTGTTGTGAATATGGTGTAGGTTTTGGAGCTGGGAATAGTGGTTCATTCTGTTATTATTGGGATTGCCTTGGGTACTTCTGAAAGCCCTAAAACAATAAAGCCTCTAGTTGCAGCCCTGACTTTCCATCAGTTTTTTGAGGGCATGGGACTTGGTGGATGCATCTCTCAGGTATCAATTTTATAGCATTTTTTTCTTTTCATTATTTATAGCATTTGTTTCTTTTAATTTTGTAGCATTTGTTCATTCTGTTATTTTTTAGGGCATGGGACTTGTTGGATGCATCTCTCTGTTTTCTTTTTTTGGTTGTGTATGCATTTAGTGATATTCTTGAGCACCAAACTAGGGTGTTCAAGAAATTGGAGCATTGTCCGATACTTATCGTATGACAGACACTGTAACCTCTAGGGCCCACTCAATATCTCCACTTAGGTTGGGTCCAGCTAAAAGCCATCATAAGACCAAGGGTTCTCAAGCTATTTGAGCATATCAAGTGATGCTAACTGCACAATTGGTGTTGCAAAATCTGTACAGTCAGATCATTGACAGTCCTCTCTAATTCATTGGTTCGACGACAATTATTATGGTTTCATGAGTTAATAACTTAAACTGTCTTCATATATCTATTTGAGGATTATGATTCCCAATCCAAAGAGCTAGGTCCCATGGTGAATCATTGGTAGAGTAAACCACCTCTGATATACCTGTTTTCTTCTCCATTGGTTTTTGTTATAGGGTCTAATAGCCAAACACAGCCAAAGTAATGTCATAGTAGACGCAACTCATATTGTCGCGATGAGGATTCACTAACGAAATGCTAATGAATTCTTTGGTATCATCACTTGAGACACTACACATATTTTTTATTGGTTCTATAGGCCAAATTCAAGAGTCGGGCGATCATTATTATGGTACTCTTTTTCTCCCTTACTACCCCAGTTGGGATTGCAATTGGAATATGGATATCGAATGTCTACGACGAGAACGACCCAACTGCTCTTATTGTCGAAGGGGTTTTTAATGCGGTCGCAGCTGGGATCTTAATATACATGGCGCTCGTGGATTTACTCGCAGCTGATTTCATGAACCCCAGGATGCAAAGCAGTGGAAGGCTTCAATTAGGAGCTTATGTTTCACTTCTTCTAGGGGCAGGTTGTATGTCTCTCATGGCCAAATGGGCTTGAAATGTGACTAGAGTTAGGCAGTGGCCAATGATGTCATAGTCCCAGTCATAAATTAATATAATATCAGCTCAATGTAAGCCATTGGATATGGTAATAATGACATCACAAACAAAATCTACGGCTGATGTTGAGGTTGTATTATATAAACTTACATTGTGCAAGTCCTCTTCTCTATTTTAAGCTTTTTGTCCCCCTTCAAGCTTTTTGTGTTTCACCATTAGAAGAATTTCCCAATGGATGTTCTTTGAAATTTGTGCAGTTGGAATCCTGAAGAACACAACACCATTGTTTGGGTGGCTTTTCCTGTTTTTTCCTATTTCTATTTCTATCTACTCTTGTAAATTTCCCCCCCTTTCTTTTAATACAACTCATCAATTAGCGAAAAAAGAAGTTGAAATCTGTTTATTTTATGGGACGATGTGGTTCAATGTCGTCCTAATGATTCTAGCATTTCCCTTTATTTATTGTCTCAAGGAATATTAGCAAGCAACACATGTTTACTGTGTTGCACGGATGCAATACCGTAAACTACACTTTGAATTAAAAAATGAGGAATGCTAGCAAGCAATGATGCAACTCCGCAAGAGACGAAGAAAAGAAAATATATTTTGATTCAAATGTTTTCATTTCAAGGCAGCTTTTCTTGTCTTTTGCACGGTTCCATCTGTGTAATTCTATTAAAGCCATGTTTGATTGCACAGAAATTTTTTCTGAGAAAATACATCTGGAAAATGTCTTAAATGGCTGATTGATTGCAACTGAGAACATATATTTCAATCATGTGAGAAAATAAAGGCGCATTTTCAGGTGAAATGAATTCTCACCTATCTGGATGGGAAATGAATTCCGAGCTTAGTAGGAAAAATTATCTAGATTTAAATGGCTTAGTAGGACAAATTATACAGATTTAAAATGGCTATCTGGCAATGGACAGTTGTGTTTTTCCAAGGAAAATGCAATTTTCCCACTTGACAATCAAACACGCCCTAAGGATTGTTTTCGACAAAAAATGTTAGTCAATTTGAGTCAACATCGGTCATAAACAGTGGACTAAGTCATAAGGGGGTAAGTCGGCTTTTTCAAATTGAGGGCGGATATGTCAAATTTCAAAGATAACATGGGGGTATGTCAAAAATTCTCCTTTTTTTATAAGATCCCAAATCACCTTAGAAGAAAAGCAAGCAAACTCTCCCCTAATCAAAGTCTCCAAAGGCAAAGCAGTCTTTTCATTATTAAGTAAAGGATGAAACGACATCTAATCTACCCACTTTCCATACTTTTTTGGTTGAAAATTAAATCTAAAATGTGCTATTTCATGGCAAAAAATTGAAAATGTCACACTTTTCCCCGACTTTGATAGTTGAAAATATGTCACCTTCTTTTTTTCCTCAGATACCAACTTTCAAACAACATGATTTAATCAACAAATGGATATCTAGCAATATCAAGGGCAAGGGTATTTCTCAAGTGAATATTTTCTAAACCCCACCATGAAAAAAAAAAAAAATAGTGTACAGACATCTCTATCAATGAGGAAGGTGATGGGTACCATGTTGTTGGAATAAGGACAACAAATGACCACAGGAAGCTTCATTGCCTGTCTCTAGTCTCCCTCTAGGGACCTCAAATGCTCATTCAGTGATCGAGATATGGCACGGAAAAGGCGCGTAACGATTGCGACCTTTTCTTCTTTATCGTGTACACCCAAATTAGTTCGATGAGACATCCGTTGCGACTTCTAGGTCCGTGTGGACCCAAGTTGCGAAGTTCGCGGAATAATCAGCAATACCCAATTTCAATAGTTTGAAAAAAATTCGCAAATGTTTGGGCTAGCCAAATAATTCACGGATTTTACTATGCTCTATATATTTGAAAGAGAAAAAGTGCAATTTTAAAAAATATAATTTTTTGAATGATAAACTCAAATTATACTCGAACATTTCCCGTTCCGTATATTTGCCGTACTCGAACTGAACAACTAGGGTGTAGACTGTAGACACATACTAATTTGCAAGTTGTGGATGGATTTATGACTCTGTCTCATAGGAAAATACTGTAAATTTTGAGTCTTAAAAAGTATAAAGTGCAAATGAGATTCAATTTTTCTCTATTTCTTTGATTCTTTTCCTTCCACTCCCAAGCAATTGAGTGTGACAACACAGGAAGCTTCGCAACATCTTTCTTTCTTTTCTTTTTTCCTTCCTCTTAAGACCACGAAACCAATTGAGTGGTCTAGGCATATTATAGAAAAACTGTAGTGAAGGCGACTCTTTTCTTGGTTTTTTCTTGAAGTCAATTTCTGTAGACCCAAACCAACTGAAAGATACATTGAATGAGAATTTAGATCAAGGGAAATGATTTTCCCTTTAGATCAAGGGAAAATTCTCCACTTGTAGGCCTTTGGATGTTCTTCTAGATATGTGTTGTGAATCCCGAGGACACACAATACAATCAATCTAAACCCGTTTTAAGTAACGTGTTAGGGTTTCTAGAGAGTCGTAGAATCATTAGGACACAAACAGCCCCAAAAAGAACAAATTTGAAAAGATTTTGAAAACTAATTTTCACAATCTCACTCGAACCAAACTGATTTTATTTCAACCAAGTCTCGTTCGAACGATGTTAACATTTCGTTCAAACGACCAAACCCGAGAGCAATGCAAGCAACCAAACTACATTCGGGATAAGTTCGTTCTAACCAGGTTAGACTTTGTTCAAACCAACCCTAGGCGAATGCAACCCCATGAAAACAAAAAGAGAATTCAAGCCATTTTCAACATTTGATTCGAAGGTGTGGTTTTCGAGGAAACCTTTCTTATTTTTTATAGGGTTGCATCTATGTACCTCTAAGGATTGCTTGCTTGCCTTTCTTTTAAAAAATATACTCTTTTTGTCCTTTATTGCATTCTATGTTACATGGTTAATGCGTTGCTTGGTTGCATTCTCTCTCTCTTTTTCGTTTTAATTTTTTTAGATCCAAAATCATCATAGAAGAAAAGCAAGCAAACCCTAAACCCTAATCAAAGTGTCCAAAGACAGAGAAGTCTTTAAAACTCAAAACCATGCTTTTTCGAGTTGAACATCAAATCTAAAATGGACAATTTCATGGCCAAAATCTAAAGAAATAAAATAAATTAATACAATAATAATAATAATAATAATTAAAGTCATCACTAGCAGAGAACAATTCCATTTATTTGATGTCCAACCAAGGTGGGAAAACTTTGAAAATCTCTATCAATGAGAATGGTGATGGGTACCATGATGTGCTTCGTCTCCAAAGAATGAGGACAACACATTACCACACAGGAAGCTTCATTGCATGTTTCTAGTCTCCCTCTTGGGCCTCATATACTCATTCAGTGGTTGGTATGGCATGGAAAGGTGCGTAACGACTGCGATATTTTCTTCGAGTAGGCCCAAATCAATTAGTTCCACAATAATTCCAAGGTGAATTTTATCTCAACATGCTTGCTCTAGGTCCGTGTGGACCCTAATTGCGAAGTTGGCAAATAATTATATTATTCTAGCCGAATTATATTCAAATTTTTCCCATTCTGTGTAGCAGGGCCGTCTCAATACAAGTTGAGGCCCGAGGCAAAATCTCTATATAAGACCTTTTTTACATTTAATATTTTAATATGTATGGTATTAATTAAAAACTTTAACTTTTAAAACCTTTATTTAACAATTATTCTTGATAATAAAATATTACGAAAAAAATTTAGATGCAGAGGTCTCCTGTTGTAGTGCATGCAGAGGATTCTCGTGGATGTTCAGCCCACCTATTGGTGGATAAATGCACCAACTTGATTGATGATTTCTAGCCATTGGATTTACTACCCAAAAAGCATACTTGAATCAAATGGTTAGAATCAATCCTAAAAGTACTAAAATCAATGGCTAGAGATAACCAATCAAGTTGATTTTGGATTGTATATCCAAGTTCCAACAAGGGGTGGGCTAAACATCCATCTAGTTAGTGGGCCCGACAAAATGTATTATGTAAGGCCTAGGCTTATAGTGAACCTTGGGGCCTTCTCTTACCAAGAGCAACTCCAACCATCGTCTCCAAATTTTGGTTGTAAAAAAGGAATCTTTTCCATATTTAAAGATGGAGACACCCTTTAAAAAGTGTTGAACTCCAACCTTCCCATCTCGAAAAAAAAAAAAAAATATAGAAAATTCAGAAAAGCAAAAATGCAGATCTCCATATTTGGAGCCAGATAATAGAGATCTCCATATTTGGAGTCAGAAATAGAATAGAAGGGCTGACTCTAAATTTGGAGCTGAATATAGAGATGGGTTGGAGTTTCTCGATGGCCCTGCCGTATATTTGCCATACACGAACTTAACAACTAGGGTGTAGACTACGAGACATAACCATCCTTAAGTTGTAAATGGGTTTTTATTCATGTGACATAATCATAAACCAGAACACGACCTGTTAACATCCTTGTCTCATGAAAATACTATGAATTTTATTCTTAAAGTGTTTAAGTGCAAATGAGATTCAACAAAACATTGGATGCTTCACTGCATTTTTCTCTATTTCTTTGATTCTTTTTCGGAAAAAGATGTAACAAGGTATGCCTAAAACTGTTTCATTTGTGGAAGCGGCATTTTTGGTAGTCACTGCTTCCATTTGGGCCCACTGACCGCATGGATGTTTATCCCACCCCTTGGTGGATATACAGACCAAAAATCACCTTGATTGGTAATCTATAGCCAATAGATTTTAACACTTTTTAGTACTTTTTAGGACTTTTTAAGGCGTTCTGATAGCCGTTGAATGCAACTATTTTTTGAGTACTAAAACCAACGGCTAAAAATCATTAAACAAGCTGATTTTTTGTATGAATGTCTATTAAGGGGTGGGCTAAACATCCATGCGGTCAGGTGGGCCCACTGACCCAGATGGCAGTGGTGACTACCAAAAATACCGCTTCCCCAAATGAAAAGATCTCAGGTATACCTTGTTACATCACGATCTTTCTTTTTCTGCAATTCCAGGCAATTGAGTGTGACACCACAGGAAGCTTCACAACATCTTTCTTTCTTTTTCGATCCTCTTAAGACCACCAAGCCAATTTTTCTTCTTGAAGTCAATTTCTGTGGACCCAAACCAACTGAAAGATACATTGAATGAGAATTTTGATCCCGTGACACTCACTTCTAGACAAAAAAGAAAATCCTCTCCAGAGAAATATGATCAAGGAAAATGATTTTTCCAGTACACCCTCTACCTCTTGGAGTCAACAATTTTCACATGTTGACGAAAATAACCCTCTAATTAAACTGTCATTTTCTGTCTTTAGAAGGAAATTTCTGTTAACATGTGAAAATGTTGACTGGAAAAGGTTCTTTGGATAAAAAAAATTAAAAGGGAAACTCTATTTGCACACCACAAATTATGCAAGCACCCCGAGTAAAACTTCGCTGTAAGCCCATCTTGACCGCCCACAATAGGAGCCAGGTTGCATGGATGTTTGGCCAATCCCTATATGGGTGTATAAACAAAAAAAAAATCAGTCTGATCAGTGATTTCTAAGCGTAGGATTGACTCATTTTCATGGGTTGGTTTTAACCGTATGAATTTGAGCTTTATTGACCGTTTTTGGGTACAACGATCCAAAGGTTTGAAATCACCAATTAGGCTGATTTTTGTTTTGTAGGCCCATCTATGGATTGGCCAAACATCAATACGGTCAGTGTCCTCTACTCTAAAATTGTACCACGCGACTCCTATTGTGGGCGGTTAGTGAAATTTTACTCGTGTTTTCTCAATTTGTGGGGTGCAAATAAATTTGGCACAGGCTCCCGTGACAGGCCTGTTATGACAGGCTTATGAGGCAAGCCTTGTCCGGTGTGGATTCCGAGAATCCAACGCTGGTTTGCTTTGGCAAAAACTGAATGCCAGCTCAGCGCTATTACAACCGTTGGATTCTTGGAATTCACACCTGACAAGGCCTGTCCTGTGAGCGCGTCATAAAAGGCCAGTCACGGGAGCTCGACCCAATAAGTAAACCCAAGAAAACCAACAAAATTTCCTCTACTCATAATCCCCAACCCAAATTTTCCTCGACCCAATCTAGTATCTAAAAGTTGACATGGCCTGGGTGTTGGCTGGTTCAAGGTAAGCTTGGGCTTAGTCCATTATTTAGTGAACTAAAACATAAGACCCTAGCCCGATCTACTGACTGAAGAGTGCAGACCAAGCCCAGATTATGCGTTCTTATGGGCTCGGGCCATTCAGTTTTGAAGTGGACCGAGATTGCTAACACTCTAAGCCTGGCCTTCCCACTGAGATAGAGCCCAAGTCCATACCCCTGTTCATGAAGCCCATGATAAAAAGAAATATAAAATCTGATGGCTTGAAATCATCAGATCAGGCTGATTTTTGGTTTGTAGGTCCACCCATTCATGGGGTCAATGGACCCGAATAAGTGTGCAGGCATGGTATTTTGGGGAGGGGTCCTATCAAACTTTGTATGGTCTTCGGTCCTACTGGAGCCGGACTTGAACAAAGGGCCGGGCTCGGGTGCCCACTAGGCTAGCCCATCTTATGTGGCACCTCTACTAAGTATCGAGTCAACTTTTGGTCACTTTCTCCAGTGACCCATTTCAATCACTGAAGCCTGTACACTTGATACGTCCCCGTGCAACCCATGTTTTAAAATTTTAATTTTTTTGAAAAACAGTATTGTCAGCTTGGGTGCTTGTCAAGTTTAGAGGCTTTAGTGATTGAGATCATGAGATTGTAAATGATGACTAAAACTTCTGTCACAACGTAAAATATAAGCCATGTGGCACGCTCTTAGTGGACGCAGACCGTATGGATGTTTGGCCAGTCCCTCAGTGGACCTATAGACCAAAAATCAGCCTGATTACCTTTGGATCTTTGCACCCCAATAACGCTCAATAATACTCAAATTCCTACTGTTAAAATCAACCCATGAAAATAACTAAATTCGAATCGCTTAGAAATCACTAATCAGGCTGATTTTTGGATTAGAGGTCCACTGAGGGACTAGCCAAACATCCATACGGTCAGCGTCCACTAAAAGTGTGCCACTTGGCTCGTATTGTGTGTTGTGACAGAAGTTTTTCTCATAAATACTGTACAGGCTCTTAATGAACACATGTTGAACGTGTGGAAGGCTGCAAACCATTCAATCAGTCGCTGCCTCTATCCCACCACACAACTCTATTTAATTTCATCATCTTTGATGGAAGTTATTCCATAAAAAATTTCTCATCAAAGGGTTTGTATGGTGATCAACAAAAAGTTCTATAGAAAAAGGATTTGTATGTTAGAAAGTGATGAAAATGAAAAAGTTTTATAAAAATTTATATATAAAAATCATTTTTAATTAAAGAGCTTATTCATGGCAACAATATAGAGCCTAATTTCCTAACTAAACAAAGAATCAACTTGATTAAACGATCCTAATCCCATTTAATAATGGGATTTTTTTTCCCGCTTCAGCGTCTTTTAATTAATGGGATCAAGTGCGTTTGTCTAAAAAAGGTCTAGGGATTCGGAAAATTATGCAAATGAATATGGCGCTTTGTTGGGCAAATGGTTATAGCATTTTATTAAAGAGAATGTAAGTTTGTGGAGTAGAGTGATAGCAGGCAAGTTTGGAACCGGGGGGCTAGTTAACTAGGTTGTCCTATGGGTGTGGGGCGTGGAGAGGAGCTCTAAAGGTTAGGAAGAGGTTTCTTGATGGTACTAGGAAATAGGACCATGATCAAATTCTGGGAGGACACTTGGGTGGGGGACATTTGTCTTAAAAAAGCTTTTCCTCGTCTGTATTTTCTCCCAGCCGAAGGGGCAATCGATCAGTTCTTATTGAAATGGGTCTTTACCAGAAAGTTCATGGGATTTAGATTTCCAGTGACATCTATTCGCGTTCGGGAATGTGAACCAGTTGATATTCTGATGGAGTGTTTGAAACTTTACTTGGTCTAAGATGCTGAGAATGACTACCTTTCTTTGGGTCCATTCAAAGTCGGGGTATTTCTCGGTGCGTTCCTTTTATGACTTTTTAAGCCTTCGCATGACAACATATACACACACTTACATTCATATCCATGTCCTAACATTTGGAAGTCTAAAGTACCATTGAAAATTCAATTCTTTGCCTAGGATGCATCTATGAATAAAATACTCAATTTGAGAATTTGATAGCTAGGAGATAGAGATTGGTGAATTTATGTTCAATGTGTAAGGCCAATAATGAGAACATATATCATTTGCTTTTACATTGTGATTTTGCCTATCAAATATGATCGTATTTCTTAGCACATGTAGGCCTTCTTTGGGCATTGCCGGAGTCTACTGTTAATTTATTCGGTGGGTGGCCACAGATTTATGGAGCTCCAAGGTGGGAAGCTCTTTGGAGGATGGTACCATATGTGATCATTTGGAGTCTATTGATGGAGAGAAATAGGAGAGTGTTCAGAGACACGCAATGCTCCCTTCAAGAAACTATATGGAGCATCAAGGCTTTCTTGTTCTGTTGGGGGAGTGTTCTTCCAGAGATGAAAGGCATCTTTTTCGCAGACATGGTGTTCAAGTTTGACGTAATAATGGGAGATCTTCTCGATCTCCTTATAAATATATTTTGTTGATTTATATGTATATAATTAATGACTTAAATTGTCTTTATAGATGTGTTTGAAGATGATGCTTCCCATTCCAAAGTGCCTAGGTCCCCAGGTTGAATCATTGGTGTCCCCATCTTGAATCATTGGTAGAGTAAACCACCTCTGATATACCCGTTTTCTTCTTCATTGATTTTTGTTATTAGGTTTAAATAGCCAACATAACCAAAGTCAGTGGCGGAGCCCAGAAGGGGTCCTGCATGCCTCCGCCACTGGCCACAATAATGTCATTGTAGACACAAACTCATATTGTCACAATGAGTTTAGGCTCTCATGGTGTTAAAGGATTCACTAACCAAATGCTAATGAATTCTTCGGTATCATCATTCGAGACACTAGGCATCTTTTTTATTGGTTCTCTAGGCTAAATTCAAGTCGAGCGATCATTATTATGGTACTCTTTTTCTCCCTTACCACCCAAGGTGGGATTGCAATTTGAATAGGGATATCAAATGTATACCACGAGAATAGGCCAACTGCTCTTATTGTTGAAGGAATTTTCAATTCGGCCTCAGCTAGGATCTTGATGTACATGGCGCTCATGGATTTACTCGCAGCTGATTTCATGAATCCCAGGATGCAAAATAGTGGTAGGCTTCATTTAGGAGCTTATGTTTCACTTTTTCTAGGGGCAGTTTGTATGCCTCTCTTGGTCACATAGGCTTGAAATGTGACTGGAGTTAGAGTGTGAAGTTTTGGCAATGATGTCTTAGTCCTAGGCATAGATTAATATAATATCAACTCAATGTAAGCTGTTGGATATGGTAATAATGTCATCCCAAACAAAATTTATGGCAAACATTAAGGTGGTACTATATAAACCCGATAAGATTTGAGATTAATTAATAAAACTTTGGTGAAATACATTGACCATAATCAAGGGTTTATATATATAGAAAATAAACCTATCTAAAGGTGGAAACTAATCCTAATAAATCTATGTAAGATTCCTAATTGATCTTATCTTAGTCTTAACAACTATGAATATTGTATGAGATACACCAATGATGATATGGTGCACCTAACACAATTTATTACAATACTAATACTAATTCAACCGGATTTATACTCTAATACCATCCCGTAATTGGCCAAAATGTCCGTTTATGTGCTTGATGGCGGTCCACTAGATTAGGTTAGTCATGATTTTTTCCCAAAAGCTATCAAAGACGAAGTGTGCAACTAAACTCTCATTGGAAGTGTCTTGAGTAAATAAAATATGTTGAGATTCAAGGGATTTGATGAGCATTGAATGAGAAGTTAGAGAGGGATGCGGGTAAATGGATTTGGATGATGGACAAATATTCAACATGGCATAAAATTTTACACATCCTCGAGAAGATGATGGACAAATATTCGACCTAGCGTAAAATGTTGTCTTATACTCTTCTAGCCTATCGCACATCGATTAAGACTTCGGTTGGAGTTACACCACATGCCCTTACATATAGGATATGGAAATTCTCCCTATTGAGGCTAAGATCCCATCTCTATGTGTTCTTATGGAAGTATAGAGCTAGATGAAGCCAAATGGTTACAAGCACAGTATTATGAGCATTTGAATTTGATCGAAGAAAATAGACTTAGAGCAATTTGTCATGCCTAGGCATACTAATGTCACATGGCAAGAGACTATGCAAAGAAAATCAAACCTCGATAATTTAAAGTTGGTGACTTGGTTATAAAAAGATCATTCATCATCAACATAGTCCACGTAGAAAGTTCAATTCCAACTATGACGGTTCATATATTGTAAAGAAGATCTTTTCTAGTAAAGCTTTAATCTTCAGGCGGAATGGATGATGAACACCTCCCAGAGCCAATCAATGCAGATCAAGTCAAAAAATAATTTATATAATGGATGTATCTTAATATTATGTACCTTTAGTGAATCTTGGAAATAAAAAGTGGCTATATTTTCTGCCCTACTTTACCCTATCAATCAATGAAATCATTTTTTTCATTAACTCTTTTAGCCTTAACTTCTTCTTTTCCTAAGAGGAAACACAATATATACTTTCAATCATACAAAAAAGAAATACCAAAGACCATAAACAAAAAAAAGAAACAAAAAAAAAAAAACAGAAGAATGAAATTCAAAGAAAAAGAAAAAAAAATAAAAAAAGAAATCAACACAAGTTTGCCACATTAATACACTCTTGGCCCGTAAAAAAATATAAACTTCAAATGGCTTTACATTTTCTTTAGTTCACACTTCCCATCTTCTTCACCAAAATTAAAACCTTTGTTCTATTTCACAATAAAGCCTCTTCTCCAAGATTAATTAAATGTATATCTGTTTAAGGCATTTTTCTCATTTTCAATCAATTGGAACTAAAAGGAGATAGTAATTTATAAAGTGTAGCATGACTCGAAAGGGCATTGTGAAAACCTAAAAAGACTTCACGAGTAAATATATTGATTCATGGCAAGATTTGACACCACGAGCATAGTGAAAACTAAAAGGCACTACTACGCAACAATCACAGGAATCCAAAGTTGGTGAAAACTCTTATGGCAGTAGGGGCAAAAAAAGAAAAATAAAAAATAAACAAAACAGGGATAGGTCATGGAAGCATTTGCAAGAAATTGGATTACCATGCAGGGACAATACATGGGCATTACAGTTCACGAGTGAATATTCAAACCTTTCAAAATTTCTTACATTTACTTGTCAAATTTTTCATAGTCTATCATTTTCCGTTGTAAAATTTTCATACTCCTTTAGTCGTTTCACCATATTTTTCTTTATTTTTTAACATTTTAAAAAAAAATCATACCGTTTGCATTTCTTGAATTCATTGCCTACTTTTTATGCATGAGTAGTCTAACGCGCTAATTGGATCCTCATACCTATTAGTAGAATATTATGAAAGATTAAGATAAGTCTGATTTTAATGTTTATTTGTCAGATACTTGAGTTGGCTCTTATGAAGTGATTTAATCCATGTCGTATATCATAAGATACACATTGTGTCTTTTTAATGTTGCTAGAAGCATACATAAATTAAATTTTGCTTAAACATTGAGATTGAAAATCATTTGGCTAAATGTAGAATCATGAAGTAATGTTCGAAGAATCTCAAAAGAGGGGCATTTTTAATTATCTCATCATAAGTTGATTATTTTGAAAGTTTAAACTGATGAGTAAGGTTCAACTCTAAATCGCCAAAGAATTGTGATTAAACTAGAGGCCTCAATTAAAGTTAAAGTTTTTCTGTATGACTAATGACTTTGTAAGTACCCAAAATGGGCTAAGGCTCTAGTTATGCACTTGCACTGAATATCCCAAAATTTGACAAAACTCAAAATGAGCTTTAAAATTTCTAACGAAGTGAAAACAAGTTCGATGTTTAATTATCGCTTGGTATGTATGGGTTTTTCATGTCAAAATGTTCTTTATACTTACAATTTTGTCATTCATTGGTTAAGTAACTCCCGCAAAGAGGAGTAGCTGTAGACTCTCTATTTTGGCATGATCTTTTAATTTGATGATTGATGGTCAATCTTGATCTTCTTCTTTATTAGTGGATGGATTACCTAATACATCTTAACCCTTAGGACATTCTTAATCAAGCATAGAAACCCCATTTAGAATCATCAACCACCTTATGGAACACTTTTAAAACTCAAAAGCATCATTAGAAAGCCACATCCTAAGCCATAAGAATTTAATCAAATGTTACTTTTATCAGTAAATGATAAAAAAAATGTTTGTATATTTGATTTGACTGTTAGATTTGATCAAACTCAAAATTATTTGTTTATAACTCTTTAATTTTTTAAAGAAAAATGATTTCACCAAAATCTAATAGCTTAATTTTAATGACCCAAGGTAGTAAAGATAGGTCTCACGGGTCAAAGATCATTAACTTGATCAAAATTCTAGTCAAAGTCATCAAAATATAAAAGATATGGTATTGATCACAAAACTAAAAATATCATACAGAGACCTGACGAGAAAATTGACTTCACCATTAGACTCAAAAGCGTCGAGAAACATAGTTTAGACTGTAAGCATACTAAAATCTAAATTTTTTATAAAAAGTTATAAAATTTTAAAAATTTCACAAGAAAATTTTCAAAACGTTGATATTTTACTCGAATAATGTTTTGAAAGATCCAACCATATAGATGGATAAAGCATTAAAAAATATGAACATAGACAGTAGGCACGTTAAAATCAGAGACCAATAAAGTCTCGATCGGACGATTGAAAGTTAAGTAATTATAAATTATAGTTAATATTATATAAAAATATTAAAATAGGATATATGTACAGTACACCGTAGTAAGGCCGACAATTCACTCATCCACACAATGAATTTGGTGATTGAATTAACCAAATTTAATATATATAAACACTTATATTAATTAAATTTAAGTAAAAAAATTAAAACTTACAATCGTATGAAGAACAAAGGGGAACAAAGAGAAAAGAAGAGACAATTAACAGGTAGGTGGTTTGAAAGAAATTAATTTTATCTTGTATCGATTATTTTTTGTTTTTGCTAGATTTCATAAATTATACAAGTTATTGGTTGTTGTAAATTTCGTTAAAAAAAACTCCATTGTTTTGGTTTAAATTTCTAAAATTTCTATAGTAAATCTCATTTCTTACTTGAAATAGATTTGATTACTGATATTTGCTATTTAAATATGTGATTTCTATTGTTTTAAAACTTATTAAATATCTAGCAATAGGTTAAAGAAAAAAAATTTGGCATTTTAAATCTATAAAACCCTCTTTTGCTTGATTCAATTTTTACTTAAAAATCAAATCATAAACTTCAGTTTATCAACGATATTTCAATCTTCAATATAAAATGGAATGAATGGCACAAATACACGATTTATGGAGCTTAAGATGGCATCTAAATGTAGTTTTTTTGTCAGACTGTTACAGTCCGACATTATTAACGTTTTGGAAGGTTTTCATTTGCAAAACACCCATTAAACTTGAAACAATCAATGGCAAGGGATGATGAGTATTTTATAATGGATTTTTGGATAATTTTGGGACCAAATGTGAGCCATCCATGACCGCCAAAATCATCCATTGTTTCTGGTTCGTCGTCAACGTGAAGAAGATGAAGACAACCAATTTTTTTTAAAAGATAGAAATAAAAGGGTGGGCTTTTGGACTTTAGCCCATTATCATTTAATAGGCCAAGAAAGCTTATGGGGCCTAGTATTAAAAATATTAATAAAAATAATTTTTTTTTGCAAAATAGTGAATTTTGGGTTTAAAAGACGTGCATTTTCTAAAGAGGAAAATATTTTTTAAAATTTTAAAATGCAATAACTTGAGCTATAAAACTCGAAATCAGTTGATTAAGTCTATTTTGTGTAATGTTTTGAGTAGAATCTGAATTTATAATAATTAAAATAAGAAAAATAAAATAATGAAAGTTTATTCGTTAACACTAATCAAAATTTGACATGATCCAATATAATATTTTCAGATCCACATAGAGCCCTATAATGATATTTTAAATTGATGAATCCAATGATTGTTGTGAGAAGCCACGGGCAACTAATCTCGCCTTGTATCTCTCGACTGAGCCATCACTGTTACGTTTCACCTTGTATACCCATTTGCATGAGATTGGCTTTACTCTTTCTGGTAGCGGGACAAGTTCCCATGTCTCGTTCTTCTTTAGTGCTGCAATCTCCTCTTTCATTGCATTTTCCCACTCCTCAATGCCTTTTGCTTCTTCAAATGGTCTTGGCTCTTTAACTTCTCGATCTTGATATACACAACACTGTGAGGGTGCCACGGTGTCAACATAACTGACTTCCGCATACTTGGGATTGGGCTCGCTGATCCTTGATGATCTTTTGAGGCTTGCCTGGCTGTCGATGATGCTTCCTTCTATCGGTAGATTCGTCTCTTCCTGAATAACCCGTTGCTTTCTCCTGGAGCTACTTTCATCACCTCTGGGTGACGATGTCTCTACCGTAAGTCTCGGACTTGGTGATTCCCAAACACCTGTCTTCCAAGGACTTGAGGAACTTCTCGTAGTCGATCTTGGTGACTCAAGTCCAGAGTCACTCACAATAGAAGTCTCTTGTTGCTGCACTGCTTGTGTCTGAAATCTCAGAATCTGGCAGCACTATGTTGTCAGACGACCACCATGATGATGCTTCATCAAACACGACGTGTGGAGATACATATACTTTGTTTGTAGTAGGATCGATGTATCTCCACCCTTTCTTTTGTTGATCATAGCCGACAAAAATGCACTTTATAGCCTTCTTCTCAAGCTTGGTGCGTTGCTGCTCTGGCCCAAACACATAGCAAACACACCCAAATACTCTGAAGTGTGACACTGTAGGCTTCTTGTTGTACAAAACTTGGTAAGGTGATTGAAACCCAAGTTTTGCTTGAGGCATTCTATTGATAACATGAGCTGCAGTTGCCATGCACTCTGCCCAATACTACGGCTATACGTTCTTTGCATGCATCATGCTTCGACAAGTTTCTCCAAGATGTCTATTATTCCTTTCGGTAACTCCATTTTGTTGTGGAGTGCTTGCACAGCTGAATTGACGACGGATCTCATGCTCCTTCAAATAAGCATCAAACTCTCAATTCGTATATTCTCCACCATTGTCAGTCCTTAGATATCTTATTCTTTGATTGAATTCTTTTTCCACTAGATTTTTGAATTCAATGAACTTCTTAAATACTTTGGACTTCTTCGATAAGAAATATATCCATACGTATTGAGAATAATCATCTATAAATGTAAGCATGTAGCGCTTACCTGAGCATGATAGGGTCCGTACCCTTCCAAAGATATCTGAATGAATAAGCTCAAATGGTCTCGACGCTCGTACCTTTGATTCTCCAAAGGGTTTCTTATGTGCCTTACCGAATTGGCACCTTACACATACTACTCCATCGTGCATTTCAAAGCAAGGAAGTCCACGTACCAGCTTCTTCTTCATCATCGCCTTTAAACGATTATAATTGACGAGTGCTAGTCGAGCATGCCAGTGATCTGATGTTTCATGTTGTCGAGCTTTATCAACATATGTTGTACCAGCAGACAATACGTACAGCTTCTTAATCTTCTTTCCCTCCATTACGGTATCTCCACGAACATCAGCATTTGCTAGCACCTTTACATCCGTCGGGCTGAAAAGAACATGGTATCCTGCTGCCGTGATCTGTGAAACAGACACCAAATTCTTCTTCATTCCTGGTACGTAATAGACGTTTTCTAAGACCTTGGAGCCACCTTTCATGGGTGAGATAGCTAAGTCACCCACGTTTTCCACCGGATGCATAGTATTGTCTGCCGTAACAACTGCGTCTCTTCTTTCGTATTTTCGTAGCTTGAAGAACTTACTTATATCACTAGTCAAGTGATGTGAGCATCCAGAATCAACTATCCAATCAGTCTCATAGTTGATTCCATCCTTCCTTGAGCTTGCTACTATGCAGACATCGGTACTTTGCGGAAGATTTTCCACGATCGTGCTAAGAGCAGCATGTTCTTCTCATTTCTCAGTGACGGCATAGGAAGCTTGGACATCCTAGTCTTCTTCCTCACTATCTTCATGTTGGTTCTTCTCATGAGGACCAGCCTCAACAGCATTTCCCTCCATGATCTTCGATCTATAGTTGCGAGCAAAGTACTGGCTTACCGCATTTGTAGCAGGTCTTCGTCTGTCTTGCTGGAGATGCTTTCTGTTGATCTTCTTCATTGCTAGAATCTCCCTCCTTGGATCTAGCATTCCGAGGCTTCTGTCTCCACTTGGAACTCGTCTTCCCTTTGTGGAAGAAAAGAGCTTATTCTGTCTCTTTGACTGAAAGTTTAGCCATCTGCTTCGCTAGTGTCTCCTGGTTTATTAGTAGATTTTCCAGCTCCAACAATGAAGGTTGCTTGGGCCACCCTTGGATTGCCGTAATAAATCGCTGTACTCGGGTTGTAATCCTCGGATAATAATCATCCGCATACGTGCTTCACTGATCATAGACTCGGCATCTAATTACGAAATCTCATGGCATATATTTTTAACCTTCATAAAGTATTGCGAGACAGACATATTACCTTGTATAATCATGCCGATCTCATTCTCCAATAATTGTAGTCGATTGTCATTAGCACGTGAGAATAATGCAGCGAACGAATCCCACACCTCTTTCGGAGTCTTCGCTTCTCGGATGTGCTCCAACAAATCCTTCTGTGGATGCCTTGATTACATACAAGGCTTTCCTGACCCGGATCTTCCATTTTCGAAGCTCTTCCGCATTTTCTAGAATATTTTTTGGTGGGACAGCATCGCCTCCTATCACGGTCTCCCATAAGTCTTGTCCTTGGAGATACGACCCCATGAACGACTTCCAATAGCTGTAGTTATTGTTGTTGAGCTTCTTGAACCCACTTAACATACTCGAAATATCCGCCATGTTACTCTCTCGGTCTTGTGGTAACACCGGCAGCGTGACAACTCTTTCACGATGTCTATGCGACCTCCAACGGAACCTTAGTCACTCCCAGAGCAACCGTATCACGAGATCTTGTTCAAGATCACCTTTCGATCCTCGAGCACCACGACTTCACGATCCTTAATCATCGCCTAAGTCACCAATCTATTTACGTGCTCCTTGACACTACGACTTTACGATCCTCAATCGTCGCTTAAGCCCACCTCGAATTCGCAACTCGAACCGAACGTGGCTCTGATACCACTTGTAGGGAAGCTTGGATCGGACCGGACCGTTGGAGGACCAACAAATAACAATATTTTATTAGAGTCGCTCAATGGACACTATTACAAGTCATGTATGACATATTCACACTTTGGAAGACCCACACACTCTGCTTGATTCACACTCACTTAATTTTAGTTTTTGGATTGCATTACAAATGAGAAGGTCTCCCCAATTTATAGGCTTGGGGAGGATGAGTATAGTACATTCTAGAATATTCTATATTTTCCTAGATTCACTTTACATTTTTAGATATTACAAATTTTTAGAATCTTCTAGCTTCTAGATGTCTCCTTCGGGTACCCTCTAGAAGATTTCTAATAAATACAACATTCTAATGTTTTCTAGAATGTTCTAAGTATTCCATACCATTTCTTACATTCACCATGTTTCTAGACTATTCTACTTATGTCTAACCGACTTCAAAAGTGAAGTTGGTGTGGTTCTCAACAACCATCACTAGCAAATGAATTTCAAGGAACTACAAGTGTTGAATCTCATAAGACTTCTATTAAAGAACTACCACAAGGGATGAAAGGATCGGTTAATCTCAAATCGCTTGACTTGTTCGCGATTAAAGAATTGAAGAACATTCAAGTTGGAGTGATACATAAACTCTATTTTTGAAGACTTGTGAACCCATGGAAATCCATTTTTTTCGAGAGAGCTCGACACATGTATGAAGGAGATTGGCCCCAGCTTCACTGCTTCAAAAAATCTACTACTTCAAAAAAATTCTCGTTGTCAAGTACATACAGTGGGAAATGTTAAAGAACTTCTTCCAAATCTATATAGAATATTCCAAAACTGAAGAAACTACCTTTTAGGGTTGATGGTTTATCTAATTTGGAGGAGATTAATGGAAAGAGTGAATGGTGGGAGGGAGTGAGATGATGCCAATACCAAGACCCTCCTCCAACCACGTTTCACAAAAAATTGAAGCATATGGTATATTGACAAGCCTTAAGAAAATATGCCAAGACTACGGATACCCTCTATACTAGGGTTAGAATGTTCTAAGCATATGGTATAGAATGTTCTAAGTATTCTATATCATTTCTTTGGTATCTTTTACTATGTCTGATTTTCGGTATCTTATCTAACAGTTGTGATTTATTGGAGGGTTTATATAATTAAGATCATTAATATAAACTCACACCAAGGACTGTTAGATACTGTTTTATTTTCTTCTTCTAAGGAACCGCTAGTAGTGTTTGCCGAGTAGACCATACCATGGATTAAAAAATTGTCGTTATAACAGATTCGGACCTCCCCTGTTACGTTATAAACCGTTAAAACGCTGAAAAAATAAAGGCCATTATTTTCGTTATAATGTCCGTTATAACAAAAAAATAATTGTTAATTTTTGAAATTTTTTGTGAAAAAACGGCCGTTATTTCCCTTATTTTTTATTTTTTCAGTTTTTTTCTGAAATTTGAAATTCAAATTTTGAATTTCAGCGCCATTATATTCGCTTTTCCGTTACTTTCCGTTTTTTCCCCTGAGCGTTACATTTTCGTTAGGCCGTTATAATGGAAAAAATAATAATGGCCCCAGTCCGTTATAACGGCCCCTTTTGAACCTTGGACCAGGCCCGCCTGTTGAGCCCGTGTTTGATGGCCTTTTTATTTTTATTTTTTAAAGTTCCTTTTAACATGAGTTGGTGGAAAATTAATACTTTAGGAAATATTTTATCTTTTCTATGGTTTACTTTGGGATATGAGTAAATTTTAGCAAAGTAAATGATTAATATATTTTTATATTAACTATATTTGAATTTCACGCCAGAGTTTAGATGTAGTATTTTAATAACATTCTTTTTTACCATTGAGTCTGAGTTTTTTTTTTTTTTATGACTGATCAAGTTGAATTTTGGTATGTAGGTCAACCAAGAGATGGTCCAACTCCAAAGATCATAAGTTTGGTCAATACCTAGGTGGATCTAGAAACCAAAAATCAACCAAGAGGTGGTCCAATATGAGCCACATGGCACATTTTTATAGTACACTGACTGTATGGATGTTTGTCCATCCTTATGTCGATCTAGAAATCAAAAATCATCATGATTAGTGATTTCTAAGCATTGGATTGGAGTCATTTTCATGTGGCCAGCCTGCAGCCCGGCTTGTTACCAAGCTTGTCGGCTCAACTATGGATCTGGTCACGGGCTGGGCCTGGTTTTGAGTTTTGGATTGAGGCCCGGCCGGAGTAGCCTATGGGCCTGATCACCAGCCCCGCCCAAGGTAGGCCGGGCACGATTCTGGCCTGGCGGGCCAAATTGCTACCCTTATACATAGGTCAGTGGAGCCCACGCGATTCAAGAGGAGAATATCCTAAAATGTGTTATGAGCCCACATGTTTTATTTTCTTCTCTAAGGAACCACTGGTGGTGTTTGCCAAGTACACCATACCATGGTTTAAAAAACGGCCGTTATAACAAAACTAACGACCGTTATAACGGATTCAGACCTCTCCCGTTACGTTATAAACCGTTAAAACACTGAAAAAATAATAGCTGTTATTTTCGTTATAACAGGCGTTATTTTTTCGTTATAACAAAAAAATGACCATTATTTTCTGAAAATTTTTGTGGAAAAAAGGTAGTTATTTCTGTTATTTTTCCATTATTTTCGTTTTTGAACTTTGAATTTCAGCGCCATTATTTCCATTTTTCTGTTACTTTCCGTTATTTCTATTATTTTCCATTTTTGCCCCTGAGCGTTACATTTCGTTATAACGGAAAAAATAGTAATGCCACCAGTTCGTTATACCGATATAACGACCCCTTTCAAACCTTGGACCATACCGCAGATTGTATTGAGCTTGTGGGATGGACTCTTAACTTCTTTTTCTCTCTTGTTTTTGGGCGTACCACAGATCTCTTTACACTTGTACCATGGGCTATTTTGGAAATGGATGGCAACCTGGAATGGGCTCAATAAAGGGGTCGAGTGTTTTGTCCCACTGGACTGTCTCTTACACCCACTAAAACAAATTTTGTTGGGCCAAAAGGTTTAAAGATAAAGGCCCATTTATTTATTTTTATTTTTTTGGAATTTAAGCTGGAGTTAGGCAGACCCCCACCTGACCTTAATAAAGGGGAAAAGATTACAATCTAGTGTAGATCGTGCCATTTGCATCCCTAGCAAGATGGTCAACAAGATCCATAGGAAAATCAAAGGGAAAAAAAAGAATGTCATTAACAGAATTACAAAATGAGGCAAGAAAATCAGCAAAACTATTTGTTTCTCTGAATACATGATTGATATCCAAAAAGATTTTAGCTGTCCTTCAATTTCGTAATGTTCTTTAAGATGTTTTTTCGCACGTCATGGGGGTTTCTCATTCTTGCTTATGATGTGGACCGATGCTTTGGAGTCTGTTGCTATCTTCACCCTTGGGATTCCTAGCTCCTTAGCAATTTTCATACCACGAAAAATAGCAAACAACTCATGATAAGTTTTGAGATTTTAGATTGAGCACCTGAGTTTGCAAGGATTGTCGTGCCATCATGTCTTCTAATGACGCCTCCATAATCTCCCAATCTGTCTCTTAATGAGCCATCGGTGTTAATCATATAAGTTCCTTCCTCTGCACATTGGGATGGGAGAATCTTGCTGTGATGTTCTAGCAAGTAAAGAATTCTCTGTTGCTTGAGTTGCCTTCAGCTTTTACGATTTTGGACTCGAATCTCATACAAGTAATTTCAATGATCTTGTTGGCTTCAATCTCCTTAGGAGTAAAGGAGTTGGAAAACATTCTTGAGTTCCTTCGTTCCGGATTCCATGGATTGCTGCATTTAAACTTACTTTAATAACTTGGGTAGTTATTTTATTGCTTTGCAAGTTCGCTATGATCCATTCAAAGTCATCTTGAGAGTTAGAGGACTGCCTAGCAATTCTTGACCGATCAAGCACTTGTTGATTATTTCTTCAACCTCATGCAAGTTAGGAGTCTTAGAACTAGGATTTTAACTAGAAAAACTAGACCACTAGTGCAGCTGCTAGTGGTGAGTAAACCTTCGCTCATACCATGCTGAAGCCAATCACAGCCAATGATATGCAAGCCACATGGCACATTATTAGAGAGCGCTGACTGTATGGATGTTTGGCCAGTCCCTTGGTGGACCTGCCAACTAAAAAACAGCCTGATTAGTGATTTAAAACCTTTGGATCTTTGCACCCAAATAACACTCAATAATGCTCAAATTCCTACGGTTAAAATCAATCTATGAAAATAACTTCAATCCAACGCTTAGAAATCACTGATCAGGTTTATTTTTGGTTTATAGCTAGGTCCACCTAGTGATTGGCCAAACATCCATACGGTCAGCGTCCACCAAGAGTGTGCCACGTGGTATATTCTTAGAGATTTCTAACCGTATGGATGCTTTGCCCAACCCTAAGTGGACCTAGGCAAAAAAAAAATAAAATAAATAGCCTGACTATTGATTTCTATGCATTGGATTGGAGTCGTTTTTATAAGTTGATTTTTAGACATGGTATTTGAGCATTATTAAACACTCGGGGCGGCCTCATCAATGTTGATGATGGATCACATAGTATGAGCCACGTGGCACACGATTAGACACCATATGGATGTTTAGCCCATCCCTAGCTGGACTTACATATCAAAATTCAAACTGACTAGTAATTTCTCCACCGGTCAACAAAGTTACTTACCGCCATATTATGATCCACACGGCAAATTCTTAGAGTTTTCTGACCTTTTGGATGTTTGGCCCAACCCTAGATGGATATATAGACCATGGTTTTAAAAACAGCCGTTTAAACGGTAACGCCCCAAGCCCGTTTCGGTTAAAACCGTTTAAACACGTTTTAATGATTTTGAATTTAAAGGCAGTTAAAACTGTTTAAACAAAAATTATGAAAAAATGACCGTTAAATCCGTTAATTCTGTTAAAATCCGTTAAATTTCCGTTAAATTCTATTTTATTTTTTTTTAATTTTCAAATTTCAAATTTGAATTTCAGCACCATTTTTTCCATTAAAATCTGTTTAATTCCGTTTTTTTTTTCCATTTTGCCTGTTTAAACGGTAACGCCCCCAGTCTGTTTAACCGTTAAAACGGCCTCCTTTAAACCTTGCTTTAAACCTTGATATAGACCAAAACCTAGCCTGATTAGTGATTTCTAAGCGCTGGATTGGAGTCGTTTATGGATTGATATTTTAACCGTAGATTTCGAGCATTATTGACCATTATTTGGTTTACAAATATCAAAAGGTTTGAAATCACTTATAAAGCTGATTTTTTGTTTGCAGGTCCACATAAGGATTGGCCTAACTTCCATACGGTTATCATCCTCTAAGAGTGTGCCACGTGGTTCATATCGTGGGTGGTTAGCAATTTTGCCAACCGGCGACAACAAAGTTCCACCGGGATTCGCCAAACATCCATACGGTCAGCGACAGCTACGTGGCCCAAATTGTGAGCGATCAGCAAAGTTCTACACTCCTCTCATTGAAGACATTCCCTTTCTGTCTCTCTCAAGCTCTCGCATGATCTCTCCCTCTCGTGCGCCACCACCGTAAGCTACCGCCTCCATGCGCCAACGCTTTCGCGTGCCACTTTCAGGTAGGGTTCTCAATCTCCCGATCTCCTCTCACTCCCTCGGCCTCTTTCTCTCTCTATCTCTCAGTCTCCCGATCTCCTCTCTCACTCTCTTGGCCTCTCTCTCTCAGCCTCTCGAGAATACTTGCATCGAATCTGGAACGTGCATAAAAAAAAATTCTTGTAGTCAGGTGCGCGGAAGGTTTTTTACCTAAAATTTTCTTGTAGTCAGGATGGTTTTTTTTATAGGTTAATCTAGTTTTACCGTCTTTGTTATGAGAAACGTAGTTCTGTTCATGTCATGCATGCCATTTGTTTGATAAAGTACCTGAATGAGTGTATGGTTTGTTGAACCAATTTCCCAGTTGGTTAAACAGTTCCCCTGTTTTTTGTGGAGAACCAAATCTGAGTCGATTCGATTATCTACTGAGTTGAGTAGACATCTTTCCCTTCGGGCTCTTTCTTGTTACCATTATCAGCAATTTTATACGGATGACGTCTTTTTTAAATTCATTCATTCATAGCATTTGAGGTGGTTTAACGGTCCTTACAAAATGGGGTAGTTGCATTTTGTTTCTAATTGCTAATTTTGTGTGCATTAGCGGCTTAATAAAGATAATGAAAATCGTTTCAGACGGATTGTGGACAAGAAATATTATTTGTGTTATGTGATGGAGGTTGAAGAATTCCATCATTTTGATGCATGTTTTGTTATTCATGTGAATGCTTTTATTCTGAGTGTTGTTAGGAGAAATTTTGAGTCTTGAGTACGTCGAAGCACAACAGGTGGACTTCTATTACTGTTGTTAGGGACCTTTAGTTCTTTTATTTTATGGTTCTCTTCTGTTACTTCTGTTAGTAGATATTGGTTACTAATGTCACTGAGTATCATTATAATTTAGGGTTTCGTTATAATTCATGTAATTTACTTGATAATAGGTTTAATCCTACTTATAAAAAAAATAGGTTTAATCCTAATTATTCATTTTGCATGATAATCTCAGCTCACCTACCCAAGAAACTTAACAGAAAATATTGAAATAGATTTAAAACAATAATGGGGGTGAGAATTTTGGTCTGCCCTTCATTGATTTCCATGGAGCGGGAGCCTCTTAGAAGGTGGAATTAGGGGAGAAAAAGATAAAAAGAAGCTTTCTATTGCAGAATTTTTCTTTTATTGACGTAGTGACGATACAACGGTGTGGAGGAAGGTAATCTTATAGTCTCTATGTACAGGTATGCCAAAAAGAAGAAAGGAAAGAAAAGGGAAAAAGATAAGAGGACTGAAGGGGTGGAGATGGATAAAAAAGTTCATTAATATAAAACAGCATGAGTTGTTATGTTTCTCTAATCTAATACTGGGTGAAACCCAATTTCTTTTGACTAATGAATCTGCCCATTTTACATGGCTTTTCATCGCATTTTGCATTAGAAATTAGAATAAGGGCCCACTAAGATTTACCAAATTACGAGGTTGAGAACATTCTCATCTCTTGTGTTCATTTGCCTTGTTGTGGAGCTGCGCCCCCATCGTCCTCCATCAGATGGATACATTTTGGGTTGTGGCCTTAAATTTTGACTGTCCGGAATGATGGCCATAATTTTGACTACTGCCCGCATGCTTTTTATCATGCAAATAGCGAAGTTCGGTTTGTTGCTAATGCAAGGCTGGCTCAACATTTGGATAATACAGAATCTCAACCATTGACATGCCAATATTTCCACTATACTGACAATTATACACAGGACTGTCTGGTTTGTTCTTTGATTTGGCAGGGGTATATTTAGCTGAACATTTGAATGAAATAGTTTCACTATTAGCTCAATTATATGATTTACCATGTATTGGAAGTCCTAACTTGGGCACTGCCTCTCTTCTCCCTATTCCCACCTCTGCTTTGATTTTGCCCTTTAAGCTTTGACCAATCTTGTTGCTGGCATTCCTGCTAAAACCTCTTCAAGGAATGTCTCATGCCCCCTAAATGTCTTAAAGATGGATGTATCCAGTTAGACTTGGAGGATAGCCGTGTTTTGAAAGATGATTCAAAAGGTATTTTCTAGCATGATTCCTTTTATGACCAGTTAGTGGGCTTCATGGGGGAGAGATCACATAGTAGAGTCTATTGGGGGTTCCAGTCCTCAGAGAGTGGAGATATTCATTCGGATGTCTTCCTAGATAAGATCTTGATGGTCAATCATTTTAATGATTGTGGGATCATTATCCCAAATATGTGCCATACGTGTAAGGAGCATGAAGATAGCATCAATCATCTATTCATTCATTGTAAAGTTGTTCAGATAGTGTGCAGTTTCTTTCTCCTGCTTTTTGGGCATTTTGGGTCTTCCCTCGAGACATTGAGAATGCCCCCTAAATGTCTTAAAGATGGATGTATCCACTTAGACTTGGAGATAGCCGTGTTTTGAAAGATGATTCAAAAGGTATTTTCTAGCATGATTCCTTTTATGACCAGTTAGTGGGCTTCATGGGGGAGAGATCGCATAGTAGAGTCTATTGGGGGTTTCCAGTCCTTAGAGAGTGGAGATATTCATTCGGACGTCTTCCTAGATAAGATCTTGATAGTCAATCATTTTAATGATTGTGGGATCGTTATCCCAAATATGTGCCTGATGTGTAAGGAGCATGAAGAGAGCATCAATCATCTATTCTTTCATTGTAAAGTTGTTCAGATAGTGTGCAGTTTCTTTCTCTTGCTTTTTGGGCATTTTGGGTCTTCCCTCGGGACATTGTGAATGTTTTCTCTTCTTGGTTGTGTGACTATTCTAGTATTAGGGGGAGATTCCTTGGAAAATGCTTCCTTTTGCTATGTGATGGGGTGTTTGGAAGGAGAGAAACAACCGAATCTTGGAATATTGAAGTTAGAGACTTCTAACATAGCGGTTGTCTGTTTTGAAGGAATTTCAGGAGGTCATGTTGGAAGATATTGTACTTAATTGAGGGGGTCTGTGACTATTGAGGAT
The DNA here is from genome assembly GCA_035048495.1 of Euptelea pleiosperma. Lineage (NCBI taxonomy): Eukaryota > Viridiplantae > Streptophyta > Magnoliopsida > Ranunculales > Eupteleaceae > Euptelea > Euptelea pleiosperma. The sequence continues at coordinate 32,443,369 of CM068541.1, forward strand.
TGGATTATTCTTAATCCTTAGGAGGGGATTGGTTTTTTGTATTTTCTTTCCTCCTTGGTGATAAGTTTTTGTTTAAGCTGTTCTTAGGGAAAGGAAGAATAAAATGAAATGATGAAGAAAGAAGGAAGAGGAAGGAGAAGAAGAATAGCGTACCTAGTTTCGTCAACCACTACCCTTGCTGCTGCCTCATTTTCTCGATTTCTCTGGGAAGTGGGTAAAGTGGAAAGAAAGAGAACCTCTTTAGGGTAAGAAGAATCATGTACCTAGTTTGGTTCGACCGCTATCCTTTTTGTTGCCTCATTTTCTCAATTTCTTTTAGAAGTGGGTAAAGTGGAAAGAAAGATAGCCTGCCTAGGGTGAGAGAGAGAGAGAGAGTATGTATTTATGTATGTATACATTATGTTTAGATGTAATGATGCAAAATAATGTCCTAAATAGATTGTTTGACTTAAAATATTTTAACGTAAAGTATGATCAAGTCACCTAGGCGACTGCTTTTGTCCTAGTGCCCACCTAGGCACTATTATAGGCGCTAGGTGATGCGGGAGCATTCTACTTGATAGTCTGCAACTACATTGGATCAATTAATTTTATTTTAATTAGGATTGTTATTTTTTATTAGAGTTGTAATCAGTTTCAGATACTTTTAGAAAGTATTTTAGTTTTATTAGGATTAGGAAAGTTAGAATTTTATAAATAGGGTTGTGATTTTTGATTTTGGGAATAATGAATGAAGAGAGAGATTATTTTTTTGAGTGATTCCAAATTTTCTAGGTGAGATGCCTGGAATGGAAGAGCGATTCTTCTCAAAAGAGTGATTCCTTCAAAATCTGGTGGAGTGATTTCACCGAAATTCTATCCAATTGCAGAACGGTCTCTTGTCTTGCATCAAATTTGGTATTAGAGCCGAAAAATCCTACCATCTCTTCTCCCCTCTTGATCTTTTCTTTTATCTTTTATTTTTTATTTGGTCGTGGGTATTGTTCACGGCATAGTCACAAAGTCGGGATTCGACAATAAATCGGCAAGGGGTCAAGTTGGGAAAATATGGATAAATTCGGTAAAAATCAGGAAAAATTGACAAAATTAAAAAAAATATCATCGCATATTTCAAATTTTCAAGTTAGAAATGTTGTTTTTAACAAAACACATTTATATGATGAAAAACACATCTATAATTCCATAATAATAAGTCATAACTCATAAGCATGATTCATCATTCATAATCAAAATTCAAAAATCGGCACAATTGAAATCAGAAGGGGAAAAAATGGGTCTTAGCCAATTAATCGGTGAAGAAGAAGAAGAAGTCTTTATTAGAGTTGTAATCAGTTTTAGATACGTTTAGGAAGTCTTTTAGTTTGATTAGGATTAGGATAGTTAAAATTTTATAAATAAAGTTGTAATCTTTGATTTTGGGAATAACGAATGGAGAGAAATACTATTTTTTTTAGGGATTCCAAATTTTCTGGGTGAGATGCCTGGAACGGAAGAGCTATTCTCTTCCCAAAGGAGCAATTCCTTCAAAATCTGATGGAGTGATTTCACCAAAATTCTATCCGATCCCAGAACGGTCTCTCGTCGTGCATCACTAGGGGTCCCAAATAAGGAAGTAGTCACATAGGCAACACTTTGAATACACTGTAATACAAACTAAAGTTCATCATTGAAGTAATAAGTCAAACTTGTCGCTGTCGGCTGTTGATACATTTTCATGTGTACTTTTCGTACTTCTAATAAGAGATAGATTATTTTACACTATAAGGGTACTATAGTCATTCTTGTAATTTTTTTGAAAACAAAAGGAAACCAATTTTTTGAGCCTAGGATAAGTGAACTTTTCTTCCCACAGTTTCTCTTGTTTTCCTTTTCTTCTTTCTGAGGATTCCAAATTTCATCAGAACATTGATGCCTTAAATGTTTCTTCATTTGGAAATTTTCATCTCCAAGAGGTTGACATGAGCCACACGACCTCATTACTGATATTAATTGATATGCAGTTGATGTCATTAGATCTGGTTGAGACACCTACCGTCAAAGGATTTTGATTTTTAGCTTTGTGGTGATTTTTGTTAAATTCTTTTGGGCTAATTTTGGGACGTTTTCTCAGCCCTAAGGTCAAAAGTCGAGTAAAAATTTTCAGTTTTCAATATAAAAAAGATGTCAATTTTTTCCTGGGATGGATCTGATAGAGGATGATATGCCTTAATTCTATGAACATTGCTAACCTCTCTAGTTGATTGGCAAAGCATTTGGGACATTCATTTATTTTTTTCTAGCATGTTTGTGATTTTCTTAACTTTTTATTTTCTAAACTGATTAATTTTGGTTCTTTGTGGAACAACTTCGACCAATTTTTTGGATGCTGTTGTGATTCTTCAAACATATAACTAATTCTTTAATGGACATGTATTATGAATGGATGTCAAAAAATTCTTTTCTCACGAATGATATAAAGTTTTTGATGTCTTAATCACTTGGTTGCATTTCAACATGTCTTAACTTATTTATAAGTTGAGAAAGACCTTTTTTGGCTTGAAGTAAGCATACATTGAAAGCCGTAGTAGGACTAGGTTGGTCGGTTGGTCTGGTTGACTTTCTGAGTTTTAATTGATCAGGTTGCCAACCATATAAAGTAAATCATGTCCCAAGATAATGATTCTAGTTGACTATGCTTCAGGGTATCAATTATACCACCCTTGTTTCTTCAAAAAGTTAATTGATCTGACAATGTAGTAGAATGTAGCCCTTGTGATACTAAGCGACTAATTTCAAATCAATCAAAAGAAAAAGGAAGTTAAGGCTCTCTCTCTCTCTCTCTCTCTCTCTCTCTCTCTCTCTCTCTCTCTCTCTCTCTCTCTCTCTCTCTCTCTCTCTCTCTCTCTCTCTCTCTCTCTCTCTCTCTCTCTCTCTCTCTCTCTCTCTCTCTCTCTCTCTCTCTCTCTCTCTCTCTCTCTCTCTCTCTCTCTCTCTCTCTCTCTCTCTCTCTCTCTCTCTCTCTCTCTCTCTCTCTCTCTCTCTCTCTCTCTCTCTCTCTCTCTCTCTCTCTCTCTCTCTCTCTCTCTCTCTCTCTCTCTCTCTCTCTCTCTCTCAAATTGTGGCTTATCTCAAACTATCTTGAATATGAGTTTTCTTTTATTTATTCGTGCTTTTTGTGTGCTGGAATCTTCAAATTGTGGCTTATTCCTTGCTTTTGCATTGAGTGCTCTTCAAACATTTTTCTATGCTGTCATTTTCCATCAAGACAAAAACAACTGAATATGTTTTGGTAGATTTTGGTTATACATGAGTCATTGCCATCTTCCAATTCTAGCAAGCTGAAACTATGTGGGCTTATTATTTAGTTATGCAAAAGCTTCCAGTTTTTCATGAGTTTGATCTGACTGTAGAGCTATTAACTTCAATAACTGCATAATGTTAATAATGTATATCTCATTGCATCAATGGTAATTTACTTATTTCACTGCAGATTGGGAGAATCAATGACTGCTGTAATAAGAAAGTTCTTCATTGCATCAATGTTTATGTGGATGGCTCCAATTGCAATTTTATATGGTTTTAACCATGATCTGTTTCCAGGTTAGTTTCCTTTCATGAACATTTGTACATGTTCAAAATTTTCTCTCAATGGTGGCTGGTCTTGCTCCATGAAGCTAATCCTCAATGATCAGGCATCACAGGGGAAAGATGCACCGAGATTTTTTATATTTATTTTTTCCAAGCTAATTCAATGTGTTTAAAGGTATTATTTTGTTATATGTAGGTTGCAATCTTCATATATGTCTTTCCAAGCTATTAGCTTTAGAAAGCAATAGAAGAAAATCTATGTTTGTAAGCGTAAAAGAAGTTGATTAAGCTAAATGATGTATTCTTCTGCCATTAAATCTTCTGTAGGGCGGTCTTTTGAATACTTGCTCCAACAAATATGTCATTAGTGCAATGTTACATCCTTCTACCATAGGCCTAAGCTTGTCGGCGAAAATTAGTGTCACATATGTATGCTTAATTTCAAATCTAATCCAATAGAAAGAAGATTCTAAGAATTCAAGTTGGTTGTCCAAATGATAAGGAATAGAATGGAGGATCGGAAAGCTAACTTTTGCTCAATTGGAGGAAAGGTTTAGCTCATGAAAATTTGATTGTTAATGACATTCTGATATACGTTGCTCTCTCTCCACTTGTCAAGGTTCTGTGAAAGATAAAACTGGAGCTCTGTAGAATATTTCTCTGGATTGGTGGGGCATTGGCATGAGGAAGGACAATTGGGTAAATTGGCTGATCTTCTGCGACTCCAAAGTTGGTGTACCCAATGTTAGGAGACTAGATATTCTTAAGCTTGATGCAAATATTGCTATTAAAGACTACACCTTGAATAATTTATGATTCGGAAATAAGTAGAGAATAACCATTTGGTGAGCCTAAAACCCACGAGATTTCTCTCTTGTTTGGAATGGCATTATCAATCACTTTCAAGATATTCACTTTGGTCATAGATGGATAATTGGTGACATTGATAATGTGGATGTTTTGAACAACCAATGGCTATACAATTAGTCAACTGCAACCAGTATTCATATGTTGACTTGCCTCCAGGCGTTTAGCTTTCAGTTTCATTTCATTAGCACCAATACTCCTATTGAATGGTCCCTTCCCCAGATTCGTTGCAGGGTACCTGGACCTCCCCTAGCAAATCCCATGGTGCCTCCTTCCCTCTTTACCTGAAAGTAGACAAAGCTATGAGTATTTCATGGAAGTGTGCTGGAATATGATACCCGCACACTTCAACACTGTCATACCCGTATCATATAGTGTTGCTACTTATACTGTACCGGATAATGCATGCATAGTTCTATGCCACCAATATCTCATTTTTTATTATGTTATTTTGTATTTTTTAAACTCCTAAGTTTCCTTATTCCTTATGTCAACAAGAAGAAATAAATAATGTAATATAACAAATTTCATTGTAAGAGACTCTGAAAATTTAGAAATTTCATTATATTTGGCATGATGTAAATATTAAATAAAGATACTTAGCTTGAAAAACTAAAATTAAAACATGGTAGGAATATACTAGATGGGATACCGGTATCTGTATCCATGTCTTGGATTTCAGGAAATGAAGAGTCATATACTTGTTTCCCGCACCAGTGTCCCTATCTAGGCATCTTAGGTGCTGAATGTGCTTGTTAGATAGGTTTTTTCGTTGGGGGGCACTAGTCCTAAGATCTGGAGGGAGGGAGGGATGAAGTTCCTGCAAACACTTATCCATCTATTCATTTGAGTGGATAAAAAAGAACTTCAAATCAAAACAAAGTGAAGGCTCTTTCAGATACTCTCGAGATGATCCATTTTTAGATCATTATTTTCACTAATAACGATTCCAAGTTTCCAACTATTTCACACAACGGAGCCATAGGAAGTCCAGCCCAGCCCACTATGCAAAGGTGAAGGATTCTCTTTTCATGCTTTTACCCGTGCTTTTAAGGGATTGGACAATAAATTATTGTTAGCACTAAATCATTCTCCACTACAATCTACCCAAAGTGCAATGTTGAATTATCCTCTATGTAACACGGACACTCCCATTTTCTGAAAAGTTGTGTACAGACACTTGTGTCGTACTCACATGTCAGATACAAACCAAAGCTTTTATTCAAAAAAATCTTAATTTATCATATGTATAGCCTGTTCCAATTATATGGGATCGGCTACACTAATCATGTTCCTCCATCGAAACATTGGTCTAGATTCATGATAGGATAACTTATAAAAAAAAGTATCCATGATAGGATATGGCAAAATTTTACACTGGCAGACAACCCAATGCAATCCTTCTCCATCAGGCAATGCAGTGTAAAAGCACTACACTGGTGGAATATATATATATATCGTTGGGATAAGGTTCACTATGCTTTTGTGACTTATAAAAGGACACATGGTCGTGGGGCCCGCATGTAGATGAGTTAAGGACTGAGTTTTGGTGATGATATTCTTCTCAACATGGATATCAACCTTACAAAAAATCAGCCCATTCCAACGTTTCTAGCCTCAAGAAAAGCAGATTACAAGTTGAAATATTCCGAGCCACCCATTTTTACCGTTAACTTTTAACTCCACATTTGATAGGGTTAGCAGTTTCAAAAAGTGCTGATTTTTGATCATCCTCACCAAAAATCAGCCCTTGACTCATCTGCATGTGGACCTCATGACATTTTCTCATTTCGTAAGTCAAAAGGCATAAGTACCTTTATCCCAGGCTCCAGGCATATATATATATATATAGATAAGTTGACTTATGATTTTATGTCTTATAAAATGACACAAGGTTGTGGGGCCCACATGCAGATGATTTAGGGCTGATTTTTGGTGGTGATATCAATCTCACAAAAAAAAAGCTAATTTCGGCATTTCTAAGCTTACGAGAAGTGGATTACAAGTTGAAATATTTTAAGCCGTCTATTTTTCCCATTAACTTTAACTCGACACTTGATGGGGTTAGAAGTTTCAGAAAATGCTGATTTTTGTGAGCATGATCTCAACGGTGAGGAAATCTGACGTAGCGGAAGCGTGAAGTTAATCACGAAAGTGAACTGGGAAGAAGAACAACGTCTTCAACCGAAAACAAACCTTGAATCCACAAAGAAAAGAGTAAATGAAGACTTAAACAATAAACTTCATTGATCCCTTCATCCAAAACAACCCATCTTAATTAGGACAAATCACTAAAGAAAAATAGAAACTTGCTAAAAGTCTAAAATTGCAGGTGGAAGCTATCAAATCGCTAGGGAGTGACAAAGCCCCGAGTCCTGATGGATTTCCCTTGGCCTTTTTCTCTTCTTGTTGGTCCACTGTGGGCAAGGACTTAATGCGGGTGGTGGAGCATTTTCATCGTGAGTCGTGGCTTGACTGGAGAGCTAACTCGACTTTTATCTCCCTTATTCCCAAAAAGGAAGGAGCGCAGTCTTTAGCGGATTTCAGACCCCTCAGCTTGATTGGCAACACCTAGAAAATCATAGCTAAAGTCGTGGCTTTTAGATTGAGAGGGGTACTCAGGCATATCATCTCATCTTTCCAGGCGGCTTTAATGAGTGGTCGCTAGATTTTGGATGGCGTTTTGATAGCCAATGAAGTTATTGATTCTAGACCGCGTGGGGGAAATCTGAGCATCATTTGCAAAGTCGATTTGGAGAAGGCTTATGACCACGTGAGTTGGTCCTGCCTTGATTATATGATAGGGCGGATGGGCTTCGGCGATAGGTGGAGAAGGTGGATCCGTACGTGCATATTCACTGCCCGATTTTCGATCTTGGTCAATAGTGCTCCTGCGGGTTTTTTCAAGAACTCCAGGGGGATCCCCTATCTCCATACTTGTTTCTCATTGTGGTGGAAGGATTGAGTCAGATGGCTACTTAAGCGGTTAACGGAGGCTACGTCTCAGGCTTTAAAGTGGGGAGGAGAGCCCAATTATATCCCATTTTCAGTTTGCAGACAACACCATCTTTTTCCTAGAAGTAGACATCAATCAAGCCCAAGCCTTACGAGGGATCCTTCGTTGCTTCGAAGTGGTATCGGGACTGCGGATTAATCTCGCCAAAAGTGAAGTCTTCGGGTTGGAGAGGTGGAGTGTCTAGACGAGATATCAGCGATTATGGCTTGCAAAAAAGGGAAGCTCCCTAAGATGTACCTCGATCTTCCTCTCGGTGCTAAAAGTTGATCGAAGAAGATTTAGGATCCGGTTCTTGAACAAATCCAGAACAGATTGGCGTCTTGGAAGAAAAGGCTTTTATCCAAAGGGGGTAGACTTACTTTGATTAAGAGTACCCTGTCTAACATGCTTATCTACTTTCTGTCGTTCTCCATTCCAAAAGGGACGGCTAAGAGGATAGAAAGCCTTATTAGAAACGTCCTTTGGGATGATAGCGAAGAGAAGCACAAATTTCATCTCGTGAACTGGGCCAAGATATGCAAATCCCAAGAAGAAGGTGGTCTAGGGGTGCGCCAAATTATGCCCATGAATAAAGCTTTACTTGGTAAGTGGCTTTGGCGCTTTGGAATCGAGAGGGATAGTTTACGGAGAAATGTCATTGCGATTAAGCAAGGTACTGAGAACAATGGGTGGGATAGCACGATGTCATCCTATCCGTACAGTGTTGGTGTTTGGAAGGGAATCTCAAAGATGAGGAGTGAGATCAGAAACGAAAGTGTAGCTTCAAAGTGGGTAATGGTTCCCTAGTGAGATTTTGGGAAGACATTTGGTGTGGGGACCAATCCCTCGCGGAGTCATTCCCCTCCATCTATGCCCTATCCAACCGTAAAGGTGTTACGATCAGTGAGGTTGCTTTCAGGGAGAATGGATTGCTTTCTTGGAATATAGGGCTTAGGAGGGGAATAAACAACTGGGAAGTGGATACCATGGCTTCTCTTATGAATAGGCTGGAAGGGATCCATCTTGTTGATGGTGTTGAAGACATGAGGTGGTGGAACCACGATCCTAAAGGGAGATTCTCGGTCAAATTTCCCTACTCTACGCTCACGGGGCCTAGTTCTAGAAGTTTTTCAGCCAAGCGGTTGTGGAGTACGCCCATTCTTTCCAAAGTTTTCTTCTTCTCTTGGTGTGCCATGCTTGATAAGATTCTTTCTCTGGAGAAGCTTAGAAAACGCGGCCTCCAGATCCTTAGTAGATGCATTTTGTGTTGCAGCGACGAGGAGAGTACCAACCACATGCTCATCCACTGTTGTGTTTCCAAAGAGATTTGGGAGCGCTTTCTTCAGCTTTTTGGGGTTTCTTGGGTCTTTCCGAACTCGGTGTTTGATACTATTAGTGGGTGGTCTTCCAAAGCCTTCTCATCTAGTAGCCGAACTCTGTGGAGAATTGCCTATTTTGCGATTGTTTGGGAAATTTGGAAGGAGAGAAACCGTCGGATATTCGAAGACAAAAATGCCAACATTGATGAGATTGTCATGAATATCAAAGGCACTATGTACTACTGGGGATCAGCCGTTACTGAGCTCAAAATGTTCAGATTTGATGATTTCGTCTTCCAGTGGGACCGTTTGGTCTCTTAATTTGGTTCCCCCTTTTTTGGTCCTCTAGCCTTTGTGCGTTTGGGGGGCTTGTTCTCTGTTTTCTTTCTTTTCCCCTTTTGTGTTGTACAGTTCTTTTTGGGCTCCCTCAGCCTTCCCTCTTAATATATTATCTTTTACCGATCAAATTTCTTTTTTGCTAAAATAGGAAAAATTACTAAAAAAATAGAAATTCATATTAAGACTAGAAATGGATAATCGCAGATCTTAGAAATATGTCAGAATTGACAGGGAGTGATTTTAATGTCCGCAGCTCAAGTTATTGGTAAAACGAAATTCTCCAAAATAAGCCAAATCACCGTTTTGACCCACTAAATGACGGAATTTGGTCAAAATTGAGCGTACATCATAAGCAAAGCTCATGACTATTGAAGATCTCGCCGCTTTCTTTCAAAGAAGTTCGGCCCCGCGCAATTTTGACACTAAAAACAATTACGTTATTGCCTATTACATCATTTTTAGAGTATCTTTAGCATTAATGCCCGTTGCATCTTTTTTAGCACCGTTTGGGCTTTTGACGGTCCAAACGCCCCATGAGCTCCTCTGCTACGTGTTCTACATCAAGATCGTCCTCACCAAAATTAGCCCTTAAATCATCTGCATGTGGGCAGTGTGTCATTTAATAAGTCAAAAAGCATGAGTAACTTTATCCCAACCCTATATATATGTGTGTGTATAATTGTTTTAACTATTATTGATACAACATATATTTTAATTTCATGTACATCAGCTTATCTAAATACATTCTTTGTATATAGTATATTCCATGAACTGAATTATTTATAAAAGTGACATCTTACAATATATAGAATAAACATATAGATGTGTTGGGAGTCGAAATGGTGATTAGGGTTAGGGTTAGGGTTAGGCAGTCAAAGAGAGAAGAGAGAGGAGAAAAGGATGTCATGTGTAAGACTCCATAAATCTTATTTATTTAAAGGAGCTATTATAAAAGACAAGTATACCCCTTATGGCAATGGGGTATATACAGAATAACCAAATTACGCTAAATACGTATAAAATACTTATCTGATAACACTCCTCAAGTTGGTGCATAGATATCTCTCATGCCCAACTTGCATAAACATCTGTGAAGTTGCCAACTAGGAACTCCTTTAGTGAAGACATATGTGACTTGCTCATCGGTCTTCACAAAGGGGGTATAAATTTCTCAAAATACGATATTCTCTCGAATGAAGTGGTGGTCTACTTCAATGTGTTTGATCGGTCATGTTGTACTGGATTGTGAGCAATGTTGATAGTAGCCTTGTTGTCGCAATATAAGCTCACAGACCCCAAGACCGGAAAGCCAAGCTCAACAACTAACATCTTCAGCCAAAGCATCTCACACAAGCCATGGGTCATTGCTCTAAACTCTGCCTCTGCACTTGATCTGACAACTACAGGTTGTTTCCTGCTCTTCCAATAACCGGGTTGCCTCTTACAAAGGTGCAATAGCCTGAGGTAGATCTTCTGTCATCCTTGACACCAGCCCAGTCTGCATCAGTGTACGACTCTACTCTCATGTGACCATTCTTCTTGAAGAGGAGGCCTCGTCCAGGGGCTGACTTGAGATATCTCAATATACTGTGTGCTGCCTCTAAGTGAATCTCCCTAGGAGAATGCATATACTGACTGATAACGCTGGCTGCATAGGCAATATCTGGGCGAGTCAAGGAGAGGTAAATCAACCTCCCAACCAATCTCTGAAAACCCCCTACATCTTGTAAAGGCGTACTACTCGAGTCGGCCAACTGGTGGTTCTGCTTTATAGGAGTCTTTACTGGCTTAGCTCTCAGCTTGCTAGAGTCATTCAATTGATCTAGGACGTACTTCATTTGTGAGATAAAGATCCTTGGCTAGATCTTGCAACCTCTATGCTGAGAAAGTACTTGAGAAGCCCCACATCCTTGGTCTCAAATTCCCCTGCTAGATAATTCTTTAGCTTGGTCACTTCTTGTGCATCATTCCTTGTCAGAATGATGTCATCCACATAGATGATGAGGGCAGTAGTGCTCTTTCCTAAATGCTTCACAAATAGGGTGTGATCGGCTTGGCTTTGAGTATAACTCAGCTTCTTCACTGCTAGAGTGAACCTCTCGGACCAAGCTCTGGGAGATTGCTTAAGGCTATAGAGGGCTTTCCTCAATCGACACACCTTGCTGCCATCTCCTGGGGGGTGAATTCTGGAGGAGGTACCATATAAACTTCTTCATGCAGATCACCATGAAGAAAAGCATTCTTCACTGTGCCCAAATTGACTCGCCCAGATATCAACTATGTATTCTTCACTATGTATATACCCGTTGATATACATAGTTGTTTCGCCTTTCCCCAAAAGGTCAATCTTTTGGGGTAAATAGTTATTTAACATGGTATTACAGCCAACCTCACGTCACGGGTTCAAGTCATGGGAGGGGCGACCTGAAGAAATGGCTACCTGGGGGCTCGTTAAAAAAAAGAGAGAATAGCGGTACTGGAAAAAATGCCAGGGGTTCGCTCACACAAAGTGAGAAAATAGGGGTACCGGAGTGAAAGTCGCTTTAGAGTGGGCCACCGTAGAAGTTGGCCTTGAAGCGTGGTGGAATGTTACGATCCTAAAGATTAAGACTTAAACTTTCCACACCTCTATCACCTAGGTGCGTTTGGTGTATCGGTTTGGGTCTTAACATTTGGTATCAGAGCCTTATGGCCTGGGAGGTCGCGGGTTCAAGTCTCCAGCGGAGTGTATTTCTGTTGAGGGGGAGTGTTAGCGGATGATTTGTTCTCGCGCACATGTTGTGTTGGCCCGACGACCTGTTGGTATACATAGTTGTTTCGCCTTTCCCTAACAGGTCGATCTTTTGGGGTAAATGGTTGTTTAACATTCACATCAGCTGATGCAAAGGCCATGCTTGGTTTGCTGCCAAGGACAACAATACCCTAATAGAGTTCATCTTTGCCGCCGGTGCAAAGGTTTTCACGTACTCAATCCCATAGGTCTGAGTGTACCCCTCGGCTACCAATCTAGCCTTGTACTTCTCAACTGACCCATCTGCCAGATACTTTATAGTGAACATTGATCCGCACCCAATCGGCTTCTTGCCTCTTGGCAAATCAAAAAGCTCCCATATCTTATTCTTGTCTAAGGCACGCATCTCCTCGACCATATCAGTTTTCCATCTGGGATGTACCCACCCTTCTGCCACAGAAGAGGGAATAGGGATAGTGGCCACAGAAGTAATGAACGCTTTGTAGGAAGGAAACAAGGCATCGTAGGAGACAAAGTTGCTCAAGGGATGTTGAGTACAACTACGGGTGCCCTTTCTTAAAGCAATGGGAAGATCAAGAGCACACACATCAATGGAAGAAGAAATGACAGGAATAGAGGTGGAAGAGATGTTACCTGGATCCGAGGATAGAACCACTGGAACTGGATCAGTAGTGGCTTTCCCTCTTCTGCGATAGATTTGAAGCTCCCCCTGTGCCCTAGGAGCACTATCAGACACCATAGTAGGTTGAATAGGCCGCTCGACGACTAACGGGAATGGAGGAGTCAAAGATACAGTAGGAAGAGGACATAGATCAGACCTCTCTTCACTACTTCTCTCCCCCCTGAAGAGAAGTAGGGGAGAAAAAGAATGTCTCCTTGCGAAATGTGACATTCATGGAAACAAACTTCTTGCCTGTTAAGGGGTGATAACACTTGTACCCCTTGCGAGTAGAAGAGTAACCAAGGAAGACACTTAAGAGCTTTAGGATCCAACTTGTTGCGATGTGGACCTAGGATGTGAACAAAGCAGACACACCCAAAGATACGAGGTGTGATTGGGAATAAGGACGAGCTAGGAGCAAGAACCTGAATCGGAGACTGGAAGTTGAGCGCACGCGAAGGCATCCGATTAGTCAGGTAAGCAACAGTCAAAACAGCATCGGACCAATAAGAGCTCGGGACATGGGCACTGATCAAAAGAGATCGAGCTACCTCTATCAGATGGCACATTTTCCTTTCAGCCACACCATTCTGCTGAGGGGTGTAGCTGTAGGAATTCTGATGGCAAATCCCATGATAAAAAGACATACTGTTCGAGGCCTCCAAACATATACTCTCCACCTTGGTCAGATCGAAGGACCTTGATGGAAGAATCATACTGTGTTTGGATCATCTTATGAAAACCCTTGAAGATGGAATGAACTTCATCTTTGGTTTTCATGAGATAAACCCAGGTACACTTTGTATGGTCTCATCAACGAAAGTAACAAAGTAGCGGAAGCCAAAAATAGAGGTAACAGGGGAAGGACCCCACACATCAGAATGAACAAATATCAAAGAACTGACGCTTTTATTACCTCTGGATGGATAAGTGGATCTACAATGTTTGGAGAGCTCACACGTCTTACAATGTAACTCAGAAATAGAAACAGAAGTAAACAAAATAGGAAATAAGTGTTTCAAGTACTGAAAAGAAACATGCCCCAGGCGGGCATGCCAACATAGAACAGAATCTAAACTACTAGTAATACTTACTATGAGACTGCAGTGTTGTGGGCTCAGAGGTACGTCCGCTCAGAAGATAGAGGCCATCGGCTTCACGTCCAGTGCCAATCGTCCTTCTCGTTTCCAGATTTTGAAAGACATGGGAGGAAGGAAAAAAGGTCACACTACAGCTTAGCTGGCGAGTAAGGGCACTCACAGACAATAGGTTAGAAGTAAAAGTAAGAGCGTTCAAAATAGAAGATAAAGGTAGCTGAGGAGAGGGAAGGATATTCCTTTTCTCAGATATAAAAGATAAGGTGCCGTATACAGTTTTAACCTTATCCCTACCTGAACAAATAGAGTACGTGGAAAATAGGGAAGACATACCCGTCATGTGTTCCGAAGCTCTTGAATCAATGATCTAGGAGGGACTAGAGGAAGGTATGGACACATGATGGGCAGGTCTAATGTTACCTGACTGAGCAAAGGAGGTCGAAGGTGTAACAGAAGGACCATCAAGCTGACTGAGCAAGCGTCGGAGAGTAGCAATCTCGGCAATAGAAATACTAGCAGTAGCTACCAAAAGACTAGCCTGTGAATCCTGAGAAGGCACGAAAGCATCCAAACTAGCAGTATGAGCCCCAAAAGCCCAAGAAGATGCTGGCTGGCTAGGGCGACCATGGAGCTTCCAACATCTATCCTTCACATGCCCCAGCTTACCGCAATAGTCACACTTGGGACTCTCCCTCTGAGACTTCCCAGAAGTCGTACCAGTAGGAACATAAGACACGGCCGTAGCAGGAGGCTGAGAAGAGCGACCCTTTTGAGACTATGAACATCAGCTTATCTAAATACATTCTTTGTATATAGTATATTCCATGAACTGAATTATTTATAAAAGTAACATCTTACAATATATAGAATAAACTATATAGATGTGTTGGGGTACCGGACTATTAGGTTTGCTGAGTTCAGCGTGTCTAACACGTACAATCCGTTATCTAACACAACCATGTGCGTGTATCTAAGTTACAGGTATGATCTCAAATATCTAATGCCTCCAAGGATATAAATTTCAATTTTGATGTCTACTTCGACCAGCCTGGAGATGAAAATATATCTATCAAGTAATGTGGAAATTTTCGTTGAATCTTTAGGAAATGGTAGAACAATTATGAAAACACATTCATAAGCCATCAAACTACAATTACCAACCATATGGACTGGAAATGAAGATACATAGCATGCTGTTACACGGTGTAGATATCTAAGAACCTGACTGCTAAACTTAACTATAATTATTCTTGGAAATGATTCTACACATGTGATTCATGTTACATTAACTACATTGTTGCAAAAGAAAAGATATCCACATGGGACTTCGGCTCCATCGTCTCCATGCTGGTCAGGACTTTAATGGAACCGATGAATAAAAGATATCCTTCACATGTTTTTCCTGGAATAATTCTAAGTCGATCGATTATTTTTTATTCCTCTAGCCAAGGAGAGGCAAAGAGGAATAAAAATATTGTGGTTTGGAGTATGTTTGGACAAAAAAACTCAATTGAAATCCTGCACTTTAATACATGAAAACTCATTATTTTGCAATGACCTCAAAATCAAAATGGTCGAAGAAGTTACAAGGTTCTACCAAATATCTGCTTCCTGTGGCATACAACTCTTATATAACATAGAAATGGGCACTATTGTCAGTGTCAGACAGGGATCTGAAGTGTCAGACACAGTTATCTTGGAATATCAATGTGCCGATGCCGACGTATCAATACAGTTCTATAATAATGCAAAGAGATATTCTTGCATGACTTCTGTTCATAAACTCTCAATAGAGCGAAAAGTGTATCTAATTGAAATATCCATTAATGTTCTACAATTTAATAACTAAATATAACAAAAAAAACTAATTTGAAGTTGTTTCATGTTACCTGTGCCAAATTGTTGTTTTCCTGGATATGCCTACTCTTTATGATTTGTACAGATTTTCTTGGTTAATTGCATTTTTGTGAGATTTTCAAGATTTTTTTAATATTGTGGTCTGATGATTGTCTTACTTAAGCAATTATTTTATTGGCAATCAATATAAATTAGGAAAAGTATTTCTTTTTTTAAAATTTGTGAATCATAATTCTATTGGGACAGGTTCAACTCAGCTCTCCTCCTATTCGCAAACTCTGCTAAGCGGATTCCTTGCTGTCATATCAGTCAATGTGGTCATCGCATTCTACATCTGCATGGCAATGAAGGAGCCTTCAGATAGACACGAACCAGATCCTGCCTTTCTTGCTGAGGCCAAAGCCAGTGTTAGGCAATCTACATCAGGTGAAAACGAAGATTCTCCCCAAACCCGTGACAAACGTGAGTAGGAGATAAAACTGAACGAGCAACAAATTAGGTTACTATCATAGGAATTATGGCCATATTACCTGTTCGCAGTTTAGGTCACTCGACGTGAGTCGCAGTCTTGCCACATTTTGTATTTTATAAGAGAAATAGCCTACTTTGACCACGTAATTTGCAAAATTGGTTTGATCATTCATGCTTGTATGCATGCTCATTAGCAAAAGTCTGCTTCAGTCTTTATTGTGGTTTAAATGTTGATCTGAATTCGTTCATTTTCTGGGAGAAGATCTCTAATAAATGCTTAGGAGAAGGTCTCTCTCTGCATTTGGAGGACTTCAATCTTGGGTTCCATTGCATGGATCATGAGGGATCTTTCTTCTTTCTTGTTCTTTCTTTCTTTCTTTCTTTCTTTCGGTCGTACTTTTTTTTTTCTCTTTTTAGCAGTTTGTGAAAAAGAAATTGTGTTTTTTTGGTAGTCACTGTGGGCTGCTACATTAAACCCTCGGTGAGTGTTACCTTGTCTATGGTATGAACTTTGTTGGGCCGTGGGCCAAATTCAATGAACTTCGGCCCACGATTAAAACTATAAATAGAATGCAAATATTGCACCTCTTCTTCTTCAACCTCTTGAATGTCAATATCTAAGCAAGACGACATTTTCATCAAAGAAACTCATTCAGTACTGCTAAATTTCATTTACTAGGGCTGTTTTATATTCAATGGCATAATAGAAAGAAACCGTCCTCCATGCATTTACCTTGCTGGGTCACAACCCCCTTGGATGGGTGCCAAATGTCAATATCTAAGCTGTGATGAGTGTTGTCCTCTTTGATTTTAGAATTTTAAATGACCTGCATTTATGTAAAACGTTTCCAACAATTTATAACCTGTTCTCTCCCTCTCATACACACCTATAAATAAATCTTCCCAACTGCATCTCCTCACCACACCATTGCCAGCAAACCAAGAAGAGAAAGAAAGAAAAGTAGGAGAAACTATGGCAAGGCTCATGGGTGCAACCATTATGGTGGGATTTTCATGGTTTTTGCGGCAACGTTGGTCACCCCGGGGATTGCAAGAAAGGAACCAGAGGCATTTGGAAATGCCCGAGAGGTTACGATTTGTGTCATTCAAGACGAATGCGTGATGAAGATAGCAAGAGGTCTGACAACCAAAACAGTGGTTGATGACGTTGATTGTTGCGTATCCATCATACAAGCTAAAAAAGTTTGCTGGGATGGCATTGTACAACTTTTGTACAAAAATCAGAAGGGCTCTCGATTTCCCTACATTTTCGAATGGGCCGACGATGTCTGGAACCATTGTGTCTTGTTAGACGAACAAGCTTTTGCACCGATTGTTGCACCCACTCGCTCTTTTTAGAAGACCGGGTTCATTCTAGAAGAAAAAAAAATCAATTACAGCTATGGCCGCTTTCTCTACCTTGTAAGAAATAACGAATGTAGGCTTTTTCTACTTTGAATAGGGGTGTCAATGGATAGGAATTTGAATATGTACTGAACAGTCGGATTTGTCCGAAACATTTAGCATATTGGATTTGGATTCTGATAATTTTTTATATTCAAATATTGATATCTTATTTGATAATATTCTATCCCATGTATTATACTAGTAGGTGGTCCGTGCCCACGGCACTCTCCGTCCAAGTGTTTGCCAAAATCGGGTGCGAGTGGCTTAGATCCACCATCCATTTGGGGTGATATGATCTCGGCCATCCTTTGTGAAACAGATAAGAGGGGGGATAAGTGACTTCTCTGTTTTGTTATATAGATGTATAGTGGGTGGCCCGTGCCCTCGGCACTCCTCTACAAAGCTTTCCCAAAATTGGATGTGAGTTGTTGAGATCCATAGTCCATTTGGGGGATAAGATCTTGGCCATCCTTTGTGAAGCCAATAAGAGGGGTATAAGTGGGGGAGACAATTTCTCTGTCAAATTAACCCAACCGTCTAAATTTTATTTTATGTAAGGGTTGATATGGGCCCTTGGATATATGAAGTCTACAAGAGGGGGAGACAACCGCTGTGTTTTGTTATATAGATATCTATATAACAAAACAGGGAAGTTGTCTTATCTCTTATCTTATCCTGCTTCATCAGATAAAGAGTGGTTGAGATCAAATCCATCCATCTGATGTGGACGGTTGGATTTGAGTCGCTCAATCCCCCTCATTTATTTTGTCACTCCCACTCATTTGTACCCAACTGATTGAAAATTTGAAATTCAAATTTTGAATTTTAACACCATTATTTTCTGTTATTTCCGTTATTTTTTCATGTTTTCCATTTTTACCCCTATACGTTACAATCCGTTATAACAGAAAAAAAAACATTAACGCCCCCAGTCCGTTATACCGTTTGAGTGTCGAAGGCACCCAATTTTTGCAATGGAAGAGTGCCGTGGCACGGGCCATTTATTAGTCTATATAACACAACAGAGTGGTTGTCTTCCCACTTATACCCCCTATTATAGGCTTCAACAAAGAAGGGCTGAGATCTTATCCCCCAAAATGGACAGTGGATCTCAGCCACTCACACCCGATTTTGGAAAACGCTTTGTCGGAGAGTGCCGTGGGCACGGGCCACCCACTAGTAACTAATAATTATAACTTCAGTCCAATAAGTGTGTGCCAACAAGGCACCTTATGGAATACCCCCATAAGATTACCCTTATGGAATATTATTAGAATACAGTTTACTTATCTCCGACATTTAAAATAGCCATAAGACAAATGGTTCTATTTTAACAAAGACAAATGTTTTTCTTCCTTCTAATAGAATGGTCCACAATCATTGACTCAGAATTGACTGACATTTTTTTTAAAATGATGAAAATGTCCCTTTCTTCAACCTTGGAACATGTAGGTTTGGACCAAAATCCTAACCCTAAATCAAAGGACTGTAGCAGCTGGCCATCAGACTCTGGTTGTTGGCCGCCCTGAAAAGAAAGGAAGTATGATCTCACCATGTATACATTCGTCATATTATCTCTTTGATTAATCTACAACTAAGTAGCCAAGTATCGTTCCAATTTAGATGTGATTATGAAGTCAAAGTTCAAGGGTTATGACCTAAACCCACATGTTCTAAGGTTGAAAAAGGGACATTTTCGTATTTATTAAAACATGTTAGTGAGTTTCAAGTCAATGATAGTCATAGACAGTGGACCAAGTCATGACGGGAGGGGGGGTTGGTTGGAGTAAATTTCAAAGATAACATAGAGGATATGCGAAAAATTCCCTTTATTTGAAAACAAACCTATTAAAGTGGAATATAAGACAATATCACAAACCAAAATGCGGAAAAAAAAAAAAAAAAAATTTTTTGTTAAACTGTAAATTTAAAAAGAGTTTTAGGGATGTCAATCCAGCCCTCTTTTTAAGGGGGCTCAGCTAAGTCTGGCCCTTTGAAAGCCCTAAAACGAGGGTTTTTTCATAAAGTTCAAACCCTAAAGCCGGGCCGGGCAGGGCTCAATTATGTAAGTGCCTTCTAAATAAGGGCCAAGCCAGAGTAGTACTTAGTAGAGTCACTCTGGCCCTCCACACTTCATTTATGTTCTTTTAAAAAAAATTACATTCTCAAAAGTTTTTTCTTAAAATGACACCCGCCTGTGTCATATATTTAAATTTGAAATGGTTTTGGGTCGTTCCCAAATTGTTGAGCCATTCCAAAAGTAAGAATGGCTCAAAATCGTTCCTGTTTTGAAAATTTTAGAAACGGTTTTGGGTCATTTCAAAAAATTGGTGACGGACGCCCATATTAGGATCGGTTTTATTTTAGTTCAAATTTACAATGTATCATTTATTTTCTTGTTCTTTTATCGAAATTTTTAAAAAATACTAAAAATATTTATTTTATATGATTCATTGAGATATCCACATAGATTAAAACATAATATTTTCTCTCCGGGGTAGGACTAGGATAGGGTTCCTCAAGCTTCAGCCCGGCCTGACTAAATTTGTGTCAGAGTCGGGTCGGCCGGCTAGACTAAATTCAGGTCAGGCTCGGGCTAGGCAGATGACAAAAGTGCTTTTCCCAAATTTTTTTTTTAATTTATACCGTTCTAAGGAGCAGGTTCTAATGATCAACAAAAGGGAACCAAAAAAGTTCACGTTTTTTCTCGGCCATGGATCCCGAGAATCCAACGGTGGTTTTGCTTTTGCTGACCAAATGGATGTTTGGCCAATCCCTAAATGGAGTGGACCTACAATCCAAGAATCAGCCTGATTAGGTATTTCAAACCTTTGGATCTTTGTACCCTAAATAATGGTCTATAATGCTCAAATTCTACGGTTAAAATCAACTTAATTATGAAAATAACGGTCAATAATGCTCAAATTCAACTGTTAAAAATCAACTTATGAAAACGACTCCAAAGTCCAATCCAACGCTTAGAAATCACTAATCAGGTTAATTTTTGGTCTGTATGTCCATTTGTGGTTGGCCAAACATCCATAGGGTCAGAAATCTCTAAGAATATGCCACGTGGCTCTTATTGTGGTCTGGTATTCTTCCCAAGAGGGCAGTTTTTTAGTAAATAAAACTACTAAAATTTAATTATTTATGAAGACTGTTTCTTGTGTAGTAAAAAACTCTTTATAGAAAGAAACCCTGAACTCTGTGGTTTTATAGAAAGAAACCGTCCTCTTCCATGCATAATGCATTTACCATGGTATTGGTGGGTTCGGGACCATGCTACACATATCATGGACCGGGCTTAGGCAAACATTGGCCCAGACCAAATTTACCCGTTTAACCGGAACCGAATCGGAACCGGAACCGAAAACACTGGTTCCGGTTCTACATTTTTGGAAACCGATTAAAACGTAATCGGAACTGGAACTGAACCGACAATAACGGTTCCGGTTCTGGGTAGCCTAATATGGAACCGAAACCGATAAGAACCGGAACCGAAAAGAACCGGTACCAATAAATAAATATAGTGTAAAAATTCTCATATTCTCAAGATTTGGCCCAATATACCAGGAACCGGAACCAACATAAATACATAATCGGTTCTGGTTCCGGATCCATCACTTTGAGAACCGGAACCGTTAAGGAACTGAACCGATAAGAACCGGAACAGATTGTTCCGGTTCTGGCCACCTTAGGAACCGAACCGGAACCGACCCGTTGACACCCCTACTTAGTATCCCTATTGGGAATCTTTATCATACAGATCAACACAGCCTCTTAAAATCAAATGACTTCTATAACATTTAATAACTTCAAATTTATTTTAAAAAAAAATCATTTATAGTAGAATATACAATAATAAGGTCGGGCTCGGGGGACACCAGTTTCTTATCCCCATTTTGGGGTACCCACATAGAAGATGAATCAATGGCTGATTTTTGGTGAGGATGATCTCCTCACCATATAGATCACGCCAACAAAAAAATCAGCCCATTCTGAAATTTCTAACCCAATCAAATGTGGTTTTCAAGTTACACGGTAAAAATCGACGGTCCATAATTCAACTTCTAAACCAGTCTATCAATATCAGAATGATTTGAATTTTTGTGAGAAGGGATCCTCACCGAAAATCAGCCATTGATTCATCTTCTACGTGGGTACACAAAAATGGTTGTCAAAAATGCGGGTAAAAAATGGGTGTCCCCCGAGCCCGCCCCACAATAATATATCCAACCAATAATATAAAATAATATTAACTCCAATTTTTGTGCGCCACATATACACATGGTTACTTTTTTCAAAGTATTTTAAAAACCAACCCCTAAACCATGAGTATATGTGGCGCGCAATCATTGGCGCACGATCACGGCTTCAAAAATCCTGCCGCTTCAAAAAATTTCTCAGTATTATCCTCTTTCTTTTAGAAAAGATTCTCTATGGCTTTTGTTTCTTAAAGCACCTGCATTTATAGTTTTCAGTTCACAAAACAAATCAAATCAATGTAAAGCGTAACTGCCAAAACGTTTCCGACAATTTATAAAATGTTCTCTCCCTCTCATACACACTTCCTATAAATCTTTCCAACTACCTCACTTCACCACACCACCAACAAACCAAGAAGAAAGAAAGAGAAACGGAAGACAATATGGCAAGGTTCATGAGTGCAACCATAATGGTGGGATTCGTCATGGCTTGTGTGGCGGTGTTGGTCACCCCAGGGCTTGCTAGAAAGGAACCTGCAGAGGCACTTGGAACTGCGACTAAGGTTTGTGTGATCAACGGAAAATGTGCAGGGAATATACTAGGAGCTCTAATTACCAACTATGTTATGGACGACCTTGCTTGTTGCACGTCCATCGTTCGAGATGGAAAAGATTGTTTGGATGAGATTGTACAACTTATCTACAAAAATAAGAAACCGTCTCAATTTCCTTACCTTTTCGAATGGGCGGAAAAGTTCTGGAACCATTGTGTCTTAGTAGACGCACAAGGTTTTGCACCAAGTGTTGCACCCACAACCTCTTTTTAGAAGATCAAATCTCTTGTAGAGGATAAGCTCTTTAAATCTTTTCTCATTCCCCGAAAACACTTGGGAATAAATAACACTTCTTTATCTTGAATAAGAAATCATTTGTTCATCTAATGTTACAAATATTTACATTTTTCAGTTTGTGCTATTTAATTACTCTCTCTCTCTCTCTATCTCTCAACCACTTATACATGGGACATAGGACATGGGCCCACAACCCTTTTGGAATGCACACAATTAAAATCATGTGAGCACCACCTCCAAGTATAGGTGGTGACTCTTGGCTTATGTGACGCCTTTCGTCACACATGGTCTGAGTAAAAGTTATATACACTAGTAGGTGGCACATGATTAACAAATTTCAAAAGGGACAATTTTGAAAGGATCAGAATGTCTTAAATTTAGAGGGATGATTTTGATCTTCGGCTATTGTGATGCCTTTTAGTCATGTATTCCGCGAGCAAAAATTATAGATACTAGGGGGTGGCACATTTAGGAAGATTTAGAAACTTATGGATGGCCGATTTTAAATAATTTGGAGTGTAAGGACAGTTTTGAAAGATTTGGTTTTTTTTTTTTTTCTAAATTTGAAGGGTAGCTTTGAAAAATGTTGCAACCCGAAGAGGTATTGAAAATTTCGTAATGATATGTGTAAGGTTTTTTTTTTTTTGGATAAGTCCAAAAGATGTATTGAAAGGTAGATCGAGAAGATCTCAAATGTACAAATAAGAAACAAAAAGAAAAGAGAGGGAGAAGAACCAGCCACAACCCATTACTCTATCCTCATAAGAGTATCCAACCTAAATACCAAATTACCAAAGTAAATCCCTCTCATTGACATGGAGATCGTGTTGGATAATCACAAGTAACAAGGTCGTTATGGGTCAGCTCTATGGCTTTCCCTAACTAAATGGGCCTCTCCTGAAAGCCCAAGCTATCCTTCCTTTTACTTTTACTTTTTTTTGTCTTTTTCTTGTTGTGATTCTTTCATTATTTCTTTTTTTTTTTTCTATATTCTCCAACCACCTACGGCTGACTGTTTTGGGTTCAGCCAAGATCCCCTGGACAAAGACTTGCCCCTTGCTGCCCTTGTCCTCTCATGGAGGGCCAAACATCATAACTTGGGGCCCACAAAAAAAAAACATTTTACGTTCAGCTACAACTGCCCGTGTATTTAACAAAATGTTTGAGATTAAGAACCTAAAAAGTTTTGTTGTAAAATGTCCCATGTAAACACCAATTTGACACACAACTCGAGAAAATACTAACTGAAAAAGGTATATGGGTTTTACATCAAAAATCCAAATGAGGTTCCGAAAATTCTCCAAAATTTTTAGATAAATTATAGAAGTTGTAAAAGATGTTTTTAGGTCTAACACCCACTCCGTGTTACCAAAATCAGTACAGATCCGAGGTAATAGCTATTTGAAAGGGCCTGAAATCTTGTCAAATATGAATCAAATTCCCATGTGAGAGTCCGAAAATCATTGGAATCATTCCAAAAGATTAGAATCAATTCTCAAAGATGTGGGTCTTCACATGCGAGACCCACATGATATTTAGATTACATGAACCCTTAGTTCCACATGGGCGTGTTCAATCCTGATATGTGAGGAATTGTCTATGTGCAGCCCAATGTTGTACCCATACAAGTGAGCATGTCTCTATTTTAGAGTAGGATACAACAAGTTCATATACATGTGCAATATATGTAATAACTTATGAAAGTTAATACACATTGTCAACCAAACTCTTAAAACCCAAAGTCACATCATATGTCTAGCATTAGTCGTCATCCGTCCAAAAGAGCCAAATCATTGTAGTGGAACATTCATTTTGCACAACTTATTTCTTGTGCGTGATTTTGAGTAGCAAAAATATTTTTTTAGTAATAAAAAACACGCCAAAAGGCATCAAAGATTACTTAATAAGAAAGTTAAAAAAAAAAATGCAAGTTATGAAAGCAGGCCTCATCCCTTCAAATATGAAAACATGTGGTCAGAAGCCCTGACTTTTGTGAAAATATTAAGGTTTGGTGGGATCAAATTGAGTTTGTTGGGCGCCCGGGGGTGGTGCTTCGGAAAAAGCTTTGTGCTCTCAAAGGTAAAATTAAAGAGTGGAATGTCGATAGAAGAAATTAAAAGAGAAGCTTTTGGAAGACATTTTGATCATCTATGACAGGGCAGAGGATAAGGGTGAGTTGAGCATGGAGGATAAATGTCGGGGGAACAATTTGAGGGAGGAGTATCAGTCAGTCATCATAATGGAAGAGATCAGTTGGAAGCAGAAATCTAGTATTAAATGGTTGAAAGAAGGGGAAAACAATACGAGTTTCTTCCATAAGATAGCAAATGCGAGGAGAAGGAATAATAGATTGGAGAACATCACTATAGGGGAGAAGCAGCTCAGTGTGGAAGAGAAAATTTGGAGTGGTGTGGAAGAATTTTATACTGAGTTGTATAGGGAGAGACAGGTTTGGAAACCTATAAGGTAGACGAGTTAGAATTCAAGTGTCTTGAGGCTAACCAGAGAGATTGGTTGGAGAGGGCCATTGATGAAGAAGAGGTGGTGAGCGTCATTAGATTTATGGAGAGAGACAAAGCGCCTAGGTCGGATGATTTCTCGATGGCTTTTTTGAGGTTTGCTGGGAGACCATTAAATTGGATTTCATGGCCACGGTTAGGGATTTTCAGGATAGTAGTTTTTTGGATCAGGGGTCCAACTGTACATTCATCACGATCACCCCCAAGAAGAATTGTGCAGAGAACATCAGAGATTACAAGCCGATCAGTTTAGTAGGGGGAGTCTACAAGATTATAACTAAGGTCCTCGTCATCAGGATTCGCAATGTTATACCCTCCCTAGTCTCTTTGGAGCAAGATGCCTTTGTCCCGAGGAGACAGATTTTGGATAGCGTCATTATTGCCAATGAATGTATTAACACCAGAATCAAGGAGAGACAGGCTGGGATTATATAGAAACTTGACATGGAAAATGCCTATGATCATGTGAACTGAGAGTTTTTAGACTACGTTATGGAGAGAATGAGTTTCGGTAGAAAATGGAGGGGGTTGGATTAGGAAATGCATTACATCGGCTTTTTTTTTCAGTTATGGTTAACGGCTCTCCAGTTTTTTTTTCAGAAGCTCGAGAGGTTTGTGTCAGGGTGACCCTTTATTTCCGTTCTTGTTTGTGTTGGTGGTTGAGGTGTTAGTTGGTATGATTAGGAGGGTCATTGATTTAGGGAAAGTGCAGGGTTTTAGTGTGAGAAACCATGGTCCTATGGTGTCACCTCCAGTTTGCAGACGACACCATGATATTTCTCTAGGGCAAGCGGGAAGAGATGTTGTTTCTTAGAGGTATTTTGAGTTGTTTTGAGGCAATGTTAGGTCCACACATTAATCTTTCCAAATCAGAGGTTTTCGGTATACGAGAGGGGGCGAGAACTAGCAGGGCAGCAACTATTTTGGGGTGTCAGGTTGGTAGTTTTCCCATGACCAATTTGGGGCTCCCCTTGGGAGCAAGGAACCGCAGTAAGCACATGTGTTTTTAGAGATGACTAGTAAGTTCACGTGTGCATTGCACATGGACAAGTAGAGTTGGACTGAAAACGTGGATAATTGGTTAAACAAAAACATTTGAATCACAATATGAACGAAGGATGGTTGCATGATCTTGTAAAAAATGGCATACAAGCAGAGAGCGAGCGTAACAATGTGAATCAAAAACATAAAGAGGGGATGATCTGAGATTTATTAAAATTTTCATCCTGAGGGGATATTCAGATGTTGAATGTAGTTTTTTAATTTTAATTCAAGAAGCATCTTTTCTTTGTGTATCCTTTTTGTTTACTCGATATCTATGATCGAATTGAACTTCTATTGTTATCTATTAGGGGTAAAATAACTCATCAACAATACGTTTTTTTTTAAATTAAATTTAAAAAATGCACTATGTCCGTTGTTTTGTTTTTCATTTTGGTTGTGCAACCGCCGGTGTTGGACTTTTGGCAAGTTTCCAACCGTCGGCGTAAGTATTTTACCAATTGTATAAAACCATCGACGTTGGGTTTCCCCCAACAGTTTCAAAACCGCCGACATTGGTCGTTTTCTACACCGGCAAGAGCAACGCCGACGGTTTAGAACCATCGGGGAAGTACCCTTTTTTTTGTACTATTGAAGGTACAACGTTGGAATTTGTGACTTCAATTTTGGGGTTTCCAACATTGGAAAAGCATGCTCTTCCTGTTATAAGTAGATGTTTTGATGTCGAACATGACACGGATGGTTGCATGAAATTGTTTGATCAAAAGGTCTCTTAGAAGGTTAAACTTGCACTTTAATTACTTCAAGCGGTCATAACTTTGAGACCATAAATCATTATTATTGCATATGGACATGATCATCTCTATAAGCTCTATGTAGTTAATGCTAATGCCATTTTAAAAAAAAAAAAGGAATTTTACGGAAATTTAGCGGATTTTAACAGAATTAAACGGATTTAATGGCCATTTGTTTCACAAAATTTTTCAGAATTTAACAGTTTTTTAAATGATTTTAACAGCCGTTAAAACAAAAAAATGGCCGTTAAATTCAAAAACGTTAAAACGTGTTTAAACGATTTTAACGGATATGGGCTTGGGGCGTTAACGTTTAAACGGCCGTTAAAACCGTTTAAACAACCATTTTCAAAACTATGCTTGGAAGTACCCAAGGAAGACAAATTCTTTTTTTCGTGGAAACTCAACCACACAAGGACGTTGTACAAGCCACATGCCAGAAGAAGCAGTGGACATAAAAGGTGGGAGCTATCATTCAATGGGTCCCACCTAGTAAATCTCATGTACCAAAGTGTCACCTTGATTAGATGTTTACAACCATCTTATCTTATTCGTTAGATTCTTGTATATACTTATCACGGATGATGAAAAAGAAAAAAAATAATTGTTGGCTCGGTCCTTAAATAAGATGTCTTTGTGGGATCCAAGCAATTGTCCATCATTAACGTATGTCACATGGGTGCAATCGTTCAATGGGTCTCACCTATTTAATCAAATGTACCCAAATGTCAACTTGATTAGATGATTACAACCCTCTTATCTTATTCATTGCATTCCTACAAGTATTAGAACAAAATGGTCATTGGCTGACTGGGTCCTTCGATAAGATATCTTTGGTGAAGCCAAGCAATAGTACATCATCAATGTGTGACAAATGTGTTGTAATATACTGACGTTGTAGGAGCGAACTCAGTGACGGATTCACACAACGCTTGACCAAAAGGGCGCGTCACACATACATATCAAGAGGCCTTCTTCCATTGTTGTCTAGGGAGAAATAAATTTTGATAAAGAAGTCCCTGAAAATGCCACGACAAGGGAGCAATAAATTTTTATAAAGAAGTCCATGAAAATGCCAGGACAAAGGAGCAATAAATTTAATACAAAAGTCCCCGAAATAGTAATAAATAAATTTTGATACAGAAGTCCTGAAAAATGACACAACTAAGTAAATGCTGATAGTATAACTGACGCCACATGAGCGGTCGTCAGCCATCGGTTACAACCGTTACGTTTACAATATTTGAAAATTTATATATGTATTATGAATATATATTTAACATAGGGTAAGTTGAGTGATACGATCTTGGGTGAAGCCTCAAGTTTCTTCTTTAAAATAGTAATAAATAAATGACTGCCATATGTAGCTGTTTTAAAAGTTAGGGGTTGCTAAAACGGCCGTTAAAACTGATTGAAAACGCTAGGGAAAAAATAGAATTAAACAGAATTAAACGGAAAAAATGGCGCTGAATTTCAAAATTTTTACTTTGAAATTTTAAAATTAAAAAAAAAATAGAATTTAACAGAAATCTAGCGGATTTTAACGGAATTTAATAGAATTAAACGGATTTAACAACCATTTTTTTCACATTTTTTTTAGAATTTAATAGTTTTTTAAATGATTTTAACGGCTGTTTAAACGATTTTAACAGCCGTTAAAACAAAACAAAAAAAAAAATTGCCTTTAAATTCATTTACGTAAAAACGTGTTTAAACAGTTTTAATGGATACGGGCTTGGGGCGTTAATATTTAAGTAACCATTAAAACCGTCTAAACAGCCGTTTTTAAAACCATGCTTGGAAGTACCCAAGGAAGACAAATTCTTTTTTTTGTGAAAACTCAACCACATAAGGACGTTGTACAAGCCACATGCCAGAAGAAGCAGTGGACATAAAAGGTGGGAGCTATCATTCAATGGGTCCCACCTAGTAAATCTCATATACCAAAGTATCACCTCGATTAGATGTTCACAACCATCTTATCTTATTCGTTAGATTCTTGTATATACTTATCACGGATGATGAAACAGAAAAAAATTGTTGGCTTGGTACTTAAATAAGATGTCTTTTTTTAATCCAAGCAATTGTCCACCATCAACGTATGTCACATGGGTGCAACCGTTCAATGGGTCCCACCTATTTAATCAAATGTACCCAAATGTCAACTTCATTACATGATTACAACCCTCTTATCTTATTCATTGTATTCATGCAAGTGTTTAGCACTACATATGCAATAGAACAAAATGGTCATTGGCTGACTGGGTCCTTCAATAAGATGTCTTTGGTGAAGCCAAGCAATAGTCCATCATCAACGTGTGACCCATGTGTTGTAATATACAGACGTGGTAGGAGCGAACTGGGTGACGGATTCACACAACGCTTGACCAAAAGGGCGCGTCACACACACATATCAAGAGGCCTTCTTCCATTGTTGTCTAGGGAGAAATAAATTTTGATAAAGAAGTCCCTGACAATGCCACGACAAGGGAGCAATAAATTTTGATACAGAAGTCCTGGCAAATGACACAACTAAGTAAATGCTGATAGTATAACTGACGCCACATGAGCGGTCGTCAGCCATCGGTTACAACCGTTACGTTTACAACATTTGAAAATTTATATATGTATTATGAATATATATTTAACATAGGGTAAGTGGAGTGATACGATCTTGGGTGAAGCCTCAAGTTTCTTCCTTAAAATAGTAATAAATAAATGACTGCCATATGTGGTTGTTTTAAAAGTTAGGGGTTGCTAAAACGGCCGTTAAAACTGATTGAAAAGGCCAGGGAAAAAATATAATTTAACAGAATTAAACGGAAAAAATGGCGCTGAAATTCAAAATTTTAACTTTGAAATTTTAAAATTTAAAAAAAAATAGAATTTAACAGAAATCTAGTGAATTTTAACGGAATTTAACAGAATTAAACAGATTTAACGACCAATTTTTTCACATTTTTTTAGAATTTAACTGTTTTTTAAATGATTTTAACAGTTGTTTAAACGATTTTAACAGCCATTAAAACAAAAAAAAAAAAAACTGCCTTTAAATTCATTTACGTAAAAACGTGTTTAAACAGTTTTAACGGATACGGGCTTGGGGCGTTAATATTTAAGTAACCGTTAAAACTGTCTAAACAGCCGTTTTTAAAACCATGCTTCGAAGTACCCAAGGAAGACAAATTCTTTTTTTCGTGGAAACCCAACCACACAAGGACGTTGTACAAGCCACATGCCAAAAGAAGTAGTGGACATAAAAGGTGGGAGCTATCATTCAATGGGTCCCACCTAGTAAATCTCATATACCAAAGTGTCACCTTGATTAGATGTTCACAACCATCTTATCTTATTCGTTAGATTCTTGTATATACTTATCACGGATAATGAAACAGAAAAAAATTGTTGGCTTGGTACTTAAATAAGGTGTCTTTTTTGGATCCAAGCAATTGTCCACCATCAACGTATGTCACATGGGTGCAACCGTTCAATGGGTCCCACCTATTTAATCAAATGTACCCAAATGTCAACTTCATTACATGATTACAACCCTCTTATCTTATTCATTGTATTCATGCAAGTATTTAGCACTACATATGCAATAGAACAAAATGGTCATTGGCTGACTGGGTCCTTCAATAAGATGTCTTTGGTGAAGCCAAGCAATAGTCCATCATCAACGTGTGACACATGTGTTATAATATACAAACATGGTAGGAGCGAACTAGGTGACGGATTCACACAACACTTGACCAAAAAGGCGCGTCACACACACATATCAAGAGGCATTCTTCCATTGTTGTCTAGGGAGAAATAAATTTTGATAAAGAAGTCCCTGACAATGCCACGACAAGGGAGCAATAAATTTTGATAAAGAAGTCCCTGAAAATGCCACGACAAGGGAGCAATAAATTTTGATACAGAAGTCCCTGAAATAGTAATAAATAAATTTTGATACAAAAGTCCCTGAAAATGCCACAACAAAGTAAATGCTGATAATGTAACTTATGCCACATGAGCGGCCATCAGCCATCGATTACAACCGTTACGTTCACAACATTTGAAAAATTAATATATGTATTATGAATATATATTTAACATAGGGTAAATGGACTAATACGATCTTGGGTGAAGCCTCAAGTTTCTGCCATGTGGAGAAGCTCAAGTTTAGGATCTAAAATAGATATTTATAAAAAATTGAGGGCCGTGTTCAAAACTCTGACAATTAAGTTATTTTGAAAATTGGTTGACTATTTTGATATATATTTAATAAATGTTTTGCTGAACTATGTATATCTATAATAATAGATAAATGTAGCCAATTTTCTTTGGCTCAGGCTCCAAGCAAGGTTAAACGAGGCTGTTTTAACTGTTAAACGGATGGGGGCGTTGCCGTTTAAAACGTTTAAACGGCCAGGGAAAAAAATGGAATCTAAAAGAATTAAACGAAAAAAAAAAACGAAAAAAATGGCACTGAAATTCAAAATTTGAAAATTAAAAAAAACAGAATTTAACAGAATTAAACGGATTTAACAGCCATTTTTTTCACAAAAGTTTTCAGAATTTGACGGTTTTTTAAACGATTTTAACGGCCGTTAAAACCGTTTAAACAACCATTTTTAAAACTATGCTTGGAGGTACTCAAGGAAGAAAAATTCATTTTTTCGTGGAAACTCAACCACACAGTGACGTTGTACAAGCCACATGCCAGAAGAAGCAGTGGACATAAAAGGTGGGAGCTATCATTCAATGGGTCCCACCTAGTAAATCTCATATACCAAAGTGTCACCTTGATTAGATGTTCACAACCATCTTATCTTATTCGTTAGATTCTTGTATATACTTATCACGGATAATGAAACAGAAAAAAATTGTTGGCTTGGTACTTAAATAAGATGTCTTTTTTGATCCAAGCAATTGTCCACCATCAACGTATGTCACATGGGTGCAACCGTTCAATGGGTCCCACCTATTTAATCAAATGTACCCAAATGTCAACTTCATTAGATGATTACAACCCTCTTATTTTATTCATTGCATTTCTGCAAGTATTTAGCACTAGTGATGCAATAGAATAAAATGGTCATTGGCTAGCTAGGGTCCTTCAATAAGATGTCTTTGGTGAAGCCAAGCAATAGTCCATCATCAACGTGTGACACATGTGTTGTAATATACTGTCGTGGTAGGAGCGAACTGAGTGACGGATTCACACAACGCTTGACCAAAAGGGCGTCACATACACATATCAAGAGGCCTTCTTCCAATGTTGTCTAGGGAGCAATAAATTTTGATAAAGAAGTCCCTGACAATGCCACGACAAGGGAGCAATAAATTTTGATAAGGAAGTCTCAAAAAATGCCACAACAAGGGAGCAATAAATTTTGATAAAGAAGTCCCTGAAATTGCCACGACAAGGGAGCAATAAATTTTGATACAAAAGTCCCTAAAATAGTAATAAATAAATTTTGATATAGAAGTCCTTGAAAATGCAATAACAAAGTAAATGCTGATAGTGTAACTGACGCCACATGAGCGGTCGTCAGCCATCGGTTACAACCGTTACGTTTACAACATTTGAAAATTTATATATGTATTATGAATATATATTTAGCATAGGATAAATGGAGTGATACCATCTTGGGTGAAGCCTCAAGTTTCTTTCTTAAAATTGTAATAAATAAATGACTGCCATATGTGGTTGTTTTGAAAGTTAGGGGTTGTTTTGAAAATTTTGATATTAATTCTTGTATGATTATGGCCGCTATTATACGTGACTGCCATGTGGGGAAGCTCAAGTTTAGGATCTAAAATAGATATTTATAAAAAATTGAGGGCTGTGTTCAAAACTCTGACAATCAAGTTATTTTTGAAATTGGTGGACTATTATGATATATATTTAGTAAATGTTTTGCTAAACTATGTATATCTATAATAATAGATAAATGTAGCCGATTTTCTTTGGCTGAGGCTCCAAGCAAGGTTTAAAGGAGGCCGTTTTAGCAGTTAAACGGACTGGGGGCGTTACCTTTTAAACGGTTTAAAAGGCTGTTAAAAAGGATTGAAACTACCTGGGAAAAAAATGGAAAAATGGAATTTAACAGAATTAAACGTAAAAAATGGCGCTGAAATTCAAAATTTGAGATTTGAAATTTTAAAATTAAAAAAAAATAGAATTTAACTGAAATTTAACGGATTTTAACGGAATTTAACAGAATTAAACGGATTTAACGGCCATTTTTTTTAGAATTTAACAATTTTTTAAACGATTTTAACGGCCGTTTAAACAAATTTAATGATTGTTAAAACAAAAAAACGGCCGTTATTTTCAAAATCGGATATGAGCTTGGGGCGTTAACATTTAAACGGCCGTTAAAACCGTTTAAACAGTCGTTTTTAAAACCATGCTTGGAAGTACCCAAGGAAGACAAATTCTTTTTTTCGTGGAAACTCAACCGCACAAGGACGTTGTACAAGCCACATGCCAGAAGAAGCAGTGGACATAAAAGGTGGGAGCTATCATTCAATGGGTCCCACCTAGTAAATCTCATGTACCAAAGTATCACCTTGATTAGATGTTCACAACCATCTTATCTTATTCGTTAGATTCTTGTATATACTTATCACGGATGATGAAACAGAAAAAAATAATTGTTGGCTTGGTCCTTTAATAAGATGTATTGGTTGGATCCAAGCAATTGTCCATCATCAACGTATGTCACATGGGTGCAACTGTTCAATGGGTCCCACCTATTTAATCAAATGTACCCAAATGTCAACTTGATTAGATGATTACAACCCTCTTATCTTAGTCATTGCATTCCTGCAAGTATTTAGCACTAGATATGCAATAGAACAAAATGGTCATTAGCTGGCTAGGTCATTCGATAAGATGTCTTTGGTGAAGCCAAGCAATAGTCCTTCACCAATGTGTGACACATGTGTTGTAATATACTGGTGTGGTAGGAGCGAACTAAGTGACGGATTCACACAACACTTGACCAAAAAGGCGCGTCACACACACATATCAAGAGGCCTTCTTCCATTGTTGCTTAGGGAGCAAGAAATTTTGATAAAGAAGTCACCAACAATGCCATGACAAGGGAGCAATAAATTTCGATAGAGAAGTCCCCGAAAATGCCACAACAAGGGAGCAATAAATTTTGATAAAGAAGTCCCTAAAAATGCCACGACAAGGGAGCAATGAATTTGATACAGAAGTCCCCGAAATAGTAATAAATAAATTTTGATACAGAAGTCCTGGAAAATGACACAACAAAGTAAATGCTGATAGTATAACTGACGCCACATGAGCGGTCGTCAGCCATCGGTTACAACCATTACGTTTACAACATTTGAAAATTTATATATATATTATGAATATATATTTAACATAGGGTAAATGGAGTGATACGATCTCGGGTAAAGCCTCAAGTTTCTTCCTTAAAATAGTAATAAATAAATGATTGCCATATGTGGTTGTTTTGAAAGTCAGGGGTCGCTAAAACGGCCGTTAAAACGGATTGAAATGGCCAGGGAAAAAATGGAAAAAATAGAATTTAACAGAATTAAACGGAAACAATGGCGCTGAAATTCAAAATTTGAAATTTGAAATTTTAAAATAAAAAAACAGAATTTAACAAAAATTTAGTGGATTTTAACGGAATTTAACAGAATTAAACGGATTTAACGGCCATTTTTTCACAATTTGTTTTAGAATTTAACAGTTTTTTAAATGATTTTAACAGCTGTTTAAACAATTTTAACGGCCGTTAAAAAAAAAAAAAAAAGGCCGTTAAATTCATTTACATTAAAACTTGTTTAGACGGTTTTAACAAAGACGGACTTGGGGTGTTAACATTTAAACAACCGTTTTTAAAACCATGCTTGGAAGTACCCAAGGAAGACAATTTTTTTTTTTTGTGGAAACTCAACCACAAAAGGACATTGTACAAGCCACATGCCAGAAGAAGCAGTGGACATAAAAGGTGGGAGCTATCATTCAATGGGTCTCACCTAGTAAATCTCATGTACCAAAGTGTCACCTTGATTAGATGTTCACAACCATCTTATCTTATTCGTTAGAATTCGTAGCCCTAACTAGTCTTTTGGAAAGTCAAAACAAGAATTTCATATATAAAAAACTCAATCCGTGTGAAGACCAGTCGATTGAACCCTTCCAATTGATTGGGCCAATTCAGATGGGTTTTTCCTTTATAAATCCAATCGATTGTACTAAAAGTCCAATCGATCGGACTTATACAAGTTTCTGTTCCGTAGAGTCCAATCAATTTCTTAGAGACTAATCGATCGGACTTAAAAAATATTTTGTCTAATAGAGTCCAATCGATTTCACAGAGGCCTCCAATCGATTGGTCTTGTCCAATCGATCAGACTTTTCCAAACAGTCAAAAATCTGAACTTTTTATAGAAAGGAAATCACACCTCTTTCTCTCTTTATAATCTCGCATAAGATAAGGGAATCTTAAGTTTTGCCTTTAATAATAGAAATAAGGATTTAATTATCTCTTCGCTAATTAAGGTTTGGATGGTAAGATAGTTCAAGAACTGCTGTCTGACTACACATAGGAAGTCTTAAACCCGAGACATCCCATGAAATGAGGATACACGACAACCATCTTCACTAGAGTCAGTCGGGGTGTCAATTTGTACTTGATTAACCGACACCCATTGGGAACTAGTCTTGATTATCCCGGTTTGGGACTAGCTGTTTTATAACTTACCCCAAAAAGACCATGAACCAACATATATAATAGTAATAAAGATGTTAACTTTTTCAAAAATTTAGTATGAAAATCATTTTTTATTAACTTATTCATATTTTTATATCACACACATGGAGCCCACTTGACATGTGGGGCAAACTTGGCTTGTGGGACCATGAGAGACTAACACCTGGCATGTGGGATCCTCCTGATATTTAGATTACATGAAACCTAATTGGTTCCATATGGGCACATGCAATCCTGATATGTGAAGCATTGTTTATGTGCAACTCATTTAGCATGTGAGACCTACCTAATACAGTGGTGGCCCAATGTTGTACCCACACAAGTGAGCATGTCTCTATTTCGGAGTAGGATACAACAAGTTCCTATACATGTGCAATATATGTAACAACTTATGAAGGCATTCACATGGTCAACCAAACTCTTAAAACCCAAAGTCACATCACATGTTTATGGACAGAAGTATATTGAAGGAGTGCTAAGGAAAAGATGTGAGAGATTCTCCAACTTGCATAAATCTGGGTAACTATTTTGTTCACGTACGTGGCAAGCATTTCTTCCATTCCACGGCAAGTTTTTTAATTTTACGATTTATCTAGCAAATAAAGAAGTGAGTAGTGGATTTACTATTGTTTTGACCGCAAAAACAACAGTAAATAATGATTTTATACTCCATCAATGTCTACTGTAATCTATAGCTATTTCATTCATTTTAATAGTAATGAGAGTAAGATTATAAGCCAAAGTGGGGCAAGAAACAAAGCCCAAATTTATTTAACGAAACTGAAATATTATAGAGAAAAAGGAAGAATACATTTGACTATAGTTCAACTAAAAGGTTTTTAGGGCTACGAAAGAGACGTGTGGGGAGTCATAGGAAATAAAACCCACACCATCACCCAAGTTCCTATTTGTGATGTAACTCTCGTACCGAAACACAACTTCTGTTGTGCATTTGTAGTGATTAATAAATGTTGAAATAATTTGCTCCTGGAACTTATTATCAGATTTGTGTAAAAGTTTGCCTTGAGTCTTGGGGACTCTCCCTTATGTGTTGGATATGTATAAAAACTCTACCCAAGATATACCATCCATCGAACACCCTTGCACTACCCTTGCCATATTCTCATCATAGTTGTAAACACAAACTTGAGTCCAGATCATGCATTTGACTGAGTTGGGTTTCCAACGTGTCTCCACACTATTTTGTTTGAAACATGGCAATCTTTGATGTGGTTACTGTTTATGCAGAAATTTAGTGAATCGAAGGAAGGATATTCAATATCTTAATTGTGGTCGTTGGTCTCTTGAATGCGTTGGGTATATTTTTGAAGTTTCTATCTGAACATGTTATAAAATTTGGATCTAATCCCAGTACCATTAATTCATTTATTCAAAATAATCTATAGCGAAGTGGGAGGTTTACTTGCCCTTCCATGTGATTTGTGAAGTTTTATCAGCCCTGATAAGAAACACCAGAAGAAAAAAAAATGCGAAAATCAACTAAAAAAAACGTATCAATTTTACACAAAATGAAGTGAACATTTTTCGCTATAGTTGGGTCGTTCAGCACATGGATTAGTCGATTGTTTCTTGTGCTTGCTGATTCATGCAGATTAGTGTTTCATTATGCAAGTTTCTGAAGAAGAAAATATAGTTACCATGAGACTTGGGTGTTGAAGACCAAGGATGATCATGGGGCACATGTAAATGCCCCAAACATACAAATCTTCTTTTGTTTGCTTATCAAATGTCCAACTACTTTCCATTTAAATTTTGAAGTTGGCCCTCCATAAACTTATTTGGGGAATTGATATAACAGGGTTGTCCATCACTACATGGGTTTTGCTATCGCTATTCTGAAAAGAATTTCATTCGAGACAAACATACTTCAACATTTATTTTCAGATTTCAGCAATATTTTTAGATAGTTTTACCCAACACTTTTTCTAGGCTTTTTTTTTTTTCTTTTTTTTGATAAGACAATCAATTTTCTAGATTCAATACTTTAAGATATCATGCCTCAAAATAAGTTTTACCAAACGCGATTATATTTGAGCACTTTGTTTTTGGGCTTGTTTTGCTTTACCCCCTTATTTTATTGATGCAATTTGCATCTCACCCTTTGACCATGGTCAACGTCATTAACGGTCTCCGGATAGACATCCCAACATTTTTTAAATGACTATACTGATCTTGGGTGAGACGCAAATATTTTAAAAACATTGGGTGCGATGCAAATTGCATCAATAAAGTAAGGGGACAAGCAAAAAATTCTTTTTTTAAAGGATTGTGAGCTCAAAACCCATTTTCATTTACTTTTGGCACAACCGCTACAGACCAAAAATTGATCTGATTGTTAATTTTTAACCATTGGATTATAGTCGTTTTCCCGGGTTGATTTTATTGGGAAGAGTCGTTTTGAACGCATTTATCCCAACAGTCCCGAGTGTACTGCTTCGTCTAATGTGTTCAGCTCCCCAAGCTTGGAGCAGTTCTTCGAGTTCTCGGATAGAAATTAAATCATAATTATACCTTAAAAAATGCTCAAATCAGTAAGAGATGCATATATGTTATATATATACATATGTATAAACTTTTCCTGATTTAGCTTTTAAATGTCTCTTTTATCTTTTTTCTTTCTTTTTCTAGATCGAACCAGTGGCCTCATACTTTATGTCCAACACAACATGGTGCAAGGGTTTTCTGTTTGATCAGCTTGCTTCTCAAGGAAATTGAAGAAACCCTTTTTGGTCAGTTGGTCAGCTTGTTTCTCACCTCGTTGGTCAGTTGGTTGTGCATATAAAAGACCCACATGATATTTCCCCACTATTTTGAGTTAGTCGTTTTCTGCGGATAAAATCAACCCAGGAAAATGATTAATCCAATGGTTAAAAATTAATATTTAGATTAATTTTTGATTTGTATGTCCACCTAGGGTAAGGCCAAAAGTAAATGAAGAAAGGTTTCGAGCTCACAATCCTAAAAAAAAGGACTTTTTGCTTGTCCCCCTTACTTTATTGATGCAATTTGCATCACACCCAATACTTTTAAAATATTTGTGTCTCACCCATGGTCTTATAGTCATTTAAAAAATGTTGGGATGTCCATCCTGAGACCGTTAATGGCCGTCACGTGAGACACAAAAATTTTAAAAACATTGGGTGAGATGCAAATTGCATCAATAAAGCAAGGTTTAAAAAACGACCGTTATTACGAAAATAACAGCCGATATAATGGATTTGGACCTCCCCCATTACGTATGGACCGTTAAAAGGCCCAAAAAATAACGGCCGTTATAATGAAATATAATGAAAATAACGAAAAAAATTGTGAAAAAATGGCCCATTTTTTCCCTTAGCGTTTTTTATCATAACAGCCGTTATATAACGGAAAAACGGTAACGCCCCCAGTCCGTTATACCGTTATAACGGTCCCCTTCAAACCTTGCAATAAAGTAAGGGGTAAAGCTAAAAACCTTTTTTTTTTTTTTTGGTTTTTTTATCACGAGCTTTATTGGTCTCCAATGAAAAGGTGATGGAATGGTGTGTAGAAATGACGAACCAGGCTGATTTTGGTGCCTCGCTCTTCCGAGAAGTGGACCAAATATGGTTCAGTGGGCCCGAAAGTGACGAATTTTACTTTTGATGCAGATTTCTGTATCGTAGTTTCTTTTCCTAATAAGCAAAGGCCCTTTCTAATACAACTTTTGCACAGAAGAGAGAGAGAGAGA
Source organism: Euptelea pleiosperma (assembly GCA_035048495.1). NCBI lineage: Eukaryota > Viridiplantae > Streptophyta > Magnoliopsida > Ranunculales > Eupteleaceae > Euptelea > Euptelea pleiosperma. The sequence continues at coordinate 32,482,552 of CM068541.1, forward strand.
GAGAGAGAGAGTGTTCTTCGTTTCATGTTCGATTAGAGAAACATAAACAGAGGAAGAAAGAGAGAGCTCTGGAGTCTAAGCCCTAACCCCAACGGAAGGAAACCCTAATCTGTTTACCTGATAGCGAGAAGGAGAGGAGAAAGGAAGAAACCCTAATTTTGGTAGCCAATAAAGCAAGGGATGGGGAAGAAGAAGAAGAGGGCTTCGAAGGTTTGGTGTTATTACTGCGATCGAGAGTTCGACGATGAGAAGATATTGGTCCAGCATCAGAAAGCCAGGCACTTCAAATGCCATGTCTGCCACAAGAAACTCTCCACCGCTGGAGGAATGTCTATCCATGTTCTCCAGGTTCACAAGGAGTCCGTCACCAAGTAACCCTCAATAACCTCTCTAATTCAGTTTTATTTTATATACGTATTTATCGATTTTTCTTGCTTTGCTTGTGATCTTTGATTGTGGGGTCTTCTGGGTTTGATTTGCATTGCATTATTATCATGAAAAAATGGTTGCTTTTGATTTTTTTTTTTTTTTTTGGATTAATCTTTGCGAGAGAGCTGTTCACTTGCCGAAGAGATGTAGCAGTGAAACTATATCTAATTAGATACCACTTGAATCAGATGGGAAAATTGTTCTTTCATTAGCTTTCTAGTAATTTATTTTCTACTCTAAAACCATTGTAATATAAATTATTAGAGATACTCAAATTTTATAACTCCTACTATGTAATACAAAACATTTGCATCTTGAGTAATAAATTATGGCTCAGGCTCCGAGGACCCCTTTTTCTGACCCCTGTTCACGCGCTCGGCTGTGGATTTCATGAATCCAACGGTGGTTTGCCACCACCGCCACAAGTGAAAAAAGTGATGCCAGCTCGGCGCTGACAACCACGTTGGATTCTTGAAATCCACAGCCGTGCACACGAACACCAAGAGGTGTCAGAAAAAAGGGGGCCCCCTGAGCCCGACCCATAAATTATTAGATTGCCTATTGTATATTTACCACAGAGAAGCTTTTTATGGATAGATTGAACTTAAAATCCTTGCCTGATGTTAATCTAGGTTGTGCACGAAAGGAAAGAAAAAAATTAAAGGAAATCCACAAGTGTAACATCCCGTGCTGCATGGACTCTTCAAACCAGCAGGTGAGTCGCGTGTCTCTATGTGTGGACACGGATTTGGACACTGACTCGCCTGGGACTCTTAGTTTTTTTTAACTATAGGGAAATTTGGGGTTTGAACTCCATGGGAGAGAGAGAATAGGGTTTTGCTTCTAAGATTTGGTAAAATCTTAGAAAATTCCGATATTTCACCACGGACTTGTTATTATAAAATAAAAATAAATTAATAATTAAATATTCGGCCGAGTCCCCGAATCCTATTTCTGGGGTTTGCCGAGTCCAACACCTCGTTTCTGTGTCGGACTCCGACAAACGTGTCCGTGTCCATGCAACACAGAACACCCCGAATTGAGGCACTATACTTATTTAGATGCAACATTGTATGAGAGATAAAAATTTGAAGCAACTTTGTGGAACTTAAGTCATTTGGATGTGGAGATTAAAGGTGGGGTTAGTCTGTTACGTATCTAATTCCTAGCTATAGGAGTCAGTGTAGCTGTCTAATTTTTTTTTTTTTTTTGCGATAAGTGTAGCTGTCTAATTTATCATTTCGGTATCGTTCATGGGCGATATTGTTTCGGTACATGGTTCTAAGTACACGATATCTTTTCGGTATCGTTCATGGGTGATACTGAAACGTATTGGAAATATCGATTGGATTTGTACGGCTGAAACGAAATTTTAGTGCAAATGTGGTTTCGTCCTATAGCGAAATTGAAACGAAACGGACGTAACATTTTGGTTTCGGCCGAAACTTTGAACCATGGATGGGTAGTTTCGAAGTATGGATGTCGTGGGAAATGCAATGTTCAAGATGGTCATTCTGCCTCTCTGGCAGTTACGGCCAGTTACGGCCCTTCTATTCTCCCATATCACGGCAGACTTTCCGATTGTCGTGCTGTTGTGGGGAGGCTGAATTCCCTACTTGCATACTTTATATGAATCTATGATTGCTGACTTACTATTTATGGTCAGTGTCATTATTTGTTTGATCTCATACCATAGTTAGAAGATCTGATAGGATTCAAAGCACATTCCTTATCAATTCTGTTCATTGCCATTTCGGCCGCGTCAGTGTCTTAGATCTTATCCCTAGATTGGGGAGTCTTTAGGACGTGCAGGCTTCTTTTTGGACTAGTTGGGAAATAAGAAATTAATAAACCCATACATTCCGACCTCTAGACAAAGAGATATGTCTCTTAGAAACGAACAAATGGGATCTTGATAATTAGATATCACCACATGAATTTTGAGGTCATAGTGCTGACCCTTGGTGCGAGCATATCCTTAGGGTTGATAGAATGTAGGCATTCTGTAGATTCTTTTCTCGTGCTGGCACATGTGCATTTTGATTGCTTGTGCATGTTTTTGGTACTCATAATAATCTCAGCAAACACGAAAAGATGCTTTAAAAAATGATCATGGTGAGATCTTAAGTGTTTTATGATGCAATTGTCTTCAAAGGTCTGTAGAGATTGGCTAATTTAATAAACTACGGCAAGTAGTTGAGGATTGGTTGCTTTATAGTTCTCTCAGACTCATCGCGGCGAAACCATCTGCTTAAGAGAATTTTTATACATGGGTGACTTATTTGTCATTGTATTTTCATATTTTTCAATATAAAGTTCAGTTACTAATTTTCTGCTATAATTTTCTTCCTGGAATTTTACTATGTGTTATTGATGTTTTGACTTGCACTGAGTCTCCTTAATCCAATAACGTTTCAGGGTTCCAAATGCTAAACCTGACAGAGAATCAACCGAAATTGAAATTTTTGGAATGCAAGGAATCCCACCTGAAATTTTAGCGTCTCACTATGGCGAACAAGGTAATCTTCCTTAGATATGCTTTGGTAAGTTTGGTGCGCTGAACAAGTTAGGGCATTGTGTCTTGTCGGTAGGTGCAAACTATTGGCTCTTTCCTTCTCTACCTTTTATTTTAGGGGATTTTTGACATACCCCCCCATGTTGTCTTTAAAATTTGACATAACCCCCCACAATTTGAAAAAGCTGACATAGCCCCCTACGACTCGGTCCACTGTCATTTGACCAGTGTTGACCCGAGTCGACTACCTAATTTTTTATTAAATGGCAAAAATGCCCTTGCCTTCAACCTTAGAACAAGGGTTTGGGCCAAAACCCTAACCCCAAATCAAACGGCTGTGGTGAGCGGCTGGCCAAGAGATTCCAATGGGTTGGCCGCCCATCACCGGCGACCAACCCACCGGAGTCTCATGGTCGGCTGGCCACCACTTTGGCAATAATTTAAAACCCAAGGTTAAAAAATATAAAAAAAAACCTCAAAGCATACAATTTTAGTTTTAAATTTTTCATTAACAAAAATGAAAAATAAGACAAAGCAATTTATATTTTAAGCTTTTGAGATGTGGATTTTGGAAAGATGGGTTCTCCCAATTTTAAATTTTTATTCTATAATAAAATCCATAAAGAAATCTCATTCATTCATGAGTTTTATTTATTTTTCGAGATTTTTTCTTCTCAATATTTGTTTAATTCATCAAAAAACCAAAAAAAAAATTCTCAAGTTTACCAACATGGGTTTTAATTTTTATTTTTAATCTCCTCTTTTCATGCTTGATTTGGGGTATGGGTTTTGCTCTAAACCCTAAACCCAAACCCTTGATCTAATGTTGAAGACAAGGGCACTTTCGTCCTTTAATACAAAATTAGGTAGTCAACTCGGGTCTACACTGGTCAAATGACAGCGGACCGAGTCATAGGGGGGTATGTCAGCTTTTTCAAATTGTGGGGGGGGTATGTCAAATTTTAAAGATAACATGGTGGGGTATGTCAAAAATTCCCTTTATTTTATATATATTTTTCTTGGTTCTGCTGTATGCATTTTTTTCGGCATGATAGTTTTGGCTTCGGGCTTTTTGTGTTTCTGTATTTTGCTATTCCAACTTGATAAGCCCTGAATAAGACAATGCAATGCATAATATGTATATATTTCTTTCTCTGTATATATTTTTTCTTATAAAGTATTATGCATTGTCTTATTCAAGGTTTATTGAGTGGGAAATTTGGTTTTGTTCTCTTTATTTTTTTTCCATAATAAAGTAGCAATCCTAATATATGTGATTAATTTGCTGGAAAACATTTCACTCGTTTCCTTGCTTTGAGGTTATCAAAGTACTGGAAACCTGTTATTGTTCCTACTACTTACCCTGGAGGTTCATTTTGCTATCCTATGGTTTGCTGGTTGGAATATTTGCTTTAATTAGATAACCTTCATTGAAATAAATAAAAGTTAATTAGTGAAACTAACTAGCAGCTGTCGACTGTTGTGCATGTAACAAGAACCAATGTTCTGAAAACCGAACCAGTCCCGAAAAATGGTTAGGGTGAACATCAACCCAGAATTTTATTGTTTACTTATTTACTTTTATTTAAATTTTTTTTGATAAGTAAAAACATAAAATAAATTAAAAAATGATGGGTTGTTATATGGTCACTGACCATTAGATGCTTCAAGTGCTCAACTTCAATAAATATGTGATATGTGGAATGAGTGTCATGGGCCATGTGGAAACATGTTCCCATTTTTTTGACAAAAAAATAAAAATCTCTAACCCTGCTTCATCTTCGTCGTCTTCCTCCTCTTTATCTTTGGTTGAAATTAAGAATCTTCAACATCACCATTTCTATGGTTTCTCTCTCGATTTCTTTAATAATCTGCAGAGTTCAATTTAGCTTGATTTCTCTGAAGAAATCTCAAATTTGGACTAGAATTATTGTGCTGCTGCACATAGAAAGCATTGAAATTTATAATGGAAAACACTTAAATTTCTCACAATAATATGATGTAGATGCTGTAGTGGTTGGGGATCTTGCTCATACCATCTAATGATGTTGGGAATCTTTTTTATTGCCGATATGAAGGATGTCATCCTCATCATCTCTCAATGCGACATGCATATTACAACAATTTTAATACATCTTTGATAGTATTACCTCCGAACTTGAAGGTCTTAGGAAACCTGTTTGTACATTGTACCATCAAATTATGTTCCAGGCTCTTACAGGAAATTGGATAACCTAATTTCACCTGTTATGGTATTTGAGAACCATCACATAAAATTAGCAGTTGGTTCCCAATTAGGTGATAGTTTGTTTGTTGAAAGCTATGTAAAAATGACACCGACACGGGCGTCAGTGTCCGACACAGGTACGAGGTGTCCGACACGACAACCTAAAAAAGTCCGATACGGAGAAACGTCCGTACATATATTTATTAAAATATATTAATATATATGAATGCTTAAAATTATTAATTAAATAACAAAAAAAAGAAAATAAAGTAAAAAATATTTATTAGTTTTTGTTGTATGGAGGATGGAACACACCAACCTGCTTTTAGAAATCAATTTTATATTAAAAATTATTAAAACAAGGGGTGACACATCCATAAGTGTCCAGATGTGTGTCAGGAAGTGTCGACACGCGTGTCCGGGTGTCGAGGAGTCCGACACGGCAAAAACCCTAAAACTGTAGTGTCCTTGTTACATAGGTTGAAAGTGGTAAATGCAAATTGTAGGCCTAGTACCATCTCCAACATCAAGGATATGGAAGCCCTTACATTTACTTTCTTTTGTAGAAAAAAATTGCTTTCCCACATCTTTTATCCTCTAATGAACAACATTATTAGGTGATTTATGATAAGTTGATAACCAAAATTCGTGGATCACCATCACCTATATGCTATCTTTGCTGTACAAAAGATGCATGAATATATCACTGGAGGTTCCGGTGACCTTAGCTTGCCTGGTTGCTACAGATATGAGGTGTCTAACATGGTGCCTTTAAGAAGCGTGAAATGCTGCCACGCATGTATTATAATTTAAATATTTTAGTAAAATTTAAGCAAGAAGTTTTGATCAAATAAAGTGTATTATTAAAAAGGGGCGGGCTCCAGGGACAGGCCTTTTTTGACTGGCTCCTGTTACAGCACACAATATGTGCCACGTGGCACTCTTAGAGGACTCGGACCGTATGGATGTTTGGCCAATCCCTAGGTGGACCTACAAACCAAAAATCAGCTTGATTAGTGATTTCAAACCTTTGGATCTTTGTACCTCAAATACTGCTCAAATTCCCACAGTTGAGATCAACCCATGAGAATAAGTCCAATCCAATGCCTAGAAATCACTAATCAGGCTGATTTTTGGTTTGTAGGTCCACTTAGGGATTGGCCAAACATCCATACGGTCAGAGTCCTCGAAGAGTGTGGCACATATCGTGTCTTGTAACGGGAGCCGGTCAAAAAAGGCAGGTCCCTGAAGGCCGACCCTACTAAAATATATAAGTAGATTTTTAGGAGGGAAGGGTATGAAACATCTATAGCTGCGTGTAACTTAACAAAGTACTATATGGAGGATGGAACACAACAACCCTTTTTAGAAATCTTTTTTAATAAAGTTTCATTCATGGTGTCAAGTTTCGGCCGAAACCGAAATGTTTCGGTTTCGGCCGAAACCGAAATGTTTCGGTTTCGCTAGTGGACGAAACTACTTTGGTTTCGTCCGAAACCAACTGAAACTGATAAAAATCAATTTTTTATTTATAAAATGTCAATTGGTTTTGGTCAGTTTTTTGACCGAAACATTTCGGTTTCACCCATGGACGAAACTAAAACGAAACCAGTCACTTTGAACCATGGTTTCATTAAAATAAAGGGTGACACTGTCGTACTTGTCACGATGTGTGTTGGAAAGTGTCGACACACTTATCCCTGTCGATACCTGTCTGACACGGCAAAAAATCCTGAAATTTCCATGTCCTAGTTACATAGGTTGCTACGAGTTGCAACTTGCAACTCAGATTCCCAAGAAGGTTAGGTCTCTACTGCATGCAACCAAGGTATTCATAGTGTTCGAAGCAGTGTTTTTAAAGGCGTATGAGGCGTATGCCTCTAGGCGAAGCTCCCCCAAAATGCCCCGAGGCTTAACAGAAAGGCGTTTGGATACTAGAGGCGTTGGTGAGGCATATGCCTCATACGGGGACCCCACCCCTTTGTCTTCTTTGTATGTCCGTTGTCTTCAAATTGCAGGAGCCAGCAACCAACATCTGCAACCAAACCCAACAATCAACATCTGCAACAGAGGTGAAAGGTACACCTCGGTGCATCCAACCATTTTCTATACTTGATAGCTCTTGCATCCAACCGTTGAAACTGGGTTACTACTGTGACAGTTAAAATCAAGTCTGAGTTGGACAACCTTTTTATTGTTAGGTTGAATCTGGTGAGAGTCATCAACTTTCATTGGATGAAACCATGCCACAAACCACAACCGTGCCAGCGACGTACTACCATGCCATGGACTCGTCTAATATGGGCTAACTGTAGAAACACTCTAGTTTCTATCGGACTCACACCCTTGTCTATGCCTGATTATTGACTGTAGAAACACTGGTTTTCTTCTTCTTTTTCCTTTATTTTGTTCTTCATGTTTTTCTAATCTTCGTCTTCTTCTTTAGTTCACGTTTTCTTTCTTTCAAACTTTTTCTTTCTTCTTCAAAGAAAGAAAAAAGACAAGACATAGTTAGAAACTTAGAATGTTACATAGAGATTGCATGTTAAAAACATAGAAAACCAAAGAGAAGAAAACATGCTCAATTATTGTACATAAAAGATCATAGGAATTGTTAAATATAGATCAAATACCTATCTAGAATTTTGCTACATTTATTTATATATTTAAATACTTATCTACCTAAAAAATGTGTGTGTGTGAGGCTTACGCCTCAAGGCTTTGGCTAGTGAAGCGCCTCGACTCACGCCTTAGCGTTTAAAAACACTGATTCATACCCCTTCGACAAAGGTGAAAACACAGATTCAAATCAGCTTCACTTCGAAACACAAATACAAGTCTGTATCGGTGTATCCTTTCTCAAGAAAGAGGAATACTTGGGTCACCCATTTGATGCTTCCATTTGGGATATGTCATAAACCAAAATTTGGTCCAATTGGATGGTCCTAGATCATCTGCTCAACTCCTTTATTTTGAAAGGTTAAAAAATTGTGAACAGTTCAAAATCAGCATATAGATAGGACGGCTATGATCATCTGATCAGATGAGTTTTTGCTCTGGAGATCTCTTAGGTGGGTCCTGAACCCTCTCCAATGTAATGTGTGTGTGACACATGTAGGAAAGAAATATTCTTCTGTTTCTCCATCGTTCCTCTTGATCTTAATATTTCTTCATCTTCATTGTCCTAAATGGTTTATTAAATCTGAGCATTGCTATAGCATGATCTTCTTTTTTTACTCAAAATGGAAAAACATTAATTTTTTAAATTTGATCCAATAATTTGATGAATTAAAACTTGTTTCTAAAGTCTTGTCAGATTTACCCGTGGTGATCTATAATACTTTCTTGTGGAAGGATTAGTGGGCTGATGTTGTATGTGACAATTCATGGTTTGAAATTAATATATAATTACTGACACCTTCTGATGAATATCAAAATCTTCTTGCAGATGAGGATGCCCCATCAAAGTTGGCCAAAGTGGAGATATCATCTAATTTCGTTGGTGGTGTGCTACCAGGTTCAGTAGGCGTTGGGTTTCCTCCACAATCAACTCTTGGTGCAATGCAGACAATGTATGCAATCTTTTTCTCTGGGATTCATATTCTGAGATCTTTCTCTTCACTTCTATTGTTTCTACAACTGAACTGAGATGCCCACACATTATAAGGTTCTTTATGTTACTCTAATGCACTTAATGGCTTTCTTATGGAAATATTTTGAAACTTCACCAGTTATGCTGAGGCGTCTGGTTTTTGAAAATGACCTTTTTGTATTCTGTATTAAATATTTAGTAGCTGTACCTGAAATAAATAGAATTTTAGTGCATTGTGTATTGATTCTGTTAACTGAGCCTTTATACATGACTCTGCTCATTCTGGGGAAAACTAGAAATTTCTGGCGCTCTGTCTCATTTTTTAATGTTTATGCTAATCAGATCCTCTCTGTTGCGCAATGAAAGCACATTCATAGACCATTTCTTACTAGCTTTTGTTTTTGTTTGGCTACAGTTACAATTCTGCATTAGCAGTGCCACCTTCAGGTTGGCCAATTCTTGCTCGTCCACAACCTTGGTTTCCACAACATCCAGCAGTTTCACTGCCTCCTGTTGCACCTGTGGGATTGCCACAGCAGCCTTTATTTCCTATACAGAATGCGAAGCCTCCTCTGTCGTCCACACTGTCCCCTGCACTTCAACCATCATTTCAGTTCCCTCCACCTGGGCTGCCCTCATCAACGCCTGTTGTTCCTGTATCTCAACCCTTATTCCCTGTTAGTAGTAATAGTAATACACCTACTCGAAGTTCGCCTTTTTCGGCACCTGCACCTTCAGTGACCATTCCATCAAGCTCTCCAGCAGAACTTAAAAACTCAGTTGAAACGTATTCCAGTGCTACCACTTCTATGGCGAGTAGCTACTATGCTCCGAGCATCCAAGGTTTAAATTCTATTCTCTCTCTGAAGCACAGTAAATTTGATTTTGATATAGTCTAGGGATTCAATTTGTTGTCTATCACTCATCATTGAATAGCATATATCACTGTTCAATGGGTAGCTTCTTTCGCATGTAACTGCTCATTGATTATGAAATGATGACTGCCATTTCACAGAATTCTAATCTATATGTTGGTAGGCATTTCCTGTGATTAATGTCTATCATAGAAGGTTACTTGTATTATCCATGACAGTTTAAACATTGGCACCGTCTACATCTTCTACAGTGTTAGCAGACTTTCTTACAGATGTCTTGCTTGTCTTTTAAATGACTGCATGTGATGTGAATGTCATCAATGTTTCACCAATTTAAACGCATTAAGAATACGAGCATATGTTTTGAATTTGGAGAAGATTACTCATTTTTTGTTGTCTTCTTCTTCTTCTTCTTCTTTTGTTGTCTATTTTTATTACAGTTGGGTGCAGTGTTATTAAAATTCTACGATTCAAACATCCGTGCGGTAAGTGGGCCCAGATGGCAGCAGTGAGTAACAAATCAATGGATAGAAAACACTAATCGGATTATTTTTGTTGTAGCCAAGAGATGGGCCAAACATCTATGTGTTCAGTGAGCGGTAAAAGAGCATACCACGTTGCATCTGGCCCACTGGCCGCATGGATGTTTAGCCCACCCCTTAGTGGACCTACACACTAAAAATTAGCCTGATCAGTGATTTCTAGCCTTGGATATAAGCACTTCTCATGACGGGCTACAAGAGCAAGCCTATGGGTTGATTCCCAAGCCCAAGATGAAACAGTCCTCAAATCCAAAGATTAGAATCGAGAAAAACTTTGATGTCCAACTCCAAAAATACAATGTAGCACTAAAAATACAAAACTTTTTTGTTATTTTATTAATAGTTTTAATAGTAAAAATTATATATATATTATGTGTATGTACGGATGTGTCTCCGTATTAGATTTTTTTATGTTGCCGTGTCGGACACCTCGTATCGGTGTCAGACACTGACACCTGTATCGGTGTCCTTGTTAGATAGTAGATTTCTTGCTATATCTTTCCACACAGACATACGAACATTTTAACATAGTTCCACTATCAAGCATGGGTCATTTTATTTTTTTATGACTTCTATTGTCTTTAAAATTTGAACTTAAAGGGGACTTAAAGTTTAAAAAGCTCTTAATAAAGAACTCTTTAAGTGGTTTGGGTTAGAGACAAGAAATTGAATGAGTTTTTTTTACAAGTATTCTACAGATAATAATTTTTAACCTATTTTATAATTTTTTTTTCTATCTTTGCTGCTTTTCAAGGTATTAAGTTGATTTTACATTCAAGTAAGAAGCATAAACTCAATATTCTACAATAGCAATTCTTGCAAGTTACAATGCAATTATTGTATGAAACTATTTCAGTGTAGCGTTGTTCGTATGAAACAATACCTGACACAGATGACAAGAAATGCATGTTCATGTATGCAATTTGAAAGATTGAGAATTGAGATTGTTGATGAGAGATGGAAACTTGTCTAATTTGACGATACATGGTTTTGATTTTTCTTTTCGTGAAAAGATTTTCTGTTTATAAGTTTAGAAAAGTGTCTTTATAGTGCATATCGGGAATACCAGGTAAAATATTTTGCCATTATTTGTAGTGTTTATCTTTATATGATGGTTGTGTAGTAGTTAGACATATTTTATGTACTTTTCAATTTTTTGGATATTATTGCATTTTTTTAAGTCATAAAGAAAAATCTTTATGAATCTTATGATCCAATAGTTTAAATCCAGATTCAATTTGAATCATACTCTTTATGATTTTACGATCCAATTCAATCCTGACAACATTGGTTGGGTGTTTTTATAATCCTTGAGATTTTACTCTCATTATTTGTTGTAGGTTCACATTCATACGCTTCTGGTCCAAATACTGGTGGTCCTTCAATTGGCCCCCCTCCTGTGATCGCTAACAAAGCTCCTGCTACCCAGCCAGCCACTAATGAGGTCTATTTAGTTTGGGACGATGAGGCAATGTCCATGGTTAGTTGTCTGTACTCAATTTTATTAGTCATATTCGGGAAAGGATGTATTGTTGATGTTGATATGGAACCTGTTCTACTCAGGTACTAAATTCTCTGTTATAACTTGTAACGTGTTTAAAATATGTACAGGAGGAAAGAAGAATGTCCTTAGTGAAGTATCAGGTGCATGATGAAACTAGCCAGGTAAGTTGTAACTATATCACTGCTCTCACTCATTCAAATGGATATGTGAGTAGCTTTGCACATCCAAGTGGATGAGTAGGCTTTTGTGCTTTCAAATTCCATATTTACACATTTTTACAAGTGAGTGGTATTTCTCAATGAACACCAATCCTGGATTTCCTTTCCTATAACAAACAAACATGCAAAAGATTTTATGGGCCCTTTAACATCTCTTATTCTAGGCCTATTAATTGAATATCATTCTAGTTCCAACCATGTTGGTTGATGGGGCATGGTGTTCTATTTTAACTGCCACTCTCTCCGGTTTGCAAGCAATTCCACCGATTTTGTGGGCATCAAAAGATTCAAGTAGGTATTCACATTATCTTTGCTGGTAGTTAGTATTTGCAAATCTGACAAGTGTGCTGCGACTGACTCGAGGTTCTTCAAATTATCATCTGGTCCACTTGAAAATATAATGTATGTATTGTGTTTCATTTAAAAGTTTTAATCTGTTCATTGGTATTCATTCACCCTATGCTTCATTACAAAGTGTGGGGGTTTGGGTGGAATGAGAATATGGCAAACAGGCTTTTGCCAATTCGTAGCATATCTTGTTATTTATCACCAAGTGCAATCAGACTTGGCCCAGGTCAGCTTCCGTCCAGCCAACAAGTTTTGTATCTCTTGTATAGAAACAAGCCTTACTATCTGATTTGTTGTTAGGGAATTGATTGATGGTCAGAATTTCTGTCTGATTTTCATAATTGTGGTTCCACATTTCAGATGAACTCCATTGATGCCGCCATAGACCGAAGGATATCAGAAAGCAGACTGGCAGGTCGTATGGCTTTCTAGCTCAGTAGCGCTGCATGGAAGATCAGCAGCCATATCGCACAACTAAAATCAATTTTTGGAGGGAGGTGAATGTTCTCAAACAATCGTGGATCTGTATCCCAAGAGTAAGTCCGTGATCTTAATCTTTGCTTGTTCTTTTGGGGTCTAACCACCGGCCAATGGGATTATATATGTTGTATTCTTTAGAGGGAGGGAGAGAGGGAGAGGTAGGGAGAGCTATTCTTTCAACAAGTTGGGGGTCATGAGAAGTAACAGTATTTACTATGCTTTTATCTTTTTAGATTTCATTCTTCAGATAATTTTATAAATACCATTCTTCTGACTGGAACTACGGTTAATTGGAAATCGAATAACTTCTTTTAGACCCCAATGTATATTTGTGTTTTGTTGAATTGGATATGCATTATATTGGTAGTATTTTGTAAGGGCCATTTGAATGGGCATAGGACGAGATGGTGCAGGGTGACATAAGTCTGATAACATCATCGAAGATAAATCTGCATTTTGCCAAGTTGGTACCACTGTTTTGAGGCCGTTTTGCAGATGGTTCAAAAATTCCAAATCATACTGAGCAGTCCAAACGCTTGGATATTCAAGATGCGCAGTTTGCACAAATTGCAATATTGGAAATCAAGGGCATGCTTCAATGCGGGGCTAGGTCTGATGCTGCTCATCCAAGATGAAACTGGGACAATTCTTTGATCTTGCCGCCTTTTCTGCTAGGTCTGGTGCGGCTCACACAAGAAGAAACTGGGTCAGTTTATTTATAGTCAGCTGGCTCTGATCTTGTGGACATATTTTGCCTTTGGTCAAATTTTTTTTGCATGAAAGATGTATCACTTTGTTCCTGCTCTGTTCTGGCACTTAACTAGATTAAGTCACGAAAAGAACTGCATCCAAACATGCCTTTAATGTTACAAGTTGGTTTTCGAACGAGGATGCCAAGTTTCGTTTGAATTTGAGCACGAGAACCTTTTTTATTTTTTATTTTTTGACAATTTTATACAAGAAACGTATATACTTCTTGCTACGGTATCAACCATGTTACAAATGGTCTCACAAGGCATGGCAAAGAAGGATGTTGGATTATTTTTTGTTATGAAGGCTTGCTAGAAACTATTCTCTCACCAGCAAACCAAGTCTTTACGACCTTCAAAGTAAAAAATTTAAACACAGTTAGATGATTGTGTAGGGTGTCTTCTGATCTTTCAGCTCCTGACAGGTGAAGAAGATTGTTAGATGTGCATGTTAAGGTTTAAAGGGTGTCCTTATTCGCATGCAGGGCAGGACCGGTGGTGAAACCACGGCAAACGGTCTTACAAAAAGGGAAAGAAGCCTGGAGATTTGCGGTCATCGGTAAGATCCTTGCGGAAAAAACTATACATCCTGCTAAAGTGCAAACCAGCACCATAGCCTCTTGGGGTCAAGCTTGACGATTCACATTTATGGATTTGGGAGGAAATTGCTTCACCTTCTTATTCTCCAATTCCGGCCATCAGCAATGGGTTTTAGAGGAGGGACCATGGACAGTTCACACGTACCTTATGGTCATGCAAAAACGTACCACACGCATACCAAGCTTGGAACTTATTTTTTGGTACTGTCCTTTCTGGGTTCAAACCCATGGCGTTCCACCGGAGATTTCTACAGACAAGAGACCAGTAAAAAAGGCGTATTTAGAAGGTGAAGAGGCTAACTCCATGTCAAGGCTTCCTAGGGAAACCATTGTAGCACCAAATCCAAATCCAGCTCTAATGGAGGAAAATATGATGAGCCAGGTGCCTGACACCCAACCCGATAATACTGGGGATATACTTCTCCTTGACACAGCACCCATCAATCTGCTCCCAGTAGAGGAGGGAACCAAAAAGGCACCAAAACAATGAAAAAGGGGGCTCGAACTAACAGATCTCATGACGGTGTTGGATAGGATCGATCCAGATCGGAATTGGAACCCACCGATCCCGAGATTTCAAACTATGGTCTCAAGAAGAAACCGAACGTCATTTCGAGCGAGACATTCCGAGACAGTGTTGGATCGGATCGATATAGATAGGGATCGGTGCCCACCGATCCAATCTCCGATACCAAGATTTCGAACTATGGATGCAAATGTGACAGCTCCACACCATAGTTAGCAATTCAGCATTAGGCAAAGATTCGAAACAGGAAAAGTTTGAGTTTAATTCAGTTTCGGGATAAAAAAATTCAGTCATTGTTGAAATGTTATATTCGTTTAGCCTTAAAAAGCTTGAATTTTACCAATTTTTTCATTTTATGCGGCCATTTAATGTGTATTAAACGCGAATAATACGCGTTTTATTCAAATAATCTTAAAATTTGTGATTTTTCTGATTTTTTTTATTTTATATGGTGTATTAAATATTTTTTAAAATAAAAACGGAAAATTTCTTAAATGAAAAATAATTTAGATGTATTTACAAAAAAAACTGACATTTATTAAAAAAAAAAACTAAACGCCCTTTCAAAGGGCATCTCTCCCTGACAAAAATTAAAAAGGGCTGTTTGCCCATAGAGAGTAAAACTTCTATCACGATACGAGCCACGTGGCACACTCTTAGTGGATGATGACCGTATGGATGTTTGGCCAATCACTAGGTGGACCTACACACCAAAAATAAACATGATCATTGATTTATAAGCATTGGATTGAAGCTAATTTCATGGGTTGATTTTAACCGTAGGCATTTGAGCATTATTGGAGTGCAAAGATCCAAAGGTTGTAAATTACTAATCAAGCTGATTTTTGGTTTGCAACTCCACCGAAGGACTGGCCAAACATCCATGCAGTCAGCATCTACTAAAAGTGTGCCAAATGACTCATACTATGACAAGTTTTACTCTCAATGGGCAAACCCCCGTCTGTTAAGCGTTTGCCAGCCTTAATTTACGGAAGGAGAGTTAATTTTTTTTTTTTTGCAAATGTCAGAAAGTTTTTTTTACTTTTGTAAATACATTTACATTTTTTTTCATTTAAGAAATTTTCTGAAGGGTCGCTCTACTGGCACCCACGCCTTTCAACTAGGCACCCCAATTGGACCAAAATACCCCCCAACCCTTCCTCCTTCGTTTGGGCACCCACACCATATCTCTCTCTCTCTCTCTCTCTCTCTCTCTCTCTCTCTCTCTGCCTTACCTCGGTGGCCATGGGCTACATAGTCCCCACGGTAGTTTAGCACCGTGGGCAAGGCTGAGAGAGAGAGAGAGATGGGAAGACTGGGAGGAGAGAAAGAGAGATAGAGAGAGTGAGGGAGGGGAGAGGAAAGAGTTACAGTAGAAATAAAGAGAGAGAGGAAGGGAAAAAGAGGGGAGACAAAAAGATGGGGTGAGGTGCCCACACTAGGGCGGGGGCATTTTTGTCCAGTGTGGGTGCCCAGCCGAAAGACGTGGGCGCCCATAGATCGGCCTTTTTCTGAATAAAAATTGGGGTATTAAACGCGTAGAACGATTACAAATAAAAAAAAAAAAGAATAAAAAACGTCGAACACGCGAATTTACCAACTAGACTCCACACTCCATTTACAACAGTACAAGTATTCCCAGAGGCCATGACACAAATATCATCTAATCTTTATTTGGGAATTCAACGGACACTGTGAGTCTGTGACTACAGTCACTACAAACTGGGCCCCAAGTCGAACCCTCCATCAGTTCTTGTCCACCAGATCCTCAATCAGGTGTCCCAACGAAGCGAATGAAGATCCACCGTCCATCATCGCTATCCTACTCTTCTCTCCCATCTCCTTGACTCTCCTCCTCAAGTCACTATCATCGTCCATCACACACCTCACTCCTCTCTCCACCTCATCTGCCATCACCATATCTCTTCCTTTCCTATAATCCAATCTCATCTCCACCGCCATCCCCAATTCCCTCACCATCTCAAATGCATTCAGGTGCTGTTCCGCGTACAACGGCCACGTCACGATCGGTACTCCAAACCACAAGCTTTCCAGCACCGAGTTCCATCCGCAGTGCGATACAAACCCTCCGATTGCTTGATGGGCCAACAATTCTACCTGTGGGATCCATCCACACACCAATCCTCTCCCGTCCATCCGTTCTAAAAACCCATCAGGCAAAACTTCCTCGGGATTCGCTACATCGCTTGGCTGGTTTAAACCGATCTTCGTTGGCTGGCGTAGGGACCACAAGAACCGGTGCCCACTCCGCTCAATACCAAGTGCTATCTCTTTGATCTGGGGTACATCAAAACTTCCCATACTTCCGAAGCATAAGAGGATCACCGATGATGGAGGCTGATCATCAAGCCATTTCATGATTTTGTCGTAGCGAACCCGGTCGGAGTCGGACTGCAACTGGGTCTGGGTCTGGGTCTGGGTCTGGGTCTGACCTTGAAGGTCGAGTAACGGTCCGACAGCATAGACCGGCGGGGTTCGATTGTCCGAGAACGAGTTAAGAGCAAAGGGTTCGAGCTCGGAAAAGGTATTTACAATCATACCCTTTGTTTCTCTGAACCTCCGACCGTGATAGACGAACCAGGTGTATGCTTCGTCCTTCTTGTTCATGAGAGGAGTAGGCAAGACGGATGGGGGGACTGGGTTGATGAAACTCGGGATTATCAAGTCAGTTTCTGAGTCCATGAACTCGGTGGTGATTTGGGTATGGAGAGTTGGGAGGTGGAGCATGAGACCGAGCATGGCTGCTGTAGACGAGAAGTAGAGATATGTAGGGACGCCGAGTTCGTTCCCTACATCGATAATGGTGGTGAAGAACAAATCGATTACTAACCCGGTTAGGCGAACTGAGTTAGAGTTTGAGGCGGAGGAGATGAGTTGGGTGATTGTGTGTTTGATATGTGGTTTGTACTTTTCTATGAAGAGAGAAACGAAGGTTTCTGGGGTTGGGTTTTGTAGTTTAGGTGGGTCGAGTGGAGGGAGATCGAGGAAGCGGATTCCAGTGATGGAGGCAGCTGATACTGATTCAATGTAAGCGTTGATGGTGGAACCGATTGACCCTTTCATGGTGAGGATGGTGATGGAGAGACGATCATCACGATCGATTAGGCGCTTTCCGAGCTCGATCATTGATGCGAGGTGACCGATCGCCGGTGCTGGAATGAAAACCAGCTCTGATTTCTTCATCTCTTCTCTCCCTTGGAACGACAACAGTACGCACACCACCAATTTCAGTTTCTTGTTTCTTCCTTCCTACATCCTTCTTCTCCTGTCCTGACGACTCCTGCTGCCTAGGTGCTGTGTCGAAGTCACGTAACTTGCACTGCAAAGACCATGTGTTGGGGTGCTGTCCACATATTTTGAAGGATAGGAGTAAAACTTTGCTGACTACGTCCGGCACTGACCGACTACAATCAGCCATGTGGCATACTCTCAGAGGATACTGACCGTATAAGTGATTTCAAACCTTTGGATCTTTTAATGCTCAAATTCCATGGTTAAAAATCAATCCATTAAAACGACGAACAATCCAACGCTTAGAAATCATTAATCAGTCTAAGTTTTTGGTGTGTGGATTCACGTAGGATTTGGCCAAACATCCATACGGTCAGAAATCTCCAAGATTATGCCACGTTGCTCATATTATGGTCGGTGAGCAACTTTGTTGACGGACGTCAGTCAGTAAAGTTCTGCTCGAAGGAGAGAGGTGGCTCTCACGATGAGGTTGCAGTAATCAATAGATTCAATTCCACGCGTTGTGGTGGGGTCCGCAATAAAAACTGCGAAGTCGTGCTACAACATGACTGGCCACGTAAGAGTGTGGTTGGTGTTCTAGTCTCTTTGTTTTTTTGGTAAAGTTTCTTGTTCTTTTTGTTTTTTAGATTTATTTTTAGAAAGCAAATCTTTCTTCTTTGGATCCTGCGTGGGGTGAGAATAAGTTTCTTAAATTGGAGACGTTGATTGGATGATTGAGAGTAACATTAAAGGTAAATAATATGGCTCGATTGCTCGGCTCAAGTGGAGCCGAATCTTTTATATTAAGGGAATTTTTACCCCCCCACCCCCACATGATATCTTTAAAATTTGACATACCCCCACAATTTGAAAAAGCTGACATACCCCCTATTACTCGGTCCACTGTCATTTGATCAGTGTTGACCTGAGTTGACTAACAAAATTTTAATAAATGGCAAAAATGCCCTTGTCTTCAACCTTGGAATAAGGGTTTGGGCAAAAACCCAAACCCCAAATCAAACGGCTGTGGTGGACAGTCAGCCAAGAGATTTCAATGGGTTGGCCGCCCATCACCGGCGAACAACCAACCGGAGTCTCATGGCCAGACGGCCACCGCTCCGGCAATAATTTAAAACCCAAGGTATATAAAAAAAAATAGCATAAAATTTTAGTTTTAAAATTTTCATTATTATAAATGAAAAACAAGACAAAGCAACTTATATTTTAAGCTTTTCAGATGTTGATTTTAGAAAGATGGGTTCCCTCAATTTTTTAAAATATTCCTTCATGGGTTTTATCTATTTTTTTGGGTTTTTTTTCTTCTCAATATTTTCTTATTTCATAAAAAAATGATAAAAAAATCTCAAGTTTACCAACATGGATTTTAATTTTTATTTTCAATCTCCTCTTTTCATGTTTGATTTGGGGCTTGGGTTTTGGCCTAAACCCAGACCCTTGTTCCAAGGTTGAAGAGAAGGGCACTTTCGTCCTTTAATTAAAATTTTGGTAGTCAACTCGGGTCAACACTGGTCAACTGACAGTGGATCGAGTCATATGGGGGTATGTCAGCTTTTTCAAATTGTAGCGGATATGTCAAATTTTAAAGAGGGGGGGGGGGGGGGTTGTATGTCAAAAATTCCCTTATATTAATGAAGTGCCACATCAGCATAACAAGAAACCATTGATTTGGGGTAACAGATGGCTTGGATTGGGAGTAAGAATCGGGTGTAAGAATTGGGTGTAGCTCTAGACGGACTCAAATTAAAATGTCCTTTGTGATTTTGTAGATTGGTCTTCACCTGGTAAAATGTCCCATTTACCAGGTGAAGACCCATTTATTAAAGGTTAGAAGGGTAATTTTTGTATTTATAAAATTTCATTCATATTTGGAAACAACAGTGTCCATATAAATTATAAGCAGAAGCAGTTTTTCAATTACTTCTACTTTTACCCAAAAACTCGCAAAAAAGTGTTGTTTCAAATTGCTGTTGTGTTTGGGTAATTCCGGTGATGAAGGTAGAGACTGGGTGTCAATTTTACCCGTTTAACTGGAACCGGAACTGAAAACTTCGGTTCCGATTCCACATTTTTAAGAACTGATTAAAAAAGAACCGGAATAGGAACCAAATCGAAAAAATGGTTCCGGTTCCGGATAGTCTAATATGGAATCGAAACCGATAGGAACCGAACCGATAAGAACCGGTACCAATATATAAATATAGTGTCAAAATTCTCATATTTTCAAGATTTGGCCCAATATACCCAGAACCGGAACCGATATCGGTTCCGGCCAAATAGGAACTGAACCGGAACCGACCTATTGACACCCCTACCATTCATGGTAAGAAAAGTGATGGAAAGGCGAAGGATTTATATTTCAATTTCGACTTAGGATTCTGAAATAGAAATAGCTGAAAACTTTTATTTTTTGTGAAATTTTAGAAATATCATAAATGACAAGAAAATCTTCAGCCTTTCTAGATGATTCTAGAGAGCTCCTATGGAGTGATAACCATAGGATAAAAATTGCAAGAAGCCCTAAGGGCCTGTTTGATTGCCAAGTGGGAAAATTGTGTTTTCTTTGGGAAAACACAACTGTATGTCCATCGTTAGATAGCCATTTTAATCTATATAATTTTTCCTATCAACACATTTAAATTTGGATAATTTTTCCTATTAAGCCCAGAATTCATTTTCCATCCAGATAGGTGAGAGAATTCATTTCTACTTGAAAATACGCCTTTATTTTCTCACATGATTGAAATATTTGTTTTTAGTTGCATTCAATCAGTCATTTAAGGCATTTCCCATTTGTATTTTCTTGGAAAAAATTTCTGTGCAATCAAACACGCCCTTAGTGATTGGCGTCCAATTAAATTCTTAAATGGAAAGTAAATCTTACTTATCCAATAAATTAGTGTATTTGACCCATGTTTCATTGGAATCATGTTTTATAATATTAAACAAGGCGATGGCACGTGAATGGGGAGATGAGCAGTTGACATGGGTGTTTACGTGAATGTATTAAATGCGTTTACAATGTAAGGGTAAAGACATAAATCCATCAGGGGACACCAATTTTGATAAAATTTCATACCAAAAAATTGGTGGGGGTCAATATATAAATTAGAAGTTTTGCAATGGGATGATTTTTGGTGAGGATGATCTCTATGGTGAGAAGATCACTCTCACAAAAATTCAAGTCATTCTAATATTCCTAGCCTGGTTTACAAGTTCCATTAACTTGAAACCCACATTTGATAGGGTTAGAAATTTCAGAATGGGCTAGAGTGCATATCCAAACCTTAGGTGGTTGATTTTTGATTGTTTGTCTTGGTTTGCTTCAATATTTGATGCCTTAGGGAAAAAAAATCACTTAGGGTTACAAGTATATGATACCGTCGAGTCCACAAATCCTATTTTTTAAGGTTGGGCGAATTAGACATTCCGCACCGATTGTCGGACTCTAACAGGGGCACCGGTATCAGTGCAACATAGTCTCTTAGGCTGTAAAAATCAACATAATTGGAATGATTCCAACCATCCATTTACAAATCACATGATATAAATGTACAGAAATATATATTATCTCAATGAAAGAAATTTGTAATCCTATAAGCTTTGGGTATTCAAAGTACAACAAAACAGAGCAAAATACAACATAGCAAATACATCCATGTCCTACCCAAAAAATAAAGAATGGAAACTTGTCAAAGTACAACAAAACAGAGCAAAATACAACATAGCAAATACATCCATGTCCTACCCAAAAAATAAAGAATGGAAACTTGTCAAACACTAAATAAATCTTCACTACTCAGAAACTTTGGAAGCTTCATTTGCAAAGATGATGTCTTCTGCCTCTTGAATTGTTTCGAGGCGGCTTTCAAGACCTTAGTCCATCCCTGAAAATTATAAAAAAAACAAAAAGATTGGAAATTTGTTCAAGAAAAAAAGAGTTCAGGAAATTAATTAAAAGGAATCAGAGCCATTAAATTCTGGGTATTCCTCCATTTCCAAGATTCAAAGCATCCATCCATACAAAAAACCATCAAATTATCTCTGAAATAACTAGAACCGTTTGATGAAAATCTTGATTTTCTCTCATGGGTATTTCTCAATATCCGTGATTACATCCTCTGTTATCAGTTCTTTTTGGAATCAATCAAGAAAAAGATAACCCACTAAACCCGAAATTCAAGAAAAAAGATTTCAAGAAACTAAGCAGCACCAAAAAAGAAAACACAAGAAAATCCGTCAATTGATTTATAGGAATCAGAACAATTAAATTCTGGGTATTCCTCCATTTCCAAGATTCAAAGTATCGATCCATAGAAATAACCAGGACCGTTTGTTGAAAATCTGGATTTTCTCTCATGGGTATTTCTCAATATCTGTGATTAAATCCTATGTTATCCGTTCATTTTGGAATCAATCAAGAAAAAGAAAACCCACTGATCCACGAAAAACCCAAAATTCTCAAATGGGTATTCTAGGTCACAAAAAAGAAATTCCTATAAACTATGAAAAACCCAAAATTCTGTGTTCTAGGTCATATTTGTTTCTTCAATCAATCAAGAAAAAAAAAACGACCACTGTATGAAACGCCCAGAATTCTCAAATGGGTATTCTTTTGTTCCCATCTCTCGAACGATTTCTTGACTTGTTTTTACGATTTATCAGCGAAATCGAAACCATTTTACCAAAGAAAACTAGAAACAGAGATTGAAAATCTACAAGAATGTTACCTTCTGAGGGGAAGAACCCTTAACAGGAGTTACAGAGTGATCTAAGCTCTTCTTCTTCTTAGTCACGGTCATCTTCTTCTTGATCTTAGTGGTGAATTTCTTGAGCTTGTCCGGCGACTTTTTATCAAACATATCTGAGAGTTTTCTTTTTATTTCCATGGAAGAAACAGGCATGGAACTGTATCCGCGAGGGACTAACGGAGACCAAATTGCGCTCTGCGTGTAGTCGAAATCGTAAGCAGAATTGTCTGGAAATTTGCAGAGGAGCTCTCGAGACATTGACGGCACGAGATACTCCACTGTTACAACGCGCTCGATGATCATCTCCTTGGGTGAAGTTGGTAGAGAAATCGAATGCTTCTCTTTCTTTCGGGAATATTTGAAAGGCGAAGGCATGAGAGGCTGTAACTTGTGAAATAGGTTTCGAGAGATGGAGAAATAGGAGGAGTTAACGGCACAGTGCTCTTCTTGTTTCTTTCTATGTTTTTTAGAAAGTTACCGTTGCAGAATTCAAAAAAATTTCTCCAACGGAAAATAGTAAGTAGGAGGGGGGTTAATGGGCTGTGCGGCCCAAGAGGCCCTAAGACCCAACTCTGCTTGGACTGTACCTTTGGGCCCGTGAGGCTGGTTCCTGACCACCCACAAATCAACCTCATCAGTGATTTCTAAGCGTTAGTTGAAGTCATTTTCGTGGGTTGATTTTAACCATAGGAATTTGATCATTATTTACCATTATTTGGGTACAAAGATCCAAAGGTTTGAAATCACTAATCAGGCTGATTTTTGGTTTGTACGTCCACTTAGGGATTGGCCAAACATCCATACAGTCAGCATCCTCTAAGAGTGTACCACGTGGCTCATATTATGGGTGGTTAGGGCTGCCCGTTACAATCCGTTACAATGGAAAAAAATGGTAACACCCCCAGTCCGTTATACCATTATAACGTCCCCTTTTAAACCTTGCTTTTAACTGGGCCAAACTGAGGCTCCGTATGGTTGCCCTGAATAAGTTTTCAAGAAATGATTTTTACCCTGTAAATTTTATTAACTTTTTCTGTATCGACACTTCTTGATGTATAAATCCTTTTTCTGTAAAACTTTTTGTTGATCATCATAGACAGCCTAAAAGAAAAATGTGTATTAGCACGTCCCTTCGCTAAAATACCCAAAACGGCATCCTCATAAGCAATTTGCACGTTTATTTTTTTGGTAGTTAAACCCATGGTTTAAGAAACGGCCATTATAACAAAAATAACAGCCGTTATAACAGATTCGGACCTCTCCTGTTACGTTATGTACCGTTAAAACGCAGAAAAAATAACGGCCGTTATTTTCATTATAATGGCCGTTTTTTCCGTTATAGCAAAAATAATGACCGTTATTTTCTGGAAAAAAGTGGGAAAAAATGGCCGTTATTTTCGTTATTTTTTATTTTTGAAAATTTGAAATTCTTCAAAGTTTGAATTTCAGCGCCATTTTTTTCTGTTTTTGCCCCTGAGCGTTACAATTCGTTATAATAGCTGTTATAACGGAAAAACTGTAAGGCCGCCAGTCCGTTATACTGTTATAAAGGCCCCTTTTAAACCTTGGTTAAACCTGTTTTTTAAAGAGATCAGTAACTCGGTGAAGGCGGGTTTGAAACCCAGGTCTATGGTATCATCACCCACAAACTTTACAAGGTGAGCAAGCTGGCACCTTCTTATTCGTACGCGTTGCTACCAAACAAAAATTGAAAAGGCACAAATAGGACCTGTAAGAATGCCTTGTGTTGGGCTTGACTTGTTATTAGTCTTGGGTCCAACCCACTTTTAATGGGCCTTATATTTGTCAAGATCGATGGACATTTTAAACTTGTTCAAAGCCAAAGAATGCATTGGGCTTAAGTAGCCAATTTACTCCATTGATTGTGGTTAGCTGAAAAAAAAAAAGAAAGTCCTCGAAAAATCTATTTTGTTTGAATAACTTAAGTTATTTTGGGTGTTTGGTTCACCAGCTTATTTTGAGAAAAAACATTGATATGGCATTTGGGCTGCGTTTGGGTAAGCTGAGATGAAAGAGCTTAAGAGCTTAGGTTAAGCTGTCTTGGCCATTTGATCGACCATATAAAAAAAAGAGCTTTTCTTCAAATCCAATTTTATGGTGTTTGGTAAAAAAAAGTGCTTCTTGGTGCAAAATAATTATTTTACCACTAATGCTTTATTTCTAATATTGCCGGATCATATGTCCCACTAATGCTTCTGCCCAAAATACAAAGGGTCGGGATCGGAGGACAGAGGATGAAACCTAAACCACGGAACCATCGATCTAACAAAATCGGACGGCTAGTTCTGTTTACTTTTCAATTATATCGAGCCGAGCCGAGCCGAGCCGATTGGAGCCGACTAAAGCTAAAGCCAACGAGAGAGTAAACCGTCGATTGAAAAGTAGCAAGAGACAGAAGCATTAACTTGAGATTACACGTGTCAAATCTGCCACGTTCTCTCTGCACCGAGTCTTCTCCAACTAAAAAGAGCTGTCTTATCAGAGTAAGACTTGGTAGCTAACTGACCCCACAGTATAAGCCACGTGGCACTTTATTAGAGGACACTGACCGCATAGATGTTTGACCAATCCGTAAGTGGACGGTGGACCGACAAACCAAAAATCAGCAAGAAAACCTTTGCTCACACCTGTTTCTGGCGAAGCTGATCACACAACACAAAATAAGCCACGTGTCACACGCCTTGAGGACGCTGACTGTATGGATGGTTGGCCAGACCCTCGGTGGACCTGCAAACCAAAAATCGGCATGATTAGTGATGTTAGACCTTTGGATCTAGTACCTCAAATAATGCTCAAAATTCTACGGTTAAAATCAACCCATGAAAATGACTCGAGTCCAATGCCTAGAAATAAACAAGGATCAGGTTTGGGAGACAACCATTTTTGACAACTATTTGGCGGACCCACATAGAAGATGAATCAATGGCTGATTTTTGGTGAGGATGATCTCTATGGTGAGAAGATCATCCTCACAAAAATTTAAATCATTCTCATATTCATACATATTCATAGACTGGTTTAGAAGTTGAAGAATTATGGACGGTCTGATTTTTTTTTTGTTGGGGTGATCTATATGGTGAGGAGATCATCCTCACCAAAAATCAGCCATTGATTTATCTTATATGTGGGTCCGGCAAAATGGGTGTCAAAAGTGGTGGTCAAAAATCGTTGTCCCCTGAACCCAAATGAGGCTGATTTTTGGCTTATAAGTTTACCGAGGGACTGGCCAAACATCCATACGGTCATCATCCTCTAAGAGAGTGCCACGTGGAAAAACTCGCACCTTGTCAAAACGGCTTTCAACCTTAACATCTTCGTCGCTAAAATCATCTCATAGACATGTATGCCAAATGCAACTCAATAAAAAGTAGTCTTTAACAGGCCTTCAATGATCTTTAACCATTAGATATAAGCATCGTTTC
This sequence comes from Euptelea pleiosperma, assembly GCA_035048495.1. Classification (NCBI taxonomy): domain Eukaryota; kingdom Viridiplantae; phylum Streptophyta; class Magnoliopsida; order Ranunculales; family Eupteleaceae; genus Euptelea; species Euptelea pleiosperma. Next base: position 32,508,620 of record CM068541.1, read on the forward strand.
CTCGTGGGCAGGGCCTTCTCGATGCAAGTTAAGGCCTAAGGCGAAAATTCCTTATAAGAATTTTTTTTTTATTTAATATATTAATATATAATATTAATTAAAAATTTTAATTCCCTATATAGTGGAAAATCTTATTTAACAACTATTCATGATAATCAAATGCTATGAAAAAAATTTAGATGCAGAGAACTCCTGTAGTCCAATTGCAGTCCATGCAGAGGACCTAATGACTGCATGGATGTTCAGCCCACCTATTGGTGGATAAACACACTAAAAATCAGCTTGATTGATGATTTCTAGCCATTGGATTTACTCCCCAAAAATATGCTTGAATCCAATTAATGGCTGGAATCAATCCTAAAAAGTACTAAAATATATGGCTAGAGATAACCAATCAGGTTAAGTTTTGGTTTGCATATCCAACAAGGGGTGGTCTAAACATCCATGTGGTTAGTGGGCTGGGGACCTTCTCTCACCTCGGGTCTAAGGCGACTGCCTTAATGGCCTTATGCTCGTGGGCTTCATGAATGGGCCTATGGATCATGTGTTAAAAGTCCATGATGAAAAAGTGCTTAAATCCAATGGCTAAAAATCACCAATCAAGCTGATTTTTAGTGTATTAGTCCATATGGGGTTGGCCAAATATTCTTGATGTCAGAGGCCCAAAAGAGAGCCGCCACATGTCATTATAAGGGAAGGATGTAGGTGTCAAGATTTCTTGGAGTACTTAAGCAGTCAAGGAGTAACGTGGCCTAGTACCAAAAGGGTCGATATTTGTATTTCTTGTACTACACCATTTAGGTACTTCCACATTGTACTACACCGTTGTATCGTGGAAAGTACACCTTCTAATCTTTCTCTTATATAACCCCTGCTCACTGCCCAGACTTCCATCAAAACCAGCTCTGCAATCAAGGAAAACTCTTTGATATCTGTGATAAACATATCAGGGCCGTTGTATCTGTGGACCTCCTCTTCGACAAATCATAATAACGCATCATGGTATCCGAAAAGTATGTATCCTCTTAGATGATCCCAACCATCTGATTATTATGCTTTTATGAAAATGATTTACTAATTTGTTGTTTTCCAAACCTTTTACCAGCTTTAGATCTTGACCGCGATCAGAGACGGTTTTTGCGTTCTGGGGGTTTGACAAGTGTCCAACACGGATGACAGAGACTAGCCCTCATAGCCATTGGATGATAGGAATGCAAGGTTTGACTTTGGCCGCGGGAGGTACAAGAGCTCTCTCTCTCTATATATATATATCTGAAACCCTTCGAATGACACTCTTTCGGGCCAATTGGCCCTACGGATGTTTGGCCCACCCTGTAGCGGACCCACACACCGAAAATAGCTTTGAATGGTGATTTCTAGCCGTTCGATTTGAGCTCTTTCTGTCTTGGGCTTCATTGGAGTTGAGTAAAGCTCATCAATCAGGCTGATTTTTTGGTGTGTATGTCGACGACGGTGCGGACAACATTCGTGAATCAGTCGCCCAAATAATATGCCACGTGGTATATTTGGAAGGGTCTCCACCTCCTAAAAATGCCATGTGGAGCACCTTTTATGGCGCACCGACTTTATGGATGCTTGCTCCACTTCTTGGTGGACCTATATACCAAAAATTCAGGTTGATTGATGGCTCAAGTCAAACGGTAAGAAATTACTATATTAAATTTCTAAAATCCAATGGATAGAAATCACCAAACTTCCATAAGGTCAGTGGGCCCTAATGAATGCTACATATGGCATTTTTGGGAGGGGAACTTCAAACTGGGGAGGCCGGGACATCAAACTGTCTAAGAAGAGTATTTAGTCCATGGTTAAGAAAATGGCCGTTATACTAAAAATAACGGACGCTATAATGGATTCAGACTCCCCTGCTACGTTGTACCATCTTTGCGTTAAGAAAATAATGACCGTTATTTTTGTTATAACGGCCGTTATTTTTCTGTTATAATGAAAATAAAGACCGTTATTTTCTAAAAGAAAGTGTTAAAATAACGTCTGTTATTTTTCTGTTTTTCCATTACAAATTTTATCGAAAATTTGAAATTCAAAACTTTGAATTTTCAATTTTAGTGCTAATTTTCTGTTTTTATCCGTGTTACAATCCGTTATAACGGAAAAACTGTAACACCCCCAGTCCGTTATACCGATACAATGGCCCCTTTTAAACCTTGACTTAGTCTATTAGAGTATTTTTCCTTGTAGAATACATAAAAATGTGGTACATAGTACACTCTTTCAGGCCCACAAACTCATGAATGATTGGTCCACTACTTGATGGACCTACACACCAAAAGTCAGTTTGATTGGTGATCTATAACCATTCAAAGTATTCAAAAGAAAAGTTCAAATCCAATGGCCAGATATCAACCAATCATTCATGGTTCAGTGGGCCCAATAGAGTGCCAGATGGCATGTTTTTATATGTACCACATCTCCAGACTTAATTTTTCCAGGTCCCCCGTACTATCGGATCAGACTCAGCATCCTATAGGTGGTCGCGACTCTATTGAAGATGTCGCGATCAACCACAACTGTTGCGCCGTGCCTAGTGTTTCAATGATCGAGATCAATGGGCACAAATGCGCCACATGTATGAAATCTAATTTAAAATCCCAAAATGAGTGTTAAGACTCACATACATAAGCTCTCGCGAAAAAGAAAATGGTCAACATGGTAGATGTAGCAAGGTTCCAACATTTTGGGAGCAAAATTTAGAGAAGGATCGGAGATCTCAAACTGTCATATCTTGATTGATCAAAAGAATATAGCAAATTTGAAGCTTGTAAGGATTTTAGATCAGATCAAACAAATCATATTTTAGGTTTTTAGATGCAAACCTCTCCGAAAATTGAAGATTTCAGATGAAATAGCAACACCTTACTAGGGTTAGAGGGAGTAGACAACCCTCCTTTGCCTCATGATTAGGGTTAGGGTTCTATAGAACCCAACTTTTATTTTTCCCCTTGGCATGCATATGTCCACCGTGTTCGTTGACACCCAAGTCACCTCTATACGATGAGCTTCACAGTGCCACGCATCAACAACCAAAAAGAGGTCGTTCTTGACTACAACCTCACTGACCCGACGACGAGCAAATTTGAAGCTTGTAAGGATTTTAGATCAAATCAAACAAATTATATTTTGGGTTTTTAGATGCAAACCTCTCCGAAAATTGAAGATCCCAGATGAAATAGAAACACCTAGTAGGGGATGTCTGGAGTCTTCACTAGAAAGTCCTTCGTCTCAGGATTAGGGTTAGGGTTCTATAGAACCCAACTTTTATTTTTCCCTTCTAAAATGGGATTATTATTCCCTTGGCACGCATATGCCCACCATGTTTGTTGAGCCCAAGTCACCTCTATACGATGAGCTTCATAATGCTATGCATCAATAGCCAAAAATTGGTCGTTCTTGACTACAACCTCACTAACCCCATGACGAGCAATGAACAATAATTGAATGGCAATGTCTCAATCATGTACCAGTAGATGGTGTACAACAAAAAGATTGTCTAGTCTTCTTTGGAACTCCCTATTTGATGGGAGACGGGGTAAACCTAGTGTTAGTTCAATTGATTGGGAGGAAATCGAAAGGACTTCACCAACCAAGGTTGGTTAATCATTGGATTCTTCTATATATGATAGAAATGTACGGCTTGTGATTGTGAATGTTTGAGATTGTCTTGATCAAAAGAACCTAAAATACATGTATCCAAAGATCAGCATTCCATGTCTCAAAGCTAATTCAATACCTCATAAAGTGTAGGCTATTGATGCTAAGAAGAAAGCCAATGATGAGTTCTCGACATCTATTAAGTTGGTACAATCGTCGAAGAAGTCAAGAAGCAAGAAAGAAGAGTTGGACGATCGAGATAGAGATGAGGAACCAGTGGTAAGATTCAACATGCTTAACGGATGGATGAGGTCGACATTGCCGAGGAGAAGACTGACGAAGAGGACATTCTCAACTCGAGGTAGGGAAAGTACAACCTAGTCTTAAGTTGGTCGAGTCAAGCAGAATCAGCTTGAACCAACCCAAGTTGCACACCTAGATCCAGATATACATTGATACATGGATGCATATCTATCCTACTTATAGCTAGGACAATGTCATCTCTGTACCCAAACATCCCTTATCTCCATCACAATCCATTGCCTACCTTAGAAAATTTCCCTATCATATAGTTTTGCTAAGATTCAAATATCAATAAATAGGATTTTAGATTTTATGGATTTTTAAGTATGCGAACAAACAAGATGAACAAACTTTTTATCACTTTGTAGGCAGGTTTTATCTACATACACAAGGCATGTTTCCTCTATTAAGCAGTTGGCCATGGAGCAAGGTTTTAAATTTCGGCCCCAATTTTGGTGGATTTCACTTTAGAAAGCTATATTTCAGGGATTTCAGTACTCACCAAAATTAAAATTTCGGATCAAAATTTCAGCGAATTTTCCAATTTTGATGGATTTCACTTTAGAAAGCTATATTTCGGGGATTTGGTACTCACCGAACCGAAATTTCGACGTTGCAGCCGAAATTTAAAACCTTGCCATGGAGTTGAAATCCCCTTTCTCGGCTCAATCCAGCCTTAGTTTAGCCTGAATGCATCCCCAGTCTTGCAGTCCAGCCTCAACGCGCACTAAACATTATTATTGATCACAAATATCCAATAAATGACCATATCTTCATATTTTTTACACTCTTACCCATCTTATAGTTCGTCTGTAACTAGACTTGTACAGCTTAATTGAGGATACAACTTGTATCAAGCCCAACCTGATCAGCTCGACTACCATACCCTGACCTTGGGCTGGATTGTAAAGGAACATCTTATTATTATGAGTTTATATACACAATATGTACAGAAACCATATTCGATTGCATTATTTCAAATGTTCCTTTGAGAATCTCCTCCTCGTTAGAGACCCTAGATTGATCATCAATCTCTTCTTCAGCGACATCAAGTCGATACACATTTACGCCAGCCCTGTTACCTTCAACACCAAGTTAGAGGTCTTGGTAATACATCACTGGCTTTCTTCTTTGCTTACATGGAAGCCTTGGCTTTACGAGACATCGGTCGAGCTTTAGCCCTGTTACCTTCAACACCAAGTTAGAGGTCTCGGTAATACATCACTGGTTTTCTTCTTTGCTTACATGGAAACCTTGGATTTATGAGACGTTGATCGAGCTTTCAGCTATGGCTATTGACCTCTTGAGATATAAATCTTTGGTTCTTCTAGTCGAGGCAATCACAAACCTTCACTCTCACAAGCTGTGCGTTTTTGTCATACAAGAGGAACTCAGTCTTAAATTGTTTGTGTTGGTGAAGAACTTTTGTTTTCCTCCCAACTCTTTCCATATCATTCGCATTCGGTTGACATTAGAATAGTGGTTGGAGAAGATGAGGTCTCGCTTATTTGAGTAAAACTTACTTACGCATTCATATTGCGTTGGTCACCGCACAGTACGTGCATCGGACCATGTGGGACATTTTCGACTAACCCCACACCAAGTTCTAGTTATCTCCTGCCCAACAAGGAGTTTCAAGAAAGTGTTAGGCTGTCTTTACATTGGACACCACTTGCTAATATATGATTGAGAGATTGCTAGCCAATTGTTGTCGGTTGCAAGTCGTGGGTCAATGAGATTGTAGTCAAGATTAATCAATCTTGGTTACTGATGATGCTATTGGTGATATGAAGCTTGTCGTAGAGAGGTGACTTGGTTTCAACAATATGGTTGGCATTTGCGTGTCAACGGGAGAATCTCAATTCTAAAAGGGTAAACCGATTGATTGGAGTTGAGACAACCATGGACAATGAGAAGAGGAGTGTGTTGATAATGGCATAGACATGAGCATCGTAGCTTAGCCGTCTCTGCTAAAAACAAGGGGCTTATTAAGTTCTCTAACCTAGGCAATATCAATTATAAGGTGTTGCTACTTGCTACTTCATCTGAGAATCTTGATCAATTTCGGGTTAGTTTTTGATCTAAAAACTTAATTATGCTTTACTTGATCTCATCTAGAATCCCTACAATCCTTAAATGTTTTAGATGTTGCATGCATATAGAATCGACCACACAAACAATGGTAAGCCCAAAAAATAAGAAAACAAACCACACATGCAGGAATAAATATTTATGTTGTTCACCACTGAGGACTATGTCCACATGCGACGACACTCGAGAGCTTCCACTATATGAGAATTGAAAAGATACAAAATAAGCCTAAAAACAATTGCTTATACACGAATCTCAAACCTTAGTCCCAAACTAACAAGAAAACCTACTCAAAATAAGAAATTATGCAATAACATTTCTTCTTGGGGAATTTTAAATAAGAAAACCTACTCAAAACAAGAAATTATATAGGGAGCGTTATTTATGAAGCTATACGTAATAGCCTTTTTTCTTGGCGAATTTAAAATAAAATATTTTCGATGTATTTAGATAATGTTAATAATATAATTACGTAATAGAAAATTTACTTAGGGAAACCATACCAGTAAACTATAATGAACTTTTTTTTCTTATGGCGGCACAACATTTGAATTGCAGTGCTATCTTGATGAACCCCTCATTGATTGAGGTTGAATTTGATATATTAGCCTGGTAGAAGGGACAATAAATCAAATTTCTTATTTTCATGACTCGTGATCTACTAATAGTTCTAACTTCTATTATTGCTTTAGGGTTGGTATTTAACGCAGGTGGATGCATACTGGATAATTTTAGGAGTTGTTTGGTGCCAGACAATGTCGAAGCTGTAGTTTGTCTGATTGTAGAAGAAAATAGTTCAAGACACTGGCTACATCATCCCAAATATAATTCAAATGATGTAAGATTTGGACGCGGACCCAAATGATGTAATTTGCTTTCTATTTTGTAACTTTGTAAGTTAACTTCTTTTTTAATTGGGTAGAGTAGTGCACATGATACGCAAGCAAGTGGCTGCTAACCTAGTTGGGATGCAATTCCTTACTCTTAAGCTTGTAATGTATAAATTATTGATGTATGCACGCATTTCAAGTTTTATATAACGATCCTTTTCTATTTAAACAAGTTATTTCTTATGTTTATACAAATTTGATAAATAAATATAAATATACAAATTTTTAAGTGTTAAAGTGTTAAAATGTAAATAATTGAATATACATTTTTTTTTCAAAAATTTGCTAGTCGTTTTATAAATTTTTTTTATAAAAGTAATGAATTGGCCTGGCCAAGCCTGACACGGCCCGACCAAGCTCGGTTCGGCTCAGGCCCGAAGCTCGCTCCCCTACGGGATTTGGGCGGGCCTAAGCCCTGCAACTTGGCCCAACCAGACATTGTAGCCTAAGCTCGTCGGGCCAAAATTCCAAGTTGATATGCATGTATGGTTGTGTGCCACATGGCCATACACATAACCACATTGGAAAAAATTGCTGACATTCGTATTCTACCTAGAGAGATGAAGATAAATCTTTGACGATGGAAGCTCATGGATGTTTGCATGGGCCACATTGTACACTCTTAGAGACCAATGAGTGTATGGATGCTTAGCATATCCTTAGGTGGACCTACAGACCAAAAATCAACATGATCGAGGAGTTATAACCGTTGGATTTGAGTTTTTTCATTAATTGATTTTTAACCATGGGATTCAAGCGTTATTTGGGATACTCTAATCCAATGTTTAGAAATCACCAATAAATTTGATGTTTGGTCTGTAAGTCCATCTAGGTGTGGGCCAAACATCCATATAGTCAATGATCTCTAACTTTGTGCCACATATTCATCGGGGACATCCATGAGCGACCATCATCAAAGATTTATTCGAGATCAAAAGCAAGGATATTTTTTTGGAAGATTGGGCTTGTGGGTACTTCACGGGTTAAGTAAAAGTAATTCTTAATTAGTAAATTTCTCAAACAAATAAGGTATTATTGTCATTTTTCAACACAGTCGTTTCAATTTTCGACTTTGAACTTTGTAAAATTAAAAAATATCTTTGAGTCTGTTTGGTTACTTGGAATTGAGTTCGGATTTAGAATTGCGATTCTTAGAAGGTAGCATTATTGGTCTCCATGTTTTCTAGTGCACCCAAATAACAAAAAAAGGGACAAAATGTGTCCCTAAATGTACACCCACCTTTTACAAAAAAGAAAAAATCAAACCTCAAGAAGAAGAGGAACCACCATTGTCTTCTCGTCGCACCACCACCACCATCACCATTGCACCATCTCCAACCACCATCCCACCGCACCGTCCTCTCTCTCTCTCTCTCTCTCTCTCTCTCTATTTGTCTCTCTCTATCCCTCTCTCTCTAACTCCCTCTCTCTCTCTCTATCTCCCTTTCCCTTTAAAAAACATTCCTCAAGCATGTTGACAGGCCAGGGCCGACATGCCATTGTCTATGTCAGCAAGCAACGGTCAACCACTACACCAAGGTGTGTCCTTTTTGTGAAGGACAGACCTAGTATGTCCCAAGGTGTGTTGTTTATAGAAGTGTCTTTTTTTTCTGTGAACGCACTTCGTATGTCTTTTTTTTGCTAAAAAAAATCACTTAGTATGTCCATTAATAGAGACACACTAGGTGCGTCATTTTTTGAACTTCAAAAGTTTTTTTTAAAACCTTGACAAATGAAAAACTACATCATAAGCTAAAATCACATCAATAATCAGCAAACAATTGATCTACCATAATAGCAAACAATCAACCAAATGATCCAATCAAATATTAAATCGTATCATAAGTCGTTGCTACCATAAATAATAGCACCAAATAGAACAAAGCCAAACAGTTGTTTGAACATAAGGCGTTGCTGCCATAACTGCATGTCATTGAACCCCGACTGCTGCCTTGGCCGAGGTTGCAGCATGCCTAGTTGTTGGCCCCTCAAAAGCTGTTGTTGACTACCAAGAAAGTCAAAATTGATGGGAGCCTCGGCCGTTTCCAACTGTTCTGAAGTTCTTCGCAGAGCAAGACGGTGTTCAGGAGCATTCCCTTGCTGTAATTCAAGAATAGATAAGCCTCTTGACGTTAAATTATGCCAATCAAATGCTGTATCCTCTCTGAGAAACTCCGCCTGATTCTGTCTCATCTGGAAACCCTGATTCCCATGCATAAAACCATTCAAAGTCAGCTATTTAATTCCCTTCTCAAAATCTGCAAATACCAAAATAGAAGGTAAGAAACTTTTGGGTGAGCAGAGAAGTGTGAATTTCAAACTAATAATACAAATCTGTAGTTAAAATACCACATGGATTTTTTCTGTCAGATAAACCAAAAAAAAAAAAACAAATAGTACCAAATAGAACAAAGCCAAACAGTTTATTAGAGACAACCAGATTATTGAATGACAATGAACACATCATGAAGAATTTAATGAAGAGAAAAAAAATAAGAATGTTATGGTCTGAGACTTAAAGTAGATATAGTCACATCTACTTTGAACTCAACACAATGAAATTAATAATGGTATTCTATTGATTTTCCCATTTGGGTGTCTATCATTTTTCATTTGAAAATGGAGATGAAGAAACAGAATGAAGTTTGTATGTGTTTGATATGTTGTGGTCTGAGACTAGAGTAGATATAGTCACATCAAATCAGAAACTAACAAAATAGGTAATGTTTTTACAGTGTGAGAAGTTCAGAACCTTCTCGTTCCTACAAATCTTACCAAAGAGCACAAATCTGAGGATCCAACCAATACGCAATTTATAACACAGGTTTAGCCCAAAGTATGTTCTGTGCCTTGCTCCCTTTTTTTACATATCAGTGGTCCCGCAAGTGCTACGCTCCCAACCCTCAAAACCTCAGCCTGCAAATGTCAACAAAAGCAACTTAAGAAAACTCAATCATACATGCTTGCTTGGACAAAATGAAAGAGAGGAATGGAAAAGAGTAAAAGAAAAGGCAATGGACCAGCTTTCTTATGAAAGTATGTCTATGGGGGAAAATATCTGATCTAACCCACACAATCTTCGAGGTCAGACGATTCAGATTTTGGTGATGATCGAACGACTCTGATGCTCCAGGATAAAATTGCTTTCTCCTCTGCGAATGATAGGATGATCTCCAGATGAGATATGGTTGTACCTGTTGACAAGACTCCGACGCTCAAGTCAGCTTAGGAATGGTAACAGGGTTTACGAAAATAGTAAAATGTTTCAGAGTTTAGGTTATCTGGATTTGGAGAGCAAGATCCTCTCCTCAGTTCTGAGGGTCTCATATTTATACCCTTAGAACTGGCGTGACTCACCTTCTACATGTCTAGTCATTATCAGTCAACGATGACTCGGATGGATTCTGTTATAAAACAGAATCTTCTGGTTAGATCTTGACTTCCTTGATTCGGTTATACCTGAAATAACTGAAGTGACACTGAGGTGGCATCCTTCGTGTCAGGTATTCGGACAAGGGGATGTCGAAATCGTGATAGTTCAACTAGCTGCCATGTGGCTAATATTCATTGGTTAAGAAACTGATTGTGTTCAGAATACTTACCTCGTACGTAGGAGATCCCGTCACGTAAGTCGTTTGACCTTATCTGGTCTTACCGGGTTGAGATGGAAATAGATCCCGTCAAGTAAGTCTATTGACCTCATCTGACCTTGTCGGGATTAGATAGAAATAGATCTCGTCAAGTAAGTCTGTTGACCTTGTCGGGATATATGCATCCAACAAGTCATATGACCTTGCCGGGGCGAGATTGAAATAGATCCCGTCAAGTAAGTCTGTTGACTTTGTCAGGATATATGCATCCAACAAGTCATATGACTTTGCAGGGATGAGATTGAAATAGATCCCGTCAAGGAGATCAACAATAAATATGTCGGGCAAGATTGAATGCTTTCCGATATATTAAAGGCTGAAACGTTAATGCGTTCTGTTAGCATTGCCTCAATATGTGGATCATTCCATCCTGACACGTGGCACTTCTAATTAATAGAAGTTGTGTGACACGATGGGGCAGTTTATGGCTCCTGATGATGCCTCCGGCGCATTTACTCTCGTATGCTGTCTGTCAACACGCGTCATCTTTTCAAGACCGCACGTGCCAAGCCAGTGACACACGTAAATATTTGACTTGCTGGAAAATACGACACCCACAATGCCCCTTCCTCCCACTTTCCCCTGTTCATTAAAAGTACTACTACAGTTTAGCCATGCCAAGACATCAAAAGAAACATTTTTCATTTTTCTGCAAATTATACTTTTTCTAATATCATAAGTTTGCAAAATAATCAAATGTAAACTGGAGTTACAAAGACTTACATGGTTTTAATTTTAACAAATAAATTTCTCATAAGCATAACGGAACTTACTCAATTGTAGACGAAGGTAAGTGAAGGCAAACTAACTTACTCAAATTCAAAGGTAAGTGAAGGCACACTAACTTACTCGAATTTTTTAATTACATGATTCTCAAATGTTTGAACCTCTGTTGAAGACTCTTATTTACAGTTATCACCCATTAAGGGAACTTGCAGAATTTAATGGAAGAAGAGAGAACTAAGCATGAATAAGCGAATTCACCTTGTGGGGTTCAACATTGACATATTTTTCATGGCTGCTAAATTGCTTGTCATGCTAGATGCTTGTCCTGCATCTAGCATGACAAGCATATCTTCCATACATTTAAGTATGCTCGCTCTAATCACAATTACATGGTCAGCCAATATCTAAACATGAGAAAACCTTGAGATCATATCAAGCTGGATTGCAAATAAAACCAAGGTTAAGTTCAGTTGATTTTCTGATGAGAAAAATTGTGAGAAATCTGATTGGAAAGAGTAGCAAACAGCTAGTATATGGTTAGATTCTCATACAAAAGAGCAGAGGAGAAAGAGACGCTCCAAGACATTAAAAAAAACATATAGGACAAAATTTAATGAGTTAAACACAACTTTATGCATGTATCTTGGCACAAAAGGGGATAAAATAGGAAAATTGTTCTTACATCTTCTTCACTTCTTCCATTTTACAGTTCCTATTTGCTCATTGTTGCCCTTCAAGAAGCTTTACCACAAAAAGAGTTCATATATAGACATATTAGATTAGATTCTACTACAGCATAAGACGAGGATTAGATTCTCTTATAAACTCACTCAAACACCACTTCCAGATCATGTTAGAACATTCAAATTGAACTATAAAATGTATGAAAAAGATTATGTAAATTCTATGAAGTAGCCGGCTAATGGTGGCAAAAAACGAACTCGGGTGTTATCCCATTTTGAGAATTGGTCAATGGTACAATGAATGAGAAGGGTTTGAATTAATCCATTTCAATTGGTTCACGTAAATCAATTGGGATTCAATGAAACACCAAAAAAGGATAAGTTCATAAATCAATGGGCATTCTAACCATATCAAATAACAAAAGATGATCCAAAACAATCAACCGAAAAAAAGCTTAAAGGGATAAACATATAGTAGTAATTAAGTTCAAAATACAATTGCTAATCAAATGCATAACAATATAAAAACAAGGAAAAGGGAACATGATGAGAACTCACAATATCCAAATAGTTGCAGCTGGGTTGACCTGCTAAAATTGTAATGGAACCGATTTTCTTCAAAGAAAACATGAAGCACAAGATTACCATTATCGCCTCCAAACATTTTCCTAGGAAAAACACAATACCATAATTAGCAAAAACAGATCAAAAAAGAAAAGAAAAGAACATTCGAACCATGACAGACAGACAAAATACCTCAAAGTTTAATGAGGCTAAAGAAAAATATCTGATGAGGTTCGAGTCTTATCTGTTCATTTAACAAATCTTAGGAAATTGAGGAATGAAGAATTTTTTAAACGTTTAACTGGAAATGAGTGTACCCTTTCACATAGGGTTCTCATGTATCAAACTCCCCCTTGTCTTGCTCCATGTAGTGGATACATTTGGTACTTTGAATGTCTAGATAAAGAGTTCTAGATGAATGTCAAATGGTCTTCTCTTCCCCTATAGTAGTTATTGTGTGGGATGTTTGGTGTAATATTGGTGAACTTTTGTGGGCATGTTGTTCTCATTTGAGATAGGAGAACGAAATAATAGTAACTTGGCATCTTCATGTACAAGAAATTTGAATTTAGAAAACACAATGTGTCTTCTCTATACAAGTTTAGCGAGGACGCATCTGGAAATTACTTCACCTTGGTCTAACCTGGTAGGTAAAATCAAGTTTATAATTTTGGTTGGCTAAGATGGGTAGAGTATAGCTACAAGTCGCTTATGTAAGCAACTTGACTAATCCACTATTTTAAGTTGTCCTGTTAAATTCGTAATAATCGTTATTAAGGCTGCATTTCATCTACAAGCTCAACTTCAAAGACTTTCCCCCTATTCCAAGAGCAAGAAAATGATTAAGCCCTCTATTTTTTTGGTTGGATCCACTAGGTGGATCCTCTATTGAAATAGGCATTATGCTCGAACTACAAAGACTGGCTGGAGCACATGCAAATTCAATGCGCTTCTCTAATCATGGAAGGATAATTGCCATTCAAACTCATGATGCTATATTTTTCATTGCCTTGTTTTCAAGAAGAAAATATCAGCATTCTTACAAAAAAAAAACAAAAACAGTATACATAGATCCGAGAAAGAGTCAATTTAATCAACCTGATTAACTCACCAAGTTCAAACGAAATTGCAAAAATTGAACAGATCTCGAACTTGCTGAACTTGCAGATCTCGAACTTGCTTCAAAGACTCCATTAGATATGATCGGTTCTAGAACCAGAGGACCTGAAACAAGATTTTTTTAAGGTTTCTAGGGTTTGAGCAAATCGAAAGGTTTCAAGATCAACAGCTCTACCCTAATTCAAAAACCTAAATCATAATCCCTATAAACAAAACCCTACCTCAAAACAATAGAATCAAAATCCACATCAAATGAAGCAAACTCACAACCAATTGATAGTGAGAAGGAGGAGGTGAGAGCGATTAGAGCTTCAACAGACGGAAATCTGAGATTGTCGTCAGGTTTTATGAGATGGAAATTTGAGATCGTCGTCAGGTCTTGCTCGTATCGCACATTGCAAAATCCATCTTCTTGGAGGAGCTCACGACTGTCGACTCTCCTCTCGACTTGGATTCTGCAATCTCTGTGTGAGCGTCCGGTTTTATGTAGTTGTTTTTTATTCAATTTAAAATTACAAAAAAGCCCTTGATTTTTGGTATCATTATTTTGGTGTAGTGAACATGGCTTTGGTTATGTCAACCATGGCCTACCAACATAGTCAACGCCATGCCATCCATGGCCCGTCGACATGCACGAAAATTCTTTTTAAAAGATAGAGGAGAGAGAGGGAATGAGAGAATGAGAGAGACGTAGAGAGGACAGAGGTGCCTTGGTGTTGGTGGTGGTGACGACGTGCTGGTTGTGAAAGAAGATGACAATGGTGGTCAGTACCTCTTCTTCTTCAGTTTTTTTGTGTGCAACTTATGGTGTGTTTAGATATGTGTGTACATATGACAATGATGGGTAGAATTACAAATCGATGTGTTTGGAAATACCTATTTCTCGAAAACGTATTTTCAAATTCTTAATTTTCTCAGAATAAAAAATATTAGGGAAGAAGAGAAACTTCTAATTCCTAGAATCTCATTTTCGAATGAGAAATTTTATTGAGAATTATCCATAACTCAAAGTATCTCGATTCGGATCGATGGATATATGCATGGGTCTAAACCTTTTGATATGGAATGAGATGTTCCCAACAAACTAAAAAATATTTACTATTATTTAATTAAACAAATTAACAAAACTACTATAAATTAATAAAAATCATAAAAATGTTAACAAATTTATTAAAATTTCAAAAAAATTAATAAATTATATATTTTTTTACAAAGTTCTTTAAAACTTATTAAAAGAGATAAGTTCATAAGAAAACCATTAAAACTCTTAGAATTATAAAATATAAAATTTACATTTTTACATTATATTAAAATAAAATACATAAACAAATATATGAAAAATATTTATATTATATTCTTATTTTTTAAAAAATGTCAAGAAATAGCATAGAATTTGAGTTGTTATACTTACATGATCAGTAGCATGAATGGGATGTAAATCTATAAATTTCCATAAAGTATTTATAAAATAATTTATATTATTTTTTATTTTTACCATTAGTACAAAATTTTAAAAAAAAAATACCAGGAAAGAGCTTAAAATTTTTAATCTAAAAATTTGGGTTATAGCAAGTAAGAGAAACAATATGCTTAAAGGGAGACTAAGCTTTCATTTCAAAACCTAATCTCTCTCAGGCAAGGATCCCATGATTTTGGTTAAGATGAACTCCTATTCTTCGAAAATTATTTGAAATGTGACATCCTAAACCTTTCTTAAATGATAATTTGGTATTTTTGCTTATTGAGGTAAATTAGGGGTTTTGTATTTTTTTCTCACTTTATTTTATACTTATAGTAATATAAAAATTTATATGCGACTTTTTGAAAGTTGTAAAAAAATTATTTTTTAAGATTGTTTTTGTCTTTTTGCCCTTGAGGGGCAGTTTGATCATTTTACACATTTGATGATCTTATTTTGAGTCTATATAATCATAAGAATAATATTCCTATTTATTTATAAGTTTTGAGATAATTCTAAGAAATTTCATTTCTAGGGGTATTATGATAATTTTTCAGTTTGATTTTTTTTGAAAAATTTTGGATAAATATTTTACTAGCCCATTTTATAAATAAGTCATTTATGGTAAGTTCTAGAATTTGAAATGAATTTAACATGTACTTTGGGAGTTCTTCGATAAAAAATTCTTTTAGTATCCTCGAATCATTTTTTATTTTGTAATTTTTTATGAATACATGTATGAGTCGTGTAAGTAATGTGGGCTTGAGCAAATGCCCATTTGTATTTATACATTATGTATGGGTGTTATGAGTCATGATTGCTTATTTTATTTTTATAGTACATATTTGATTTGTTTTATTTTATTAATACATAGATGATAACCTAAGTTCTTATTTTTCCATCATTTTATATATATATATATAACCCACATATGTTCTTAAATTATTTACTTTAATATATTAAATAGTTCTATATGATATATATAATTTAATTAGATGCAGGTGTTCCAATGCTTATTTTATTTTAGATTGATCTATTTGATATATATATATATATATATATATATATATATATATGCTTAGGGTGTATGAAATTGAGGTGGGGAATACTTACCAACTAATGAAATTGTTGGGCACTCTTGGAGACTTATTATTCTCTCCGAGAGAGAGAGAGAGAGAGAGAGAGAGAGAGAGAGAGAGAGAGAGAGAGAGTGGTGAAGTGTCAAGTGGCCTCCACTTGAATAAAATCATTTGACATAAAGAACTCTATATCTTTATGATTTTTCAATTTAAACTTAAAAATCTAGTGCAATTACAATTAGAAGACATATTACACCTAGGAGTTACACACCAATTCAAATTACATCTAATTATTGAAATTAAAATAAAATTCCTATTATATGTCATACTAGTTAATGGGAAGAGAGTTGCACGAGGAGAACATATTCACGAGTGACACATAGGCTAGATGGTATCACCCTTAACTAAAGCCAACATAAACCTATATAATATATATTATATATGGGTTGTCCTCTCCTATTTTTTCTCACCAAAATTCAGCAAATGGTCCTCCTTAACATACCACTTTCTTATTTCTCTTCTAGTTTTGTGAGCACATCTCTCTCCCCTATAACCCTAGCCGTACGACCCCCTTTGTGCCTTAGTGTACTGCCCCTCTTCTCCATAAATCTTTAAGCCCTTTGTTCCCTCTTTGATCTAAAATTCCACCGGTCCGTTCTTTTAACTCAATATACTTAGAAGGGGGGGGGTTGATTAGGTATTTAAAATTTAATATACCTATACAGTTTTACTGGTCTATGGTATATAGATAAAATCTCATGCTTTGGTTGTTTGAAAAAGAATTATCACAATCGACTCAAATCAAATATACCTCCGTGGTATATTACTTTTTTGTCGTTTGATCTAATTAGGATAGAATGCGGAACACAAACAAACAATCACACAAGACAAGATATTTTTACTTGAAAACCTTAGCCAATGAAAAACTAAGGGACCACGTCCAGACCGAAAGTATCACTAACTAAAAAGTTAAACGAAACAAAGGTTATCTACGCAGCACCGTTGCAAATACAACATATAACCTTAGCTAAGGTCCACTGCCTATTTGTCTACGTTCTTTGAATCAACGCCACGAATCCACGCGTGCCCTTTCAGCCAAGAAGCCTTATCCGCTTGTTCAACTTGGTACACCCCAAACCTACCTTCGACCGGCTCCTCCGATCTTAATTCTCAACAGTCCCGCCTTTGCAAAAGGTGAATGATTCAGTACACCCTGAACCCCAAGTTACTCAAAAGGTGTTTGAGTCACACTCATACTCTCAGGCTTACTAGGTTGAATATAGAAGTAGAAAACCTAGGCTGAGTAAAGATCAAACTCTTGGCTTTTATCGAGAAAAGAACAAGCTCACAAGATGTGAATGAAAATAAGCTTCTTGCTATTCGAATTGGACACTCTGATAAATATAACCTTTATTTCTCTCTCTTGAAGATTGAGTCATTCAGTGTGTGTTTTGAGAAGGCATGAAAGGGTTCTATTTATAGAATTCCAAGACCCTAAGTCGTGTGAAATGTGGGATAATGGAACCATGAATTTTGAATCTGAGAAAACTGATTCTGTTCAAGCTTCAATCGATTGTACACTTGGTCCAATCAATTGGGCCATGTCCAATCGATTGGGAACAAGTGTCCAATCGATTGGGTTCAATAAGTTTTATGTTCCAAAGGCACCAATCGATTGACATTTATACATTTCTGTCCCGAAGGCTCTAATCGATTACCCAGATTCTCCAATCGATTGTACTCTGAAAGATTTCTGTCCCGAAGGCTCCAATCGATTACACAGTGTCTCCAATCGATTGTACTCAATTATGTTTCTGCCTTGTAGTCTCGAATCGATTACACAGTATCTCCAATCGATTACACAGTGTCTCCAATTGATTAGACTTTCCTACTAGTCAATATAATTGAGTTTAACTCGGGTCTGTCCAATGACTCGGTTTGACCATTATATTTTGTTCATTTTAATCAACTCCTATGGCCACTAAGTCACATACCTTCCTAATCGATGGTACACGATCGTTAACTGACAAATCGACAGTTACTCAGATGGCTCTTATCGTCAACCGTCTGATTCTTGCTGTCTCTGTCTTTTAATCTTCACGTAGTTGGCGAAGTATGCGTACCACGACATTTTCACGCTACACTTGTGCTCGTAGGAACGGTTACAAGAATATTTTTATGTCAAACAGAATCTTTGCCAAATTGAATATGAAAATATTCCTTACATGATCCTCCTTGTACGATGCAGAAAATAGAAGAAAAAATATAAAAAGAAAAGAAATGAGAAAATTTATTTTTCTTTCCTTTTAAGCATTAAGGTATGTTTTCCTTATTTCCCTTAGTCCATTACTTAAATATATATAAAAAATAATATAAATTATGTGTAAGTGTCGAAGCTAAATCTAGGTTTCATTATGCCTAAAAAATAATATGTTGTAACATGATTATTTTTTATTTTTAAAACATGTTAAAGTATGTTAGATGATTTTAGTTACATACTTATTATTCCACATATATTATTTGATACTTATCAAGACGATCTCATGTATCACTTTTATTATTTATTTTGTTTATTATTTTTTTGGTTGAAAATTTTGTTAGGTGGTGCATGGGCATATGATAAAGGGTTTGGTACTTCGTGATTGTGACTCCTTGGATGTCTATGAAAATCCTAGGTTATATGCCTAAAGATAAAAAAAGATATTATGATTCCTTAGGGTGAAAAACTCCTAACCCCTTTGGATACTCTTTGTGGCCATGAGAGTTTGGCCCATTGTGTAGTAAAGTAAGACCCATAGTATTTTTATACATTCACAGTCTTTTGAACAAGTTTTCTTGATGATTCACTAGTTTAGATCATCCGGTGAAATTGATTTATTTCAATTATATATGTTCTTGCATCTTTTTCATTTATTGCATTGTATGATTATTTGATATTTTATCGTGATTAGTTGTTCATCCTCACAATTAGTATATATGATAGAGTGAGCTACTGAGCTTTCTGGCTCCCCCCCACTCACACGTTTCAGATCTAGATATACGAGCGAGTGACTAGATTCGAAAGGGATGGAGATTTTATTTATTTATTGTTTCCTATTAAATTTGATGTAGTAAGAATTTTCATTATGTAATCGATGATTTAGTTATAGATTTTACATTGGTTCACAATAAATGATAATAGTTACTCATTTTATAAGATGATTTATGAAGTTTATTGCTTAGTAGTTGTTGTTTTAGATTCAGAATTTTTTTTATCACTGATTTAGTAAATTGCTTATAATTTTGGATTCAAAGGTCAAAACAACTTGATTCTAGATCCCAGGATTTCAAATTTGAAAAATATAATTTTCAGTAGAATTTCATATTTTATATTTATGAACCTTAACTCTCCAGAGGCTCAAGTTTGAATGCTTCTTTAGATCTACTAAACTCTATAGGCACATTACCCACCTTTATGCCCAAACAAAACATAATTACTCTTAGAGTTGGATTTTTTGGAAATGGCCTGCAATGGGAGGATACGAGTGGATTAGACAAACTGTTAATCTACTCATATCCTATATTTTTTATAAATAAATTAAAAATTTTAAAACAACGCACCAAACATGATGATGATTTTGTAATTTACTATAAATTAAACGACAAACAAAATTCATCGCCTTTATCGGATCCTTCATTTTTTGGACCATATACGACGGTCTCGATCCATCAATTTTAAAAAACGACCTCAAAAAATAAATGGCGGATCTAATCTGTTGTAGTTTGCTATAGTACCATATGACGGATCAGAATCGTCGTTTTTATTGACAATTGTTTCTAGCCATTGTTTTTGAAAAATAATGGTAATTAAAAAAAACATATGGGCCCATCGGAAGAAGGCCAAAAACATCGTTTAAGCCCTTCCCTTTTTGGCGTAGTGCCCATGGTTCATCCCTTTTCTAAGGGATTCACCTAAGCCTCCCCTTCCCACAAAGTGACAACCCGTGGTAGGCCAACCCTAGCATACGGTATGCTAAAAATTTTGTGAAGATTTGTTCGGTAAAATCAACAGCCTTTCCATCTTTTCTCTCTGAAAATGACTCAAGTTGATGTGAAAACAAAAATAAATATAGTTCACATGCTCAACAGGCCGACGGTGGGATATGTATCCCAAGGTTAACTTATGACTGTAATACAACCGACGTATAACGCTACCGTTAT
Source organism: Euptelea pleiosperma (assembly GCA_035048495.1). NCBI lineage: Eukaryota > Viridiplantae > Streptophyta > Magnoliopsida > Ranunculales > Eupteleaceae > Euptelea > Euptelea pleiosperma. The sequence continues at coordinate 32,529,014 of CM068541.1, forward strand.
TTCCAATATAATATAACTTATCTATATTAGGGGACGCCACGTGCAATGCATGTGCACCTTACATGTGGCACACTCTTAGAGATCACTGACTGTATGGATGGTGGACCTACATGCAAAATATCAGCCCGATTAGTGATTTCTAAGCGTTAGATTGGAGTGAGTTGATTTTTAACCGTGTATTTCGATCATTATTTGGGGTACTCAAATCCAAAGGTTTGATATAACTAGGTCCACCTAGAGGACATTTATTAATGGAGTAGAAAATGTACTTTTGTCTTTTTGTTTTTGTGGTGTGGGCCAACCCCATTTTCTTAAAAAGTCCCATGCAAAATAATCAGGGAAAAGTAGGACAATTTTTTTTTATATTTAGAAAATCATAATATCGTTTGTTCTCCTCGTATAAGACGAAAATAAACTTAAGAGCTTTGGGATGAAATATCTAATTAAAGAATTGATTTAGTGTGTATGCGCTTATACAGCTTAAACGTTGGTTATAAACATTGATCTCAAATCACCATTGACACGTGAAGATCTGAGCCATCAAAAACTACATCGATGGTTCATTTGGTGGGTCACCGTGTGCTTAAGCCGAAGGTGGCTAATGGCTATATATAAAACTTAAAAAATTACGTTAATTGATTGAATGATCCAGATTGAACGAATAATTAACAGAAGTTATATTCATCGGTCATCTGAACGGAATTAGTCGGCATAGTGGTGCACACTTTAGAAGTATGCAAATGTACTTATACCCAATAGAGTGGCTGAGATCAAATCCATCCATTGAATTTGGACGGTCCGATTGAAGCCACTACTTAAACACTTTGTTGGGGAGTGTCGTTGGCATGGGTCATTTGCTATAGTAACATACAAAGAATGACTATTACAACGTTAGGTCCATTTTTTTCTGTTTTTTTTGCGAACAAATTAAAGTAATAACGTCCATTATAACATTTTTCTAAACCATGGTGTACAGTGTACACTCCCTTGTGAAGGTTTCCCCGTGTTTGCCTTGACAACTGGTCTCGCTGTCCAAGCTTAAATCGCACTATCTAGCAAAAAAATAAAAAGCAAATGCTAACCCTCGAATAACCAGACAAAAATACGTGCTGTTGAGGTCATTGACCATTGGATTCAAGAGATTCACAGTCCACGAGGCAACAATCGCAAAGAATAAAATAGTTGATGCCTCGTGAACATGTGGATCGATCCCTTGAATCCAACTGTCAATGGCTGCAACCGCACATATCTTTATCCGGTTACCCCCCCCGTGGGGTAGCACGATTTGAAAAAAAAAAAAAAACATAAACACATATTTAATTGGTTTTACATAGTAGTTATCTCTAATCATTTGTATTGGTAGTTGGATTACAAAAACCTCGTGAACCATGAACCGATCTCTTGAATCCAACTGTCAATGGCCTGAACCGCACGATTCGGAAAAAAAAAAAAAAAAGACATATTTAATTGGTTTAACATTAAACATAATAGTTATCACTAATCATTGTATTGGTTGGAATATAAAAAGAGAAGATAAGACAAGCCACCAATGAAGGCATCGGCTTCAATTATTAACCCTAATTTAAGACACCTTCCCTCCAATTATTCACCCAACACACCCCACATTTCCAAATCTTGAATCAAGTCTTCAAACCCCACAAACAAATCTCCATCATCAATCACCATCTCTTTCTTCTCAACTCTCAAATTTGTTTCCATTTCTTCTCCCTCTAACAAAAGTTTCTTCCAAAAAGATAATCTCTCTTCCTCTTCTCCTCCTGATTCTTCTTCTTCTTGTCTTAGGTGGTTGCTACCGGAGGTTGACTCCGAGATTCCCCTCGACAATGACCACTCTGAATTCATGGCGGAGCTGGTGTGAGGTTTAAGGTGGTGCTCTTTCAAGCATGCTATGCTTTTCTGGATAAGCTTCTTGCTCAAGCGAGAATTCCAGTAGTTCTTTATATCGTTTGCTGTTCTTCCTGGGATTCTCCCTGCTATTAATGACCATCTGGAAACAAAATCTATGTAAAATTCATGTGATCATACGACCATAGGACAATATTTTTTTATCATGTGCCAATAATCGCGCGCCACACATACCCATGTATCAGAATTATTCTCATCGGTATTCGAACTTTTTATTTTTTATTTTTTATTTTTTCTGTGCCCAACAAGGTGTGACACTCATGATTTACACTTTCACATGTCCTCCATGTTACCTAGGTAATCTATTAAATTCCCTTTTTTTATTTATATTTTTTAAAAATTAATTTGATATATATATATATATTTATATTAATTTAAACGCCCCGTTCCAAACTTGACTTTATAAACTTTAAAAATAATCTAATTTATACAGACGAAGTATAAAGAAATGGTTTAGCCGCCCAAATTACGTGTTTAACACCAATAAAGTTGCACCACGTGTTGTAAAGAAACGTGGAGAACTTGCCAATGGGTTTCCCTTTTTTTTGTTTTTTTGTTTTTGTATTTTTCTGTTTTTTAAGAAAAAGGGAAATGATTCCGTTCCTAGCCTGTGATTCATTTTTAACATTAAATGTCAGACATGAAAATATTGAGTAATTAGATGTTTCTATCATGTTGTTATTCACAAATCCGATCCTTCTTGAGGTCGAAATTCATAACGATTTCAAACTTGCATTTTTTTATTTTTTCTTTAAAACAGAAGGTATCCTGGCCTTTTCGGGCATCTGACTAGTCACCCCTCCAAACATGCCTAGTGTTCCGGGAGAGTTTGAGGTGGACAGACCCACTTATTGTTACTCTTTTAGGAGGTGGCCCCAAGGAGAGTTGAACTCAGAACCTCTCCCTTTCCGGAGCGGAATCTTGGTCATCAGCACTCAAACATTGGGGTTATAGTGCATCATTATCAACTTGTATCGTAAAGTAGCATACAAAATACTGTCCTCGACTTAAAATGGTACCATGAACTATCAAGTCAATCAAGAAGACGAAGATGAAGATGAAGATGAAAAGAAATATCTAAATGGTCCGGCTCAGGGGACTCCCTTTTTCTGACCTCTCTCACGAGTCATATTCTTGACCATGAATTCCGAGAATCTAATTGGGTTGGCATTCAGGTTTTGCAGAAGCTCGCCCAGCGTTGGTTTGGGAAATCCAGGCCGAGAACACAACTCCCGAGAGGGGCCAGAAAAGGGTCCTCCGAGCCTGAGCCATATCTAAAATGGGTTTTTTTTTATATTTTTATAAAATCGATGTATTTTAGAACCTATACTTCTATTTTTGGCAAAAAAAATAAAAATAAAAAAATTCGAAGAGCTTTCAAACTTGCCTGTTGCCCAAGAGTCTGTGGAGTCTAATTATAAGATCAACCTCGTCAACAGAGAAGTCACCTCGCTTGATGTTGGGACGAAGATAGTTTAACCATCTTAACCTGCAACTCTTACGACACCGATTCAGCCCTGCAAAACTCAAAAAATAGAGAAAAAAGGAAATCAAAATCATTCTTGATTACTAAAACAAGATGAAGAAAAAAAACAAATGGGTTACTTGCCTGCCCTTGCAGGGATATGCCTCCACTTCCCTTCCCCATATTTCTCTACACATCTCTTCAGTAAGAGATCTTCTTCTTCAGTCCAAGAACCCTTTCTAACGTTAGAGAGACGACCCATCTCATAGATCTCTTTTTCATTCACTCACTCACTCACATATTCCTCTCTCTCTCTCTCTATATAGGTCATCTGTTCAGGCTGACCACGTGCATATGTAGCGACCACACGACAAAACCTTCCAATTCTGATTTTTCTGTCATAAAATACGATTTCTGTTTATAATATCAATATTTAATGGAACAACCCTTCTTTCTTTAACCATCTACCAGTCTATCTACTCATAGTCTATGCAGACCTGTGAGTTACACCCATGATCGCCATTAATTCGTAGTTTATAACGCACCTCTCTCTCTCTCTCTCTCTCTCTCTCATTATTGTGGACTAAAGTTGCAGTTTTTCCAAAATAAATGGACTAAGAAGCAAGAATGTACTGGATTAACTAATAAGAACATGAACTTAATTTAGTTTTTCTTTGTCTTCTATGAGGATTTAAAATTTAAAATTTCGTTTTCAGGTTTTGGCCCAGGTCGAAATCGAAATTTCACCATACTTAGTAGGAAGATTTATTAAAATCCGGTATTTGTAGGCTTATCTCTTTCTCTTTCTACAATCCCTAAGATAAGGAAATCTTAATTTATACCTTTAAGTATTGGGAAAAAAAATATTTTTATCTAAATTATCGAAGTTTTTTTTGATTTCTTCGTGTTTTGATTTTGGTACAGGCGGAAACCGAAATTTCGAGAACCTTGGATTTGTCCGAGGAAGTTCTCATTCATGAATATTATCAGAATATATATTTCGATATGGATCAGTGCTTCAAGTAATGAGACGACATGGGCCCATGTTAGGAGTTAGGAGATCTCCAAAGTTAAAATCAACTTGATCGGATGATTTTTAGCATTTAATCTATAGATACAAAGAGGAAAAAAAAATACCCCACAAGGGCGAAACAAGAAACAAAGAACAGCCAACACTACCTCCCTGGTAAAGAATTAAAATTGAACACCAAATCACTAAAAAAAGGTGCCTCTCAGCTCAGTAGAATTACTTGGTCCCATGTTAGGAGTTAGGAGATCTCCAAGGGTAAAATCATCTTGATCGGATGATTTTTAGCATTTAATCTACAGATTTGTTGTCTCCTTGATATGAACCCATTAAAACTGTAGGTCCTAGTCCCATTGAATGCATGACATGTGTAATTTTTTATATAGCATGACGTCTTTTGAGTCGGACAAACGCTTGAAAGCAACATCCATCCACCTTCCCCATGCCATCACCCTCACAGTTTCCAAGCTTATCTTTGAATCCCATTAGAATAGAATACGTTGTTCTTTATACCCATGTTTTAAAACTCGTCGAGTCGACTCGGGACTCATCCGAGTTGACTCGACTTGACCCTATTTCGAGTCAATTTGGCATACAAAACTCAGATTTGCAAACTCGTCAATTTGACTTGGAAACTTAGACGAATTAATAGTCCAAAACTCGGCTGAGTCGACCATTTAAGGGCCAAGTTGACTCAAAACTGAAATAGCGGCCATTGTTCTCTGAGCGTTTTAATGGTACATAACGAAATGGGGGAGGTCAGAGTCCGTTATAACGGCCATTATAATAAATTAATGGTTAGAAGTTTATCACCCTCCTCACAGTTTCTAAGTTTATCTTTTAATCCCATTAGAATAGAATATGTTCTTTATACCCACGTTTTAAAACTCGTCGAGTCGACTCAGAACTCAGCCTAGTTGACTTGACTTGATCGTATTTCAAGTCGATTCGGCATACAAACTTGGATTTGTAAGCTTGTCAAGTTGATTCGGAAACTTAGAGGAGTCAACTAAAAACTCAATATTTTGACAAAAATAACGGGGTCTTTAATAGTACATAACATAACCGGGGGGTGGGTGGGGTTCGAATCCATTATAACGGCCGTTATAAGTTTTTTAAACCATGGGTTATAATACAAACTTCTCATGTTTTGCATGTAATATAGTGGTGATTACTAAGATGACACGTATCTTATAGTCAAACTTGTGTATATTAATTTATGCAGAAATTACAACTAAACCCCCGTTTTAGTCAAATATTGTGAGCCATTTTTATTAAAAATTTGATAAAAATAATCGAAGGAGAAGGAGACCCACCAACCCATTCTGATAAGGATATGTTACCAACTTTACCTCTTCAAGTACCCTTTGGGCCAAAGGGTGCTTTTTTTTTTTTTCACCAAAGTTATTTTTCTTTTTTTTTAACCAAAGGGTACTTTTTTTTTTTTAATTACAAAAAAAAAAAAAATTACCCTTTGGGCCACCTCAGGATAAAACTTTGATGACTGGGCCCGGTCATCGAAGGAGATGACAGGGCAGCAGATCTCGGCACGTGAAATTTGTACGGACTGACCATCTCAGCCTCTCCACACACGTACCCAGGTGAGTACTCTGAGTGCTTTTTGCCAAAGCACTCACCTGTGTACGTGGGTGGCGAGGCCGAGGTGGTCTGGCGGTACAAAATCCACGTGCCGTGATCTGCTGCCCTATCATCGCCCTGTCATCGAAGTTTTACTCGCCACCTCATCGACTCGAAGTCACAATGTATTTATCCAAACACAAGTGTGTCGGTGACATCCTTGCTATGATGCACATTTTTTTGTTGGCATCTTTATGGTCTATTTATACCCAACGATGGAATCACGACCTCTATTGCAGATGAGAGGGACCCACCAACCCTAGTCCATCTCTAGGTAGTTATAAATTTATAATCAAGGGTTTAAAAAGGGCCGTTATAACGGTATAACGGACTGGGGCGTTACCGTTTTTCTGTTATAACGAATTGTATCGCACATGGGAAAAAACAGAAGAAAAAAAAAGGCGCTAAAATTTAAAATTCGAAATTTGAATTTCAAATTTCAATAAAATTTATAATGGAAAATAACGAAAATAATGGTCATTTTTTTCATAAAATAACGGTTGTTATTTACAAGGTTTAAAAAGGGCCGTTATAACGGTATAACGGATTGGGGGTGTTACTATATTTTTCCGTTATAAAGAAAATATTCGACTCTATTTCTGAAATATTATTAATTTTTCCAAATGTTTCCTATATAGTGCAAACATATCCATCTCAATGATGAAAACCGTGAAATTAAGTACCGTCTTTTTTTTGCCTATTTTAATTACTAACATTTATTTGTGAAACACATTGTCATCAAGTTATTATCAAAGTAGGGTCCATATATATATTGATCTTCTTTTTTTTTTTTTTTTTTTTTGTGTGCAGTACGTGAAATAAATATCAATAGTGAAAATGCTACGCCACGGGTAACAGGACAAGAAACGTATACTGTGGAGGCTATAAACCATTGGATTCAAGAGATCTTCGGTCCACGAGGGAATGGTTGTTGCAGTTAAAATTAACAGCATTTAAAAAAAAAAAAAATAATAATTGACTGCAGAGTAAATCTATAATGGCAAGGCGGGATTTGGGAATGGGTAGTTGTCAGCATGATTTAAAAAAAACGGACGTTATAATGAAAATAACGGCCGTTATAACGGATTCGGACCTCCCCCGTTACGTTTTGTACCATTAAAACTCCCAGAAAATAACGGCCGTTATTTCCATTATTTTTCTATTTTTTCAAAATTTGAATTCCAATGCCATTTTTTCAGTTATTTTCCATTTTTTCCCTGAGCGTTACATTAATTCATTATAACGGCCGGTATAACAGAAAAAGCGGTAACAGCCCCAGTCCGTTATACCGTTATAACAGTCCATTTTAAACCTCGATTGTTATTTGTGATTTTTTTTTTTTTTGGAATTTTGAATTTTGCCTTTAGACAAATTACATATGCTATCTAATATTTAAAGAAATTTAGATAAATTACACTTATTTTTTATATTTTATTTCAAATGAAGACAATATTGTAAAGAATAATTTCATATTCTAGGGAGGCATCTCTAATTTACCTAATTAGAGGAGGATAAATAAATTTCCTTATTTCATGTTTTAAACTTTATCGACTTGGAAAAATTAAAGGGGACAAAATTATTAAGGAAAGAAAACGGAGTCTTATTTGATAACAATGTCGAAAGAGAGGACACTTTTTGATTTTGGACTTTTTTTTGGGGTCGGGCTCATGGGAGCCCCATATTTCTGACCCCTGTTGGTGTTCGTGTGCTCGGCGGTGGTTTTCAAGAATCCAACGGTGGTTGTCAGTGCCGAGCTGCCATCATTTTTTCACTTTTGGGGGCGCTGACAAGTGACAACCACCGTTGGATTCGTCGGGCGAGTATGCGACCGAGAGGGGTTAGGAAAAAGGGTCCTCGGAGCCTGACCCTAAGGAGCCTGAGCCTTTTTTTTTGTGGGGCCTTTGATGTTACTTTGCCAAGTCAAAAAACGCTTATAGTCTCGGGCGGCTGGAAGGAACGTATGGTATGACCACCCCACTAACACTTAGAATCCAAATGAAGCCAAAATATCGATAAAGGAAATACAGCTTGAAAATTTTCTCCTTTTGGACTAGGAAAAGTTGGCAAAGAAGATTTGAAAATTTTTCATCAAAAGCAAATCAATTAGGAGTCTTCAAAGACCAGCTCCGTATAAGTACAGAAGGAAAGGACAAGCGTGGGATCTGCTTAGAGAAAAAAAACAATGGATATGATCAAGGTTTAAAAGGGGCTGTTATAATTAGCGTTATAACGGACTGGGGGCATTACCATTTTTTCCGTTATAATGAATTGTAACACTCAGGGAAATAAATGGAAAAAAAATGGGTCAATAACGGAAAAACAGAAAAATGGGAAAATAACGGAAAATGGCACTGAAATAAAAAAAAAATTGAAATTATTCAAAATTTCAAAACTCGAAAAAAAAAATAAAAAAAAAACGATCTGCTTAATGAAATAACAACAATGGATATGATCAAGTTTTAAAGGAGGCCGTTATAACGGACTGGGGACATTACCCTTTTTTTTCGTTAAAAAGGCCTTTAAAACAAATTGTAACGGACAGGCGCAAAAATGAAAAAAAAAATGGGAAAATAACGGAAAATGACACTGAAATCCAAAATTTGAAATTATTTAAATTTTCAAAAATCGAAAAAAAAATGAAAAATAGTGGAAATAACGGTCGTTTATTTTTTTTTCAATTTTTTATTTTTTAAACGAAAATAACGACCGTTAAAATGAAAATAATGGCCTTTATTTTCTAAGCGTCAAAACGGTTCATAACGTAACGGGCTTTGGGTGTTACAGTTTTAATGGCTGTTAAATTCGTTAAAACGACGTTATATTAAACCATGGATATGTTAACAAATCGGAAGGAATTGAGCAAAAAAAACCCAATTCCATTACTTAAGAAACAAATCCAATTACAAGAAGACCTATCAAACAAAGATGAGATAATAAAATAAAAAGATGGTTGGATCTTCAACATGAGACCCGGGTATCATATAGAACCATAGAAGTCATGGTAGATGGTGTTTAACTGTAAAATTATGCAGGGTTTGCTAAACTCAAATTAGGATAAACTTAATTTGGTTAAGACAGAAAGAAGACAAGTTGAGGGGTTTGCTAAAATCTCTCTCTCCCGTGCTAATATTAGCGAAATTCTTGCTTCGCCATATCTTCTTGCCATTTGATGAGTTATCATTTTACCCCTATATTTCATAAACTTTTTCGTCGGAATTTCTCTCCTTTTCTCCAGAACCCTTTTAGACGGATTAAGGAAAAAGGGGCAGTGGTATCGTAACTCCAATTGAAGACAAGTTGCGGCCAAAGAACATGGATTTGATTTTAATGATTATTTTAAAGAGGTGAAAACATTGCCGGCATTGGATGAATCAAAGGAGAGGAAACCTTTGCCTGGGGTGTTTGTGTCTCACCCATTAAAGAAAGGGGCAATGAGGCCTATTCTAGATTGCTGAAAGCTAAGCTTGTCGGAACTGATTTTGGGTCTCTTTCTCCGGTAGGTCAGCCCTCACCGATGAGTCCAAGCAAGAACATGTTGCAGTTCAAGACAGATCATTCACGCCACGTTTTTGTTTTCTCAGTTTTGGACAACAATAGATTTGAAATTGATCACTTGGTATTTTTGTCATTTAATAGATTTTTTTAGCTATTTTGAAGAATCTGATGGAGTTCATACTTTTTATAAAGCTCTCATTGCTAAAAGAGGTTGATTGTTAGCCAAAATTTAAATGATGATGCATAGCTGTCGGAGATGCTCTAAAGAAAGCCTAATCTTTCCATCTTAAGAGAAAGCCTAACAAGTCCAAGACACTTTTGCAAAACCGATCTGACAAATCCAACCCGAGCCTTGGCTAGAATTATAAGCCTCATGACCTCCCACATGCAGCTTGTTGGTAGCCCACATTTACCAAAATCTGATATCATATCGACCAGATTGGTGTAATAATCCTCGACGTTAGATGGTGGTGAGGAAATGTTATCATCATCGAATGAGAGAGCACGGTGGAGATGGGAGTGGGAATGAGGCTGACGGGGCAGAAGAGGAGGCGCGGAGGAAGTTGGAAGAAAAGGGGACAATGGATGATCAATTGGTGGTTTTCTTCGTTGAATCTTTTGATCAAGCCCCATCACATGTCACATTGAATCTTTTTAATAAGTTCAAGAAGTAAGGGATGTTCGTATTTTTTGAGAAAATAAATCTATACAATAATAATACCACGGATCTAGGATTTGAATCAAACAAAACTATTAAACTGAAGAACAATGAACACATATCCGGATTCGCTTAATTCAATCTGCAATGGCTGAATGTCTATGAATAAATAGCTCTACCCCAACTCTCATACACTTTGGAATGGGACCCTCTATCTCTAGAATAGATGTGAATGTAGAGAGTGGGGGAGTGTCACCTATATATATATATATATATGGCGTGGAGACTAGTTCTCCTTCCATCAAGGGGAATCAGTCTCTTTGATGGATACCACTACTGGAGTTATGATATGGTGCATTACTAACCCATTATATTTGATATTGGGGCCCACATAAATTGAAAAGTCTTTATTGTCAATCCCATGAACTCTTGGTTCTTCTGTAATTTATCTTGCTAGTTAGAAGTTCTCTGAAGACTGAAGTGTCAACGATCAAGTGGACTTCATCAACAAATCAAAAAAGAACAAAAGTTGAAGAAAACCAACCCAAGTGTTAAAGCTCAACTAAAAAAAAAGTCAAGCTTTAGAGCGGAGATTTGAAGCAAATATTCAATATACGTTCTCACTCAACGAACGTTCAACTATCAGAATCTCGTGTTGATGTTATTCGCGTACATCGCACATTGTCAGCGGTTCTTCATAATTCTAGATGTCATTTCCACTTAGTATTATTTGTTCAGAGGTTATCCTACTCACATAGGATGGTTTCATTGATTTTTGGTTAATTTGGCAAAGGGTTCAGCAGACCGGCCGACCGAACACTTTGAGCAATCAACCAGAGTCTTCTGACTCTGGGGACCGGCCAAATTGTGCGGCCGACTGCCCCTTCAGAATGGATAATATTAGTTTCGACTTGAGCGGTCCACCGGACCTCGAACAAATGTCCGTCACTGATCGATCGACCGGTCAAAATGTACGGTCGACCCCTCCTTTATCTGATCCGTTTTGACTTCGTATTTTGTGCATATTTTGGCACACTTAAGCCATTCAAATGACTCTTTTAGGTCCATTTTTATTGTTTGGAATAGCCATATATATTGTAGACTAAACCCATCAATAGTTAACATCAATCAAGCTATCTATTGGACACCCATTCTTTGATTAACAACTCTTGAGTCTTGAGATTTAGAATTTGAGAGAGCTTCACCTGAGCAAATTAACCTAGTGCTTCTTTTTGTGAATGCTCTATTTGTTTGAGAGACTATAATCTATATTGATTCTTGCAATCATCTTCTCCCAATAAGAGGATCGTCTCTGGTAGAATGTCTATATGATGAATTTTTCTTCGAGGATTCTTCATTTTATCGAATTAATTGAAAGGTAAGTGTCTTTATGAACACACATTTTAGATATAATTCAAATTTATCAAAATTGGATATTTGAGGTTGGTGGATGAGTTTTTACTCATTGCATTGAGTTGCAGATTGTGGAAATCATAGAGAAATTTATTTCTCTAAAATTCTATGGGCCTAGTTTGACTCTTCAGGTGGATCGAGAAGGGATTTTCAAATAGAATGAGTTGTGGATTGTAGATCCATGAGAAGAGTCTACTAGCCTATGTTGACTCTCTTGGTGAGCGAGAAGCAATTCTCATTAGTTAAGACTAAGTGTTATCTTAGTTGCTTGATTATTTATTTCAATTAGATATGTTGTAATGCATGATTGAAATAATATAATATTACTCATATTGAGTATTGGACAGTGGATGTATGTGTGGAGTCACCGAACAACAATAAATTTTTGTCTCTTGTGATTGTGACTTGTATCAGATTTACCTATTTTCTTCTTCTGTGGATGATTTGAACTTTGGTTGATTGATCATTTTTCCACCTTGTGTGATAAATAATTTTTAATCCAATCATAATCCGTAGAAAAATTATAAAGTGTCATATTAATTCACCATCCCCTTTAGGACATTGTGGTAATTAGAAGGGAATTTCATAAATCACACACGTGGGTCCCAATATATATCATCATTAATATTGAACAACCCACAATTCAATTAATTTGAGTAAAACCATACATGGGAAATGCCACATTTATTTAATAGAAAAAATAATATAATAAATTTTCAACAATCTCCCACTTGACTTTCAATTACAACGACAAGTTTAGAAAATGACTCATTGGATTTCTACATTTTGAATAGACGAGTGCACATTTGAAAAATAGTTGTTCAACATAATTTAGATAAACTTCAACTGTCACCCTTATTCATAGATACCGCTAATAGTAGATCATGAATATAATGGAGTATTCATCAATCGGCTCTAAAACAGTTCCATGATCTCAAAACTAGCACCACCAATGAACTCAAGAGTTTACCTTTACGTGATTTTACTTTTGTGGTATTAGGACAATGTACATCTCTCAATGTAGTCTGTATGTACATTCCCATAGTGTCTAGTTTCATACTCATCGTATGTCATTATGATATTTTACTGGTAACCTGCCATGTGATGTTTCGTCACATTTCTATCCAGAATGAAGGTGTCACCAACGAGATGCCAAGTCACATTTAGCCCAAGCATCTTAAAACTTTACGAGTACATTTAAGCAATAACAATAACTGGCATACAGTATAAAGTATGAACAAGGATTAAATATCCTCAATAACTTCAAGCAGCAATAAACAATCAAACATCAGCATAAATAAAATAGAAACTAGCATAAAATAACTCAACTACTCCCACTAATTTAGCCATGCTCTAAAAATCTTGTGTAATCAATTTTATTGCACTCCATATCCCTCAAAGGACAACAAAACTGTAAATCTTCAACCTCTTAGGGTGTCTAACAAAATAAGTAGTTCTAGATGCCTCAAACTTCCATTACTCAGTCATTAACCCCTTTGTCTACACTAGTGTCAAAATTGGAATAAAATTTGTAGGGCCTAAAATATAATCATCATCTAATGACCTAATCTCAAATGTCACAATCATGTAGGATTTCTGATGAACTAGAATGTTTATATTTCGAAAGATGAGAATTAACAGAGAATCATAATAATGTTGAAGCAAATGAACTATCTAATCCAAAATTAACTAATAAAGATTTTTCTCAAATAAAACCATGTCCAGTCTAAAATGGGAATAATGTTTTGTCTAAATGATAGAATAAAGAAAGTAACTTCTAATGTCTTCTGGATTCTCAAAGGAAAAAAATTATCCTCTGGTGTGATTCCTCTCCTACTAATGAACCCTCCTTAGCTCTTCTACACAATCAATTCTTATAGGCAATACTATCTCTCTTCATGTGTCCATTTTTCTTGTAGAACTAGCATTCCTCATCATCTGATCTTCCAATCTCTATCCTTATTGTGGGTACTATATTTTTAGCCTATGAGATGATGACACATGTCTATGACAGATGACTGGGTGTGCGCTGAATACTGACATCTAGCACCTCGATAACTGGCGTGAATAAATGAATTGACGGAACTCAAGAAAGACATCTATCAACTTTTTGCGACGTAGGAGATTAGTCAGAAAATGACGTGTGTTCGATAAGATATCAAGAAAATCAGATCCCGGGATAATACTTCCTGACATCCAGTTGCACCGAACAAACAGACATAAATTGCCTCACTAAAAGGTCAGTATTAAGATGTCTAAGTTTTCATCAATACACTTGTCGGTTAGGCATTCAACCCTTATCGGCAAGTCTTCATCAATAAACCTTAGGCATTCAACCCTTCCCGACAAGTCTTCATCAGTAAAATTATTGGTTAGGCATTGAACCCTCCCCGGTAAGTCTTCATCAATAAACCTATCGGTTAGGCATTCAACCCTTCCCGCCAATCTTCATCAACAAACTTGTTGGTTGGGCACTCAACCCTTCCCGACAATTACCGACATATACTTTAAGGAAAATAGTTTCATAAAAAACATCATAACCGATAAAATATCAACACATTATCATCAATACAGAGGCACCACATGGCATAACATCTGGCCTTCAATTAAAACTCCCGCCATTTCCATAAACGAATATCCGCCACATAAGCATTTCAGATTTAACTAAAAGGATGAGGTTTAGATCTAACAAAAATGATGAATTATGTTAGACAAGATTCTTTTGAAACAGATCTAACCAATAAGGAGTAAGCAAGTGAAACAAAAGATAGGTCATTGACAAACTATATAGATCAGATGACCTGAACAGAGAAAAGGATGCCCGGAACCTTGAATCCCGAGATCTACCAATCCAAGTATCAGAAATTGAGAGAAGAACCTCGTCTTCTTTAAACTCTCCCTGGGAGAAAATGAGGAAAGTATGGATCTCATCTAGAGATTCTCTACATCCATTACTCGAGTGTTCTATTTGTCATCTTATAATTGTCCATTAACTTGAGCGTCGGAGTGTTTTTGACAGGTACATCACCACCACCTTTGGAGGAATTATTCGATCATCTGCAGCAAGGAGGAAGCTCAGGTCTAGAAGCTCCAGATTCAATCAATTCACCAAATTTGCCTTGTGATATGAATCTTACATTCCTCGAAGATTGTGTGCGATTGATCAGATATTTTCCCCCCACACTTACTGCCACTGCCTTTTCTTTAAATGTATTCTGATTCTTGAAACCTTTGTTCTTGAAGTTCTTGTTGTTGTTTCGGATGAACTACTAAGTGCGCTTACTTAACTTTTGAACCTTTCAATCTCTCTTCATCTATGATACAAAGGGTAATGAGCTGATGTAAATCCCATTTCATTTTTTGTGCATTGTAATTAACTTTAAAAGTATCATAAGAGCTAAGTAGGGATAAAACTATCATGTGTACCAAAAGGTTATTCTTAAGAGTGATTACACACTCACGTAGAGCTTTAACCAGCTTGGACATCTTGAGTATGTGCTCACGCACGCTTCCCACACCATCATACTTCATATTCATCAATGCACCCAAACATTCATATTGTAGAGACTTCTTAGATCTTACAAATTGTTGCTTGATGAGAATGAGTAACTCTTTTATTGAAATACTCTCCCTTTTAAGAAAGCATTGGGATTCTCATTACAAGTTCATTGATTTTCAACTCTTGGATTTTAAAATATTTTTTAATTTAATATAACAAATTGGATGTGCACTTGAAGAAATCTTGAGATTCCCTCCAAAATCCCAAAATGTGTTAAACGTTTCCAAAGTAGTACATGTCCCACTTCATCACTAATTTGGACATTTAAAGTTATATAAAATAAAAGAAAACTTTCTTTGTATGGTGCTCTTATATATGATTTTTTTGACGGTGTATCAAATGATGGTCTTGTGTACAATAGTGAAAGTGTACTAAAGGTTGTTTATGGATTCATGGGTGGACTAAAAGGTGTACCCCTAGCTAATTACTCTCTAAGATGTACAATATTATTGTTATATAAAATTAATAATTTATGGAAAAATGATGTATTTACGTTGTTACCCTCTCTTAGGTGGAAATTATCAAATATATCATTGAATGAAATTCAGGGTATTACACAATACCACCTCGAAGAGGCTCACTGATAAAGGCTTCATTCAAGGTATTACACAATACCACCTCGAAGAGGCTCACTGATGAAAGCTCGAATAATCATTTTAGCCAATCTATCCACTTTCTCCAATTTCATAAATTGATACGTTGTATGCCCTCTAATATCGAGTTGGAGAACGTGCATAGACCTAGCCATTAATGTTTAAGTTTGATCCAAACACTATCCACACCTTTGGGCAAGAGGGTTATCTTTCTCTCCCTTTCACATTCATGACTATTCTATCCAGTCTACTTACCTGAACATCCTTACATCACCTTTGGGCGGAAGTTAGAGACTTCATGCAAATAAGTGCTATAAAGTAATTTTAATGAGATTCAATACCTCAAAATCAATGAACCCGTGACTTACATAGAACGGTCACCTTTGGGCAGATTAGTGTTCTATTTCCATCATATTTTCCTAAATAATACTTAATTGGTTTTCCTAAACCCCTATAAGAGCAACTCCAACGGAGATCTCTATTTTGGAGCACAAAAGTAATATTTTTTATTATAAAGTGCTTTTACAAAACCTTGGTTACCGTGTGAACTCCAACCACAGTCTCCATTTTTATCTCTAAAACACTTTTTCTTTTAAAAGTACAGGACACAACCGGTATTACAATTTTACATAACACAAGAAAAGGTTAAAATAGGAATTTTATTCCATGAACAGTAATAGAGACCCCTTTAACAGACCCATAAGGAGTCTCCAGATTTGGAGTCTCAAAATGGGGTCTCTAGAATAGAGACCCTTTTTAGAGTACGGTTGGAGGGTGCCAGATCTCCATTTTGGAGAAATAGAGCACGGTTGGAGATGCTCTAAGCAAGACCTATACCCTAATATATCTAAATTTGTCTTCCACATCAATATCCTAAGTGTGTGTACATACACACATGTTATTCTTTGAACTCCATGAATAATAATCAATTATTTTTTTTGAATTACATGTGTGCATTTTCCTATACCTAAGTTCAATCATTGACATAATATATGAAGCAATTCACACGATTTACAAGACAACATAGATATATTCTCCAAATAAGGGTACATACTTTAATCTATAGAATTTCATTATATTTTTTTCAAATTATTTCAATAATCATTCCATTGCGTAGATCTCGAAAAAAAATACTCGAAATCGACTATTTGTTTGTCCAATTTGGATGTAAAATGAACATTTTATGGTCAAAACAAGAATGAGTACAAATTGTCCCAAACCAGCGAGTCAACTTGGACCGATTAATGTGTTTGATCATGGGTCAAATTTCTAGGGGGGGGACATGGGTCGGTTCTTGCCAGGTTTGGGCTGTTGGGTTGGGCAAAAATTTACCAAAAGCATTTTGGATTGGCCTTGGGCCATGTTTGTTTGACCCAAACTATAATAAGTTGGACTGGGTTCGGTCTAATACCCATTTGGGTTTGGTTAGCTAGGCCTGGGCTTGGGCTCTAGCCTAAAATACCAACCCCTTCGATTCTTAGAAGGATAACTTTAGTGGGCCGGCCCATGAGACAACATATATATGAAGCCCAAATCGATTTTACATCTTCTTCTTCACGGCTTCTTTTAGGCTTTAGGGCTGCACTATGCAGAAACCACCGCAGTTGCCGCCATTCTCATCGCCTGCAACCGACGACCAACCAATCGGGCACCAATGGCACAACCTCTGAATGGCGTCGCCGGACAACAGCACACTCCGGCGTGGTCTAAAAGGGCCGCCGACGTCTCCAAACGACAGGGAAAGGTTCATTTTAGACTTTGCCTTTTAGACAACCAGATATGAGCCACGTGGTATATTCTTAGAGGACGCTAACTGTATGGATGTTATTTGGCCCATGGTTTAAAATAACGCCGTTTTAACGGTATCGCCCAAAGCCCGTTACGTTATGAACCATTTTGATGCTTCGAAAATAACAGCCGTTGTTTTCTGAAATTTTTTGTGGAAACAAACGACAGCTATTTTCGTTATTTTTCAACTTTTTTTCGTTTTTTGCCATTTTTTCGTTATTTTCCCATTTTTTCCATTTTTGCTCATCTATTGAAATTCGATTTAACAACAACCGTTTTAACGGAAAAAACTGTAACGCCCCGAGTTCGTTATACCGTTGTAACGTTACAACATCTTTTAGCCAATCCATAAGTAGACGTACAATCCAAAAATCAGCCTCATCAGTGATTTCAAAATATGATTTGAATTTTTGTTAAGATGATCTCCTCACCGTAGAGACCATCTTCACACAAAAATATTGGCCACATGGAAGATGAAGCAATGACTGATTTTTGGTGAGGATGATCTCCTCACCATATAGATCACCAGTACAAAAAATCAGCCCATTCTAAAATCTCGACCTCCATCAAATGTGATTTTCATGTTAACAGTAAAAATAAACTGTCCATAATTCTTCAACTTGTAAACCAACCATGCCTAAACCATATTTCATAGATTTATAATTATCATTGATCAGTTTTGTGAACTACAAGACGATCCTTATCATCAGTTCTCAAAGACAGTCTCACTGAATTTTAAATTCACTCGAGCAGATCTTGTAGCTTCTGGATGAACTTATCTATGTAGGTAGACTCAAGGCCTTGGCTTAACAAGAAGTCCTTCCACTTGGCATGGTTGCCCCTCACTTCTCTCCCGACTTCGCTCTCTTCATCCATCACCAACTTCACCGCCTTACACACGCTCTCCCTTGTGAACCACCCGTCCTCTTCCCTCCTTTCTACCTCCACTGCCACCTTCAGATCTCCGACCATTATCTTGGTGTTCATAAACTGGTCTATGAATTGCGGCAACAACACTATCTGGCAATCGGTCATCAAGCCCTCCCACATGGAACCAAATCCACAGTGGCTCACGAAACACCCCACAGAGGGGTGCTGCAATATTAGGGGCTGCTGGACCCAGCCTCCAAGAACTACTCCCCTTCCCTTGATCCTCTCCTCGAACCCCTCCGGTAATGCCTCCTCCACTGTTGCAGCTCCAAATGGTGGTTTCAAGGCCACAAGGAACGGTAGCCCTGTAAGTTCAAAACCCAACACCAGCTCTTGAAACTGGTCTTTTTCCAAGACACATTCGCTTCCAAATGCGCAGTACACCACGGAGCCTGTCTTGAAGCCGCCTAGCCACTTGGACCACCGCTCTTCTAACAGAGATGTGGGCTGCTCGAGCAGGATTGGCCCTGATAGAAGCACCGGCTTCCCAAACTGTCTCTCGATGTAGTCACAGTAGGGGCCCTCAATCTCCGAGCACGTTCTGAAGGAGATGGCATCGCCCTCCTTCATGCAGGTAGTAATGCGTTTGTGTAATGACGGGCAATTGCCTAATTTTTGAAAAAGAAATAACATGGTGCGGGCCTCATGGAGGTGGAACTGCAACGGTGAAGGCGGGAATCCTGGCGGTGGGCGCATCAATTCGACTTCAGTGAATTGTCGACCCTCGTTGAGCTTACGCCCTGTGTTGTATGCAATCGCTGATGCGCTAACAACGCTATAAAAGATGGACTTGATGCCGAGTTGGCGTGTTAAAGCTGGAATCCAATAAGCAAAGTCGTAGAAGATAAAATCAGGCTTAAGATTGTGTAAAGCAACTTCCACCTGGTTCTGCATACAGTCGATGGCGGTCCCAAGAAGAGGAGCCATGGGTATGGGAACGTCGGACATGGTCTCGGCGCCATGTGGGAGGCCCTCAACATGAGGGACGACAAGAGGGACAAAACAGATGAGATCAGGGTAGTGATTGAAGGACATCAACTTGGACTGTGTTTTGGTTGGCAAGAGGAAGGAAACTCTGTGGCCTCTCTCGGCGAACTTGTTGGCTAGGTGGAGGAACGGAGTCAGGTGGCCAATGGCGAACCAGGGGAACATGGCTACATGATACGTGCCTCTATCCATCTTCTCACTTGTGGGTGAGGAAAGGTTTTTCGCCCATAATATATAGACACTCTACATTAGCATCACCAATAATTGCACAATAATTGTTATCGGTGATCGGTGATCCTGGTACACAATAATTCCACACTCATAATGGACACTGACGGTATGAATGTTTGCCGAGAAAAACTTCTATCACATCAAATTGTAAATCACACAGTCACAAGCCAATGAGTTCTCGGCACGTATACAAGTGCTTGCAAATGCATTTGCTCTTTAGGTGTACGTGCCTGCCGAGAACTCATTGGCTGTGTTTGTGTGATTTGCAATCCCATTGTGACAGAAGTTTTACTCCAAACTTTGAAGGTCCCCCTGCCAAAATGTCAGACACGTACTTCAAGGCCTACACCCAACCCACGTTAACCCCTTGGTTAGTTGGTTAAGAGTGGTTAACAAAGGGTACGTGTCAAACATTTTTTGGGGGGCCTTCAAAGTTTGAAGGACCCCGGGACAAGCGAATTTTTCTCGACAGTGGGGATGTTTGCCCAGTCCCTCGGTGGACCTTGAAACCAAAAATCAGTCTGATCAGTGATTTCTAAGCGCTTCGATTGAAGTTATTTTCATGGGTTGATTTTAACGGTAGGAATTCGAGAATTATTGAGCGCCATTTCGGTGCAAAGATCTATCCAAAGGTTCTAAATCACTAATCGGGCTGATTTTTGGTTTGTAAGTCCACCGAGGGACTGGCAAAACATCCATACGGTCAGCGTCAACTAAGAGTGTACCACGTGGCTAGTATTTTGGGTTGTGACAGAAGCAACGCTGTGACAAAGTTTTACTCGACGTTTTTTTTACTGTTGTTACCCCTTAACAGTGTAGAAAAAACCACCACAGTCGAGGGTCAGGATAGGTGGCACTTAACTATAAATGCGAGAACGCATGGACCACCAAAATCACCTTGATTGCTAATCTCTAGCCATTCGATCTTAGCACTTTTTAAGGAGTACTGATTCTAGCCGTTAGATTACCAAGTCCAACGGCTAGAAATCGTCAAAGTTGATTTTTGGTACGAAAAGATCTACCAAGGATCCATACGGTCAGTCGGTCGTGGTCCCCGAGGTGGCATGAGTTGGAGAGGATGAGTAAAGCTTCGTGCACTGCATGCAGTGACCCAAGCCGATCACAGAGCCACGTGGCATACTCTTAGAGGGCACTGACCGTATGGATGTTTGTCCAGACCCTCCACGGACCTGCAAACCAATATCAGCCTGATTGTTAATTTCTAGCCATTGGATATGAGCATTTTTATCATGGTCTTCATGAACATACCCATGAATTGTTTCCAAGCCCATAATTTAAAAAAAAAAAAAAAAAAAAAACTCAGTTCCAATGGCTAAAATTCACCACCTAGGCTGATTTTTGGTGTGTAGGCCCATCAAGGGTGGGCCAGATATTTATATGATTAGTGGGCCCGAAAGAGTGTGCCACATGACATTTTTGGGGAGTTCGGTATACTTTTTTGTATGCCGTAGAGACTATGTTTCTTGGCCAAAGCGTGCTTAGTTTGAGGACAACATGGGTCTCATTTATAAATGGGCCTTGATGTGAATCATGTGATAGTTCTATGTGACCATAGCTGGAAGGCCCATAAAGTGGTGGGCTATTAATTTGAATAGTTAAATATCTCTGTATCCCTCCCAAGTCCCAACACTGCAATGAAAGCTCTTGTATCTATCAACAACGATCTTTTTCACTATTAATACAATGTACGACAACTTTATTGCTTGTTGGGGCCTACCTAACCTACCTACCTGCAACCGGACAAAAGATTATCAAAAAAGGGCCTGTTTGAATCCCATTTTGCACCAGAAAAATATTTATTTTTTTGTTGAAGAAAGTTTAAAGATAAATTTATTTTTTTGTGTGCAAAAACTGTATCCAAACAGGCCCTTAATGGACACAACATAAGAAAAAGTGAATCGTCTTACCAAGCTTCCCCACCTAAAAAGACGTCTCAAATACAGACTCATCTAGAGGGCTCGTGCCACGCCATACCCAGGCGGTCTGATCTCGAGTCTCCGTGTATGATAGGTTCAAGATGAATGGAAGAAAATAAAGCTGGTATTTATTGAGGGTCCAATGTTTTTCATTGGCTAAGTGGCCAGCACTCCACCTTTATTAGACCTGTCGATCCTTTGATATACATTGTTTCACCTCTCTCTAACAACTTAAGCTTTTAAAGTAAAGTGGTAATTAACATGGTACCAGAGCAGAGAGGTCTTAGTAGGTCGTGGGTTCAAGTCCCCGGCAAAATGCTGAGGGGGGGTGTTGTTGGAATGTGTTGTTTGGCTATGTGGCCTGCACTCCGCCTATGTTAGACCCGTGGACCCTTTGATATAAATTCGGCTTGTTTCGGTTCATTTCAGTTCGTTTCAGATTGTTTCATAATGTCTCAATTTGTTTCGCCAAGATAAATTGAGACATTACAGACATTACAATACAATAAATGTATGATTTTGGAAATGTTTCGTAATGTTTCAAAAAGTTTCATTGTTTTTTTTTTTTTTTTTTTAAATATTTCGTCTCGTTGCATACATAAACATTTTGAGTATGCTTGCTTCATGTCCACCATACATAAATTTTCTTGTCAGCGACTGAGTTGATTGCTGAACTGCTCTCATTAACTTTGGAACCCTAGATTTTGCAAAAGTTGAAGACAAGGCTCCCACTCAACCACATGACTCCTTATCTAGAGCTTTAATGGCATTGGTACTAGTAGCAGTAGCAATCGTGCACATGTTAGTGGTAAAGGTCCCCAACTTAAGTACGTAACATCTATATAACAAGTGATAGTGATTGTTTCCTTACTTATACCCCTCTAATAAGTTTCAATAAAGAAGGGTCGAGATCTTATCCCCACCTGGACAGTGGATCTCAGCTACTCACACTCAATTTTGGCAAACGTTTTATCGCACCCACTAGTGTCTTACAAGGGACACATGGGGACTGATCTTGTGCATTACATGATCGGATTATCAGAGGGTATTTGGCTCCATGGCCCACCCATTCGACTTTTTGGATCGATGATTTTGTGCGTGTACAACAGAGACAATAGGGCGTATCATCATCACAAATTTTTTTTAAGGTTTTTTTGGTGGGTAAACCACAATGATAAAGACCATGATAAAAATGCTCATATCCAATGGCTAGAAATTAACAATCAGGCTTATATTGGTATGTAGGTCCACCAAGAGTTGGTCCAGACATTCATATGGTCAGAGGGCCCAAAAGAGGGCCCTCCAATCCTACAATTCAAAATGAACTTTGGAACAAGGTTTAAAATCTCGTTCCGTTTCATTTTTTTTTTTAAATCTACGGTGTCCCATGCAGAGACACAATGGATCACGTTAAATGGATTTCAGACAGGGTTGTCTTCTGTTTTTAAGTCTCTTAAGGACTTATCAAATGCTTCTCTAAAAATGTACGGTGAGCTGGTGCAATACAGTGAAAAGGAAAATGTAGGATATGAGAAGAGTGGGAACTGGGAACCCATCTTACATAGAAGGAATTGAAGTTAAGTAGATAGGGGATAAAATGATAAACAAGGGGAGGGTTTTCTGGTTCTATTTGTACCCGTCTAACAAGGTCGGTATTAAGGCACAGAAGCAGAAGCCAGAAAAGACAACCTAAACAGAAAAACAAATGAGACTACACTACAAACAAAAATAAGACTGAAACAAAAGGGACCATCGCCTACTGCCTCTGCTAAGCTCATTTTGCATATTGAAAGATCTACAGTTCCTTTCCTGCTAGATATGATACACAGTGGCATTCAAGGCAATTTTCTTGAATATATACCCTCTTGTCCTCAAAATCTATACCTCCTCTCATATTTCCATCGACATAGAGAAAATGTAGAGTTATTTGTGGCTTCCACTTCTGCTGAACGTTAGCTGAATGATCTACAATGCACAACCTTCTTTGAATCAAAGCTTGCCACTCCATCTTTAATCTATTTCTTATGTTTATCTTGCATGCCTTGGTCCCTTAAAATCGAAGCCTTATTGGCTTGCTTGGTCCTTGGATCTACCATTGTCTTCTCACCATATATCATTGTGTTCTCTTATCTTTTAAACCCGGTTGGCGGCTGCAACAGATAAGACCCACAAGCTTGTTTACAGATGCACCTCTCTAACTACATCTCACTTGGTTTTTGTTGATGATCCTCTTGTGTACTTAATCTGAGAATTGAAGGAATTAGCTACTATAGAACACAACAAAGTTTTCATTTGTATTTTGGACTCCATTAGAGATTACAGACGTCACTGACGCACAAAGCTAGACCTGGAGCTACACCTGGAGCTATGCCTGGGCTTGAACCTGCGATTGATTGTTTAGTACGGGCTAAAAAGGGTAAAAAGGGAAGAAAATATGAAAACCCTACCTTCAACAGTATAAGTGGGGCTGCTAGGCCAAAGTTCCAAAAAGGCAACCCCTCTCAGTCGAACAAACCCCTATATGGTTGTCTGGGGTCGTAATTGAAAACTTACAGCCCCTCAAGTAATTTTCTCAAAAAATAAATCATCCAAATGCGAATACCGAGGACAATCAACGGTCTACACATAGGAACTACGGTGACTAAGTATAATGGTAAAACACTTAGTCAATGATCTCTCTAAAACTTGGTTGACCGGTGACCACACTGACCACGTGGTGTATTATTAGAGGACACTGACCGTATAGATGTTTAGCCAATCTCTAGGTGGACCTACAAACCAAAATTCAACTTGATTAGTGATTTCCAAGTGTTGAATGGAGCCATTTTCGTGGGTTGATTTAACCATGGGAATTTGAGCGTTATCAACCATTATTTGGGGTACAAGATCGAAAGGTTTGAAATCACTAATCAAGGTGATTTTTTGTTTTGAGGTCCGCCTAGGGATTGGCGAAACATCTATACGGTCAGTGTCCTCTAAAAATATGCCACATGGCACATTTATAAAAGAGAAACTGCTATAACTTATGGGCCCACATGCACTGTATAAATAGGACAAATCTAGTATGCAACTCTTTTCATACTTAAAAGTATGCAAACAGTGTGCACCATTGAATGCTCCTTGAAAAATGTGTTTTAATTTATAAAATATTTTTTTTGAAAACATTGAAATAACACATTTTTCAAGGGACATCCAACCGTACTGACAGTGTTTGCAAAGTGAGCCCGTATAAATATCAGTACCGACACATCATAAATTTATGTCCCATCAATGTCTTATGTTTTTTTCCCTTCTAAAAAAAGGCTAAAACGTAAGGAAAATGATGAGAAAACCTTCGTTCACACCTGAGCCGATCACAGCCCAAATATGAGCCACGTGTCACACTCTTAGAGGACGATGACCGTATGGATGTTTGGCCAGGCCTTCGGTGGTCTTGTAAACTAAAAGTCAGCCTGATTAGTAATTTATAACCGTTGGATTGGAGTCATTTTCATGGGTAGATTTTCACTATGGAATTTTGACTATTATTGACCATTATTTGGGGTATTAGATCCAAAGGTCTAACATCACTAATCAGGCTGATTTTTTGGTTAGTAGATCCACCAAGGGACTGGCCAAATTAACGGGATCCAAAGGTCTAACATCACTAATCAGGCTGATTTTTTGGTTTGCAGATCCACCAAGGGACTGGCCAGACATCCATGCTGTTTGCATCCTCTAAGAGTATACCACGTGGCATGTATTGTGGGCTGTGATCGGCTACGCTCACAGCCCGGTGGTGTGAGCGAAGGTTTACTCGAAAATAATAAGGTTTGGCACATTTTGATCCAGGCGTCCAGGCACTTATAGCTAAGTGCGACCTGACCTGGGGTTAAGGTGGCGCTTAACTGTAGTTGCTTTTTCTTCTAAGGGAAACTTCAATTAAGAGCCACCTTAACCCTAGATACGTGGCATTAACTCAGAGGACTCTGACCTAATGGATATTTTTCCAATCACTAGGTGGACTTGCAAACCAAAAATCAACCTGATTAGTGATTTCTAGGCGTTGGGTTGGAGTTATTTTCTTGGGTTGATTTTAACCCCCATTTACGTTTCAAAGCCAGTATTTTGTTTAATGGGGCAAGCGGGCAAGCGACTGTCAAAGTGGGGCATGAGTGAGAAAAACTTTGATCCTTGCATTTTTTTGATCCAGGGATCCGGCACCACCAAAAAAGTGTCACGTGGCACACTCTTAGGCCCTGCTTGGTTCACAGCAAATTGAGTGCAATGCACTCACTTGCGACAATTTTGGGATTGAAAGTGATTGGTTGGAGGAGTGCAAATGACTGTCATGCAAGTGGTTAACAAGCACTTGCAAACTCCTTAACAAAATAGATGCAAGGAAGTGCAGCCCAAAAATTGATGCAAGCAAGTGCATTGTGTTAACTAAACATTTTTTTTTTCCGAAAAACAACAATAATAATAATAACAACCAAAATTATTTTTTATTATTATATTTTTATTTTTATTTCTTTACTTTCTAGTTTTCTATTTTTTGATAGGGTCAGGATTGGGGGACAACTATTTGGCGTACCCTCGTAGAAGATGAATCAGTGGCTGATTTTTGGTGAGGATGATCTCTATGGTGAGGAGATCATCCTCACAAAAATTCAAATCATTCTGATATTCATAGACTGGTTTAGAAGTTGAAGAATTATGGACTACTATCTATTTTTACCGTGTAACTTGAAAACCACATTTGAGGGGGTTAGAAATTTCAGAATGTACGTGCTGATTTTTTGTGGGGTTGATCTATATGGTGAGGAAAACATCCTCACCAAAAATCAGCCATTGATTCATCTTGTATGTAGGTACACCAAAATGGTTGTGAAAAGTGGTTGTCCCGGGACCCTTTTTGATATAGCTGGTTGGGGTCCCCTAACCCCAAGCTTTTCCCTCCAAAACAATCATAATAATAATAAGGACAATAAAGTAATAACAGTATTAATTATAATCGAGGTTTAAAAGGGGCCGCTATAACTGTGTACCGGACTTGGGGAATCATCATTTTTTCTGTTATAAGGGCCATTATAACAAATTTTAACGCTCAGGGGCAAAAATGAAAATAACAGGAAAACGTAAAAAAATGGCACTGAAATTCAAATTTTCAAATTATTAGTATGGGGAGGCTTGGGTAAACCTTCCTCGTTGCGTAATTTTCAAAATTATAATTATAATTTACAAACGGCCCCTTGCATAAACCGTGTTGTGTGTACGGGAAGGCTTGGGTAAGCACACACAACCGTAGGACTAGTCCCATCACCAATGTGTCTGGGAACACCTGCACTATTATTGAGTCGTCCGTCCATTAGGTATCTCTGCAAAATATTAGAATAGGCATGAGCATAATGTGTCATATAGATTCACTCCACCACCCATATTTATATGTAGATTTGCAGTTAAACAATGATAATATGCATTAATAATCAAATAATCAAACTCAATAGGAAAATCCAATAACCCGAATGAGTCAAAATAAAAATGAGAATGCACGGCTAGGCTAAACATGTGCCTTCTTTACTGGCGGGCCATACTGTTAACTACACCACAAAGATACAAGAGTGTTTTTGAGTCTTCCACCATTG
The DNA here is from genome assembly GCA_035048495.1 of Euptelea pleiosperma. NCBI lineage: Eukaryota > Viridiplantae > Streptophyta > Magnoliopsida > Ranunculales > Eupteleaceae > Euptelea > Euptelea pleiosperma. The sequence goes on from CM068541.1 coordinate 32,556,285, forward strand.
CAATCAGCACTACTAGACGAAATGGAATAGGCATCGGTTCTAAAAATGGGTAATGCTTCGATTTTACACAAAAGGATGTATAAATGTTGAATGAAAAAGTGACAAACTTTAGGCGTTGGTTTTGTGAAAACCGATGCTATAAGTGACACTTATAGCGTCGGTTTCCACTAATGGCATCAGTTTTCACAAAATCGACACCTAAAGTAATAGTACTTAAGGCGTCACCCACTAGAATTCTAATAACTCCCGCAAATTTTTTGCCGTCTCTTGGGCGAACCATCCCAATATAGGTTTTTCTTTGAATTATCCACTCTCTCTCTCTCTCTCTCTCTCTCTCTCTCTCTCTCTCTCTCTCTCTCTCTTACTACGCATGTTCTCGCGCCAAGTTTTGGGTTGCCATTTCCAAAGATTAGTTCATTCCCCTTCATTTATCTTTCTCTCTCAATCGTCGTCGTTGTGCACGAAGGCTCGCCGCTAGATCAATACCTTGAAGGTCCTAGACAAAGTCGGTTTCAGCTTCAATCCCTTCCCCTTCTTCTCTCTCTCAATTGTTGTCGCCATGCACAAAGGCCTTTCGTCCGATTGACACCTTGAACGCCCTAGAGAAAGTTAGTGTTTTAGCTTTGTCCGTCATGCTCTCACCGCTACATCTCGCAAGCGTCGTCGCTGCGCATGAAGGCCAATGACAACTGTACCTAGGGTTTCAAGTTAGCTCTGGATGGTCTCTCCCAACCGTGCTCTGGACATTTCCCCTATATGAACATGGACTAAACATTCAAGTTGTCAGTTGTGGGATATCACTACTGGGAACAATATTCATCATGCTCCCCTCACGGGTCCCATTGAAGGGCTGTTCTTTGATGCATCCTTTTGTATCAAAATTTTGATGTAAAAATCCCTCAAACTGCAACGTAATAGACTAGTTTGGGCCTACTTGCCACTTGAATGTCTGGCCCACATTATGATAGACCTAAACACCAAAAATCAGCATGATTGGTAATTTCAGCATAATGGGACACATGCAAGCAATGAGAAAGGAGGTAGAGCAGGTAAGACGAGAAAATGACCAGCTGAGGCAGCACATACTGGAAAAAGTATAATTGTCAGCCCTCGTCGAGCACACGGCCTAAGAAGTATGCAACTACTGATATGCTAACAGAGCCTTGGACAAACTTTTGAGATTTGCATCACAAGGTGAATACCGATGACAATCAGTTTAGACATAGGAACTAAAGTGACTAAGGATAATGGTACATAACACTTGTTTACATAACTTATCTGCGCTGATTAGCAAAGTTGTTGACCGGCCACAATATGAGCTGTTATCTGTATGATATATTCACAGAAAATAGAAGAAATAAAGAAGAGAATAATAATAACATAATTAATCAAAATAAAAACTCACTGTCAGTTATTCCCTAATCAAACTTTAGTTATTTGGGCGCATGACAGGTGCAGGACGCCAGCGGGCGCGCATTAAGGAATTTCAGATCCCTAGATCAAAATCCTTTTTAAAAACCTCTTATTCCTCGTGGCCCCCCCCTAGATCCAAATCCTTTTAAAAAATCTCTTATTCCTCATGGGCCCCCCCACCCACTATTCTCTTTAAGCTTACAAGTCTTTATAGAACAACTTCTATATATATATTGTATTCCAATTTTGTAGTTTTTCAATGTGAGACTAAAGCTTTTAACAAACTTTACTCACTTGTACACATTACAAGTATGATAGTTTGGAGCCAATTTTTCATTCAACAATAGAAGGTCTTGGTTAAATAATTTAACCACATTATTCTCTATATCAAGGAGATGAAAAATCAATATGGACCCGCCTCAAAGGATAAGTGGCTCCCACTTTTATTTATTCTTAAAGTGACCCCGTTAATCACATTTTTCTGATTTTTCTAATCAGATTTTTCCAACATGAGCCATGTGGCATATTCTTAGAGGACGCTGATTGTATGGATGTTTGGCCCATGGTTTAAAATAACACCATTTTATTAGTTTTAAAGGCCGTTAAAATAGTATCGCCCAAAGCCCGTTACGTTATTAACCATTCTGACGCTTACGGCCGTTAGTTTCTGGAAAAAAAAATTTGTGAAGAAAACTACTGTTATTTCAAGTATTTTTTGATTATTAAAATTTCAAATTTCAACGCCATTTTTTCCGTTATTTTCCTATTTTTCTATTTTTGCCCCTGTCCATTACTATTCGATTTAATAGCCATTTTGACAGGAAAAAAGACAGTAACGCACCAGTCCGTTTTTAACAGTGCCTCTTTTAAACCTTGGTTTGTTCATACCCTAAGTAGACCTACAAGCCAAAAATCAGCCTGATTTGTGACTTTTGGAATGATTTGAATATTTGTGAAGATGATCTCCTCACCATAGAAACAATCCTCACCAAAAATCACTCCATTCCAAAACTTCTAAGTTACATATGGCTCTGGCTCCGAGGACACCTTTTCTCATCCGTCTCGGTGGTGTTTGCACACTCGGCCGTGGATTTCACAAATCCAAAGGTGGTTCTCAAAAAGTTGTGCCAGCTCGGCACTAACAACCACCGTGCGTTGGTTTCTTGAAATCCAAGGCCAAGCACACAAACACAAAGAGGGGTCAGAAAAAAGGGGGTCCCCTGAGCTCGACACACTGCCCCTTCATATATATATTGGCACGCGCTAATATTTTCTTTTCAAAATTTTTTGACCCCTGATTAGTGATTTCTAAGCGTTGAATTGAAATCATTTTAATGGGTTGATTTTTAATCATACAATTTGAGCATTATTATTAATTTTTTTTCAATTTCGTGGGTACAAAGATTCAATCATCCCGGCCCAAAGAGTAAAACTTCCGTCGCAACGGAAAAGAAGAGCCACGTGGCACCCTCTTAGTGGATGCTGGCCATATGGATGTTTGGCCCGTCCCTCGGTGGACCTATAAACCAAAAATCAGCCTAATTAGTGCGTTGTGTCACACTCTTAGTGCGTTGGGACAGATGCTTCTGTCACAACGCTGTAACAAGTTTTACTCCTAAGCGATCGGCCAACTACCCATACGGTAAGTGGTTTCTAAAAAGTGTGCCACGGGATTGGCGAAACATCCATACTGTCAGAGTCCACTAAGAGTGTGCCACGTTGCTTATATTATGTGATGTAACGGGAGCATGTCATTGTAGAGCGCTAGGTGGAGCCCGACCGTACCCTTCATAGATTTATAATTATCATTAGTTTTAAGTAAGGTTCAAAAGGGGCCCTTATAATGATATAACGGACTGGGGGTGTTACCATTTTTCCGTTACAATGGTCGTTATGGCCGTTATAACGATTTGTAACGCTCAGGGGCAAAAATGGAAATAACGGTGATGAAAGTCAAATTTTGAAAACTGAATTTCAAATTTCAAAACGAAAATAGCGTATACAATCAAGGTTTAAGGGAGGCCGTTTTAACGGTTTAATGGACTAGGTGTTACCGTTAAAAAGGATTGAAACGGCCAGCCGCAAAAATGAAAAAAATAGAATTTAATGGATTTTAACGGAAAAAATGGTGCTGGAATTCAAAATTTGAAATTGAAAATTGAAAATAAAAAATAAAAATAAAAAACAGGATTTAACAGAAATAATAACAGAATTTAACGGATTTAATGACCATTTTTTCCGCAAATTTTTCCATAATTTAACAGCTGTTTAATGATTTACAACCTTTGGATTTTTGCACCCAAATAACGCTCAAATTCCCACGGTTAAAATAAGTGGAGTGGAAAAGTGAAACTGCTATAACTTATGGGCTCACATGCACTGTATAAATATCAGTACCGACACATCATAAATTTATGTCTCATCAATCTCTTCTTCTTTTGTTTTTTTCTAGTTACCATCCTCCCACGGATGAAGTCAGGTGAAACCTAACCCGGTCAAGCCGGTAAAGGGGATTTTTACTCCTTGCACACTGCTCAAAGGAGGAAATCTACCTGTGTGGGTTTGACTGCACGACCTCCCGAAAGAGGTGTATACACACCAACCATTTGAGCTGCCATGTTGGGTGTACATCAATGTCTTGTTGAACCCTTCTAAAGGGCTAAAACGTAAGGAAAATGATGAGAAAACCTTCGTTCACACCTGAGCTGATCACAGCCCACAATATGAGCCACGTGTCACACTCTTAGAGGACGATGACCGTATGGATGTTTGGCCAGTCCTTCGGTGATCTTGTAAACTAAAAATCAGCCTGATTAGTAATTTATAACCGTTGGATTGGAGTCATTTTCATGGGTAGATTTTCACCATGGAATTTTGACTATTATTGACCATTATTTGGGGTACTAGATCCAAAGGTCTAACATCACTAATCAGGCTGATTTTTTGGTTTGCATATCCACCAAGGGATTGGCCAAACATCCATACGGTCCGCGTCCTCTAAGAGTATGCCACGTGGCACATATTGTAGGCTGTGAGCGTAAAATGATAAGGTTTGGCACATTTTGATCCAGGCGTCCAGGCACTTATAGCTAAGTGCGACCTGACCTAGGGTTAAGGTGGCCCTCAAATGTAGTTGCTTTTTCTCCTAAGGGAAACTACAATTAAGACTACAACAAAAAAGGGTTTTAGCGACAGTCGGCGGCCGTCGCTAAGAGCTATAAATTTGTCGCTAAATCCTTTAGCGATGGTTGTCCTGGCCGTTGTTAGCCGTTGGTAGAATATTCGTCACTAAATGTTTTACCGATGGTCTATTCTAAAATTGGCTGTCGCTATAAGTCCTTCCCGCTGAAAAATTGTAGTGCAAGTCATATGTAGCGGCGGTAAGAGGCTTTTACCGACGGCCACTGTCGTCGCTATAGTTCCATATTACCGACGGCCAGGACAACACCGTCGCTATAGATGTTTTACAGCGATGGTCATTGCCGTCGGTAAATGTTAATTAAGATTTTTTGCATACGAAACATTTACCGATGGCCAATAGCCGTCGGTGTAGGTTACATATAGTGACGGCCACGATCTTGGCCGTCGGTAGAAGTCACCTATAGTGACGGCTTGTGACAGTCGGTAAATGTTTCAATTTTTAAATTTTTTTTTTATATATATACACCTGTAACCTATATTACCTGTGACCTGCATATATCTTGCTTCATTTCTATGATAAGATATATTATTCATATCTATAACCTTTAATACCTGTTTCATTTCGATGAGAACATATATTTAATATCTAAAAAAAATTACAATAGTCAATGTTTCAAATTCCACAATGATAGTTCAAAACGACAAAAAAATACACTGTTATACCTGGAACCTACAATATCTATAACCTGTAGTACCTCATTTCTTTGTTCCATTTAATCAAAACAAAGTGCAAAGAAAATATAAAATTCAATATCTAAAATTTAGTTTTTACAATATTCATTGTTCCAAATTCCACAATAACAAAAGTTACAAAAATCAATCTGATAGCCAAGAGAACAAGACATTGTCAATCAGCATCTAGGTACTGCAAAACAAATATAAGTAAAATAATTAACATATGAAATATTAAGATTTAGTGTAAACGAAATGAAAATAAAAAGTTAAAAGTTAAAACCTTAAAATGCCTAGGTCTTATTAGTCGCATATACTTAGGGCTAGAATCAAGCTTCAAGAGCTTGGAACTCTTAGCTGCTCTTGACCCTACAATGGATTACTTTCTACACCTAGATGCAACTCATATATATATCACATTTCTACTCTTAGATGCTACTCATATCCAATGGTACAATACTTTTGCCATCAATAAGTAGTTGTAAAAAATAATTATGCAATAAAATTTATGGGAAGAACTTAAGAACTAACTTTGGCATGTAAAGTTAAATGATAAGATAATTATCTCACGTCAGATAAGAAAAGTTTTGACTAAATCAAAGAATGAGATAGGAAGGGTAGACCAAATTACCGGAACTCTGAACCAAGTAAGACATGTTAAACAGAACAACCATCACTACAAACTCCATATATTGCAATACTTCGTTCTAATAAATTAGCTTGGGAATGTCACTTGTAAGTTGGTTTTGGACAAGATCCCTGGACAGGATAGATCAGCACACAAAAATAAAAGTAAAAATTATCACAAGGGTCACCAAGCAATGCAGAACTTCCCCTATCATTGTCAATTAACTATAACATAAACAATGCCTTATTTATAAGAAATCATGCAAGAAATTAAGCCTAAAATATAAATGGAGTGAAGGAGCTCGCAACAACAATTTTTCTCCTAGAAGTTGATAATAAACAATGAAGGTGTAATGAAGAAATATACTTTTTTATGATGCATGAACAAAAATAGAGTTAAAGGACACTAAAATGACCCTCTATGGATACTTGACATTCCGAGAGGAAAATTTAATAGTTTCAATTGTGGTCCGACTACTTTTGACACCATTTGGAAGCAACATTGACTATCAGAAGAACCTTTCTACTATAAGTGCCCAGTCTCACTTAATTCCACTCAAGTTAAGTAATCTGATCTGAGTTAAATATGCCTTTATGATGTGCACTTGGCATCTTTTTATTCGCCCCACAATGACACATGCAGCAAAATTTTTCTCAATAGCTGCTTGTCAAAGGAAAATAAAAGTACAGTAAACCAAGAATTTCCTTTTAAGTTACCAAAAATGTGCTAACCAATATGAACAGGTTGAACGTAAGGATAAAAAACAAAACATGCCTCCAATTGCAGTTAGCTTGGCAAATCCATTCTCCATTACCTTCCAACCATCCTCCAATACAACAAACCTACTTTCCATAATCGTGGCCATTTTTTGTGGACAGTAGACATTGGAATACAAAGAAGTATGCAACTACTGATATGCTAATAGAGCCTTGGATGAACTTTTGAGATTTGCATCACAATGTGAATACCGAGGACAATCAGTTTGGACATAGGAACTACCATGACTAAGGATAATGGTACATAACACTTGTTTACATGACTTATCTGCACTGATCAGCAAAGTTGTTGGCCGGCCACAATATGAGCTGTTAACTGTATGATATATTCACAGAAAATAGAAGAAATGAAGAGGAGAATAATAATAACATAATTAATCAAAATAAAAACTCACTGTCAATTGGCAAGTAAAATAGATCGAGGCTTGTGTTGTACACAATGGCCTTATGACAAATTCGTTCCTTTATTAATACAGTGCTAAAGGTCTTTAAACGTCTATCTCCCAAGATACAATGATCTCAACGTGTGGAAATAGCACTTAATCTATACGCCTGGCGAACCGGAACTATATTCGTACTCTCACAGAAGAAAACTTATAAAATCCAGAAAAATTGATTATAGCATAAAAATTATTTGTCTTGAAAGAGGGAACGGAATAGGATTAAATATAGAAGGTGGTTCATAACTGTTTAACAGTTATTCCCAAATCAAACTTTAATTATTCGGGCACATGACACGTGCAGGACTCCAGTGGGCACGAATTAAGGAATTTCGGACCCCTAGATCCAAATCTTTTTTAAAAACCTCTTATTCCTCATGGGCCCTCTAGATCCAAATCCATTTTAAAAATCTCTTATTCTTCATGGGCCCCCGTGTGTCCTCGAGCCCACCCACAATTCTCTTTAAGCTTACAAGTCTTTATAAAACAACTTCTATATATAAGTTGCATTTCAATCTTGTAGTTTTTCAATGTGAGACTAAAGTTTTTCACAAACTTCACTCACTTGTACACATTATAAGTATGGTAGTTTGGAGCCGATTTTTCATTCAACAATAGAAGGTCTTAGTTAAATAATTTAACCACATTATTCTCCATACCAAGGAGATGAAAAATCAATGTGGACCCGCCTCAAAGGATAAGTGGCTCCCACTTTTATTTATGCTCAAAGTGACCCCTTTAGTCACATTTTTCTGATTTTTCAAATCAGATTTTTCCAACATGAGCCATGTGGCATATTCTTAGAGGACGCTAATTGTATGGATGTTTGGCCCATGGTTTAAAATAACACCATTTTATTAGTTTTAAAGACCGTTAAAATGGTATCGCCCAAAGCCCGTTACATTATTAACCATTTTGACGCTTGCAGCCATTATTTTCTGAAAAAAAATTTTTGCGAAGAAAACAACTATTATTTCCATTATTTTTCGATTTTTAAAATTTCAAATTTTAAATTTCAACGCCATTTTTCCGTTATTTTCCTATTTTTCTATTTTTGCCCGTCCGTTACAATTCGATTTAATAGCCATTTTGACAGGGAAAAAAACAGTAACGCCCCAGTCCATTTTAACGGCGCCTCTTTTAAACCTTGGTTTGTTCATACCCTGAGTAGACCTACAACCCAAAAATCAGCCAGATTTGTGACTTCGGAATGATTTGAATATTTGTGAAGATGATCTCCTCACCATAGAGAGAATCCTCACCAAAAATCACTACATTCCAAAACTTCTAATCTACGTATGGCTCTGGCTCCGAGGACACCTTTTCTCATCCGTCTCGGTGTTCGCACCCTCGGCAATGGATTCCACAAATCCAAAGGTGGTTCTCAAAAAGTTGTGCCAGCTCGGCACTAACAAAATTGGTTGGCCAAGCACATAAACACAAAGAGGGGTCAGAAAAAAGGGGGTCCCTGAGCCCCACAAGCTGCCCCTTCATATATTGGCACGCGCTAATTTTTTCTTGTCAAAATTTTTTGACCCCTGATTAGTGATTTCTAAGGGTTGGATTGGAATCATTTTAATGGGTTCATTTTCAATCGTACAACTTGAGCATTATTATTAATTTTTTTCAATTTCGTGGGTACAAAGATTCAATCATCCCAAAGAGTAAAACTTCCATCAACGCAAATTAAGAGCCACGTGGCACCCTCTTAGTGGACGCTGGCCGTATGGATGTTTGGCCAGTCCCTCAGAGGACTTATAAACCAAAAATCAGCCTAATTAGTGCGTTGTGTCACACTCTTAGTGCGTTGGGACAGATGCTTCTGTCACAACGTTAACGCTGTGACAAGTTTTACTCCTAAGGCCAACTACCCATACGGTAAGTGGTTTCTAAAATGTGTGCCACGGGATTGGCCAAACATCCATACGGTCAGAGTCCACTAAGAGTGTGCCACGTAGCTCATATTATGTCCTGTAACGGGAGCCTCTCATTTTAGGGCGGTAATGGAGCCCGACCCTCCATAGATTTATAATTATCATTAGTTTTATGCAAGGTTTAAAAGGGGCCGTTATAATGATATAACGGACTGGGGGTGTTACCATTTTTCAGTCATAATGGTCATTACGTCCGTTATAACGATTTGTAACGCTCAGGGGCAAAAACGAGGATAATGGTGCTGAAATTCAAATTTTGAAAATTGAATTTCAAATTTCAAAATCGAAAATAACGTATATAAGCAAGGTTTTAAGGAGGCCGTTTTACGGTTTAACGGGGACTGGGCGTTACCGTTAAAAAGGATTGAAATGGCCAGGGGCAAAAATGAAAAAAATAGAATTTAACGGATTTTAACAGAAAAAATGGTGCTGGAATTCGAAATTTGAAATTGAAAATTAAAAAAAAAAAACAGAATTTAACGAAAAAATAACGGAATTAAACGGATTTAATGGCCTTTTTTTCCGCAAATTTTTCCATAATTTAACAGCTGTTAAAATGATTTTAACAGCCATTTTTAAAAACGGTTTCTAAACGCCGTTTTTTTTTTAAACCATGGATATAACTACCGTTTTTTTTCACAAAATTTCCCAGAAAATAACGTTCATTATTTTCGTTATAACGGAACAAAAATAACGTCTGTTATGTTTAAAGCGTTTTAACAGTACATAACGTAACGGGAGAGGTCCGAATCCATTATAACGGTCGTTTTTTAAACCATGGTTTTTGCACTTCAAGACGATCCTTAATCCTTAGGGTTTTCAAAGACAGACTCACTGAATTCATTCAAGTAGATCTTGTAGCTTCTGGATGAACCTATCAATATACGAAGACTCGAGGCCTTCGCTTAACAAGAAGTCCTTCCACTTGGCGTGGTTGCCCCTCACTTCTCTCCCGACTTCGCTTGCTTCATCCATCACCAACTTCACCGCCTTGCAGACGCTCTCCCTTGTGAACCACCCGTCCTCTTCCCTCCTCTCTACCTCCACTGCGACCTTCAGATCTCCGACCATTATCTTGGTGTCCAGAAACTGGCCTGCGAAGTGTGGCAACAACACTATCTGAGAATCGGTCATCAACCCCTCCCACATGGAACTAGACCCACAGTGGCTCATGAAACACCCCACAGAGGGGTGCCGCAATATTACGGGTTGTTGGACCCAACCTCCATGAACTACTCCTCTTCCCTTGATCCTCTCCTCGAACCCCTCCGGTAATGCCTCCTCCACTGTTGAAGCTCCAAATGGTGGTTTCAAGGCCACCAGGAACGGCAGCCCTGTAAGTTCAAAACCCAACACCAGCTCTTGAAACTGGTCCTTTTCCAAGACACATTCGCTTCCAAATGCGCAGTACACCACGGAGCCCGTCTTGAAGCCGCCTAGCCACTTGGACCACCGCTCTTCTAACAGAGATGTGGGCTGCTCGAGCAGGATTGGCCCTGATAGAAGCACCGGCTTCCCAAACTGTCTCTCGATGTAGTCACAGTAGGGGCCCTCAATCTCCGAGCACGTTCTGAAGGAGATGGCATCGCCCTCCTTCATGCAGGTAGTAATGCGTTTGTGTAATGACGGGCAATTGCCTAATTTTTGAAAAAGAAATAACATGGTGCGGGCCTCATGGAGGTGGAACTGCAACGGTGAAGGCGGGAATCCTGGCGGTGGGCGCATCAATTCGACTTCAGTGAATTGTCGACCCTCGTCGAGCTTACGCCCTGTGTTGTATGCAATCGCTGATGCGCTAACAACGCTATAAAAGATGGACTTGATGCCGAGTTGGCGTGTTAAAGCTGGAATCCAATAAGCAAAGTCGTAGAAGATAAAATCAGGCTTAAGATTGTGTAAAGCAACTTCCACCTGGTTCTGCATACAGTCGATGGCGGTCCCAAGAAGAGGAGCCATGGGTATGGGAACGTCGGACATGGTCTCGGCGCCATGTGGGAGGCCCTCAACATGAGGGACGACAAGAGGGACAAAACAGATGAGATCAGGGTAGTGATTGAAGGACATCAACTTGGACTGTGTTTTGGTTGGCAAGAGGAAGGAAACTCTGTGGCCTCTCTCGGCGAACTTGTTGGCTAGGTGGAGGAACGGAGTCAGGTGGCCAATGGCGAACCAGGGGAACATGGCTACATGATACGTGCCTCTATCCATCTTCTCACTTGTGGGTGAGGAAAGGTTTTTCGCCCATAATATATAGACACTCTACATTAGCATCACCAATAATTGCACAATAATTGTTATCCGTGATCGGTGATCCTGGTACACAATAATTCCACACTCATAATGGACACTGACGGTATGAATGTTTGCCGAGAAAAACTTCTATCACAACAAATTGTAAATCACACAATCACAAGCCAATGAGTTCTCGGCACGTACACAAGTGCTTTGTAAATTGCTTTCTTTGAAGTGTACGGCCGAGAACTCATTGGCTGTGATTGTGTGATTTGCAACTTTGTTGTGACAGAAGTTTTAGTCCCTCGGTGGGAAATAATTCGATGGTCCCGGGTTCCTTCAAACTTTGTAGGAACCCCTGCCAAAATGTCAGACACGTACTTTAAGGCCTAAACCCAACCCACGTTAACCTCTTGGTTAGTTGGTTAAGGGTGGTTAAAAAAGTGTACGTGTCAAACATTTTGGGGGACCTTCAAAGTGTGAAGGTCCCCCCAAAAGATCTACCAAGGATCCATACGGTCAGTCGGTCGTAGGCCCCGAGGTGGCATGAGTTGGAGACGAGTAAAACTTCTGTCACAACCAAGTTGCAAATCACACAATCACAGCCAATGAGTTCTCGGCACGTACACCTCAAAGAAAAAGCACATGGTACCGTTGCAAAAGCAATTGTGTACGTGCCGAGAACTCATTGGCTTGTGATTGTGTGATTTACAATTTGTTGTGATAGAAGCTTTACTTGTTGGAGACGATGAGTAAACCTTCGCGCACTGCATGCAGTGACCCAAGCCGATCACAGAGCCACGTGGCATACTCTTAGAGGGCACTGACTGTATGGATGTTTGTCCAGGTGGGGATAATATCTCTGTATCCCTCCCAACACTGCAATGAAAGCTCCCACCTGCCTTTTGGATATCTAGCTTTGTATCTATCAACAATGATCTTTTTCAGTATTAATACAACTAGTAATGAAAGCCTGTGCTAAAGCACGGGTGGAAATAGAAAATACGGAAAATTGCACAAAAGAAAACAAACTTTAATTTATTTACAAAAAAGAATACAACTTTTCGCAAATCCCAAAAAAGAAAACGAAATGCCCTTTGAAAGGGCGTTTCGTCTGCTGTCAGTCCAATCAATCGAGTCAGAATGACTGATGGCTGACACGTCTGACAAACGCCCTTTTAAAGGGCGTTTATTCATGAGAAATTTTAAAAAACGTCCCATAATTCCTCAACTTCTAAACCAATCTACGAATATCGGAATGATCTGAATTTTTGTGAGGATGATCTCCTCACCGTAGAGATCATCCTCACCAAAAATCAGCCATTGATTCATCTTCTGGGTACGCCAAAATGGGCGTAAAAATTGGGGTATCAAAAAATGCCCTTTAAAAGGGCGTTTGTCAGTAAAAAACGCCCTTTAAAAGGGCGTTTTCTACTGACACACACCCTTTAAAATAACGTCTGTCAGTTGTCAGAGGTCTGACAGACGTTTCTGACAGACGTTTTTTAAAAAGGCGTCTATTACTGAAAAACGCCCTTTAAAATGACATTTTTTACTGACAAACGCCCTTTTAAAGGGCGTTTTTTCATAAACATGTGCCACGTAATGAAACGCCCTTTGAAAGGGCGTTTCGTTTTCTTTTTTGGGATTTGCGAAAAGTTGTATTCTTTTTTGTAAATAGATTAAAGTTTATTTTCTTTTTAGAAATTTTCCGTAGAAAATACAAACTAACAACAATTAATTTTTATATCTACATCTAATTGTAGTAGGAAATAATACAGAAAAATTATTTAACTATTTCCTTTCCCTTCATCCTCTCTGAACATGATAAGAAAATGAAAAAAATTGCTAACACCAAAAGAAAATAAAAAATAAGTTTTTATAATCTTTATTTTTACATTCAAGCATCGCACAACAGCACATCCACTATATCCATAATAGTGACGACCCTTTCATCAGTTCTCCTCATCTTCATATTATTTTTATTCACAATCATCTCTTCGTTATCTTCAACAACATCCCCTTAGCCTGTAAAACATGATAAGAAAATAAAAAAAGGGCTAACAATGGAAGAAAATAAAAAAAACTCATAATCTTTGTTTTTACTTTCAAAGATTTATACAATCCTAAAAAAATTGAAACCCTACAAATAAACAAACAATCATTTTAGAGTCTAAACATAAATATGAATGTAAATAATTGAATAACAATTCTTTTAGAGGCCCAAATCAAGTATTTAGCAGAAACGACCCATTGAAGGAAAAAAAAAGTTTTAGAAGAGATGGTAAAGATATCGAACCATATTGGCTTTTCTCCTGCTTTTGTGTCTTTGTCATTCGAAGAAGCTCAGTCGGTGAGAGAAAATGTGAGAACCATGTCTAAACCCTAATATTTATATATGACCGAATTAATGGCTAATTAAATGGATATTTATTTATTAACGAAATATGGAGAGACATTAGATGTCGATAATGGAAGTGATGTTAATGGAAAAAACATTTCAATTGAAATAAAAATAGAATGTTGTGAAAATTGAAGGAAGGAGATGGAAAGCCATTAAAAGGCCATAATGGAAGCGGTGGTAATGGGATAAACGTTTTGATTGAAACATAAATAGAAGGTTGTGAATGTTATGTTTTGAAAAATAAAAAGGTGTTAAGAGACGTTGAGAAAGACGAATTTAAGAACGAAGGAATAAATAGTTTAAGAATGAAAGAGAGAATTAAGGAATAAATAATTGAGATTTTAAAGAAAAATAAATTGAGTTGGTTAGAAAGTCTAAAAAGTCCTTAATGTTTGAGGTGCATTACTTAAAGTATCAAGAGGTATTTTTGAAAAAGACAAAAAAGATAAGGTAGAGTCAAGTGGATGAGAGAGGAAAGAGAATTTTAGGTTGTTGACATGGCACTCTGCATGAGGAGAGTGCCACGTCAACTTGATGTGGAGGAGAGAGAACAACGCTGCTCGCTTATCTACTATAATATAGATATATAGATGTATGACAACTTTATTGCTTGTTGGGCCTACCTAACCTACCTGCAACTGGACAAAAGATTATCAAAAAAAGGGCCTGTTTGGATCCCATTTTTCACCAGAAAAATATATATTTTTTGTTAAAGAAAGTTTAAAGATAAATTTATTTTTTTGTGTGCAAAAATTGTATCCAAACAGGCCCTTAATGAACACAAAACATAAGAAAAAGTGAATCGTCTTACCAAGCTTCCCCAGCTAAAAAAGTCTCATATACAGACTCACCTAGAGGGCTCGTGCCACGCCGTACCCAAGCGGTCTCTCGAGTCTCCGTGTATGATAGGTTCAAGATGAATGGTAGAAAAATAAAGCTGGTATTCATTGAGGCTCCAACATTTTTCATTGGCTAAGTGGCTAGCACTCCACCATTGTTAGACCTGTCAATCCTTTGATATACATTGTTTCACCTCTCTCTAATAGCTTAAGCTTTTAAAGTAAAGTGGTAATTAACATGGTATCAGAGCAGGGAGGTCCTAGTAGGTCGCGGGTTCAAGTCCCTGGCAAAATGCTAAGAGGGGTGTTGTTGGAGTGTGTTGTTTGGTTGTGTGGCCTGCACTCTGCCTATGTTAGACCCGTGGACCCTTTGATATACATTGTTATGCCTCTCTCTAGCAACTTAAGCTTTTAGAGTAAAGTGGTTGTCAACATGGTATCAAAGCCAACACCACGACATAGATTTGAGTCTGAGGAGAGGCAACTATGGTAAAAAAAAAAACCTTGGGCTTGCCATAGTATGGGATATGGAGGGACCACCATAGAATGGGTTATGGAGGTAAAATAAAAGAGCTCACCATAGTATGGGATACGGATGGCTCTGCCATAATGGCCCACCGTGATCAGTCATTGGAGGGGCAACTTAGGAAAATGGGCTATTTGGGGGCTCACTAAAAAGAATAAGTGAAAATACGGGTGTCAGAAAGAAAAATGCTATGGCCCACTCACAAAAAAAGTAAGAAAATAGGAGTACCATAGTGAAAACTACCTTAGAATGGGTGTCATAGACGTCGGCCTTGGAAACGCGGTGGAATGTTAGGATCCTAGGTTAAGACCTTAGCTTTCCGCTCCTCTATAACCTATGTGCTTTTGGAGTATTGGTTAGGTTCTTAACATTTGGTATCAAAGCCTTAAGGTCTAGGAGGTCGCGGGTTCAAGTCTCCCGCGGAGTGCATTCCCGCTGAGGGGCGTACTAGCGGATGGTGTTTTCCTGCGCACGTGTTGTGTTGGCCTGACGACCTGATGGTATACATAGTTGTTTCGTCTTTCTCCATGTCGATCTTTTGGAGTAAATGGTTGTTTAACAATCATACATTTGGTCAACTTGGAAATGAAAATCTTTTCATCAATATACAAATACCTTTTAATTTTTGAAAAATATGAAAACATGATAAATCATCAAAAAGCATAGGAAAATGTATTTATATTTTAGGAAATGATATAATTAGTAAGCATGAAAACACACTCATAACTTATCATATTTATACTAAGCAATCATTTTTTAATAAGAAATTTATGATCAACAGTGTTCGCAATGTTGATATAGGTATATATTTAAGGTGTACACATTTAAATATTCGTAATCATGACATTAAGTACATTATAAAAGCGTAGAGATCATAACTACATGGACCAATTACCCATGGGTCTCTTTTTTTAAGTATTAAATTTCATTAAAAATCAAATTATCATATAATTAACCCATTTAAATTCATATCTACTGACCATTGAAAAAAAACAAATAAATGCAATGGGCTCCCATTATTATTAAATTACTATACATTATTCATAATAATAATTATTATTATTATTATTTATATTCTTAAATATTAATTTATTAAAATGATTTTGTGAAAATGGCAATATTCAAATAATGCCTCCTTTTGGTCCCCATGGAAATGGAACTACTTAATTTGATATATTTCGTAGAAATATGTCAAAATTTAATACCATGGTTTCCATTAACAACCACTTATGAATCATTTTTCGGCCTAATCTTATTATCTCAAGTTTTGGATTGAAATAATCCATTGACACAAAGAGTTCATGGGCTAAAATCGAGTTCTTTGGGTCCTGGAGGATTGACAGGGCGAACTGCTAGTTTTCGGATACGAGATATCCACTTGGCGGACAACTAAAATTCTTTCATGCCTGTTTTCTTTCGCATGTACAAATAATAGTTATCGCAGAGTTTAACACACATCGTTTGAACTGATCAAAACAGTTAGTATGTTTTCCTCTGAAGGCTAAGAGCCATGGATCTCTCTCTCTCTCAGATCCAACGTCTGATCTCGAGACTTTCGTCCATGCATTCGACTTTAGAATGCACTGACATGAGTTAAAGTCAATGAATTCGGATTCATGTAAAGAGATTTGACATGATTTTAAATCAGCTACCATAGAGACCATCCTCACCAGAAATCATTCCATTCCAAAACATCTAATTTATATATGGCTCAGGCTCCAAGGAATCGCCTTTTCTGATTGGTCTCGGTATTCGTCCGCTCCGCCGTAGATTTCACGAATCCAAAGGTGGTTGTCAAAAAGTGGTGCCAGCTTCGCATTGACAATCACCGTTGGTTTCTTGAAATCCATGGCCAAGCACACAAACACCAAGAGGGGTCAGAAAAAAGGGGGTCGATCCCCTGAGCCCGACCCACTGCCCCTTCATATATTGGCACGTGCTAATATTTTCTTGTCAAAATTTTTTGACCCCCGATTAGTGATTTCTAAGCGTTGGTTGGATTGGAATCATTTTAATGGGTTGATTTTTAATCGTACAATTTGGGCATTATTTTTAATTTTTTTCAATTTCATGGGTACAAAGATTCAATCATCCCAAAGAGTAAAACTTCTGTCACAACGCAAAATAAGAGCTACGTGGCACACTCTTAGTAGACGCTAGCCGTATGGATGTTTGGCCAGTCCCACGGTGGACCTAAAAACCAAAAATCAGCCTAATTAGTGCGTTGTGTCACACTCTTAGTGCGTTGGGACAGATGTTTCTGTCACAACACTGTGACAAGGTTTACTCCTAAGCGATGGGCCAACCAAGGTTTAAAAAACGGCCGTTGTAACAAAAATAACGGGGACCTACCCCGTTACGTTATGGACTGTTAAAATGCCCAAAAAATAACGGCCAAAATAACGACCGTTATTTTCTGAAAAATTTTGTGGAAAAAAAATGGCCGTTATTTTTGTTTTTTCTGTTATTTTTCATTTTTGAAATATTGAAATTCAAACGGCTTTTTTTCGTTATTTTTCCATTACTGCCCCTGACCGTTTTTTTTTCTTTATAACGGAAAAACTGTAACGCCCCCAGTCCATTATACCGTTATAACGGTCCCCTTTAAACTGGTTTCTAAAAAGTGTGCCACGGGATTGGCCAAACATCCATACGGTTAGAGTCCACTAAGAGTGTGCCACATGGCTTATATTGTGTCCCTGTCATTTTATATCTGTTAACGGAGCCCAACCCTTAAGGCAATTACCACGAACTATGCCCATGGAAACAACTCCAATCCAACGCTCAGAAATCACTAATCAGCTTGATCGGAGGGTTTAAAATTTCGGGAATGTAGACTTACAGACCACAAATTAGATTACAAACCACAAATTTGGGGAAAACAGACCAAACATTAGCTTGATCAGAGATTTCTAAGTGTTGGATTGTAGTCGTTTTCAATGGTTTTACCCCTAAACCCTCAAAAGAGGGTTTCAAAACTAAAAGGGGTTAGAGATTATGAATCAGGGTGATTTTTGCTATATATATCCACTAAGGAGTGGTAAAAACAACCATTCGGCCATATGGGGGAGGAGAGATACGAAAAAAATTAAAAAACCATAACATACCTGCAACTTCGACGAACGGCGGAAGATGAACAGAGGGCGGCGACGGCGACGACAACAAACGAACAATGGACGAGCGGTGAAGGGGGTTTCGCACACAGCGTTCGAAGCACTCTGGTGGAGGAGAGGGCAAAGGGGTGAAGAGAGGAGGAGAGGGTGGTGAAGGGGGTTTCGCACACAGCAAGAAGAGGAGGGGTTTTCGCGCGGATGCGAAAACCCAAAAATTTTTTTTTTTATAACCCGACTTATAGCGGCGGCCACCACTTGAAACTGTATGTAGCGACGGCCAAAAACCATCGGTAAATGTCTCTTATAACGAGGGTCAGGATCTAGCCGTCGCTATATATATTTTTAGCGATGGATTATATCTGGCAGTCGCTATATATAATGTATTTTTTGGCGCCAAATCCATGTACCGACGGTTGGGCATTTTACCATTACTATATTCTTATTTAGAGACGATTTTTCCTGGCCGTCGCTATAAGCCGAATTTCTTGTAGTGTCCAAAGGTTGTAAATTACTAATCAGGCTGATTTCGGTTTGCAAGTCCACCTAAGGACTGGCCAAACATCCAAACGGTCAGCGTCCACTAAGAGTGTGACATGTGGCTCATATTATGACAGAAGTTTTATGCTCTATGGGAAAACTCTCTTTTAATTGAAGGGCGTCTGTCAGCTTTTTTCAGCTTTAATTTTTGTCAGACAGAAAAAGGCCATTTAGTAACTGTTTTTGCAAATGTCAGAAATTTATTTTTGGTTTTGCAAATACATTTAAATTTATTTTCTTTTATGAAATTTTCCATATATTAAACAGCAGCATAATAAACGAGTGGTGATCCAGATTCCAGATACACGAGTTTTGCCCCGTATTCATTGCAAACCACAACTTTTAATCTAATCAATGTGGCTGGCATGGAGCCCAACCTACAATGACAAATCCTCAAGATTTACACCTCTGCTACAATGTCCAAACGTCTCAACATGAGACGATTTTGCCAATCAGGGAACCGAAGGATGGGAAGCTGAGTAAAACTTCTGTCACAAGATGTTGTAACCGAAGCTGGTCACAACCCACAATATGAGCCACGTGGCACTCTTTTAGAGGGCGCTGACCGTATGATGTTATGTCAGTCCATCGGTGGACCTGCAAACCAAAAATCAGCCTGATTAATGATTTACAACCTTTGGATTTTTGCACCCAAATAACGCTCAAATTCACACGGTTAAAATAAGTGGAGTGGAAAAGTGAAACTGCTATAACTTAAGGGCCCACATGCACTGTATAAATATCAATACCGACACATCATAAATTTATGTCTCATCAATGTCTTTTTTTGTTTTTTTGTAGTTACCATCGAAACCTAACCCGGTCAAGCCGGTAAAGAGGATTTCTACTACTGGCACACTGCGGATATCTACCTGCGTGGGTTTGACCGCACGACCTCCCCAAAGAGGTGTATACACACCAACCATTTGAGCTGCCATGTTGGGTGTAAAGGGCTAAAACGTAAGGAAAATGATGAGAAAACCTTCGTTCACACCTGAGCCGATCACAGCCCACAATATGAGCCATGTGTCACACTCTTAGAGGACGATGACCGTATGGATGTTTGGCCAGTCCTTCGGTGGTCTTGTAAACTAAAAATCGGCCTGATTAGTAATTTATAACCGTTGGATTGGAGTCGTTTTCATGGGTAGATTTTCATCATGGAATTTTGACTATTATTGACCATTATTTGGCGTACTAGATCCAAAGGTCTAACATCACTAATCAGGCTGATTTTTTGGTTTGCAGATCCACCAAGGGACTGGC
Source organism: Euptelea pleiosperma (assembly GCA_035048495.1). Taxonomy (NCBI): domain Eukaryota; kingdom Viridiplantae; phylum Streptophyta; class Magnoliopsida; order Ranunculales; family Eupteleaceae; genus Euptelea; species Euptelea pleiosperma. The sequence goes on from CM068541.1 coordinate 32,576,266, forward strand.
CAAACATCCTTACGGTCCGCGTCCTGTATTGCGGGCTGTATTGTGGGCTGTGAGCATAAAATGATAAGCTTTGGCACATTTTGATCCAGGTGTCCAGGCACTTATAGCTAAGTGCGACCTGACCTGGGGTTAAGGTGGCCCTCAACTGTAGTTGCTTTTTCTCCTAAGGGAAACTACAAGTAAGAGCCACCTTAACCCCAGATACGTGGCATACACTTAGAGGACTTACAAACCAAAAATCAACCTGATTAGTGATTTCTAGGCATTGGGTTGGAGTTATTTTCATGGGTTGATTTTAACCCCGATTTACGTTTCAAAGCCAGCATTTTGTTTAATGGGGCAAGCGGGCAAGCGACTGTCACAGTGAGTCACGGGTGAGAAAAACTTTGATCCTGGCATTTTTTTGATCCAGACATCCGGCACCACCAAAAAAATGTCACGTGGCACGCTCTTAGAGACTAATGACTATATGGATGTTTGGCCCGTCTCCAAGTAATGGACTTACGTACATACAAAAACTCAACGTGATATATAATGACCTAGTAAATCAAATTATTAAAAATATAACCTAAACAGGATCTCTAGGAAAGCAATAAAAAGTTAAAGTCCTCCAGCTTCTATCATTGAGTCGTCCGTCCATTAGGTATCTCTGTAAAATATTAGAATAGGCATGAGCATAATGTGTCATACAGATTCACTCCACCACCCATACTTATATGTAGATTTGCAGTTAAACAATGATAATATGTATTAAGAATCAAATAATCAAACTTATTGGGTAAATCCTATAACCCCAATGAGTCAAAATAAAAATGAGAATGCACAGCTAGACTAAACACGTGCCTTCTTTACTGGCGGGCCATACAGTTAAGTACACCACAAAGATACAAGAGTGTTTTTGAGTCTTCCACCATTGCAATCAACACTACTAGACGAAATGGAATAGGCATCGGTTCTAAAAATGGATAATGGTTCGATTTTACACAAAAGGATGTCTAAATGTTGAATGAAAAAGTACCAGACATTAGGTGTTGGTTTTGTGAAAACCGATGCTACAAGTGACACTTATAGCGTCAGTTTCCACTTATGGCATCAGTTTTCACAAAATCGACACTAAGTAATAGTACTTAAGGCATTGACCCACTAGAATGCTAATAACTCCCGCAAATTTTTTGCCATCTCTCGGGCAAATTATCTCAATCTAGGTTCTTCTTTGAATTATCCACTCTCTCCCTCTCTCTCTCTCTCTCTTACTACGCACGTTCTCGCTCCAAGTTTTGGGTTGCCATTTCCAAAGATTAGTTCATTCCCCTTCATCTATCTTTCTCTCTCAAACGTCGTCGTTGTGCACGAAGGCTCATCACTAGATCAATACCTTGAAGGTCCTAGAGAAAGTCAGGGTTTCAGCTTCAATCCCTTCCCCTTCTTCTCTCTCTCAACTGTCGTCGCCGTGCACAAAGACCTTTTGTCGGATTGACACCTTGAACGCCCTAGAGAAAGTTAGTGTTTTAGCTTTGTTCATCATGCTCTCACTGCTACATCTCACAAGCATCGTCGCTGCGCATGAAGGCCAATGAAGACTATATCTAGGGTTTCAAGTTAGCTCTGGATATTCTCTGCCAACCGTGCTCTGGACGTTTCCCCTATATGAACATGGACTAAACATTCAAGTTGTCAGTCGTGGGATATCACAACTTGGAACAATATTCATCATGCCCCCCTCACAGGTCCCATTGAAGGACTGTTCTTTGATGCATCCTTTTGTATTAAAATTTTGATGCAGAAATCCCTCAAACTACAACGTAATAGACTAGTTTGGGCCCACTTGCCACTTGAATGTCTGGCCCACACTATGATAGACCTAAACACCAAAAATCAGCATGATTGGTAATTTCAGCATAATGGGACACATGCAAGAAATGAGAAAGGAGGTAGAGCAGGTAAGACGAGAAAATGACCAGTTGAAGTAGCAAATATTGGAAGAAGTATAATTGTCTGCCCTCGTCGAGCATACGGCCTAAGAAGTATGCAATTACTGATAAGCTAACAGAGCCTTGGATGAACTTTTGAGATTTGCATCACAATGTGAATACCGAGGACAATCAGTTTAGACATAAGAACTACAGTGACTAAGGATAAGGATAATGGTACATAACACTTATTTACATGACTTATCTGCGCTGATCAGCAAAGTTGTTGACCAGCCACAATATGAGTTGTTATCTGTATGATATATTTACAGAAAATAGAAGAAATGAAGAGGAGAATAATAATAACATAATTAATCAAAATAAAAACTCACTGTCAATTGGCAAGTAAAATAGATTGAGGCTTGTGTTGTACACAATGGCCTTATGACAAATTCGTTCCCTTATTAATACAGTGCTAAAAGTCTTTGAACATCTATCTCCCAAGATATAATGATCTTAACGTGCGGAAATAGCACTTAATCCACACGCCTGGCGAATCGGAACTGTGTTCGTAATCTCACAGAAGAAAACTTATAAAATCCAGAGAAATTGATTAAAGCATAAAAATTATGTGTCTTGAAAGAGGGAACGGAATAGGATTAAATAGATAAGGTGGTTCATAACTATTTGACAGTTATTCCCAAATCAAACTTTAGTTATTCGGGCACATGACATGTGCAGGATGCCAGTGGACACGCATTAAGGAATTTCGGACCCCTAGATCCAAATCCTTTTTAAAAACCTCTTATTCCTCATGGGCCCTCCAGATCCAAATCCTTTGTAAAAAACTCTTATTTCTCATGGGTCCCCGTGTGTGGTCGAGCCCACCCACAATTCTCTTTAAGCTTATCAATCTTTATAAAATAACTTTTATATATAAGTTACATTCCAATCTTGTAGTTTTTCAATGTGAGACTAAAGTTTTTCACAAACTTCACTCACTTATACATATTACAAGTATGGTAGTTTGGAGCCGATTTTTCATTCACTAATAGAAAGTCTTAGTTAAATAATTTAACCACATTATTCTCTATACTAAGGAGATGAAAAATCAATATGGACCCGCCTCAAAGGATAACTGGCTCCCACTTTTATTTATGCTCAAAGTGACCCCGTTAGTCACATTTTCTGATTTTTCAAATCAGATTTTTCCAACATGAGCCATGTGGCATATTCTTAGAGGACGCTGATTGTATGGATGTTTGGCCCATGGTTTAAAATAATACCATTTTATTAGTTTTAAAGGCCGTTAAAATGGTATCGCCCAAAGCCCGTTACATTATTAACCATTTTGACGCTTGCAGCCGTTATTTTCTGAAAAAAAAAAAAAAAAATTTGTGAAGAAAACAACTGTTATTTCCATTGTTTTTCGATTTTTAAAATTTCAAATTTCAACGCCATTTTTTCCGTTATTTTCCTATTTGTCTATTTTTGCCCCCGTCCGTTACAATTCAATTTAATAGCCATTTTGACAGGAAAAAATCAGTAACGCACCAGTCCGTTTTAACGGCACCACTTTTAAACCTTGGTTTGTTCATACCCTAAGTAGACCTACAAGCCAAAAATCAGCCTGATTTTTTTCACTAGTGTTTTTTTTCACAAAACTTCCCAGAAAATAACAGTTGTTATTCTCATTATAACGGAAAAATGATGGAAAAAAATAACTATTACAATTCGATTTAATAGCTGTTTTAACGACGAAAAAAAAAACAGTAATGCCCCAGTCCATTTTAACGGCCTCTTTTAAACCTTGGTTTGGTCATCCATAAGTAGACCTACAAGCCCAAAATCAGCATGATTAGTGATTTCGGAATGATTTGAATACTTGTGAAGATGATCTCCTCACCATAGAGACCATCCTCACCAAAAATCATTCCATTCCAAAACATATAATTTATATATGGCTCAGGCTCCAAGGAATCGCCTTTTCTGATTGGTCTCGGTATTCGTCCGCTCCGCCGTAGATTTCACCAATCCAAAGGTGGTTGTCAAAAAGTGGTGCCAGCTTCGCATTGACAACCACCGTTGGTTTCTGGAAATCCACAGCCAAGCACACAAACACCAAGAGGGTCAGAAAAAAGGGGGTCGATCCCCTGAGCCCGACCCGCTGCCCCTTCATATATTGGCACGTGCTAATATTTTCTTGTCAAAATTTTTTGACCCCCGATTAGTGATTTCTAAGCGTTGGTTGGATTGGAATCATTTTAATGGGTTGATTTTTAATTGAACAATTTGAGCATTATTTTTAAATTTTTTTCAATTTCATGGGTACAAAGATTCAATCATCCCAAAGAGTAAAACTTCTGTCACAACGCAAAATAAGAGCTACGTGGCACACTCTTAGTAGACGCTAGCCGTATGGATGTTTGGCCAGTCCCTCGGTGGACCTAAAAACCAAAAATCAGCCTAATTAGTGCGTTGTGTCACACTCTTAGTGCGTTGGGACAGATGTTTCTGTCACAACACTGTCACAAGGTTTACTCCTAAGCGATGGGCCAACCAAGGTTTAAAAAACGGCCGTTGTAACAAAAATAACGGGGACCTACCCCGTTACGTTATGGACTGTTAAAACGCCCAAAAAATAACGGCCAAAATAACGACCATTATTTTCTGAGTTATTTTGTGGAAAAAAAACTGCAGTTATTTCCCTCTATTTTCCGTTTTTTCCCTATTTTTCCATTTTTGCCCCTGACCGTTTTTTTTCGTTATAACGGAAATACTGTAACGCCCCCAGTCCATTATACCGTTACAACGGTCCCCTTTGGTTTCTAAAAAGTGTGCCACGGGATTGGCCAAACATCCATACGGTTAGAGTCCACTAAGAGTGTGCCACGTAGCTCAAATTATGTCATGTAACGGGAGCCTGTCATTTTAGGGCGGTAACTGGAGCCCGACCCTTCATAGATTTATAATTATCATTAGTTTTATACAAGGTTTAAAAGGGGCCGTTATAATGATATAACGGACTGGGGGTGTTACCATTTTTCCGTTACAATGGTCGTTATGGCCGTTATAACGATTTGTAACAATCAGGGGCAAAAACGGAAATAATGGTGCTGAAAGTCAAAATTTGAAAACTGAATTTAAAATTTCAAAAAAGAAAATAACGTGTGTAACCAAGGTTTAAAGGAGGCCGTTTTAACGGTTTAACGGACTGGGTGTTACCCTTAAAAAGGATTAAAACGGCCAGGGGCAAAAATTTTAAAAAATAGAATTTAATGGATTTTAACGGAAAAAATGGTGCTGGAATTCAAATTTTGAAATTGAAAATAAATAAAAAAAAAAAAACAGAATTTAACGGAAAAATAACTGATTTAATGGCCATTTTTTTCCGCAAATTTTTCCATAATTTAACAGCTGTTAACAGCCATTTTTAAAAACGGTTTTTAACGTAACGGGTGTGACCGTTTAAACGCCGTTTTTTTTTTTAAAACCATGGATATAAATACCGTCTTTTTTCACAAAATTTCCCAGAAAATAACATTCATTATTTTCGTTATAACGGAACAAAAATAACGTCTGTTATGTTTAAAGCGTTTTAACGGTACATAACGTAACGGGAGAGGTCCGAATCCATTATAACGGCCGTTATTTTCATTACAACGGACGTTTTTTAGACCATGGTCTTTTCACTTCAAGACGATCCTTACTCCTTAGGGTTTTCAAAGACAGACTCACTGAATTCACTCAAGTAGATCTTGTAGCTTCTGGATGAACCTATCAATATACGAAGACTCGAGGCCTTCGCTTAACAAGAAGTCCTTCCACTTGGCGTGATTGCCCCTCACTTCTCTCCCTACTTCGCTTGCTTCATCCATCACCAACTTCACCGCCTTGCAGACGCTCTCCCTTGTGAACCACCCGTCCTCTTCCCTCCTCTCTACCTCCACTGCGACCTTCAGATCTCCGACCATTATCTTGGTGTCCAGAAACTGGACTGCGAAGTGTGGCAACAACACTATCTGACAATCGGTCATCAAGCCCTCCCACATGGAACTAGACCCACAGTGGCTCATGAAACACCCCACAGAGGGGTGCCTCAATATTAGGGGTTGTTGGACCCAACCTCCATGAACTACTCCTCTTCCATTGATCCTCTCCTCGAACCCCTCCGGTAATGCCTCCTCCACTGTTGCAGCTCCAAATGGTGGTTTCAAGGCCACCAGGAACGGTAGCCCTGTAAGTTCAAAACCCAACACCAGCTCTTGAAACTGGTCCTTTTCCAAGACACATTCGCTTCCAAATGCGCAGTAAACCACCGAGCTTGCCTTGAAGCCACCTAGCCACTTGGACCATCGCTCTTCCAGCATACTAGTGGGCTGCTCAGGCAGGGCTGGCCCTGATAGAAGCACCGGCTTCCCAAACTCTCTCTCAATGTAATCGCAGTAGGGGCCCTCAATCTCCGAGCACGTTCTGAAGGAGATGGCATCGCCCTCCTTCATGCAGGTAGTAATGCGTTTGTGGAATGACGAGCAATTGCCGAATTTTTGAAAAAGAAATAACATGGTGCGGGCCTCATGGAGGTGGAACTGCAACGGTAAAGGCGGGAATCCTGGCGGTGGGCGCATCAATTCGACTTCAGTGAATTGTCGACCCTCGTTGAGCTTACGCCCTAAGAAGTATGCAACCGCTGATGCGCTAACAACGCTATAAAAGATGGACTCGATGCCGAGTTGGCGTGTTAAAGCTGGAATCCAATGACCAAAGTCGTAGAAGATAAAATCAGGCTTAAGATTGTGTAAAGCAACTTCCACCTGGTTCTGCATACAGTCCATGGCTGTCCCAAGAAGAGGAGCCATGGGTATGGGAACGTCAGACATGGTCTCGGCGCCATGTGGGAGGCCCTCAACATGGGGGACGACAAGAGGGACGAAACAGATGAGATCAGGGTAGTGATTGAAGGACTTCAACTTGGACTGTGTTTTGGTTGGCAAGAGGAAGGAAACTCTGTGGCCTCTCTCGGCGAACTTGTTGGCTAGGTGGAGGAACGGAGTCAGGTGGCCCATGGCGAACCAGGGGAACATGGCTACATGATAAGTGGCTATGGCCATGTTGTGGTTGGTTGGTGCACCCAGATTCTAAATTACTTTCTTTCTGGAATGCTGGAATTGGATTGAAGAATCTAATCTAATTCTACTTATGACATCCACAATAATTGCCCCATTTGTCTTTGCAAACCACTGTAGGGTCCATACGGTCAGCGTACACTAAGAGTGTGCCACGTGGCCTGCGATTTTGGGCTCCAAAGTGGAGTGGAAAAGAGAATCTGTTATAACTTTTATGGGCCAACATTCACTGTATAAATGCCATTATTTGATTGGCACTAATGACACATCATAATTTATGTCCCATTGATTGAACCCTTTTAACTGACTAAAAAGATGGAAAATGATGAGTAAAGTAAAACTTCTGTAGCAAAATACGAGCCAGGTGACACTCTATGATTGGCCAGTCCCTCGGTGGACCTATAAAGTATAAACCAGGGTTAAAGGGGACCGTTATAACGGTATAGCGGACTGGGGCCGTTACCGTTTTTTTCCTTTATACGGCGTTGTAACGAAAAAATGGTCAGGAGCAAAAACGGAAAAATAAATGCGAAAATAACGGTAAAAAGGCACTGAAATTCAAATTTTGAATTTCAAAAATGGAAAATAACGGGAAAAACGGAAAATAACAGTCTTTTTACACAAAATTTTCTAGAAATTAACGGTCTATATTTTCGTTATAACGGAAAAATAACGAAAAATAACAGCCATTATTTTCGCTATAACGGCCATTATTTTTTGGACGTTTTAACGGTCCATAACGTAACGGGGTAGGTCCAAATCCGCTTTAATGGCCGTTATTTTCGTTATAATGACCGTTTTGTAAACCTTGCTATAAACCGAAAATGAGCCTGACTAGTGATTTAAAACCTTTGGATCTTTGCACCCAAACAACACTCAATAGCACTCATGAAATAACTTCGATCGAATCGCTTAGAAAACACTAATCAGGCTGCTTTTTGTGTTTAGAGGTCCATTCGCTGGTCCCGGGGTCCTTCGAACTTTGAAGGTCTCCCTGCCAAAATACGAGCCACGTGACACTCTGTGTTTGGCCAGTCCGTCGGTGGACCTATAAACCAAAAATGAGCCCGACTAGTAATTTAAAACCTTTGGATCTTTGCACCCAAATAATGCTCAATAATGCTCGTGAAAATAACTTCAATCGAATCGCTTAGAAAACACTAATCAGGCTGCTTTTTTGTTTAGAGGTCCATTTGCTGGTCCCGGGGTCCTTCAAACTTTGAAGGTCCCCTGCCAAAATGTCTGACACGTACTTCAAGGCCTAAACCTAACGAAACCCAAATTTTGAAGGACCTGGAACAAGCGAATTTTTCTCGTCCACGAGGGATTGGCCAAACATCTATACGGACGCTGTGACACAAGTTTTACTTGAAAATGATAACGTTTGGCATATTTTGATCCAGGCATTAAGGTGGTTGGCCCTTAACTGTAGTAGTCCATCTAGAGCTACACCCATTTCTTACATCCAGTTTTAGAGCGATGTGGGAAGAGGCTAGCCGTGTGGAAAGCGAAATGTCTATCCAAAGGGGGAAGACTGGTTCTATTGAAAAGCACCCTCTCTAATCTACCCATGTATTTCCTCTCCATGTTTCCAATTCCAGCCGGAGTCGTTAGGAAATTGGAGACATTGTTTCGGCGCTTCCTCTGGTGTGGCAAAAGCATAAGGAAAGGGTACTCGTTGGTCGATTGGAGGAGGATAGTGTGTACCCCAAAAAAAGAAGGCGGCCTAGGGGTGAAGAATATCCGTCTTATGAACCAAGCATTGCTCGGGAAATGGCTTTGGAGTTTCTCAGTGGAGCTGGACAACTTATGGAGACAAGTAATAGCAGCTAGACACGGGTTGGAGCCCACGGGATGGTTTAGCAAGGCTGTAAAAACCCCTTATGGGTGTGGAGTTTGGAAAGGTATCCTGAAGATAACCCCTCTCTTGGCCAAGGCCATTCGATTCAAGGTAGGAGCGGGGGACAAAGTACGGTTTTGGTGGGATGTTTGGTGCGGGGATAAAGCCCTCAAGGATGTATTCCCCATCCTCTTCTCTATTTTGTCCAAACAGGCTGGATTAGTGCACAATATTGTGGAGGGGGAAGGCAACGAAGCTTCTTGGGATTTTGGGTTCCGTCGCAACTTGAACAATTGGGAAATTCCATTGGTATCAGATCTCCTCTTCTTGTTGGTAGACATCCGAGTGCACAAAGATACGGAGGATGTCATCGTTTGGATGGGTAGCAAGGATAGTATTTTTTCCGTCTGCACCTTCTATGCGTGGTTAGATAGGCATTGGAGAGAATCACAGGCGCATGCACACATCTTCATGTTTGCCGCTCACCCATCCTCCAAGATTTGGGGCTCGAGGATTCCTTCAAAGGTAGCGTTTTTGGCATGGTGCGCCTCTTTGGGGAAAATCCTCACGATCGATAATCTCATCAAAAGGAAGTGGGTAATGGCCAATTATTGCGTTATGTGCAAATCGGATGGGGAGTCAGTCAATCATCTCTTGCTTCATTGTAAGGTTGCGTGGGAGATATGGTGTACCTTCCTCAATTCCCTAGGGATCACGGGGGTTCAAGCCGAATCTACTAAGGAGACTATGCATAGCTGGACGATTCTCCGTCTTCCTCATTGTGGCCAAAGATTGTGGAGTATTGTGCCTTTTGCGATATGGTACGTGGGGATTGTGGAAGGAAAGAAATAATAGGGTCTTCGAAAATAAGGAAGCCTCTATTTTCAATATCTTGCTCTCCATCAAGTCCTTCATCTTCTTGTGGTCCAAGTTGTTCGAGGAGTGCAGAGGAATTGCCTTCGATGGGATTCCATCTTGTATAGAAATCCCTAGGCGTCTCTCTTTGTTTTTTGCCTTTGCTTTTGTTAGCTGTTTCTGTTTTAGGAGGTCTTCTCTTCCTCCTCCCTCCTCTCGTAGTTTTCCCCTCTATTATTAATATGTTTTACCTTATCAAAAACAGAAAAAAAATTCTTACATCCAGTTCTTACACCACAGGTGGGGCCCACATGGAGATCATGTTGGACAATCCAAGCATTAATCTCAATGTGGGCCCCACCACCGGGTGTAAGAACTGGATTTAAGAAATGGGTGTAGCTCCAGAGGGCTGTAGTTCCTTTTTCTCCACTGTCAAGGGAAACTACAATTAAGAGCCACCTTAACCCCAATAGGTGAGTAAAACTTTGATGACAGTGGATTGTCTTCAAAGCCAATGACAGTCCACAATATGAGCCATGTGGCATACACTTAGAGGACTCTGACCGTATGGATGTTTTGCCAATCCCTAGGTGGCCCAACAAACCCCCAACAAACCAAAAATCAACACGATTAGTGACTTCTTGGCGTTGGGTTGGATTTATTTTCATGGGTTGATTTTAACCATGGCAATTTGACATTTGACCATTATTTGGGGTACAAAAATCCAAAGGTTTGAAATCACTGATCAGGCTGACTTTTAGTCTGTAGGTCCACCTAGCAATTTTGGCCCAACATCCATACGGTCAGTGTCCTCTTAACAGATCGATCTGTTCCCAATCCGTTACATCAGGATCATCTCAGGCCTCCCCATTACATCTAGAAACATACTGGACAAGATAGTGTGGGGAGGAGAAAGCACATATGGTGGACTCGCACCGGACGATCTGTACGTCAATATCAACTTTGATGTATTTATCACAGGGCAAGGAAGGTCTGCAGCAGCAGCAGATTGTGTTTTGAGATACATCCAAGGGTGGATCTCAATTCCCCTGCATTTGCACACTAGAGAAAAATGGTGGACTGTGGACAGTTATATCCTCTTTCAAATTTGGGGGTAGAGCATTCAAGAAGGTCGGCATTTGAATACAGTAGGCAAATTATATCAGATTACGACTGACTCAACAGAGTAAGCATATGAAAACACCATTAATTTCCTCCACTTAACCTTTCCATCTATAAGATGGACCTGCAAACATGTAGTATGTTCCAATAAGCATCCAAGAGAATAAATAAAGATGGTCTAAACATATCCTGAAACTCAATTGCATCAAAATATAACAATGGTGATGAAACTCAAGAAGCCTCGATGACAGGTTGGGTCACTCCAGACTTCACCAGCAGCTTGCTGACAAACTCAGGAGAGCAAACCTGGTACTTCACCTCTCCAGAAGGCGACAGAAACACCTCGGCTAGTTCGAGCTTGTCAGAGGTAAGGCTAGTGCTGTCCATGGTTTTACTGAGCACCTTCAGGGCAAGCTGAACCGCCTCCTCCCTTGTGATATCATCCTTGTAATCCTGCTTAAGCATTGACTGGGCTGCTTGGTTGTTTGCTCCAATTGCTGCAGCCTTCCACCCACTGTAGTTCCCACTTGGGTCACTCATGTACAGCTGGAAACCAAAATTCTTATCCCAACCTGCAAACAGAAACGAGACCCCAAATGGGCGGAGCCCACCAAATTGCGTGTAGCCTTGCTTGGTATCACATAGAGATTGAACCAGTTGTTCAACGGGCATTGGCTCTTGGTATGCAAAAGTGTAGCGTTGGGCTTGGACCCTGGCCGTGTTGATTAGGATGTTGGCATCAGACATTATTCCAGCCACAGCACAGGCAACATGGTCATCAATCTTGTACATCTTCTCAGTGGATTTTGAGGTTTGAAGGAGCTTGGAAGTGACCTTCTTTTCACCAACCAAGACGACACCGTCCTTGGATAGTACACCAATTGCAGTTCCTGCATTTCCAATGGCTTCCATTGCATATTCAACTTGGTAGAGACGACCTTCTGGAGAGAAGATCGTCGTACGACTATCATACCTTCGAGACATTGTTAGATATCACTGCAAAATATAAATAAATAAAATAGAAAAATATTTAAATAAAAAGAGGACACTGTCAAATAAGAAAGAATTTACAAAATCTACAGTGAAACTAAAAAGAAATTAATGAACACAATTAAGAGCAGAAGAAATCAGATGTTACAAGACCACCACCAATGACTCTTTGATCATCAAACTAGAAGTTAAAATCAGAATGAAAACAATGCTTTAGAGAAAAAAAATCCTAATATGCGAGATTAAGAAACCAAAATTAGAAATAAAATGAATGATACACCCATTTGGTAAAGTCTGATATTTGGGGTTGTCGAGAGGCACACTGGAACTGTAGACTGATCATTGGAGTGTGATCACTGATATTTGCAGTTGTAGAGAGGCAGATTGGGCAATCTTTTAGCTGTGGCACAACAGGAGGTATTTTTATGGCAAGGGACTTGAAGGTAGTGAAAATTTTAGATGTACCAGTTGGGGCTTTCTCCATTTCTGTACTTTTCTAGAATGTGGTTGATCAGTATCATTGGGTTCTCACCTCGGTTCATGGTACAACTGACCAAAGGGAGAGAGCCGCTTTTGGGGAAGAGTTTAGATTTGGCGAGATGGAAGTGAAGTTTTCCATGGTGTATGAGGGCACTTCAATGTGATTTGGTTCTTTTTTGGAAAGGAGGACGTAGAATCAGCTGCAGTATGAAAATTTCTGAGAGTTTGTGTTTTGCACTTCCTTTCATAGGGAAATGTTCCTTTGGCATCTGAAGTATAAATAGCAAAACACACCAACTTTGACAAATAATTCAAATTTATTAAGATGCAAAGGTAATGATATACGGATACGGACACTGATATAGGAAAAGGGTATACGATTCTTCATGTCTCAAAAATCCAAGACATGTATGCAAAGACTGGTTTCCTGTCCAATATGTTCATACCATGCTTTAATTTTTATTTTTTAAAGCTAAATAACTTTATTTAATATTCATATCATGCCAAAATATAATGAAATTTCTAGATTTTCAAAGTTTCGTACAATAAAATTTTATTAATTATTCATATTATCCGATTGACACAAGGAATAAGGAACCTTTTAGGAATTAAGAAAATACAAAATAGCACAATAGAAAATTAGAAATCGGTGGCACAGAAGTATCCATGTATTATCCGGTACTGGTATCAGTATCAACACGATTGACGATACTGGTACAGCAGTCATGTTTGACATATCCGGGTATCATAGTTTTCAACTTAAGTATAATTACAGCTCAATCAGAAAATAGTGTGAAATTTCTATTCGATCATCCTCAAAGGCAGGCACTAATGAGAAATAGACCAAAGAACACTAGGTCTGGCAACTATCATTACTTTGGAAAAACCTGAAGTAGAAAATATCTTAAATTTTTATTACATTGCATTTTTTAAATGGTAACTCATCATCTAACACTAAACAATAAGTAGAGGAAGTCTCAGACATACATTAGCCCCAACATTGGTGAAAACTTAATGTCTACTTTTTACTTACTTTAGTTTTCATTTTTGTTATAAGTAAAGGTTAACGTATATTTCTAACTAGGTAACCTAAAAATATAATATATTACCAAGTTCAATGGAGCAAACATACATGTGGGCACACACACATGTAGAACAACATACACCCAACATAAGGTTTACAATCTCACTCTTGGAGCTCGGTAAGTTGAAAAACCAAGACATAACACCCAAAACGGTACACTAGAAACCGAGACAATAGGGAGAAAAACTGAGACAAAATGATACAAACCCTGAGTTACCGTACCAATCACCCCAAAAATCAAGACATCTTGCCAGAGGGTGAACTGAGATGATACGATACTTTAAACCTTGGACACTTACATGCCCTTTTATTCTTGACAAGTAATGAGAAGTACATATTAATAGAAAGACAAAAAGAGGGTCGAACACAAACGCAAAAAAAAGGTTCATTTAAAAATAGTTCAAAGAGGGCACATTAGCTCAAAAAGATGAAACTATACCAAGGACTAACACAAGTCAATGTATTTAAGTATGGCTTCCAAATTATTAACAAAATCAACATAAATAACTCCATTGAACTCCTTAACGATGGCTAAAATATGATGCCTGGATACGGATACGGAAACGGATACGAGAAGCGGAGATACGACTCGACATTTTCCAAAATCAAGGACACGGATACGGATACGAGTATCCTATTTTGTAGTTTAAAATTTTTATTTTTTCCAATTTTTTCAACTTTTTATGAAGGATACGTGAGGATACGTGTTGGTGGAGTGTCCGGTGTCCGTATCAGTGTCGACACGACACGACACTGGTACGAGGCACTAGTACAAGTATCCGAGTATCATAGCTAAATAATGGAAATGTGTTTTTTAATCTTTATACATTTCTCCTATGCTACTACTGCTATACTTGTCTTAGAAAATGCGATTGTTCCCTTCTTTCCAAATGTGCCAACCCAATCCAAAAGAAAGCAACCTCCATAAATCCTCCCTCTAATATCAAAGACCTCCAACATCAAACTTCGAATAAGCCCTAACATACTTCTTCAAAGGATTAAGGGATGCCAACAAACTCAAATACTAGTGAACTCTCAATGAAATAGGAAGTGATTTATGGATTCACCACATGCTTTAAATAAAAAGCACATGTTGGAATGATTTTACTCCTAGTTATCAACTGTAAGGATTTGATCAAGCACAGCCGTCCAAATAAAGAAAGCTAGATCCCAAGCCCAGCTGAAGGAGGGTTGCATAAAGTTGGCAGCTGGCATAAAACTTGAGCCAAATCTCTCCACATAATTATCATTTGTTTCTAGCTTCTGATAGGGCATAGATATAGCTCTAGATAGAATTGAATGGTGAAATAGGATTCATGTTGTCACCCCAATTAAATAACAATATGGCATATTAAATTATGATGATGATGATGACCTTATTAGAGATGGGAGTTCCACAAACAAATTTGGCTGGAAAGAAAGGAGTTGGGCTTTCTAAGAGAAATATTAGTGAACAATTTTTTTACGTGCCTATTGTGTAGAGAAAATTAGCTGATCTTTAAGCAAACTATAGTTAACGAAGTTTAAAACTTGACAAGCAAACCTGAATACAACCGTTGCATGATTGTTGATTAATTCTTGTTATCATTTTAGTGAAGTAATTATAACATGCTTGCCTACTTAAGTGAGGAAATACCCAAATATATCTGTCTAACAATCCAAGCTAAGAACCACAACACTCCCTAGACCTCTCACAACACTGACATCCTTGTTTTGAGTAAGTTTGAATTCTATCCAACAGCAAAGTAGCACCCTACTAAAAGATCCACACAATATTGACCACTTTAGAATCTAAACTCTAAAAATCAATTTCACCGCACTTTTTGGGTAAGTTGATACCAAACCCATGAACTCAAGAATGTGACAGAAAGCACTATCAAATTGAGCAATGGTTTGAAAGCCAATTCCACCCACTCATAGTATTCATGATAGGCAGACCGAAAGGATTGAATTCTTGAACCTAATGAGCACTAAATAAACAACCATGACTCCAAAACCAGAATCTTCTGTAACAAAACATAATCTCCAAATCTCCAGATATTTTTTTTTGATAAGCATGTAATGAGCAAACAAGTTTTTGGTGAGTTTAAACTTTTGAATCTTTTACTATTTATCCGCAACACTATCACCTACTAACTCATGTCAATTTTAAAAATCCTATCTCAATCAAAAGCATGTAATGAGCAAACACAAATTTTCTGTTCCAATGAAAAAAAATGCACCCAACTCTTTGAGATCTGGATATGGATTCACACCAGAGTAGTCTAGAAAGGTAAAATTACAGGACCAATGCATTTATAAGAATAGCCAGTACAAAGCACAATCTGTAAGGTGCCTCTAAGTATGGGTCCTTCAAATCTATAAGTGGCACAGTTTGGAGCTCCAAGAATCCAAAGCTAGATCAGTAGGATATGTCGATACCATTTCCAAAGCCTATAAAAAACATTATTATAGAACAACACCTCCATCACCAGGCATGTATAAATTGACAGTCATAAATTAGATGTTGTCAATCATCTACGACCTCTGCCGCCCTCTAGCTGACGCTGTCCAATATTCTATGAGTATAGACAACTAACAAGACCAACAAGGGGACTCCCACTAAGACTAAAGTATTAACAAATATTCATGAACCCCTAATTGATTATAATGTAGGAAGCATTTGACCATCGTAGTTACTGCTAGATAACAAGCTTCTTCACCTATTTAAGTGGTTCCTCTTTGTATCAAACAAAAATAAAATATAGAACATAAAATGTATAAAAGCAAAATAGAATAAAAATCGGCCCATCAACTTCACACCTCCAAGACAATGGATCCATCCTAACACGTCTTAAATCCTGTAATAAAACCGTAACGTGAAACTCACCAAGCATGATAAGTGTCCCTTAGGACCAAATGAGAGCACCTTCAAACTTGAATTGGTCAACATCCTGTTGACCAATGGTTTTAACCCATAAAAGACCGGTACCTTGAGTCAACTTAGGAAATCATTTCCGATACTAATATTAAAGAGAAACACAAATAAAACCACTCAACTGACTGACCCAATTAATAAGAATCACCACAATGATCCCAGTTCAAACATTACACAAAATCAAGAATGTCAAGAAACCCATTGGGCTATGTTATATGGATTCCTCTAAACAGGTCAAAGTACCTATGTCAGACACGTGTTGGAGTAAGACGTGAGTCACGTGACTTACTTGCAAGACAATAATTAACATTTGTCATAGTTAATTATCAAAAAAAAAAAAAAAATTCATAATTATGAGTTATACCTTTTACAATTGAAGTTTTCTATGCTACAGACACAAGTACATAAATGGTATGATACAAAATATAAGACATCCTATCACATTATCTACTATTATCCTCATTATTATATAAAAAATAATTTCTTTGTTTCATATTATTTGAAGTATATTGTTGAGTCCATAAACCCTAATTTTAAAGGGTTAGCAAATTGGACACTCTGGCTCAACACCCGTGCCGGAATCTAACACCCATACCCATATCAATGCAACATAACAATTGGGAAACCTTTTCAAAGGTCATACATATCTAGTTATTACAAATTTATAACTAGGCTATCAATGGATATTTTTCAAATCGAATACAAAAATATCCGAATCCGAAAAAACTATATGTTATCCGAATTCGATTCAATATCCGACAAATATTCTAAATCAATATTAAAATTCGAATCTGATTAACTTATCAGATATTCGATTCGTCCGATAAGAAGATTGGATATATAAAAATATTTTTATAATAAATATAATATAATCTATTTTATATACATATATTAACTATAATTATTTATTTATTATATAATTATATTTATCTTTCTAAACTCCCCCTGCCCCTTAAATACCCCAACAGATATAATTTTTATATTTATATAATATATCGGATCAGATATAATCAAATCGGATATATCATTATCAATATCCAAATACGTAGCTGAAAAGTATATATCAAAAATTATCCGAATCCGATATCCGAAATTTTCAGATAATATCCGATTATTTGAATACGGATACGAATTCGGATTCGAATTTTCAACTATCCATTGACACCCCTAATTACAACTAGAATAAATCAAATGTTACAGTAAGACCACCATCACTAACTCATGATCATCAAACCAAAAGATAAAATACGAACAAAAAAGCAAACTTCACAGGAAGTAAAAAAAAGAAGAATATGGAAAACAAGAGATTAATATAAAAAAAAAAAAGCTTATGAACAAGGAGACAGAAGTAAGTGGAATTGGAAAAAAAAAATCACCGCTTAACTCAAATTTCCATCCAAGAATTCAAGAAGTGACCAAGAGGAAACAAGAAAATCAAAAACAGGATTATTCCTAACGAACTTCGCAATTTTTCTCCCCTTGGTAAAAATTAGTTTCAGTCACAAAATAAATGAGTACACATTCAAAAATATTCATTCCTTGCATCTGTTGCAAAAGAAAAAGGTATCTCATCTTAAGCTAGTTATCTGTCATGAAAGCACAAATATTTTCTTAAATAAACTATAAAATCAACCAACCAAAACCTATAATAGGGGAGGGAAAGTTGTGAATTGAGGTAAAGGTACAAAATGGACCCAGTTAAGCGCGTACTTGCATGTGGATGTTTCTTCATATAAGAATTGAAGGAAGCAACAATTTTACTATCTTTACCAAATCTGAGCCAATAGGTGCCAGAGAGTACTTGATTCAGTTCTGTTAGAACAGGCAGCAGCTTCAAGGTAGGCGACGGGGCTCATGTGAGGTTCCGGGAAGATAGATGGTATGGGGAGTTATCTCTTGCTAAGGAGTTCCCCTCCATCTACGGCCACTCCAATCGCATAGGGGCGTCGGTACGCGAGATTGGCTCTAGAGAGAATGGCACGCTCTCATGGAATCTGGGTCTCAGAAGAGGGATTAATGATTGGGAGGTGGACAATGTGGCCTCCCTGCTTAATCGTATTGAAGGGAACCATCCCACCGAAGGGGTTGAGGACATAAGATGGTGGAACCACGATCCCAAAGCAATATTTTCAGTCAAATCTCTCTATTCTTCCCTCTCAGGATCGAGCCAATATGTGTTCCCAGCCAAACACTTGTGGAGCAACCTCATCCCCACCAAAGTCTCCTTCATTTGGTGCGCTATGCTCGATAAGATCCTTTCAATGGAGAACATGAGGAAGCGTGGAATGCAAATCCCCAATAGATGCATCCTTTGCTGTAAGAACAAGGAGACCACTAACCATTTGCTTATTCACTGCTGGGCGTCCAAGGAGATTTGGGAGAATTTTCTTTCTCTTTGTGGGTTGGAGTGGTTCTTCCCCCTATCGGTTTTTGACTCCATAGTCGGGTGGTACTCCAAAGCTTTTTCTGCTGGCGATAACAAGTTATGGAGGATCATCCCGTTTGCCATTTGCTGGGAAATTTGGAAAGAGAGGAATCGTCGGATTTTTGAAGACAAAGTGGCCCACACCGAGGAAATCATCATGAACATCAAAGCTGCCCTTTATCATTGGAGCTATGCCATACCTGAGCTTAAACATTTCAGATTCGACGATTTTGTTTTCCGGTGGGACAGATTGATGGCGTAGTTGCTTCCCCTATTGGGTTTGTGGGGTTTCTTTTCTTTTTGTTTTGCTTGTACAGTTTTGTTGGGCTTCCTCAGCCCCTTTTAATATAATCCCTTTTATCGATCAAAAAAAAAAAGTACTTGATTCAGTTCATAATCAGCATTCAAAGGTACTGGGTATATTCGATATCAGAATATTTCAAATCAGATCAAGTATCTGAGACTGATACAAAGATGTTTTTTTTTTCTCATCTCAATAAAGACTGATTGATCCAACAGAACATTTTGAGATAATTTAACTACAACGATAGGAAATAGTATAAATGTCAAACATTAACAGCTCCCAAGAGATCTTTGGAGGCACCAAGGCATATTTATATTCAAACTTGGTTCATGGAGAGTTTGTGGCTAAAAATTGCTGAATTGCATTTTAAGGCTCGAGGATCATTCACTCGAGCTTGAAATGGGGATTTATTCCCTAACAGATGCTAATTAAAAGAAGAAAAAAAAAAAAAGCAAACTGCTCTGAATCTTTGACAGGAAGGAAGAAGTTAAAGTTGTGGCTCATTGTCTGATTATTCACAATTTAATGTTGGAATTATTTCCCGCAAGCTACCACTGTGGGAAGAGCTCTTAAGTGCAAAAAAAATAAATTATTGTTCGCTACCAGCAGAATCCATAGTAGAGTAAATCTAACTGAAACGCGACAAACATTAATAGTTGTATCCTCAGAATCGCCTTTATAATCAAGTGTATGGAATGAAAATAAGTTGGAGAAAGATGAGCTATCTATAAGCCCAATACATCTGAATAGAACGGTACGAAGAGCTTATCGATACGAGAAAAATTTCTCCCCACAAACAAGAATTAGACAGAGAGAGCAATAGAAAAACATCGAATGGGGTTTCGTCACCAATATTGGACATGAACGTGTTAACAAAAAAAAAATCCAAATTTTTTAGACCCTCTACATCCAAATGAATTTCAAGCAACCCAATATGAACGGCGAAGAACGAGGAGAAAAACAGATTGCAACTCATCGGATTGAAATTTGGACAACAACAAAGAGCAATTAAGAAGAAATTACGAAAGAGATTATTGGGGTTAGGGTTTCAAAAAGAACTGAGACGTTACCTCTGCTGCAAATCTGTCTGTATGTGTGAAATTGGCGGTGATGGTGATCTGTTCTCTTCGCTTTGGAGAAGGTAGAAAAGAGAGGGTTCTTCTTTACTTCTTCTTCAAGTCACGCTCGATGTATCCAAGTTAGTAATGGGCAGGGATATTGGCACCCATCATTTCACTCAGTAAACCCATCCATCCTCTTTCACTCATCACACCCATCCACACAAAAATAAATAAATAAATAAAAACAAAAATAAAAAAATCCAAAAAAACCCAAAAAAAATCAGAAAAAGGAGGAGGAGGCCGCCGTCACCACCGCAAGTCTCTCTCTCTCTCTCTCTCTCTCTCTCTCTCTCTCTCTCTCTCTCTCTCAGCATCCCACAAGAACATCTCTCTCTCCCTCTGTACTTGGCATCCTACAAGCACAGTATGGCATGCCACACTCGGCATGGGAACTACTGAGGTGGCTCAACAACCCAGAACCGAAAGAGGGAGAGGGACAGAGAGGAGAGAGGTACCTGTGGTGGCAGTGGCCTCCTCTTTCTTGTTCTTGTTCTTGTTCTTCTCAGGGTTTTTTTTATTTATTTTGTGGATGGGTGTGATGAGTGAAAAAGGAGGGATGGGTTTTTTTGGGTCTACTGAGTGAAATGATGAGTGCCAAGATCCTGTCCCTTAGTAATTCTACGTACTATACGCCTATTATATCCGAGTTTTAAAAATGGAAAAATTACTTTTAAGTCCATATTTACAAAAATACAGACAATTAAGTCTCATCTACAAAACTATGGACAGTTTGGTTTAACCGTGTACCCATTAAAGCTATTTTTAAGGTTAACATACAATTTTCTCTGAAATGCCCATACTACCTTCCAGCTAATGTTAGTTTGAATTGATAGCCTCTGTTTGATTTGAGGCTTGACTGACGCACGGTACCGTACGTCAGTCAGCTGCAACAAAGTTTAGTTCAACTTTTTCCCTCCTTCCTTCCTCTACAGCTATTTCCCCCATTTCATTCCTCTACAATTCTTTCCATCCATTTTTTTCATCTACAACTCTTCACAACTCATCTATGCTCCATTCAAGGTGAAGAAAGATGATAGTGATGCTAATTTGAAAGATTTTCTTCTGGTCGTCTATTTTTGTAGCATCTCGATTATACTCTACCACTCTTTGCAGCTTGTTTATGCGTTATTGAAGATGAATAAAGAATTCGACTCCTGTATCAAAGTTCAGTTAGGAAATAAAAAGGAAGAATGCGAAGAAAATGGTTACCACTTTTATTTTCGTTAAGCAAGACTTTTCTCTCAAGTTTTAGTAATAATTTTCAGGAAACTGGTTGAACCAGTACCATTTTTACCAAACTGGTTGAACAAGTACCATTTTCATGATGTATGTTTCTATTTTCAGTTTGAATATTGAGCTCAACTTATTTGAACCATTAACACAGTTAGACTATAATGAAGAGATGACGAGAACATGCATTTCAACAAAGAGGAGAACCCCTGTAACACTGGCTAAATGAACAATTTTTTTATTAAAAGAACCACTCAACTTGGTTGAACCAGTACCATTTTCTTAAAGTCAATAGTTTCTAGTTCGAGTATTGAACTCAACTTGATTGAAATAATAATACAATGAGACAATGATGAAGAGATGATGAGAAAATATACCTAAACAAAGATATGGACCTTTGTAACAATGGTGAAACGGAAAAAATTATTTTAAAGAAATTGCTCAACTTAGTTGAACCAGTACCATTTTCATGATGTCTATATCTATTTTCAATTTGAGTATTGAGCTCAACTTAGTTGAAGCATTAACATAGTTACACTATAACGAAGAGATGATGAGAAAATGCATCTCAACGAAGAAGAAGAACCCTGTAACAATGGTGAAATAACAAATTTTTATTTTCAAAAGAATCGTTCAACTTGGTTGAACCGGCACCATTTTCACCAAACTGGTTGAACTAGTACCATTTCACGATGTCTGTCTATGTTTTCGGTTTGAGTATTGAGCTCAACTTAGTTAAATCACTAACACAGTTAGACTATAATGAAGAGATGATGGGAGAACGCATCTCAAATAAGAACCCCTGTAACAATCGTGAAACGAATTTGTTTTTCAAAAGAACCTCTCAACTTGGCTGAACCAGTACCATTTTCATGAAGTTGATATTTTGGTTTTAGTTTGAGTACTAAACATCAAAACATACAAGGAAAGCTTCATCTCTATGACTGTTTCTATTTTATAAGGCATGTTAGAAGCTCCATTTCACTCTCAATACATTATCTATTCCTCTACCCTTTTTGTTAAATCGGTATTTAATTTCAAGTTTGAGTATTGAGCTCAAACTGGTTGAAACACCATTTTCAGTGAAGTTGTGAACCAGTAACAATGGTGAAACGGATGTCAAAAGTATTTCAAAGGGATTAAGTCTTCAAGCGTCGTAAATGAGGAATTGAACCATTGTCAGTCAAGGATAAGGGCATTATCATCTTTTCATTCTGACTTTGAACAGAAACAGTAAAAGTAACCAAAGAAGACTTATTGGTCAATCTTTTGATAAAGCAATATCAATTAGTACCGAAATTTTTTTACGGCTTGAATGGTCGAGTCTTGCGTACACTACAGGCTTTATAGTACTTTTCACTTAAAAAAAATATTTTAAACGACTGCACACATTGAACTGTAAGGATTATTCTCCCTTTTTTGGGGGGATGGGATATTGGCACCCACCTTTTGCTCAGAAGACCACTTAACACTAATTTTTCATTCAAACCACCCACCCAAAAAAATAGAAAAAAAATAAAGAAAGAGGAGAATGATGAGAGCTAATTAGGAAATAAAGAAACTAAACTAATTTAGAGAAAATATGAACTTGATTATCTCTGTCAACTGGTTACAAGGGTTATATAGACTTGGTTACAAGGGTTATATAGACTTGATGCAACCCAATGCTTAATAGCTTTCCTACGACAACCTAACAACTAAAAGAATTTAAAACAACTTGGACTCCCTAAAGCCTATCAAAAGAGAGAGAATACTTTAGTCAAAGTAAAACATAAACCAAAACAAGCGCTAGAGAAGAATTCGCACTTAGAGATGACGTGGCGGTGAAGAAGCAACACGTGGTGTTACAACAATCCCACCCCCTTAAGATTGACTAGTCTTTAAGGCTCAAACAAAGGGAAGTGAGTTACATATTCGGTGTAAGGTTAGCGTCGTCTTCGGATTGACCCTCCCACTGCACTAGAACCTTGGCGATAGCTTGATTACGATGTTTGAACAAACCACGATCCAAGATTTTGAGAGGTGTCCAATTGGTGCAACTTAGATAAAAAAAACTTGTGGTAAAGTAGGGGAGGATGGTTCAATGTCACCAATCTTCTTCTGCAAGAGGGAGACGTGAAAAACAGGATGTAACCGGCAACCCGATGGTCGAGCGAGCTTTTAAGCCACAGCTCCAATGCGTGCCAGTATCTGAAAGGGCCCGTAAAATTGCAAAACGAGCTTGTGTGGCCCCCGAGTACCCAAAGATCGTTGAAGATAGGGTTGTAATTTCAGGAATACCCAATCACCAACATCAAAATTGCGCTTACTTCGATGTTTATCTGCATGTATTTTCGTATTTTCATCTGATTATGAGCAGAGTGCAAATTAGTATTCAGAAGTTTCAATAATTGATCACGGTCGTGAAGCACTACATCCTCGGTATGAACACTTGTGGACCCCGGAAGGTAAGACAATTTTTGGTGGTTGACATCCAGAAATGGCCTGGAATGGGGACATATTGAGATAAGTGTGGTAGCCCAAGGGAGACAACACGTCTAGTGATGAGGATGATGACCTGTAAAACATTGGAGATATTGTTCTAGTGATCGGTTAACGACCTCAGTTTGCCCATCAGATTGTGGATGATAGGCCGTGTTGCGGCATAGTTGAGTGCCTTGAAGAGCAAAATATGATTCCCAAAAGTGACTGATGAACACTGGGTCACGATCACTAACAATTGAATGAGGCATGCCATGCAATCGGGTGATATTGCGGACAAACAAGTCTGCCACCGTAGAAGTCGTATAGGGGTGAGCAAGGGCAGAGAAATGGGCGTACTTGCTGAAACGATCGACGACCACCATAATAGAAGACTTCCGATCAGAAGGAGGAAGTCCATCTATAAAATCCATGGACACATCGGTCCATACTTCAGAAGGAATGGGAAGTGGTTGCAACAATCCCGGTGGGGCTACCGATTTAGACGGTGCACTGACAGACATCGCATTCAGTGACAATCTTTTGAATCGCACGTTTCATACCACGCCAGTGAAAGTTCATGCAAACTCGTTTGTATGTGGGTAGAAAACATGAATGGCCGCTGATTGGTGCGGCATCGAACTCTTCGAGGATTTTTAAGCACCATGGGGAAGTTGATGGAAACACAATTTTGCCATTATATTTTAAGGCTCCATTATCCAAGGTATAGTTTGAAACAAACACTACAGGAAAAAAGACTTTTACCGACGGCCGGAGACCGTCGGTATAGGGTAAAATTACGTCGTTAAATATTATACCGACGGCCAGAGAGACCGTCGCTATAAAATTCGTCGGTAAAAGGTATTACCGACGGCCATATCAAAAATGACCGTCGCAAAAAACATTTCGTGGATTGGAAAAATTAATCTACCGACGGTCAGAACCGTCGGTATATATCATTTCTAGCGACGGCCTTGACCGTCGGTATATAAAAAGATCATTTTGCATTGGTCAAAAAGATTTACCGAGGGTCAAATTCGTCGCTGTAAGATACATATAGCGACATAGTTTTACTGGCCGTCGGTATTAAATACCTTTAGCGACGGCCAGGATCGTCGGTATAGATCAATTTTGTGCATAATTGTGCATGCCTTTTAGCGACGGTCGCTGACCGTCGCTACATCATTTATATAGCGACGGTCATGAGTTTTGGGTCGCTGAAAGTCATATATAGCGATGGCCAGATTAATCGACCGTCGCTATATAATGTATATAGCGACGGTATACGACCGTCGCTAAAAGATTTAATTGTAAAAAAATTTTTTGATTTTTTTTTAATAATTTGCTGTACCTGTACCTGTAATGTATATAATACCGCATTTCCCTATTCCATGTCTATTTAATCAAAACAGAGTGTAAAGAAAATAAAAAATTAAATATCTTAAATAATTAAATTTCTACAATATTGATTGTTTAAAATTTAACAATGTTATAAAAGTTTAAAAAAGCAATCTGGAAGAGTAGAAGACACGATCAATCAGCATCTAGGCCCTGTAAAACAAATAAAAATAAAATAATTAATATATAAAATGCAATGTAAACGAAATAAAAAATTAAACTTAAAAATCTTGAAATGTCTAACTGGCTACGGATTCTTAATCGAAAATCTGTGTTTTACCCTGTCTCTTCCAGCATATTTGTTTCAATACAATAGAAGTGTTGTAACAAGATTCGGGAGAGTCGGACATCGTTTGCCATATTTGGACGTCGTTGTCCTAAATTTGACTTAACTTAATACCTATAAATGCCTAAACCTATAACTGACTACAGATTCCTAACCGGACATCTGTTTTTTAACCCGTCTCTTCCAACATATTTGTTTTAAAACAATAGAAGTGTTGTAATAAATTTCAGGAGATTCGGACATCGTTTGCCCAATTTGGACGTCGGAGTCCTAAATTTGACTTAACTTAAAACCTATAAATGTCTAAACCTATAACTGACTACAAATTTCTAACCGGACATCTATTTTTTACTCCGTTTCTTTCAGCATATTTGTTTCAACACAATAGAAGTGTTATAACAGGCTTCGGGAGATTCGGACCTCGTTTGCCCGATTTAGGCGTCGAGGTTCTAAATTTGACTTAACTTAAAACTTATAAATGCCTAAACCTATAACTGACTACACATTCCTAATCGGATATCTATTTTTTAACCCGTCTCTTCCAGCATATTTGTTTTAACACAATAGAAGTGTTGTAATAAATTTCGGGAGATTCGGACATCGTTTGCCCAATTTGGACGTCAGAGTCCTAAATTTGACTTAACTTAAAACCTATAAATGTCTAAACCTATAACTGACTACAGATTCCTAACCGGACATCTATTTTTTATCCCGTCTCTTCCAGCATATTTGTTCAACACAATAGAAGTATTATAACAGGTTTCGGGAGATTCGGACCTCGTTTGCCCGATTTAGGCGTCGAGGTTCTAAATTTGACTCAACTTAAAACCTATAAATGCCTAAACCTATAACTGACTACACATTCCTAATCGGATATCTATTTTTTAACCCGTCTCTTCCAGCATATTTGTTTTAACACAATAGAAGTGTTGTAATAAATTTCGGGAGATTCGGACATCGTTTGCCCAATTTGGACGTCGGAGTCCTAAATTTGACTTAACTTAAAACCTATAAATGTCTAAACCTATAATTGACTACAGATTCCTAACCAAACATCTGTTTTTTATCCTGTTTCTTTCAGCATATTTGTTTCAACACAATAGAAGTGTTATAACAGGTTTCGGGAGATTCGGACCTTGTTTGCCCGATTTAGGCGTCGAGGTCCTAAATTTGACTTAACTTAAAACCTATAAATGTCTAAACCTATAACTGACTACAGATTCCTAACCGGACATCTGTTTTTTATCCCGTTTCTTCCAGCATATTTGTTTCAACACAATAGAAGTGTTATAATAGGTTTCGAGAGATTCGGACCTCGTTTGCCCGATTTAGGCGTCGAGGTCCTAAATTTGACTTAACTTAAAACCTATAAATGTCTAAACCTATAACTGACTACAGATTCCTAACCGGACATCTGTTTTTTATCCCGTTTCTTCTAGCATATTTGTTTCAACACAATAGAAGTGTTATAATAGGTTTCGGGAGATTCGGACCTCGTTTGCCCGATTTAGGCGTCGAGGTCCTAAATTTGACTTAACTTAAAACTTATAAATGCCTAAACCTATAACTGACTACAGATTTTTAATCGGACATCTATTTTTTATCCCGTCTCTTCCAGCATATTTGTTCAACACAATAGAAGTATTATAACAGGTTTCGGGAGATTCGGACCTCGTTTGCCCGATTTAGGCGTCGAGGTTCTAAATTTGACTTAACTTAAAATTTATAAATGCCTAAACCTATAACTGACTACACATTCCTAATCGGATATCTATTTTTTAACCCGTTTCTTTCAGCATATTTGTCTTAACACAATAGAAGTGTTGTAATAAATTTCAGGAGATTCGGACATCGTTTGCCCAATTTGAACGTCGGAGTCCTAAATTTGACTTAACTTAAAACCTATAAATGTCTAAACCTATAACTGACTACAGATTCCTAACCGGACATCTGTTTTTTATCCCGTTTCTTTCAGCATATTTGTTTCAACACAATAGAAATGTTATAATAGGTTTCGGGAGATTCGGACCTCGTTTGCCCGATTTAGGCGTCGAGGTCCTAAATTTGACTTAACTTAAAACCTATAAATGTCTAAACCTATAACTGACTACAGATTTCTAACCGGACATCTGTTTTTTATCCCGTTTCTTCCAGCATATTTGTTTCAACACAATAGAAGTGTTATAATAGGTTTCGGGAGATTCGGACCTCGTTTGCCCGATTTAGGCGTCGAGGTCCTAAATTTGACTTAACTTAAAACTTATAAATGCCTAAACCTATAACTGACTACAGATTCCTAACCGGACATCTATTTTTTATCCCGTCTCTTCCAGCATATTTTTTCAACACAATAGAAGTATTATAACAGGTTTCGGGAGATTCGGACCTCGTTTGCCCGATTTAGGCGTCGAGGTTCTAAATTTGACTCAACTTAAAACCTATAAATGCCTAAACCTATAACTGACTACACATTCCTAATCGGATATCTATTTTTTAACCCGTCTCTTCCAGCATATTTGTTTTAACACAATAGAAGTGTTGTAATAAATTTCGGGAGATTCGGACATCGTTTGCCCAATTTGGACGTCGGAGTCCTAAATTTGACTTAACTTAAAACCTATAAATGTCTAAACCTATAACTGACTACAGATTCCTAACCAAACATCTGTTTTTTATCCTGTTTCTTTCAGCATATTTGTTTCAACACAATAGAAGTGTTATAACAGGTTTCGGGAGATTCGGACCTCGTTTGCCCGATTTAGGCGTCGAGGTCCTAAATTTGACTTAACTTAAAACCTATAAATGTCTAAACCTATAACTGACTACAGATTCCTAACCGGACATCTGTTTTTTATCCCGTTTCTTCCAGCATATTTGTTTCAACACAATAGAAGTGTTATAATAGGTTTCGGGAGATTCGGACCTCGTTTGCCCGATTTAGGCGTCGAGGTCCTAAATTTGACTTAACTTAAAACCTATAAATGTCTAAACCTATATGATTGTTGTATTTAATGCATAAACCTTAAATACAACAATCATATCTCATAAATATAAATGTACCTGTTCATCATTCGGGTCGTCGGACTAATGCTGGTCTTGGCTCGGAGGCGGTATGTCAGCTGATTGCATGGAGCGAAAAAATGTAACCATCTGCTCTTGCACCATCCTACTCACTTGCTCCTGCATCTGGGATTGGGCTTGCCGATGCATCTCATCCTGTTTTTGCATCCGCTCCTGCATCTGCTGCATTTGCGACTGCATCTGTTGGAACTCATTTTGAAGAGCCTTATAACTGGAACTGGATGAGCTAGATGATGAGCCAAAGACTGAAGTCGGCGTCGGGCCTAGACCAAAGCCGCGTACCCGTCCATGTCGCTCTGGGGGCATCACGCTGGTATAAATCTCGTCAGCTGTAAGTGCGGGAGTAGAACTCTCACCACTCTCTGACACTCGACTCTGTGAAAGCTCTCTAAATTTGGACTGCATTCCAAATAAATTAGTTAGTAGAAGACAATTATATTTTTATTTAAAATAGACATCTTATATACCATGATATCAGCAGATGTAGAATCAACTGGAGACCCGTCTTTTTTAAGATGGGTTCGGAAGAATAAGTCAACTTGACTCGGTGCAGTACCGTCTGTCCTTCTCCGAGCCTATTCTTGAAGAAAAAACATATAAATTATTAAACAATAACAGGTCAAAGTAGCTTAAAAAAACAAGCAGTGATATATTGAAATCATATACGCACCTCCTCATCTCTGTGGCGCGCAAAACTCTTCGTGCCCCCAGTATGTTTTATGGTGTGCTTACTACGGTTCGCCTTATTTTGGTTTGACAATGCCTGCAACAAATTCATTGTCATGACATAGAAAATGGTTAATGAAATTTTATTTTTTAAAATACCTGAAACTCATCACTACTCCAATATACGACTAGAGAGGCCCAATCAGCATCTGAGATGCCTATGGGTTTATTCTGTAATCGAAGCTCATCCGTGTCCATGGCATCATAATTTTTCTTCAAATCATTCCTCCAATCACTGTATTTAGTTCCCATTGACTGCATGACCCACGGTCTATGGTCATCACTAATATCAACTTGTTTCTGAAACGTTAAGCAACAATACTGTTAAAAATCACATCGTTTACTAAAATTGAAATTGGATAATAACTAAGTCAAAATTAGTAAAAGTAGTGTTAAAAAATCATGTCATCTACCTTTACTTTTTGCCACATCCTCTCCTTCGCATCATCAGGAATGTTAGACCATCTCTTTAACTGCAACGATGCATGACCAGAATGCCTAACAACCGTCCCCAATACTTGTCCAAATGAACGAGCCCCATCACCTACAGGTTGGCCTACTTCATTCCATTCAATTTGCATTTTTTGGCCAAATGGAATGCCAAAATGACCCACTCCTCGTGTGGGCCTTCTCCTCCGGACGCTGGTAGAAGCTGTTTCAAAAATTATAACAAAAACACGTCAATGAGTATACAAAATTTATAACATCAAACAATAATATCAGCAACTTATATCATACCAGCGCTACCAGGCGTCGACTGTAGGGCTGGTGATGAGGCTGGCGATGGAGCTGCAACTGGGGATGGGGCTGATGATGGGGATGGGGCTAGCACTGGGGATAGGGCTTGAACTGGGGATGGGGCTGACGATGGGCCTGATATTGTCGATGGGGCCGACACTAGCAATGGGGCTCTCGATGTAGTCTTCCTAGACACTTTATTTTGTCGAGGCATATCTAAATTCTTGCACGAATAATATTAGGCCATATATGCACGAATAATATTGACAGAATAAATCAATGTACAAGAACTCAATTTCATTAATCAAACATATTACAAAAAGAAAATTACAACATATATTAAAAATTACAATGGATCATCCTCATCATTGATGAAAGCTTGATCTACTCCATAACCTTCAACAACAACTCCGTCGACATCATCCCTAACCCAATTGACATCATCATTGGAGTCGGGTTCCTGTTGGTACAACCCGGGCTCATTTATTTGGAAAGGCTCTTCTTCTAGGTCCTCAGTTGACACCATATCGTATGTGTCTCGTGGTTGTGCCTTTAGTACAACGCGCCAATCAGCATTGTTGGTGTCTTGAACATAAAAAACTTGTTGTGCCTGATTTGAGAGAATAAATGGTTCATTGGTATTTAAGGCTCATTTGACATTCACACAGTTGAACCCATACTCATCTTGTCGGAATCCCCCATGAGTCAGGACATCATACCAATGACATTTAAATAACACGATCTGATTTTCGCCAGGATACTGTAGCTCCAGGATATCATTTAAAGTGCCATAGTATTCGACATTGCCTGTTGTTGGGTTCATGTCTCTCGCGCTTGCAAAGCTATTAGTCTCTGCAGTTATAAAAACTCCACTATTTTGAGTTTTTCTCTTTCTCTCTCTTCTGTGTGAAATCTAAACCCTTTCACAATATACCCCTTAAAAGATTTCACTGTCCAAGAAGGACCCAAAGATAACATTTTGAGAGATTCATGTACTTGTTCGCCATTTAATCGCATCTGCGAGACCTAGGCATATTTGAAAAATAAGGTTAATACATTTAAACTATATATAATTACACTTAAAAAATAAATGTGTTTGTATGATATCTAAACCGTACATGTTGTTTAAACCATGAAGAAAATTCCTTGATATGTTTCAGTTCAACATCCCTAGGTCCCATACGTCGATTATTGGTATTGATTATTAATTTGTGTTCCCTGTACAATAAATAACACGTCAATAAGTACCAATTTATATGAAATACATACCGAAAGTAGATTTGGAATGATTAGTCTTACTCAATAAATGGAGCGACTTCGGGGCAGTTGTTCAGCACATAGAGATGAGCTTGTTCCCAGTCAAGGTTGCTTAGCATGTATGTTGTAGCCTTCCCTATGGCACAACCAATTCCTGTGAAAATGGATAACTTCCCACGTGATTCAGCATCAATAGCATCGCTATTCCGTTGTGGCCGGTTGAACCTCGTTTCAATGTCATGCAAGTATCTCGAGCAAAATATCAATGATTCTTCACAAATATACCCTTCGGCAATTGACCCTTCTGGATAATTTTTATTTCGAACATATGTTTTGAGCCTATGCAGGTACCTCTCAATTGGATACATCCACCGATATTGTACGGGTCCGGCCACCTTAGCTTCACCAGCTAGATGAATGGGCAAGTGCACCATTATATCAAAAAATGCCGACGGAAAGATCATTTCTAATTTGCAAAGTGTTACAACAATCTGCGATTCAAGTTGCTCTAATTCTTTCACATTCAACACCTTCGAACATAACTGCCTGAAGAACGTGGACAACTCAATCAAAACTGAACACACATTCTTTGGTAAGTTACCACGTATTGCAAGTGGAAGAAATTGTTGCATGAGAACATGGCAATCGTGACTCTTGAGCCCCGAGATCTTGCACTGCTTCACTTGAATACATCGTGAGAAATTTGATGAATAACTATCTGGAACCTTCACATCTTTCAAGATTTGATAGAACTTCCTTTTCTCAACCAAAGACATCGTGTGAGATGCAGCGGGAAGTAAAAGTTTCCTCCCATCTGGAATGGGATGAAGTTCATTCCTTATACCCATTAATTTCATATCCAGACGAGCCTTCAGGTTGTCTTTAGAACCCTCCATATTTAACAGTGTCCCGATCACATTATCACACACATTCTTTTCAATGTGCATGACATCCAAATTGTATCGCAACAAGAGATCTTTCCAATACGGCAATTCAAAGAAAATGCTCTTTTTTTTCCAATTCTTAGGTAAATTGCAATCATCCCTCTTTCTCTTCCTCCCAGTTTTATCCTTATCTGACTTCCCAAATGTTATCTGCTCGTAGTCCTGTAACTGGTTGAGCACATCCCCACTGGTCAATGGTTTTGGAGCACTTTTTAATTCTTTTCTGCCATTAAACGACTTCTTATTATGTCGAAATTTATGATCAATTGGAAGAAATCGACGATGTCCCAAGTAACATTCTTTGTGTCCTTCTTGTAATCTGACTGAACAAGTATCCTTATGGCATGAGGGACAAGCAAGTTTTCCCTTAGTGCTCCACCCTGACAAGTTTGCAAGTGCAGGAAAGTCATTAATAGTCCATATGACTCCTACATGACACCAAAAATTTTGTTTTAAAGAGGCATCGTATGCCTGAAATCCATCTGTCCATAATTCCTTCAATTCTTTGATCAATGGTTGCAGGTACACATCGATGTCGTTCCCAGGAGCCTTAGGGCCAGGAATAAGCAGCTTCAACATGAAAGATGTTTGCTTCATACACATCCATGGTGGCAAATTATATGGAATAATAATTACGGGCCATGTACTGTGAGGAGTACTCGTATAACTAAAAGGAGTGAAGCCATCGCTCCCTATCCCAACTCTAACATTCCTCTGTTCAGAAGCGAAAGATGGGTATTTCTCGTCTAAAGTTTCCCACGCCTTGGAATCTGCTGGATGCCTCAACACGCCATCTTTTGTACGACCCTCGGCATGCCATCTCATGTGTTCGGCTGTTTTTGAACACATAAACAACCTCTGAAGTCTCGGTTTCAACGAAAAATAACGCAAAATCTTCGCAGGTATTTTCTTATCATCTGTAGACGAAGTGGAAGCATCTTTAGTAGACTGACGTGTAATCGGTTTCCACCTGGACTCACCACATATGACACATTCATTTGCGGTCTCATACTCCTTCCAGTATAGCATGCAGTCATTCGGGCATGCATCTATCTTCGTATAATGCATCCCAAGATCCCGAAGGATCTTTTTGGATTCATAATGATTCCTGGGCAACGTTTCACCAACAGGAAGTGCCTCCTTTAACAACTCAAGCAACATGTCGAATGATTTGTTACTCCATCCGTTAAGACACTTCAAGTGTAATAACCGTACAATAAAAGATAATTTTGAAAATTTTGTGCAACCTGGGTACAGTTCAGTCTCGGCATCTTTTAACAATTCATAAAATTTATCCGCTTCCGAATTTGGCTCAGTCGATCCAGTCTCATTCAATTCATTCTCCTCTTCACGATCAAAGTTTGCCATTCCATATGCATCTTGTAACATTCCTTGCATATCATCACCCTCGTCAGCCTCATCACTCATATATTCATTATCATACTCCCCATGGTACAACCAGACGGTATAATCCGGTATTATCCCAATCAATACTAGGTCCCAATATACTTCTAGTCGATCATTCAGGAACGCATGACAACATTTTCTACATGGACACTTGATCTTGTCTCTGTACTCTGAACGAGAAAATGCAAAATTCAAGAATTGTCCTACTCCATTTAGATACTCGGGGCTATTTCTTGGCTTCCCAACCCAACTTTTATCCATCGGCATATCTTCTTCAAAATGACGCCACCTTCAACCGAAATTAAGCACGTTGTCACACACAACTCAAATACAGATGCATCATGCTTCCTATCTCCTCTCTAAAGGGTGGGTTGATCCTATCCCATTCAGGAATGCATAATCTCTGGTACACTCAATAGCCAAGTGATTATTTCTCTTTGAAGGAAAATTTCGGCAGCATTTCCCCATAGTTCTCCAAGTACACGACTTAGACTAGGGGCAAACATGTCACCTTGTCTAAATATGTACCCAGAGAACAAGAGGAATGCTCGCCGAAACTGTCCTACAAATGAAAATAAACACTTTAACTACTGACTGTACCAGAGATTATGCATTCCCAAACTGTCCAAAGGGACAATTCAAGAATCAACAGCAGACAATTACTCCTTATCACCAAAAAGACAAAAAAGTTGTTCACTTGAATTTAGTCTCAAATGAGAACCAAACGTCATAGTTTACAACTAATGTATCCCAAATAGGTGATAAGCCACATAATTGTCACAAAGTGATTGTTGAACGGGAGATCTAAGGTTTAATGCATATATATGTATGATGTGTGTGTGTGTGTGTGTGCACAATTCAAATTTATATCATCCCACATGTACAAGCATTACTATTGGCAAAATTCAAAGGAAATAATTCCAACAATTCCCAAAATGCATAAATCATACTTCAACCAATAAGCGAATCCTTAGGTAAAAAACTTTCATAAGATCTTCAAGTAGCAATATGAAGGGCAAGCAAAGTATTGAAATCACTAATTGAGGCAGCCAAAGCAAATACAACTCAAAGATTGAGAACAAAAAAAAAAATAATTCCAAAGATTGAGTAGTGCATTGAAACTAAAGTGAATCTTGAAACAAGGTATATACCCATGCTGTCCATCCTTAGTAGATACTTTTACCAAAAATCAATGGGTCGGGTTCCGGTGACCAACATTTTTGACCAACACCTTGGTGCACCCTCATAGAAGATGAATCAATGGCTAATTTTTGGTGAAGATGATCTCTATGGTGAGGAGATCATCTTCACAAAAATTCAACTCATTCGGATATTCATAGATTGGTTTAGAAGTTAAAGAATTATGGAACGTCGATTTTTACCGTGTAAATTGAAAACCAGATTTGACGGGGTTAGAAATTTAAGAATGGGCTGATTTTTTGTTGGGGTTATCCATATGGTGAGGAGATCATCCTCACCAAAACGCAGCCAAGGTGTTGGTAAAAAATGTTGGTCACCGGAACCCGACCCAAAATCAATTTAATTAGAAATCTCTAGCCATTAGATTTTACCATTTTTTTAAAGTGTGATTCTAGCTATTGGACCTCAGTCCATGTGATCATTCACTCATACGGGATTTAACATAGGTGGACCTACAAACCAAACATTAGCCCGATTAGTGATTTCATGCCTTTGGATCCTTGTACCCCAAATAATGGTTTATAATGCTCAAAATCTCATGATTAAAATCAATCTATGAAAATAACTCAATCAAACACTTAGAAATCACTAATCAGGGTTATTTTTGGGTTTGTAGGTCCGCTTAGGGATTGGCCACACACATCCTTACGGTTAGTATCCACCCACTAAAATCAGCCATTGATTCACCAAAAATCAGCCATTGATTCATCTTCAATATAGGTACACCAAAATGGGACAATAACGGAAAAATGGTGCTATCAATAAATAAATAACAGAATATAACAAAAATATAAAAGAAAAAATAAGCAACATGTCTGGGTATGTAAGCATGTCGGCCATTGACAGGCCCGACTGTAAATCCCGCGTACTCCTTGGTGGATATACACACTAAAAATCACCATGAATGGTAATCTCCAGCCATTAGATTTTTTAGTACTTTTTAAGGCGTGATTATAGCCATTGAATTGAACCATTTTTTTAGTACTAAAACCAACGGCTAAAACTCATCACACAAGCTGATTTTTGGTATAAATGTCTACCACGGGGTGGGCTAAACATCCATTCGGTTCATGGGCCCAGATGGCAATGGTGAATAACAAAAATGGTGCTAGCTCACGCCAAAAGAGTGAGCTACAGCTTGAAACTGAAACCGAAATTGATGGTTTGATGTTGGAACCAAACCAAAAGGCACTTGAACCAATATATAAATTTACAGACCAAAAATTAGCTTGATCAGAGATTTCTAACCGTTGGATTATAGTCGTTTCATGGGTTTTCTCCTAAATATCTACCCTAAACCCTCAAAAGAGGGTTTAACAAATAAATGGGGTTAGAGATTATGAATTAGGGTGATTTTTGGTGTATATATCCACTAAGGAGTGAGAAAAATAACCATGAGGTAAGTTGGGGAAGGAGATAACAGAAAAACAAAAATAAAACTAATCAAAACATACCTGTTACCGCTTGACGAAGCACGATCGACGCCGGAGAAGACAAACGGCGTCAACAGTACCGACGGCGTCCACACGAATAAACGGCGTAAGCCGTCGAGGGAGGAGAGGGGAAGGGGGTTTCCGGTGGAGGAGATGGGAAATGGGGTTTCGGGTGGGAGGTTTCAGGTTAGAGGATGGAGAAGGGGTTTTCGCGCGGGTCGCGAAAACGCAAAATTTTTTTTTTTTATATTGAACTTTATACCGATGGCCACACCCTGACCCTCGCTATAAGTATTATATAGCGACGGCCGAGACCGTCGGTAATAATATTTATAGAGAGGGTCACACTTTGGCCGTCGCTATAAGATTATTTAGCGACGGATTTCATCTGGCCGTCGCTATAGATCAGTGTATTTTGGGCGCCAAAAAGACTATACCGACGGATGGTTGTATATTCGTCGCTATATTAATATGTAGCGACGGTTTTACCTGGCCGTCGCTAAAAATCCGTCGCTATAAGCCAAGTTTGTTGTAGTGAAATGATGGATCGGCCCGAAGTTTAGAGATAATATGGATGAGATCGGAAACCAATAAACACTTGTTGGAGATATCAACTAGGGTGGAGAAAATAGGAGTAGATAAGACATGGATGATTGCATCTTCCGTTTGACGGGAAAGAGCATTTGCATCAATGTTCTCCTTCCATTTGCGATAGATAATCTCATAGTCGAATCCTAAAAGCTTCGTCAACCATTTTTGTTGATCTAAGGTTGTCAACTGCGCGCTATTGCAAAAAATACTTGAGAGTGCGGTGGTCGGTAAGAATTTTAAAATGCCGACCTAACAAATATGGGCGCCACTTTGAGACGGCAAAGATAATGGTTAACATTTCCTTATCATATACAGACATTCCAAGATGGCGCTCAGAGAGAGCTTTGCTGAGATAGGCCAATGGTTTTTCCATTTTGAGTTAGCACAGCCCCAATCCCTACTCCTGAAGCATCACACTCAAGGGTAAAGTCCTGTGAAAAATCTGGAAGAGTGAGCATTGGGGTGGATGTCATAGTGGCCTTGAGCTGCTCAAAAATTGTTTCAGCTTCTGAAGACCATTGGAAAGAGTCCTTGCAAAGCATATGTATTAATGGTGTTGCCATCTTCCCATAATCCTTTACAAACTTGTGATAGTATCCGATAAGGCCAAGGAACCCACGCAATGCCTTTATAGATCAGGTGGGTTTGGGCCATTGGGTCATGCACTCGATTTTGGAAGGGTGATCAACACACACACTTTTCTGTTGAAACGATGTGACCTAAAGATTCCACCGAGTCACAAGCAAACGAGCAGTTGGATAACTTAACATAAAGTTGGTGCTTGCAAAGAGTTTCCAAAATCAAAGAGAGGTGAGTGCGATGTTCAGTCAAGCTCGAACAATAAATAAGGATATCATCGAAGAATACCAGAACAAAGCGACAAAGGAATGGACGAAAAACCAAGAATCTGGAAGTTGCTGGAGCATTGGACAACCCAAAAGGCATTACGAGAAACTCGTTGTGTCCTCCATGAGTGCGAAAAGCCGTCTTGGACATATCATCCATAGCAATGCGAATTTGATGATAGCTAGAGTGTAAGTCTAACTTGGAGTATAAAATGGCACCATTAAGCTCATCTAAGAGCTCGTCGATGACATGTATGGGGTAACGATCCTTCACTAATCACTATGATGGCATCGAGGGCACGATAATTGACACACATGCGTCATGTCCCGTCTTTCTTTTGACGAGCAAAACTGGGGATGAGAATGGGCTTGTGCTAGGTCTGATAACACCAAAGTCATGTATTTCTTGGATCAGCCACTCGATCTCATTTTTCTGAAAATGTGGATATCGATAAGGCCGAACATTGGTGGGTGAACTACCTGGAAGCCGTGGAATGCTATGATCATGAGATCTAGAAGGAGGCAATCCGCGAGGCTCGGCGAAAATATCCGCAAATTGATCCAATAAGGGCCTCATAGTTGGGTTGTATACTGACTCAGAACTTGTCTTGGAATGCATGAGATACACAAAAAATCCTCGCTTTTGCTGTGTGAGTAGCCGATGAAATCCCCTTGCGTCATTAATGGTGGCAAGCTGCGAAACAACACCCAGTAGAGTAACAATGGAATCACCTTGCTTAAATTGGATGAATAATTTGTTGAAGTCACAACTGATGGTGCCGAGGGATCTGAGCCATTCTGTCCCCGCCAATATGACATCGTTGCCGCAGATGGGTAAGAGAAAAAAATCACTAACAAATGTGTAGCCCTGTAGTGACAAGGCCACATTGGTGCACTGGCCAGGGCTTTGCACAATACAACCATTGGCAATCGTGACCTGAATAGATAGAGAATGGCTCACCATGAATCTGCACTGTTTGGCAATCGATGGGTGGAGAAAATTATGAGTCGATCTGGAATCTACTAACACAATAGCTTGACGTTTTTTTATCAGGCCGGAAAAATGCATCGTGTCCATTCGTTGAGTACCCATCATGGCGTGCAAGGAGATTTCAACGGTCGGAGGCTCAGTGTCATCGGCATGTGGTTCGGTGTACATACATGTGTCGCCTTCAAGTAGGAGTAGTTGTGGCCATTTACACCTATGTCCGGCCAGAATTGCTCATCGCAATTAAAGCAAAGGCTTTTTCTCTGCGTTCTCGCTGCTCAGCAACGCTTAAACGATGGACACCTGGCGTAGTGGCCAACTGTGAAGACCCAGAAGGAGGCACAGGCAAGGGTGAGTCGAACAGGTGGTCGTGGCAATGGGGGAAGAGAACGTAAAGGTGGAGCTAGTATTGGTGTTCATTGGTTAACCGAGGTGAGGATGCCACTCACCGCTTCCTCATGGTGTTGGGCTACCACATAAGCATGTGTGAGAGTAGTAGGGTTCATGAACTTTACAACAGATGAACTGAGGCTATGTCCACTAGGTGATCCTCCGATACGCCGTTAAGGCGTTGAAACTTTTATGCCCGGAAGACCCAACCCTCCGAATCGTTCCCATCGAAGGTGGGAAAATCGAGCCTAATCGGTCACCCTTGAAATCCTTGAAATTGATTGTTGAAAAAATTTAGGCGCAACTCTGGATTGGGAGAACGGGGAGGTTCGCGTTCTATAGCCGGTGGAGCGAGAGGTGGAGGCAACCGGGTGGTGAGAGTGTCTCGGATCTGTAGAATAGCCTATGTTAACTCACCTACTCGGGCATGGAGGACCGTCACACTATTACGAATGGTGGTGAGTTCGTTGCAAATTTGATCAACCTCATTGTTGACTGGAACCTCAACACCTTCTAAAGAAGCAATGGCCACAGGTCGTGAATCTCTGATACCAAAATGATGAGAGCTAATTAGGAAATAAGGAAACTAAACTAATTTAGAGAAAAATATGAACTTGATTACCTCTGCCAACTGGTTACAAGGGTTATATAGACTCGATGCAACCCGATGCTTAATAGCTTTCCTAAAACAACTCAACAACTAAAAGAATTTAAAACAACTTGGACTCTCTAAAGCCTATCAAAAGAGATAGAATACTTTAGTCAAAGTAAAACAGAAACCAAAACAAACGCTATAGAAGAATTCACACTTGGAGATGACGTGGTTGTGAAGAAGCAACACGTGGTGTTGCAACAAAGAAGAAGAAGAAAAAGGAGGAGGAGAAGGAGGCCGCCACTGCCGCCGCCGCTGCCGCCACCGCCTCCGTAGCAGGTACCTCTCTCTCTTGCTCTCCCTCTCCCCCTCTCTCAGCCTCGGCAGCCTGAGAGAGAAATCGTTCCCTCTCTCCTCAGATACATATGGCATAATTTGCTCGAGCTTCCCCTTTTGAATAGCCGCATCACCCATTTGTAATAAAAATTTTTCGAATTGTTTTTGAGTTATTAATGCATAATATATATATATTTTTTTATAGGTTACAACTTTTCTAGGAAAAGTCATGACTTAGAAAAAAAAAGAACTTGAAATTTGAATTTTCCATGAACCAAACCCAATCCAGGAAAAAACCGCTTGGATCTCTTTGGGGGAGTCTGCCTTTGCTACTGTGCACCGCAACAACACTATGCGATGGGTTCCCGTTTGCGGGGCACATGCTTATAAATTTAACTCAGTTTAAACTCAACTTAGGTTACTTTTTTTTAATCACGGTTTAACGTGGGTTCAAGATTTTTAAACGTCCGTGTCCTACC
Organism: Euptelea pleiosperma; assembly: GCA_035048495.1. Lineage (NCBI taxonomy): Eukaryota > Viridiplantae > Streptophyta > Magnoliopsida > Ranunculales > Eupteleaceae > Euptelea > Euptelea pleiosperma. The sequence continues at coordinate 32,616,821 of CM068541.1, forward strand.
TAGAGGAAAACAACAGAAATGTTGCTGGGGTCGGGGTAAGGCTAGGGGTGTCAATTTTATTTGTTTAATAACTGGAACCGAATCTGAACCCGAATTGAAAACACCGGTTCCAGTTCCGCATTTCTGGGAACCGACTAAAAAGGAATTGGAACCGGAATCGAACTGAAAATAATGGTTCTGGTTCTGGGTAGTTTGATTAAGTCCCGAAACTGAACCGATAGGAACCAGGATCGATATATAAACAGTGTTAAAAATGTCATATTATCAAGATTGGAACCAATATACCTGGAACCGGAACCGAAACCAATCAGAACCAAATAATCAGTTCCGATTCCGAATCCATCATTTTGAGAATCGGAACTGTTAAGAACCGAACCGATAAGAACCGGAATCATTTGTTCCGGTTAGGAGACCTTGGGAACTGAACCGGGACTGACCCGATGACACCCCTAGGCTCCTAGCCTATGAATTTTCCTCTTTGACCTGCCATTCCATTGAAGATGTCTGAAGTGTCGCTCCAGAAAACCGTACTCGTCTCTTAAATCAACAAATATGTAATCAACCCGCTGCATTTTTGCGCTCTCCCCCCCTTTCTCTGATCCACAGTTCTACACGGAACAAAGAAGCAGTTTTCAGCCATGGCGTCTCCAGACCTTCTGTTCGGCCTTCGTAACAACTTCTACTTGGGAGCTTATCAGGCTGCCATTAACAATAGCGACGTTCCCAATCTCTCTCAAGAAGATTCGGTTGAGAGGGATTGCCTTGTTTACAGATCTTACATTGCCCTCGGAAGTTATCAGGTCCTCTCAATACTCTAATCCTAGTATTTCATCTTAGAATTTTAAAATCGTTTAGATTTTTTTCATTTTTGTTGGCTTTTATTTTTCCTCCAAATTTTGATGTTTTAATCTATGTTTGCAGCTCGTAATCAGCGAGATCGATTCTTCGGCGCCCACGCCTCTCCAGGCGGTCAAATTGCTCGCGTTGTATCTTTCTGGTCCCGAAAACAAGGTCGATTTCTTCACTCGATTCATTCGATGTTTAAGATCCATGGAGTTTGATTAGTTTTAATTAGGTGATCAGATCAGATCTGAATTGTTTTAATTTTTGATTTTTTAAACAACTTATAATTCTTAGAACTTCTCTACCTTTGTAATTGAGAGATCTGAATTTAATGTAGTTTTCTGAATCTAGAAACATTGCCTGCAAGTTAGGGTTGCATGGAGATTCTGATTTGAACATCGATCATTAGAGATCGAGACATTGAAGGAACTGATCTCTAGAAATCGCCAACCTTTAAATTGAGATCTGACTTTGCTTGCCTTTTTTTTTTTTCAATCGTGAAAAATTGTTTGCTCATATTTATATTATTAGAGGTAAAGACATTGAATTGCGTTCTACAATTCATGAAGTAACGAATAGTGGGTTCGAATTATGCAGGAAACGACGATTTCAAGTTTGCAAGAGTGGTTAGGTGATGCGGCCATTGGAAACAATCCTGTTCTACGGCTTATTGCAGGGATCATATACGTTCATGAGCAGGACTACAATGAGGCTCTGAAATATACCAACGCAGGAGGGACTATGGAGCTGTCAGTATTATTTAATGTTTTAATTCGAAAGTTTTTTAAAATGAAAAAGAGTAGTTCATGCATTAATATTTTGTTTGAACATCTGCAGCTTTTTCTTGGTATTCAAAGATTGATGGGTACTTGTTAGAACTTATATATTTTTTATTTTATGTTCTTTTTTTTTTTTAGTGTTAGAACTTAGAATTATGGGTAACAATAACATTTGATTAACATAGGCCAGACTGTTGGAAAGCCTGGAATAGATATTTTGTATCTGATCTTAAATTGCTTTGTATCCTTTTTTCAGATAACTCTCCATAGAATTTCCCAATGCATAGGATTAGATTTTCTTTCTTGTTTCATAATCAGTATTACGAGTGGCAGTGTTATAATAATTCGAACATTGAGTTTCTATGTGATGATTTATGCAACTTCTTGAGCAGCACGTTCTCTCTCCAGTCCAGCTATAATTGTTAGAGACACGTATTCTTGTCGATGTGCATTTGCATAGGTCACTGATGTTGCGTTTGGTAGCGTGTCTTCAGCGTGCGTCTTGGCCGAAGGTGCACGTCTTGATCGATAACAAGTGTTTGGGTCACACCAAGGCACGCACCTTCGAAGACAGAGTGGACCTTAAAGACATGTGAAAGTGAACCTTTGAAGGTTCATCTCCCCCCCTTGAGTTTTCGAAGACGCACCAATGTGTGCCTTGAAGGTTCACCCTCCACCTCCAATGGGCTTAGACCACCTAATGTATGGGCCCAGTTGACATATAGCATATGTATGATCTATCAACAAACCTCTATTATGTGGGACCCACATATGATCCATCAACTTCCATGCTTATGTGGGGCCCACATGATTTATCGACCTCGTTAACATGTGGGCCCCACATGATCTATCAACTATAGTTATTATGTGCGGCCCACTCTAGTTATGTTGGGCCCACATGCCATCTGGGGTGAAAAGGAACTCACTCCCATTTTCTTAGGGCATCTCCAACAGCTATCTATAGCTATTTTGGTATTTAGCTAACATTTAGCCTCTTTTACCGACGAGAGCTTTATCAAAAAGGTGAGGTCTCCAACTGCTTCTTCAAAATGGCCAAGATATCCAGTAAAATGACGAAAATACCCTAAAATCTTCAACGACTCTGATTCTTATTCCTCCTCAAAATCGTAGAGAGACGTTCATTACAATCTCAGAACCTCCTCTCAATCTCCTGAACGAACAAAACTCCTTCCCCATTACAGACCTATCAATTGTTCCTCCTTGAATACAAGATAGAGGATTTCTAGAAACCCAGAATTTCTAATAGAAAGCCGCCTTTCTTTGTAAATCTGGAAATCCAGAGGTGTTTTAATTCTATCCACTATACTGCAAATGTCCAACCACAACCAATCTCTAGATTTTAATCTTCTTCAAGCTCAAAAACAGTGCACAAAAAACTCTAATCAGCTAAATAGTAACCACCAAAATTTAAAAACAAAATCTTTGAAAAGGCCCTCCTCATACTGGGTTTTGGTCGTAAGATTGAACATTGCTAATAGCAAGAGCAGATTTTGCTTGTGATTCCCAATCGTCTTCGTCTTCGCTATTGTTTCTATCGCCAGGATCTTCCCAAGTGCCGTGGTGAGTTTGTAGAGAAACCCTCTTTGAGTTGACTACACAGATTCTGGATTTCATCGATTTTCGAATAACAGAAACCCAAGACCTTATTCTCTATTTGTAGGCTTCGACAAGACGAGTTGTTGCTGCTGCTCAGAGGAGCAGAGAATGGAAGAAGACGAATTGAAGGAAACGTTGCTCCCCACAACCCTAACATTTCAATTTTACCTTTCTCCAACTGGACAGGAAAGAACTGAGATTAGAATCTGATATGGAAATGCCTGGATAGAGGTGGTTGAAGCTTAACTTTGATTGAGAAACAAGTTGCCTCGATGATGGATGGTAAGGTCTTTGTAGTGTTGGAAGCTAAGAGGTTCTTCCTCTTTGTAGTCAAGGGAGGGAGAGCTTTTCTCCGTATAAGGGAAGAAGGAAAAAGATGGATAGAGGAGGTTGATTCCCAGGAAGAAATCCAGAACTGGCTTATTGAGGTGTTCAAGGATGGCACGAAGTCGAAGTCTACTAAATTGATATGGAGGAAAAAGGTTGTTCAGGGGTGCCCCTTCATTGCTGAGGAACAACATAATGGTAGGGGTAGGTTTATCCTTTTCTCGGAGGTCACTCCGCGTGGTAGGAACAAAGTATTATTTTTTCGGCAGGCCTTGAGTGCTATGATTGGTTGAAACTGGCTAACGGATTGTCATCCTTGACTGAGGAATGGGGACATCGTGGGTCCTTGGAGTCAGATTTCCCAAAGCTGAGAAGGGCAGGGGGAAGACCTACGGTCTCTAGGAGACCGTTCAACTCAGACAAACATCTGAAGATTACTACCATGTACTCTGGGTCGATGTATGAAACTCTCGGTAAGTGGCACCAGAGACAATAGAGTGGGAGGACATTGCGGTGGCTCTTACCTTCATTTCTGGCAACTCATATCTTTTCATTCTTATCCCTTGTGGGACGAGGAAACACCTCTTCTTTATCCTTTGTTCTTATGTGGGGCCCACATGATCTATCAACCCGATTATTATGTAGGACCTACATAATTTATCATCTTTCATTTTTAAATGGGGCCGGGGCCCACATGATCTATCAATTCACATAGTAGGTGGCACCCGCATGATCTAACACCCTTCGTTCTTATGTGGGGCTCACATGATCTCTATCAAATTCCTGTTATTATGTGTGGCCCACACAATTCCAAGATGTGCATCTCCATTTGTGAATCAAATATATGAGAACTAAGACGCACGTCTTCAAGGCATGCTTGGTATGTAGAACCAAACGTCGATCTTGACCTTTAAAGGTATGCACCTTGAAGACGTAGACTTTCAAGACGCATGTCTTCGGCTGAAGATGCATTACCAATACAGCTTGAAGCTTCAACATTTCTCCACAAGCATTAGGACATTATATATACATTTGTCCTCACTGTTGAGTTTCTATTCATTCTGTTTCTTTCCTTTGGTTTTCCTCATAGTTTATGTAAGTTTAAGCTAAGGCTTGATACATATGCAATTTTCTTTTTTCCATTTCTCTAGTTAGTCTTCCATTCCCTCAAAACAACCATTGATGCTTGTGCTGAATTATTTGGGAAGTTCCTCAAATATGTGCTAGAGTAACCTCATCTTCACTCTATCTATATATATAGAGTTATAGACAGCACAAGGACTTGCTAAGTTTAGAGTACTACATGGATACAAAATTTATCTGTTAGGGAATCTCTCTAAGTATTAGATATGTATAAAGATACTTTAAAAAGTGGGAGTTTTGTAGATTAACTCCAAGGTAGTGATTCGGTGTAGAGTGGTTGTACTGTCTCAATTGGAAGGTTGGACAAGTGTCTTTTGAAAATATCTGATTAAACCCAGAAGGTAGAGCTAGGTTGGGGTTGGGGTTGAGGTCGGCTTCGGTCTTGGAAGGTCAAACAATACCGACCTTATTGAAGGCCGAACTAGAAGGTCAGATCTTGATGCTTGGTTATGACTTGGAGGTTGGCTCAGATGTAGCAAGACCCAGCTGAGATTTGCCTCGAGACGCATGCTGTGTATGGTCCCAATGGACTAGCATGCACAATAATAAACATCATTAGTAGCATAAAAACATTCAGGTCCTGTCTGTATGAACAAAATAGAACAAAGAAATATTTATAAGATATTTTTATCTTTTTAAAAAATACTGAAAAATAAGAAAAAGAAAAAAAGTCTAAAATCAAAGGAACATAGTCGAACAACAACAAATCAAGATTACTCTATCCTACACTTTGATCTATGACATTACACACCATTTAAAGTGGTAAAAAAAATTCCAACATAGTTACAAAAGAAGAACATAACATGAAAATTTTCAAAAATAATACTTCAATCCATAAAAAATTTAGCAAATCTTACCAAAGAACCATGAATCAAGGACAAATGACATGATTCTTTGGTTTTGAAGCTTAAAAACAGAAAAAACTTGAAGATAAAAATGGTTTTTTACATAGAACTACAGGTCGCCGAAATCCTAAATGAATGCTTCAATCCAAGAAGATCAATGGTTATAGGCAAGGTTTAAAATTTCAGTTTTGCATGCCATTTCGGCGAGGGCTGAAACCAAAATTTACCGAAATTTCATGTGAAATTTTGGAAATTTTGAAATTGAGATTAGTAATGAAAATTTTGAAATTTCGGTAAAAAGTCGAAATTTCACAAAAAACGAAATTTTGAAAATATACGATTGGAATTTCTAAAATTTTGAGTTTTATGGATTTCTGTTTCTGCGTAGCCTGAAACCGAAATTTCGGTCCGAAATTTTGAACTTTTCGTCGAAATTTAAAACCATGGTTATAGGAGAGATATCACTTGTTACTCTTGTTTTTAGTTGCAAAAAACTCCTATGTAGAGTTACGCTCCTGCATAAAATCGCGCTTCCGAAATTTTGAACTTTTTGTCGAAATTTAAAACCATGGTTATAGGAGAGATTATCACTTGTTACTCTTGTTTTTAGTTGCAAAAAACCCCTATGTAGAGTTATGCTCCTGCCTAAAATTGCGCTTCCACGTTTCTTATTGGGGAGCTCTTCAGACTTCGGTTCTAAGTTGAAGGAAACCCGAACTTATTTGAGATGGGCTCTTGATTCGCTAAACAACATGTATTTGACAAGAAATTTCGGAACAAAGGTCAATTATTCTCTTATGTTATAACGAACTTAAGAAATGAAGATCATGTATCCTACAACAAAAATAGCATGATAAACTTCAAATAGAATTTATCAATCACTAATTATCATAGTACTTGGATTTATGACAACATATATATATTTTTTTTTGACAAGGTATGACAACATATTTATGTCCTTTTAAAATAATTCAATTGTCTATTTTTATTATGTACATATTGTACACACGCTTTCCAAGCGTTCCAAACCCTAGGGCTTCCTTAAAACACTTGCTTCCTCGCTTCCACTCCCGCTTCGTGCAGCAAATTTACCCAGGAAATAGGTTTGTGGAAAGTTCTAGGTTTGTGGGAGCTGAAATGAAGTTATGGACTGCTTTCAATATACTTTTTCTGCCCCACTTAACTTTAGTGTGACTATAATGTCTTGTCAAGTCAACTCGAGCGATACAAATAAGTTATTAAAGGATTGCAGAGTTGAATGGGGATTGGGATGATCCAGTGCGAGACACGATCCACATATGGATCTTGTCTCACAGTATGGCGATCCATAATTGGATCAGGCAAACTAACTCAGGATCGTTCAATCCTTCGAACCATGGAGCGAGGATGTCTTCTCTTTGTCACAGCACAACAGAGCTGCAAAAGGGTTGATCGGCATCATCAGAGATGTGGGGAGTCAATAGGTTTATAACACATATCTAGCACTGTTTTTGTAATCTGTCTCATTTAGATGTTTCTGTAAAAAAAATTTAACTGACTGTTTCCTGAAGTTCTAAGCCAGCAGACACATTTTACAGCTGAGTTCTGTGATTTTCACTCAGTTAAACAATTGTGAATTGTGAATGTGCATTATACTCCTAGAGACCAAAGTTCTTAAGACTGATTATTTTAAATTTTTAATATAACCCAATTAAAATAAGAAGTAAGAATACTCTTTCATAAATTTAACTGAGAATGCTACCTAAAGTTCTTAGCCAGTGGAAATGTCTTACAACTGAGTTCTGTGATTGTCTCAGTTAAAAAACAATGGTGATTGCACATTATACTTGTAGAGACTAAAGTTCTTCAGACTGTTTATTTTAAGATCACAAAATCAAAATAAAGAGTACAAGTACTCTTTCATAATTTTCCCTTGGGTTCTTTCCCCCACGTTACCTGATTGCCCACAATCTTTCCATTTGTATTTATGAGTCAAATTCAGGAGATATGGAATCAGGATGAATTCCTTTATAAACTTTTATTGCACTGATCTTGCCTAGCCAAATGAGGAGATATGAGTAGGATGCTGATATCTAAATTTGTTTCTGTTGATTGATTAATAGTAAGCCGCTACATAACTTAGGATTTGGCACCTACTCGAATGGAGATGATGTGAATGTTTATGCTGTAATTTAGTGCTTTAGCTGCTACTGAATGCAGCCGGGCAAGAACTCTGATGCTAGAAATCGAGTGTAAGCTCTTTATTAGAGATTCTAAGTAATTTCTTCAGTCCCTTGAGCTTGACACAACCCGCTTCTGCTTTTGCAGGCATGCTCTGAATGTTCAAATATACATTAAGATGCACAGATCAGATCATGCTGAGAAACAGCTAAAGATCATGCAACAGATTGATGAGGACCACACACTAACCCAACTTGCAAATGCATGGCTAAACTTGGCAGTGGTAAATCCAGTTTCCACTCTGTATTTAAAAGTGAGAAATGCTTGATGCTTTAACCATATATAATTCTGTGATATCAGGGTGGTTCCAAGATACAGGAAGCATATCTCATCTTCCAAGATTTCTCTGAGAAGTATCAGATTACAGGGCTGATCCTGAACGGGAAGGCTGTCTGCTGCATGCACATGGGACACTTTGATGAAGCTGAATCATTGTTGCTCGAAGCACTGAACAAGGCAAGCTTTAGACACTCATTACGTATGCTTCTTTTTAGATTCTTGACCCAGCCTGATTCTCTTAAAGCATTGATGTTGGAAGTTAGATGATAGAACTGCAGAGACAATGCCTTTACAGTTTGATGTGTAAAACTAAAGAGGGTTGATGTTGTGATTTGTTCAGGATGCAAAGGATGCTGAAACTCTGGCCAATCTGATTGTTTGCAGTCTTCACCTTGGTAAACCATCATCTCGTTACCTCAGGTAAGATATCAAAAATTCTATCTTCCCCGGGCTGTGTTGGTTCTTATCTTCAGCACTCAACTATCAAATTGTCTGTAGTAAATATAGACTGTTCTCATTCTCAGTCGGTTCTTGTTGGAGTTTGTCACGGAATATTTTAAATTTTTATTCTTTTCTTGAAAATCGCACGGAAATCCTTGACCACTTATGTTGGGCAGTACCAATTCCTGGGTATCAGAGTTGGCCTAGGTTTTTATTTGCGATATTATGTTTATTTCAATAGTCAACGATTACCTTAGATGCCCCACGCTGCTTATTTAAATATGTAGGATGGGTGGATTGGATACCCTGTTCCTGCATCCTGATTGAGATTTGGAGAAATACTGAATCATGTCTCAAGAGAGTCAAAACTATATCCACGTTTGAGTAGTTAGAAATCTTCCACAAGGTTATATAGGGAGGAAGGACTAATTGCATGCTTATGTTTTTTGCAGCCAGTTGAAGCTGTCACATCCTGACCACATTCTCGTGAAACGTACATCGACTGCCGAAGAGAACTTTGACAGAGCTGTTCAAACCGTTGCATAAAGACCTTGTGAATCTGTCGGTTTGCTGCAGAAAGCTGCTTGATTCCTGCCATCACGCCAGTTGGTTTCTTTTTTACCTTTACCCAACGTTTGTTTCTATTGTTGAAGTTATAGCTCTCAATTGGTAGTTTGGGTTTGCAACCCTGTTGAGATTAATACATGGATTGAAAAGGAAAAAAAATGAGTTCAGTTGCATCAAAACCTAATTGATTTTTGCAGATGTTTCTAACTTGTGATTGTAGTACATGGAACTTGTATTTTTATATGGCACAGGGCACACGGGACTTGCCTTTTCACTTGTCTTCTAGGATGTGGATTCCGACAATCCAACGGTGGTTTTGCTTTGGCAAAAAGTGTAGTCACATCAAAAAGAGAGAACAGAAGGGTGCTGCCATCCTTCGGTTTTGGTTTGGGACACAAGATCTGCCATATTTTTGACACATCGAATTGGATATCCGATTATATCGGATTCGAATAATATCCTAGAAGGGTAATCTTATAGGGGTATTCCTAATGTGCCATGTTGGCACACATTCATTACACCTGGTGATGGGGCCCACTTTGAGATCTTGTCAGATAATCAAACCATATATTGAGTTTTTCATACCATGATCATCACCACCGAAAATCAGTCCATTACGATTTATGACCTAGCTAACTATATAAAAAATGAACCCAAAGTAAAGGTTTAAATGGATGGTCTGGATCTTTCAAAATAAAGTCAAATTTTCAAGAATGTCAAAATGGACTAATTTTTTGGGAGGATGGTATCCGAAGGATGGAAAACTCATAATGCTGCATTGTTCAACATGATCTCTTATTGGACCCCACAACTGGGTGTAAGAATTGGATGCAAGTGGCTTACAAAAAAAAAAAAAGAATTAGATGTAAGTGTAGCTCTAGATGGACTCTCTCTCTCTCTCTCTCTCTATATATATATATATATATATATTATATATCTATATAATAAAACAGGACAGTTGTCTCCCCCTCTTATCCGGCTCAATAAGGATGGCCGAAATCTAATCACACCAAATGGACTGTGGATCTCAGCCACTCACACCCAATTTTACAAACGCTTTGTCGATGAGTGCCGTGGGCATGGGTCACCTACTATTTACCTACATATAAGGAATGAAATAGGTTGGATTTACATATAGCCCAAGGGTCAGGCTCAGGAGCCCCACTTTTTATGCCTCGAGAGGGTGTTACCGTTAAAACGGATTGAAAGGGCCAGGGGCAAAAATAGAAAAAATGGATTTTAATGGAAAAAAGTGGTGCTGAAATTCAAAATTTAAAATTTGAGAATTTAAAATAAAAAATAAATAGAATCTAAAGGAAATTTAATGGTTTTCTTATACTCCTTTTATCTTATATGGCTTCAATAATGAGTGGCTGAGATCCACAATGCTTCATATCGATGGCTGAGATTAACTCCCACCCCGATTTTGACAAACACTTTATCGGAAAGTGCCGCGGGCACGGGCCACCCACGCATATATCAAGACAACTCAGTTGTATTCTCGTATCTTATCCATCTAATGTGGACGGTTAGATAAATAGTGGTTGAGATCAAATCTATCGATCTAATGTGGGCGGTTAGATTTCAGCCACTCAATCCACCTCATTTGACCTCAATTTATTCAAAATTTAAATTTCAACACTGTTATTTTTTGTTATTTCTATTATTTTTCCATTTCTCCCTCCGTGCGTTACAATCTGTTATAACAGCCGGTATAATGGAAAAAACGGTAACGCCCCAGTCCGTTATACCATTTGAGTGCCGAAGGCACCCAATTGTTGCAAACACTTTTGTCGGAGAGTGCCGTGGGCATGGGCCATTTACTATTCTATATAACAAAACACATTGGTTGTCTTCCTACTTATACCTCCTCTTATATGCATCAACAAAGAAGGGGCCAAGATCTAATCCTCCCCCAAATGGATGGTGGATCTCCACCACTCACCTGATTTTAGCAAATTCTTTGTCGAGGAGTGCCGATGGCACGAGGCACCCACTAGTATATTACAAAACAGGACGGTTGTCTCCCCCTCTTATCCGGCTTCATAAAGGATGGCCGAGATCTTATCAAACCAAATGGACAGTGGATCTCAGCCACACTCACACCCAATTTTGACAAACGCTTTGTCGATGAGTGCCGTGGGCACGGGTCACCTACTATTTACTTACATATAAGGAATGAAATGGGTTGGATTTACATATAGCCCAAGGGTCAGGCTCAGGAGCCTCACTTTTTATGCCTCGAGAGGAGTGTTACCGTTAAAACGGATTGAAACGGCCAGGGGCAAAAATGGAAAAAATAGATTTTAACGGATATTAATGATTTTAACGGAAAAAAGTGGTGCTGAAATTCAAAATTAAAAAAAAAAAAAATAGAATTTAACGAAAATTTAATTATTTTCTTATACACCTCTTATCTTACATGGCTTGAATAATTAGTAGCTGAGATCCACTATGCTTCATATCGATGGCTGAGATTAACTCCCACCTGATTTTGACAAACACTTGTCGGAAAGTTCCGCGGGCATGGGCCACCCACGCATATATCAAGACAACTCAGTTGTATTTTCTTATCTTATACATCCATCTAATGTGGATGGTTAGATAAACAGTGGTTGAGATCAAATCCATCGATCTAATGTGGACAGTTAGATTTCAGCCACTCAATCCGCCTCATTTGAACTCAATTTATTCAAAATTTAAATTTCAACACCGTTATTTTTGGTTATTTCTGTTATTTTCCCATTTCTCCCTCTGTGCGTTACAATCCGTTATAATGGAAAAAATGGTAATGCCCCAGTCTGTTATACCGTTTGAGTGCCGAAGGCATCTACTTTTTGCAAACACTTTTGTGGGAGAGTGCTGTGGGCATGGTCCATTTACTATTCTATATAACAAAACACATTGATTGTCTCCCTACTTATACCTCCTCTTATAAGCATCAACAAAGAAGGGCTGAGATCTAATCCTCCCCCAAATGGACAATGGATCTCCGCCACTCACTTGATTTTGGCAAATTCTTTGTCGAGGAGTGCCGATGGCACGTGGCACCCACTAGTCTATATAACAAAACAGGGAAGTTGTCTTATCTCTTATCTTATCCGACTTCATAAGATAAAGAGTGGTTGTGATCAAATCCATCCATCTAATGTGGACAGTTAGATTTCAGCCACTCAATCCCCCTCATTTATACATCTCAGGCTACGATTTTTGTGGAAATCTGAAACTTCACTACATAGGCAAGGATTTGGTGTAAGTCCACTAAATATGTGCCACCAATAAAGGGTGTCAATTGGCTCTCTCGCAAAAATGCAAAACTCCCCAGGAACCTTCCAGTCCTTCCAGTTCCCCCATGTATTTATCCTGTCCAACAGATCCCAACATTGTCACCCGAAATTCAAACTACCATTTTTACCCTCCTCCAGCAACGACGAAGTGTCACAAACTTCCAAAGGTTCCTCGAAACAGTCATTTTTAACCATGGACCAGTCTTTACCCGCATCCCGCATCCCTCATCCGGAATATCCTTTTCTCTTTCCCTTCCAGCTTCGATCCCTCTACCATAGCATTCATGTTCGAGGTCCATACTATAGCATTTATGTTTGATGCTCCCAACTTATTGGCTTATTTTGTGCAAAACATCATTCGACGAGATCTCACTATTGAACAGACAAATCTCAAGAGGATGTTTGAATGGTTCTATCTTGTGTCCTAATGGCAACACATGCTCCGAACCCACTATGCCAGATATGTGATAATTACTTCTCACAGGCCAACCAATTTCATCCACAGACCTGAACTTAATTATCTCATACACCTTTCCAATGCACAAATCCAAGCTTGGTTATGGCACGATGATCTCCTTCTCATCACTCAAACACCAGATTCAACAGTTCGTACGAGCTTTCAAGCTCGTATGTGCCAATTGAATAACATCACCCGTGATTCATCCCCTCCGACACACTCAATTATCCTTTTGCAGATGCGAACCACCCACTCTTTGACAGGCTCTATGATTATCTTTTATCTTATCTCGAAGACCACAGAGCACCCTAGATACCCAGAAGATTTTGACCTAGATCCATCACCTTTTGTTAGATGGTCAGATTTAGACCACAGTGACTAAAAGCAAATGATGACACGAAGATTTGGTGTATCTTCAACTTTCGGCATAATATGAAAATCAAATCTCCAGTACTGTTCAAGAATCTCAAGTACTATTCAAGATATCACTATCAGTCACTATCCACCATTGTTTGTAACTATTTGGTACTATAGCACTTTTTACTATTTTGTCAGTGGATGTCTATCTTTATGTATTTTGGTTTGTAATATTTCAAGTCCGATGCCTATAAAAGGTCACTCCATGTAAGCTTTGAAGCAAGTCAGGTCTTAGCAAGTCAAGTCTAGTCGGTGTACAAAAAAGTCAAGCGAAGTCGACAATAGGAAGCCTCATAAGTCTTAGTCCAATGTAATCGAGTAAGACCTGGCTCAGCCAAGTAAGTATCCGAGTGCTTGAACTCTTGTAAATCTTCCTTCATCTATATATCAGTGTGTTTATGTGTGTTAATACCCATCTTCTGCATCAATCGCATCTCATTCTCATTACGCATGTTTAGAATATCATCCGCATCTCGCTGTTTAGGATCATTCTGTTATTATCCTCATGCATTCTTAGTGCTATTATCTATTAGCCGTGATACCAAATTTGGGGCCTTAACATGGCTAAATACGGTTAATAGATAATAACACTAAGAATGTATCAGGATAATAACAGAATGATCATAAACATGAGAGATGCGGATGATATTCTAAACATGCGTAGTGAGAATGAGATGCGGCTGATGCTGAAGATGTGTATTAACACACATAAACACACTAATATATAGATGAAGGAAGATTTACAAGACTTCAAGCATTGGACACTTACTTAGCTGAGCCAAGTCTTACTCGATTACATTGGACTAAGACTAAGACTTACTTCTTAGTATTCTGAGACCTCTAGGACTGAGTCTATTGAGTCTACTGAGTCTGCTTCAAAGCTTATATGAAGTGGCCTTTTATAGGCATCGGACGTGAAATATTACAAACTAAAATACATAAAGATAGACATCCACCGACGAAATAGTAAAAAGTGCTACAATACCAAATAATTACAAACAGTGGTGGATAGTGACTGATAGTGGCATCTTGAGATTCTTGACCAGTACTTTGAGATTTGCTTTTCATATCACGCCAAAAGTTGAGGATAAGCCAAATATTTGTTGGAATCCAAATCTTGATTGTTTGGGGACCCAATATATCGGTATTCAATGTCGTTGTCACTTTTGTAAGCGTCTTCTTCGTTAGTGTTCCAAGGACTGTTTCCAGAGTAACTGGGCCATGAGAATGGTTGAGGAGCCGATTTGTTGTTCAATTCCGCTTGAGTATACTGAAAAATGTCTGTTTGCCAGAAGGATTGATGATAAATTGGACCTGGATTGGGCACGGTGTCATCAGGATGGGGAGTGCAGAAATAAGTGATCAAGACTATGTTCTAGGAGTAATCCTGTTGGAGGTAGACATTGATTTTGAGGACTTTCATGGATGAAGGAGCGTCTTTGAGCCAAAATTGCCATGCTGCTTCAGTAGGCGGGAGCCAAGGTTCTGGTTGAAATAAGCATAGAAATTTGGTCAAGAATTTGGTCCATTGAGATTGGAGGAGGACACATTTGTTCAGAACAATTGCCATGTGATATTGAGAACAGAGGTACCAAAGCCAAATGTAGACTCGTTCAGAAAGGTCAAGAATTGCGAAATCTATTGGAAGGAGCCAATCATTATCGTGCATTGGCCTGTAATGGAGAAGGAGGGTGTGTTCATAGAAGGCATCGAACATATGGTCAGTCAATATTTTCTTGGTGCGTTTAGAGAACCATCTGTGGAAGATATCTAATTGGAGTTCGGATGGAAGCCGCTGGAGTTGTTGCTTTCAGAATAGTTGAGTGGATTGAAAGTCATGCGATAGGATGCTATGGGCAGTGATTTTCAATTTCATTCCAATTGATAAAGCTAGCATTGATTTTCTCTGCTGAAGAGGGAGAAGAATTGAGATTTTGTGAGAACATTTTTGCAGATTGAGAGGTGGTTTTTCCTGGATCAGAAGGAAATGTTGATTGTAAATTAGATGGGTATACTGTCGGGAATTTATAGATGACAGTTTCTTGGGAAGCTTGTGAAGTGATTTGAGAGTGAATCTGCAAGTGTGCTTGAGGGGAGATGTTTTTGTCATGTGTTGTTAAGATGCAGAGGGCATGTGTCAGTTTTGGAGGAAAATGGATGGGGGGTTGGATATGGGAAGGACCATGAATGAGACAACAAGGCACATGAATGAGATAACAAGGTATGGGTGGTAAAAAGTAGGATTTGATGTCTTTTGTCTTTTGTGGTTTTGGCTTTTGCTTGTCATAATGAGACATTTGACTTTTGTGTCTTATTTGCTTTCTCTTCTTTTGAGGAGATATGTGACTTGTGAGGAGAATGATGGGGTAGTGGTCCATGGTTGCTTTGGTAAGGGTTTGGTTCTTGTTTATGTGACACATGTCGGGTACATGGTTTGTGGGGCTAAGGTCAATAATGAGTGGTTTGGTAACAAGGTTTGGGTTATAGATTTGGGTATGGGTTTATGACTATAGAAGAAAATAGGCTTTGTGAGAAAGTCCATTGGAGGTCCATTTGAGATGTTGGATTCGGCTAAACACGGTTATATATATAGGTCGGGATCGGGAGACAACAATTTTCCCCATAACCCCATCAAGTGTGGTCTTCATGTTCAGGGTAAAAATAAACTGTCCATAATTCTTCAACTTCTAATCCAGTTTATGATTTTAATTTTTGTGAGGATGATCTCCTCACTATAGAGACCATCCTCGACAAAAATCATGCAATTCCAAAACTTGTAATGTATATATTGGCGCAGGTCAATTTATTAATTAGAAGCATTGGAATGGGATGAGTTTTGACTAGGACGGTCTCTATGGCAAGGAGATCATCCACACAAAAATTCAAATCATTCTGATACTTGTAGACTGTTTTACAAGTTGAAGAATTATGGACCATTTATTTTTATCGTTAACTTGAAAACCACATTTGATGGGGTTGGAAATTTCAGAATAGGCTGATTTTTTGTAGGGGTGATCTACATGGTGAGGAGATCACCCTCACCAAAAATCAACCATTGATTCACCTTCCTTGTGGTTAAGCCAAAATTGTTGTTAAAAATGTTGTATGAAAATGTTGTCCCTCGATCCTGACCCATATCTATATAACAAAATAGGGAAGTTGTCCTCCCCACTTATACCCCCTCTTATATGTTTCAACAAAGAAGGGCCAAGATCTTATCTCCTAACTAGAAGGTGGATCTCAGCCACTCACACCCAATTTTGGCAAATGCTTTGTCCGGAATTGCCGTGGGCACGGGCCACCCACTATCTATATAACAAATCAGCTCAGTGGTTGCCCCCTCTTATAGGCTTCATATATAGATGGCTGAGATCTAATCTGCAATTGGACGGTGGATCTCAGCCACTCACACCCAATTTGGGCAAATGCTTTGTCGGGGAGTGCCGTGGGCACGAGCCACCCACTATCAATATAACAAGTGACTGTGGTTTTCTTATACCCCATCTTATCTTATATGGCTTCAATAATGAGTGGCTGAGATCCACTATGCTTCATATCGATGGCTAAGATTAACTCCCACCCGATTTTGACAAACACTTTGTCAGAAGTGCCGTGGGCACGGGCCACCCACGTACGTATATAACAAGACAACTTAGTTGTATTCTCTTATCTTATCCATCCATCTAATGTGGACGGTTAGATAAAGAGTGGTTGAGATCAAATCCATCGATCTAATGTGGACGGTTAGATTTCAGCCACTCAATCTGCCTCATTTGACCTCAATTTATTCAAAATTTGAATTTCAACACCATTATTTTTTGTTATTTCTGTTATTTTCCCATTTCTCCCTCTGTGCGTTACAATCCATTCAAACAGCCGTTACAATGGAAAAAATGGTAACGCCCCAGTCCGTTATACTCTTTGAGTGCCGAAGGCACCCAAATTTTGCAAACGCTTTTGTCGGAGAGTGCGGGGGGCATGGGCCATTTACTGTTCTATATAACAAAACACATTGGTTGTCTCCCTACTTATACCTCCTCTTATAAGCATCAACAAAGAAGGGTCGAGATCAAATCCTCCCCCAAATGGACGGTGGATCTCTGCCACTCACCTGATTTTGGCAAATTCTTTGTCGAGGAGTGACGATGGCACGGGGCATCCACTAGTATATATATATATAGGGCGGGGCTCCAGTGACCACCCTAAAATGACAGGCTCCCGTTGCAGGACACAATATGAGCCACGTGGCACACTCTTAGAGGACTCTGACGGAATGGATGTTTGGCCAATCCCTAAGTGAACCTACAAGCCAAAAATCAGCCTGATTAGTGATTTATTGGCGTTGGATCTTTGTACCTCAAATACTGCTCAAATTCCCACAGTGGTGATCAAACCATGAAAATAAGTCCAACCCAAAATTATTGTCAAAATTTTTGTCCGCCGATCAGATATTGTATTGGTTGATCCAATCCAATGACAGCTATAGTCTTGTTGATTTTTGGCCAACCAAAGATGTTCCAATGGGTCGAATGGATACGATTATCCAATCTAAATTTTTGTCCAGGGCCAACCAAAGATGTTCGATCCAATGGGTCAACCAAAGATGTTCCAACAGTCTCACACCCCTGTTGGGTACCACTGTCCCAGAACCAGTCCAACAGCCAGCAGGCCCATGAAACCTTAGCCCACCATCCATATCCAAATAGGGGTGGGTCAGCCAGTAACCTTACCGCATGTATTGGTTTTTTTTTTTCAAAAGACTATCCCATCCATAAGTGGGCCACATCTAGAATATTTCTAAGACCAATAGTCAAATTATTCTGATCACATGCCAACAGTATCTCCTAAGACTGCCAAAAAATACCATTGTTTAAGATCATGAGATCATGCTTATTCTGGTCTAAGAAATATCCTACATTGAGCCCACTGATTGGTTAATAGATCAGATGGTCATTGCCATCTGATTAGTGAGTTTTCTTTTTGGATTAGATATCTTCTAGGTAGGACCCATCATGGATTGGGTAAATCCCAGACATGCACGTTCACACGTCTACTAGAAATCTAGTCTAGATGGGAATTATGGATTCCCCTTTGGTTTTTGGAATCTCATATGGGTCGCACCATCACACCTGAACATTTGATCCGTTCTCTCTTGACTAACGAGATGATGGTCTTATTGTGGCCCCCACAGTTCAAGCCAGTACACAGAGAGAGAGAGAGAGAGAGAGAGAGAGAGAGAGAGTACATATTTAACAACATTCCCATAGCATTTAATAGACTATAAGATATAGGAAACATAAGAAGCATACATACAGCATAGGAGGCCTTACCTTCAAGGCCTCACACATTATTCTATATTTCTAAACTCTTTCATTGCCTGTGATCATAACACAAATTCAATGAATCAACAAGATACTCCTATGCATCAGCTATGGAACATGACCACAGGATCACATGATTACACAACTTGGACTTTAACAGAGACATTAGGAAGGACACTTGAATCCTGGAGGCGGGGTTTTCCCGCAGTCGACGAGGAGTTCTAGAGCAATGGGCATGATGACATTGACGTTAAGAAGCTTTGCTTTGATCGTGGTGCAGAGACAAAGTGCGGCGTCTAAGTCGACAAGTCCCTGGAGCACAGGACAACATGTATCCTTAGCAGTACTACCTACACCAACGTGCACTAGACCACCCAACAAGTCGACACATGAGCCTAGCTTAAGTGTGTCAATGGGGCATGTTCCTTGCGCCGGTGGAGGCGGGCATGGTGTAGAAGGCGGCGTAGGCGTAACGATTGGTGGCATTGGGGGCTTGACAGTGGGAGGCGGCTTAGGAACCACAGTTGGCGGAGATGGTGGGTTGACAATAGGAGGATTAGGCACAACTGGAGGCTTAGGCACAGAAGGAGGCTTTACTTTGGGAGGGGGCTTAGGGACAACCTTAGGAGGGTGTTTGGGAGGAAATTTGGGGAGCTTAGGAGGAGTTGGGTATGGGCAGTCGGGACAAGCAAGTGAACTGAGTAGAGTTCCTAAGTTCAGGAGGATCAAGAGACAAGAGAGAACAAACTTCCCCATGATGAAAGAACCACAAGAGACTGAGGGTCCTCTCACTCCCAAAAGTTACTACTGAATGTAAACCAACGTACCATATGGGTCTTTTTATAGAGAGAGAGAGAGAGAGAGAGATGGAGGGATGGATGGATGAAAGGGAGTGAGCCCTACAATCTTTGTAGTTAGTGAAACATTTGTCATGATTCATTGACTTGAATAATAGAACAAACACACAATGAGATTCTCTTACCGTGTATGGGGGGCCAATCCAAGTTGCAAGGGTGGTTTTCAGCTTCAAAAGACGCGGTTTGTGGTTCAACTTGCACTTATGGACCGTGTGTGACACTCCCATACATACCTTCATTAACCTCGCTTAAGAGGACTATTAGACCTAACATATTGTCTTCAATCGCGGATGTCGGTAGACAAATTTTTTCTATTTTTGGGGCTAGGGGACTTATAAGGAGGAGAACTTTGCTGTCCCCATGGACTTCAAAGTTCGAAGTCTCCCACCTACCAAAATGCCACGTGAACATGTTCACTCTTTTGGGCCCACTGACCCATGGAGGTTTAGCCACCCCTCATGGACCTACAGACCAAAAATCAGCTTGATTGGTAATTTCTAGCGGTGCCACGTGGCTTTGGAAGGGAGGGGGAGGCAGCTTAAAGCTTCAAACTGTAAAATCCCCGTGGAGGAACAGCAAACTTGAACTTGACTGAAAGGGGCTATCGGGCGCTAGGCATGGGAGTACTATATGCAGAGGGAATAACATTCACTAGCCTGTTAACCACTAACCAAGGGCTTAACGTGGGTTGAGTTCAGGGATTGGGGTACTTGTCAGACATTTTGGGTGGGAGACTTCAAAGTTTGATGTCCCCTGGGCCAGCGGATGTTTTTTCATATCCCGAGGGTGATTTTGGCTGTGAGTCCACCTTTGCTGACTGCGGATTGTCAGGGAAGCCGCTGACAATCACAGAGTTCTCGGCACATGGATTTTGTAAGGACGAAATACCAAGGCCTGACCAAGCACGTACCCATGTGAGTGTTTTTTAAGATTTCTTTTTTAATTCACTTGGGTAGGTGACAAAAAGCACTAGGGTACGTGTGGAGAACTTTGTGATTATCAGCGGCTTCGCTGACACTCCGCAGTCAGTGAATGCGGACTCTTCGACTGCCTTGCTACCTACTACTAGGGATGTAAATTGGGCCAGATTGGACAGCCGGGGACCATAAGTTCGTGTTTTTCTTTGGGCCTCAAGTAGGTTGTAAGGCTGCGTTTGTTTACTCATCCACATTCGATGTACGCGTTTAGAATAATGCACACTCATCTCGATTCGCGCAAGAGTAAAGTTACACATTTTTTCATGTGAAGAATTTGGATGAACAATGATGAAAAATTATCATATATATTGCACATGTATTAAACTAACATATGGCTCACTCCTGTGGCCCGAAGGGTATTATCATACATGGTAGGTAGGCCCCACACAATCAACATCTCAGTATGTGGGTCCTACATGTCCATCTCCCCCATGTATCATATCAATTAAATATCAAGTGGATTTCATATGACATGTGGCCCACACATGTCATGTAATCCACCATTAGGTGGACCCTACATGGAAAATGG
The DNA here is from genome assembly GCA_035048495.1 of Euptelea pleiosperma. NCBI lineage: Eukaryota > Viridiplantae > Streptophyta > Magnoliopsida > Ranunculales > Eupteleaceae > Euptelea > Euptelea pleiosperma. The sequence goes on from CM068541.1 coordinate 32,637,727, forward strand.
ACCCCACATGCTAGGCGCTAGTATACCAAGGTCCACATGTTATATGGTCCAAAGATCATGTGAATTCCATGTGGGGCCCCATGCTAGATGTTCTCCCACTTGCCACGTGTTAGTGTATCAAGGTCCAATGCAATGCGATACATAATACTATCATGCATACGGTGCACATGTCGCGCATACTTGATTTTGGGGGTATATTGCAGCACGCACCTCAGCGCAAATTTGGGCCACCCGCAAGTCGTGAATGCATGCCACTTCATCCAACCAAACACACGAAAATTGACGAGGTTACGCATATTCATGTCAATGCGCGTGTTCGCTGCACACAGGGGGGGACTATATATAGTTTTCAAAACATTACCAAAATATGCAAAATTGTCCCTTATTTTCAAATTTTTCAAAAAAAAAAAACCCTAACATACCAAATGAGAATAGATAGGAGAAAGAAGTCCATCTAACACATTCTTTAGAAAAGAAATTCAAAACTCCATAGATAGATAGGTAGCCCACTCACTTGATGATCATCATATATAATCCCTTCCAATGGGATTAATACATAGTTAAAATAGGGAAGAGGTACGTGTCCACAAATTAAAATTTTAGTCACTGCAACCACTCCAATTGGATTGAGACTGTGAGAAATGTATGAGAAATTAAAATGACAGTTAAAATGCATGAGAACATTTAATGGGCCACATCTGGGGTATCTTTTATGTCATAAAATGACCATCCACATGTGATGGGCGGTGGCAATGTTCGGGGGGGTAAGAGATCAAGGCAGCGAAACTCTCTCTACATCTACAATTTCTTTGTTTAACCGAAATATAGAGACCCATCATTACAATGGCAATGAAACTCTCCCTGAAAGGTAAGGAAACACAAGGAAGAGGAAGGGTGAGGGAAAGTGAGAAGTTTCCTTTTTTTTTTTTTTTTCTCTCTCCTCTACTAGTATAAGAAGGGGATGTTAGGGTTTTTAAATATGAAACCATATAGAATAAAACTCTATTTAGACCTAGGATCTACATTTAATCATATTAGAGCTAACAAGATTAGGATTAAACTATTTAGAACCATGATTAAAAAGAAAACATACGTGTACTCATCTCAGGTTGATGTAGAAGACTGTCTTCACACTATATTTTCAATATTAAGCAAGTTTGAAGAAAGATGAGAGAGTTCTACTGCCTCAATACATGTTTTCTCTGATGGAAAGAGGGAATTGTTATTGGTAAGACCGATTCCCTCATACAAATATATGAGGTTCTTCAACTCTAACCCATTAAAGGAATGAAGAGAGCTCCTGCACTTGCCAAGAATCAAAAGATGTGCTACTACATAGTGTAACTAGGACATAACTAATTCTATGCACCTTAAATCACTAATTGTAGAGATTAAATATAATAACAGAAGATCAGGATAATAATCTGATTTTTAATAAAACAAAATTTGTTGAAAGACCACATTAAAGACAATAATCTCCCATTTGATCTGCAACAAATACAATAGACATTTTGAAAAAATTTTATAAAAAAGATTACTCAGATTAGAACATCAAAATGACATGTCAAGTGGCCACTCTTGAAAGCAAATGACATTTCTACAGTAATAATACTAACAACACCATTATCCCCAAGTTAACCTTATTGGCATTATCTTATGCAGATCAAGAAATAAATGATATACATAATAATGAATTTTTCATGTTTTTCGATATCGTCACTACCTGCTTCACACTTTTCCATATGTGTGTCGTTCAGACGTCTTTTGACTATAAATTGTCATGCGATTGAGATCCATCGCAATGTGATACATCATTTGAAATAAGAGTTTACCGACTATGATATCAATCACGTTTAACTCGAGCATTTCAGAGCGTTTACTAACCATTTAGACAACTCTGTGGACAACTAAATATCTCAAATGAGATTTTTAATGTCTCAATAAAGAGAATAGTAAACATAAATAAAAGTACATTAGAACCATGATGGTATATACATATATGAGAACACAACAAAATATACTCCCACTTGAAATCACAATGTTGTGTTCTTTGACTTTCTCTCTCACGAGAAGATACTTTATGTCAATGTGCTTTACCCTGGCTGTACCATGATCATTTTTTGTAAATCTAACCGCAACTTCATTATCATAATAAAACTGCATAGGTCTCAAAATTGAATCCATCACCACTACTTCTTTGAGAAATTCTTCAACCACAAGGCTTGAATTGTAGCTTCATAACAAGCTATGTATTCTGCTTCCATTGTAGATTGCTTAGCACTTCTCTATGAAATTTCATCACTTGCAATCATAAATATATATCCTGAAGTGGATTTCAATTCATCATGACATCCAGCAAAATTTGAATCAGAGTAACACAATCCTTCTAACTTACTTGTTTTCCTGTAAACAAGCATAAAGCCTTTAGTTTTTTTGTAGATAGCGCAACACTTTTGCAGGGTGAGTATATATCATCACATACATTATGACTTCCAATTGTTGTTTAGAGTATCTATTTACATTCTAACTCATTCATGCTAAAAACATCATCCTTTACTACATGAGCTTCAGCTAGTACACAATTCTATTTACCAAATCTCTTAAGAATCATTTTAATGTAAGACTCTTGCGATAAACAAAGAACATATTTTTTTCTATCACGGTGAATTTTAATACTAAGAACATATGAAGCTTCTCCAAGATCATTTATTTCAAAACTTCTTGATAACAATTTCTTTATATCATGGAGCATGTGAATGTCATTATTAGCAAGTAAAATTTCATCCACATATAAAATAAGAAATACAAATTTGCTTCCATTGATCTTAAGATATTTACATCTATCAATTGCATTTTCTTTGAAACCAAAACTCAACACTACTTGATCAAACTTCAAATACTATTGATGACGAGATGTTCGCTTTAATTCGTACAAAGAATTCTTCAATTGAACTAAGTGTTCTTGCCCTTTTGTTATAAAACCTTTAGGTTGCATCATGTAAATCTCTAGCAAGTTCTCATTCAAGAAAGCTACTTTGACATCCATCTGAGGAAGTTCTAAATCATAATGAGCTACTAATGCCATAATAACTTTGAAAGAATCTTTTTTGGAAACTGGTGAAAATGTTTCTTCATAATCTATGTCTTCTTCTTATGTAAAACCTTTGGCTACAAGCCTTGCTTTGTACCTTTCTATTCTTTCATCTAAGTGTCTTTTAATCTTGACGATCCATTTACATTTAACAACCTTTGTCCCTTTAGGTAGTTGCACCAAATCCCAAGCTGCATTATTTTCCATTGATTCTAGTTCTTTTTTATAGCATTACGTCTATTATGCCAATGCTGTGAGTTCTCCCCTTTTATAGCTTGTGAGTAATTCAAAGGATCACCAACTTCATGAACATCACTATCCATTTCTAATAAGAAAGTGATATACTCTTCAGTTATAATAGACTTTTTAGCTTTAGATGATCTCCGCAAAGATATATCATCTATTATGGAAGGATTGTTGTTTTTAGTATATAAACCTCTTCTGGCACATCTACTACAGGTTGTACCTATGGCAACTGATGACTTTCTTCTTGAGAAACAATTCGTCTTGGCTCAAAACTCCTATTAATTTCATCATTCTCCAAAAATTTTGCGTTGTTAGTTTCCTTAATCTCTATTGGTCTACATAGACAATAAAATCTATAACCTTTCGACCTTTCTGGATAATCAATAAAATAACAGCTTACTGTTCTAGGATCAAATGCCTTCTCATTTGGATGATAAAGTCTTACTTCTGGTATGCAACCCCAAACAAGAAGATGATTTGAACTTGGTTTTCTTCCAGTCCAAAGTTCAAAATGCGTCTTTGGTACTGATTTGCTTGGAACTCTATTAAGCAAATATGATGTAGTCTTCAAAGCTTTACCCCAGACTGATTCATATAAGTTTGAGTGAACAAGCATACTCGACCATATCTTTTAATGTTCTGTTTCATCTTTCTACTACTCCATTCTGTTCTGGGGTCCCTGGTATGGTGCGTTGAGGCACTATGCCATGCTCTTCTAAGAATTTGAGAAATTTACTACGAACCCGTTCTATAGTATTGGCCTTTCATAATACTCACATCCTCTATCTGGTCTTAATGCTTTAATCTTGTCCAACTGATTTTCTACTCTTACCTTGTAAATCTTAAAGATATCAAGATCATCAGACTTCATATGAATAAGATATATATAACTATAACGAGAATAATCATGTGTGTACAAAAAATAATGCCGACCACCAAGAGTGAGTATAGAAAATGGACCACATATATTAGTATGAACACTTTCTAACAACTATGTGCTCCTAGTAACAACCTTCTTTTTTTTCTTTGGAAGCTTCCCTTTGATGCAATCTACACAAGTATCAAAATCACTAAAATCCAAAGATTTCAACACTTGATCTCTTACAAGTCTTTTCATTCAATCTTTAGAAATGTGCCACAAACGTTTATGCCATAACATAGAAGATTTCTCACTATCTAGACCACGCTTGATACCAGTAACATTGAAAACATGAGTATCATCATTTATACAAAGTAAGGATTTAGCATAACTAACATCTAGATTCAACTTGTAAATATTATAAATAATAGAACCAGATCCAAAATGTTGAGGATTGTAAAATATTTTAACATATTCACCACCAAAATAGAGGGTAAAACCTAAAGAGTCAAGTTTGGTTACTGATAGTGAACCCCTATAATGAATTAATGATGTGAACAGTAGCCCCAGTATCTAACCACAAAGTAGTAGGAGTATCTACAAGATAAGTTTCTAAACACACCATAGATAAAGCATTATCTTTATCTTCGTTAGTCATTCCTTATAATTTATGCAATTTTTTTTTTCATATATAAGGCCTTTAATTTCTTCTTAAAAAAATAATGAATCTCTTCTGGAGCTGTGAGAAAAGGCTTCTTTCGTTGAAATTGGTTGTTGTGTTGTAGATGTTGAATTGGTCCTTTCTGAGCTACAAACTATTTTCCAATTTTTTGTCTCTACTATCTTGAGAATTATTTTTACTATCCCAAAAACTGTTTCTTATACCGAGGCTTTTTGAATTTTTTTATTCGGACCAGTCATTGTGGCATATGCATATTCTACTTTTTCTTTCTGAAGCCTTTCTTTTTCTAAACAAAGTGAGCAATCAACTTATTTACACTCCATTCTTATCTTGGGCATTATAATTTACTTCAAAAGTATCATACTGCCTATGGAGTGAGTTAATAGCCTGATGAACAAGATAATCATCACTTAATTCCATATTCAAATACCACAATTTATAAACTAAATTAGACATTTGCAGAATATGTTCATGTATACTTATCTGTCCATCAAACTTCATGGAACATAGCTTGCTCATATAAGTACTAACCATAGTTTTTGTAGAACCCTCAAATTATGTCTGAATTAGTGTTCTAAAACTCAAAAACTTGACTCGACTTGAAAGTTTGCCGAATAGAGTTATCTCGATATCTCGAGTCAATTCAAAATATATATATATATATTAAAATAATTTTTATACATTATACAGGAAGAAAGAAAAATAAATATTATTGATTAATTTTTCATTATTTGTCATGATATTACTTGTCATGACTTGTAAATATTTTATGAGCAATTTGTGGGGCATTAAAAATAAAAAGAAATATATTAATAATTTAAAATAAATGATGAAAATGGGGAGTGAGAGTTATCATTATATTAATCTATTAGAGTAACCTCTTCGTTTTAAAATGTTGTGACATAATCTTAGTGGCACACTAAACCATGGATATTTCGTTCGTCTATTATGGACCTAGATATTAAAAAATTAGCTTTATTGTTGATTTCTAGTTGTTGGAAATTTAGAATTGAGCAATTGGGATTTTGCAATGTACTTTTCTCCCTTTTTCACTTCTACTATATGCTATTTATATGTATTTTCTTAGTTTTGTGGGACAGAAAAAGTAGACTGGGCCGTACCTCGACTTAAGGATGCTGCTTATCTCAAGACAAGTTACTTGAAGGTTATGTGGAGATGTGTCTAGTTCTCTCAAACCTTAGATAACATGTGTTTGGGAGTTGGGATTTTTCACTGTAACTAATCATAATAATCAGCACTACCCCATTATTTCTCGCTTAAATGGTCCCTTGTAGCCACTTGTAATAAATGAATGAGATTTTGATTATTGTCGTCATTATTATTGGAAACAAATGCTTTATGCTGGGTTTAATGCTTATCAAGAAACACAACTGTGGGTACATAAAATGGTAGAACATCGACATATCGAAACATATACACCGCTTCACACTCGATCATTCCCTAAATCTTAAAGATCCTCTTAGATCGACATGTGGTGTAGGAGGGAGCTTATAAAAAAAGAATGTGCAGAAGGAGAGGAGATGGGCTTTTTGGAGGGTCGCACTATAGAAGAACCCTAGAGAGAGAAGCTAGAAGCTAGAGAGAAGATGAAAAGAACCTTAGAGAGAGAAGATACGTAAAGAGAGAGGAAAATGCAATTGATAGCATCCCATGTATTCTATATTTTGATCATTGATAGTGAAGATTGGTCGTTGATTGCCGCCCATGGAAATAATCGCCAGCAAGATGCCGGTGATGAACCACGTAAATGCTGCGTTGTCTTTTTCTTTAGTCTTATTGTATATATTATTTATTAATTCATGATTGCTTGTGGTGGGACAGTCGGATATCAGATGACAAACTCGATCTTATCCCACACTAAATAGCGTCGTCTGTGGGAAAATCTGGTAGTGAAGTTTCTGTCTTATTAGGAGTTGAAGAAGATGTTGAAGTCAATCGATCTGAAAGGTGGGGAGAGGCCAAATAAACGACCCAGAATTTGTGTTGGAGATTGATTTTATAAGGATATGGTAGCAGAGGCAAAGGAATCAAATGAAGAGTTGATAAAAATACAAAAAAAGGATTATGGATTTTCATGGGGAGATGGTTTTGCTCAAGCAGCAACCAACGGTCACATGCTGCTTTTTTCGAATGGTAGCCAACGACCACACTCGATTTCAATTGGCGGAGGAAGACGCCAAAATCTAGATCAAACCAGAAAATAGAAGAAGTCAGTAAGAGAAAGGAAAATCCAGCAAAAGAAAAATAAAGAAAAGAAAGAAGAGGGAAGAAGAAAATGAAAAAGATACACCACCATAGAGCTAGTTCATTGCATAACACCATGGCAGCAACTCACCGCCAATAAAGAAGAAGAATGGAAAAGAAATCAAAGAAGGAAGGGGGGCCATTAAAGCTCCACCATCTTCGCACCGTTGTAGCCCACCGCCTGCATCATTCTTTCCAACAAGTAAAAAAACAAAAGACAGATGTAAACAAATAATAAATACAAATAAAAATTAAAGTTTGTGAAGAAAATGATAATTTTGGGGTCCAATTTGGTGTATCACACACATCGAATTGGACTCCAAAGGAATTCAATGAGTTGAAAAGAAAGATTTCATTAAGGACTATTTGACCCCATTTGTAACACTATAAAAATAGTAAAAGATGAGCAAAATATAGTGACGTAACAACATGTGAAGAGGCATGAAAGAGAAGTTGCCCTATGGCACAATGTGTAAACCACCCCCATGGTATAAATTTTGTTGACCAATCATTCACGGGTAAATGAACCCAAAAGGATGTGACATATACGACACCTGCACATTGTGGCCGTGGTCACACGTATTTTACTTATGCATGTACACAAAGACCCATGACGATATTTAAAAATGAGTTAATACTAAGCATAGACTTGCATATTGTTGTTTATAGTTATAAAGCAATTTTATTAATGCTCATTAAGTGGAATATTATGGTTGTAATAGTAATGTTGCTAATATATTTAATATATGTGGTATATTTTTATACATAATATATGATTGTGATTAAGAAATTTTGTGGATGTCACAATAGTTAATGATTCACAAATAAGGTGTTGAAAGGAGTATGTTTATGTAGAAATGTTATAAAAAAATTAATCATAACAATTTAGTTTGTAAGTATGATGTATTATTAGCTGCATAAGCTTGAAATATAACATTGTGAATTGGTAATAAGACATGTGGTTATCTAATTCGTTTTATTTGATCATTGTTTTCTCTTACATGAGTATATTTGTAGTACTTAGCACACTCGGATCATATAGTTGGCCCACTTGAACGTGAATAAGCTCGATCCTTGAGATCTTGAACTACTCCACTTGCATCAGAGTATGATATATAACAAACAATCAAGAGTAGCCTGAGACCTCAAACATAAATCTTGATCCTAACATCTTTGATGTATGCAAGCCCAACCCTCCCACTTGGGGACTTGTTAGAGGAGGAGCGAGAAGAAGATTAATAGAGCCCAAGCTCCATTGAGACCATTAAGATTTGATTAAAAATTAAAATTACATTATATTTCTAGCATGTTATGTGAAAAACGTATTAAATATATTGAAGTTCATTTAAGTATATTGAATCATATTGAAGTAGGCCAACCATTTTTAGAGAAGAGATCGTACTCAGCCATTGAAGTTGATGTATACCAGCCGTCTCTAGAGAGAAAATCGTGCTCAACTAATGAAGAAGTCTAGCCAATCTCAGTTAAATTGATTATTTTTGGTGAGAAAGTCCAACCAATTTCAGTTGAATGAATTGCGTTAGGCAAGAAAATTAAATTTAGCTCTCGACTATCATAGTATTATTCTTGGTTAGCATAATATTATTTTCGGTTATCTTTATCGGATATTGTACTATTCTCATTTATTGAGCTGTCGCAGTATTATTCTCAACTCTCGTAGTATTATTCTTAGTTATCGCAGTATTATTCTCAGCTTTCTTTCTTGGATATATCATTATTCTTAGATGTTGAGCTATCGAAGTATTATTCTCAGTTATCTTTCTCAGATATGACATTATTCTTAGATATTGAGTTGTCGTAGTATTATTCTCGATTATCGAGTATTATTTTTGGTTATCGTTATCAGATATGATATCATTCTTGATTACGATATTATTCTTGGTTATAATATTATCTTGATTTTTGAAATATTATTCACAGGTATTGATAAGTCATCATTTTATGCATTTTTACCTCATTTTCCTTAGTTGATCATTAGAATTATCTTACATAAATCCTCAAACATATATGAAAAATATATAATCTTTTTTCACTAATTATGTAATAGATTTCTTTTAATAATAGTCAATTGGTTGTATTAATAATCTTAATTCATTAGGTACCCGAGCCCAAGACTAAAGCGAGCATAAGTCCAAGCCTAAAAGCTTATATACAAAAGTCCAAATCTGAGCAAAAGAGTGGACTACGCTGACAAGCCAAGAAGTGGACCAATGTAGTAGGCCAAGTTGGTAGACTAAGCATGGATCAAGGTGGTTGAGATTACAAAAAAATAAAAGGTCCAAATTACAAAAGGCACGAAGATGGCTTTCCAAAAATAAAATGATGGTTTTGGTTTTAAAATTTAAAAATGATAGAAAGTTTAAGAAATAAATATCTTATCAAAAGAAAATTTCTTTTTGAAAAATAGGAGAATATTTCATTAGTTCAAAAAAAAGTTTTAAAATAATAAATGAAGTTTTAAAATATTTCATTAGTTCAAAAGGAAGTTTTAAAATAATAAATTAGTGATTGATTTCTTATTTAAAAATAAAAGAATATTTTATTGATTTTTAAAATAAAGTTTTAAAAGAATAATTTATTAAGTGAATTTATTGAGAAAAGAAAAAAGATATTTTATATAATTGTTTTAATCTTTCAAAATATTTTTCTAAGTAAAGAAAATCGTAATTTACTAAAGATGGAAAGAATGTTGCATATCCTAGCTAGGGCTGGCAATGGATCGGATCAAATTTGAGATCCAATACGATCCGATCCAAAAAAATTGGGTCCAGAACATTCTTTTTCACTATCGGATTGGTACCGGATCAAGAATTCCACCCATGTGTCTTGGATCGACCTAGTTCTGATCCGATATAGAACCGATATCTATATTATATATAAAATATATTATTTAAATATATGCCTAATAAAATTAAATACATATATCTATATATATATATATATATATATATATATATATATATTATACATATGGGATGGGATGGGATCGAACCCGGAACTAATCCAATCATATCAGATAGTTTCTGAAATTGAATTTTATTGATCTGATCGGGTCTAGATCACTTAGATTTTTTATCGGATCGGTACCAAATCAGTACCAATCCGACTCGAACCTGATCTATTGCCAGCTCTAATCCTAGCCCATAAAAGGACCTTCAATGGACGATGAACGGAGTTCTTCTCTTGGTTGCTCTCTGGCTGGACATATCTCTCGGCTACAGTCTTTTATTGGCATCGAATCTCTTTTCTCTTTTTTTTCTTTATTTTTTTTAGTTTTTTATTTGTTCTTCTTGTAATTTTTTCTTTTATTTTAGTTTAGTTTTGATTATCAAGTATAATATTTTCTGATCATTAAAGAGATTGACAACCTCTGTTGATGACCGATAAAAACTCGTTCTCTTAAATATAAGTTATAAATCATTTTTTTGTTAGAATTTTTTTGGTTGATCAAGTTGATTCATTATTCCTCACCCATCTATGTAGTTTGATCCCTATATTTGCACTATACTTAAATTGTTAATTTGATTTTTTGCAGATTTTGGGTTTAATTTAACAATAAGTTACAACGACTAATCAAAATACTGTTCATCAAGTATGCAATAGCACATGTGAAGATAAAGGAGATCAAACACTAATTCATTTTCTCGGAGGCGGATCATCGCTTTTGAGTCAGGCTCCACCTTCGAGAGGGGGCTATTATGGGTTCATCGAATGATAGAATATCGACGTATCGGAACATATACACTGCTTCACACTCGATCGTTCCCCAAATCCTTAAAGATCCTCTTAGATTGACATGTGGCGGAGGAGGTAGCCCATAAATAAAAGAATATGCAGAAGGAGATGTGGGCTTTTTGGAGGGTCGCACCATAGAAGAACCCTAGAGAGAGGATGAGAAGAACCTTAGAGAGAGATGCTTAAGAGAGAAGATATGTAGAGAGAGAGAGAGAGGAAGATGCATCTCTAGAGTTCTTTTCATCTTTTCTCTCAAACATCTAGTTTCTCACTAGGGTTCTTCTATGGTGCAACCCTCCAAAAAACCCATCTCCTCTCCTTCTGTGCATTCTTTTCTTTATAGGCTCCTTCATCCGCCACATGTCAATCTAAGAAAATCTTTAGGGATTTGGAGAATGATTGAGTGTGTAGCGTTGTATATGTTTCGATACGACAATATTCGATTATTTTGTGCACCCGCAATAGCTCCCGCTCGAAGGTGGAGCTTGACCCAAAAGCGATGGTCTATCTCCGAGAAAATAAATCAGTACTCAATCTCCTTTATCTTCGCATGTACTCTTGCATATCTATGAATAATATTAAAATCAAGAATAATACCATAATTGAGAATGATGTCATATCTAAGAACGACAGTCAATAATAATACTATGACATTTTAATATTTGAAAATAATGTCCTATTCGACAAAGATAGCCGAGAATAATACTACAATAGCCGAGAATAATAATTTGACAAGTCAATGTCTGAGAATAATGTCATATCCGATAAAGATAGCCGAGAATAATACTGCGATAGCAAATAATAATACTGTGATAGTCAAGAATAATACTACGATTGTCAAGAATAATACTGCGATAACTGAGAATAATACTGCAACAACTCAATATTTGAGAATAATGCCATATTTGATAAAGATAGCCGAGAATAATACTGTGATAGCCAAGAATAATACTGCAATAGCTGAGACCTGGCTGGGACTATAATTAGCAAATCGTCGATTTAAACGTGATATTTTGAAAAAAATCAATATCTTTTGTTAATAAGTTGTATTTAACATCATTTTCAAAATATTGGGTAAGAAATGCGGTATTTTGTCCAAGGTCTAAAATCGTGTTCTTTTGTTTTTATTAACACATCGTGGACGAAAACGTGGTAAGTCGCGACTTAATGTTCTCTTAAAATGACGTAAGCATTCTCTTTTTGAAAAAACAACTCTTCTCTAGTATAACATATTTTAAGTACAAAGGTTTTGAGGATTCTAAAAAAGTACATTTTTAAAAAAATAACTATAATATTTTACTATTAAAATAAATATTTTTTCAAAATGCAATCATTACTTATTTTTTGTATTATAATTAAAAAATTATTTTCAAAAGTTGTTATTATTTTTTCTTTTATATTATTAAATATTTTTGTAATGATAACTTACTTTATTAACAAATCTTTTTTAAATGTATAATTATTTGTATTATTGAAACACTTCTCACATGAGACTTTTTTGCACGGTAAAAACTAAGTTATTTAATAAAAACTTGGGACATGTTCCAATGTACCATATTTATATAATATTTATTTAGATACTTAGTTAAACAATTGAGTATTGCATGGTATGATGACTTAAATGTAACTAATTTTAATTACAATACAATATATTGTTCATGTACGTATATACATGCGTCATTATATATATATTATATATACTTTTTTTTTACCTCATTTTTTTTGAGTTGAAAACGTTTTAAACCAGATGTTCTTATTCAACTATTTTTTGGTGTTCTCATTTTTTTGACCGTCTTTTTTACCCCATTTTAAAAAAATAAAAACATATAAAACTCATAACTTTGTTTAGCCGAAGTTTTGACGTTTCACGACTTGCTAACTATGGCTGAGAGTTTCTCGCCAAACGCAATCCCTTTAATTGAGATTGGCTGGACTTTCTCGCCAAGCACAATCCCTTTAACTAAGATTGGCTGGACTTTTTCATTAGCCGAGTACGATCTCCTTTTTGCAGACGGCTGACATACTTCAACTTCAATGCCCGAACACGATCTCTTCTCTAGAGATGGCTGACCTACTTCAACTTCATTGGCCGAGCAAGATTTCTTTTTTGGAGACGACTGGCATACTTCAATAAACTTCAACGAACTTCAATATATTTTAATGAACTTCAATATATTTAACATGCTTTTTACATAACATGTTAGAAATATCATGTAATTTCAATTTTCAATCAAATCTTAATGGTCTCAAGGGAGCCCGGGCTCCACTATTCTTCTTGTCGCCCCTCCTCTAACAAGTCCCTAACTCAGAGGGTTGGGCTTGCATACATCAAAGAAGTCAGGACCAAGATTTATATTTAAGCTCTCAAATTATTCTTGATTGTTTGCTATTTATCATATTTTGATGCAAATGGGACAGTTCAAGATCTTAAGGATCGGGTTTGTTCACGTTCAGGTGGGCCAACTATATTGTAATACCTCAGATTTTCTAGTGGGGTTTTTGTACCCATTTGAGTGATTTTTGAGCCCATTTGGAAACCCATGGGCCTCATATTTGGGTTTCAACCCATTTTGGGAAACTTCGAGCCCATTATAAGGAGACCCATGAGCATCATAACTGGGTTTGGACTCATTTTGGATCACTTATCGGGCTATTATTTTGGTGTGTGGACTTCACCACCATCCAATTAGACCCATGTTGGATATGTAGATTTGCCTGATTGGCTAGATCGGCCTTAGATAGTGTGGTCCACGGAGACCACAAGATCGGATGACTTTCATCTGATATAAATGAATCCAATGATTGTGGACCCGACAAGTCTAGTCGAGAGGGTGGCTTTTCATTGGATGTATCTGACCTCTCAAATGATCCATAAGATCACTCAGATATCTTATATCACCTATAGATCTCGCAGTCTATAGACACCGCATGATTCGAGGATTAGAATTTATCAATTAGAATCAGCGGTCAATTTTCATTGCTTGACCACTATCTCTTGTAGACCTCACTTCTTCGGTAAATGTGAGTCCATTTGTGTCGATCTGACCATCTTCAGGGTTAGTGAGACCTCCCTTGTCACGCCCCGAACCCGAGTATCCAGATTCGACCCGAAAAGTCCATGGGTCGACCCGTAACCTGAGTTTGGAGGTGATCTATGAATGATCCCCAATGGTCTACATGATGTAGTTAGACCATCGAGGCTCACTCCACAAACAAGAAAAAAATCAATGTTCAAGCGTTAACGGCCCTAAAACAATCCTATGTGAGATTCAGTTATAAGGGGATATTTAAGTACGTTCTCTAATCGTCAAATCATGTCCGATTGATTCAATTAAGCAATAGGGTTGTATTCACTATGTCCAATTATGTAATCATGATCAAGTTAATGAATTCACTAAGGTTAAGTAAAAAAGGGTCAACACAGATCAAGAAGTCCACAAAGTCAAACTAAGTCAATTAAGTTAAGAGAATAAAAAAAAAGTTAAATCGATCGACCGGGTGTCATAAGGTTAACCACAATTCTACTTGAGGTGTTAAAATCAGTAATAAGCATATCCATTGCAGAAAATGGACAATTAAATCAACTAGTATGGGAAAAAGATGATGAGAACATGCTCTCAATCAAAGGCATACATGCCCAAAAAATAAATAACTAATGTCTTAAAATAATCAATAAAGTCTTTCAAAATGTGGGATTGACTCCCAAATCCTCGTCGGTTTCCTCAAGTATACCGGAGTCATCCGTCTCAAAATCTTTCCACGCACTTGGCTACTCAAAATCTGAAATGATATCGGTATAACACCGTGAGCCGAGGCCCAGTAATACAATAGTGTGTATGGTATGATAGCATACTATACGAGATTTTAATTAAGACATGCATCTCAATCATATAATAAGGATGACATAAAAGTGAAGGTAAATGCAAGGTGAGTGCAGGATGCACATGCAACTAGTACCCATAACCACATAGGGTCTCCATCTCCTTCATGCACTGGGAGCGGTCTCATCGACCCATCTGCAGAATATAATAACGTCTGGGGCCTTTCACCCTAGGGTACCGAACCTTGATTAATTGATGAAACTAATATAAACGTATATAATATACTTCAATCCCGTTCCCTTATGCACCCTATATGAAATGACGTAATGATCATAGTATGACAACAATATGACACTAGGATTACATGGCATAAATATATTTATTTAATATTTAATAAGAACAAAAAAAATGAACACATTAACATCAAAAGTAATGATATGGATAGAACAAAAATTAAATAACATGAATAACATATAAACAATCATCAAATATCACGACTAAGACAGATGGATAATACTAGTCGGAACCACAAGAGAATCCAACACTCCCTGGTCGAACCCTATAAGGGATCCATTACACAAGGTCGAATACTAAAAAAGAATCCAAGATACTTGGCCGAACCCTATGAGGGATCTAAGACACATGGTTGGAATCCCCATGCACACCAATCTAAGTCAAACAATAAGGTTAAAACCTTAATAGTTAATAATCATGACTGAATCAATAATTATTAATAGGTTTTTTTTTACAAAAAAATATACTGCCTTGTAAAAATCATAACTAAATAAATATTAATTAGAAAAATATAAACTCAATGGATTTAAAAACTAGAATCACAAAGGTTTTGAGAAAAAATAAATAGAAAAATATTCAGATTCAAAATATAGGTCGAAATTCTTAATTACTTGGATCAGACAGAATTTAAAATTCTGGGTTTTACAGAAAAGTCCCGCATATTTGAAAAATCATAACTTAATCAATACTAATCAGAAAAATACAAACTCAAAGGTTCTACAAACTAGATTATAGAGGTATCTATGAAAAATAATTAAAAAATATTTAGTTTAAAAATATAGATCGAAATCCTAAGTGAAGTGGACCATGTAAAATCGAAAATTCTGAGTTATTTTGTAAAGTCCAACAACTTAGAAAATTATAATTAAATAAATATAAATTAGAAAAATATAAATTAAATGGTTTTAAAAAATAGATTCATAAAGGTATTTAGAAAAAATAATTATAAAAATATTTAAATCATAAAAATATAACAAAAATGATAAAGAACATAGTCATCCGCTATATGTGTAAAAGAAACCATGGCCAAACCCATCATGGTATCCCAAAATAAAGATCAACCCCATAAGAATAAAGTAAATATTGTTGAAATTAATTTATAATGAGTATCAACCATTATCTAATGAAAGAAAAATAAAATCTTAAAGAAAAACAAGTATAAGATGGATCAAACACACTTACTTCAAGGTTTCTTAAACTTTAATGAAGAATTCTTGAATCGCTTAAAAAGTTCCTCTTTGTTGATCTTTTGCTCTCAAAGTGATATATGTTTATAAGAGAATGGAGATGAACACTATCTTAGGGTTTGGTGATGATTGGAGAAGAAGAGGTAGTGTTAATGGTGGAAGAGTGTCGATGAAGGGTTGAATTTTAGGTTAAAGATTAAGTATAGAGAATAATAGAGGAAGAGAGCTTAAATAAAATAAAAGGTAATGAAGGAATAGGTCTAATAAGGATTAGGGTTAAGTGAATTTCGTAACTCTCCTAGGGTTGACTTTTTCAACCATCTAAAACTTATATTTTAGGTTAATTATGATTTAAAAATGGGCTCAATTAGGCCTCATTTAAGATTATTTATAAGCCCAAAAAGTCTATAAAATATAAAATAATATTACAAAACATTAGGTACATAATTATTAATATAATATAACCTGTGTAGCTTAATAATAAAGTCTCACTACATACATCTTTCAGTCAGGGCACACCCCAATTAGGGTTTAGGCACCTACCTCACTAAATGGTCCAAAACTTAACCTACACTTAGAGTTAGGTTCCATAACTTGGTGGACCTCTCTTAGGGTTTAACTAGAATATGACTAATGGTTCAAACACACACAATAACTCACACAATACAAGAAACAAGCAAAATATTCGAAATACTCTAAATACGATAAAAGTTAAAAATAAGCTATACCGGGGCCTAGATGACTCTAGTGTCCTAAACCAATTAGGTATAAGAGTTTATTAAGACTTTAATTAATCATCTATAAGGTCAAGTAAACAAGTCAACCTTGGTCAAATCTCATAAAAAGTCAAAAATACCTTTGAAAAAGTTGAGGGTATTATATCCCTAGATGCCAAGGACCATCAATGCACCAAGTCAATTCATTGCACCATGCATCTAACCGAGACCCACCTCCTCTAGCCCTTCTTCCATAATCAACCGTTGATCAACCATGATCAATCATTAACATACATCTAGCCATGCATATTGGCCTTAACACGACCAACTTGCCTAAACTAACGCATATTCTCATGGCAACGTACCATGAAAACCCAACTTTCCTCCTCATGATTCTCTTTTTCATAGTGGTTCAACAGTGTGCCACCTTTCGATCGTTGGATCAACTTGCACATGGCTTCTTTGATCGTGTACGATAACCTCAGTCGTCGATCTTCTATTCAACTGTTTCAAGACCTTCCCATTCTTGCTTGCATCGAGCCTTTGCGAAGGCTGCCAAGTGTCCACATTAACTAGCAACCAGCTTTGATCTACATTGCCCAAAGTCCAAACACCATGTACACTCTCTAATCGCCTTCCTTCTTATGGGAAGCCTATTGGTCCAGCGCACTAGCACGCATGCTACAGCCAGCCCACGATGGTTGGACTTATCCCACCACACCACGTTTAAACGAGAATCTCCACCACACGATCTCAACCATTGATCCATGCGCCCATATCTAACCCAATCACCATGTAGCAACACCTCCTATCCATCCACCTCTCATCCCTTGTGCCAATCACAGTCGAACATGGGCCTTGTGCCTCCCACGATATCTTTCCCCACTGCCTGGAGGGTACATCAAATAGGAATGAGCCTCAGCCTAACATGGACCCCACCTCGGAACGTGAACCACATATCCTCTTCACTCTACCAATACCTTTCACCTCCTCAACTCCAGCCTTTCATCAATCCACACTTTCCCTCCATCATCCTGATCCAACCCATTGAAAATGATTTCAATCCCACGGTTGAAAACAACCCATTGAGCATGCCTCCGCGCGTCAATATATCCAGCTCCTAACCTCATTTCTCCCTCCACTAACGACTTCTCTTTGTCCAAAGCCCATTGGCCCGTGTAACACTCCCTCTCAACACCAGTCAGCTTTCAAGCACAAACCATGCGATCCCATTGCCTTAACCTCTTAAACCTCCTTCTTCCACTTCCACATCTCTCTTCATTTTCGGTTAGTAACCTCCATTAATGGCCTCCATATCTCAACCATCTGTAAGTATCTCCAGCAGCCCTCACTAACTCGTGCGACTCTATTCATCCTCTTCACCATGGTTCTCTCCTCCATTATATCACCAACTGGACCTGCGACACACCTTGCATTTCAGGCTGCTCATGGCTAGCCAATCACCAATCTTCATGCAACAAGAACTCCTTCACTAACAGCAACCATTTCCAACCTCGCATGCACCAGCATTAACCTTTATACCTTTGATCGCCAGCTCCATTAACTAATGGCTCAGTCAGCTGCAACTCCCTTAGTAAGCGGTCCCATCTTCTATCGGTCCATGAAGCTTGCATCTCCATGGTTAGGATCAAATATTGACGAGGACCAAATCTTTTGGTAAATTCTTTCAACATGTTTGTTTTGTTGCTGCTGTATGCTCTGTTTTGGGTTTCCAAAACAGAGCATCCGTAGATATATATTTTATTGTGATTTTGCAATGTATTGGTGCGTATGGGATTAGTGTGTATGTGTGTGTGGCCTTGTGGGATCCACCATGGTGTGTGATCATGATCATAAGGGTGGAAACCCTGTTTTAGGCAATGGACACCTTCATGCCTCCCTGCTCATCATTTCCAACCGCCTTGCAGACCTCTGTGTCACTCACCACATTAAGTTGGCCATACATCCCAACTAACTAATGCTCACATCCAATTGTTCTAGCAGTGTCTCTATCCTTGTCACCTAGTTAGCACGACCAACCCCTAACCCATCTTCCTTGACCATGATCCAACGGTTGGATCACCAACCATGTTTATATCTGGTGCGTTGGTCCACTTGATTAATGGTACCCATCAATGGTAGGAAATCAACTTTTAGGTTGTTTTAATACTTAGGTTCACGTCGTTGGATCAGACAATGTAACCATACCATACAGTAGGTGTAGGCATGGGGCTCTGCCACATAGCTCGAGTGGACCCCACGAAGTACTAGTCTTGATTTTAGGGTGGGAGTCCCTATTGTAAACCCAGCGTCACCTGCATGGGGAGAATGTAAATGTTAGTGTTTTATGAAATAAAATAAACATTAAATATTAGTTGTTAGTACATTAGAATAATAAATAATGTTAGTATTTTATGATAATAAATTAAGGTTAGAAGGTTAGCTGTTAATTATTGTAAAGATAAAATATAGCTATATAGTTTAGCCGTTAGTCGTTTTGAATATATAAATATATGTTAGTAGTTTTAAATTAAATAAAATACACGTTAGAGGTTTTCTTTATAAATGATGATGTTAGTTGTTAATGCTAGTTGTTATAAAAGATTAATGTTAGTTGCTTTTTAAAAATAGTAAAGGTTAATTGTTTTGAAACTAATAATAATAATAATAATAAGATGAATTGTTATATGGTTAGATTTAATTAATAATGTTGTCAATCCCACTGTTAAAATCGGCCCGTGAAAATGACTTCAATCCCACTGTTGAAATCAACCTCTACGCATGACTTCAATCCAACGGCTAGATTACCATTATGACCAATTTTTAGTTGTGGGTCCATCAAATGGTGGACCAATTAGTAATCGTTTAGGTTGGTTGTTACGGTGTTTGCGCCCATTTAGTTGTTCACCTTTCAGAGATTACCATCATGGGTGACTTTTGATGGAAGGACCTGATAAAATTTAGCTCGACCATTTCCAGCGTCAACGGACCTCCAAATTGGATCTTAGGCATGTTGGGTCCATCAAGTGATGGACCACTTTTAGATCACCATTGTGATTAATGTGTGGTCTATGGGCCTACCCCGATTGGCAAAAATTAACTGTGGAAAGTGTGGTATACATAAACCACACTATCCAATAGCTAGAAATCACAATATGTACATTTTGGCATGTGGGCCCCACCACCTATGGACTCCACTTTTTTTGGTGGCCCACGGGCCCACATGAATATCACAATGCTCCCTTGGGTCGGTGGGACACACCTGGGTCATCTATCATGAGTGTGTGTACTTAGCAAGTTGACTCAGGTCCCTAGTACTTGGCAAAATGCTTAGGCCCTGCACAGTCCCGACCCGATCCTACCCGAGAAATATATTAAATTATTAATTAACTAAATAAATAAATGAAGGTTGTTTTCAAAATTAAAAATAAATAAATAAAATAAATTATAGAAAAATATATACTCTTGTAGTAAGTATTTATCATCCGTATAGATTATGGGGAAGCCTAAAATAATTATAAATAAAATATATTAAATTGAGGAAAAAAAATATAAATTTGTTTAGAGGTTATAAATATAAATTAGGGAGCATAGGGGGAGAAATTAAATAAAAAGTTCTGTAAAATAAAATAATAAAATATGATAACATAATGGAAGAAAATATTTAAGCAAACTAGACTAATAATTATGGTGATAATAGAATATTGATTTTCTACGAGAGTCAATTTCAGATGGCCATTTAGATTAGGGTTTTATCAAACTCTGATTAATCAAGTCAAATTTAGCCGATTTTTAGCTATGATTTCTTAGTCTAAACCCTTCTTATTTTCCAAACTTAACCTAATGCCTCTTAAACTTTTTCATGGCGTCATCATTCGATCTCAAAGAAAGAAGCAACAAAGGAAGAGAAATTCGAAGCAGAGATCAGAAGCATCGAGGTCGAGAATAATCGAATTAAATAACAGCTCGACTATCAAAGAGGAATCTGAACGTTCAACAGTGAGTAGTCCCCCTTCTTCTCCGTGCCTTGTATTAGGCTTTCTAGAACCAAAATTGAATTATCAACTGCATTTGATATTAAAGAAATGTTATACTTTTGCTTTAGTTGAAAATGATCTTGAATTGAATGCTTTAACATGCATATTTGAAATTGTATTTATTTGTTTATCAATTATGTATCTACAATTACTTGCACTTTTTATAAATGTTCGCATGATTATACAGTTTGAGGAATGGATTCTGAATTTAAAAGGCATTGCATATAATAAGATAAGCGTGATTTTATTTGTGTAATCATGCAGACCTAGAGACACACGCTTGCCCGATGGGCATTTAGACGGGGGTGTAGGTGGGCAGCTAGATCCTTAGCAAATCTGCAGTCGTCGATGTATGACCGGCGGTAGAAATCGATCCTAGGATAGACTCCAGCCGGTGAACTTGGGAGCTATGTATTATAGTGGATATTTGGAGATGGATTGGTTCTGGATGATGGTTACATGGTTACTTGAAGAGAGACCCTGACTGGGGCGGTGAGAAAACCAGTCTTATCTCTAGTGGCGTCCAAAGAAACTTGTGGGATCGGGTCCCGATTATTAAGTGGAAAGAGGATATTGGATAAGGGATAAGAAAAAATTAGATATTATATTGAATGCTATAAGTAGACTCATGGGTAATGCTTATTATGGGATGAGAGGTTACGACTTGGGCCTACCACTATTACGATTTAAAATCTGCATCTCGTGCATGCATCTCATGATCATTATGTATTACTGTGGTATATAAATTTAACTGCTTTATGAAATTGAGTTAACTATTACTTTATATGTTTTCATTTTGCTATCATGGATTCTATCGCATCGTTGACTTTCAAACTTGTTTATTTGTATCAAATGGTTTTACATGTGTTTTCTATGAAACTGACTTATTTTGTATTTATCAACTGTTTAACCCTTGGCATGTTGTTAGAAGTTAGACACACTCACGAGATTTTTCATAAAAGCTCACCCACTCATAGTCCTCTTGTAGAGAAGAAATCGAAAGGCTGAGAAGAATTGAAGAATCATTTAGATTGATGGTGGAGAGAAAATCAAATGCAGTGGAACAGATGATATTGGTAGTATAGTCGATAGGTTGTCATTATTAGAATGTTTGAATTTCTTGTTCATATTTATATTATACCATTGAATCTTAAACATCTCTATATTGTATAATATCATGATAACGCATAGGATAATTTTAGTTATGTCTTGTCTTATTATTGTTCAGTTCAAATTTGATAGTCCGGGCATAGTCATAAGTCTAGTAGGTTCGTGCTTCCGTAGTTTTGAAAAATAAAAAATTTACTCTAATTTTCGCAACTCTGATTAGATGTGCAGACGAGTTTTGCCTTGCGTACCTTGAATTCAAGCGTTGGATTCAGGACACGCGGCACACACCTCGAGATTTGTGTAGTCAAAATCCGGGGTGTAACATATATGGCCCGATTGTGCTAAGTACTACACATATACTAATGCAACATAGAACAATGATCAAATAAAATGAATTAGCCCATCACATTTCTTATTACCAACTCACAATATTGTATTTTAAGCATATGCAAATAATACACCACACTTACAAATTATATCATTATGATTAAATTTTTCACAACATTTCTACATAAACATACTCCTTTCAACACCACATATGTGAATCATTACTATTATAAAATTATTGTGACATCCACAAAATTTTTTGTTCACAATTAATATTATATGTAAAAATACACCACATATATCTAAATGTATTAGCAACATCACTATTACAACCATAATATTCCAGTTTATATGAACATTAATAAAATTACTTCATAACTCTAAATAACATTATGCAAGTCTATGCTTAATATTAACTCATTTTTTAAATATCTTCATGGGTCTGTGTGTACATGCATAAGTAGAATACGTGTGTGTGTCCACGGCCTCAATGTGTAGGCGTCTAATATGTCACATTCTTTAGGGTTCATTAACCCATGAATGATTGGTCCACAAAATCTATGCCATGAGGGGGCGGTGCACGCGTTGTGCCCCAAAGGCAACTTCTTTTTCATGCCTCTTCACATGTTGTTACTTCAATTCACTACCTTTTATTATTTTTCTAGTGTTAATAGTTATAATAAACAAATGAGGTTAAATAACCCTCAATGAAATCTTTTTTTCTCAACACATTGAATTACTTTGGAGACCAATTTGGTGTGTGTCATACACTGAATTGAACCCCAAAACTATCATTTTCTTCACAAACTTCCATTTTCATTTGTGTTTATTGTTTGCTTACCTATCTTTTGCTTCTTTTCCTTGTTGGAAATAGTGATGCAGGCAGTGGGCAACAACAGTGGGAAGATGATGGAGCTTCAATGGCTCTCTTCCCTTTCTGATTTCTTTTCCATTCTTCATCTTTGCTGGTGGTGGGTTGCATCCATGGTGTTGTGCGACGAACCTCCATGGTGGTGCATCTTCTTCTTCATTTTCTTTTTCCCTCTTCCTTTTCTTCTTCTTTCCTTTCTTTCTTTTTATTATGTTGGATTTTCCTTTCTCTTGTTGACTTCTTTTATGATTTCTTCTATCTTTTGATGTGATCTAGATTTTGGCGTCTTCCCCTGCCAATGGGAACGGGGTGTGGTCGTCGGCCACCATTCGAAAAAAATAGCAAGTAATTGCTGGTTGCATGAGTGAAGCCATCTCACCATGAAAATCCACAATCTCTTTTCGTATTTTTATCAACTCTTCATTTGATTCACTTGCATCTATTCACTATCCTTATAAAATCAATCTCTAGCGGCCAATATGGGCAGTTTATTTGGCCTCTCCCCGCCGTTCGGATCGATTGACTTCAACATCTTATTTAACTCTTTACAAGACAAAAACTTCACAATCGGATTTTCCCATAGACGACGCCATTTTGGGTGGGATAAGATCAGGTTTGTCGTCTGATCTCCGATAGTCCCACTACAAGCAATCACGAATTAATAAATAATAAATATAATAAAATTAAAGAAAAATACAACACAACACATACATGGTTCGTCACCGGCCTCTTGCTGACAACTGTGTCTACGGGCAACAATCAATGGCCAATCTTCACTATCAATGATCAAAATACAAAATAAATGGGATGCCATTGACTGCATCTTCTTCTCTCTCTTTACATATCTTCTCTTTCAAATTTCTCTCTCTAAGGTTTTTTTTTATCTTCTCTCTCTAGGATTCTTCTATGGTGCGATCCTCCAAAAAGCTCTTCTCTTCTCCTTATGCACATTCTTTTCTTTATAGACTCCCTCCTCCGCCACGTGTCGATTTAAGATGATCTTTAGGGATTTGGGGAATGATCGAGTATTAAGCGCGGTGTATATGTTCCGATCGATACGTCGATATTCTGCCATTTTATTGTGCTGGTGGCGTATTGTGGCTGTTGATGGTGGAAACGACATCTTGACCTGCATTGTTACTTTCTATAAGCCGTGGAAAGTGCACCTAGGTGCTGCAAATTATTTTATTTTTAAACAATAGCAACGGTTCTACGCCATTGCAAAGCAACTGTCAGAACCGCTGCTAAATACTTAAAACAGTTCTGACATGAATTGCAACATGTAAGAGCAGTTTCAAATTTTTGTAACAACAATTTAAAACCGTTGCAAATAAAAACTTTGCAACGCAATGCCTCAATTTGCAATGGTTTTAAACTGTTTAATTAGCAAGGCAATCTCTCAAACCTTGTCACAAACACTCATAAGAATTCAAAAGATGTTTAAAACAACCCTTCCCCTACCAAAATGATTCAAAACAGGTCTAAACGTAGTGAAAACACATGCAGGCCCTTAATAAAGTCCGCTTTAATTAAAAGGGAAAAAAATAAAAAAGACCCTTAAACATTGAATATAATACATTCAAAAGATGTTTAAAACATGGTTTTAAAAACGGCCGTTTAAACGGTAACGCCCCAAGCCTGTTACCGTAAAAATCGTTAAAACCCGTTTTGACTCTTTGAATTTAGCGGCCGTTCGTTAAAACCATTTTAACAGCTGTTAAATTCTGAAAAAAAATGGCTGTTAAATTTGTTAAATTCTTTTTTTTCCGTTTTTAAAAATTTGAATTTCAGCACCATTTTTTCCGTTTTTTAGTTAAATTCCGCTAAAATTGTCCGTTAAATTCTATTTTTATTTTATTTTGCCCGTCCGTTACAATCCGTTTTAAAAGTAATGCCCCAGTCCGTTATACCGTTAAAACGGCCTCCTTTAAACCTTGGTTTAAAACAATCCTTCCCCTATCAAAATGAGTCAGTTTTTAAACATTTTTTGATATGACAATGCAAATAGGTCCTTAATAAAGTCTGCTATAGTTAAAAAGAAAAAAAATAAAAATAACAAAAGTGCCTTTTCTAGTCGACAAGGCTTTACGTTGCGCCTTAGATCTGGTTCTCGTCGTTTCGTTTTCATGAAATCAAGTGTCGCCATTTTACCTTTTCATTATCTTCCTTTTGAAACCTTTTTATCTTTTGAATCATGACATGAGACAATTCATCTCCTTCGTCAAGAATCGGTATCACGTGCTTCAAACTTCATACCATGGTTTAAAAAACGGCCATTTTAACAAAAAAAACGCCCGTTGTAACGGATTCGGACCTTTGGGAAAATTTGAGGAAAAAAGGGCCGTTATTTTTGTTATTTTCCATTTTTTCGAAAATCTGAAATTCAAATTTCAAAATTCAAAATTTGAATTCTGGCGCCATTTTTTTCCCATTATTTCTGTTTTTTCCTGTTATTTTCAGTTTTTGCCCCTGAGCGTTATTTTCGTTTCAACGGCTGTTATAACAGAAAAAAACGGTAACACTCCCAGTCCGTTATACCGTTATAACGGCCCCTTTTAAACCTTGCTTCATACTACCTCCTGTGTGTACTCCAACTCCAAAACGTATATTATTCGTCCTTGCCCATAAATCGTCCACGTGGCGCACAGCCCAATGGATTGATTATTTAATGTTTAAAACTTCAAATTTCTCCACGTGTCAATGTGGGTCCACTGACCGCATGGATGTTTGGCCCACCCCTTAGTTGATCTACGGCCTGATTGGTGATTTCTAAACAGATGGCTTTTAGTACCCAAAGAAAGTTCTGATCCAACGACTAGAATCACCCCATTAAAAATGCCCAAATCCAACGGTTAGAAAATAGAAATCACCCATGTAGGATGACTCTTGGTGCAAGATATCCACCCAAAGTCAGTGGGCCCGAAATAGTGTGCCACGTGGGCTTTTGGGATGGCAGACATTGACAATTTAACACATTTGAGCAATTTAAAAAATAATCCCTTATGGGTCCCACAGATTCTATGCTCGTGAGTCACAAGACGAACCACGTGGCACACTATTAGAGGGTGCTGACCGTATGGATGTTTGGCCAGTCCCCTTGGTGGACCTGCAAACCAAAAATCAGTCTGATTAGTGATTTCAAAGCGTTAGATTGAAGTTATTTTCATGGGCTGATATTAACCGCATGAATTTGAGCAGTATTGAGCGTTATTTGGGTGCAAAAATCCAAAGGTTGTAAATCACTAATCAGGCTGATTTTTGGTTTGCAGGTCCGCCAATGAACTGGCCAAACATCCATACGGTCAGCACCTTCTAATAGTATGCCACGTGGCTCGTATTGTGGGTTGTGATCGGTCACAACATATTGTGACGGAAGTTTTACTCGGCATGCAGTGGATCGTAGAAGCAAGTAGCCAGGACCAGGTAGAGTAGGAGTAAACCTTCGCTCACTGCATGCTGTGAGCCTGTGAGCGAAGCCGATCACAGCACACAATACGAGCCACGTGGCACACTCTTAGAAAGCGTTGACTGTATGGATGTTTGGTCAGTTCCTTGGTGGATCTGGAAACCCAAAATCAACCTGATTAGTGAT
The DNA here is from genome assembly GCA_035048495.1 of Euptelea pleiosperma. Taxonomy (NCBI): domain Eukaryota; kingdom Viridiplantae; phylum Streptophyta; class Magnoliopsida; order Ranunculales; family Eupteleaceae; genus Euptelea; species Euptelea pleiosperma. Next base: position 32,664,581 of record CM068541.1, read on the forward strand.
TTAAAACCTTCGGATCTTTACTCCCAAATAACGCTCAATAATGCTCAAATTCCTACGGTTAAAATCAACCCATGAAAATAGCTCCAATTCAACGCTTGGAGATCATTGATCAGTTTTTTTTGGTTTGTAGGTCCACCTAGTTATTTGCCAAACATCCATACGGTCAGCGCTCTCTAAGAGTGTGCCACGTGGCTCGTATTGTGTGCTGTGAGCGGATTCGCTCACACCATGCAGTGAGCGAAGATTCACTCGTAGAGTAGGACCTAAAAAATTGACGTGCAACCTATGTTTGACACGTAGATAGTGGATGGATGGGGAAGTATTGGACTTTCTTGCCACGAGGCAGTATGCAATGCAGAGAAGTCAAAAACTCAGACCGACGTTTCCCTCCAGATTTCAGTCCTGTCTTTTGTAGCTACTGTCCAATGAACCGAGACATTATAACGGTTGTGTGCTCTACTCAACGCCGCTTCTCTACCTACCAAAACCACCAAAAACCCTAAAGAAACCCTAGCTGTTCAATCTGCAACTTCCGGTGACAGATCTCTGTAAATCTCGGCACCATGGCAGCCCATCAGATTGAAGATGGTTTTCCGTCCAATCGCCTTTTCAATCAGGGATACTCTTACACCTATGACGACGTAATCTTCCTCCCTCATTACATCGATTTCCCGACGGATTCAGTCGATCTAAGCACGAAGCTCACTCGAAACATCGATCTCTCGATCCCTTGTGTCGCTTCTCCGATGGATACCGTTACAGAATCTTCCATGGCTGTGGCCATGGCTGCTCTCGGAGGCATCGGTATTGTCCACTACAATAATCAGCCTTTGGAACAGGCAGCGTTGATCCGAAATGCGAAGTCTCGTCGGATTCCGTTTATCTCAGACCCGGTCTTTAAAACGCCTTCAGATTTGATTGATTCCGTCGATGATTTCACTTCATCTCCATGCGTTTTCGTTACTGAGTCGGGGAACTCGAAATCAAAGCTGTTAGGTGTCATTGCGAAGTCTGATTGGGAGAGTTTAAATGATAAGGAGGTTCGGGTAGCTGATTATATGTTAGGGTCACCGGTTTTGGCTCCGTCGAGCTATACTTTTGAGCAAGCTGCTGCATTTTTAGCAGCGAAGAAGCTTGATTATTTACCTTTGGTGAGTGAGCGAGATGGTGAGGTTGTGGACTTGTTTACGACAGCGGATGTGGAGCGGATTCAGGGGTTTCCAAAATTAGGGCTTCCATCGCTGGGAACAGATGGGGAGTTTATGGTTGGAGCAGCTATGGGGACGAGGGAACAGGATAAGGAGAGGTTGGAGCATCTCGTGAAGGCAGGTGCGAATGTGGTGGTGCTGGATAGTTCACAGGGAAACTCGATTTATCAGATAGAGATGATCAAGTATGTGAAGAGGACTTATCCTGAGTTGGATGTCATTGCTGGGAATGTCGTCACAGCATATCAGGCTCAGAATCTAATTCAGGCCGGGGCAGATGCATTGAGGGTTGGTATGGGTTCGGGTTCCATTTGCACCACACAGGAGGTCTGTGCAGTGGGGAGAGGGCAGGTAAAATATTTTTCAATATTGTCTACAATCTATATTTTTATTGGACTGTAGCTGTAGGTATTGAAATAAAAAAAAATAGGAAATCTCTTGGTCTTGAATTGCTGTAGGAGGAAATTTTTCTTTTTTCTGTCATATTTCTTTTGTTGAGACTACTGAAACCTGGATCTTATATGAAACCTCTCAATAGATGCACTTGATACTACACTTGGAGTTAAATCTAAAACTATTATCCTTATTAAAATCAAAATCCACAAGAACAATTTGCATTTCATACTTTTTGTACGTAATAAAATTGAAAATTTCATTCTTTGGATTAACTTTTGTACCAAATTTTCATTCAACTCATTTGATTTTCTCACTGTTGGATATGGTTCAATACAAACTTGGATGAGTGCATTGGCATTTCAATCTGAGAAATTAGGTACATGTACAATACCAGCAGATATTACCATATATGTACATGTAGATGCCTAATAGTAATACTAGATGTATCAATGTTACCTTCTCATGTGGATATTCTTGGGTCTTGGTAAAAAACCTCCCAAAACACTAACAATGTTACCTATATTAGGATTTCTTATTGGAATTACAAATCAGTTGGTGTAATCTATAGATTCTATACATCAATAGGACAATGCTTATTATTTGATGTTACTAAGTGTTTATGGCGACTAATACATGTCTCATAAATTTTATGTTACCAGTCTAGAATATGACCAAGAAGCTATTCTCTTGATAACTTGTTGATGATATGGCATAGAGAAGTCTCTCATATTGTAAGGTTTACTTACTGCGTTATTCATGCTAAGAACACTATTTTTAAAATTTTTTTAGGCAACAGCAGTTTACAAGGTTTCATCAATTGCTGCGGAAAGTGGTGTGCCTATCATTGCTGATGGTGGTATTGCAAACTCTGGACACATTGTCAAAGCTTTGGTACTAGGGGCATCTACTGTCATGATGGGAAGTTTCTTAGCTGGCAGCAATGAGGCTCCTGGGTCTTATGAAGTTCAGGTACAGCAGCACTATGATAAACTCATTATTCTAGGAGCAGTTTGTTGCTAATGCTGAATGATGGATGTTTACCTTTCCATGTGAGGAAGTAGCATCTTTAGGTATTTGCATTATAGCTAAATGTGTTCGGTGAGAGGCGAGCATTGAACATCGCCTCAGTGATGCTTAAGTAACTTGGGCGATTTAATATAAAATTTCTTTAAAAAGATATTTATAATTGAATGAGTTTAGTTTTATAAATATTCATAATAGGATGATTTAATAATAGAAGAGCTTCTAAGAATTGGCATATATCATGTTTTACCTATCCATTCCATGTAAATTAAACAGAAGTGCCCCTGAGTCCTTCAATGGTTATTTATCAAATTGTACCAAAAAAAAAAAAAATGGTTATTTATCAAAAAAAAAAAAAAATGTTCAATGGTTGCTTGAATCGGGGTCTCAGCACCTATTTACTGTTCTAAGACCAACTGTTCAGGAGCCAAAGAAGATTGCTGGGGATTTGTGGAGCTAGGGAGAACTAGGGAAAACCCTTTAAAGAGATGTTTCACAAATCTTCTAATCCAAAGGCTTAAAAATGAGTTTACTATTTGCAGAGGTTTCCCTCCCTCTTTTCATCCAACCCATAAGGGTGGGAAAAAGAACATTAAACAAAATGAGGTTAGGTTATGCAACATGCAACTCAGGTCCTCTTGATCAACCCAGTCGAAGGCGTCTGCTGTAACGCTTAGGTATTTGACACAATTCAATGTGTTCGGCGACTTAAGGTGAGCTTCTTAGAAAACCTGGCCTCAGGCCTCAATTGCGCAACAAGGGATTGCCTTGCCTGGGTGTATTTGATTACACTGAGTAATCTTACCCAATGTATTACCTTGTAAAACGTTTTTACCCTAAATCATATCAATGGTGAATTCTGTTCTTTTGTCATGATTATGTTATTCGTATTTTCCAAAGCACTTAACAATTAATTTCTAGTTTCTTTTGGAGAAAATGCAGTGTGAAAGTTCCTTTTTTTTTCCTTTTTTGTGGCACTGTCTGCTGTTTTTTCTGCAATAATGTTGTCCATTGGACTAACTGTAATTTGCTGAACAGATTGACTTCGAAGAAATGCAAGCCAAATTTTAGCAATATAACTCAGGTTCTAGGGACATTCAATTGTAAAGTGCCATTCAAGCTGTGCTGCAATACAGTGTTACCTGTTTCAGTTAACTGTGCACCAGTTGGACTGTTTCCAGCTATTCTCTTTTTTAACTTTCTTTTCGTTGCGTCTCAATAAACTCTTCTAACCTTTTCTTCTATAAATGCATTCAAATATCTACCATTTTTCTCAGTCATGTTACGATTCTTCCTTCTCCTAGTCTCCTCATCTGAGGAAATGATTAAAGGCTTTCATTAAACTTGCCATTTTTGCCTGTCCAACTTTTGATGCATTTTGGTCTTCTTTTCATTAGTCTCATAATGAAGGAGTGATGTAACATGGAAGTTATGCTCCAATTCCCAGATCTTATAGAGGTGCAACCATTAGATGACAGAAAAATACTCAATAGATAGTAATGAAAGCAATTTTTTCATGACTTGCTACCATTGTTCCCTCTCATTGGAGATGGAAAGACCACCCACTCTTTCACAGATAATGCCATAACTATAAAACTATGACATCGATATTTAGAATAATAAACAAAACTATAATAATAACCATATTGAGAGTGGAAATAAAGATCCTTAACATTCTGTTACATGCTAATGCCATATTTTGAGTTCAGCAGCCAAAAAACAATAGTAGTTACGCATGGAAATGATCATAATCATGCCACATTGACTACATACACCTCAAATATGTAAAACACTTGCTTATATGGTATAAACTGTTAAGTACTATGTCAATGCATTATTATATTTATCATTTTTTATTTATCAAAAAATAAGTATATATGAATAATGTACTAATATTTCCAACTAATTAAACATGAACGATTATATGTACATGCTAACGTGCTTAGAATACATCATATAATTCAAGCATTTGATGCACTAGGGTTCCCTAATTTTTTTTAATATCTTATATTTTACTAAAAAATATTATTTAATTATTTACGAAAGTAAGATTATGCATAGAGAGCTAATCAATCGTTAATTTGTTTCAAATAATGAATGAATATTATATGTAATTTGCCAGTCCTATCTATAAATAATATAATTTTTGTTAATTTTTTATTTTTAAAAAATTATAAAGAAATTGTTTTTTTTAGTCAAAATTTATTGTCCACCAAAATATTGCAATGTCAGCTGAGTTTTGATTATAACGGTCAAAATTTACTTTTCATTGAAATATTTTAGAAATGAACAGTGATTTCGCAGAATATTTGACGAAATATAAATGTATATATATTCAACATGTAAGTTGAATTACAAGTCTGTTCCTCTTGATCATTTCATCAATTGATTGAAATATAATACGATGCTTAGAACTAACAATTTAGAGTATGCAACCAATATTATCAAGCAGGTTCATATTAATTCATTGAAATATTATACGATGCTTATTTTTGACTTTTGGACACTTGTAAGCAGTTTATCACACCATCCAATATTGGCAGGTTTTGTTCGTTGCGAATAGCTCTCCCATTAGTAACAAAATTATAAAAGCACATTAGAATTTTTATTGCTTGTTTTGGTGTAAAAACCATACTTCCAACAGTCCTCTCTATATAGGCTTTATTATTATGTTATGAATGCCTTATCCAGTAGGACCTCTATGTAAGATTTAGTGAGTTGCAACCTTCGCTTTAATATTCTATAATCTAAAACAATGTTTTAACTTATCAATTTTTTTTTCTAACGTATCAGAAAAAATATGTTTTGAAGCACAAAGACATGGAGACATTAAGATGTGTGAGGCGCAAATTAAAGGACATCGAGGTGATGAAGGCCTACTGGTGGAATAATTTCAAATGAATAATTTAAGTGCGTCGCAGGTCCATTGAGGGTGATATCCATCATAGAAATATCAATTGAAGAGTTATTAGTGCCATATAAATAAGTTGTTATTAATGCACATTATTGCTCTCACTAGGAGTCGGTTCAAAAGTTGAGTTCTGAATCTTCTGATATTCAAAAAATCAACGAGTTCAAAAGTTGTAATTATGAGGCTTTCACTTCATTGGGCATTTAGCTCTCTGTTTCTGCGTCGAAGCCTTTTGCCTACACCTATGGTTTAAAATTTCGTAATGTTTCGTTTCGTTTCGTAATGTTTCGGTTTGTTTTGTCGAGACAAACTGAGACATTACGATATAATCCGCTACAATCCAAAAAAATTAAAAATATTATTTCATGATTTTGGGAATGTTTTAGAATATTTTGTAATGTTTCAGAACATTTCGTAATGTTTCAGAATGTTTCGGAATATTTCGTAATGTTTCGGAAATTTGCTGCTTCACCATTTTTTCAACGTTTCGTGAATGTTTTGTTTTGTTTCGGAGTTTGTCTCAGTTTTTCACTCTTCGAAAAAAAATTTAAACCTTGCGTACGCCCCACCTCAAACCCTCTTCCACACACTAATCTAGAATGAGAAAAACATTTAACGTCGCCAACATGTGACTCATGTCTATGCACACTTGCACAAGGACCACCTGATTTATGTGGTTAATGAAAATAGCAGAGTGGTGATTTTACATGTTAATGGAAACTATGGCTGTGGATATATGCCGACTTTGGAACGCATTCTGTGCCAAGTGCCCATAATGCTAAAGATAATGTTTCAGTTCAATTATGAATCATGCACAGAGCATTATCACTTTCCAGGTGACATGCAAGGATGTTTTTTAAGCACTCTTCACACGAGAAAATTCATTTAGGTCACCCATGAAAATTTGGACCAGCCGAGTTAATCATACAGAATATAGGGATTGATGTAGTTGATGTCCAGAAGCTGGTGTACAAAGTCTCAAGTTTTGCTTTTATTGACTTTTTTCATGATTAACTACAAGAACTAGACTTCCATTTCCTTAGTATTTTGAATTCGATAAAGTTAATTTATATGCTCAAATTGTAGAATTCCTCAGATAAACCAAGTCTCTTTTTGAATGTTATTTTTATCAGTTTGAGGGTGTTAATGTTCATGCTTTGAAAGCCAATATTTGGCTAGTTCAGATTGGGTTGAGTGCAGCTTAAATAAAATATCAGTGATGATGTTTCTTGATTGGGGAACCAGTTCTGTTAGTGATTCAGTGTGCCCATTGTCCCCTGAGCTTCTCCAACCCTAGTGAATTTTCGCTACCAGAGGAAGCTTGTTCTTATGGGTGGTTGAAGAATTCATTCGTGTTGTTGTTTGGCCAGCTATGCCTGGTTGGTGTACAATGAGTGTGTTCCTTTAAAAGTGACAAAATTGCTGCCTGGGACCTACAAGTAGTGAAGAAAATTTAATAGAAGATGCTATACATTTTTGGCACTCTGTGCGTGTTCTGATGTCTTTGTTGGTGTAGGGTCTTTGGTTTTCAGTAGTTTAATTACCTTTTCCATTGATTGTAACATATGATGAGTTTATTGGAGTGGAGCCAACAACTGAACTTAGCATATTGTGATCAAATAAGAAAATGCCAGAAGAGACCTGTGGTGCACAACAGATTGTGGACCTCAAGTCAAAGCTATTGAATTGTGCCTTGACATATATCTTATTTTAAGTTTTTGTCTAACAGCTCTTATGATTAGTGCTTCCGTATATGGCTGGAATACAGTCTCAACTCTGCTTGGTACCAAGGACAGGTTCACCTGGTTGGATGTGAGTACACATTGTGATTGTACTTCAGCAAGCCTTTCAAGAAAAAATGAGCAGTGTCAAATATCATTCGTTTGGAATCTTATATGTATCTAAAGACCATTGCTTGTGATTTGTCCTTTTGTTCATGGCATATAATTATGATAGACAGGTTATCTTCTTTATTTATTTATTTATTTATTCATATTTTGAGTGTTTACTTTATTGGCTATCTGCTGGCTTGGGACATAACTGACATGTTCATTGACATCCCTCTTCTGCTATGAGTTCAACTCATGAAGAAACCCGTATGTTAACGCAATGTTATAGTATCAGTCCAATTGTGCTTCTACGTTGGAGTGTGCTATATGCAAGCCCTTTAATTAAGTCCACGTTTGGCACAGTGTCCTAATATTGTGTTTTACCAGGGTGGGCGTCGAATTAAAAAGTATAGAGGCATGGGCTCCCTTGAAGCAATGACAAAAGGGAGCGACGCCCGATATTTGGGTGATAAATCTAAGCTAAAGGTTGCTCAGGGAGTCGTAGGGGCAGTAGCTGACAAAGGTTCTGTTTTAAAATTTATTCCTTACACAATGCAAGCAGTCAAGCAAGGATTCCAGGATCTTGGTGCATCCTCTTTGCAATCTGCTCACAATCTGTTAAGATCAAGTACACTAAGGCTAGAGGTATGGTTTAGTTTTTAATGTTATTTTAGATTCTAGTCATTCTACTATGGTTATGGCATAATTTACTGCATGCTACTATTGTGGGAACATTTCTTCAAATCTATATCCCAATGAAATCTATTGAAGGAGTTTTCAAAGAAAATTTTGTTTGCACTTCTCTTATTAATCTGGAAGCTCTATTGCATTTTTTTCCTGTTTGTTTTCAATAAGTGCATTTATTATATGATGTTTACTCATATGAAACAAAGTATTCAAAACATCCTTTACTAGAGCTTACAAAATCATTAGGGGGTTTACACATTATCGTTTGCTCTTTTTGTCTCCTTGTTTGAGGAGGTCTTCTCGACCTATGTTTTCTTCCTTTCTAGTTGTATCTTTTCCCCTTTCAATATATTCACCTTATCAAACGAAAAAATTATCGTTGATAAACCATTGTCCTTATTAGCAAAAGCAGAAATTGAATGGGGTGCAGGGGTTTAGGGTGTATGCTTGTCGATACAAACTTAGCATCTGCACAAAGATCTGGAAAATGAAAAAAACGTGAGATATAACCATTGATATGCATTATCATGGCTGTTGTCCCCTACCTTTTGATCTCATTATAACAATAAGGATTTTGCAAGATTGTAGTCTTTATATTAAGATCTAGTTTATGTCATGAAAAAAGTGGAAATCACGAAGCTAGGGGTAAGTATTTCCTAAATATAATGATCCTCTATGAATACCACTTTAGCAAGAGAATCAGTCAAATCATTGGCTCAAGTATGAGAGAAGACACTGATCCACCTCTAGCAAGGACCTCCAAAGGAATCTTCCTCGCGCTTTACCCATTTGACGTTGTTCACAAATTATCCTTCCACCAAAGCGAGCCCAATTTCCTTGAACACTTTTGGACCTTGGAGAAGAGCTTTTGCCTCCACTTCATGGGACTCTTCAATCCCCACCAATCCCAAGAAGACCTTAATAATGTCAACCAATCATTCCTAAACACCCCGCCGATCCAAGTGGACCCGGGCATCCAAGAGCACTTCCACCAAAGTTAAATTCAGCCAATCCCGAATCAGACACATCTTCAAGCTGGTGGACTCTAGACCTTTGCTCTTTGGAGCCACCATCAATTATGTTTTCCCTATCAACAATAAAATCCAATTTTTTGAACATTTTTAATTCTTTTGAACTAAAACCAAATTAACTAATAAGAACCAAATCATGTTACAATCATGTGCCAATGATCTCATTTGTCTGAAAAGATCCTTCTATTCCTCTCCTTTCATAATTCCCAACATAAGGCAAAAAGGAGGACCTATCATTGAATCTTACCTCTAGATCAAAAAGGACCCACCTCCAAGCTATCAAGTAAATCAGTCATGTCTCTTAGAAAAACCCAAAACACATTATAAATGAGAAAGGAGAATTTTCCGCATATATCAAGAAAACAGGAAGAATTTCCACATCTCTTGTGCCACCCTACAATGCATAAAAATGATTGATGTTCTCTTTGTGCTCTAAGCACATGGAACATCTATCAAGAATGAAGTAGCTGCAACCAATAAGATGGTCCTCCGTAAGAATATTGTCCAAAGCAATAGCCCATGCAAGAAACTCCACCTTAGGAGATATTGGATCCCCCGAGAACCCTTCGAAAATTTTATAAAATGATCTTGCTGGAAAAACATAATGTCAAAAGTGTTTAAATTAATATGTTGGAAAGGAAGGACAAAGGAAAAGAGCGTGATGGTAAACGATGGCATTTAAAGGCTTATTATAGGTTTTCCTTGAAGTCATTGCTGACACACCTCAAATCGTTAATGCAATCATGGATAACTTCTTCTCTTTAAGTAGATTTCGAATAGAACGAGATGACAGTACTGCTACAAATTCATGTTGCATTCGGAGGTAAATTCATGGCTATCCATTAGTTCAGACTAGGTTATGCTGGCTTGACTTTGTATGCCTTTTTGTAAGTGTGACTGTTGGCTTTGCCAGTGTTGGACTAATATGGTGTCGTTGCACCCTTGTGTTTTACAGGTTCGTACAGGAGCAGCACAAGTCGAAGGCGGAGTGCATGATTTGGTTTTCTATGAAAAGAAATCTTTCTAAGATCTCAAAGCTCACATACAAGGCTGCTTATTGTCTGATAATCATATGTTCTTCAGCTCTTTCTCATTCGATTGGATATTTTACACTGCAATGTCGGAAAGAATCCAGGTCTATGTTGATCAGCGAAGCATGCCTGTTAATCGATTTAGGAGGTGGTGTGTGAATGCCAACATTTTTCTTCCCTGCCATTATTTGAATTATAAAGAACCCCCGGACTGGTTCTTTAGATTTTTGTTGCCCACCCTGGGACCTTCCATAAATTTACGTTCTTTGTAATACTATGTGGAGGACTAAAAACTGTAAATGACTTTTTTATTGATCGAGAAATGGAACTTTTATTTATCATAGTAGAATGTAAGAGTGCTTACAATCATCTGATCACGTGTAGATCTAGATGAGATCAATGGGCTGGTGGGTCCCATTGCATTTTGGCCATGTTGGGTCAGTGTAGTCGTTGATACTGTCCTGGACAGGTACCCTATGTGTTGCCCAAAGTAAAATTGCTCATGGTGACCACTGTATATGCACCATGTGCATCCTATAACGTTTCTACAGTGAACGAGCCATCCTACCATATTGGCCGACACTTTGAAGCCAAACTAAGGGGTCTGTTTGGACCTCCAAGTAGGATTTATCTAAATTTGATTAACTAACCTATCGGTTTTTTATGAAAGGGCTGGCCCCACAACGTGCACATAGCTGAGGTAGTGCACATACATTTCAAAGCACCGATAAAGCTCAGGAAGTAGTAACTGCTCACTGCAATGCTCCGGGCGTGTTTGATTGCATGAAAGATTTTCCCGAGAAAATACATCTGGCAAAATGCCTTTATACGGCTGAATGATTGCAACTGAGAAAACATATTTCAATTATGTGAGAAAATAAAGATGTATTTTCAGGTGGAAATGAATTCTCACCTATCTGGATGGGAAAAGAAATTCGGGCTTAGTTGGGAAAATCATCCAGATTTAAATGGCTTGGTAGGGAAAATTATACAGATTTTAAAATGGCTATCTAACAATGGACAGTTGTGTTTTCCCAAGGAAAATGCAAATTTCTCACTTGGCAATCAAACATGCCATTATAAATTTCCGGCATTCGTGTTAAGGATCAACTCTTCAAACAAGGATTTGCAGCTGTTGGGTCAAACATGTTAAAAGAGTTTTGTAGGATGCTGGAGCAACTCCTGAAAAAAACTCAGATCAGAGTCATCAGACCGTTGAAAAAGGGGCAGAAGTTTAAGCATTATCTTCATCAATATCTAAGGCAAAAGAATAACTCCACTTCTTAGCCAATCCAAACTTGGATCATTAAAGTCAATTTTGCTCGTTTTAAGGGTATTAACAATTGCTAGGCTATTTTATCAGCAACCTCAAGGACGAATTATAGGCCGACGTTCAAGATTTTTTCAGCCTGTTTCATTATCTGATGCCATTTATATTGCACTACTTCAGGAAGAGAAACATGATTGTATGCAGCATTCAACCAATTAATCAATCAATCAAAGCACACTTCCCCCAATTCGACGTCGAAGGAAATACGAAACAAGGGTCTGTTTCAACTGCCATGAATTCATTTGTCCTGATCACAAGTGTAAACAATCGTAGGTGCTTCTAATTGATATTTACTAGCCTCCAAAGGAGAAATTTTTAGAGTTCACAGTTTGAGGACAAGCTTTGTTGTTGAAGAGGGTTGGAATATTAGGAATTGTGGCTTGTGACGTGGTTGGAAGATTACGTCGGGTCGGCGCAGCTTCGCGATATGACAACACTTTAGTGGTCCAAAACAGAGCTCTTAAACAAATACAATAATAGAGAACAAAATACGTAAACTACCCTTTAATCTTGAGTTTCTTTACACATTTTCTTCCTAGTATCCAGTACACACTTTCTCTCTCTATTCTCAGCACTTGTGTGCTCTTATATGTTTTTTGTGCTTACAAAATATATGTGCTAGGCAACCTTTTGTATAGCCTCTAATACATTAAACCACCTAAATAACAATTGGTCATTGCCTAGGTTCATTTTCTACTTTCCAATATCACTAGATACATTTTTTAGCTTGCAAGTATAACAACCACCTTTTCACCTTCCCTTGATGCATTCTAGAGCTATCTCTAGAAATATAGAAATCTTTTCTATTTTCAATTACATTTTCCATCAGTTAGTATGTATGAATAAGATTGAAGATCCTTGATCAAAGTTTCCATGTTTGGAAAAAAAATGCTAGACTACAGTTAAGGATCTAATTAATTCTTGTAGTTACTATAAGAGCTGCCGTCTTGCTTCCTGTGCAAGTTGGGCGTTAGGTGGTACTTGCAGAAACACTCTAAAGCTCAAGTAAAAAGTGGAAGATAAGAGTTAAAATGGATTCATTACAGTTGTGATGATTATTTTGCTCATGACCTTGATTTATAGATTCAAAATGAAGTCTAATACTGAGAAGGATTAGGACTTATTGGAAACTTTTTATTATTAGGATTGATCCTAAAGGGAAAGTCTAGGGCTGCAATTTGGGTGGGCTCAAACCCAACGCTGGGCTCGGGTTGGGTTGGTCCCTTCAATACTCGGGCTCGGGTTCAGATTTGGGTTTTGTAAACCCAATCGAAATCGGGTTGGGCTCAGGCTGAGAGTTTGAGAAACCCGACTCAACCCGAGCCCGATTATACATATAGATATGTGTATAATACATAGGTCAGTAAAGCCTAGTGTATATATCTTATTATCTTAGGGTTTGTTTGCAGTTGCCTTAAATAGCATGAATCAGGAAAATACATCAGAAGTTGCCTTGGAAACATGGGAAATTTCAATATTTTCTTGCAAAAATGTTTGTTTGAAGTGGTAAGATGGTGACCATCCTCCAAGGAATTCACAGAGACTTTGACACTTCTATGTGCAGTAATCATGGAGTTCACCCTCTTAACAAATTTCTAAAGTTTGGATTCTTGTTTCTCTTTTCTCTTCTTTGTTCCAACGACGACATCATCTTCTTTGTTCCAACAGCGACACCATCCCTGTTACTAGGGACCAACCCAGCCAAACCCAATCAGGTTGGGAAATCTAGGCCCGACCTTGGGTTGGGCTGATGCTCGGGTTCACTGATTTGAAGCTCGGGTTGACCTCAAATCCGACCCAACCTGAATGAGTTGCAGCTCTAATCATGGTTATCAAATCTGTGGGATTCCATTTCTCAGAAAGATTGTACTCTCCAGAATCTTTGACTATGATTGAGACTGTTCTTCCAAAATGAATGGGTTTCCTCTTTTTGAGATTCAACAAAATTCTTGTTAATTTGATAAGATACCAAAGTATTATTGAGATCTCTTCCAATAGTCCTTCATTATCAAGCACGTCATCACCGTCATCTTTGTCTTCTTCTTCTTCTACAGGAGGAACTACTATTGAGACACATTCTTTGCTTGATCTTCCAAGGGGGTATGTTACCATTGATTTACTGACCCAACCTCCTAGTCCGCCAGTAAACACAGATAAAATGGTCAGCACTAGGTTGAAATCCAAACAACTTAGTGGCCATTCGGGCTTGCTTTCTACTCGCCATCCACTGTTGCCTCGTGTACCATCTTATGTGGACACATCATATTATCCGTTCCTTTTAGCACTTGATGCTATTAAAGAACCAGAGGTTTCAAAATGGAAATCAAATCACCTCATTAGAAAGAGGCCATGGATGCTAAAATTTCTGGTCTTCACCAGAATCATACCACGATTTAATAATATGAATATTATAGGAGCAAATGGGTTTTTAAAACTAAATTAAAACCAGATGGTTCCATAGAAAGGTGCAAAGCTCGCTTGGTTGCATGTGGTTTTACTCAAGTCGAAGGTGTGAATTTTAGTGAAACATTTTCGTATGGTTATTAAATTTTGCAACAATTTGGCTAGTGTTTTCACTTGCTGTTATGAACAACTGTCCTTTAAAAAAGTTAGACGTCAATAATGTGTTTGTCCATGAAAATCTGCAAGAAAAGGTCTTCATGTCACAACCTCTAGGTTACGAGGATTCTCATAATCCAGATCATGTATGTCGCTTGAACAAGGTCATTTATGGTCTTAAACAAGACCCACGGGCCTGGTTTGAGCGGTTTAGTACTTGTATTCAATGCCTTGATTTTTTTGCAATCAAAGAGATAGTTCTATGTTTATTCTCTCAAGCAACAGCAACATACTTATTGCTTTGATATTTGTGGATGATATTATCCTAACTGGAATTAGCTACGCTAATCTTCTTAATCAATTTGTTTCCTCCATCAGTTATGAATTTTCTATGAAAGACTTTGGTGATCTACATTATTTCCTTGGCATAAAGGTGGTTCACAATACTGATGGCTTATTTCTAAGTCAAACAAATTATGCACTTGATCTTTGGGAATGGGTGTCCATGACTGATTGTAAATGCACTCATACACCCATGGCTGCTATGTACAAGTTATCTAAAGAGGGTGTGCCTTTTCATGAACCCACTCTCTATAGAAGTATTGTGGGAGCACTCCAATTTCTTACATTAATTAGACCGGATTTATCTTTTCTTATTAATACAATTTTTCAACACATGCACCGGCTCACTGTTGATAGTTTTCAGTCGGTCAAACGGATCTTAAGGTATATCAAGGGCACCACGACTATAGGGCTTCAGTTATTTCAAGACGTCACCATTGATTTAACTGCTTTTTCTGATGTTAATTGGGCGGGTTTCCCAGATACGCATCGTTCAACATCTGGTTTTGTATTATTTCTTGGTAAGAATATCATTTCTTGGAGTGCTAAAAAGCGGCCAACTATCTCAAGGACAAGTGCCGAAGCCGAATACCATTCTATTGCCTCCACTACAGTTGAAATGACATGGGTTTCCTATCTGCTTCGTAATATTGGTATTTGATTCACCTATGAACCTCTATTGTATTGTGACAAAAATAGAGCAATTCATATGTGCTCTAATCCCATTTTTCATATGCTCGGTCAAAGCATATTGAACTTGATTATCACTTTATTTGGGAAAAAGTGGTTTCTGGATCATTTCAGGTGCGCTTTGTTCCTAGTCATCAACAAGTTACTAATATCTTCACCAAAGCTCTAAGTCGCCAAGCTCATATACACGTCTCTACAACAAGTTGAATCTTGATGTTTCATCCAAGTTCCACTTGAAGGGGAATGATAAGAACATGTGTCTTGTTTCCTGTAAAAGAGATGGAAAAGATGCTCTCAATAAATACTCTCTAAATCTAGTAACCCAATCTTCCCATGATTTAAAAATATTTTGTTCAAGGAATTTAAATTTGAAATTGGATTCATTGAGCAACAAAGAAGGAAACTATTCTCTCAATCAATGCAATCAATGCTTTCTCAATTAATGCCATCCGTTGAGTTACAAAGAAGAAAACTATTCTCTCAATCAATGCACTCCGTTGAGCTACAAAGAATGAAACTATTCTCTCACTCATTGTTGGGTTGTTGTCTACCTTTCACCAACTTTCTTTTTATGGAAGGGTCAGGCTTAATTAGCGGACACATATTTTCATACACAAAAATCGTCGGGGGCCAATATATAAATTAGAAGTTTTGGACTGGGATGCTTTTTGGTGAGTATGGTCTCTTTGGTGAGGAGATAATCGTCACAAAAATTCAAATCATTCTGATATTCATAGCATGGTTTACAAGTTGAAGAATGATGGACCGTCCATTTTTTACCATTAACTTGAAACCCACATTTGATGGTGTTAGAAATTTCAGAATGGGCTGATTTTTTGTAGGGTTGATCTAATCAGCCATTGATTTATCTTCCATGTGGGTACACCAAAATTTGTGTGAAAATATGTGTCCGCTAAGCCTGACCCTTTTTTTGTTTGGAATGAAACCATCTTGTCTTTTTGGTTTACATAATGCTTAAGATATATCCAACATCTACCCCTTTGTCAATTTCATTCATTTCTAAAATTGTCCTCCCTTTTGTCTTTAGTGAATGCCAAACCATCTTTGATAAGTATTCTAGGACCACTGTCCAAGTGAAAACCATTTCTGCTAGATGCCAAAAAATGCAAAAATGGGAAGTTGCCTCCCACGAGATCATGTCCAGCCCTGGTATGGATCCGTGCCAAATATGTTTTTCTCTTGTCGGCCCACCTTTGCAATATATCAACACTTGTTTACCTTCTCTGGATGCTCAAAGTCACTTTCTTTATTTGTACACACCACTGATGGTTGTCTCTAGTGCACATCATCCATGCATCATCAGTGTTCCACCATAGATCAACGGCTAGCAACTTGAATCAACCCTTGATCCATGACATTGGCCCATAATCTCGGCCCACCATTAGTTCACATAATGGTCCAACAATATGGCCCATCAATCGTAGCCCATACTTTTACTTGATTTGGCTTTGGCACTCTCCTTTGGACCTTAGGTTTGAGCACCTACACGAACAAAACACAAGGAATCGATGTAATAATTGAAGCCATAAAATACAAGAATTATACTCCGCAAATCCTGAAATGCACTTATGCTCATAAAATCCTCCTCAGCGGGCAATTAATCATGGAAACTAAGATAATTCTTCAAGGAAAACAGGGAAAAATACATAAAATGATTATTTATCAAATGCCTTGGTTTTCATTCAATCAAAGAGATAGTTCGATGTTTATTTTTTCAAGCAAAAACGACACACTTATTGCTTTGATATTTGTGGATGATATTATCCTAACAGGAAGCAACATTAATCTTCTTAATCAATTTATTTCCTCCATCAGTTATGAATTTTATATGAAAGACTTGGGTGATCTGTATTATTTCCTTCGCATTAATGTTGTTCAAGCTACTAATGGCTTATTTCGAAGTCAAACCAAGTATGCTCTTGATCTTTTGGATTGAGTTTCCATGACTTATTGTAAGCGCATTCATATTCCCATGGTTGCCGGGTACAAGTTATCTAGAAAGGGTGTCTCTTTTTCACGATCCCACTCTCTATAGAAGTATTGTGGGAGCCCTCCAATATCTTCCCTTTACTAGACCGGATTAATCTTTTGTTGTTAATACAGTTTTTCAACACATGCATAGGCTCATTGTTGACAGATTTCAGTCGATCAAACGAATATTGAAGTATATTAAGAGCACCACAACTATGGGGTTTCAATTATTTCAAGACATCACCATTGAGTTAATTGCTTTTTCTGATGCTAATTGGGCGGGCTGCCAAGATACGCATCGTTCAACATCTGGTTTTGTACTATTTCTTGGTAACAATATCATCTCGTGGAGTGCTAAAAAGCAGCCAACTATCTCAAGGTCAAGTGCCAAAGCCGAATACCATTCTATTGCCTCCACTACAGTCGAAATGACATGGGTTTCCTATCTTCTTCGTAATATTGATATTTGATCCACCTATGCACCTCTAATGTATTGTGACAACAAGAGCGCAATTCATATATGCTTTAATCCCATTTTCATGCTCGGTCAAAGCATATTGAACTTGATTATCAATTTGTTAAGGAAAAAGTGGTTTCCGAATCATTATATGTGCGCTTTGTTCCTAGTCATCAACAAGTTGCTGATATCTTCACCAAAGCTCTATCTTGCCTAGCTCATACCTGTATCTGCAGCAAGTTGAATAATCTTGATGTTTCATCCAAGCTCCTCTTGAAGGGTGATGATAAGAATATATGCCTTGTTTCCTTTAAAAGAGGTGGAGAATATTCTCTCATTAAATTATCGTTAAATCAAGTAACCCTATATTCCCATGATTTGGAATGATTCTGCTTAAAAAATTTAAAAATTTGAAATTGGGTCCATTGAGCAACAAAGAAGGAAAATATTTTATGAATCAATGCTCTCTCAACCAATGCAATCCGTTGAGTCACAAAAAAAGAAACTATTATCTCAATCAATGCATGCAATACGTTGAGCTACAGGGAAGGAAACATTTCTCCCATTCAATGCAATCAATGCTCCATGAATTAAGAAGCAAATCTCTAACTTTTCTCTTATGTTTTGAAGTATAAATTATTTTGAAAAAGTCAATAACACTTGTAACCATGTTGTAGAAACATAATATATTTGAGTAATATGTATGTACACATTGACTCTCCAACTCTCTTTCTCTCTCTCTTCTAGAAATTTTACAGTAGTGGTACAAAATTTTTCTTTTGTATACAAATTTAGTTAACACAGTGCAGGTTTATATCATTTTTTTCTGGGATTTTGGCCTAAATTATTTTCTTTCAAATGAAAATCTATTGCACTAGCTGCACTAAGTGCGTCGAAGTTTTTGAAAATAACATCTACAACGAGGGCAACACTAATGGTCATCGATAAAAGCCACCTATAGTGACGGCCACTCTAATAGCCGTCGGTCAAATCCACACCTATAGCAACAGCCGCTCTAATGGTCGTCAATAAGAGCCCACCAATAGCAACAGCCATTCTAATGGCCGTTGCTAAAAGTGATTTAGCGACACTCAATGACTGTTGATGTAGGTGATATTTCGTCGACGTATATGGTTTCTCCAATGACTTTCTACACGGGAAAAGACACATTTAGTGACGGCTAACTGTTACGTGTAGGGGGTGATCTAATCAGCCAATAATTTATCTTCCATGTGGGTACACCAAAATTGTCTGTGAAAATATATGTCCGCTGAGCCTGACCCTTTTTTATATTTGGAAAGAAACCATCTTGTCTTTTTGGTTTACATAATGCTTAAGATATCCAACGTCTACCCCTTTGTGCCAATCTCATTCATTTCTAAAATTGTCCTCCCTTTTGTCTTTAGTAAATGCCAAACCAATTTTGAAAAGTATTCAAGGACCACCATCCAAGTGAAAACCATTTTTGCTAGATGCTAAAAAATGTAAAAATGGGAAGTTGCTGCCCATGTGATCATGTCGAGCCCTGGTATGGATCCATGCCAAACACGTTTTTCTCTTGTGGGTCCACCTTTGTAAAATATCAACACTTGTTTACCTTCTCTGGATGCTCAAAGTCACTTTCTTTATTTGTACACACCACTGATGGTTGTCTCTAGTGCCACATCATCCATGCATCAACCGTGTTCCACCATAGATCAATGGTTAGAAACTTGAATCAACCCTTGATCCATATCTTGATCCATGGCCTTGATCCATTAGTTCACACAACGTGTCCTATCAATCGTAGCCTACACTTTTGCTTGGATTTGGGCTTTGGCACTCTCTTTTGCACATTGGGTTTGAGCACATATACGAACAAAACACAAGAAATTGATGCAATCCCATAATTTAAGCCATAATTATGAGAATTATACTACGCAACCCTCGAAATGCACTTATTTATGCTCATGAAATCCTCCTCAACAGGCGATTAATCACGGAAAATAAGATAATTTTCCAAGGAAAACGTAGAAAAAATACATAATTTAAAATGATATTATTTATCAAATGCCTTAGTTTTCATTGCAGTCAAGGAGATAGTTCCATGTTTATTCTCTAAAGCAAAAAAGACATACTTATTCCTTTGATATTTGTGGATGATATTATCCTAACAGGAAGCAATAGTAATCTTCTTAATCAATTTGTTTCCTCCATTAGTTATGAATTTTTTATGAAAGACTTGTGTGATCTACATTATTTCCTTGGCATAAAAGTGGTTCACGCTACTGATGGCTTATTTCTAAGTCAAACCATTTATCTAAAAAGGGTGTCCCTTTGTCATGATCCCACTCTCTATAGAAGCATTGTGGGAGCCCTCCAATATCTTACCGTTACTAGACTGGATTAATCTTTTGTTTACAATTTTCAACACAACACAGGCTCACTGTTGATAGTTTTCAGTCGGCGCTTTGTTCCTAGTCATTAACAAGTTGCTGATATCTTCACCAAAGGTCTATCTTGCCAAGCTCATACCCATATCTACAGCAAGTCAAATCTTGATGTTTCATCCAAGATCCTCTTGAAGAGGGATGATAGAACATGTGCTTTGTTTCCTTTAAAAGATGTGGATATATAATATGCTCACATGCATTAAATTCTCTCTAAATCAAGTAACCCAATATTCTTATGATTTGAAAAGATTTTGCTCAAAGAATTCAAAATTTTGAAATTGAGTCCCTAACAAAAGAGAAAAATATTCTCTGAATCAATGTAATCAATGCAATCCATTGAGTCACAAAGAAGGAAACTATTATCTTAATTAATACAATACTATGAGCTACAAAGAAGGAAACTATTCTCTCATTCAATGCAATTATCAATGCTTTCTCAATCAATGCAATCAATGATCCATGAATTAAGAAACATATATATTTGAGTAACGTGTGACATGATACACATTGACTCTCCAATCATCTCTCTCTCTCTCTCTTCCAGAAATTTTACATTAGGGGTCTGTTTGGTAATCCGGAATTGAGTCGGATTTGGATTTGTGATTCTTAGAATCACAAATATCAGTGTTTGGGAGGACCGAATTCCAAGAATTATGTTTCTAATTCCGTGATTTTCCCGGAATTAGAAGTTTTAGGGAAGAGAAGAAACTTCTGATTCCTAGAATTATATTTTCGGGCGGAGAGATTCGAGATAATTTTTATCGAGCTCCAACTTTTACACTCATCCCTAGGTGAACGTATAAACAAAAAAACAGCAAATTAGGTATTTGCAACCATTGAATTGGTGTCTTTTATTGGTTGATTTTTAACCGTCAGATATCTAGCATTATTTGGGGTACTCAGATCCAAAGGGTAAAAATTTTAATCAACCTGATTTTTAGCATGCAAGTCCACTTAGGGATGGGACAAACATCCATACGGTCCGTGCTCTCTAATAATGTGCCACGTGGCTCATACTGTGGTCCATCATCGGGTTATAAATTTGTAACCGTTGGATTGATGTTTTTATGGGTTGATTTTTAACCGTTGGATATATAGCACTAGTTGGGGTATGATGATCCATGTTGAGAGATAACTAATCAGCCTGCTTTTAGTTTGTAGGTCCACCTAGGGATATAACTAATCATTGGATTGGGGTATTTTGTGGGTTGATTTTTAACAGTGGGATTTCTAGCATTAGTTGGGGTACAGAGATCTAAAGCTTAAAAATTACCATTCAGCCTTATTTTTAGAATGTAGGTCCACCTAGGGATGGGACAAATATCCATACAGTATTAATGAGTTGTACCCATTGGATTTGTCTTTTTATGGGTTGATTTTTAACTATGGGATATCTAGCATTATTTGGGTGCTCAAATCTAAAGATTAGAAATAACTAATCAACCTGATTTTTAGTACATAGGTCCACTTAGAGATGGGACAAACATCAATACGGTTGATTGTCTCTAATAATATATATGCGATATGGCTCATAATGTGGTCCATCATCAGCGTTGATGACAGACATCCGTATTTGTTACATCATATGCCACTTAGGCTTTAGACATTGAAATTTTGGCACAATCATGGTAAAAAAATTATCAAAATAATTTTATTTATTATTTTTTTAAATTTTTTCTTTAAATTAACATTGATAACAATAAACTAAGGGATGGCAAAAAAATAACAACCCTTATAAAATAAATTTCATGACATGATATCTCTTATGTAGATAGATAGAAAATTCAATTCTGTTCGATATCCAAACAGCTAAACTTCAAATTCATTGGGAATTCCAAGTAAATTCCATTGTTCAACCAAACACAAGAAATTTGAATTCTTGGAATTCAAATTCCCAGAAATCACAAAACCTGAAATTCTATTTTCAATTCCAAATCCATTACTAGTTGCCAAACAGACCCTAGGGGTACAAAAAATTTCTTTTGTACACAAATTTAGTTAACACATAGTGCAGGTTTATATCATTTTTCAGGGATTTTGGCCTAAAGTATTATTTTTAAATGAAAATCATTTACGCTGCACCAAGTGCATCAAAATTTTTGAAAATAACACCTACAAAGGGCAAAACTAATGGTCATCGATAAAAAGCCAACTGTAGTGACGGCCACTCTAATGGCCGTCGGTCAAAGCCACACCTATAGCAACAGCCACACTAATGGTCAGTGGTGAAAGCCCACCTATAGCAACGGCCACTCTAATGGTCGGCAATAATGGCCGCTCTAATAGCCGTGCTAAATAGCGAGGTGATATTCTCGTCGATGTAGGTGATATTCTCGTCGAGGTATATGGTTTCTCCATTGACTTTTTACGCGGGATAAGACACATTTAGTGACGGCCAGCTGTTACGTGGCCGTTGCTAATACCTTTACTAATGAATACATTAGCAACTACCAGCGACGGCCAAGTTGGCTATCTTTTATAGGGTATTACAGCGACAGTTTTTGACCCTATAGAGACGGCTCTCGCCGTTGCTAAAACAGTTTTTTGTCAAAATGTACCCTCAACATTGAAAATCTATAAAATAAAATAAAAAATATCTGAAATATGCTTTGTTTTTTAACTTAGTGTCCTCCCTCAGTTTTATAAGTTTAGTGCCTCCGATTAGAGGATGCTGATCGTATGGATGTTTGGGCAGTCCCTAGGTTGTCCTACAAACAAAAAATCAGCCTGATTAATGGTTTCAAACCATTGGATCTTTGTACCCCCAAATAATGCCCAATAACCCTCAAATTCAACGGTTAAAAATCAACCCATGAAAATGACTCCAATCGATCCAACGCTTAGAAATCACTAATCAGGCTAATTTTTGGTCTAAATGTCCATCTAACTAGGGTTAAGCCAAACATCCATATGGTCAGAAATCTCTAAGAATATGCCACATGGCTTATATTATAAGCAGTTATACTCAATTGATTGTGCCTGCCTTGAGCAAAATCCTGGCTCCGCCGCTGCCTACTACACCGACCAAACCCTTATTTTACACATTTTGGGGCTAAGAAGATTTAGTAGATTCTAAGAATGGACAAGGCGGCTTGCATGCTAATAGACAACAAGGGAAAAAATTTAGATGCAGAGGACTTTGGATGCAGAGGGGTCTCGTGGCCCTACATGGCTCATTTTTTGGGGGCCACTAACCTCATGGATGTTTACCTCACATCTTGGTAGATATTCATACCAAAAATCAGCTTGTTTGATAATTTCTAGCCGTTGGATTAAGTGCCCAACAATATGCAAAAAAAAAAAAATGCTTGAATCCAACGACTATAATGAATCCTAAAAAAGTGTTATAATCTATGGCTAGAGAAAACCAATGAGACTGATTTTCGGTATGCATATCCACCAAGAGGTGGGGTAAACATCCATGCGGTTAGTGGGCCCCAAAAAATGAGCCATGTAGGGCCACGAGACCCCGCTGCATCTAAAATTTTCCGATTAAGCTGACTTTTGGCATTATATCAGTGTGGGCTCTAAAATAAGCTTCACGTCGCGTTTGGGGGGGGGACCTTCAAATTTTGAAGTTCCAGGAAGATGACAAATATTTTGTCAGCACGACCCAGTCCCGTCAAGAGAGATGGCTTTGAGAGAGATAGAGAGAGTCTTGACCATAGTCTCGGCTATTTAAATAGCCCAAAGATACAAGTTTATACATAAAGATTTGGCCAAACCAGACTTCTAAAAATGGCTTTTGTAGGATCTACTGAATCTTCCTCCACCCAAAATGTCAAGCAGGAGGTCTTTCGACAGTGGGTGGATTATCATCCCAGTGTTTGGGGTGATTACTTCGTCACCTCTTCTCCACATGATTTGGTAATTAACACTTTGCCCCCCTATGGTTTAAAAAACGGCAGTTATATAATGGCCGTTATTTATAACCGAAAACTGACCTCCCCCATTATGTTACATGCCGTTTTCTTTCCAGTTTTTTGCCATGTTGAAGATAATAAACTACGAATTTCGAATTGCTCTTCATTGTATTCGCTTTTTGTACCTATGTAGGAGCCCAACGAAAGGAATGTAGAGCGAGTTGAGGAACTGAAAAAAGAGGTGCAGAGGATGCTACATGTCGCTGCCAGTGATATGCCTTTGCAAGAAATGAATTTGATCGACAAAATCCAACGTCTTGGTGTTGCATATCACTTCGAAGAGGAGATCCAAGAGGCATTACAACGTATGCATGATTCTCAAACTGACCACAGTGAAGATGATGCTGATCTCTGTGTTGTTTCTCTTCGCTTTCGACTGTTGCGACAAGCGGGGTATAACGTGTCACCTGGTAATCACAAGCCTTTTTTTTTTGGAAAATTCTTCTTCCGCCCCACCTTCCCATGTATAGATGGCTGTTCTCGAGTGCAATCCAATATAAATTTATTTTTGCTTAATGGACTAAAAACGTTTACATCCGCACTGGATATCAAACATGATGTCTGGTGTGTCTTTAGGAGCTGCCACCTATACAATTAGGGTGAGACCCACATGATGCGGTACTTTCTAACCACTAGCATTATTCCTCACTACCATTGTAATTCATATAATTGAATGTTTTGTGGTGAAAAAGATGCATTTAGCAAGTTCAGAGACGATAACGGCAACTTCAACGCAAAATTAACTAGTGATGTGCAAGGCATGATAAGTCTATACCAAGCCGCACATCTCAGCGTACAAGGAGAAGATATATTGGATGAAGCGCTCGCTTTCACTACAGAACACCTTAAGTCCATGATGCCACATCTAAGCTCTCCTCTTCGAACAGAAGTAGAGCATGCGCTAGAGCTACCTCTCCACAAGCGCATCCCTAGGATTGAGCAAAAGCGTTACATCTCTATCTACCAAGAAGAGGAACCACGAAACGAATTGCTACTAGAGCTTGCAAAGTTGGACTTTAATCTAGTACAGTTGTTGCACAAGAGGGAGATACGTGATCTTTCAAGGCAAGTTGTTGAACAGTGCAAACTGCATAAAGTAGTAAGATGTTTAATTATGTTAAGGCTTTATTTCGAATGTTCTTATGCCAATTTTTTTACGGAAAATTTCTAAAAAGAAAATAAACTTTAATCTATTTACAAAAAAGAATACAACTTTTCGCAAATCCCAAAAAAGAAAACGAAACGCCCTTTCAAAGGGCATTTTATTACGTGGCACATGTTTATCAAAAAACGCCCTTTAAAAGGGCGTTTGTCAGTAAAAAATGTCATTTTAAAGGGCATTTTTCAGTAATAGACGCCTTTTTAAAAAACGTCTGTCAAATCTCAGTAGAAAACGCCTTTTTAAAGGGCGTTTTTTGATACCCAATTTTTACTCCCATTTTGGCGTACCTAGAAGATGAATCAATGGCTGATTTTTGGTGAGGATGATCTCTACGGCGAGGAGATCATCCTCACAAAAATTCAGATCATTCCGATATTCGTAGATTGGTTTAAAAGTTGAGGAATTATGGGACGTTTTTTAAAATTTCTCAGGAATAAACGCCCTTTAAAAGGGCGTTTGTCAGACGTGTCAGCCATCAGTCATTCGTTAGTCAGTCGGCGACTGATTGGACTGACAGCAGAAGAAACTTTCGTTTTCTTTTTTGGGATTTGCGAAAAGTTGTATTCTTTTTTGTAAATAAATTAAAATTTGTTTTCTTTTCTGCAATTTTCCGATTTTTTTATCTTTATAGACAAAAAGGCTCTTGAATTATACTCTTTCTAGACCTAAGAATTTTTTTGCTCTTGATTGTATTGGTTATGTTGATTTCTGGTCTGCAGGTGGTGGAAAGATGTAGATCTCGTGTCAAAGTTGCCTTTTGCTAGAGATCGAATGGTTGAATCTTACTTTTGGTCCAATGGGGTGTATTTTGAGCCACAAAATTCACTGGGGAGAATAGAATTAACCAAAATAATATCCATGGTATCAATAATGGATGACATTTATGATGTCTATGGTACATTTGAGGAACTCCAACTATTTACTGACGCAATCCAAAGGTTTTATATTAAATCTACCTCAAAACTTGTCTTTCAAATGATCTAGAAATATATAAATATCGAAATATCAATTACACTAGCTGCAAATGTGAATGCCGATGCTTAATTGTCAGGTGGGATATGGACGTCATGGATCAACTACCAGAATACATGAAAGTGTATCTTCTTGAACTCTTGAATGTTTTCAATGAAATTGAGGAGAAGACGACAAAAGATGGAAAACCATATCTTGTCCACTACTTGAAAGAACAAGTAATGTATACAACACTTCCATTGATATTGTATTTTTCTTTATATCTCTACTATTATAATGATGATCACCCCTTTAATTGAATGCAAGAATAATTTAATCTATTTGTATTCTATTTTTCTAAAGAATAATGCTACCGTACCCCAGGCTACCCGCAAAAAAAGAAGTGCAGTTGAGGTCATTGACTGTTGGATTCAAGAGATCCATGATTGATAAAATAGTTATTTTGCCTGTTAAAAAGTTTTTTCCTCATAGACCATGGATCTCTTGAATCAGACAGTCAATGGCCTCAACCACACAAAAAAAGTTTAGGTTAACCGTGGGGTAGCATGACCCTATGCTAAAAGCATTAATGCAAATGCTTGTAGTATGAGAACGCTTCACTAGTATTTCTAATGGTAGAGTGACTCTTATTTAATTGGTTTCCTCAGATGAAAGCTTTGGTTAGAGCTTACTTTGTGGAATTCAAATGGTTTAACGAAGGATATGTGCCAATGGTCGAAGAGTACTTGCAGATATCGTCAATTACCAGTGTCTACTTTGTGTTTGCTATGGTACTTTTCATAGGCATGGGGGAGATTGCAACAAAGGAGGCCCTTGAATGGGTAGCTGGTGGGCCTAAGATTCTTATATCATCGTGCGTAATTGGTCGACTCTTGGATGATAGTAAGTCAAACGAGGTATGGAATATTAGGTTAAAACAGTCCTATTTCTATTAATTGCTCTTGCCTTAGCTGCCATATTGGATAGAATGGTTGGTGGTATGTAGTGGAATACTTAGATTAGGATGGACAAATGATAGAAAGATGTTTGACACTATTTTTTTTTTGTAATTAAGACTGTCATTACTAAAGAGAGAAACAAACCAAAAAAAAAACACCACCCTCATGAATGGTGATGTTCTCCATCTAGCAAAATGGCTCAAGCAAGCCAACGGGTTGAACCACTTTCTGAGTGTGAGGCCAATTTTGAGCCTTGTCAACAATAATATGAGTAACAGTATTAGCCCTATGTGGGGAATAACAAAAAAAAAAAGAGCAAGAGAATTTGTTTTTAAAAGACAAAAGATTGGCACAAATTGTCGATAAGGACCAATCCGCTGAAAAAGAGCCTGCCCGGAGTAAGTTCACCAAATTTTTTGCATCTGCCTCAATCTCTAACTATTGGATGACTACCTCCAAAGCACATTGAATCATAAATCTCATAGCCTGCACCTTTGCCTCCTCTATAGACCTTGCCCTTGACTTAAATCTTCCTAGCCACCACAAGAGCATTAGAAACATTCCGGATAATAAAACCCAACCCTTGACGTTTGACACTGTTGAAAATCAACCTTTTATGAACCAGTAAAAATAGAGAGAACCGAAAAAATTAATCACACAAACACAACAAATTTATGTTGTTCGCGTCCATGGTTGAGAAGAGCTCTATTACTATCTCTAAAGAATTAGGGTTACAATGGTTATATCTTTTCACTCTCTCTCAATGAACAAGTAAAAGCCCAATGCCCCTTTAGAGATTATATATAATCTCTGGTACACTAAAATACACAAAGTACCCCCAAAACAAGTTGTACTCCAATACAAATAAATTTCTATGAACAAAAAAATGGCATTGGTTTTGGGGGAGACATAGATAGACATAAACATTAGTCACAATGGTAGATGCTTGGTAACATTAGATAATTAATAATAGTAGAAAAAGTCTGACCTCCATATTTTTGCTTTATGCATTATATGACTTTAAAATAAATATATGCTTCTAATATTTGAAGCTCGAGCAAAAGAGAGGGCATGTTGCTTCAAGTGTCCAATGCTACATGAAGGAGCATAGAGTTTCAGAGCAAGAGGCTTGCAAAAAGCTTCGTGAGATGGTTGAAGCTGCATGGAAGGATATAAATCAAGAGTGCTTAAATCCAACACCTGGACCTCTGCCTCTCCTTATGCGATTTGTTAACCTTGCTAGATTGTCTGAAATTGTATACCAGTACGAAGATGGATTCACCGAATCAGCAGGTCGGACCAAAGAACAAATTGCCTATTTGTTTGTCGATCCCATTCTTGTTTGAGAACAGAGATCGAGTTATGATCAAGTTTCCATATGATACTAGCTTGTATGTGGTTGTGATGTACCTTCCTTAGTATAGAAGGAGAAATAAGTAAGGTTTGTAGTTTGCGTTTTAAAAAAAATATAAGGCATTCTCTACCAAAGAAAAACTTGTTTGTTTGATAGTCAATCTCATTGGGTTGAGATAATCATTTGTTAAATCAATCAACTACTTAGAATTGCCTAACATGCGATTAGTTTATACCTGCCAGACCAGTAATTTGAATAGGATGCTAATAACTTAGTTAATTTTTAAATACCTACTCAACTCCCCTTCTAGGTATTTGTATAGTTTAGGAGAAGAATTTTTAACTCTGAGAAAACAAATAAACAAAGGTATACGCTTGGCCTATTTTCTACACATCCACCAACAACTATTACCAGCAATATCGTCGGAATAATAAAATGAATGGAATACAAGTGCAGTGAGTGTATGTATCTGCATTATCACGCCCCAAGTCTCGCTACTAAGAACCAGAGTCATGATTGCCACTCGCCTTAGATCTAACACATGAATGCATGACAAGTGTAGTGGACCACTCATATCTAATGATGACACTCTCACATCCCATAACATATATAGTTGCAAGTCATATAATTATAACGTGGAAGAGATAAACTATGTTGAAACTAAACACGTGTGAGACATAGATAGAATCTAATCTATCTATTATAATAGTGATAACATATAATTAAGATAAGATGAAGTTACCTCTGATAGATATACATAATCAAACAAAAATATACAAATGGATGTAAGTTACAAAATATTCAAAGCTACACCAAGCACTGACCTTGCTCCGAAATTAGTCAGCAATCACCACTAAAGGACTTACACAAAATTTGTGGGTGGGTGAGCTTTTGAAAGCCTAGTAAGTAAACCTAAATTTTAATAACATATCTAGAAAAGAAATCACTTTTAAATCCAATGATAAAATCAATCTGATAACATACTAGAATAGCTACATGAGCAAGATAAGGAATAATACATATAAAAATCATAAGCAGAATGTAAATATAGAGGAAGCAATAAATGTAAACAAAAGCAATACCTCATAAAAATAATAAAATGACATGTACTGATGTAAGGTCAGAATAAAACTTCAACATGATGCATGAATGTCAAACAATCATTAGTACTATATTAGTAGACCCAAGTCATAACCTCATATCCATAGCAGGCCTTACTCATAGGTCTACATACATGCAATATAATATCCGATTTATATCAATTAATCATATTTTCACTTTGTTTAAGAATGGACATATATCCTGCAAGTTTATTTGAACAACTAGAAGTTCGACTCAATTTTCTTACTTCCCTAGTCTGGGTATCTCATTCATAGATTCATGATCAATTCGGTGCTGGTCAAACACAACTCATTTATACGCTAAGTCAAACGCCTTCGATACAGAGACCCATTTTTATCACTGGTTAGACGCCGGCGACTGTAGATTTTTTAAAGATCCAAAGAACAATCTAGGGCGGCTACCCACCTACCCCCACGTCTAAAAGCCTATCAGACAAGTGTTTAAATCTAGGGTCTAGTCGATCACACAATTATCTTTCATTATATGCTCAATGATGCTTAAAAAAATCATATGTCAAATCTGCCAAAATGTGCAATTGATCTGAACACCAAAAACTCCATATGCAATATACAATAAATATAGATTCCATCTATCACTAATATTCTGACTGATATGTATGCTAACAAGGCTCACAATCAACTTTCCACCCTCGAATTTGACCTTCTCGATACCCAACTATACGCGGGATACCCTCTAACATCCCACATCCTTAAACATACTAGTTCTGACAAAATCATAAATCCAAATCATTTCTCGTGTAATACCAAAATCATACCACAAATATCGAGAACATAAAAAAAAAAAAGCAATAATAAAAATCTAAGTAAAACCATAAAATTCTTAATATTTTATGAGTTTATATGAAAATAGAAAGGCAAGGCATGTAGAAAGAAGGAAGGCCACTTACCTGTTGAATGCTCCAACTTTTCTTCAATAGTTGAGTTGTTGGTCTAAATCCTCATAGCTTTATTGCTTTCGACTTTCGCTTCCAAATTCTATACTTGAGATGTCACACCCCGAATCCAGGCACCCAGATCCGACCCAATTATCCGTGGATCGGTCCATACCCGAACCTTGACATGAGAAAAAGATTGTCCTTAAGGCCAATCTAACCAAATGATGAGTGAACCGGTTAAATTCCGAAACACTTCTTATATATACATGATGCATCCATTACTCCTATACGAAGCACAACGTTTCACACATGCGTAAAATAGCATTAACATCGAATACAATCATGGATTAGCATGTTATACAAAGGATTCCATGCAAGAAAGATTCGTTACCATGATGAGCATCAATGCAATCATCTAGTATTAAGACCGATTATTTATCCATTCATTTCAAAATTGAAAACTCAAGAAGAACACATGTTATACGGGTAAAGTAACCGATTCATTTAGTAGTAGGGAATGCACCTACCTTCTATTGATTGATCCACTTGAATCGAAGACGGTGAAACGTGATGCTATTAATGCTCTTAACGATCCCGGCACTATGGAAGTTGCTGGAGTCGTGTGCGTGCTTCTCCAAGATAGTTGCTGGGTCGTGTCTCAATGGTGAGCCTTCAAGCCTAAGACGTTTCCTCCTTACTGGTTCTTATCTCTTTGGCGAAGACGTTCTCTGTTTTTAGGAGGTCGCTACGATTGCTCTAATGGTGGAACACGCACAATTTCTCAGAAGTTCGAAAGTGGAAGTGATTTGCGTTGAAGAGCATTGGTTATCCATACTCACCACGGTTTTGTTATAATTGGTAGTTCTATGGTTGAAATTTGAATTATGTTTATTCTTGGTGAATGGTGCTAATGCGACACACATGGTTTAGGTAAGTGTATAATTTAGTTGGTGTTTATTCCTTTCTTTGGTGTGGTCAAAATTAGCAATTGGGAAGTCAATCGATTCTCACTAAGGTAATGCATGAGGCGTGTGGCACTAATGGTACACATGTCCAGCCATCAATGAGGCACTTTCCCTCATGGGATATTTCCTTACAAGTTATTTACTACTGTGTTTGGCCTATGTTCTCAAGTTTTGATAGTGGGGTCCACTACCCCAACATCATAGCCTCTATTGGAGCTTCCAAGATGGTCCAATAGTTTGTCCAAGAGGTGTGGATATGATCCTGTCCATTCATAGATGTGGGCTAAATTAGATTAGTTTCAAAATGAGGAAAGTTAGTTTGTGTAGGCCAATAGGTATCCAATCCTTTATAGTTAATTACTTAATTAAGATAAATCTCAAAGTATTTTAGTTTAGGATATCTTTTGCTGAAAAATATATACCTTTGTGTTGGAGTTTCAATTGGGAAATGTTCACAAGTTTCCTTAACATTTGAGTTGATATACTTTTGGTTTTGAAATCAAATTAAATTTTTCATTTTCCAAAAGTATGATGTGTCACCATGAGGTTTGGAAGGTCTTTCGAATCTTCAAAAGTGCATGGACGTGCTGCCCATGGGAGTGTACACATCCACTACAAGGTGAAATATAATACTATTAAGATTCTTTCTTTTTCCTTATGTCTCATGTGTCAAATGCATAAAACTAATTATTTTAATTAAGCAAAGTGTTCCATTTTTTTTTATAATTACAAATGTGCCTAATAATTACAAATGTGCCATTTAGGCAAAATAAGGTTCACGTAAAGTAATTATGGTCCATGAGAGGTATATCATGTTGTAGTTACTCCTTAGGTCCATCCTAACAATATAATTAATTACCAATTAACCCTTAGTTAGTGTGTTATCGGGCATCGTACAAAATCGTCCTCAAATATCCAAATTATTGTAGGTGAGTGCCTAATGTCCGAATCGTCTACACAAGCATTCAATTATTCACTACGGCCCACCAGTTATGGATTATACAACAATGTGGCAAATTATAAGTATATTAAGACCATTTGTGGGCCCCACATCTTAGAGTTCATTATGCTTGTAATACATCAAGTTCATTAGTAGTTATCCAAAGTGATCCGCTATTCCCGTGCATGTACATACGCATGTAATTGTTCGTTCATGTGTGTCGAGTGATTGAGAATTCTTATGTGTCATGATAAAAGAGTTCTCACCTAGGTTCTGAAAATTTTGTTAAGTGCCAACCATGCGGTGTACAGAAAAAATGAAGTGTTAGCATTATCGAATTGACTAAGTTACCCTCGTAATGATGATTTACACTAATACCCTTGACCAAAGGTTTAGGGTATTACATGAGATGCTTCGCCTTCTTTAAGGTTGAATGAAGACACCATGAAAAAGTTCAAAAGAAGCTAATTTAGGTTCAAAATTGATTATAAGAGGTCGTGTGAATATTTAGACTACAAAGAAACCCTAAAGTCATTTTGGGTTCATTAAGATGAATGTTTAACACTTAAACCAATCATAAAATCCTAAAGTCAAAAATGATTTATTTTGGTAAATTGATAAATAACAGCAACCCTGGTCATGTTTAGGAAACTAATCAACATAGGTCAAGTCCATTCAACTAGTCAGTTGGTTAACTAATCCATTTAGTTCCATCATAGTTCGATTGGTCACCTAATCAATATAGTCAGCCTTAGCCAAACTAGTTAACTAATTAGTCTAGTCCAACCTAGTCAAATTGGTCAACTAAGAATTTTGTCAACCTAGTAGACTAGTTAAACTAGTTGTTATAGTCAACCCAAGTCAAACTGGTCAACTAACATAGTGAAACCTAGCAAGACTGGTTAACTATATACTCCTACTCATATCTTATCAAAATTATTCAAAATAAGTTAAGCATAGTTAACCCTAGTCAATGTGACTAAGTTAAGCCAACTCTAGAAACCTAACTTATTTTTGTCAACCTAGGTCAAATGTAGTCAATCTACCTATTCTAGCCAATCCTAGTTCATTTTAGTTAAGTGTACTCAAACTAGGTCCAATATGGTTAACTTGGGTTAAGTCTTATCAACCCAGATCACGCACTAGTCAACTAAGGGTCAAATTTTCAATTAATCAACCAAGGTCAAAATTTATTAATTGATCAATCCATGTCACAATCGGTCAAGAATACAAAAATGGGTCAACAATGTCAAAATGGATCAAGAGTGTCAAGTGGTCAAAATTATCTAAGTGGACACATTGAGAATAGGGATGATATGATGAAAAGTGGTTTTGAACCTAATTAAATCAACTAAAAGTTATGCTAATAGAAAACTTCTTTGGTGTAACTCCCATCACAAAAATCTCTTTGAAAACTATAGAATCTTTTAATTTTTCTGTAAAATATGTTACATCTCTGTCTCATTCTAAGAAAATAGGTGGAACCTAAACCCTGCCAACCATAATATAATAGGGTCAGGCTCCAGTTACATCCCTAAAATGACAGGCTCTCGTTACAGGATGGATGTTTGGTCACGTGGCACACTCTTAGAGGACTTTGACAGTATGGATGTTTGGCCAATCCCTAGGTGGATCTACAAACCAAAAATCAGCCTGATCAGTGATTTCTAGGCGTTGGATTGGACTTGTTTTCATGGGTTGATCTCAACTGTGGGAATTTGAGCAGTCTTTGAGGTACAAAGATCCAACGCCTATCTTAAAACCTCCCTATTTTCTTTGGGTTTTGCTACATTTTTAAAGGAAACCATGGGCATTATGCCCTGCATTTACAGCAACAAAAATGATCAACACTAGATCATACCCTTTTTTTTTCATCCAAAAATAGAGTGAAGAACAGGGGCTCCGCCCCATGCAGGGTACCATGATCCTAGCAGGTTATCATGTAGCCCAATGGCATGGGTCCACATGGCCGGCCAGCCCCCGACATCCCTATCCACAAATAGATACTCCTGCAGAAAGCATGGTGGAAGTTTAAAATTTTCCAGATTTCCACCATGTTTTCCATGTAAAAGAACACCAAAAAAAAAAAAAAAACGAAAGTTTATTGGTTTTAAATCAAAACTATCATGGCAATATGAAGAAAAGAAATGAGAAAATTTAAGAAGGCATGGTGAAAGAAGGGATGGAAGTACTTAATTGTTTTTACCTTTAATTGGAGCTAGAAATTGCAGCAATGGAGGTCTTCGGCTGCTCCATTTCTGATGTTGTTGCCACAAAACCATGACTCCAGTCCAGCCTCTAAATTCCTCTCTTTCAGTGCTTTGATTCCTCCAGTTTTGGTGTAGAAATGAAGCCCTTTGTGAGGTGATCAACATAGTGAAAAATAGCTTCAAAAGCTTGTTGATTACTCTACCATGCAACCTCTCAAAGTTGCTGGTTCAAATGAGAGTTTTGAAATTAAAAAGATGAAAAAAATGAATTGGAATGGAGGAGAGGGTTGTAGTTGTTTATATATAAAATATTCTTAATGGCAAATCTGTAATTTTTTGGTAATACATGAAAAACAAGTGGTTATTGGGTGGAGAAAACAATGTTAATGATCTGGCAAATTTTGGATACCACATCCATTTCTCTTCTTATCCTCCACTTAAATTATAATTCAAATGACATCTACAGTGGCCCAGGGGATTGCCCGCCCGTCCCCCCTCAATTTTAAATTTTTTACTTCTTATAGTGCCTTTTCCTTTGGCTTGCCCCCCTGATTTTTCTTTTTTACGATTTTACCCTCCCTTGATCAATTCCCCCCCGCTTGATCAAAGTCCTGGGTCCCCCAGTGGACATCTATATGCCCTGTGTTTTCACTTATCTTCCCCCACAAAATATCAACTTTACTCCCTTTGTTTTTCTAATTAACCCTTCTCTTTCTACTCATCCCTTCTAAAATTCATAACCATTAAAGCTCGGAAGAAAGGGAGACTTTTAAAACTGAAAAAGCATGAGAAAATAAGGGAGACTATTGAAAAAACAAAGGGAGAGAATACCTAAAAGATTTTAGGGTTGTATTCTACATCTTCTACACTTCTAATTGGGAACTTTTGAGTAAAGCAATCAATAGAGGAATCAATGGATGTATGTATTTGAATTCAATTTTTTTAGTAGACAAAATCATTCTGACAAGAATTTCTAGTAATCTCGCCGGAACGATACATTGAGGGTTTGTTTCTCATGCAGTCTCGGTCATGGTCTTTGAATTGATTGTTCGGACTGCTAAGTCCGAACATTGAAGCATTATTTGGACTTAGCAGTCCGAACAACGACGAGTACTTGCGGAACAAGAGGTGCCTCCATTCTTCGGCTTTGTCAAAGCTTTTCTCTACCGAAGCTTCACTCCTCCCTATCGAAGTTATTCTCAAGAATCTCAACAATGAAACCCCTATTTTGGGAAATTTCTTTTCTAAGTAAAGGGGTATTTAGATATCGGAGATGACAATTGCACGTTAATGGCGATACCGAGATGGCAATTCCTCAATTTGCATGTTAATGGCGATACCAGAGGAGGCAGAAGTGCACACGTTTGCTCAAACTTGCTCTCTTCCTTCTACGACGAAGGAACGTTGGGTTTTCACAATGGAAGAGTGAAGAAGGTAAAACCCCTCCAAATTACCCTTAGGGTCTATTTGGTAACCTGGAATTGAGCCAAATTTGGATTTCACAAATCTCTGTGTTTGGGAGGATCGAATTCCGGGAATTATATTTCCAATTCCATGATTTCCGGGAATTAGAAGTTTTAGGGGGGAGAAGAAACTTCTAATTCTTGGAATTCTATTTCCGGGTGGAGAAATTCAAAAGAATCTTTATCGGGCTCCAACTCTCACATTCATCCCTAGGTGGACCTATAAATAAAAAATCAGCAAAATTAGTTATTTGAAACCGTTGGATTGGTATATTTTTTTTGGTTGATTCTTAACCGTGTGATAGCTACCATTATTTGGGGTACTTAGATCCAAAGGTTAGAAAATTTTAATCAGCCTGAATTTTAGCATGTAGGTCCACCTACAGATGGGACAAACATCCATATAGTCCGTGGTCTCTATTAATGTGCCATGTGGCTCATACTGTGGCCCATCATCAACGGATTACAAATTTGTAACCGTTTGATTGACGTCTTTTATGGGTTGATTTTTAAATGTGGGATGTATAGCATTTGTTGGGGAACAAAGATCCAAGTTGAGAGATAACTAATCAGCCTGATTTTAGTTTGTAAGTCCACCTAGGGATGTATCTAACCGTTGGATTGGTGTATTTTATGGGTTGATTTTTAACCGTTGGATTTCTAGCATTAGTTGGGGTATGAAGATCCAAAGCTTATAAATAACCAGCCAACCTTATTTTTAGTATGTAGGTACACCTAAGGTTGGGATAAATATCCATACGGTATTAGTAATTTATAACCATTGGATTCATGTCTTTTATGGGTTAATTTTTAACTATGAGATATCTAACATTATTTGGGGTACTCAAATCTAAAAGTTAGAAATAACTAATCAACATGATTTTAGTATGTAGGTCCACCTAGGGATGGGATAAACATCACTACGGTCTATTGTCTCTAATAATGTGCCACATGACGCGCTCAGAATGTGGTCAATGATAGTGTTGATGATGGACATCTGTATTTGTTGCCTCATGTGCCACTTAGGCTTTAGCCATTGATATTTTGATATGGGTTAATCATAGTAAAAAAATTATCAAAATAATTATAATTATTATTTTTATAAATTTTTCTTTAAATTAGCATTGATAACATTTAATTGACGGATGACAAAAATAATAGCAGTCGTTATAACACAAAGTTCATGAGATTATATTTCTCTTATGTAGATGGATAGAAATATCAATTCTGTTAGATGTCCAAACAGCTAATATTAGGATTCATTGGGAATTCCAAGTAATTTCCACGGTGTAACCAAACACAAGAACTTTCAATTCTTTGAATTCAAATTCTTAGAAATCACAAATCTTGGAATTCTATTTTCAATTCCAAATCCATGTCTGGTTGCCAAACGGACCCTTACTTTTGTTTTTAACATTTGGGGGGGCGGGGGGTGGTGGATAAGAGATTTTGATGGGCCCACAGGGTAATTAGAGAATGTCAAAAATTGTTGAGGGGAATTAAGAGAAAGGGGGGAGATAAGAAAAAATGATGGGATATCCAAAATTGGCCTAATGATCTAGTGGTTTGAATACATGTTAATAAGATGAAAAGAGTGATTTACATTGCACTATGATGCACCATAGGGTCCGGGCCAAAAAGTAAGTACTAGGGAATGAATTTTGATGATCCGTTCGCAGACAGCTCTTTATGTAATGGGTTAAAATTAAGGGTAGTATACTTGGACTTAGGACCCCGCAGTGTGGGAGCAAAACTCCTGATGTGATCCTTTGGGACCATTAACCCCAAGGGTTGAGTGCAGTTGA
The DNA here is from genome assembly GCA_035048495.1 of Euptelea pleiosperma. Taxonomy (NCBI): domain Eukaryota; kingdom Viridiplantae; phylum Streptophyta; class Magnoliopsida; order Ranunculales; family Eupteleaceae; genus Euptelea; species Euptelea pleiosperma. The sequence goes on from CM068541.1 coordinate 32,702,248, forward strand.
CCACGACTCCACTCCAACAAGAGGTTTTGAGTTCAACTCTCCTTGGGGCCACCCCCGAGAAAGAGTAAGGTAATAAGTGGCTTATGAGTCCACATTAGCTCTCCCAGTACACTCCAACACGTGTGGAAGGGCTGACTATCGTGCCCCAGGAGACTAGTCGGCTGCTCGCCCGGATACCCACGGTTTAAAAAATAAAAAAATCCTTGGGGCCATTAAATGTTGTAGCGTCTGAAGAATTACAGACGATAACTCTCTATCTGTAAGCGTAGTATCAGATAGAACTAGGAGCGCATGTAGGGAGCAAGACCCTACCATTTAGTGGGTCCCACAATAAGATCTCTAAGAGTCAAAAATCAACATCCAGTATAGAAAATATATATCTAGTTTGTGATACGGGTGTCATTGGTCATTGGATCAAGCTTGCCTGAGGATTTTAGGCCTAGCCCTAATGGTCTTGGGCCACATTTATAGACCTGATATTCTAGGACTGTGTATGATTTTAAGTCCCATTAGATAACGGTCCGGTCTTGGTCTTAACTTTATAAAAAATTACTTTAGGCCCGACGCAATCCTAGGCCCATCTGGTTATATCCATTAAAGAACCGGGCTTGGGCCTGAAATGTCTTTGAAATGGCCTGGTGCGGGCTTAGGACTATCTACATGTTGCTCGGGCTGGGCTCGGCCAAGCTAGAATCAGCCAAAACTTGGCCCATTAACATATCTATTGGTGATGGTCTAGAAAAGGTCTACTTATGGGATCTCCTATGAAGCACAACCCAAAGGTGGAGCTTACATCACATATAAACCACGTGTCAGTATCTTGTCCTTCACCTATAACTTAGGCTCTTGAGCTGAAGGAACAGAACTTCGCTGATCACCCACAATATGAGACACAGTCCGCATGGATGTTTGGCCCAATCCTAGATGGACCTACAAAAGAAAATTAACCTGATTAGTGATTTCTAAGCGTTGGATTGAAGTCATTTTTAAGGGTTGATTTTAACTGTTGAATTTGAGCATTATTGACCATTATTTGGGGTATAAATATCCAAAGGTTTGAAATCACTAATCAGGCTAATTTTCTTTTCGAGGTCCACCTAGGGATTGGCCAAACATCTATACGGTAGAATGTACCACGTGGCTCATATTGTGGGCGGTCAGCGGTCTAGCTGAAGAGAAGAGTGAGATGGAAGCAACAAAATGGACGGGATATTGGCACCCGCGTTTTCGCTCAGTAAACCCAAAAAAAAATCCTCCATCCTTTTTCACTCATCACACCAATAAAAAAGAAAAATCCAAAAAAACTCTAAACATAAAAAACTGAGGAGAAGGAGCAGGAAGAAGAAGACACCGCCACCACTACCACCACAGCAGGTATGTCTCTCTCTCTCGATTTTGGGCTGCATCGACAGCCCCGAAGGTCGAGTGTGGAATGACACACTCGGCAGCCCTCAACAGCCCCCGAGGCCAAGTGTGGAATGTCACACTCAACATTCCACACTCGGCTTCGGGGGCAAGCAACCAAGAATTGAGCGCCCCCCCCCCCCCCCCCCATTCGAAAAAATTGACATACCCCCTAGACCCACTCTACTATCTTTGACCGTTTATGACCGTCTATGACGAGTAAAACTTCTGTCACAATCAGATTGCAAATCGCACAATCACAGCCAATGAGTTCTCGGCACGTACACCTAAAAGCCAAAGCACATGGGTACGTTGCAAAAAGCAATTGTGTACGTGCCGAGAACTCATTGGCTTGTGATTGTGTGATTTACAATTTCGTGTGATAGAAGTTTTACTCGTCTATGACTAACAATTTTTTTTTAAAGGGACAGGCTCAATTGACAAATCTAAAATAACACATAAAATGACAACACAATATAAGCCATGTGGCACATTGTTACAGGATTCTGACCGTATGGATGTTTGTCCTATCCCATGGTGGAACTACAAACCAAAAATCAGCTGGATTAGTGATTTATAGGCTTTGGATTGGACTTATTTTCATGGGCTGATCTCAACTGTGGGAATTTGAACAGTATTTGAAGTACAAAGATGCAACACTTATAAATCACTAATCAGGCTGATTTTGGCTCGTAGGTCCACCATGGGATAGTACAAACATCCGTACGGTCATAGTCCTGTAACAGTGTGCCACATGGCTTATATTGTGTCCCTGTCATTTTATATTTGTCAACGGAGCTCGACCCTTTTTTGAAAGGACAAAAATGTCCCTTTCTTCCCCTTTGGATTGGGATGAATCCCTCACCTCAAATCCAACAACACTCCAGTGGGTTTGGGATGAAACCTCACCTCAAATCGAAGGGCTTAATGTCTCTGTGAATTAGGCCGGAGAGAGTGAGAAGGAGGAGGACGAAGGGTCATGTTTAGAATTAGGGCTGATGTCATAGAACATGGCTAGATCTGTGTATGGAACAGCGTTGCCACTGTAGTTGGAGGGAAACATGTGTGGTTGTAATTGCACCGGATAACCTTATTAGTGTTCGGTTCTATCTAAAGAACTACCTGCTTGAAGCAAAATCCGAAAAACTGCTGGGACGTTGCATATTATGCACCATAGGAGTAGAGTACTTGAAAGAATTCCACACTTTCCATCTTGCGGGTAAGGCCTACATCTTGAGAAAGACGGGCTAAGAGAGAGAAAGGGAGAGAGAGGGTAAAGATGGTGAATGTGGTAGAGTTCAGAAACTGGTATTTATTGCACACAAAGAGCTTTCTTTCTCTTCATCTTTGCTTTACAACAGTCTCAGTGGGTTTGGGATGAAACCTCACCTCAAATCAAACATCCATGGTATTGTTTTGGTTCTTTTCCGGGGCAATTTGCTTTAATTTTGAATAAATTGAGTGATTTTGAAATACCCATTTGCAGAGAAGAAGAATCAAGGGTTGTTCTTCTCTTCCATGGGGTCTGTGAAATTTTAGGTTGCAATCAGAATTGCAGAGGTGGTGGCGTACCTCCATAACGGAATAGAGGGATGTATTATGCACAAAGACATTAAGCCCTTTGATTTAAGGTGAGGTTTTATCTCAAACCCACTGGAGTATTGTTTGATTTGAGGTGACCCAAAATTTCTTGCTCGAAGGGGAAGAAAGGGACATTTTTGTCCTTTCAAAAAAAAATTGTTAGTCATAGACGGTCTTAAACGGTCAAAGATAGTAGACTGGGTCATAGGGGGTATGTCAGTTTTTCAAATTGTGGGGTATGTCAACTTTCAAAGATAACATAGGGTATGTCAAAAATTTTCTTTCTTCTTTTGTTTTTTTGGTGGATAAGTTTGATGGGTTTACTGAGCGAAAATGGGGTGCCAATATCCCGTCCCCAACAAAAAGGTGGGCCGTTTGGGTATTGTCAATAGTTAGGGAAATGCTACCCCACGGATACCCGGACAAAAAAGTAGACGGTTGAGGCCATTGACCACTGATTCAAGAGATCCACGGTCTACGAGGCAACAACTACAAAAGGTAAACTAGTTTTGCCTCTTGGATCGTGGATCTACGAATCCAACGGTCAATGACCTAACCACACATATCTTTTTCCGTGGTTGCACCTGCACGACTCATGGTTAATACCGCAGCAAGCGTCCATAGTTTATAATATTTCAATATTATTTTTCAGCCGCGTTGCTTTCGCTATCCTTAGGATCCACTCCGTTTATAGTTCTCAAGATTCGTGGCGTGTGAATCTCGAGGACCATCCTACCGTTATCATTATGTGGTCACACAAAAGCCATATTGCTGGGATTCTCACGTAAAGGATATATAAAACGTTTCTCTCACTTCTCTTTCATTCAACTTTCGCTTCTCCTCCCTTTCGAATCACTGAAAATAACTTGAAAACGATGGCGATGTCGTCGAAGCAACTCTGATTTTCGTCAATTTGAGCTTCTGGGTATGTTACAAATCCTTCCGTCTTTGATCGATTTTTTCTGTATTTTGTTTTTGTGTGATTAAATGTGCTAAATTGAATGAGAAATAAACCAGAAACTATCGATTCAACAATGGCGTTGTGGGTCCTCTCACAATCTTACTCGTACTAAGATTTAATCTAATGCGTCAATTTGAAAATCTGGGTATGCTAGAAATCCTTCTTCTTTGATTTTTTATGTTTTTATTTCTGCTGAACTGACCAAACAATCCACATTGCTTTGTGGGTTCTCTCTATCTATCTCACTTATACTGAACTTAATTAATCTATGTAGCTGATTTCCTACTTGGGTTTTTTTTTTTCAGTTAATCAGTCTCTATTGTTCATTCTTTTTTCTAATTCATTCATGATTGTTGTTTCTCTTTGTAGTTTGTTTCTTCAGTGTGCAATTGCTTGGTATCCTGTCTCTAGTTTGCAGGAAAATGTTTGTAGGAAAATATTTGATAATCAAATGTTTGCAATGACAACCATTTATTGGAAAATATTCATATGGCTGGGGGAGGGGAGAGCTGTTGGGGGAGACCAATGGGGATGAGAGAGTCATTTTCCTATTGTTTTCAGCTGTTTGCAGCCACTTTTTGGCTGCAAACATTAGACCACTTTTTGGCAAAAAAAGATTGGGTCTGATTCAAATATTTGTTGGATGTTACGCCACCAAGCACACTCAAATGCCGCAAATGTTTGTAGTGCTATCAAGCAAGGCCAAAATGTAGTAAATCAGGTCAGGAATGAATCAGAGAGTCCACATTGTTTTGTGGGTCTTTCTCCCTCATACTGAGCTTTAAATCAGTCTTTGTTGTCCATATCTTTGGGTTTTTGGCAGAATCAGAAATCTGGCTTTATTTGTTTTATTTATGTTAGATTTATAGTCTTCTGAGAATTTTTCTTCATGGGCTTGTTTTATTTAGTACTCAACAGTTCTTATATGATGGGACCATTCTCTTGTATTAGAAAGCTGTTCTCTGTTTATAGCGAATCTGGTTGATATGATCCTCTCTGGAGGAGGGCTTCTGGTTCAAACCTGATTTTGGTTTAATTTCCCTCAAAGTTTGATCAATAATTTGAAATTGAGCGAATTAATTTTGATTCACTCATCATCTGTAACAGTTGGCTCTTGGTGGGTCTGGTTGGTGGCTTAGATTTGCATCATCTGATCAAAGGAGCACTTCTTGTGTAGTCTAATCTATTCATAAGGGTGTTTCATCCCAATCTATGAGTGACTAGAAATGAATAGATGGATATGGTTTTGTCAACTGCAGTAGAATGAATGAACATCTCTCTGTCTGCTCCTTCTGTCTCTTTTCACCACTCATCGCATTTGTATGGTAGTCTTCAAAGGCAAAATGAGGAGTCTGGTTCTTGAATGGACTAGAAAGACAAGTAGAACTTTGCCCATATGAAATTGGATTAGACGTATACGTAGGGAAGAAGAGTTTTCTTAAGGATGCTGCCATTTTCAGACTTTTCAATGATTTATTTCATTTTTTGGATTACTGAAAATGAATTGGTCACAAATTGGCAACATTACAAACTAAGAAGGTACAAGACCAAAGGTACAATCATTATAATTTAGCATATAAAACCCACCTTCGTAGAGAACTATATCTTGCTGGAGAAGTTCATTTATTTGCTAAACCATTAGCCTCTCCATGGAGGTGCTTGAGTGGATTCATGAAGAAAGACATTTCTCCATTTTTTGTTATAAGGAAATTTCTGCCATTAGGAGTCGTTCCCTTCAACTAATTGTGCTTTTGGAGTCACTTTGATCTGTAGCACTACCTTGGGTATCTAGGCAAGATGATTGGACCCGGTTCACAATGCTAGAGCCCCTCCCTTGATTGCAAACTAGACTAGTGTGAACAAAAGAGATGACAGACTAAACTACTAGGGGAATTCAGTGAGTTGCATCCTCAACTCAAATTGGTTATATGTACCGATGCTAGGGGAAAGATTCATGTGTCTGGAGAATTGATACTAGTACTAAACTACCTTTATGATAAATGAGATGTCATTTTTTTTGTCATCTAAAAAGCTTCAACCTGATCCGGAACAAGCTGTGTGCATGTGGAGCCTAGTGAGGTATGACTGTTTGACTATGTAGGCAGCTGAAAGACATGGTTTCACTATACCATGTAACCTATATTTTTAAAATCTAAGAGTCCAGTAGTCTTTTAATAAAAACCCTTCTAGTTGGAAAGGGATCAATCAAAAAGGAGTAACACTAAAAAATGGTTGAACACTTCAAAAAACTATATCAATTGAACAGGTTGGTAAACAGGACTGAGATTCACCAATCCACCTAAACAGATCACATAAGAAACGATGCAAAGGAACGAAAGAATTCGCCCACCAATTAGAATATAAAGTTCCTTGTATTAGATAACCTTTTTTCCCTTCCCTTTTAACTGAATTGTGAATTAGATGAAGCATAAGGGGCATTTATGAGAAACTTGTGCTTTGATTGGAGGGAAATTTAGCTTTAAAACTGATGCTAATGCAGTAAAGCTGAATTAGATATCCTTGATGCAGAAGTTGCTTCATCGACGTTAGTAAACCATTCATTTCCAAGAAGCAGCAGCAGGATTGAATCACCACAAATGTCAATCGTGTCGAAGCTACGCTGTATCACTATTGATGTCACTGGCACGCTTATAGCTTACAAAGGAGAACTTGGAGATTACTACTGCATGGCAGCCAAATCTGTCGGATTACCTTGTCCCGATTACAGACGGATGCATGAGGGCTTCAAAGCTGCATACTCAGACATGGGAAAACGTTATCCATGTTTTGGGTATGCAGCAAAAATGCCCAACATTGTCTGGTGGAAATCCTGCGTGAAAGAATCCTTTGTCAGGGTAAGATGTATGACTGCGCCATTGGATTTTTTGCATCCAATTCTGTTCAAATCAATGCCTTTCTCAGCACTGATATGTGGTAGAAGTCTTGTTTTGCTGACAGGCAGGCTACGATTATGACGAGGAGATGTTTGAGAAGGTGTTTAGACGCATATACTCAGTTTTTGGTTCCTCTGCACCTTATACCATCTTCCCGGATTCCCAACCATTCTTAAGATGGGTACGTGAACGGGGGCTCATTGTCGGGATTGTCAGCAATGCCGAATATCGATATCAGGATGTCATTCTTCCAGCCTTGGGTTTAAACCAGGTAAAAAATCATGGTTTTTAAACCCATGGAGTCTACTTTTCATGCTTTTGACCACTGCATGATTGTGTGGCTAAGAATTTCATTTGTGTGATGTTTGGTGAGTCAGGGAACTGAGTGGGACTTTGGAGCGTTCTCTGGTCTTGAAGGTGTGGAAAAGCCAGACCCAAGGATCTATGAGATTGCCCTGGAGAAGGCTGGTAACATTGCACCAGAAGAAGCTTTGCACATTGGGGACAGCATGCGCAAAGACTACCTACCGGCGAGGAGTGTGGGAATGCATGCATTGCTGTTGGATAGATTTAAAACACCTGATGCTGAGAATTGGAGGGAATCTGGTGCACCAGTTCTTCCTGACTTAGATGCTGCACTAACTTGGCTTACTTCAGAGAAGTGATGTTGTTAAGAAGCTTCTCTTTTTCCCCCAAGATGGTCAGATATCTTCATGTCATTGATGGATTGACCAGTGAGGACTAATACTTTCCAATGGGTCTCTCCAAATTATGGATAAAGAGTTCTCTTGGGTTGGAAGTGCACCATCTGCATACCCAAGGACCTTCACAAATAGCAGGGTTTGATAGGAGGGGATATTAGTTCCATAATGGCAGTGTTAATTATTTCTCATCTGTCTTCTGTAACAGACTCATGACTCTCCTATATACCTACCCATTCAATACACAACATATAGATACCCTGTAAACTTGTTCTCATACATATTCATATGCATACATGCATAAGCACATGTGTAGGTGCATTTGTCAAGTATGACATGGGTACTAAGACATCATTGATGTTCAGTCCAAATACCCCTAGGAAGCATATGAAAATTCTAGCCATGTATCTTTAGGGTCAAGAGGATAGCAATGGATGACAATATCTTGGCATACCCCTATTTATTGGAAGAACTAGAATTTTTCAGTAGATCCTTTTAGGACCTTAACCGAGCCTCAAGCCGCCATTCCTCCTGAAAAGATATCTTGTCAGGAAGGGGCAAACTTTAGCCTTTTTACCATGATCGACATCGTACCCGCAGGCCTATTCTGCAATTTATCCAGTGACCCTTGGCCCTAAGGGTGACCGAACTCACACCGTGCGGGCTTTTACCACGCCCTTTTAAGGAGCGGCATTATTGACCCCAACAATCCTCCCTCAAGAATGCACTTCCCACGACTCAATCCCATGACCTGGCTCTGATTCCACTTTTTAGGACCTTTGCCGGGCTTCAAACTGCCATTCCTCCCGAAAAGATATCTTGTGAGGAAGGGGCAATCATTAGCCTTTTTACCACGATCGACATCGCACCTGCGGGCCTATTCCACAATTCGATCCCGTGACCCTTGGCTCTAATGGCGATCCGATCGACCTCGCACCACACGGGCTCCTACCGTGCCCTTTAGGGAGTGACATTATTGACCCCAATAGATCATAGCTCATATCGAATAAAGGATTTAGGAGTGGCAAAGCAAAGTCATATCCCAAGTAGATATTTGGAGGTATATATTTAGTGGTAGCAGGTCAGGACACAGCCTATATTGAATTTTGGAGGGACCCATGGATCCTTAATTTACCATCCAATAGGCTAAATTTAGGACGCCCTGATGGCCCGACAATTCATCAAGTTGCTACCCATCCATACAGCAATCTAAATAATCTTAGAACTCTTTGTAGCTCATACTTATTGGGAAGTTATCAAGTAACTGAGGCATTGGCTAACTTGGGATCTGACTCTAAGGTGAACAGAGAGTTTATTCCCAAGTTCCTGGGTTTACACCGTTAGGGCTGGAACTTGGGCGGGCTCAAACCGACCTTGGGTCCTACTTGGTTGAGTTTTGCAGTACTCAGTACTCAGTACTCAGGGCTCGGGCATGACTATTACAACCTGACCCAACCTGAACCCGATCACACACACACACACATATATATATATATATGGCCTGCGATAAAGTTACTAACGCTCATTTAACTTATAAAATGACACACGGTCGTAGGGACCACATGCATATGATTTAAGGAGTTATTTTTGGTGAGGATGATCTCCTCACCATGGCGATCATCCTCACAAAAAAATCAACAATTTCTAAAACTTATAACCCTATCAAATATGGACCTAAATTTAATAGTGAAAATGGAGGGTACAAAAATTTTCAACTTGGGCTACAAATGTTGGAATAGACTGATTTTTTGTGAGGTTAATATCCATGTTAAGAAGAATATAATCACCGAAAATCAGCTCTTAACTCATCTGCATGTGGCCCCACGTCCATTAGTTATATATATTGAGGCTTCCTTCTCTCTCTCAATCTCTTCTCCATCTTTCTCTCCTGTCTCTCCATTTCTCTACTGGTAGTCTCCTCTTTCGGCCCTCTCTCTCACTAGCCCAATCTGACCAACACATATCGGGTTGGACTCGGACTGGGCATCTCAGGCCCGACTTCAGGTTGGGCTCAGGCTCAGACTCAGATTAGTTGTTCTAAAGGTCAGTTGGGCTCGGGTTGACTGCAACCCGCTCAAGTTGCAGCCCTAACCCAAATCCCTATATCCACTAGGGGTGTGAATGGGCAAGACTTTGGCCATTTTTGGTAAACTTTGAATAGGCCCGAGCTCATAATCTCTCATGAATGCCATGTATGCAGGCTGTGCTCTTCATTCGCTAACGATTTCTTAATTAAACATACAATCATTAGACCCCAAATATCTCATGGGATCACTGTTAAGTTCAAGTTAAATCCAACGGCTAGGAATCATCGATTTTTGGGGTATACCAACGTTTTTTGGTGTAGGTCCAACCAAGGTTTGAAAAACAGCCATTATAAAGGATTCGGACCTGCCCCGTTACGTTATGGACCGTTAATACGCCAAAAAATAATGGCTGTTATAACAAAAATAAAGACTGCTATTTTTCCGTTATAGCGAAAATAACGACCGTTATTTTCTGGAAAAAATTGTGAAAAAAAATGGCTGTTTTTTTTCTCGTTTTTTTCCCGTTATTTTCCGTTATATTTCATTTTTCCCGTTATTTTCCATTTCTGAAATTTTGAAATTTGAATTTCAGTGCCATTTTTTCCGTTTTTGCCCCTGAGCGTTTTTTTTTTTCTCTCATTATAACGGCTGTTATAATGGAAAAAATGGTAAGGCCCCCATTCCGTTGTACCGTTATAACGGTCCCTTTTAAATCTTGGGTCCAACGAGTAAACCTTACTTGACCACCAACAGATGGAAAAAATGGTAAGGCCCCCATTCCGTTGTACCGTTATAACGGTCCCTTTTAAATCTTGGGTCCAACGAGTAAACCTTACTTGACCACCCACAGTATAAGCCATGTGGCAATTCATTAGAGGACACTGACCGTATAGATCCCTGGGTGGACCTATAAACCCAAAATCAACCAGATTAACAATTTCCCACTGCCAACACGAAAACATGTGCCACGCGTACTGCACGTGTAGCTAGGACGGTCAGTTTCCGTCCTCCCAAACTGATGTGAATATTGTCCAATCCCCAAGCCCCAAAATTTGGTTAGTTTTGTGTTTTTTTGCTTTGATCTATATGCTTTTGATTCAATATGTACACAAAAAAAGACTAAAAGAACTAAAAATCTGTTCTCTCTAAGAAAGTTGAAACGATTAACCATAAAAGTAATCCGTAGTGCAGTTAAACTGTTTGATAGAAGTCCTCTGAGAATGCATTTTATAAATCTTAGCTAACTAAACCACTGTTCAATCAACTAGACCATGCATTGTGATATGATGGTGGCGGTTCCGACATTAAACCCTGATGGAGGTTCCTCGGGTTTCCTATGGTGGTCACAGTGATACTTTTTCATGTTCAATATTTTTTTTAGTCAGATTCACTTAAGAAGGTGGCATGAACACTACTACCTGTAAACTACGAATTTGGACATAAAACAATTGAAACTCAGTGTTGTTTTTCCCTCAATCTCAACATAAGAAGAGAGTTGGATATGTTGTATATTTATAACTTATTGGGTACAACAGGATAAGGATTACAAGTAGTTATGAGTACGACTACATCTTGATGGGTTGTTAGACTCCACTATGAGTGGAAGTCTTTTAGGAGATTAACTCCAATCTGTTGGGTGCTTGATTGTTGGCAAGATTTATGGAAATCTTGGATGAGCACGACTCTATCAAGGATGTGTTACTGGATGATCTGTTACACCCCCTCAAGCTGACGGGCAGCTCGTGGACGGAGAGCTTGTCCTGTAGAAAATGAAACCGTTGTGATGACAGACCTTTGGTGAAGATATCAGCTATCTGTTCTGATGTGGTGATGAATCAAACATCAAGTTCCTTTTGAACAACCTTTTCACGTACAAAATGGTAATCGATTTCGATGTGCTTGGTTCGAGCATGGAAAACCGGATTTGATGCAAGTGAGATTGCACTGATGTTATCACACCATAGGAGAGGTACCCGTGGAAGATATACTCGGAGATCCCGGAGAAGCATGCATAGCCAAGAGATTTCTGCAGCTGTGTGGGCTAGACTTCGATACTCGGATTCCGTTGAAGAGCGTGCAACTATGGGTTGTTTCTTGGCACTCCAAGAGATTGGGCTTTGACCAAAATAAATACAATAGCCACTAGTTGACCGACGGGCTGTATGATGACCAGCCCAATCTGCATCACAATAAGCAATGAGGCGTGATGGACCGGGGCGCAAGTGAAGACTGAAATATAAGGTGCCTTTGAGAAATCGTAGAATCCTTTTGGCTGCTTTCATGTGATCTGTGGTTGGAGCATGCATGTATTGACATACCTGATTGACCGCAAAGTTAATATCAGGCCTTGTTAATGTGAGATATTGTAGAGCTCCGACAATGCTACGGTACTCAGTGGGGTCAGCCAGAGGATCACCGCTTTCTCGACTGAGTTTAATATGAGTGGCAGCCGGTGATGAGATTGGTTTGGCACCAAGCATGTTGGCTCGAGTGAGAAGATCCAAGGCGTATTTGGTTTGAGATAGGAACATGCCTTCAGGATTGCGATGAACTTCAATTCCCAAGAAGTAGTGAAGTGAGCTGAGATCCTTCATGGCAAATTGGAGACTTAGCTGATGAATGAGATGCTGGATGAATGCTCTGCTGCTCCCTGTGAGAATAATGTCGTCTACATAGAGCAACAAATATGTAGTCTGTCCATTTGCAAAGTGAACAAATAGTGATGTGTCAGCTTGGGAGCTGACGAACCCCAAATCAAGAAGATGTGTACGAAATTTATCAAACCAAGCACGGGGGGCTTATTTCAGCCCATAGATAGATTTATGCATGCGACAGACATGGTCGCCAAATAATGGATCCTCATAGCCTTGAGGTTGAGACATGTACACTTCTTCAAGTAAATCCCCATGGAGGAAAGCACTTTCAACATCAAGTTGTCGAATTTCCCAATTGTTATTGAGTGCAATTGTTAGGACTAAACGAATGGTGGTGGGTTTGATCACTGGACTGAAAGTTTCAAAGAAGTCAATGCCAGGTTGTTGGTGAAAACCCTTAGCGACAAGTCGAGCTTTGTAGCGACTAATCGAACCGTTTGCATGGTGCTTAATCCGATAGACCCACTTGTTGCCAATAACATTCATAGTTGGTTGGAATGGAACCAAAGACCAAGTGCCACACTTTTGGAGAGTATTGAATTCATGATCCATAGCTTGACGCCATTCTAATTGTTTGGAGGCCTCAGTGAAGCATGTTGGTTCGCGATGCTCAAGAGAAGATATGAAACCAGCAGGTAATGGGTGTTTGGTTGTAACAAACATGGTCTTTGTCTTGATGATACCACTTTTAGATCGGGTTTGCATGGAATGATTGGTGGAGCTGCTTGAGGTTGTGTGTGGAGGGAGGATTAGCAACAGTGGGCATGATTCCAATGAGCAAGAGGAGGATGTTTCAGGTGAAGGGGCGGGGGGCGGGGGGAGGGGGGAGATGATTGTATAGGCAATGGTGAGGGGTGAGCAACGAGCATTTGTGATGCTGTGTTGAGTCTCTTGCAAGTGGGGTCAGGACTTGCTGGATTTGAGGCATTGTAGGTTGGGATACGAGAGAGGATAGAGGGTGGTAACAGTGAGTAACCTTCATAGGAAGCCAAGAGGAGAGAGGTCCAAGAGTGCTGAGATTATTGTTGTGGGATTGAGCATGAGGTATGCACGGATTTGGTATTGATTTGAAGGGAAATACATGCTCATCAAAAAGAACATGACGGGAGAGGTACACTCGTCCAGTGGTTGGGTCAAGACAACGATAACCTTTGTAGTTAAGGCTATACCCAAGGAACACACTTTTAATCGATCGAAACTCTAGTTTGTTGTGAGTGTAAGGGCGGAGCCAAGGGTAACAAGCACATCCAAAAACACGGAGAAATTTGTAGTTTGGTGATTTGTGGAAGAGTGATTCCCATGGTGAGACACTGGATAGGGATTTAGTGGGTAGTCGATTAATGAGAAAGACTGCTGTGTTAAAGGCTTCAAGCCAATAAGATGTAGGCATGTGGGAGTGAGCTAACAAGGTAAGGCTTGTTTCAACAATATGGCGGTGCTTTCGTTCAGCCATCCCGTTTTGTTCAGGGGTATGAGGACAGTAGACTTGGTGGGTGATTCCATGAGTAGAGAGGAACTCCTCGAATGGGTTACTCATGAATTCACCCCCTCTATCTGAACGAAATATTTTAATTTTATGGTCGAGCAGATTTTCAACCTTGGATTTAAAGGAAACAAATACATCATAGACATCAGACTTATGACGAAGAGGATAAAGCCAACAATAACGCGTGAAGTCATCTATGAAAATAATGTAATACTTGAAACCACTTATTGAAGGAATGGGTGCCGGTCCCCAAACATCACTGTGAACTAATTCTAAGGGTCGAACAATGGTGGAAGTAGAGGTAGGAAATGGTAACTTCTTGCTCTTTCCAAGTTGACAAGATTCGCAAACGGTACATGTATTGGTTGCAATTGATTGCGGAAGAGCATACTTGGAGAGAATTGATTTGAGAGTTGGAGAAGATGGATGGCCAAGACGTGAGTGCCAAGTGGAAGAGGACACTCGTTCACCTAAAAGAACAGCAGGGCCAGCATCATTATTGATGTAGTTGGTAGAGAGACGGAAGGGGTAAAGGCCATTTTCAGTCTGTCCTTGGAAAAGAATCCTCCCCGAAACCTTGTCCTTCACAACAAAACCATTTGCATCAAAGCAAAAACAACAATTGTTACCTTTGGAGAATTTTTGTATTGAAAGAAGATTGGTAGAAGCAGTAGGGCAATGTAAGATATTTCTTAATTGAAAGCTATAGTTAGGAGCATGAAGGGTAGAAGAACCAGTGTGAGTAATAGGCAAACCTTGAGCATTGCCTACTTGGACTTTGTCGTCTCCCTGATATTCTGAATGTATTGAGAGTTTGCCCATATCTGAAGTGATGTGATGAGTGGCACCTGAATCAGAGTACCATGTGTTGTCGGTGGCAGGAGAGTGAGTTGCAACCATTGCAGTGAGTTTCTGTGGCGGAATGCGGCCCTGATAAGCATAGTCCATGCGATGATAACAATTGAGGGCTAGATGACCAGGTCTGTTGGATATTTGACAGACATGTCGATTTGAAGATCCCAATGATGAGGATCCAGATTGGATAGATGTTGGATATCCGTTGTTGGATTGTTGAGGATGGTGACCACGACCAGATCCATACCGTCCTCTTGCACATCCTCGATAATTCGGAGATCCTCGATAATAGCTACGCTATGAGGAGGTCCGAGAGGCTGTGAGGGCAGTGGTTGATTCAACAAGATTTGTAGGATAAGTTTCTGCTAGGTTTAATTCCTCACAGATGAGAAGTGTGTGAAGTTTGTCCAATGATACTGGATCGGCCATGGATCGAGTGTTGATAGCAGTTTTGAATGGACGATAACTGACTGGAAGTCCGTCCAAAGTATGGAGGATCAAATCATCCTCATCTATTGCAGCACCACACGTTGCAAGTTTGTCAGCCAAAATTTTGACTTTTTGCAAATATTCTTGCATTGCATTCGAACCTTTCTTTAAGGTTTGCAGTTGTTTCTTTAGCTGGATCACATGGGAGCGAGTTAACGATGCATATCGTTTCGCGAGATCTTCCCAAATAGCTTTGGAAGATTGTAGACTGACGATGTAAGGTAGAACAGTGTCGAACAGCGTAGCATTGATCCATGTGAGCAGATTTTGATCCTTGAGAGTCCATTTCGTGTATTGAGGATTGACGGTAGTGGAGAGTTTTCCATTGGCTTCAACAAGGAACTGAGGAGGACAGGGTATGGAGCCATCAACAAAGCCCAAAAGGCTGTGACCACGAAGTATTGGTAGAAAGAGTGATCGCCAAACGTGATAGTTATTACTATCTAATTTGATCGGCACTAAATGAGAGATATTTGAGAGGACAAAGGTGTTGTTTGTGTGAGTGTTGGATTCGGAAGAAGAAGCCATTTGGATCTGATATTCTCGTTAGAGGTAGGGCTCTGATACCATAAAACAATTGAAACTCAATGTTGTTTTTCCCTCAATCTCAACATAAGAAGAGAGTTGGATATGTTGTATGTTTATAACTTATTGGGTACAACAGGATAAGGATTACAAGTAGTTATGAGTACGACTACATCTTGATGGGTTGTTAGACTCCACTATGAGTGGAAGTCTTTTAGGAGATTAACTCCAATCTGTTGGGTGCTTGATTGTCGGCAAGATTTATGGAAATCTTGGATGAGCACGACTCTATCAAGGATGTGTTACTGGATGATCTGTTAGGACACCCTACTACTTTCTCATGGTTAAGTTCAAAAATTCAAATTCGTCCTTTTTGTTGGGTAGTTTTCTTTGAAATTTGCATTTCACTTAGAGAAAGTAGTGTAAATTAGCATTTGGTTCCACCAATCCGGTGAAATAGGCTATTTCCCTGAACTTTCTGTCTGGATGAATCTCGCTGTCGAACAGTTATGAGCTTTAAGATGATTGAAAACATGGATAATAATTCACAAACAAGTTCATTTAGATGCCTATAGATCTTCCAATTTGTGTATGACAATTTACTATGGTCTGCCAAGAAATGACCCATCACAGGTCACCTACCTACTTGATTAGCGGTTTCTGCTTAGAGATCATTAAGAATACACTAAAGTTTACTTGAATTTATTTTATATTATCTCTACCTTCTTCCTAGTCCCTTCGGCTAGTTTTTTGCTTGGTTGCTTGGAGAAAGTTAGGCGATCACTTCACACACACATATGCATGTAGGTATATACATACAAACATCTTTATGGCGAAACAGGAATTGTGTTGCTGAAACCAAATAGTTGGGCTAAAGCACTGATAATGATGTTGATGTAGATGATTTATTTGTATATGCATGTTATGTGTTTGTATGTATTTATGTACATTGTATTTGCACCTCATGTATGCCCATTTTTTAGTTGATCATTTCCATGTACATGTGGAAATCTAAACGAGTTTTAATTTGTCCACTGTGGTATTTGTTCAGGAGAAATTTGAGGTACAGTGTTGAGTAAAGAATGGAGAACGGAGCAGATAGTGCAGGTGTGCTAAATGTTCTCCCTCCTGTAGAATTCTGCTGTGCTTATGGGTCAGCTCTCCTTCCGAATAACAACGCCAACAAGGTTTTCCTTTGTTCTTCCCTGATTCCAACTTCTAGTTCTTTTTCATTTTGTTGCTTTTCACATTTTTTTATTTTTTTTGATAACTAAATTGTCTTTAGAGAAGATGTGTATACTCTTGTTGAGTTTTATTTTCCATATCTGAATTTTGGTTTTTCAGACAACCATGGTAGATTACATTCTAGGTGTATCGGATCCTATGCAGTGGCATTCTGAGGTAAATTCCGTATTACCATTCTTTCTTCTTTTCACTTGTAGAGAATGAAAAAGGAACATTTAAACTCTCGTGGATTCTAATTCTATTTATTGAAACCCAGAATCTAAAAATGAACAGGGATCATTATTCCTCATTGATGGTGCATCTTGGCGGGGCAAAACTGGTGCTACTTTGTCCCCTTTTCTTTCCCTTCTTCTTCATTATGAAATTCTCATTTTGGGATGTTTCTTCTTTTTAGCCATTATCAGATTTGTGTTTTGGTTGGCTGTGTTAGATTACTCAAGTTGCAGATGAAATTGGCGTAGGAGTACACTTCAATCCATATGTGACTTGGGATGACAGGGTATCGTCCTTTTGGTTCATTTAACCCATGGCATTTGTATTTTCATTGGCATGAATAGTTGTTCTATCTCTTGTTGTGTAATGCATCTGACTTGATCTCAGTGAACTCTGCTCTCCCTCTTTGGAACTTTTGGCAGATGATCAAGTATGGGGTTGTCCGAATGCATGATTTGGTTCAGGATATACTGAACTGGGAGAGTTTCTACTTGAGTGGTCGTTTGCAAAAACCTGTATGTTTAACCTAACAATTCTTTTATTTCTTTTAAATCTCCCTATTTTAATGTTATGTTTATGTAACTTAGACGGACATGTGCGTCAGTGTCAAAGACATTACCCTAACCAACCCAATGTGGTGACCAAGGTTTTAAATCTTGATTTTGTTGTATATTATGGTTAACTAAAAATGGAAATATTTCATAGAAATTTTTCGGTCAATGTGAATTTTATTTTTTATTTTTTTAAATTATGGATATAGTGGAAAAACATAGGAAATATGCGTTGCAATTTTAGGAGATGGTAAAATAAGCCGAATACATACTCATAATAGGGCTGCAACTTGGGCGGGCCCAACTTGGGTTGGTATCTACAGTACTCTGGCTCTACCTCAAGTCTATTTTTAAAGCCCGAAACTCGGGTTGCCCCCGAGCCCAATAATATATATATATATATATATATATATATTAACTTTCCCAAACCCTAAACACCCCCTCCCCTCTGTTCTTCTCTCTCTCCTACCATCTCTTTCCTTCCTTTCCCAAACCTAAACGCACCTCCTCCCATCACCTCTTGGTGAGAAAGGGGACTAGTGACCGTAGGATGATAAATCGCTCACTTAGCTTCTCACGTCATCATCATTCAGCGAGGACATGGTTCACACTCAGTTCGTATTGTGGGTTACCCTTGCGTAACCATGTCGTCGTCTCAAGATCTCAAAGAGAGCCACTGTGACGCACCATCTAATGATTAGAGAATGTTGATTGTGGAGAGTGTCCAATGTAGCCAACCGATGAAGATTTCGACCATCGGCCAAGTACCCATCCTGCCTCATCTCCCCTCTTTCAACTTTTTATCTCTACCAACCCGACCATAATTCTCAGAAAATTAAACTCCTTCAGGTAGCACTCACCCCACAACCTGTGATCGTTCGGCTGTTGATGTTAGCCATATGGCATGATGACATCACTGCCTCTAGCGATCGTGTCAGCAACTTCTGCCGGGAGCTTCAACTGTTCTTGATCCCCTTCGTAGATGGCTTTGATACCAAGACAACACGTTCGAATTGCACATTCTTCCTCACTGGTGCTGTCATTGGTCTTCATTGTACATGACCAAACCATCTCAATCGACTCTTCCTCATTTTGTTGCTTATTGGGGCCAATCCTATATTTTCACGAATATGTTCATTTCTAATTTTGTCTTTCCTTGTCTTACCATACATCCATCTCATCTCGGCCATACCTTATTTGTATAAAACATATATGTGTTGAATGGAGGAATAGAATTTTCTTGAATGAAGGAACGGGATTTGTGTAGCCGACCCCATATCGTTGGTATAAGGCTTATAAAGATGATGATGTATGCATTTATGTAAGATGGCCATCTCTTCCATCCATGTCATACGTGCAGCTTGGAGGGAGATTATTCTTTTCTTTCAAGATCCATCCTAGGGATAAAAAAATGGAAGTAATAAAGTGAAAAGATTCAACTTAGGTATCAACTTAAGGTTATTTTAGTACTCTTTTTTCATTTTTACATTTCTTCTCATTTCTCAGTTTTTTTTCATTGCTTTCTTCTCCTCTTTTCAAGGGTCCAACTCATGCCATTGAATCATTTGGTGCTAAGTGAGTAAACTTGGTCTCAGGACTAACTTGGCTGAGATGATGTGAAACCATACAAGAAAATGGACTGTCAAACGACATAGCCCGAGACAACATAGTTCAGTCTTGTCCGAGACTTTAAACCATGGTCCAACTTTTATACTTTTGGTCCCATGGTGTATCTAGGCCCGAGGTTCTAAACTTCGACTTCGCCTTAGACTTCGGTCAGTTAAAATTCGGAATTAATTCGGGGAAGTTCAATTCGATTTAGAGAATTTCTATAAAAATTCGCTAACTTAAAGAAGTTTAAAGATTTTTTGCCAAAATGAGTGAAACGATATTAATCTTGCTTAGGTTGCTCTAAATGGTTGTTTTTATGATATAATAAGTTATAAGTGTTTTATCATGCTTGTTTTATCATATCTTTAAAAATCAATGTGTTTTACCTACGTTTTGCTAAAAATTCTCCAAACTTCTCTAAGTTAAGTATTTATTTCGAATTAAACGAATTAATTTGATGAATTTTTGCAATTTTTGTACTAAAAAGGCTAAACTTCGAGAAATTAGCCGAATGTTTATTGTTTACTTCAATTAATTCGGCGATTTTTTGTAAATTTTTAAATACATGTACACTTTAATTCGGTCAGTCAAAATTCGGAATTAATTCAGCTAATTTCGCCGAATTTTGTCGAATTTTAAAACCATGTCTAGGACTTCCTCTTGGAGCGTGAAGTAGATCCAAATCCTTTTGGGACCCGGTGGTAGAGCATTTTCAAAGAAGATTGGTGTCTTAGAAGAAAAGATTTCTCTCCAAAGGCGGAAGGCTCACTCTCGTCAAAAGCACTCTATCCATTCTGCCCATCTACTATATGTCTTTGTTCTCCATGCCAAAAGGGGTGGCCAATAGCATTGAGAGGATCATAAGGAATTTCCTTTGGGACGACAGAGCACACAATCATAAGTTCCACCTGGTCAGATGGGATAGGATTTGCAGGTCTAAAGAAGAGGGTTGTCTAGGCGTACATCATATCAAGCTCATGAACAACGCCCTCTTGGGGAAGTGGCATTGGCGCTTTGGGACCGAAAGAGGTAGCCTTTAGAGAAGAGTGATAGCTGCTAAGGCAGGCACAGAGAACCAAGATTGGGACAGTAGAGTCCCTACAATTGCGTACGGAGTGGGAGCATGGAAAGGTATTTCCAAAACCTGAGAAGAGATTAGAGGAGGCAGCCACTTCAAAGTGGGGGACGGATCCAAAATGAGATTCTGGGAAGATGCTTGGTGTGGGGATGCCCCTCTTTCTGAGGTTTTCCCTTCTATCTACGCCCTATCCATCCATAAAGGAGACTTAGTCCGTGATGTTGCTTGTAGAGAGAATGATTCTCTCTCTTGGAACTTGGATCTTAGAAGGAGAGTTAACGACTTGGAGGTAGACTCTGTGGCTACCTTAATGAACATGTTAGAAGGAGTGCAGCTTGTCGATGGTGTTGAGGACAAAAGATGGTGGAATCACGACCCCAAGGGCAGTTTTTCAGTCAATTCTCTATATGCCAAGCTTCTCGGGTCTAGTCAAGGAGATTTCCCAGCCAAGCGCCTATGGAGCACCCCCACTCCTTCCAAAGTCAAATTCTTCATGTGGTGTGCCATGCTCGACAAGATTCTCTGTTTGGACAAACTTCGGAGAAGAGGTTTTCAACTCCCTAGTAGATGCAGCTTGTGTCGTAACGACGAGGAAACCACCAACCACATGCTTATTCACTGTCAAGTTTCTAGGGAGATATGGGAGCGCTTCCTTCATCGCTTCGGGATATCCTGGATTTTCCCCGTATCGGTGTTCGACACTTTTGTGGAATGGAGCACTGCATGCTGTGGAGGATCACCCCTTTAGCTATTTGCTAGGAGATATGGAAAGAGAGAAACCGCCGGACTTTTGAAGATAAGGAAGCTAGCATTGACACCATCTTCATGAACATCCTTGCTACTCGTTACCATTGGAGTTCAGTCATTCCCGGTCTCAAGAGTTTTAGATTTGAAGATTTCGTTTTCCGGTGGGATCGCCTTATGGCTACATAGGATCGATCCTCGGGTTTCAGGGTGTTCTAGGGGTTTTCTTGGGGTTTCTCTGTTGTTCTTGCTGTTCCCCTCTTCGCGTTCATCGCACTTTTGTAGTTCTGTTTTTGGGCCCTCTCAGCCCTCCTTAGTATATCTCTTTACCGATCAAAAAATAAATAAATAAAAAATATCTAGGGTCATGGGACTCATGGCATGTAAACCTTTTCCCAAATCTGTGGTTTATCAAATTTGATGTGTGAAATAATGTAGACAGGAACCAGCCATGAAAGCTGCATTACTCAATTGTGAAAATATGAATGGTGTATGTGCCCTCAAGTTTTCAGTATTATATGCAGATTATGAAACAATGAATGAGTCAATGCATTTTTGTTGAGTGTGAGACAGACTATGTTGCTCAATCCCTTCATGCATGAAGTGCACTTTTGAATTAGCCTGCTGGTAAGTATGTAGGATATAGATATTTTCTCACATTGGGTATGTGGTCAAATCTAGTTATGGATATAGCCATCACTACTGCAATGATACTGTAATGTTTCTGTTCCATGAATTTAGATGCCATCATCTATTTATGTTTCCTCTTTTGTGTGCTGCTGTTGAATCTGGCCTTTTGTCTACAAATTTGATCTCTGTTCCATATCTTATGCATGTAAACTTCCACATGCCTCTTCTTAAGAGGAGCCTCAATGATAAAAGTTTCCCCCATTCCTATAGGTTCATATACTTATGGATAATTTGGATATAAGAAATGTCAACTCCGTTAATTTGAAGGCCGCAACTTCTGCTGCACTCCTCCTTTTGCCACCAGAATTTACTGAGGTTTGCTCCTTCATCACCACACAGTCATTTAGAATTACTAGAATGTTTTTTTTATTTTCTATTTTTTATTTTCTGTTCATGCAGGAAGATCTGTATGCTAAAATCTGTAGCCTTTCATATATGGGTGACTTGCGAATGCTATTTGCGGAGGACAGGAACAAGGTAATCTTGATGATAGCCTACCTAGATCTTGTGGAGGAAATAGCAGGCCTTAAATCGCGTAGTCAATAAGTTCAATACCAATTATTTGCTGCTTTTCATATTGTTAACATGCTTTATGCTTGCTGACATGTAGCATCTAAGTCATGGTATATTCTAGGTTGGGTCTTCTTTTCATATAATAAAATTAAGAGTAATGAAGATATAAAGTAATGAACCGGCAGATAATGAATATGACCAACTGCTTAGATGTAAATCACCAATAACATCTCTATACAAACCAATACATGCCACAGGCAGAGTTAAGCTGGAACAAATCTAAGTTGGTACAAATCTGACTATCGTAACAAAATTCCAAGTATTTTAGTTTTACTTTCCACCTTGGGTCCATCATATATCTTTCCACTTCTCATTACATTATATTCTAACATTTAGTTGGATCTGAACATGATTAGTATTTGCTTATCAAAAAAAAAACCCTGCTTGAATACTTAAAAAAATGTTAAAATAGTTAGGTTTACTCCGACTTAGCTGCCCCTTACTGGAGATGTTATTGGTGAATTACATCTTGTTTGACATTTCCTTGACCTAGGGAGACCTAGTGTATTTTTGGATTTTCTAATGTCCATTTACGTAATCTGCTACAGGTGAAAAGGATTGTCCAAGGACAGTTTGATTTATTCCGAAAGATGTATAAGCCATTTCTAGATGAGTATGCTGCCAAAGAGTTGCTGAGATTATCATCATCTGGTGGCCACCAAATTATAACACAGGTTCCTTCCAATCTCCAAGTTGTTGACTCTTGCATAGCTGTTGTAATGCTGAATCATTTAACCTTCGGAAAATTGAACTTCTTATTGAGCCTTGTTGCAGCCATGAAAATTCACTTGTAATAGGTTATCATAAAACTGTATTTCATTTTCTCTTGCGAGGGTTGTAAATATTGATGAAGTATAGATATAATCTAAGATATCCAGGGACAGATATAGGAAGCATGAACTACAGCCACAAGGCCCACAACATAGAACATTTACCACTAAACTACAGCCACAGTATTAATTTTTAGTTTTTTCAAGGTAAGTATTAATTTTATGAAGCGTGCCAAGTTCAATTGAGGATTTACTATGTGCAGTCATTGTTAAGATTGTGTGGAATATTTTTTTTGTTTTTTAGGTTATGTGGAATATACCTTTCATATATGTTTATTTACTAAACAATAAAAATTCATTAGTAGCTAAGAAAATAACCAAAGATATAACATAAAACGAGAAAATTGCATCGTACAAGTATCCATTTGGTATCTGCTAATAGTACCAGTATAATTGTGTCAAGACAAGACGGTTACACTAAGCATGTTTCCCCTGGGATATAATGGAAAATGAACCAGATTCCAGATTCCATTTAAGTGAAGCTAGCATTGTGATATTGCTTTTTTCAAACTTTGGTCCATTAATTCTAATTTGTTTCAATGGCTTAACACCAGGACTCTGGTTTATCTGCGACTCGCTCCCTTGTTTCTTCCCTTCCTTCAACAGTCAGAAGCAGAATGGGTATGAGATTAGGCGAAAAGCGAAAATTGAGTGAATCTGGTATTAATCCTCACTGGACTTCAGCTGTTACTTAGTAGGATTAAAGGGAACGAAAAGCTTCTAAAGCATCACACTGGTTGCGAGTCCTAGTGCAATTCTAGCGCCGTCTACATACATCTCAAGGCATCCTACGAAAAATAAATTCTCACATTTAAAACACAAAGTTCAAAATGTATATCAAACACCATAGGTGGTGTCTGGATTCACGCTATGGCAACATTTTACAAGCTATCCCTTCTTGGGTCTAAATGTTTTATGTGAGATTGTACTTGCAGGTCGAGTAATACATGAAGTACTGATTGGCTCAAGGGAAGAGGTTACAGAGTGCATGCGGAAGGTGTTGAGGCGTATAGTTATGATTTCAAGTGCGAGGCAGGCCGTCTCTGGTCTACTGGCCACTGGTGGTGTCAATGCAGCTCGATATCTTGCAGAGAAGATGACCAAAGCATGGAAATCATGGGTGTGATCTACTTGTTTCTCTTTTCTTTTTCTTCTTCTCTTTTTTCAGGTGTGGTTAGTTCACACAAAACGAAACCTGTCCTAGAGGCCATAAATCAAGACTCATTGTCTGACCTCAACATGAGGGTTTTACCAAAGGTGCTCATACCATGCAGGGTTTGGGATTTGCCGATTGACTTGTTTTATCCAAAATAGAAGTATTTTTTTGAGCAAAGTAGGATTTTTTTTTTCCCTTAATTTTGGGACATCCGGACATATAATTATTTCTTGCAAGAGGATAGGAGGGTTTTTTTTTCCAATAGAGTAGCAATTTTGCATTGTTGTAAGCTGTTTGTTTGTTTATAAACTATCAGAGAATGTTGTCTAAAGGAGCAACAATGATATATGTTTTACAGACATTATCTGAAACCTTTGCCGCCTAAACATGTTGTACGATCATCGTTTCATAACAATAAGAGAACATGGAAAAAAGGCCATATGGCCCTAAAAATTGACTTTGACAGCCTATAACAGGCTTGAGTGGGACTTCATTCATCAAAAAACTGTTTTAGGAACATGGGTTTGATGATGATTGGATCGTTAATCGTGCAGTGCATCACATCTCTGAGATTCTTATTGTTATGGGGTTATAAAATAATCTCCTACTTTGTTTCTGTTTAGAAGTATTGTTCCCCAATTGGAAGGGGATTCTGCTCAAAATCTTCAGGTTTCTGCTGTTTAGATTCCTGCTATTACAACAAAATACAAGTTATTGGTCCAATGCTGGTTCAACCATGTATAAGAATAAATTGGTCGGCTTGGCTGGAAAGTTGGCATGCAAGTCGATCGAGCAGGCTCAGCATGCAGGCTGGCCAAGCCAGATCAGCTTGTAGGTTGGCTGGCAGGTTGGCCAGACAAGTTTGCTAGCAGCTCCGCCAGATTGGCTCAGGTTCTCAGTGAGGTCTATCTTCCAGTCAAGACTGTCAGGTCTCTCTATCAATCAGTGCTGTTGAATCTCGGTCGTATCTGTTGGATTGGCGCAGCTATGGATTTAGGTCGAACCTCCTTAAGTCTACTTTTTCTTCATTTTCGTGCCTTCTAATAAATGAGAATCGACACGTGGATGGTAGGATGGTTTTGCCCCTTCTTGGTAGGTCAGTTGATTTTTTGTCGGCCTATCGAGAAGAAATAGATCTCACATCTCGTTCATATGTTTGTTCGTGGTAGTTTTTGTCCGAGATGAAATCGTTGAGGTTGATGTTTTTGTTCACGCTCAAGACAAGATCGATTTAGCTTGAACATGAGGGCAGACCGTCACCTCTCAGACCAATGACTTGTTAGAAATCTAGTATGTCATAGGTCAAGACTTGTTGATGCTTGAATCCTTATGCGTGTAGTGCGGAATTGTATTTTCTGCTTAGACAAGTCTTTCAGATTTTTAGGCCCTCTCATTCCTTTCGAAGTCGAATGCTCCTGGCCGTTGTCTCTTGGACCAATGAGTTGTTAGAAATCTAGTATGCAGTAGGTTTGCACCCATCAATGTTAGAAATATAGCGTGAAATTATATTTTCCGACTTTGGTTGAGCTTTGTGCGCCTTTTCCTCGTTCGTGGCTTGCTTGTAGCTCACTTATAGCAGCAGCCAGTTCTTTCATTCATCGCATCCAGCAAAATAAGCCTATAAGGCCTTGGTACGCCATGACTTGTTAAAGAGTGGATGGGCCTTGGCATGTTGAGCATAGTCAATTAGGCCTTGGCATCGCTATGAGTTGTTCAAGAAAGTCGATCAGGCCTCATACTCACCAGATTTGCTCGGACGAATGGGCTTTGGACTTGCATTGATCTCTTTGTTAAGCCAATTGGACCTCAGACTTATCAAGACTTCTTGTTGGTGTCAATGACTTGTGTGTCCGCCATATGCTTTATAGATTTATTGCTTGTAGCTCAGCAGCTCAGCTGTTCTGCTGGTTATGGGTTTCCCAATGCTTTGTCTGGTTGGTTGTTCGGACTCTTGATCCCAGAAGCCTTC
The DNA here is from genome assembly GCA_035048495.1 of Euptelea pleiosperma. Taxonomy (NCBI): domain Eukaryota; kingdom Viridiplantae; phylum Streptophyta; class Magnoliopsida; order Ranunculales; family Eupteleaceae; genus Euptelea; species Euptelea pleiosperma. The sequence goes on from CM068541.1 coordinate 32,728,485, forward strand.
ACCCCCGGCATCGAGAAGATCTCCAAAGTACAAAACAAGGAGAAGGACAAACGCAAGGAAAGCAAAAAGGACAATTACATCAAAACTTCTTCGAACCTAAACACCAAGTCACTGAAGAAAATGCATCTCAAGGCTATACTATTACAACTAAAAAGAAGTGCCTTGATACACAATATGATTTCCTTCAGGGAACTCTCCTTTCCCTCAAAAACTCTCCTGTTCCTTTCTAGCCATAAACCCCATATGATGGAGGAGTAGGGATCCTACTAGTATACGGGTTGTTTGATCTAACAGATCTGTTCATCGAGAGGGCAGTGATGGCGGTAGTCTTGGGGCGGCTTCGCCATGATTTATAGTGGCGAAGATTGTTTCGGGACCTTTCTGAATCCAAAAGATTGAATCATTGAACTCTGCTCCTCTATCTTCTTTCTTTTTTCTCTGTTTCCCTATGTTTTCCTTCTCATTAATATAAATGCCCTGAATGAGGGGAGCATTCAAGAAACTCCAATTCTAGAGGAAAAAAGACGAATAAAAAGGGAGCGAGAAGGAGAATACGCTTGGAGCATGTTTGATTCATCCCATAGACAATGCCAAATTATGGGTACAAAAATTTGTGCATGGCGTCGAGAGCCTTGAGATTTGTGCACCCACAACCACCAGAATTATGAAGATAAATAATAAGAATAAATAAATCAACAGAGATGCAGATATTTACGTGACGAGCAACACAGTCTCAAAGAGCCGATTCACTACATCCAAATTTTTTACAATGTTTCCCCTCTTAAGCTTTAAGCTTTTAGAGTAAAGTGGTTGTTAACATGGCATCAGAGCGGGCGGTCCTAGTGGTTGTGGGTTCCAGTCCTCGGCAAAGTGCTGAGGGTGGTGTTGTTGGAGTGTGTTCTTTGGCTGTGTGGCCAGTCTTGGTCCCTTTGATATACATTGTTACACCTCCCTCTTAACAGCTTAAGCTTCTAGAGTAAATGGTTGTCTACAATTATAACAATAAAGTCCTAATCAATTTAGATATCGACAAAGATAGAATGTTGCTTGTGAGATGAAAACCCCGATGATTAGTTGTCATGGTTCTCTCTTTCACCAATAGCTGTCCTGATTTAATTAGGATCTTAGATGAATGTGATTGACTTTGCTTCTCTTTTACTTTGTTGCTTGAGTTTTTTTTATAGAGGTTTGAAGTGTTTTCATTCCTGAACTATTATTCCTATTCAAAATAAAATTCATGCATTCCTAATGGGTTTGATATCTTATTTCATTTAGATAGGTTTGTGCTGGGCATATATAGAGATCCTACTAGTACAATAAAAAAATAAATCACTGGTCCAATGATGGTTCAACCATGCCTGAGAGTGGATTGGTCGGCTTCGCCGGAAGTTTGGCATGCAAGTCAGTCGAGCGGGCCAAGCCAGCTCAGCATGCAGGTCAGCTTGTAAGTTGGCTGGCAGGTCGGCCAGGCAGGTCGATCAAGTCGGACTATCAGGTCAGCTGGAGGTCGACTGGGCAGGTTGGTTAGTGGTCGGCTGGCAAGTTGGTCAGCAAGTCCGCTGGCAGCTCGGTCAAACTGGCTCAGGATCTCAGTGAGGTCTGTCTATCAGTCAAGGCGGCTGAATCTCAGTCACATCTGTTGCATTGGCTTGACTATGAATTTAGGTCGAACCTCCTTAAGTCTACTTTTTCTTCATTTTCATGCCTTCCATTAAATAAGAATTGACACATGGATGGTATGAGGATGGTTTTGCAAAAATATGCATTCACAGTGATCAAATTTATTGATGATTGCATGTTTTTTGTGTCTGACGCTACAATCATCCTTCACTGAAATATATGACAGGTTACTGATAAATTATCTTATGCATAATAGGGCAATAATACACTCAGTGTGCATTCAAACTGCGGCATCTGCCGAAGAGGACAACTTCTTAAGGACATAAACAGGATCTCCCACTTTAATAACCTTTCCTCTCCCTTCAGTTAGAGAGTCCTTGCAGACTAAATTCTGTCCAAAGTAAACCTGCACATTCATTGCAATTTAATAATGTAGGCGTACATTAGTCACTTCATGGATGGACATTCCTATAATTCTAGATCCAGTCTCACCTTTCCCTTTTGCTTTCTGGTTGGATGTAAGACTTGATCTGACCGGAACTTCATGAGTGTTTCAGTCGGCTCAGGGCCTGCAATCCCATTTTCTTGATTTATTGTGGGAACCTGATTGAAATGAGAGGGTCCATGCAAATATTGTCAGAAGTTACAATACAGTTAAAGAGGGGAAGTATATTGTGACCAATCAGTATAATTGTCTGAACAGAGGAACATGATGAACTTCAGTTTGAAATGTTTGAAACTTCTTATTCTTGTTATTATTTATGAAAAAAAGGTTGCCCTACCAAAATGGGTAAGATGTCTCTTGTTATGATAAGCAATAAAGCCCAAAAGTCATTCTATTGAATTGTAATATTGTTGATTTGGGATTTTCTACCAACACTATAATATACTGGTCTTTTCATTGTAAGGTCTGAAGAATGTTTATTTCCATAAATATATAGAAAAAGCAGTGAGAATAAGTTTTACCTTACAGCGTGAGCATAGTTTGACACCATGGAATGTTAACTTGTTTATTTTGATTTCTGTCCATAAGTCTTCCGAAAATGGTTCACATCCATCAACAAGGATGCTGAGACATACAAAGAAAATAAAATTATAATATATATGAACAATGTTGATATAAACCAGATTCTATGATGATAAGGATTTTGAGGGTTTTTAACTACAAAATATTCTGGGAAAAATCTCACTTTTAACATGCTAACTCATCTGAGTTGGTAAGTGTCTGTATTATTCAGTCAGCGCCTGAGTTACTGACCTCGTTAAAAAAAGGTTTACCCAATGGCAACATCAAACATTTTATACAAGGGTGTGAGAATTGCTCATGTCCATAAACTCTTCAAATAAGAAAGTGGATTATCTGTGGAGGCTAGAACATGCTAAGCGAGGAAATTTAGATCTTGGTCCATTGGCCATTAGAACACAATAGGACTGCTGATTTTCTACTGAGGAGCCATTGAGTTGGTGAGGACTGTAATTCATATCCCCATGCCCTCATTTTCACTCCACACTTATTGAGGAGAATGTCAAGGGAATGTAAATCTTTTAGTGAATTAATGTCCAGGAAGACCCTTATTTTAGAAAAACAGTATCTTTACAATTTGGTATTTGTGGTCCCATATTTCGAGATGATGTGGTATCTCAATTAATGACTTTTAAAACTTTATTCTTTTTTCATACAATGTTGGTGATTGTCGTTTTAAAAAATTATATGAAAAATCAGGATACTCACAAATTCCAACTTTATACAAAAAATATATAAATAAAATCTCAAAAAAAATTAATTAGGAAATCTAGAGTCTAAGCATGGTTTAAAATCTAAATCTTGTTCAGTATCTTGGTAAGTTGATGGAATGAGACAACTCGACCAAGACAGAACAATGCAAAGAACAAAAGAAGTGCTACATCTTGATATCCAAAGATACGAAAATAAATTACACCAAACAATTTTTAATTCTTAATTAAGACAATATATATATATATATATATATATATATATATATATATATATTATAAAACACATATCTAATAAAAACAAGGTTTACCTACTTAAATTAATTTTCTGGTACGAGATGATAAATACCCTTTTGTTAATTGAGATACCAAAGTATCTTGAAAGTTGGTATCTCATATACCAACCTGTCCCCTGAGGCATTTTGGTCATTAGGCCCCCAAAACAGGTGCTAAAAAAGTTACTATCTGAATTGGAAATACTTAGAAGTGATGTTGATTTACTAATTCTCATAAAACAGTTTTTTTTGGTAAAAACCCTTCTAAAGTATTCCATGTCAAAAATAATAAGAATTATATCATGCATGCTATTGAACACTACAATTGAATGCTTTCATTAAAGAAAGATGAGATAAATTGGAGTACATACTTGGGTCTGAAGCGGTTAACTGGTAGAGGCTCTTTGAGAAGCTCATTTAATGCATTCATTGATCCCTGAAAAAGATAAAAGTTATTTAGTGTCATGGTTTGGGATTCTCTTGAGAGTCCAGGACTACTTACAGATTTGTTGTTGACCAGACTAACCTGGGATAGCAACAAGAATGGATACCCATCAGAAAACACGGTTTTGTATCCAAGAGCATACTCGGGATCCACAGCCCTAGTTTCTGATGCTGCAACGATAACCAGCGTGTACAAATTCATTTGTCAAATGCTTAGGTTTGATGCTATACAAGTTTATTTACCAAATATCTACAGATTGAACGTTAGAACTATAAGTGAAATGTGAAAAGACAGGTTTAAGAAATCCAAAATTCTGTTATAGAGTTTAAAAATGTTAAAAACTCTCTCCTTCACATTATATATCTCCTCCTTCCAGCCTTCACGGGAGGGTTGTCTATACAATTTGTGCTAATGCATGCAAACCACCCTGAGATGCCAAATAAAGAATGTCTTAAATTATTGCTTCTTATTTATTGAATTGTTGTGTACTTTTTGAAGTCAATTTTCTCCACGACATATTTATTCTGGTAAATTGTTTCATGAATCATAATTCCCAGATTATATCTTTAACTGTGTATATTCATGTTATTCTATCTGTTTTGCTTTTAGTTTGTAGACTTAACAAAAGGCCTTCATCCAGCACTATATCATCATGAAATGATAATTCCTTTGAGTAGATGAGGAGGATCCACCTGAAATAACCACCGGTCCGTTCTTTTTAATCAAAAATACCTAGAAGGGGGGGTTGATTGGGTATTTAAAATTAATTATACCTAAACAGTTTTACTAGTCTATCGTAGGAGGGAAAATCGCATGCCTTAGTTGTTTGATGAAAGATTATCACAACCGATTCAAATCGAATATACCTCCGTGGTATATTTTCTTTTCGTTGTTTGTTCTAATCAATATGAATAGCGGAATACAAACAAACAATCACATAAGACAAGAGATTTTTACTTGGAAACCCTAGCCAAGGAAAAACCACGGGATCATGTCCAGACAGAAAGTATCACTAACTGGCAAGTTAAACGAAACAAAGGTTACTTACGCAGCACCGTTGCAAATACAACTTCCAACCTTAGCCAAAGCCTACTGCCGATACGTCCACGTCCTCTGAATCAACGCTATGAGTCCACGAGCGCCCCAGCCAAGAAGCTTTGTTCGCTTGTTCAATTTAGTACACCCCAAACCTACCGTCGATCGGCCACTCCGATCTTAATTCTCAACACTCCAATCTTTGCCGAAGGTGAAGAATTCAGTACACCCTAAACCATAGGTTGCTCAATGGTATTGAGTCACACTGGTACACTCAAGCTACTAGGTGAAATATCTAAGTGGAAGACCTAAGCTGAGTAATGGATCAAGCACTTGGCTTTGATCAAGAAGAGAAACAAGCTCACAAGATGTTTATGAGATAACTAGGCTTCTTGCTCTTCGAATGGACACTCTAATAAATAAACATTTTTCTTCTCTCTCTTGAAATGTAAAAGTGTATTTTGAGAAGGTATAGAAGGGTTATATTTATAGAATTCGTAACCCTGAGCCTTGTAAAACGTGGAATAGTGGGATACTAGAATATCGGATCTGAGAAAGACTCAATCCATGTGAAATCCAATCGATTGTACTCTGGGTCCAATTGATTGGGCAAGGTCCAATCGATTGGGGTTTTGGGTCCAATTGATTGGCCTTGTACAGATGAGTTTTTCCATCGTAAATCCAATCAATTGTTCAAAGTCTAATCGATCGGATTTAAGTAAGTTTCTGTCCCGTAGGCTCCAATCGATTTTACAGGGGTCTCCAATCGATTGGGCTATGATCATGTTCTGTCTCGTAGACTCTAATCGATTTTACAGATGTGTCCCATCGATTAGGCTTTGATCGTGTTCTGCCTCGTAGGCTCCAATCGATTTTACAGAGGCCTCCAATTGATTGAGCTTTGTCCAATCGATCAGACTCCCAAAAGTCAATAACTTTGACTAAGACTCGGGTCTATCCAATGACTAGGTTTGACTATTATATTTTATTCATTTTAAACATATTCCTATGGCCACTAAATCACTTACTTTCCTAAGCGAGCGTACACGATCTATAACCGACAAATGAGTAGTTACTCAGATGACTCCTGTCGTCAACCGTCTGATTCTTGCTGTCTCTGTCTTCTAGTCTTCACGTAGTCGACGAAGTATGCGTACCACGACATCTTCACACTACACTGGTGCTCGTAGGAACGGTTACACGAATGTTTTTATGTCACACGGAATCTTTGCCAAACATAGAATATGAAAATATTCCTTACACCACCTAGTGTGGGTGATGTCAAAGTTCCAACAGTTACTGAGACAAGGATCATATGGGGTGAAATCTAACAAAAATGATAGCTCCACCCTAAGTGCAATATAAGATTTCATCCCTGGGAGGGTGCTGAGACAACTCTAGGGAAATTCCAATAGGTCCCAAGCTATGTTACCCAGATACTTCAAATTGGGTGCCCTATCCGTATCGTATACTTCAATTTTAAGTGTAAATGTTATCCACCACCTTAACGGCCTTGTGTCACTGCCGTATCTCTGTAACATTAGTCCCAAGTGCAGGAACCCATATGTAAAGGGTAGCAAAGTAGGAACCCAAATTCCTCTACTAAAATTAAGAAGATTATCCAATGATGAGGGTTAGGTGAGGTACACTTTGACTAATAGAAGATTAGCCACAACAAAATGTTTGTTGAGCTCAATAATATTAGTGTCAACTAGGCTTTATGCTCTTGTGTTTGGGTTTAGTCCAACATTGGTTGGATTTGTGTATTAAATTTCCTTTCTATAGGTCATCTCAACCTCTTTTAGCCTTGGAGATTGTACGCTTTGTTTTTGGTTATCAATAAAGTTTGCACTTATCAAATAAAAAAAATTCCTTTCTATCTAAAGGAGTGGATAGTTTTTAAATTAGAGAATAAATCAAGGTATAGAACCATGCGCACCTGGGAGCTCTAATCTTCTAGAGTTCCCTAGCCTTTTGTTAATCTAAATATTTGCCGGTCATTGTTTTTGTACTTCTACTTTGATATCTTTAAAAGCAAAACACATTCTAAAGGATTTATTGGGGGAAGAGGTGATTATATGTCTTCTTGTGGTAATAATGAAAAGCTAACTACATGTGTCATTTATTCATTTGACGAACACATTCAGAAAGGTGCATGGAAGTAATAGTGGTACACCTCTAAATTAGAAATCGATTTACTCTGATACTTAGGTAGGTCATCATTGAGGATTTGATGCAACTTTCTTCCAGTAATGGTGGAGGATCCACTATAGTCCAATGGTCAAGATTTAAGGAGGCAATCACCAATGCAAAGTGAAACCAGCCAGGCGAGTGAGAGGCATCCTTGCTAGATTATATCAGAATGAACAAATTAGATATGAAAGTTTCCTATAAAATGTGTGAAGTTAAATTATAGTAATACCTCCCATAACTGATACTCTTGGTGGACCCAATATCTATTGGTTTTGAAAGTTAGGGTATCCTTGGGATTCTCTTTTTTTCTCACTCCTCGTTGCTCTCTTTAGAAAAAGACAAAACCCAACTTCTCTTCATCAAACTCAAATCAAAGATACAAGCCGAACTAGTGAAGGAACTGATGGAAAAAAGAAGTGCAAAGAAAACCTTAGCGATTATTTTTGGGTGGTGTTAGGAAAAATTTGACCATCTACTTTTCATCTTAATTATTAATGTATCATGAATTAAAATTTTCCCTTTCAAACCAATACTAAATAGATTTTTATTTTATTTTATTATTTATTCTGGAATTTGAGAGGTTTATCTGTTTTCTATAGGAGCGGGCATGGTGGACGAGCCTTTTATCTTATTTTAGAATTGAGAGTATAACTTTATTGAAAGGTATTGCTGTATTTAAACTTTGAAAAGGTGAAAGAAAACTTTTCAAACAAAGGTGTGAAGCTTTCAAGATAGAAGCATGGCTGAAAAAAGCACTACCTTGTCAGTTTATATCCATAAGTCGAGAGGAAGAAATATCTAGCTGGATAAATTTACATATTGAGTTTCTGAACTACAGTAGGAAGCTGGACCTCTTTGGGAAGATTTGACTTCATCATGGAACTAAATGTTTACGTTTCAATAAAGGATGGTCTGGGTGCCTTACTTCCAAAAAGGCAATTATTCAGTGAATTCATCATCATCATCTATGCCTTATTCCAAATCTTTGGGGTTGGCAACATTAATCCTGTTTCGCCAATTTGGATTCATGTCAAGGGATTTGGCATGATTGGTACATCAGCTGTCAACCTGACATAACCCTCCTTTATCCAAGCTTGGGACGGGCCGTGAGTGTAAAGAAAGACACTACACAGATGGAGTTCAAAAATTATTTAGTAAATTACAAAGGGAAAATCCCATTCAAGCGAGCAGGAATGATGTGTTAATACAAATCAGCCCACTATAACTACCTTGAACATGATCCCAACTCAACTATCTAGAGCACAAATCGGTGGATGCATGCCTCACTCTATGCATTGATACTAAACCTTCTTACCATTGTAGTGACCACAGAAGTCCATATGATGAGGAAATTTCAGGCAAAGGAAATTGATTATGTTTAGTGTAAGTAATCAATTGCTTGACCTATTTTACTGATCAAAAGAAATTGTTTGGCCTATTTCAAGACTTTATTTATATAATTAAATTACCTATCAAAGCATTATATAATTAACTAACGGGCCAACGGACAATTAAATCAGAAATGTATTATATGATGTTCACTGTTGCCCATTTAACATATTATTTTAGTAGAATATGAAACCGAATCTACAACTAAAGAAGATTTCGAATACTGAGAATAGTCTTCACAATTAAATATATCTTCCTCACATCACAATGGAAAATTTGAGATGAACAAAGACTTGATAATTTGGTTTCTTTTAAAACTAATCACATAGAAAGATGCACGTTTGAACTAATTTCTTCTTTCAAATTACATGCAGTGGGAGATCTACCTGAGTAAAAACAGACTAGACGGCTGGGTTTCCCAAGATAATTTGAAAACCATTCAGATGCTTCAGTTCCCTCATCCAAAGCAGAGCCAGACCACTCCCATACAGAGATGCCATCTATTATTTCACAAGTTTTGCTCAACGAAACCTTCAGTACATCCATCCCAGGGGCCCTTAATACTGCAGGATAAAGTAGAAGCTAAATATTAGAGAAAAAAACTACATCTGAGTAGTGGCTTCTAAGTATAATACAATCAACCAACAAATAGCAAGCAAATGATTAACATTATCTATTGGAAACTGAAGAAGAAAAGCAACAATTAATTTTTGAAAACTCCTTGGATAGTTGAGGACATAGGAGAAATTCTTTACAATTAAGACCATGTAAATTTCATGATTGGACTTCTGAAATTTAAGACCAAATAGAATTGAAGACCGAAAACAACATTTTATTGATAGCCTTCATTAGACTAAATGAAAAGAAATAGTTTTGCCACAATATCAACAGTGCATGAAGTTACTAATATGAATAAAGCAAGCACCTCAAGTTAGTCAAGTCTGTATAAGAGTGGTCTATAGTCCAGTGTTGGTCTGGTTGTCTGACGTGAAGACGAAGCACGAAGCTCAACAGTTTGATGATCGTATACGTGTCTGAAGATCTCACACCACTACATTCCTATGAAGCTGATCCATATTGACCTTAGGTGGTTAACTAGAACCGTAGACCTTGACTTAGTACGTTTTCTGGAAAAACAAAATTTAATATCAACTTTTAGAAGAATTTTCTAGTCGGCTCGAATCAAACCAAAATTGGTTTGAATGAGTTGATTGTTGGTTCAAACCACTCTTGCAATTGTTCAGTCTTAGTTGGTTCGAACCAAACCAAAGTTGGTTTGAATGAACTGCAAGTTCATTCGAATGAACCTAACTTGGTTCAAACCAACTCTTGCGCAGAGTTTGAAAACTTGCTCAAGTTGGACTCCTCCTTGCGAAGATTGTTTCCCTTTTGCTTCTAGGGTTTCCCACAGCTCTTGTAGCCTATTTAAACTATATTTTCGTGGGAAGAACCCAAGCTTGATAATCTTACAAGAGATTTCGAAAACCTAAGTGAACCTAAATAGTTTTTCATCCTGTGTTAGGGAGCTCGAGATCCATTTTTCCTTGGTTTATACATTTGAGATCTCGAGATTAAGCTGTGTTTGATCCTACATGGTCGAAGTCTCTTCCTCCATGAAGTGTTGCACAACTTTGAGTGAACCCAAACCTTCATACCTTTAATGCACTCGTGGATTCAAATGTGGCTCGTTGATTCAAGTGATACCCGAGGTGTCGGGTGGTGATTCAGTGTGTTTCTAGATCATGAGGTGATCGTGTGAAGATAACATGCTTGTGGGATTCGAGGCAGCATGGTGAAATGACGGTTGGAGACTCGTTGGGCTATCGAGTTTTCATTCAGTGAGTAACGTCGTGTGTGGTAAACGTTTGTACTCAAAACTTCTTTAGTGCACGTTCACGACTGAACGTTGTCTCGAGGTTTTTCCCAGTAGGGTTTTCCTCGTAAAATATCGTGTTTTCTATTTACTTGATTATTTGTTTTGAGAATTGATTGAACAACTTTAAAAACGATATATCTTTGATATATTCAGATTAAAGTTGATCAATTTGATTCATTTCCGCTCTCGTGTGTCTATTGCTTGATTGATTTTATTGTGTTATTGGCTAAACAGATTTTTTAATATATATCTCTGATATATTTAGATTAAATCTGGTTAGACCAATCTATTCCTTCCGCTTAGAAATTGCATGCAATAGATCCCAAATCACTGACCGAATAGATTTGAATAGGTTGCTTAATTTTTAATTGGTAATTAATTTGAATCGAACCTATTCACCCCCCTCTAGGTCCTGTTAATCCAAATACCCGGATATTTCAACTTCCAGAGTGCTCATATTGGACGTATGGGACGGGAAACTCATATTGTGAGTGGAATGAAAGTAAGCAAAACCTACACTGGTCTTCCTTAGAGCCTGACGAGACTGGTTGTAGGCTTCCAAAGGGGCGAGGCTGGGCTGGTGATTGGACTAGGGCTTCTTGGTTCAGCACACGTCACTAGTAAAAAAGAAACCTACTTGAGAAATTCTCAATTGTTAAATGTAACTTATCTGACTATTCACTACAAAGCTCATCTCAAAAACTGAAACATTAGAAGGAAAAAGTGCATTCTATAATGAAACTGCATAAATTTGGTTTGAAAATGAGTTGTATATTTTTATGGATACTATGCATTGTTGCACGATGCTCTCTGTAATGAAATTACATGGTCAATATAGATTTAGAGAGATTAATGAAAATAAACGTTCTACATAAGCATATTCCATTAAAATAATCATGTTCATACCTAAATATGAGTTATTTGTAGGTTCCCAACCCTCATTAAATGCCTCATTTGGTAGCTCTACCTCAACTAAAGCTAGCTTTGGCTCAACTCTTTGGGTATATGCTCTCCCTTTGGAATTTACAACCAGCCACTGCCTATCCCATCGAAATCCTGCAAATCGAAACACATAACAAGCCAAGCAGTATTTTAGTTCAACCACCAATAATTAAATTTTCAACTTGTCGCAGCATCTCTGAACAATTAGTATTAAAGAATTGCAAATAATCATGCGAAAATCAGTCATCTTAAATCGCACATATGACAATATATGTATAAAGGATTATACCGGACAGTATTACCATGAAGACTTAAACGAATGTTTTAAGTATATTCTAGATTACCTAACCTTATTTAATCGAGGTTGGATTATACAATTGTTAATGAATGAATGATCATGGAACACAAAAAAAATATTAAAAAAAACAAAACAACACTTCATAGACATAACACTGTTTCAAGCTAACTTAGGCATGGATGTTAGCAATTACGGTCTACCACTCAGTTCAGAGGCATGAGAACAAACACTTCATTACATACAACAAAATTTAGCGGTAAAATTAACTGCGAAAAGTGACTGAAACAACAGGGGATTCTTCATAAAACAAGAGAACCAGGAAAAAAAAACTGAAACAGGGCAAGATAATTTCCTAGAGTAACATAAGTGTGGATGATGTTAATGATCAGAAAATAACGATTATAAGTTTCGAGCACAGGTTCAGATGGTATGGTAATGAACACATAATCATGTGCAATGTCAAAAGTGGCTGAAATCATAAAACCAAATACCATAAAAGATATTAAAACAAATGCAAATAACTAAGCTTCAACATTTAGCAATTGAAAAAAGTAAAAATTATTGTTTGGCACGCATACATATACAATTCAGAACTGAAAACAGTAAGAGTCTACGAGAACAACAATATAGATTCATTTACTTAATAAATTTTACCTTATAAAAAGAAAAAAACAACAATATACAAGTAATCACAAACTGAACCTTTGGACTTGAAAAACAACATGACAGAGAAATTAGAAGTGATAAATGGATGGATTGGGGATTTGGGCTTGTTTTGATTTGAGCAGTAGAAGTGATGGATGAATTTTGCAGGACTGAAATCTTCATGAAAAGACACTAAATGGGTAGATTGAGAAAGTGGGTTGTTTCGGTTTTACCAGTAGAAGTGATTGGTGCTTGAGAAACAGATATTCCTCGACATGATTTGATGGGGTAGATGAAGATTGAGGAGATTGTTGCTCTGGGTTCAGCGGCAAATCCACCAAAGATAGACCCAAGTATAGATGAAGCCTTCTCCATTTTTTTTGTTTTTGGTTAATCTCTCTCTCTCCCTCTCCCTCTCCCTCTCCCAGACACACAGAGTGACCAAATAAAACAAGCTCTAAAGTCTAAAGACTCTCTAAACCACGAGGAACACGCCCCCTGTTGACGAAATTTGAAATTCTCTGTTTATAGGCTGATGGGCAACGTAACCTGTTGATTTTATGTCTTTATCTCGGGTAGCGCCGGTCAGCAAAGTTGCTTACCGACGACAATATGAGCCACGTGGTATATTCTTGTAGCTTTCTGACCTTATGGATGTTTGGCCCAACCTTATATGGACATACAGACCAAACCGAATAGTGATTTCTAAGCGAGTCGTTTTCATGGGTTGATTTTTAACCGTGGAATTTGAGCAGTATTGACCATCATTTGGGGTACCAAAAGGTTTGAAATCATTAATCAAGCTGATTTTTGGCCTGTAGGTCCACCTAGGGATTGGAAAACATCCATACGGTCATCGTCGACTAAGTTCTACCCTTTATCTCTAAATGAAGATGACTACTCAAGGGGCTTTCGTGTCTTTCTGTTGTCAAAAGACAGCCATGCGAGCACGTCACCCCTGCACCGTGCTCAATGTTAAAAAAAAATAACACACACACACACAAAAAAACCTTATTCCTAATATGACCCTCAAGTTCGTTAAATTGACAAACATTGCTTCTTTCAATTTTTGTAATTTTTTTCATTTATAAGAGTTCTTTGATCATTCAACATTTTCACATTTCAACTCAACTGTTAAAACATTTATTGTATCCTTATGTGTCACATGAACTTCGTTCATGGAAAATTAGATATTAGTGCCCTGCATCGAAGTTGATGGCAACCCCACAATGTGAGCCATGTGGTACACTATTAGAAGCTACTGACCGTGTGGATGTTTGCTACATCTCTAGATGTTAAGTAACAAAAATCAGCCTGATTCCTAACCTTCGGATTATAATGCTTGAAATCTACCGTTGAAAATAAGACATAAAAAGGACTCTATTCCAAGGGATATAAATTAGTAATCAAGATGAATTTTGGTACGTAGGTCTACTAGGGATGTGGTTTATAATAGGTTAGTGGTTTCTAAGAGTGTGCCAGGTGGTTTATAATATGGTCCATCATAAACATGGATGTTTTGAAGAAAAAAAAAAGATAGTTAATTACGTTATCTGTACATACCTTATTATTAAAATAGTAATGATCACATGGTCAAGAGCCATGGATGTTGCATAGTGGTATCGTTTTGTCATTGGCCAACTAATACTTAAAATCCACGGTTAAAAACAAACCATGGAAAAGACTAATCCAACGGATAAAAATAACAAATCAGGATGAATTTTTGTTTGTAGGTCCACCTAGGGATGGGCAAAACATCTATACGGTCTTTAATATCTAAGAGTATGCCATGTGTAAGGTGCATGTGCATCACACGTGGCGGTCCCCTGGCTTGGTGTAGAAATCGAGAAGCAAGAGAGAGAAACATAAAAAATAAAAAAATTATCAATGGAAACAAAAACATATTAGAAACGACAAAAGAAATTGAAGGGAAATAATAAGGGAAGGCAAAAAAAAACGTGAGATATTGCTTTCAAATACTATAGAAATATAAAAAAGAAGGAATATCTTTTCACGGAAATGTTATTTTTGTCATCGTAATTTAAAAGGTGTTATTATTAACTTTTCTATAGTTTTCTGACCATCCAAATAAATTCAATAAATATAATGGTAATTGATTTTTTTTGGTAGGCGAATGATAATAATTGATTTTAAAATGTAGGTACTAATGTCGCGACCCGAACCCAGGACCCATAATCCGACCCAAAAGAGTATTAATTGGATCCGGTATCATAGACTAATGCACGATGTATGGTTTATTATAATGTAAATAAAATAATGAACATGTGTCTACGTTAACACAAAGTCAGATAAATCAATCTCATAATAATAAATTCTATTTATGTAAATATGAAACATATTCTCAATTACATTCCGAATGCCAAATAATAACTTACGGAGAATAACTAAAAATTCAAATGATTGAAAATAAATCTAAATATAGTCTCTAAGAAAGCAGTAAACATGCTAAAGTCATATGTCTTCTATCATTGAGTCGTTGGTCAATCTAGTATATATGCAAAATGCTAAAATATGCATGAGCATAATGTGCCCAGTAGTTTGCTCTACCACCCATACTTCTATGTGTGACAACAAAGTACCATTCACATAGCTCATAATACAGTTCTTCATCTATGTGTGAAGATAATACATGGGCATTTTCACATCGGGCTCAAGTAGAGCAACCTGCGTAAATGGGGCATACTTGAGGTGGGGTCGGGTGGCCCGAGTGATATGGGCCCATGAGGGGTCGTGTCGACCGAGAACCTGGATAGATCCTATGAGATAAAGGAATTTAATCTCACGCTCCCGATATTCGCGGCTTTTAGGGGAGTATTGGTTAAATGTCCTGCATTAGAAGCACATTGAGCTTGACCTTCACTTTTTTGCGTGATCGATTTAGTTGTCATCATCTTCAAGTTCTTTTTACTTCAAGTATTTACCAACTTGTTGATAGTTTTACAAAAAGTCTTCCCAAACCTCAATTTTTCTCTACTAGAAGCAAGTTGAACATTACCCCATGCTCAACTTGAGGAGGGTAACAGTGTGTCCCCAAACATCCAAGGAATTTTGTGCAAGGCTCAAGACTTTTCAAACGTCTAGGTGCGTGCATGGTTATGGTGCCGTGTGTCATCGTTCAAGGTTACAATCACTATGGCTGAGTTGTTTCTTGAAGAAGATTACCAACTCATCAAGGAGTAGTATGCACCCAAATGAAATAAAAAGAGTTGAGTGTGTTAAATGTGCCAACATTCTTCTCTTTTTTTTTTTTTTTTTTTTTTTTTGTAATCAGCATGGTATATATAAACTAAAAACAAAAAACATACACAGAGGAAATTCCGTCCACACCCTTCACCAAGGGGGTCAACTAACTAGGTAAGTCAAAGGTCCATAGAGATGGGCCCAAAAAGGAGGAGGCTTTCCCTGCTATATGAAACTAGGGTTTTTCCGTGTCGTCGGATCGGAAACCTTAATTCCAACACATTTTTGAATTGATCTGATTATCCTGCAAAATATGAAGCTATTGTATAGGGATTCGTGTCGGATGTCGATCCGCACTCGGGGTTAGTTCGCGCAAATCAAGAACATAAAATGACGGGAAATTGCTAGAGAAGGTGGGTAGGTGAGAATGATGGGTCTATTTTAAAACATTCTTTGATGATTTTAAAGAGATTTAATAACACTATTTAATAATAACTTGAGGGAGAATGTCCCAAAAAATGCATTAAATAATCTAAAGTAAAAAACACAATAATTCTGAAATTCTATCTATTAATCAAAATTGTCGCTTACAAGAATCATTCAAAGACAACATCGCTAAGGTAAACAATCTTTAATAAACTACTAACTAGAAAGGATGTTAGAAGAGAAAGAGAGAGAGAGAGAGAGAGAGAGAGAGAGAGAGAGAGAGAGAGAAAGTTCTAAAATGTAGAGAGAGAAAAGAGAAAGAGAGGGAAGATCTACCTTAGAACAATTTACCATGAAGATCGCAATGATTTGGCCAAGTTGTGGATCGGCCTGGTGAGTTGTTCTGCCTAAGCGATCCACTATGAGAGAAGCTATGCTGGTTCTCCCCAAGAGAAGATGGGTGTGAAACCATGGAGGGGCAACCAGCGAGATTTCTCAAAGAGGAGTTGTTGACAGCAAGGAGCTTGCTGTGTTGCAACGATGATGATGTGCATTGCTGCTTAGCAGGCCAATGAAGGGCATCCACGATCTGGTGTTGCATGTGGTGCAACCAAAAGATGGGTTGGGCGATGTTGCATGGTCGTTGCTGGTGGAGAGCAACGATCGTCGCTATTCACCGGTGTAGCTGAGGTGTGCCAGGTCTGTGGTGCAAGGAGGAACTCCGATCTTTTGAAATGGATCTAACCAGTGCAAAGAGCACAGCCAACAACCTTTTTAAGTCGGGATGAGGAGAGGAGTTCGACCCAGCAGGTGTGCAAGGTTGATGGAGAGTTGCATTCTGAAGACTTGAGGATTGGTCTTGACTGCCTGTGCAACGCCAACAAGAATCACCGGTTGGAGGCGGTGCAAATTAATAGAGGAGGGTAGCACGTTGAGGCAGCCTAGTTCGTGAGGAGGAACACAAACTTGTAAAATGGGAGGCAGCAAGTGTAATGGAGGCGGTGCAGCAGGTGAGGGGGTGAGAGATCACGTCCCTGTGATGATAACGGTCATAGGAACCGTTGAAGAAGAAGGAGCACGCCGGTGAGGGCGCACCGGTCCAGTTGAGATGCTAGCTCGAAGGCGGCGACTAGGAGACAGAGAAGAGAATAGATGGGAATATGGTTTTGGGACGTGGTAAAGGGAGGGAGCTTAGAGAAAACGTGAAGGAGGTGGGAAAAGGAGAAGAGATGGGTTGTGGAACGTGGGAGAGCGAGAGGGAATCCCCCTCTTTCTTTCCTTTATATCCTTCATCTCTTAGGGTTTGGTCCCTTTCTTCCCCTCTTCTCCTATTTTGCAACCATTTTGCCCCTCCCCCTTTTCCTTTCTTCTTTTCTTTTGGGCTAGGGGGTGTGTATGTGTGTGAGACACCGCGCGTAGCTCTCTAGAAAATGGGACGATCAAACTTGGGTCTAACCCATTTTGGATTTCATAGTAGGTCCCCATTGCCTTCAACATGCTACGTTGATGATGCGGATAACATGCACCCAATATATCCTATGTTTTGGCTTCACCTTCTTCTAGGATCCCACGGTTAAGAATTTGATTGTCTTCGATTCTTTGAGTTGTTCATGACACCCCATCTGTAGGATCACAGGTGTCGCCTTTAGGGATGCGATCATGGCCATTTATGCCTCATGACTCATATTGTAAGTCCCATGATGATTCGAAATTGAGTCATCATGTTTGGTCCCTTGCCCGGTACTCATGTTATATAATGGCCCAATATGCATGCAATTGTTAGCCCATTCTTGCAAATCACACACGTCCATTAACTTGAGATCAACCCTCATTCTTGTAATCGAACCGTTGATTTCTTGATCAAATGGTCCACTTCCTTGATAGCACCGTGTTATTCATTTGTACCAACACCCAGCCATGTGGAAATCATTGTGGGCCCTTAGAAATCATGACCCATAATCTTGAATCACTATATATCGTCGATCATATTTGCCTTAACTTCTTCATGCTCTGGCTAACTGTTGACTTGGTCAACATTTGACCCATGGTCCACTGACTTGACTGATGCTTTTCAGATCTTGGAAAATTTCCTGATTGGATCCATGGAACTTATGTGCAACATCAATTCGGCTATCTGTACGTTGACCCCTTTTTGTCATCTTTATCTTTGTTAACGGGTCAATGGGCCTTAGTCTAGTTCTGTAGTCTTCTGGCTTGGCCTGCTTGGCCCATATCCTCTTGTTCCCTGCTGGCTCTTTTAGGTTTAGATATTATGCTTCTGTGGTTGATCGTGGCCCTGCCAATCGCGAGAATCATCCACTCGGGTTCCTATAATAATGAAAAGCGCGTTATGAGACTCAATCAAACGACTTTGTATGTACGTCAAATAAATGCGTATGAATGCATGCAA
Source organism: Euptelea pleiosperma (assembly GCA_035048495.1). Lineage (NCBI taxonomy): Eukaryota > Viridiplantae > Streptophyta > Magnoliopsida > Ranunculales > Eupteleaceae > Euptelea > Euptelea pleiosperma. Next base: position 32,746,974 of record CM068541.1, read on the forward strand.
ATATACAATTTTGATCAGAAAAGTGTGTTCTACGCAATAGAAGAAACTCTTACATAGAAATATGGATAAAAATGACAGTTTTACGTCAGAGAGTGCGATAACTCTAAAAGGATAATTGCTTAAAATAAGCACTTTTGAGCGAATATCACAACCCCCAACCAGCATATTGTCAATCATTGGCAATTATTGCGAAAAAATGAGCTTAAAAGGGCTAGGTACATGCTTCACACTTTTTCTCATTAGCTCAGAGAAAACTCCGTTTTGTCAAATTCATATGAAGGATGCATGAAAATAATTAAAAGCTAGCAAATAATTGGAAGATTTTAGCATGACTACAGACTGGTAATCAGGACCTAGAATAGTCAGACTCAGAGTGTGTGTGTGCTCACATTATCATCATCCCGTAGTAAAGATTTTCCTTTAAGATTTTATGCCTCGACTTCAAAACTCACTTATGTGTCACTTGGAAATCACTCCAAAATGGTTAAACTATTTTTCTCTCAAGTGATATGTGAGGAAATAAGATTAGAAGAATAGACAAAAATCTCACATATTCTGCTTTGAAGGGAGGACATTAGAAATTCAGAAAATCTCATGATCAGAATATCATATCGCTTGGTAATGTCAGATCAAACTCAATAGGTTCTCTTTTCTCCATTCTCCACATTCCATGATATTGTGCTAATCTAGAATCAAATAGGGCTTTACTAGGTTGTATTGAGGCTTGTGATAAGTTTTAGATAAAATAAGGATACACAATGATTCAAAATTCTGAGAGTATATCTCAACTTTTTCTTTGCAACTTGTCCTGATTGTGTAACACCATTTTCTTTTCTTTTTCTTTTCCTCTTTCCTATTTTTCTCTTTTTTTGATATTTTTGAGACAGCTAAAACTAGGGTTTTTCCACATCGTTGGATTCGGAAACCCTAGAATCAACACATTTATAATTTTATCCAATTTTCTTTATTTCCTGCAAAACACAGGCTTGTACAATGGTAAACATGTCGGATGTCGATCTGCACTCGGGGTTAGTGCGCACGGCTCAAGAACATGAAATGATTGTTTCTAGCGAGAAATTTGCAAAAATAATGGTGGGGTGAGAGTAATGGGTTCGAGCATTAAAACAACCATATTTTTGAGAGAGAATTTGCTAACATGAACTCAAGCAGACAAAATAAAAAAATTATAATAGAACTAACAACAAAATACATTAATTGAAAATGTCTTTTACATCAAAATGATCTTACAAAAATTAAACTAACTACTAAAGCAAAAAATAGCTAGAGAGAGAAAGTGGAGAGAGAAAGGGAAAAATTAGAGATTCTAGAGAGAGAAAGTCTAGAGTAAAAAAAATCTCACCGTGACTACCCATTGCAAGCTTACCTTGGGATTTGATGGTGAGGAGTGATTTCACCAAGTTGTGGAAACTGGGTTGGAGGTGAGGTGAGGAGTCCTTGATGGTGAAAAGGTTGCTGACATTCAACTCTTAAGGAGGTAGCAAGGTGAGGCACTGCCTCAAGAAGCCATTAAAATGGATGGATACCGCCTTTGAAGAAAGAGATGGGAACCCGAACCGTGAAGACCACAAACTAGGGGATCTGGTTCGTTTAGGACTGCATGTGCCTTTGAGATGTTGGAGGCAACAGCAACAGGCGGTGTAGATGGGGATGGTGCTGCCCGAAATCTCGTGAAGGAGTTGCCGGTTCGATCTACTGGAGGCACATGCACGGAACCAGGAAGGCACTACAGGGCAGCACCCAACTCTTGTGGCCTAAGATGAGAGAGAGGAACGTGGGGTTGGCCGGAGTTAATGGAGGTGGCCGAAGTTGCTGTTCGTGGACGCACAGGGTGGAGGATCCCATTGAGAAGGCGACTCTAGAAGAGGCTGGATTGGTGGAGGCAGTGAAGAGAACAAGCAAGGCGGTGCAAGAATGGAGGATAGTGGCTTGAAGTGAGAGGCGGTGCTGATGGGGTGAAAATGGTGATTTTTGGGCTGCTATAAGTGGCAGTAATGGAAGGTGTGGTGATGCAGGCGGCAGTGCTGGACCTTCAAGAGGTTTGCAGGTGGTGGCACACCGGTGAAGTACAGCCGATTGCGATTTCATGATGCACGGGTGGAGCGGCTCGCAAGTGGGAGGTGAGGGTTGCAGGCGCTGTTCAGACCTGCAACTCGTAGTTGCAAGTTGTGGAGGGGGTACGGTGAGTGGAGAGAAGGAGATCACCGCCTCCTCTCTTCCTCTCCTTCTTCATTAATTTTTTCTGGTTTTTTTTTTCTTGCTTCTTAGGAGATAAGAACGGCAGCAGGAGATAGAGGGGAGAGGGGCGGTTCGGTGGTAGAGATAGGGTTGTCGATGGCAGCAAAGGGCGGCAAGCCAAGGGGCTGTTAGGAGAAGGGGAAAGGATGACGGCTGGAAGAGAATCAAAGGAGAGAGCCATGGAGAAGGGGATGTTCCCCTTTTATATTAGGGTTATTGACCCATCTGTTCCTCATTTTTGTCAAAAGACAACTTTGTCCTCCTTCACAATGTGCCTCTTAGTGAATTATCTTCATCCATTGGATCTCTTTCATTAGAGAATCTTCATGTCCAACACCTTGTGAGACCTCCTCATTCTTTTTATTCCATGTATTGTCCCTTTTAGAACCCAACAACTTCTCCGATATCCACCTTGTATCTTCCTTTCTTTATACATCTTCATAGAATCAATGTCAACCCTCAACTAAATTTGATCGCCCATCCGTATTGGCATGAGTTTTGTGTCATAATGTCCAGACTATTTCTTCTTGCACCCCACTATGCATGCACATCATTGCTTTCCCATCTTATCAATATTTCTTTATCTTTGGGATATTGTTTTTGTCCATTTTCCCATAGAATATCCGGCTTCATTGGAGAATCATTGGAACACTCTAACCGTATAGATTTTTTCACATATTTTGTCTACTTCCTATTTTATCACCATGATTTATCATTTCCGTGCATCTTGCCTCATTTGTCCTCATACCTCCATCTCACTTGCATCGTATGTTAAACCTGGGCCACACACCTTCAATTCTCCATATTTTACTAGCACATAACAAGCCGATCCACTTCTTCTTTCCTTCTTTGTATTATTCTCTTTTAGCATTTGTGCATCACTCTCTCTTTGGCTTCATGGTCATCCATGTTCATTTGCTTTGTAAGATGTTCTGCTTTGAAGGAAGTCCAGATTCATCTAGGTTCACTAGCTTTATATGCTTTGATCAAAGGCTTTGGCAGTCAATTGTGAGCCCGAATTCCATCAATTCTTCAATCGGGTTTCCTACGACAAAAGAAGCGCGTAATGAGACGTAATCAGAACGACTTTATATTTAGACTTCTGAAAATGTGTTTAATGTATGCAAATATACAATTTTGTCCAAAAAAGTGTGTTTTACGCAGCAAAAGAGACTAACATAGAAAAGTGGATAAATAGAACAGTTTTACGTAGGAGAGTGCGATAACGCTTAGAAGATAATAGTGACAAATATTCACTTATAAGCGAATATCACAACCCCCAACCAGCATATTGCCAATCCTTGGCAATTAGTGCGAAATAAATGAGCTTAAAAGGGCTCTGCACATGCTACACACTTTTTCATATTAGCTTAGGGAAAGCACCATTCATCAAATCATCGAATGGATGCAAAAGTAGTTACAGGCTAGCAAAGAGTTAGAAAGTTTTGACAAGACTACAGACTGATAATCATGACCCAGAATAGTCAGACTCTGCGTGTGTGTGTGCTCAACATTCTCATCATCTGACAGTAAAGATTTCTAGATTACCTCTAAGTTCTTATGCCTCGACCTCAAATCTCACTTGTAAACTACTCAGAATGGAATCACTAAAGGATGATTTTCTTCTTTCCTCTCAATCTATATGTGAGGAGATGTGTTGATATATGAAGCAAAGATCTCACATATGTATTATTTGAAGGAAGGACATCTTTAATAGAAGAAGATCTCATGATTGGAATATCACTGTACTTGAGAATGTTAGATCAAACTCTATAGCTTCTCCTTCTCCAATCTCCACATTTTATGATCGTGCTATCCTAGAATCAAGTAGGACTTTCTTGAGTTGTAATGAGGCTTAGGTTCGTTGTAGAAAAATAAAGGGATACATGATTTCAAAGTTCTGAGAGGATATCTCTATTTTCTTGTATCTTTCCTGCTAGTGTAACACAATTTCTTTTCATTTTCCTTCTTTTGTATTTTTCTCTTTTTTTCGATATTTTTGAGACTGCTCAATTTTTTTTCAGCTCTTTTTAATACTTTCTTTCTATATTTTATTTTCAGCTTGAATCACTTTCATTTTCTTTTGATTTTTCTTCTTGTCACGGTACACCCATATTAGTTATTCTTTGATCCATCCCAAAAGTAGGGTAATTAGTCATGCTTCATAGCTGGACTGGGTTTTAGGTTGATGGGTTTAACAAGAAAAAGGCTTTTATAGAAAGGTTCAAAGGGTTTCTAGTGAAGTATAATTCAGGTGAGTAAAAAGGCTGAACAGTTCAGAAAAAAGGCCTAAATCATTTTTTAGGGTTTGAGGTTGATGTATACTGTCTTGACTGGGTTTGAGGTTGATGTATACTGTCTTGACTGGATACAGAGAAGGTTCTGTCGTAGTAATCCAATGTTGATGTCGTTCCGAGTTTTATGATTGAAGCAAAAGATAATGAGATCTCTCAACGAATATTGCGGGCATGAAGAATAGTGAGTCATCTTGTGACTCAGGATTATTGTATAATCCTCTGAAATGATTAAAGGCTCAAAAGCTCACTGGGTTAGGTCTACACAATTCTTCTCACAGGATCTCTAGAGTTTCCAAACTTAGGATGACTCTGATGTTGATAGTGTACAATTGTGTCGAATCTGCTGTAGCCACGCTTGACTTGACTCAAAGCTAACCTTTAACAAAAATTGCCATCCTCAATACTGACTTAACGGAGGTTTTCAGCTAATCAAAGTCAGGGTATTTGACACATTTTTGAAATTTTAAAAAACTTCGAAAAACATCGGAAACCACCCCAGAAATAACATTTTTTTATCAAAATGAAGACATGAGTTTTGGTAAATACCCACCCCCAACCAAAATACAGCACCATCCTTGATGGTCATGACCAGGACATAAAATGATGAAAAATCGGTGATGATGATGGAAAGGTACATTGAGGATGTTACCAAGTCGGCAGAAACTCGACAGTGTGTGGTACCTGATGATCGGAAGAATGAATGTACTTGCATTTTTAGAGATATAACAGTAATAACAAATGCATGAGACTCATGTACTCTAAGAATACCAGAATTGCCTTTCCGAAAGCACTAAGTTTTATGTCTTCAGCTAGACATGACAGGGGTATATCGAGTACCCCCAACTAGGTTAAAACATATGAAAACTAAGTGAATCTGCAGTCTTCCCTACACCTAAGGTAGAACGGAGACAGTTATCCTATCCCTTGTCTAGGTATACCTGTGTAGAATAGGTCTTTCTCAGTGTAGACTGAGAGAAGGACAGTAAGTTCTTTGAGCAGACCCAAAAAAATATTTAGTTCAACAGGGAGGGATAGAAGCTTCTCAGTAAAGACTGAGAGGAGAGTAGTAGTGGGTTCTCTGACCGTGGTTAGCAGAACCACAAACTCATTGAGTTTTGCGGGTATGTATCTGAATGGAGCAGACTCCTACAGATTAGTAATACCAGAATTGTCTGACTCCGAGATGAAGTCAGACTCAAAGTGTTCTTGACACTTGGATAATTTATCTTCGGGAGAGTCTTGAATTAGACTCTCTACGGCACACGGGTCATCGATAATATTGACGTAGGGTGGCAGGTGAAAACTGTTGACCTCTTCCTCGAGGTTTCTTAATGTGATAGGGATGTTCCAATCCCTGCACTCAATATGTTCATTCTCGGTGGGGAACGGTAGGTCCAGGACATCTGGAGTCCAATTTTCTAGATACAGCTCAATGGTAGGAATGTCGACATCAAGTGCAGAGGCAGAATCATCAGAGATAGAGATGGAAATGGGTATCTCTGTGCTCGGGTCAGAAGTCGGTGCTTTTAGGGGCACCAAAAATTGAGACTCGAGTTCATCACTATTGTTACACAATCCAAGGGAGGTGGAGAGGAACGGTAGATCTAGGACAGTTGGGATCCGACGATCGAGACACAGCTCAGTGTCATGAAGATCGACATCAGGGTCAGCAGAGGTAGAGTGAGAAATAGGTTGCTCTGAGGTAGGTTCAAGATTTGCCGAATAAGGATACACTGGCTCCTCGATAATCGGGTTTGATCTAGGGGTGGTAACAACTTCTATTTCATCCTAACAATTCTGGTACTTGGTCCAATTGTGCGATTCCTCATTATAAATAGTGGCCATGTCACTCTCCTCAGGATAGGCTATTGGTGGGCTAGTGAAGTTGACTGCCTCTTTCTCATTTTCTAATTGAACTAGACGTTGCTCCAAGCTCTCCATAGATTGCTGTTGTTGGTGCTCTAGACCTTGGAAATACTGTTGTTGCTGGGCAATGTACTGAGAAAGAAGGTCCTCTAGACTGGGTTTAGTAGCCAACGAAGGCGATTCAGCCAAGGAGGGCTGAGGTGCCAACTCTTGATTATAGTCCGACTGGGTATGAAAGTTGTAAGGCAGAGTGGAGTCTGAGACTAGTTGCTGACTCTGGAAATCCTGAGGGGTCCACTGTTGATCAGAATAGTCATTTTGTGGATATGACGGGTACTGCGACTGTGAGTATTGCCAATCATACTCTCCCTTGGGTTGATGGAACCCGGAAGGATAATTATCCTATGGCAGTTGCTGTGGGAGGACAGACTATTTCCAACCAAAGTTATGGTGACTTCTATTATCCGGATAATAAGTGTTGTCATAGGAGGTCTGCATTAGAGATGGAAAGGTACAAACATCTTGCTGGATAAGAGGGTAATATCCTACAGACTGGGAATTGTGCACAAGTTGCTGGACCACAGGATGAAGGGCAGAAACTGAATTTTTAAGGTCTTGGAGTACAGATTTGTACTCCGGATCTCGGTGATTATCATACCCTGTAGAAGTATGTGAGATTGGGGTGTCATGATAATACGCAGAATTGTCATACCATTGTTGAGAGTGATCACTTAGATTCTCACAAAAACTGTAATAGGTCTCATACAGAGGCCGTTCATCTACCATCAGAAGCGATAGAGGGGTTCAGTAGACTGACTCTTAGATCGAATCAGTCAAAGGTTAGGACAGGTCCAAACGGGCATATGCTTAAAAAATGCGAGCCCGAGAGTTTGCAAAATGTTGCCAAAGGGGAACACTATCCTATATGATGCACACCAAGCACAGATAATCCTATTCTAAGTAATCAGGATATATTTTAGGAATTATCTTATTAGTTTTGGGGCTATAGTAGATGATGACAATGGGCGAACCACTGGTTTATCTTTTAACCGCTGGACTAACTGTTTGCACTTAGAGGTTCTCACCAAGCTACACTCTTCAGAGCGAATCCTTTAGTACTAACTCTAGTCAATAACAAGGCAATCCGAAACCTAGACAGACGTGCGGCACAATGGTTGTCTTAAGTACATCCCAGACTAATCGGATTGGTCAAGTATTTAAGAAGAGTGTTCCCTCGGGTTAAGCTAAGGTTGGTGCGTGTTCCTAGTCCACACGTAACTAACCGCCGAATAGTCCAATATACCACATCGAGCTCAGTGTATTTGAGTAGTAGGGACTTATGGGTGTGTTAGACAATAGGGACCCACGCTCGTGGTCTTACTTCGATTGGATGTTAAGCGGGTTCACTTTGTGTGAATTTTTCCTTGAACACCAGGCTAATTAGCTCTACTTCTTGATTCTTTTTAATTAAATGGAGCCTTTGGATCAAATCAGGTGGAATGATGAGGTGGGTGATGAAATCCCACCAGTTTTAATTTTGGAGCTGGGTTTGCTCTCTTAAGGTTGATTGATTAATGGCCACGCCACGCAAGTCGAATAATATGTATGCGAAAGCAAATATACACGTGGCAATGAGTCACCCAATAACACCGTATCGCACTCAAGGCGAGGATAGGAACTTACCTCCCATGGGCCACGCCACAGGGTCGCCTAGGTGGAATAGGAAGGGGTATCCTAATGCACTTGGGCCCGACTCCACCTCTTTGAACTTTCGCTCGCTACCCACACTAGATCGTGTTCCTGCAGAAAAGTTAGATCGCACGGTCTAGGTATTTGGGATTCTATTTGGAAGATCCTTGCCTTTTTAGGGTTCACTGAACAAGCACTGGATTTAGGCAAGTTTTTGAATTATTTTCCAAATTTGAGATGGGTTAAAATTTAGGAATTCCCATATTGGAAAATACCTAGATTGGAAAGTTTTCCGAACTGTGGAGATCTTCCAAGAAAAATTTGATTGCGAGATCCCTTACAATTTTGAAAAATTTCCCAAATTTCCCAAAATTGAAATTCTGCTAGATTTGGGATATTTCCTTTTGTAGACTTTTTCAAATTTGGAAGATTTCTAAAGATAGAAATTCTTCTAAAGAGGAAACTTCTAAGAGGGGAAACCCTACTTAAGCAGAGTTTCAAGATTTTGGAATCTTTCCAAAAATCGCAAATCCTTGATTGGTGATTTCTAAAAATCTACAGAATATAAAACCCTAAATTTTTTTGAATTTTGATTTTTGATTTTTTTGGTATTTTTCACTTAATCTAGGGTTTCTAAAAAATCCTAGAACAGGATCTAGCAGTTATTTGAAAAGTAGTAAAATTCATAAATTATTACAACTTTGCACTCGGCCTTCTGAGGCATTAAAAATAGTAATTTAAAAGACTACTAAAAATCACTAAAAATAAAAAATAGAAAGTATCCAGAAAAGGTCGGGCTGTCCAAATTGAGCAGCTTTCCGATTTGGCAACTTTCCAATTTCGTCTTTACGTCCTTTTTCGCACTCCCGTACACCCACCCGACAACGGCGCCATTTGAAACTAGGGTTTTTCCACGTTGTTGGATTCAGAAACCCTAGAATCAACACATTTATAATTTTATCTAATTTTCTTTATTTCCTGCAAAACACAGGCCTGTACAATGGTACGCATGTCGGATGTCGATCTGCAGTCGGGGTTAGTTCGCGCGGCTCAAGAACATGAATTGACGGATTCTAGCGAGAAATTTGCAAAAATAATGGTGGGGTGAGAATAATGGGTTCGAGCATTAAAACAATCATATTTTTGAGAGAGAATTTGCTAACATGAACTCAAGCAAACAAAATAAAAAAAATTATAATAGAACTAACAACAAAATACATTAATTGAAAATGTCTTTTACATCAAAATGATCTTACAAAAATTAAACTAACTACTAAAGCAAAAAATAGCTAGAGAGAGAAAGTGGAGGGAGAAAGGGAAAAATTAGAGATTCTAGAGAGAGAAAGTCTAGAGTAAAAAAAATCTCACCGTGACTACCCATTGCAAGCTTACCTTGGGATTGGATGATGAGGAGTGATTTCACCAAGTTGTGGAAACTGGGTTGGAGGTGAGGTGAGGAGTCCGTGATGGTGAAAAAGTTGCTGACATTCAACTCTTAAGGAGGCAGCAAGGTGAGGCACTGCCTCAAGAAGCCGTTAAAATGGATGGATACCGCCTTTGAAGAAAGAGATGGGAACCTAAATCGTGAAGACCACAAACCAGGGGATCTGGTTCGTTTAGGACTGCAGGTGCCTTTGAGATGTTGGATGCGACAGCAACAGGCAATGTAGATGGGGATGGTGCTGCCCGGAATCTCGTGAAGGAGTTGCCGGTTCCAGCAACGGGAGGCACATGCACGGAACTAGGAAGGCACTACAGGCCAGCACCCAACTCTTACGGCCTGAGATGAGAGAGAGGAACGTGGGGTTCACCGGAGTTAATGGAGGTGGCCGAAGTTGCTGTTCGTGGACGCACAGGCTGGAGGATCCCATTGAGAAGGCGGCTTTAGCATAGACTGGATCGGTGGAGGTGGTGAAGAGAACTAGCAAGGCGGTACAAGAATGGAGGATAGCGGCTTGAAGTGAGGGGTGGTGCTGATGGGGTGAAAATGGTGATTTTTGGGCTGCTGTAAGTGGCAGTAATGGAAGGTGTGGTGATGCAGGCGGCAGTGCTGGACCTTCAAGAGGTTTGCAGGTGGTGGCGCACCGGTGAAGTACAGTCGATTACAATTTCGTGATGCAAGGTTGGAGCGGCTTGCAGGTGGGAGGTGAGGGTTGTAGGCGCTGTTCAGACCTGCAACTCGTAGTTGCAAGTTGTGGAGGGGGAACGGTGAGTGGAGAGAAGGAGATCACTGCCTCCTCTCTTCCTCTCCTTCTTCATTAATTTTTTCTGGTTTTTTTTTTCTTGCTTCTTAGGAGATAAGAACGGTGGCAGGAGATAGAGGGGAGAGGGGCGGTTTGGTGGTAGAGATAGGGGTTGTCGATGGCAGCAAAGGGCGGCAAGCCAAGGGGCTGTTAGGAGAAGGGGAGAGGATGACGGCTTGAAGAGAATAAAAGGAGAGAGCCATAGAGAAGGGGACGTTCCCCTTTTATATTAGGGTTATTGACCCATCTGTTCCTCATTTTTGTCAAAAGACAACTTTGTCCTCCTTCTTCACAATGTGCCTCTTAGTGAATTATCTTCATCCATTGGATCTCTTTCATTAGAGAATCTTCATGTCCGACACCTTGTGAGACCTCCTCATTCTTTTGATTCCATATATTGTCCCTTTTAGAACCCAACAACTTCTCCGATATCCACCTTGTATCTTCCTTTCTCTATACATCTTCACACAATCAATGTCAACCCTCAACTAAATTTGATCGCCCATCCGTATTGGCATGAGTTTTGTGTCATAATGGCCAGACTATTTCTTCTTGTACCCCGCTATGCTTGCACATCATTGCTTTCCCATCTTATTAATATTTCTTTATCTTTGGGATATTGTTTTGCCCATTTTTCCATAGAATATCCGACTTCATTGTAGAATCATTGGAACACTCTAACTGTATAGATTTTTCCACATATTTTGTCTGCTTCCTATTTTATCACCATGATTTATCATTTTCGTGCATCCTGCCTCATTTGTCCTCATACCTCCATCTCGCTTGCATGGTATGTTAAACCTGGGCCACACACCTTCAATTCTCCATATTTTACTAGCACATAACAAGCCGATCCACTTCTTCTTTCCTTCTTTGTATTATTCTCTTTTAGCATTTGTGCATCACTCTCTCTTTGGCTTCATGGTCGTCCATGTTCATTTGCTTTGTAAAATGTTCTACATTGAAAGAAGTCCAGATTCATCTAGGTTCACTAGCTTTATATGCTTTGATCAAAGGCTTTGGCAGTCAATTGTGGGCCTGCATTCGATCAATTCTCCAATCGGGTTTTCTGCGACAAAAGAAGCGCGTAATGAGACGTAATCAGAACGACTTTATATTTAGACTTCCGAAAATGTGTTTAATGCATGCAAATATACAATTTCGTCTAGAAAAGTGTGTTCTACGCAGCAAAAGAGACTCTAACATAGAAAAGTGGATAAATAGAACAGTTTTACATAGGAGAGTGCGATAACGCTTAGAAGATAACAGTGAAAAATACGCACTTTTAAGCGAATATCAACAGCTCAATACATTTTTTCAGTTTTCCTTTTTTTTCAACTTGTATTTTCTTTTTAGCTTGGGCTCCACTTGTTTTCCTTATTTTCTTCTGATTTTCCTTTGATTGTATACCAATCATTCTTTTATATCCTCCACAGAAGTAGGGTAATGTATTTCTTGTTTTGGGCTCGGTTATTGGTGAATGGGCTACCAAGAAAAGGTTTCAATAATATGCTCGAAGATGTTTCTAATGGTGAAGATTTTTAGGTAAGCCAAAAAAGTTTAGAAAGATGGCCTACATCATTTTCCAGGGTTTGCATTCTCATGTGTTATGTCTCAAATGGAAATTGAGAAGTTTCTTTCCTAATAATCCGATCTTTAATGTTGTTCCAAGTTCAATGACCAAGACAAAAATTAATAAGATCTGGTAATGAAATAAGTGGGGACATGAAGAATTAGTGAGTCATCTTGTGACTTAGAATGATTTTATAACCCTCAGAAATGATGAAATGCTCAACATCTCACTAGGTTAAGTCTCCACAAATATTCTTCTAAGATCTCTAAAGAATCTAAACTTAGAATGACTCTAATGTTGATAGTGTACAATTCGTGCCGAATCTGAGTTTTTCTAAGTGTTCAAACCTGCTGTAGTCACGCTTGACTTAACTCAAAGCTAACATGTAACACTTTAAAAGATGACATCATTTACAAAAAGACTTAACGGTAGTTTCAGCTAATCATAGGTCAGGGCATTTTCAAAAAATCTTCTAAAAAAATCATCAAAAACCACCCAACAACACCATGCTTTCTCTTTTTCTCTCTCTTGTCTTTTTTTTTTATCAAAATGAAAACATGAGTTTTGTAAAAACCCACCCCCAACCAAAATATAGCACCGTCCTCGGTGCTCATGACCGGGACATAAAATAATGAAAAATCGGTAATGATGATGCTAAGGTTTAGGGATGATGTTACCAAGTCGGCAGAAACTCGACAATGTGTGGTACTTGATGATCGGCAGAATGAATGTACCTACATGTCCAAAGATATAACAGTAAGAACAAATGCATGAGACTCATGTACTCTAAGAATACCGGAATTGCCTTTTCGAAAGTGCGAAGTTTTACGTCTTCAGCCAGACATGACGGGGGTATATCAAGTACCCCCAACCAGGTTAAAACTCATGGAGACTAAGTGAATCTGCAGTCTTCCCTACACCTAAAGTGGAACTGAGACTGATATCCTATCCCTTATCTAGGTATACTTGTGTATAAGAGGTCTTTCTTAGTGTAGACTGAAAGAAGGACAGTAAGTGCTCGTAGCAGCCCCGCAAAGACATATAGTTTAGCTGGGATGGATGGAACTTTTCAGTAAAAATAGAGAGGAGAGCAATAGGGGGTTCTCTGACCATGGTTAGTAGAGCCGCAAACTCATTGAGTTTAACAAGAAGGTATCTAAATAGAGCAGACTCCAGCAGATCAGTAAATCCATAATTGTCTGACTCTGAGATGAAGTCAGGCTCAAAGTGTTCTTGACACTAGGAGAATTTTTTCTCGGGAGAGTCCTAAATTAGACTCTCTATGACACACGGGTCATCGACGTAGGGTGGCAGGTGAAAATGGTTGACCTCTTCTTCGAGGTTTCCTAATGCGATAGGGATGTTCCAAACCCTGCACTCAATGTGCTGGTGGGGAATGGTCTGTCCAAGACAGCTGGAGCCCCATTTTCTAGACACAGCTCAATGGTAATGTCTGCATCCAGTGCAGAGGTAGAATCATCAGAGATAGAGATCGGAATTGGTATCTCTGGGCTCGGGTTAGAAGTCGGTGCTTTTAAGGGCACCGTAGATGGAGACACGGGTTCATCACGATTGTTGCACACTCTAAGGTGGTGGGGACTGGCAAGTCTAGAACAATTGGGATCCTACTATCAAAACACAGCTCAGTGTCATGAAGATCTTCTTCAAGGTTAGAGAGAGAATCAGTAGAGTGATAGTCAGAAATAGGCTTCTCTGGGCTAAGTTCAGAATTATGTGCTTGTAAGGGCACCGAAGAGGAAGACACTAGCTCCTCAATAGTCTGGCTCGATATAGGGGTGGGAACAATTTTTATCTCATGCTGGCAATTCTGGTGCTGGGGCCACAGTAGCGAATCGTCCTCATAGTCAATTGCAATGGTATTCTCCTCAGGGTAGTCTATAGGATGGCTAGGGAAGTTGACTTCCTCTCTCTTAGGCTTTGGCGGACCCTCTGGGTGATCAAAGTTCTCCTCGGTAGTGACGCTATTTGACTCTAGGGTTTTTCCGTGTCGTCAGATCGAAAACCCTAATGCCAACACATTTTTGAATTGATCTGATTATTCTACAAAATATGGAGATATTGTATAGGGATTTCTATTGGATGTCGATCCGCACTCGGGGTTAGTTCGGGCAAATCAAGAATATAAAATGACGGGAAATTGCTAGAGAAGGTGGGTAGGTGAGATGCATGGGTCAATTTTAAAACATTCTTTGATGATTTTAGAGAGATTTAATAACACTATTTAATAATAACATCTCGCTGGTTGCCCCTCCATGGTTTCACACCCATCTTCTCTCGGGGAGAACCAGCACAGCTTCTCTCTTAATGGATCGCCTGGGCCAAACCACTCACCATGCCGATCCACAAATTGGCCAAATCATTGCCTTCTTCATGGTAAATTGTTCTATGGTAGATCTTCCCTCTCTTTCTCTTTTCTCTCTCTACATTTTATAACTTTCTTTCTCTCTCTCTCTCTTACCTTAACGATGTTGTCTTTGAATGATTCTTATAAGTGACAATTTTGATTAATAGATAGAATTTTGAAATTATTGTGTTTTTACTTTAAATTATTTAATGCATTTTTTGGGACATTTTTCCTCTCAAAGAGGATTGTAGACAGCAAAGAGCTTGCTTTGTTGCAATGATGATGATGTGCATTACTACTTAGCAGGCCAAGGAAGGGCGTCCATAGTCTGGTGTTGCATGTGTTGTAACCAAAAGATGGGTTGGGCGATGTTGCATGCTCGTTGCTGGTGGAGAGCAACGATCATCGCTGTTCACTAGTGTAGCGGAGGTGTGCCAGGTCTGTGGTTCAAGGAGGAACTTCGATCTTTTGAAATGGATCTGACCAGTGCAAAGAGCACAGCCAGCAACCTTTTTAACCCGAGATGAGGAGAGGAGTTCGACCCAACAGGTGGGCAGGGTTGATGGAGAGTTGCATTCCGCAGACTTGAGCATCGGTCTCGACTGCCTGTGCAACACCGGCAAGAATCACCGGTTGGAGGTGGCGCTAATGGAGGACAGTAGCCCGTTGAGGTAGCCCAGTCCATGAGGAGGAACACAAACCTGTTAAATAGGAGGCAGCAAGTATAATGGAGGCGGTGCAACAGGTGAGGGGGTGAGAGATCACGTCCCTGTGATGATAACGGTCATAGGAACTATTGAAGAAGAAGGAGCACGCCGGTGAAGGCGCACCAGTCTGGTTGAGATGCCAGCTTGAGAGTGGCGGCTAGGAGACAACCTTTTAAAGATAGAGAAGGGTTGAGGTGACGACGGCTAGGGTTTAGGGAGAAGAGAATAGATGGGAATATGGTTTTCAGACATGGTAAAGGGAGAGAGCTCGGAGAAAACATGAAGGAGGTGGGAAAATGAGAAGAGATGGGTTGTGGAACGTGGGAGAGCGAGAGGGAATCCCCCTCTTTTCTTTCTTTGTATCCTTCATCTCTCAGGGTTTGGTCCTTTCTTTCCCTCTTCTCCTATTTTGCAACCATTTTGCCCCTCCCCCTTTTCCTTTCTTCTTTTCTTTTGGGCTATGGGGTGTGTATGTGTGTGGGACACCATGGGTAGCTCTCTAGAAAATGCGGCGATCAAACTTGGGTCTAACCCAGTTTGGATTTCATTGTAGGTCCCCATTGCCTTCAACATACTGCGTTGATGATGCGGATAACATGCACCCAATATATCCTATGTTTTGGCTTCACCTTCTTCTAGGATCCAACGGTTAAGAATTTGATTGTCTTCGATTCTTTGAGTTGTTCATGACACCCCATCTGTAAGATCACAGGTGTCGCCTCTAGGGATGCGATCATGGCCATTTATGCCTCATGACTCATATTGTAAGTCCCATGATTCGAAATCGAGTCATCATGTTTGGTCCCTCGCCCAGTACTCGTGTTATGTAACGGCCCAATATGCATGTTGGCCCATTTTTGCAAATCACACACGTCCATTAACTCGAGATCAACCCTCATTCTTGTAATCAGACCGTTGATTTCTTGATCAAATGGTCCACTTTCTTGATAGCATCGTGTTATTCATTTGTACCAACACCCAGCCATGTGAAAATCATTGTGGGCCCTTAGAAATCATGACCCATAATCTTGAATCACTATATATCGTCGATCATATTTGCCTTAACTTCTTCATGCTCTGGCTAACTGTTGACTTGGTCAACACTTGACCCACGGTCCACTGACTTGACCGATGCTTTCCAGATCTTGGGAAATTTCCTGATTGGATCCCTGGAACTTATGTGCAACATCAATTCGGCTATCTATACGTTGACCCCTTTCTGTCATCTTTATCTTTGTTAACGGGTCAATGGGCCTTAGTCTAGCTCTATAGTCTTCTGGCTTGGCCTGCTTGGCCCATATCTTCTTGTTCCCTGCTGGCTCTTTTAGGTTTAGATATTATACTTCTGTGGTTGACCGTGGCCCTGTCAATCACGAGAATCATTCACTCGGGTTCCTACAACGATGGAAAGTTTGTTATGAGACTCAATCAAACGGCTTTGTATGTACGTCAAATAAATTCGTATGAATGCATGCAAATATACCATTTTGACTAGAAAAGTGTGTTCTACACAATGGAAGAAACTCTTATGTAGAAATATTGATAAAAATGACAGTTTTACGAAGAAGAGTGTGATAACGCTAAAAGGATAATTGCTTAAAATAAGCACTTTTGAGCGAATATCACTATAGTATGTGCTGCCGTATTGATAGTCCGAATATATACAAAAAGAATAGAGGAGAAAAATAAACTAAAGTCCAAAATATCCTCGGCCCATGCTATAGATGTTAAACCTAGCGCAAAGGATCCATGCTATAGCTTTTCCATCATTTGGAGTGCATCAACTTCCAAAATCAAATCTCCCTGATAGAATTGTGCCCCCATTTGAATCCCCCATCTCATGGCTCAGACTTCTGCTTCTTCTGTAGATTCAATGATCGCGTTGATTCCTCCTGCCAATAAAACATAACCTTGATGATCACGTAATAAGAAACCCAGACTTGCTTTTTTGGAGTGAGGACACCATACCACATCAGTATTGAGTTTTAATTTTTCTTTCGGGGGTGGAATCCAATCCGTTGGGTTTTTTATGCTCCTTTGAGGAGTGGGGCTGTCGGGTATGTAGGATGGAATGGTCTTAAGAACATCTAGGGGGGGCTTGTAGTTGAGGAGTGGACCATTTCATTTCGAAGTAGCCATATTCGCCACATGAGGACACATATGTAAAGTCGTGAATAGTCATCCAAAGTCTTGAGATGAGATTGATCGGTAAGAATGGAGGATAACCATTCTTGTATTTCTGATTCCCTCCATTGGGCACAACGCAGACTCTGGGGACTGGCAAACCAGATTTTTTGACTTTGGGGACAAAGAAATAGAGCATGAATTATTGTTTCTTCAGGATCCTGACATCTTGGGTAGTTGGCAGGGATTGTTGGTATCCGATTATGAATAAAGGCCCTGGAAGCGAGAATGTTCTGACAAAATTTCCACATGAAAAGTTGAATCCTGAAGGGAATATTTAACCGCCATATGCTCTTCCAAACTGAGACGGACTGATTTGTTGGAAAGTATTGACGTGTCCTCTGGATGATGGTCCTGTAAGCTGTTCTAACAGAAAATTTTCCATTTGGGTGAGGGAGCCAAAACCAATGGTCTGAAAACGGCTACCGGCTGAGAGGAATTGAAAGAATGGCATTGACCTCTTCCTTGGGCAAGATGGTTTTAATCAAATCCTTATTCCATTGGTGGTTTGGAAGTATTAGTTCACTATTGAAAAACTGGCAATCTTGACATCTAGTGAGGTTTGTACTTAGGTGATTCAGGAGGGGTGCCCAAGAGTACTCTTCCATATATCGATAGATGTTCTATCCCCAACTACCCACAGAACAGAAGTTTGGAGTGTTTCTTTTGCTGAGATGATACTCTGCCAACACCATGAATAGTTTGGAGTTTTCCCCACTTGGCTAAAAGGAATACGATGGCAACATTTGCTGCGAAGTTGGGAGGAAACAAGAGAGTCCTTCTCATTTTGGATTTTCCAGACATTTTTGAATAGAAGAGCCAAGTTCTCTTGGAATCTTTGGAAACCCAGCCCCCCTGAAGCTTTGTCCGAGCAGATTGATTGCCACGATGCAAGACGCATAATATTTTTTCCTTCAATAGCTCCCCACCAAAACTGATTTGTTAGTTTATCCATGTCCACACAGGTTTTCTTTGGAAATCGAAAGGATTGCATGAGATAAGTTGGAATAGCCATGATCACAGCTTTTATAAGCGTTGTTTTTCTCGCTTGGGAGAGATTTTTGGCTCGCCATCCGATCATGAGTTGTTTGATCTGATCAATACAACTGTGGACCGCCTGAGTCCTTGATTTGCCCACAAACAAGGGTATTCCCAAATATTTTTCAGAGATCCGCATAGTTTTGATTTGAGCAATAATGACCAGGGCTTTCCTTTGTCTATGATGAAGGTTTGGATTGAACTGTATTCTGGATTTTTCAAAATTGATTTGTTGATCTGACATTTCACAAAAATGGTCCAAGAGATCTCGGATAGCTCGAACTTCCACGAGAGATGCCCGACAGAAGAGCATACAATCATCGGCAAAAAGGAGATGAGAGATAGGATGGTTGCCTCTATTGAGTTTAACTCCATGAATATGGTGTTTTTGTTCTTTATTCATCGACATACGATAGAACATTCATGCACAAGATGAATAAGAATGGGGAGAGAGGATCTCTCCCTGACGAAGACCTCTGGTTGGTTTGAAATAACCGAAAGGAGAACCATTTAGTTTGATTGAGAAGGATGAGGAAGATATGTATCGAGATAAAAGGGACACCTAGTTCTCATCAAAACCCATCACCCGGAGGACTTGAAGAAGGAAATTCCATTCTATTTGGTCATAGGCTTTGGACATGTCCAATTTCAAAGCCATATGTCGTTTTCCTTCTTTCTTCTTTTTTTGAATGGCTTTAAAAAGCTCTTGAGCCAATATAGTATTTTCTAATATTTGACGACCTTTGATGAAGGCACCTTGGCTTGGGTGAATAAGTTTAGGTAGCAGATTCCTTAAGCAAGCAGCTATAATTTTTGTGATAATCTTGTAACTGACTTTACAAAGATAAATCAGTCTAAATTGTTGAGACTCCGGGTTGTGAACCTTAGGGATGAGAGCAATCGAAGTTTTGTTTAGTTGGTCAAGAGGACAGTCACTAGTCATGACGAATTGAATCATTTGGAAAACGTCCTCATGAATATTTGGCCATAATTTTTGGTAAAAATAAGCGGTAAAACCATCTGGTCCTTGCGCATTGTAGGGACCAAGCTCAAAAACTGCTGCCTTTACTTCTTCTCTAGTAATTTCCCTTTGGAGCTCCTCATTTTCCTCGCTGGAGACAGTGGGGAGATGGAGGTGTTGGAGTATATATATCCAGATTTTTGGGTCCTAAGGATGAGAAAGGAGTTGAAAAATATGACACAAAGGTGGATCCAATATTCTTTCTTGAGGTGATGGGGGTTCCTTGATCATTTAGAAGCCACTCAATTTGATTTTTTCGTCTTTTAATGAGAGTAGATAGATGAAAGAACTTTGTATTTCGATCTCCTTCGAATAGCCAAGTTTCTCTAGATTTGTCCCTCCACAGTTGTTCTTCTTTCAAAATGGCCTCATCTAATTTTTTGGTTATATAACTCCTTTCCTTCAGATTCTTGGTAGTATGAATGAGGTCTCTTTTGAGCTTGAATCAATTGAAGTTGAAGATGATCAAGCAATTTTTTTACTATCTGTTCTGCCTTCTCTGTTCCAAAGTTTGATTTTTTTTGTTTTGTTGTCCTTAATTTTTTGTGGATTTGGGCTGTGTAAGGACCAGACAATCTAGGGAGCCACGATTCTCTAACGATAGAACGACATTTCGGGTCATCAGCCCACATAGCATGAAAGTGGAATGGGCAATGCAGTTTTTCCAGATCAGGGGTGGTATTGAGAATGATAGGACAGTGATCTGATGAGTAGAGAGGAAGATGAGTAAGGTGTGCATCAAGGAAGACGAGTCTCCATTCACTGTTTGCAAAAGCCATATCCAAAAGTTCTCTAACGTTTACAAAACTAGAGCGTTTATTCGACCAAGTGTAGCTAGTGCCAATAAAACCCGTCACTGAAATCCTCTTCTTGGATAAAATTTAGATACTCTTGATTGTATGTGATGGATGATGAGGCTGCTGCTTCTTTCTCCCACAGGTGATTAAGTTCATTGAAGTCTCCCATAATAAGCCAAGGGCCATGTGAATTCTGAGCTCGGAGTTGCATATCTTGCCATAAAGTTTTGCGGTACGCAGTTCTGAGGTCCCCATATATCAGCGAGAGAGTCCAAGGACATGATTTTGGTTCATTGAGGATTTTACAGTGAATGCCCCGATGATTTGATAGAAGTATCTCCAGTTGAAAACCTTCCTTCCAACAAACCAATAGATCTCCACTCCATCCGTTTGCCTCCACCTCCGTCCATTGATTAAATCACAGTTTCTTTATAAGGACCTCGTGTTTTGATGTGGTAGCCCGAGTCTCAGACAAGAAAATCATATCAGGGTTATGTGTGCGGACATCGGTTTTCAATGTCCGGATTGTCGAGGGTTTCCCACTCCCTTGGCAATTCCAAGCTAAGATCAATATGATAGTACTGGGGACGGATAAGGACCCGCCACCCATGCCCGCACATAGAATAAAAAATGCAGATTGCCATTTTCAAAAGTTTTTTTTTTCTAGTTTGTCCTGGGAATAGACAATTGTTGCATGAAAAAAGCCTTTAAGTATATGTCTGAGGCAAACCTGGATAGTGCTATGTCCGACAAGATGGCTCAATGTGTTCGATTTCAGATTAGTGGGCTCCAATTCTACATTTTCAATGGATGGATCATCCAAAGTATGCCTTTTGCGAAATGGTATCATCAAAGAGTCTGTTGTGTTGGATGGTGTACCTAGGTGAGGTTTTGATGGTTGACCCAGTTCTAAGGTTTGAGGTTGAGAATGGTCAGAATCGGTGTCAGGTGGGGGAGGATGGGTTTTGCTTTGATCTTTAATTTGGTTGATTTACATTCAGGGTAGATTTTTCTTGAGACCCAATGGTATTCCATCCTCTGTCGGAAAACTGCCAGTGGGAATGGGAAGTAGCTCTATCATCTTAAAATCGTTAAGAGGATCACGGGGGCCTTGAGCTTGTTGGAGAATATATGAGGGAAGCCTGGATAATTCTAATTGTAATTTTTTTTCATCCTCTTGCATGGATTCAGCCTTTAACCATTCTCCATATTTTTTTGATGATGGGTCCTGCCAGATGTCTCCCTGTTCTTGATCACTGGTCGTGCCCAGTTCCTCCTTACAAGAGGGTTCAATATGGCCTAGTTTTCTACAGCGATGACAAAAATAGGGCAACCGTTCGTACTTGAACGTGATCCAGTGCCAGTATCCTTGGAATGGGAACCAGACCCCTGGGGAAAGCCCTTTGCGTATATCAACCATCACCCTGAAGAAAAGAAATTTGCATCATCGAAAGGCTTCATTTTCTCCATTATCGCCTCGGATATAAGTACCTGCTCGTTTGGCTAGATCTTCGCCCGTTTTCTCACTGAATAGTTCAGGTGGAAGTCCATGGGCATGGACCCAGAAAGGGCAATTCCAAAAGACCATTTATGAGTGATGAATGGGAGTTGTTCGGTGTTGAAGTAGCAGGAGATGAGTATGACCTGTCCAAGGACCCTCCTCCACCACCCATTCGCAGTCTCGTTGGTTAAAGAAGAGGAACCCATATAAATTTCCACCCAGATCCACAAAGTTAAAACGTCGAAGTGGTCCCCATGATGTGCTCACACTATGTTAGACTTTTGTTGGTCTAATGAATTTATTCGTGAATAGTTTCCCAATAACTGCAAACTTCCATTCTTTCATTCCTTTTGCTTCTACCTCCAGCCGAGGTAAAACCACCGGGCCTTCTCGACATCCCAATATTATTTTGGTGGCCATCGTAGTGCTAAGTTTTTCCATTGGAGATGAGGGGGTTGATTCTTCCATACCACCTAACCAGGATTGAATTGAGAAGAGATTTTACAGGAGTACTGTGGAAGATTTTTGCCATCGAGTAAGGAAGGCAAAAGAACCAGAGTGCTATATGTGAGAGTATTCTAAGATTCGACCTCCCAATCATCTGCATGCCTCATCTATGAGGAGTATTTCGCCGTACCATAATGATCAAAACAAAACCCAAAAACTTTGCAATTAATGAAAAGCAAAAATGGAGGTGACTAGGGTCGAATATGCATGACCAAAAACCGAGATGAGTAGGGGAATGTGAAGGGTAATTGTAGGGATATTTCTAGAATAAGGGTATAAAGGGAAGGGAAATGGTCTTAAAGAAGGTTTTATATATTTATGGGTCGCTCTACGGGCACCCACGTCTTTCGGCTGGGCATCCCACTTGGACCCAAATACCCTTCCCTTCAGCCGGGCACCCACCCCGTCCCCATCCCCGTCCCTTCTACTTCTCTCCCTACTGTAACTCCCCCCCTCTCTCTCACTCTACCCCCCCTCTCTCTCTCTCACTCTCCCCCCTCTCTCTAAACCCTAAACCTTAAACACTCTCTCTCAATCTCTCCCTCTCCGTTTCTCTCTCTCAATCTCTCCCCCCCCCTCTCTCTCTCTCTCTCTCAATCTCAATCTCAATCTCTCCCTCTCTCTCTCTCTAGATTTTAGCTCCCACGGCGCTGAACTGCCGTGGGAGCTAAAATCTAGAGAGAGGGATTGAGGGATTGAGAGAGAGAGAGAGAGAGGTTAGAGTGAGAGAGAGTTAGAGTAGAGAGAGAGAGGGGGAGAGTGAGAGAGAGTTACAGTAGAGAGAGAGGGGGGAGAGTGAGAGAGAGAGAGTTACAGTAGAGACAGAGAGCGGGAGAGTGAGAGAGAGAGAGAGGGGGGAGAGTTACAGTAGAGAGAGAGAAGGAGAAGGGACGGGGACAGGGTGGGTGCCCAGCTGAAGGGAGGGGTATTTGGGTCCAAGTGAGGTGCCCAACTGAAAGACGTGGGTGCCCGTAGAGCGACCCTATATTTATTTATCTAAGAAATAGGTAAGACAAGACAGGAAGAGGACCATAGGTGGTTGCCTTAATCGAGGCAAGGGAAAAGGTAAAGAGCCATCGGTTAGGAAAAAAGGGGAAACAAAGAAAGGGTGAAGGGAGGACCTATGTACCTGGGTACACCTGGGCAAGGATCAATGAGCCATAATGCCGAAAATCGCACCACCCACCAAAAATCGCAGCACACCAAACATTCAAAGTTAAATGTGCCAACTTTCTTATTTTTTCTTCAAGAACATTGTTTTAACATAACTGATGAAGTGGGAATCAGTAAATGCAACGGAAGATTTATACGATGTATCTGATCGTGTTTGGGATGCTTGATCTAATATCTCTGTTCATCGAGAGGCCAATGATGGTGGTAGCATTGTAGTGTTTTGCTGTGAATTGTAATGGCAAAGATTAGTTCAGGATCTTTATGAATCCAAAAGATTGAATCTATTGAACTCGTCTCCTCTTGTTTCTCTATTTTTCTTTTCTCTGATATAAACCCCCTAAATGAGGGGAGAATTCAAGAAACTCCAATTCTAGAAAGAAAAAAAGACGAATAAAAAAAGGATCGGGAAGAAGAATTCGTTTGGAACATGTTTGATTTATCCCGCACTCATAACCACTAGAATATTAAGATAAAAAATAAGAATCTATCTATACTATTATAAAGCAACAACGGGGCAGCCACCCATGTGACACAATTAAAGTCCTCTCTACTTTCAAAGGTAAAACCTTCCTCACTAAATGTCCCTTTACAGTTCAGGTTGTCTGGCACGCCCATGAGGGACAATGGTATAAGCCACGTGGCACACTCTAGAGACCACTGACTTATGGATGTTTGTCCCATTCCTAGGTGGACCTATATACCAAATATCAATCTGATTAGTGATTTCAAACCTTTCAATCTGAGTACCCCAAATAATGCTTGAAATCTATGCTTAAAAATCAACCCATGAAAACAACTCCAATCAAATCCTTAAAAACCACTAATCAGGCTGATTTTTTTGCATATAGGCCCACCTAGAGATGGGCCAAACATCGACACCGTCAGTGATCTCTACGAGTGTGCCACATGTAAGGTGCTTCCATATGTAAGGTGCACGTGCATGCACGTGGCGTTCCCCTAGTAAATATATAGAGAAAATAGAGATGCATCCATGGGCTATTAGCTATGTCCAAATCTTGTACAATGTTTCCCCTCCTCTTCTGAAGGTTGGCAGACCCATTCATAGAGATTACAACAATAGTCCTAATCAATATAGATTACAACAATCTGAGTCATATCTGTTGGATTGGCTCGACTATGAATTTAGTTCGAACCCCTTAAGTCTACTTTTTCTTCATTTTCATGCCTTCCATTAAATGAGAACTAACACACAGTGATCAAACTTATTGGTGGTTGGACACTTTTTGTGTCCGACACTATTAGTTATCCTTCGCTGAAATATATGACAGGTTATAGATGACATATCTTGTGCATAATATGGCATTAGTACACTTATAGTGTGCATTCAAACTGCAGCATCTGCCGAAGAGGACACCTTCTTGAGGACATAAACAGGATCTCCCACTTTAATAACCTTTCCTCTCCCTTCAGTTAGAGAGTCCTTGCAGACTAAATTTTGTCCAAAGTAAACCTGCAAATTCATTGTGATTTAATATTGTAAGTGTACATTAGTCACTTCATGGATGGACATTCCTGTAAATTCTAGATCCATAGTCTCACCTTTCCCTTCTGTTTTCTAGTTCGTAAGACTTGATCTGACCGGAACTTCATTAGTGTTTCAGTCAGCCCAGGGCCTGCAATCCCATTTTCTTGATTTATTGTGGGAACCTGATGAATATGGAAGGGCCCACACAAATAGTCAGAAGTTACAATAGAGTTAAAGAGGGGAAATATGTTGTGACCAATTAGTATGATTGTCTACACATAGGAACATGATGAACTTCAGTTTGAAACTTCTTATTCTTGTAAATTTTTCAAAATAAAAAAAAGGTTTTTCTCCATCAAATGGTAAGATCTCTCTTGTAAGGATAGCAATAATAAAGTCCAAAAGTAATTCAATTGAATCGTAATATTGACAATTTGTGATTTTCTACCAACAACTATAATACACCAATCTTTTCACTGTAAGATATGAAGAATGTTTATTTCCCTATATATATCAAAAAACAGTGAAGATAAGTTTTACCTTACAGCGTGAACATAGCTTGACACCATGAAACATTAACTTGTTTATTTTGATTTCTGTCCATAAGTCTTCTGAAAATGGTTCACATCCATCAACGAGGATGCTGAAACATACAAAGAAAATGAATTATAAGATCTATGAACAATGTTGATAAAAACCAGATTCAATGATGATAAGGATTTTGAAGTTTTTTAACTACAAAATATTCTGGCTTATGACAGTTACCAATAAGAATCTCGCTTTTAACATGCTAACTTGTACGAGTTGGTTAGTGTCTGTATTGTTCAGTCATTAGTGACAGGTCTTGGGGTTCAAAACAAGTTTCCACCTGAGTTACTGATCTCGTTAAAAAGAGGCTTACCCAATCGCAACATCAAACATTTTCTATAAGGGTGTGAGAATTGCTCGTGCCCATAATATGGAAGATATTATGATCAACATCAACTCTTTAAATGAGAAAGTGGATCATCTGTGGAGGCTAGAACGTGTCGAGCAAGGAAATTTAGATCTTGGTCCATTGGACATTAGAATCCAATAGGACTAATGATTTTCTACTGGGGAGTCATTGAGTTGATGAGGACTGTAGATCATATCCCCATTCTTTCCCTCATTTTCTCTCCGAACTTATTGAGGAGAATGTCAAGGGAATATAAATCTTTTGGTGGAACTAATGTCCGGGAAGACCCTTATTTTAAAAAACACTGTCTCTTTACAAATTTGGTATTTGTATCCCAAATTTCGAGATGATGTTGTATCTCAATTAACGACCTTTAAAACTTGTACTTTTTTCATACAATAATGATCATAGTTTTAAAAAATTATATGAAAAATTAGTATACTCACAAATTCCAACTTTATACAAAAAATATATATAAATAAAATCTAAAATTTTTGTAATTAGGAAATCTAGAGTCTAAGCATGGTTT
The DNA here is from genome assembly GCA_035048495.1 of Euptelea pleiosperma. NCBI lineage: Eukaryota > Viridiplantae > Streptophyta > Magnoliopsida > Ranunculales > Eupteleaceae > Euptelea > Euptelea pleiosperma. Next base: position 32,773,143 of record CM068541.1, read on the forward strand.
AAAACTCAATCTTGTTCAACATCTTGGTGAGTTGATGGAATGAGACATCTCGACCAAGAAAGAACAAGACAAAGCAAAAAAGAAGTGATACATCTTGATATCCAAAGATCCGAAAATACATTACACCAAACATTTTTAATGCTTAATTAAGCTAAAAATATATTATTTATTTTTATATGTATTATAAAAGACATATCTAATTAAAATAAAGGTTTAACTACTTAAATTAATTTTCTGGTACAAGACGATAAATACCCCTTTGTTAATTGAGATACCAAATTATGTTGGAAGTTGGTTTTGCTGTTGGAGTGTGTTGTTTGGCTGTGTGGCCAGCACTCTGCCTCTATTGGTCCTGTGGACCCTTTTATATACATTGTTACGCCTCCCTCTAACAGCTTAAGCTTTTAGAGTAAAGTGGTTCTCAACATGGTATCAGAGTAGGAGGTCCCAGTAGGTCGCGAGTTCAAGTCCTCAGCAAAGTGCTGAGGGGAGGTGCTGTTTGGTTGTGTGGCCAGCATTCTGCCTCTGTTGGACCCATGGACCCTTTGATATACATTGTTTTCTCTCCCTCTAACAGCTCAAGCTTTTAGAGTAAATTGGTTCTCAACACATATCTCATTTACCAACCTGTTCCCTGAGGCATTTTGGTCATTTTGGCCCCTGAAACAGGTGCTAAAAAAGCTACTATCTCAATTGGATATACTTAAAGTGATGTTGATTTACTAATTATCATAAAGTAGTATGTTTTTGGTAAAAACCCTTATAAAGTATTCCATGTCAAATAATAAGAATTATATCATGCATGCTATTGAACACTACAATTGAATGCTTTCGTCAATGAAAGATGGGATAAAGTGGAGCACATACTTGGGTCTGAAGCGGTTAACTGGTAGTGGCTCTTTGAGAAGCTTGTTTAATGCATTCATTGATCCCTGCAAAAGTAAAAGTTATTTAGTGTCATTGTTTGATATTATCTCGAGAGTCCAGGACTACTTACAGATTTGTTGTTGACCAGACTAACCTGGGATAGCAACATGAATGGATACTCATCAGAAAACATGGTTTTGTATCCCCGAGCATACTCAGGATCCACAGCCCTAGTTTCTGATGCTGCAACGATAACCAGTGTGTACAACTTCGTTTATCAAATGCTTAGGTTTGATGACATACAAGTTTATTTATCAAATATCTACAGATTGAACGTTAGAACGTTAAAGAGAAATGTGAAAAGACAGGTTTAAGAAATCCAAAATTCTGCTATAGAGTTTAAAATTGTTAAAAACTCTCTCCTTCACATTTTATATATCCTCCTTCCAACCTTCATAGGAGGATGCCTATACAATTTGTGCTAATCCATGCAAACCACCCTGAGATGCCAACTAAAGAATGTCTTAAGTTATCGCTTCTTATTTATTAAATTGATGTGTACTTTTTAAGTCAATTATCCCCATGACATGTATATTCTCTAGTAAATTGTTTCATGAATCATAATTCCCAGATTAAACCCTTAACTGTAGACTTAACAAAAGGCCTTCATCCAGTATTATATCATCATGAAATGACAATTACTTTGAGTTGATGAGGAGGATCCACCTATTGTGGGTGATGTCAAAGTTCCAACAGTTCCTGAGACAAGGATCATATGAGGGTGAAACCTAACAAAAATGATAGCTCCACCGTAAGTGCAATAAAAGATTTCATCCCTGGGAGGGTGATGAGACACCTCTAGGGAAAGTCCAACGGGTCCCAAGCCATGTTACCCAGATACTTCAAAATGGGTGCCGTTAAGGAGGAGATCACCAATGCAAAGTGGAAGCAGCCAAGCGAGTTAGAGACATCCTTGCTAGATTATATCCGAATGACCAAATAGATATGAAAGTTTCCTATAAAACCTGTGAAGTTTAATTACAGTAATACCTCTCGTAACTGATACTCTTGGTGGACCCAATATCTTTTGGTTTTTAAAGTTAGGGTACCTTTGAGATTCTCTTTTTTCTCACTCCTCGTTGATCTCTTTAGAAAAAGACAAAACCCTACTTCTCTTCGTCAAGCCCAAGTCAGAGTTACAGGCTGAAATAGTGAAGGAACAACCATTTATCCCAAAAGATCGACCTTTCTGGGGAAAGACGAAACAACAATGTATACCAACGGGTCGTCGGGCCAACACAACACGTGCGCGGGAACACACTATCCGCTAACAGAAAGATCTAGCTGGACAAATTTATGTATTGAGTTTCTGAGCTACAGCAGGAGGCTGGACCTCTTTGGGAAGATTTGACTTCATCATGGAACTAAATGTCTACGTTTCAATAAAGGATGGTCTGGGTGCCTTACTTCCAAAAAAGGCAATTATTCAGTGAATTCATCATCATCATCTATGCCTCATTCCAAATCTTTGGGGTTGGCAATATTAATCCTGTTTCACCAATTTGGATTCATGTCAAGGGATTTGGCATGATTGGTACATCGGCTGTCGACCTGACATAACCCTCCTTTATCCAAAGCTTGGGACTGGCCATGTGGTGTAAAGAAAGACACTACACAGACGGAGTTCTAATATTATTCAGAAAATTACAAAGGAAAAATCCCATTCAAGTGTGCAGGAATTATGTGGTAATACAAATCAGTCCACTGTAACTACCTTTAACATGATCCCAACTCAACTATCTAGAACACAAATCGGTGGATGCATGCCTCACTCTACGCGCTGATGCTAAACCTTCTCAGCATTGTAGTGACTACAGAAGTCCATATGATGCGGAAATTTCAAGCAAATGAAATTGATTATGTTTAATGTAGGTAATCAATTGCTTGACCTATTTTACTGATCAAAAGAAATTGTTTGGCCTATTTCAAGGCTTAATTTATATAATTAAATTACCTATCGAAAAAAAGTTATATAATTAACTAATGGCCAATTACATCAGAAATTTATTAGTTGTGTTCACTGTTGCCCATTTAACATATTATTATAGTAGAATATGAAACAGAATCTGCAACTAAACAAGATTTTGCATACTGAGAATAGTCTTCACAATCAAATATCTCTTACTCCATTCAAAATGAACGAAGACTTTTGATAATTTGGTTTCTTTTAAAACTAATCACATAGAAAGATGCATGTTTGAACTAATTTCTTCTTTCAAATTACATGCAGAAGGAGATCTACCTGAGTAAAAACGCACTAGACGACTGGGTTTCCCAAGATAATTTGAAAACCATTCAGATGCTTCAGCTCCCTCATCCAAAGCAGAGCCAGACCACTCCCACACAGAGATGCCATCTATTATTTCACAACTTTTGCTCAACGAAACCTTGAGTAAATCCATCCTAGGGGCCCTTAATACTGTAGGAGAAAGTAGAAGCTAAATATTAGAGAAAAAAATCTACATCTGAGTAATGGCTTGTAAGTATAATATAAACAACCAACAAAGAGAAAGCAAATGATTCAAATTATCTACTGTAAACTGAAGAAGAAACTCCTCGGAAAGAACAGAAGGACATGGGAGAAATTCTTACAATTATGACTGTAATTTCAAGATTGGACTTCAGAAATTAAAGACCAAATAGAATGGAAAACTGAAAACAACATTTTATTGATAGCCTACATTAGACTAAATGAAAAGCAATAGTTTTGCCGCAATAACAACAGTGCATGAAGTTACTAATATGAATCAAGCAAAAACCCCAAAAAATAATAAAAATAAAAAATTGAATGGGAGCATCAAAATAGATTAATAGGTTACACAGTCTCCAAGAAGAACAATGAACGGTCTCAACTCTAACATCGAAACATAGGATGAGTTATCTGATTGGTTTGCAAGAGATTAGAAGTGCATAAAAAGTTCACTGTAATCATCACAGTTACTGTGGGCATGTTTGGGCATCCAACTTGGGTCTAACCAATTTCCTACCATCCAATCAACTCCTCAGCCTTTTGTGACAGGGCAGATCCATAACCAATTGTCCCACATCAAAACTGGATCTTGAGGAAATTTAGAATTTGACAGAGTTTACCTAAGGGAAATGTTTTTTCCAGTGAGCTTTCTACCTCTTCCAATCAACATTTTATAGAAATGCCCTTCTCACTTTACATTTAACTTTTGAAAATACATGTAAGGACAGTTTTTCTATAGGGGTATTTCTGTCAAACACAATCAAAGGTCGACTGGAAGAGGTAAAAAACTCACTGGAAAAATCATTTTGCTTTACCTAATTGGTTTGAGCTCTTCCAGTATTATTTTTCAAATAATGATTGCTCTAGAGTTCCATCCAAACATTTCAATTGTCAGTTTGGTACATTCAGTTCTCCAATTTGGCATTTTAGCCTTCATTTTGGGTACGACTAGACAAGCCCAAAAGGAACAGTTCCCTTGATGAAGGGATATCTTTGATGACAATAATGATTCTTTTTTGCACAAGTAAAGTGTATAACTTAATATATTAATAGAACGGGAAAGAACCCCAAAATGCAATACATACAATGAGAAAGGCTAGGGAGAAAGGGTAGTCCCTAGCAGGAAAGAAAGCTCAAAAAACTATACAAATCTGCCTACCTCAGATATCTTCATGAAAAAGAAAAGCCTCTCAATTTCAACTACAGCTCCCATAAGTCACTCCTTGAAGTTAAAGACCAATCTCTGATAGTTTCGTAGTTATTTTTTAAACATCAATCTGAATCTTTCAATCACTGAAAGAGGCTACTGAAGGAGCACAAAACAATTTCTGTGCCAGTTGATGTAGGATATGCAATGCAGAAGCTCTGATACAAAATTTGATGTAGGACAGCAGGATATTCTCCTTTGTAAGGACACTGCAATTTATGGTTTTTCCATGTTATACACGTCACAAATGGATACGTGTCATTGATAACACACATCTAGAGACGTACGGCAATGTCACCATTTACTTAAATGATTTTTTATACAAAAGGGTAGGTGTGTTCCATTCTCCATATAGTACTTTGTTAAGTCGTTAAACAAAAATATAGTTGCTTTATGGTCTTCCCTCTTATACTCTACTCATATTTATTATGTTATTGGATAGCTCCATGGCATATAGAAATGTTTTCTTTTACTTTTCATATGTTCTTTCTTATTTTTATTGTAACAAATTGGTTTAAATATAACCAAAATAATATAATATAATACATGTGTAGGAACATGTCTGCATTTCAGGCTTCTTAAAGATGCTGTGTCAAACACCTCGTATCTGTGTTGGGCATCGATACATGTTCTATGTCATTGATATATAGGTATTCTCTCTTTTAAACCTCTAATTGAAAGAATAAGGTTTAGGGGTTTAAGAAGATCGAAAGAATCCAGAGTCAGGTCTCGGTTTATCTAAATAAGAAAAGGGATTATTGACGTTGAGTAGACTGAAATCCAGATTTATATCCTTCTGATCATTAATTCTGGACAGCAATGTTTTGGATAGGGTCGGATGGTTTAGGAATACCTAGGGTAAAGGTTTCTACCAGAGTGATGGGTATTGGTGGCTGTCGAACTAACCAAGTGAGGGCTGGTTTATAGGGTTTCTTAAGGTTGATGATATTGAATTTAAAAGGAGAACAGGGGCTGTAAATAAAATGTGATTAAGGTTTTATAGGAAATTTGGGTAATAATCAATGGGGGTTTAAGTGGTTATCAATTGTCTGTCTATAAGGAGGAATAATAGGGCCTGGGGGGGCTATTATAGGCTGGGAATTTAAATGTTGATGATACTGGACGTATGGACCTGCTTATTGGGAGATTTGGGTCCAAAGATTTGGGGAAATATGGGTTAAGGAATAAGGGCTGGTTGTATGGATGGTTTAATAGGCTGTAAAACAGCAAACTAAAAGAAGAATAGTTTATGAGAACCTAGTTCTTATCTAGGACTTTTAGAGGGAGTGAAGCTCTAAAATTAACTAACTAAGCTAAAAACTACGTAAATTAATGATTTACTTCTCCTTTCCTTTCTCAACAAAAGATTACATTATTTAGACTCAAACTCAAAGAGACACACCTAATCTAAGACTCTTAGTTAAAACAGAAAGCTACTCCTGATGAACCTAAACTAATTAAACTAGGATTCTTAATAAAAATAGGACTCTTAACTAAAATGGGATCGTAACATCCTAATGGACCCAATTCACCCTGTGTACGCCACATCATCCATGCACCTCAGCGTGCGCGTCGATGAGTCCTAACATTCCACCCCCCTTGAAAATGACCTTGTCCTCTAGGTCGATGCCACCAGGACCCCAAATCGCATTCGATGCTAGCATGTCTACTAGAACCCTAGGTAACGATTTAAATGTGAATCCCGAGGTGCTACGAATGTTGCTTCATTGGGCTTCGCTCAGTTACTTATGTCGACTTTGTAGCCAACGCCATTTCCCCTGGAGAAGTCCTCGTCATAGTTCTCAAAGTAGTCTGGTCTTTTGCTTAAACTTCAACTTGGTCACAGACTTCGGCCTATTAATGGGTTTTGGCTTTGTTATATCCTTCAGCTTAACTGGAGCAACTTTGGGCTTCAAGATTGGTTTCAGGCCCTCAAAACGACGAGAATCAAGGTTGATGGTTCGTGCTTATATAATTGGGGCGACATGCTGCAAAGGCTCATTGGAAAAGTAAACCACATTCGAGATGCCTAGAGTTCCATTCGGGTACGTACGCATATGCCAAAACTCCTCCTTCATGACATCTTGGAACTCATTCAGTCGGCGGTTCATGGCTTCCCGAAGGTCAACGAAGTGGGCAATGGATTCCTCCTTCTGTCGCTGCAAATCCCACTCAACGGGGAGGAGTTCCTGCCCTTGAGTTTGTTGTGCTGATTTTCATCATATTAGATCTACAGTTTTGATACCAGATGATAATAACCCAATTCTTATCTAGGACTCTTAGAAAGAGTCAGCTCTAAAATTAACTAAGTTAACAACTATATAAATTAATGATTTTCTTCTCCTTCCCTTTCTCAATAAAAGATTATATTGATTTTCTTCTCCTTTCCTTTCTCAATAAAAGATTAATAGACTCAAACTCAAAGAGACCTACCTAATCTAAGACTCTTAGTTAAAACATGAAACTACTAATGAATCTAATCTAATTAAAGTAGGACTCTTAATTAAAATGGGATCGCAACATCCTAATGGACATAATTCTCCATGTATACGCCATGCCATCCATGCACCTTATCTGCACATGGATGAGTCCTAACAATAGTAGAAGAAAGACAAGAGAAAATGACATAATTGATATACAACAAGATAAGTTGATGAAGTCACACCATCAAGGGAGATGTATCACACCACTCAGTTGAGAAATTACTTCTCAAAATTGGGACATCACACCCCACAATGTAGCGAAGCCACCACAAACAAAATTCTTCAACTCTATTCAAAAGTAAGGGAGTAATGGGTTTGCATGGAATTTCTTGATAGCATCTCAAAGCTATCCTAATTTTACTCAGACTGCCATAGAAACTAATCTAAGATTCTCCAGAACTAAGACCCAATCACTTTTCTAATTCTAATTGTAAACTTGCAAGAACTAGAAGATCGAAGAGAAAGAGAGAGAGAGAGAGAGAGAGAGAGAGAGAGAGAGAGAGAGAGAGAGAAAGAGAGAGAGAGAGTCGATTAGCTTGGATGAGTTTAGATTAAGCAACAAGATAGGTCAAAATAGAAACAAGCAAATAAAGAAACTACTCAAGGATCAAGTAACTTAAGTGTGGGCCCAAGGGGCCCAACACATTTTCTTTAACACTCCCCTCAAGCTAGAGCCTATAGGTCATGCATGCCCAGCTTGGAACACATAGTAGAGAACGGACCCCGAGCCAAAGGTTTGGTGAAGATATCACCAATCTAATCTGTGGACTTGGCGTTATGGCGTGATGATAAAAGATTAAAAGGAAGATGAGGAACATAAAGTTTAGAAGATAGGGATATGGAGGAGGTGGGATGAACATCACCTTTGCCCTCAACACGTGCGGACACTTCAGCCAACACAACTTTAGAATAAAAAGGTTTAAAATTGGAAAAACAAGATCAGATACCAGTCATATGTGTAGAGGCTCCTGAGTCAATGACCCAAGAAGAGGATTTCTTGGGTAGCTAACATGTAGGAGTACTCGAGTTGTCCATAATCACCGTAGGGGTAGAGAGGCCAGCTTTAAGAGATTGAAGATCTTGAAGGAGCTGCATATACTCTTTACGAGAAACAATCATAAAGGCTAAATTCACGTTCCCAGTAGTAGTAGTATGCAACGTTTAAAGGAGGCCGTTTTAACGGTTAAACAGACTGGGGGCGTTACCGTTTAAACGGCCGTTAAAACCGATTGAAACGGCCAGGGGCAAAAATGGAAAAAAATGGGAAAAAATGGAATTTAACGGATTTAAACGGGTTTTAACGAAAAAAAAAAACGGAAAAAATGGCGCTGAAATTCAAATTTTGAAATTTAACGAAAATTAAACGGATTTAATGGCCGTTTTTTTCACACAATTTTTCATAATTAAACGGCTGTTTAAACGATTTTAACGGCCATTTAATCGATTTCAACGGCCGTTAAAACAAAAAAACAGCCGTTTTATTCAAAACCGATAAAACGTGTTTAAACGGTTTTAACGGAAACGGGCTTGGGGCGTTACCGTTTAAACGGCCGTTTTTAAAACCATGGTAGTATGATCAGTAGATGATTGTACCGGAGCTTTGGAGGCCTAATTGGCCCAAGCTGGTTTGCCATATTTCTACCAACAAAAATCAAATCCATGGTTGGTATGCCCACAATGAATGCATATGTGATCCTCAGATGGGGAAGCCTGGTAAGAACCACAACCACCGCGATCTCCATGTCCATTACCACAACCACCGCGAGAGGAACTAAGACCACCACGACCCCCAGATGGGGTAGAGGAAATGAGTGTAGAATTTTTATTAGAACCAGACAGAGCCTGAGTAGAAGTGCCAATAACAACTCACTGAAGGCGAGAATAAGCATTACCAGAGCTAGGAAGGGACTCACTCAACAGTAATTGATCCTTCATAGAGTCGTATGATGCATTGAGACCAGAAAAAAATAGGGCCACTTGAAATTTTTCGCACTGGCATTTCTGCATCTCCAAGTTAGTAGTAAGCGACTGATAGATGTGTAACTTTTCCCACTACCACAGAGGGTGTTGTAGTACCCATTGAGGGACTTTTACCCTTGCTTATTTGAGAACATTTTCTCAAAAAGCTGATAAATACGAGACATATTCTGATCCTATGAGTACGTCTCCTTGACAGAGTCCTAGATTTGCTTGGCAGTGTCTAAGAACATAACATTGGCAGAAACAGATTGCTCCATGTTGTTTTATAGCCATGTCATCACAAAAAAAATTATGCTGCCAATCTTCATAATTCTTGTCAGTAGATGCAAGAGGATCATCAGTAATGAATTTCAATTTTGCCTTACAGATTGAGACCAGAACAAGTAATTAGAGTCGTTGAGCTTGATAGTAGTAATCTGTGCTCCGACTTTTGTTTTATCATCAGAAGGGTAACCGTCTTCCCAGAAGATCAAACACAAAAGTAGAGAGATTGGCACACAAAAAAGTGCCAAAAATAGTTTTTGGGCTCTGAAAGGGCTCGAAAAATCAAAATCTCATAGGAGTGTCAGAAAAATCCCAAATAAAATCAGAGGGTGTCTAAAATTCACCCTAGTAGGGGCGGTTTGGCTAGAAGATAGATTCTGTTATTGGTTTGAAAATAATCTCAAATCCAATGGTGTTTTTAGTCTTCGAAAAAACTAATTTTAACAAAGTGAAGAAATAGTAGTAAAAGAGATAGAGAAATAGTAAGGGATTAAAACCTCAGAGAGAAAACAGTAAAGGGGCCCAAGAAAAGGGGTACGCCACTACCAGAAGGAGCAAATAGTTGACGAAAAAAATTGAAGGCAAAACCCAATAGAAGAATAAATTACCTCTTCTTGGGAAAATAATAGAGATCAAGCATCAAGATCTCTGCAGAGACTCATAGACAAGTAGAGTTCAGCTAGAAAATCATCACTTGGCTGACATCAATAGAACAAAGGGGTCATGGGACCCTGAACCATAGTAGAGAGAGCAAGATGAGGGCCTGCAGTAGCTCTTAAAGCATAGGCTGCGGCAGCCCTTCTTTAAAGAGATCGAACTAGTAAAAAGGGAAAAAAAGGTGAAGAAGAGGAAGGGAAAAAAGGAAGAAGATTTAGGGGAGGAAAAGAGGAAATCAACGAGCCCTTATAGTTTTACAGAGTTAGTGCTCTGATACCATGTAATTCCAAGAACTAGAAGATGGAAGAGCAATAGAGGAGAGAGAGAGAGTTGACTAGCTTGGATGAGCTTAGATCGATCTCATCCATTATATTTATAGATGCTCCAATGTTACAAACTAGAAAGTGACGACTAGGAAAACTTAGGCAACAAGAAAGGCCAAAATAGAAACAAGCAAATAAAGAAACTACATAAGGACCAAGTAACTTAAGTGTGGGCCCAAGGGGCCCAGCACATTAACACTAATCATATAGATTTTCTGAAATTATAAACCTAGTGCAAGTTAATCTACATCAATCAAAATATAGAAATACCCTAATCAAAATTTACCCAAATTAGAAACTTTGCAATCTGAATTTAACTCAAATTAACCAAAAAAAAAATGGTTACATCTCAGACATCAAAATAGAAACGATTAAACTGAATAAGCTGCTGAACATCACTCAAGGTAAAAAAAATAAAAAATTATCAAAAATAAAAACATCACTCAAGAGTGTTCACATTGGCTGGACGTATGGGTCTGGAAACTAGTATTGTGACTAGAATTGAAGTAAGCAAAACCAACGCTGGGCTTCTTTAGAGCCTGACGCGCTGGTTTTGGACTTCCAAATGGGCTGAGGCTGGGTTGGTGATTGGGCTAGGCCTTCTTGGTTCAGCCCTTGCATCACTAGTCTAAAAGAAAACTACTTGGGAAATTCTCAATTGATAAATGTAACTTATCTGACTATTCTCTACAATAAGAAGAGCTCATTTCAAAAAACTGAAACATTAGAAGGAAAAAGTGCATTCTATAATAAAGCTGCATAAATTTGGTTTGAAAATTAGTATTTTTTATGGACATTATGCATTGTTGCACGATGTTCTCTGTAATGGAAATATATTATCAATATAGATTTAGAGAGATTAATGAAAATAAACATTCTACATAAGCATATTCCATTAAAATAATCATGTTCATACCTAAATATGAGTTATTAGTAGGTTCCCAACCCTCATTAAATGCCTCCTTTGGTAGCTCTACCTCAACTAGAGCAAGCTTTGGCTCAGTTCTTTGGGTATATGCTCTCCCTGTGGAATTTACAACCAGCCACTGCCTATCCCATCGAAATCCTGCAAATTGAAACACATAACAAGCCAAACAGTAGTTTAGTTCAACCACCAATATTTAATTTTCATATTGTCTCAGCATCTCTCAACAATTAGTATGAAAGAATTGCGAACAATCATGCAAAAAACAGTTAATAAGTGTCATCTTAAATCGCACGTATAATAACATATGTATAAAGGATTATACCAGTCAGTATTGCCATGAAGACCTAGGGCCCGTTTGGCAACACAGAAATAAGTTACTTTTTTGCTTTCAAAAGCAAAAAAGTTGAAAAGTTTGTTTGGGTATCCATTTTGGAATTGCTTCTCAAAAGTCATGCCAAACTAACTTTTTCACTTTTTGACTTATAAGTCAGTGTTTCACCAAACAAACTTTTGCTTCCAAATGACAACTTTTAAATTCAGCAACTTAATTTAGAAGTTACTTTTTGCTTCCACTGGTTTGCCAAACGGGCTCTTAAATGAATGATGAAGTATATTCTGGTTTACCAAAGCTTAATGAATGATCATGGGACACAAGAAACACATAGATATCAAAAAAGAACACTTCACTGATATAACACTGTTTCAAGCTAACTTAAGCATGGATGTTAGAGATCAAGGTTTGAAGGAAGCTGTTTTAACGGTTAAACGGACTGGGGGCGTTACCGTTTAAATGGCCGTTAAAACGGATTGAAACGGCTAGGGGCAAAAATGAAAAAAAAAACGAAAAAAACGGGAAAAAAAATGGAATTTAACGGAAAAAATAGCGCTGAGTTTCAAATTTTGAAATTTGAAAATTTAAAAAAAATTTGGAATTTAACGGAAATTTAACGGAATTAAACGAATTTAAAGGACATTTTTTTCACAATTTTTTTCAGATTTTAACGGCCGTTAAAACAAAAAAACTGCCGTTAAATTCAAAAACGTTAAAACGTGTTTAAACGGTTTTAACGGAAACGGGCTCGGGGCGTTACCGTTTAAACGGCCGTTTTTAAAACCATGTTAGAAATAACAATCTGGCACTCAGTTCAGGGGACGAATTATGACCTTCACCGGAATGTGAGCAAACATATTATGTCGATTGCTCAACCGTACTTTGGCTATCTTATGTGAACTGACTTAGGTATAAAAACAAACACTTCATTATGTACAACTAAATTTAGCGGTAAAACTAACTGCTAAAAGTGACTCAAACAACAGGGGATTCTTCATAAAACAAGAGAACCAGAAAAAAAAAAAAAACCGAAACGGGGCAAGATAATTTCCTAGAGTAACATAAATGTGGATGATGTTAATGATCAGAAATTAACAATTATGGGTTTCGAGCACCGGTTCAGATGGTATGGTAATGAACACCTCGTCACATGCAATGTCAAAAGTGACTGAAATCATAAAACCAGATCCCATAAAAGATATCAAAACAAAGGAAAATTACTAAACTTCAACGTTTAACAATTGAAAATTTTAAAAATTAAGGTTTGGCACCCTTACAGATATACCATTTTCATGATTTCAGTCAATTTTGACATTGAATTCATTGCCTTGTAAATTTGGGTGGAAACAATCAAACAATTCAGAACTGAAAGCAGTTACAGTTCAGGATAACAACAATATACAAGTGATTACAAACTAAACCTTTGGACTTGAAAAACAACATGATAGAGAAATTAAAAGTGATAAATGGATAGATTGGGGACTTGGGGTTGTTTTGATTTGAGCAGTAGAAGTAATGAGTGTGATGGATGAATTTTGCAGGACTGAAATCTTGATGAAAATACACTAAATGGGTAGATTGAGAAATTGGGTTGTTTTGGTTTTACCAGTAGAAGTGATTGGTGCTTGAGAAACAGAGATTCCTCGACATGATTTGATGGGGTAGATGAAGATTGAGGAGACCGTTGCTGTGGATGAAGCCTTCTCCATTTTTTTGTTTTTTGCTTAATCCCCAATAACTCTCCCTCTCTCAGAGTGACCAAATAAAAAACAAGCTCTAGAGCTAACCACGAGGAACCTGTAGACGAACTTTGAAATTTTATATTTATAGGCAACGTTAACCTGTTGATTCTTTCTTGGGAGGATCGTAATATGTAGAGAGCTCTGTATCAAAATTTTGATGCAGAAGTCCCTCAAATTGACATGTGGCACACTCTTTCAGGCCCACTGACCTCATGAATGTTTGACCAACACCTTGGTGGACCTTACACAAAAAATCAGCATGATTGGTGATTTCTATCCATTGGATTTGAGTACTTTTTCATCATGGCTTGGAACCAATCCATAGGTCTGTTCATGAAGTCCATAATGAAAAAGTACTCAAATTGAGTGGCTAGAAATTACTAATCACGCTGACTTTTGTTGTGTAGGTCCACCAAGAAATGGGCCACGAATTCAAGGGATCAGTGTGTACAAAAGACTGTGACACATGGCAATTTGAGGAACTTCTGCATCAAAAATTTGATACATAGTTCTGTATCATAGAACTGCTCCTCCAGCACTACTCCTATGGTCAAACTAATTAGATCATTAAATGAGGATGACTACTCAATGGGTCCCAACGAAGAAGATCACCACATCAAAAGTTTGGCATGATTGATGCCCACAGCTATTGGCATGAGTATGGGTCCCACAAAGGTGATCTCCTAATCCAATAGTTGACTCAGTCAAATGATCACAACCATTTAATTAATATAGTTCTAACATCTAGTTGCATTTTTGTTAATTTACAGTGGAAGAGAATTTGGTGGATTCCTATGATCATCAGATCAGGTCGATTACCGATGCGTGATCATCTAGGTGGGACCCATTGAGTGGCGGATCAGAGTGACATACATGTGTTATACACCCATAACTATATTATTTTTGTAGCATACTTTGATTGGGATTGGAATCACACTCTCCCTTCTTTTTTCTTCTTTGAACCCTCTTTTTATCTTTGGCAGAGAGTATCAATCATTTATCCAACCATAAGAAGAGGGGATTGGAGCCACACTCTCTCCTGTTTTTTCTTCTTTCAACTTTTTATCTTTGGTGAGTGGGAATCAGTGTTATCTTTTATGACTTTTCATATTCTCTGGCAAAAGAGAATGAAGCCAAAGTTGTGTGTTATTCTTCTTTCCCACTTTTTAGATTCTTTAGTAGATGAGAATTTGAATGGTTTGTTTGGTTACAAGGATAAATTTAAGTCGATTAGTTTTAGCCCAACTATTTTCTTGTTTGTTAGGAGTATTTTTTGGGGTGTAGGTTATTTTTAATCTCCACGATGCATAGTCCAAGCTTCTACAAAGATCACTGTAACGTTATAGGGGACGTGATGTTTGGTTATTTTATTTTTGGCTAGTTTCTTCTTGTTGTTTTCTTCTCTTTTACCTTGGTAGTCCTTCTCAGACTCCAAGCCCTTAATAAAGCTATCTTTATCTTTCTGAAAAAAATAAAATAAAAAAAACGGACATGATGTTACCAGTATTTCCATCATAATGCGTCAAAATCTTATTATCCAATTATTTTAAATTATTTTTATAAAAATAAAACTTAAATAATGGATAATGACAATTACAACATTAAATGTGTTATAAAGTATTTTAGGAAAAATTACTTTTAAGTCTATATTTACAAAAGTACAGACCATTAAATCTCCTCTACAAAACTATGGACACTTTGGTTTAACTGTCTGCCGGTTAAGGCCTTTTTTAAGGTTACCATCCAATTTTATCTGAAATGCCTATACTACCCTCCAACTATTGTCAGTTTTAATTGATAGCATCAGTTTGATTTGAAGTTTGGCTGACGCACAGTACCGTACGTCAGTCAACTTCAACAAAGTTTAGTTTAGCACTTTCCCTCCATTTCCTTCCTCTACAGCTATTTCCCTCAATTTTCTTCCTCTACACCTCTTTCCTCCATTTCTTTTTTCTACAGTTCTTCACAGCTCATCTATCTTCCATTCAAGGTGAAGAAAGACGAAGGTGATGCCGGTTCGAAAGATTTCTCATTGGTCGTATATTTTGTAGCAACTTGGTTATTCTCTACAACTCTTTGCAGCTTGTCTATGTGTCACTGAAGGTGAATAAAGAAAGTAACATTGGTTTCAAGGTTCAGTTAAGAAAGAAGAAGGAAGAAGGCGGAGAAGATGGTTATCACTTTCATTTTCATTAAGCAAGAATCTTCTCTCAAGTTTTCGTAATGATATTCACGAAATTAGTTGAACCAGTACCATTTTCACCAAACTAGTTGAAGCAGTACCATTTTTATGTTGTCTATCTTTATTTTCAATTTGAGTATTAAGCGCAACTTAGTTGAACCACTTGCACAGTTAGACTATAATGAAAGGATGATGGGAAAATGCATCTCAATGAAGACGAACCCCTGTAACAATGGTGAAATGAACAGATTTTTTTTAAAAGAACCACTCAACTTAATTGAACCAATCCATTTTCATAAAATCAGTATTTGTTTCTAGTTTCAGTATTGAGCTCAACTTGATTGAACTAATAATACAGTGAGACAATAATGAAGAGATGGTGAGAAAATATATCTCAACAAAGAGGAACTCTTATAACAATGGTGAAACGGAAAAAATTCTTTCAAAGAAACTGCTCAACTATAAGCCATTAAAAGTAATTAAAGAAGGCAACGTTGGTTTCAAAGTTCAGTTAAGAAAAAAGAATGTGAAGAAAGAAGAAGGAAGAACATGAATAAGATGGCTATCACTTTCATTTTCGTTAAGCAAGAATTTTCTCTAAAGTTTTAGTAATGATATTCACAAAACTGGTTGAACCAGTACTATTTCCGTGATGTCTGTCTTTGTTTCCAATTTGTGTTTTGAGCTCAACTTAGTTGAACTACTAATGCAGTTAGACTATAATAAAGAAATGATAGGAAAATGTATCTCAATGAAGAAGAATCCCTGTAACAAGGGTGAAACCTTAAAATTTTAGTACTAAACCTTAAAACCTACAAGCAATGTTCCATCTCTCTCACTAATTTTATTTTGTAAGGCATGTCTGAAGTTTCATTTTACTCTCAATATCCTTTCTATTCCTATAACCATTTTTGTTAAGCCGGTACTTTCTTTTAAGTAGATTAAGTATTGAGCTCAAACTGGTTGAACTAAAATAATTTTTAGTGAATTAGTTGAAGTTGTTGAACCAATAACAATGGTGAAAAGGATGTCAAAAATATTTCAAATGGATTAAGTCTTCAGACGTCCTAAACGAGGAAATGTGCCTTGTCAATCAAGGATAAGGGCATTATCGTCTTTTCATTCTGATTTTAAACAGATTCAGAAGCAAAAGTAACCAAACAAGACTTATTGGTCCATCATTTGATAAAGCAATATTAATTAGTACTGAAAGTATTCCTACGGCTTGGATGGTCGGGTGGTGCATACACTACAGACTTTTTAGTAATTCCCACAGTATTTTATGTTGATAAGTCCGAATAGTTGGGATAAGGCATAACTTGATGATGCTGATGCTAATATGATAATGACCGTCTATAATCATAATATAAAGATATGTGGTTCACAGGTATGAGAGGTATGAGATTGAGATATACTACTAAGAGATATCTATGCCAAAATCAACATTATAAGATGATCAATTAAATGATGGGCTTTTTTGCTTTATCCTCTTACTTTATTGATGCAATTTGCATCTCACCCATTGTTTTTAAAATATTTGCATCTCACCCTTTGACCATGGTCAACGTCGTTGACCATAGACGGTCATTACCGGTCTCCGGATGGACATCCCAATATTTTTAAATGACCATAATGACCTTAAAAAAATTATTACTGTTATACCCCTAATTCATGTTTCTTAAACAAAACCATCCAATCGTCCATCACATCATTATCCAATGGCCCAAAGAAAAACAAAAAAACCCAGAAAAAAGACTTGCAAACGTCCTCTATCAAACTCGGATCCCCGGTAAGTTTTTTCTTCTTCTTCTTCTTCAACTTGTGTTTTTTTTCCTGTCACAACAAACAATACGAGCCATGTGGCACATTCTTAGTGGATGCAGACCGTATGGATGTTTGGCCAATCACTAGGTGGACATCCAAACCAAAAAACAGCCTAATTAGAAATTTTTTAGCGTTGGATTGAAGTTATTTTCATGGGTTGATTTTAATGGTAGTAATTTGAGCATTATTGAGCGTTATTTGGGTGCAAAGATCCAAAGGTTGTTAATCATTAATAATGCAAATTTTTGGTTTGCAGGTCCTTGAACACGATGGTTGTAAATCAATCCATTTTAATCGTATTGATATTTGGGTGCAAAGATCCAAAGGTTGTAAATCACCAATGTTTAGAAATCACTGATCAACTTTATTTTTGGTTTGCAGGTCCACCGAGGGACTGGCCAATTCATACAATCAGCGTCCACCAAGAGTGTGCCATGTGGCTCATATTGTGCTTTGTGACAGAAGCCTTCTTCAACGTTTCTGTCACAATGTTGTGAGAGAACAGAAACTCTCTCAAGACCATAACCTTAACATGGAAAAAAAACACAAGTTGAAGAAGAAAAAGAAGAAGAAGAAGAAGAAGAAACTTACCAGTGGGTTTGAAAGAGGACGTCGCCGGTTACAAGTCTTTTTTCAGGGTTTTTGCCCTTTTTGTTTTCTTTTCCAAGTAGCTTTTAGGGTTTTTTTAGAACAAAATATGTTTGGGTCATTGGATAAGGATGTAATGGACGGTTGGATGATTTTGTTTAAGAAGCAAGAATTAGGGGTATAACAATAATAATTTTTTTAAGGTCATTATGGTCATTTAAAAAATATTGGGATGTCCATCCGGAGACCGTTAATGACCATCAATGGTCAGCATCATTGACCATGGTCAAAGTTTGAGACGCAAATATTTTAAAAACATTGGGTGAGATGCAAATTGCATCAATAAAGTAAGGGGGTAAAGCAAAAAAAGTCCTTAAATGATTAAAAATTATAAATTAGTTGGTTCTCATTATCTAATTGCATTGAATTTTAACCTAGGAAGTCTTCAATATGCAACCTTTTATCATGCATATGGACTTACTTCCTAACTCTTTCGAGACATCTGATAAAATTGGAACGATGTAGAAAATACTATAAATCATGCCTAC
This sequence comes from Euptelea pleiosperma, assembly GCA_035048495.1. Classification (NCBI taxonomy): domain Eukaryota; kingdom Viridiplantae; phylum Streptophyta; class Magnoliopsida; order Ranunculales; family Eupteleaceae; genus Euptelea; species Euptelea pleiosperma. Next base: position 32,791,597 of record CM068541.1, read on the forward strand.
GGTTAAGTTGTTACAAATTTCTACATTCAATCATAGCTAACTATAGCAAAGGCTTCTAATGTGATATGTTATGAGCGACCATATTAAATAGCTTTCTGATTATCAAAATCAGGCTTTAAATAATTCTCAATAGCATCTTCTCATATTAAACTGTCAAATTGTCATCATTTTATATCACGGTGAACACTAACTTGAATGGTTTGGATCGATAAGTTGGTGTGGGTTTGTGCATCATAGTTTCTCATATCCTTCGAATTTTAAAGTTCGATCAGAGTGCTTGAATTTTGTAAGAAAATTTCTTTAACGGTTAAAAAATTAGGTGATCAGAGACAACACTAACAAGATTATGGTATTTATACTAGAGAGATAATCCTAATATAAGCCCGTTTGGGAATGAGAAGTAAAAGCACTTCAACTCGTAGTAGAAGTTACTAAAAGTAGAAGTTGTCTACTAAAAGTGGAAGTGTGTTTAAGACAAAAATTAACTTATTTGATACAGAAGGACTAATTGATCATTTATAATTTGCACCAAAGGTTTAGAGGGTTATTTTTGTCATTAAAAATAATTGAAATGGTCATTTATAATTTGTCTTGAAGGATAATAGGAGCAAATATGATAATACAAAAGTTTCACTTAAGTTTTCAAGTCAACATGTGCTTAAATTGGAGCAAAGCAAGAAGAAGTAATTTCTTGAGAAATTAGAACCAAATTTTTTAGTTTCTATTTGTAGACAATATTTAACTATTATAAGTTAAAAAAACACACTCCAAACTATCTTTTCAACTTCCTTCACTTAATTAAGTGAAGAAGTAACATTTTTTTTGTTCACAAATGCCCACCCCACATTCATTTCTGTTTATATGAGAGAAACTTTAACATCCCTAACATTCATAACTACTAATTTCACCAACTCAAGCAACCCTCCAATCTCTCTTTGCCTCCATTCACACTCTCTTTCGTCTCACCAAATTCAACAATCTACTATAAAAACAAACTCTTAAACCAACTCCTCAAATCACCACCACACATCTAAATCACACCCCAATCATGATCATTGCCTCATGGTTTGAGACCCTTTGATCACACACTTAATCAAGCCTCTTCCAAAAGGCCCTTTTGACATGCACATCAAATGACAACTGCAGGAATCACACCCTATAAATTTCATTACTTTCCCAATAATTGTCCTCAAGGCCATCACGAGTCTCCAAGTTAGACTTGAATTTTGGCAAGCAAGTCAATGCTGACGTGATCAAGTTCAGCTACAACTCATTGTCGATGACTACGACCAATAACCTCATCCATATTTATAGAAAATGTGGAGATATTAGTGATGTGTTACAAGTGTTTAACAAATTCCTCAACAAGATATTGTGTCATTTTGATAAATGGGAACTCGTGCTAGAGGCCTTTCGACTTATGCGAGTAGAACATATAGAGCCCATCTTGTATACTTTGCTTTGTGTTGGACTTGCATGTTCCCATATGAATAGACATAATGACTTGTAGCTTGGAAAGCAAGTTTATTGTGTGTGAATGAGTGATGCGAAGACATTTACACTCAAAATCCTGATTAATTCATTTAAATAAAAAGATAGGTTTGCAGATGCATTGCCTTATTTATGATAGTTTTTGAAGGAATTAAACCTGAGGGGTCACAATTTCTAGTGTGCTCACTGTCTACTCACATTTGAATATTTTTGACATTGGAAAGGAAATACATACTTATGCCTTGAGAACCGATGATCTCATTATGTAAAATATCACAATCAAATTGGAAGTAAAGCCTAAAGATAATGGAGTCGCCACTAACCTTTCTAACTGCGTGATTGAACACGATTTTTGAAAATGAATAAAATATTTTTTAAAATAACATGCAAATTAGTAAATCCATTTGATCTACTCATTAAATGAGTTGTTTGTAGATTGAAAAAGGTGTTAGGCATCTAATCTATCTATATTTAAATGGTTACATACTCTTGTACCCCCAATCATCCTCTCAAGTTACTTATAAAAAAGAAAAGAAAAGTGAACAAAATAAAATTATATTTGCAAAAACATTCGAGAGAAATATAAGAACACCCTATTGTGCATAAATATAGAAAGTTGAGTGATTGTAAGAGATCAATCAGAATTAGGTGAGAAGAATAAACAAAAAATATATTAGTGAAATGAAAAAATAAAAAGTTGAATAGTTGAATGGATAAATTTAAGTAGTATTATCAAAGATATATCTCATGATGTATTAGCCTTGATGCATCTACTCACATAAAAATTAAAAATTCATTTAGAGTTTTGATCAATCATTGATAAAATATTTATTTTAAGTCTAAATTGTTAAAACAAAAATAATTTAAAATATTTGTCAAAGTATTTCTCAATTGTAGAATCTTATTCACATACTAGTTATCAAAAATTAGAATTATTTAAGGATTGGTCAAATAAAAAGCCTTGATTTTATAATCGAGTGGCTATATTTTAGTAAAATCACTTTATAGTGAAAAAACAAAGGACTAGAAATAAATAATTTTAGTTTCAATAAGATTTAATAATAAAATCAAAGATAAAAGTCTTATTTGACCCTTTATTAATAAATATAAAATCTTTGATTAACTTCTCATAGTTAGTGTTCTCTAAGGGTGGTTAATGGTTTAAATGAGTTTTCTATGATTGATTAAGAATATTATTAAGTTGTTGATGATGGATTATGTAATCTATTGACTAATAAAAAAATATCAAAACCTTCGATCGCCAATTTAGGAGATCGTGCCAAATTGTGGCATCTATACATTGAAAAATCTTTTGTGGCTAGCACGCTAGTTGATATATATTACAATTGCAAACAAGTCGAATATGGTCATTGAGTCTTTGACGGAATCTCCGAGTGAAGGATTGGGCTTTGGAAAGCCACGATCATTGGTTACAAACATAATAGGCTTACTGATGAGGAGGCATTAAGGCTCTTCATTGCGATGGAAATGGTTGTAAGGCTCTTTCCAAAACCAACAAGAATGATGAGTGTGTTACCAGCTTAAGTGCGCTATGAAGTATTCTCCCAGAAATAGAGTATCCATAGGTACGTACTAAAACAAGATTTTAAGAGGGATATATACATCTAGAATACCTTTATAGACATGTACTCTAGAGTGGGGAAGTTAAAAGTTTCACTAAAGATCTTCAAGAGCATGGAGGTTAGAGATTTGGTTTATTGGAACACCATGATAACAGGTTATGTTATTATGGCTGCCAGGACAATGCACTTCTTCTACATGAAATGCAAAGAATGTGAGAAGAAAAAGATATAAACATGATGATTATGAAGATGAAGAAAAAGTTTCTTATAAACCAAATTGAACAGCACTCATGACAACTCTTCTTGGTTGTGCCTCACTAGCAGCACTAGCAAATGGAAAAGAGATCAACGCTTATGCCATTAGAAACGTGTGATTATCAGATGTTATAGTAGGAAGTGCATTGGTGGACATGTACGCAAAATGTGTTTTCTTAATCTTATCAAGAAGCGTATTTGACAAGATGCCCAAGTGAAATGTCAATACATGGAATGTTCTCATCATGAATTATGGGATGGATGAGGAGAAAAAGCTCTATCTAGAGCTATTCAAAAATATGATTAACGAATGGGATACAAAAGGAGAAGTGAAGTCAAACGAGGTCACATGCATTGCAATCTTCACTGAATGTAGTCACTCTAGGATGGCCCATGATGTGTCTATGGAGATTTCAATGTCATTAGATTTATAAAAGAAAAGAGAGGGGGTAGTAGTAGAACTAGGAGTATGAGGAATTTTAGTGAGTTTGTGGGTTCCCACTCTCTAGTTGACCTCCCATTCCATGGAGGTAGATTCACTTGGTTGAACAACCAAAAAGAGTTGTGATGAGCAGATTAGCTAGATAGATTTTTTATATCTGATTCTTGGGTGGATTTGTTCCCATATGTGAGGCAATCCATCTTACTGAAGTCGACCTTGGACTATTCGCCTATTCTGCTTAAGATAGGGAAAGCTTCTTCTAGACCTCGACCATTTAGGTTTGAAAATATGTGGATGAAAGTTTTGGATTTCTACAAGAAAGTAAAGGAATGATGGGGATAATTAGTGGTTGATGGTAGACCTGGTGTGGTGTTCAAAAAGAAACTCTGAGCTTAAAAATAAGATCAAGTTATGGAGCAAAACTGAGTTCAGAAGGGTAGAGAGACAAAAGGATTGTCTTTTGGAAGAGATTCATACCTTAGACAGAAAGGAAGAGCATCAGTTTGGAATATAGAGGTAGAAGGAGAAAGGTCAGAGAAGAGCTTCAGTTGATCCTTATGTGGAAAGAAATTTGATGGAAGCAAAGATCCATAGTTAAGTGGTTAAAGAAAGGAGATAACAATACCAAGTTTTTCCATCGGGTGGCAAATGTAAGGAGGGTCAACTCTTTAGATTTGATTAAGATTGACATTCATGAGCTTAAAGAAAAAGAAGAGATCAGGAAAGGTATTTATGATTTTATTCTGAGTTGTATTGAGAACGGCAATCTTACAAGCCCAGAGTCGATATTCATGAGTTTTCTCGTATCGATGAGGGGTAAAAGGAGTTGTTGCAAAGGATCATTTTGAAAATGAGGTGGTTAGAGCTTTGAAGTCTAGAGGAAAATAAGGCCCCAGGCCCAGATCGATTCACAATGGCTTTCTTTGCATCTTGTTGGGAAACTATGGATCCTAATTTCATGAATATTGTGAGGGACTTTCAAGACAATAAATTTTTGGACTGGGGATCCAACTACACATTTATAGTCATCTTGAAGAAGCAAGGGCCAAAGAGTATTTTTTGATTTTAGGCCCATTAGTCTCGTGGCGAGTGCTTGTAAAATTGTGCTCCTTGGAGGTTAATTTTCTTTGTTGCTTTGAGGCCATTTCTGGGCTCCACATTAATCTAGTGAAGTCTGAAGTCTTTGGGATTGGTGGTGCTATTGTGGTTGACGATGCAGCTTCCATTTTGCAATGCAAGATTGCATCCTTACCTTCAATGTACCTTGATTTACCTCTAGGGCCTAGTTATAGGAGTAAAACCATTTGGGACCCTATGTTAGAGCGCTTGGAAACCCGTCTGTCTAAGTAGAAAGCTTAGTTTTTATCTATAGGGGCTAGACTTGTGCTTATTATGAGCACCCTTTCTAGTCTTCCACTTTACTTCATGTCTATCTTTGCGATGCCCATGAGTATTTTGAAGAAGATTGTTAGAATCATGAGGAACTTCTTATGGAGTGGGACTAGTGAGAGTTAGAAGTTGAGTCTTGTTGGTTGGAAATTTATCATGAGGCATAGAAAAATAGGTGGGTTAGTATTCAGAGGCTTAGAAGTATTTGCGAGATAAATGGATGCGGAGGTTTGACTTAAAAAGATACAGTTTATGGCATAGGGTGATTGCTGAGAGGTACAGTGAGAGTGTGGCAAGTTGGTTAAATAGGATGGCTATAGGTTTGTATGGATGCGGGGTTTGGAGAGGGATTATGAGAGGGTTACGGAAGTTTAAAGAAGGGATTGTCTTTAAGGCAAGCAAAGGCTAGAGTATTGTTATGGAAGGACATTTGGCACCTAAGTCTAGACTGTTGTTTGAGTTTCACAACCTTTATACTATCTCCAGTAAAACATTAGCCACATTCTGTGAGATGCAGACTGCAGGTGATGTTTTGCCGGCTTGGGACTTTGGTTTTTAATGAGACCTTAATGACGGATAAACCTCATGTGTGGTGAATCTCCTCATGAAAGTAGGGGATACACGCTCTCTTAGCCAGGTTGAAGATATCAGATAGTGGAATCATGACATCAACGGTAAATTTTCTATGCGTTCTTTTATGAGGCATTAGAAGATAGTGAGTGTGGGGGAAATATATCTGATCTATCCCACACAATCTTCAAGGTCAGGCGATTCATATCTCGGTGATGATCCGACGACTCTGATGCTTCAGGACAGAACTATTCTCTCTATTGCGGATGATATGATAATCTCCAAACGAGATGTGGTTGTACCTGTTGACAACACTCCGAAGCTTAAGTTAGTCTAGGGTGTACTAACATGATTTAGGAAATAGAATAAAGATGTTTCAAAGTTTTTAGGCTATCTGGATCTGGAGAACAAGACCCCCTCCTCAGTTCCGTGTGGCATGTATTTATACCCCCCAGAACTGGCGTGACTCACCTTCTACATGTCCACTTCTCATTAGTTAGTTCTGATATAAAGAGATTCTGTTATGAAACTGCATTTTCTTATTAGATCCTAACTTCCCCTATTCAGTTATATCTGAAATGACCGAGGTAGCATTCCTCGTGGCAGATATTTGGATAGGAGAACGTGGGAGTTGTGTAATAGTCAAACTAACCACTATATGACAATCATATAATAGATAAGTAAGCAATTAACTAGATTGTAGTTTAGAATACTTATCTCGTCTATAGAATTTTGTATATTTGTCGGGATGGGTAGAAGGTTATTCTCGACAAGCGGACTGTTGACCTTATCGGGATGCGTTTGAATATCATTCCCGTCAAGTGTACTGGTTGACTTTGTCAGGATGAGGTAAATATTATTTTCGTTAAATAGGCCGTCGACCTTGTCGGGACGATTTGAATGTTGTTCCCGTTAAGTATGCTATCTAAATTTGTCGAGATGAATTGAATGTCAATCCTATCGAATATGTCGTTGAGCTTGTCGGGATGAGCTGAATGTCACTCTAGTCAAGCATGTCATTGAGCTTGTCGGGATGAGTTGGATGTCACTCCCGTCAAACATATCGTTGATCTCGTTGGGATGAGTTGAACGTAGATCCCGTCAAGTGGATCATTAAATGACTTGTTGGAAAAGTTTGAATGCTTTGCCGACAACTTTATTACTCCTCAAATGTTCTTTGTTATCTACCTGTCCCGAGCTGTTGTTTCCTCAGGTGTCTTATCTGACACGTGGTGTCTCTTGCTTATGGACGTCGTGCGTATGAATAAGGTGGAGAGTTGTCTTTGCCTTCTGCGGCGCATTTATTTGAGCATGCCAGGAGACGCCAGCTGTCGATCATTCAAATATCATACGTGCTGTATTTGTAACACGTCTAATGAGATTACTGGCTAGAAAATACAATACCCACAGTGAGGTAGTTGACTTCCCCGTGGATAGGATGTGGGTCAATAGAGTTCCTTCCAAAGTTCATTCCCTGACATGATGCATGATCTATGGTAGAGTCTAGACTATGGGACGTCTTTGATAGGGACGAGTTGAGGTTGAGGTTTTTGTGGGATCCGATTGTGTGGGTGTTCTTTTGGGATCCCCTTGTTTTGTTTTCCCTCTTATTTCTTCTTGTTGTTGTTTCCTTCTCCCTTGTCTTGTTTGGCCTTCTCAGCCTCCAAGTCCTTAATAAAGCTTTCTTTACCTTTCAAAAAAAAATCACTACCATGCCTTCTATGTCATATTAGATGGGTGCATGATGTACCTTGAATCTGGATCGGGGGATGTTGGTAAAGCGATGTAGGTTTATAAGAACATGAACCAACCTAGGAATATGTTGTCTTTTTGAAAAGTAGCAAACACAAATTGATTGTTGAGTACATGTTGTAGCTTTAAGGTATATGATCCAAATGAAAATTATGTACATTTCAAAGAAAATCTGCAAATGCTTATTTTTTTGTGGTTTGTTGTTTACAATGTAGTCTTCTAGGCTGTAAACCTATTGGTCCCCTATAATTATGAAAAAAAAAATGCAGTTTGATGTATCCCTTTGAAAGTTCTAGTTTTCTTGGGCATAAATGTCAATGATCTGATTTTTAAAATCAAGAAATTTGATTTAATGTTAAGGTTATGGTCTAAAAAAAGTTTACAATGCCAACCATTATAACATTATTTGGTATTTAATGCTAAAAAACATTATAGCATACTGCTGTTATAATGGTTATTATCCAATATTTATGTTTAGTTGAAAAAAGAACTAAAAAAAAAAGTGATTGTTCTTTGACCCATTATAACTACGGTAATGTTAGGGTCCCTATCAAAACTTGATTTAGGTGAGGTTTCTTCAGCACTTAAATATCACTTGTTATCTAGCTAAATGGTAAAAAAAAATTAGCTTCTTATCAGAAAGAAGGGATGGATAATATGAAGCTATTTTGGAATGTGGATTTGGCAATGAAGTCACACTAGTTTAGGACTTGCCAACAACCAATATTGAAGCATCTTTTAAAAAATCCAAGGCTGGATTGATTTTCTTTTTGTATTTTTCAAAGGCTCAGGCTCCGAGGACCCCCTTTTTCTGACCCCTCTCGGTGTTCGCGCACTCGGCTGTGGATTTCACGAATCCAACAGTGGTTGGATTCTTGAAATCTACGGTCGAGCACACGAACACCAAGATGGGTGGTTAGAAAAATGGGGATCCCCTGAGCCTGACCCTTTGTCAAAATTCCAATGCTCGTGCTCAAAATGATTGCCTACTAGATAAGCTGCCTTGACTAGATCTTTCATATAGGCCGCCACTTCAAGATCTTGAACATATCTATCTCCAATTTCGAAGCAAAGTAAGCTAATGAGTTTTTCAAGTCTCTTTATGAGGACTCTCATGCTTTAATTATGAGGATGACTGCTTATACAGACCTCGAGGCCAAGCACAAAAGCCACGTCGAAGAAATTGAACAAGAAGAAAGAATGGATCTTCTCAAAGAGGAGTTGGCTCACTTAGAAGAATAGTAAACTGTCTTTTTACGGAAAAGAGAATACCAGCCGTGGAAAGCCTGACCATTGCATTAACATTCTTGCCAAAGTATGCTAATTGAAAATGGCTGAAGTTTGTGTTTTGTTATGTGTTTTATCCTGCATGAAGTACAATTTTATAAGGATTTTATTGTTAATTAAGCCACAGCTTTACGCGGGTCCACCTTTGAAATTAGCATTATCAAAATCCTCCAACTTGTCATCTATTCTACTTATTAAAGAACAAAGGCCCTTCTTGCGTTCAGCCAAAAATGCCCCAAAATGTCCCAAATGTCCCTACTTTGTTTCCTTTATCTTTAATTTATTCATTTGGCATGGGCTTTTCGATCTTTTTGGTGTCACAAGACACGTCACCCTGTAAGCACATGTTACCCCTGCACCTCACCCAATGCTCATCTTATTAAAAATTTTAAAAAATCCTTTTTTTTTTCTAATTTGACCCTCAAATTCCTTAAATTGACGAACATTGCTTCTTTCATTTTTGAAATCTTTTAATTTATAAGGGTACTTTGGTCATTCAACATTTTCATATTTCAACTCAATTGTTAAAGCATTTATTGAATCCCCACGTGGACCTAAATTATGTCCCTTGAAAAAATTAGATGATGGTGTCATCATCAAAGTTGATGACGGAACAATGTGAGCCATGTGGCACACTATTAGAGGATATGACAATATGGATGTTTGGCCAATCCCTAGATAGACGTACGAAACAAAAATTGGCCTGATTAGTGGTTTCTAACCTTTAGATCATAATGCTCAACATCCATGGTTACAAATAAGCTAAGAAAAAGACTTTAATCCAACGGATAGAAATTATTAATCAGGATGACGTTTAGTTGTAGATCCAACTAGGTATGGGCCAAACATCCATATGGTCAGTAGTCTCTAAGATTGTGCCACGTGGCATAAACGTGGCACCAATTATTTGGTGTCAAATTTCAATATTCACAAAAAGGAAAAAAAGAAAAAAGTTGATTAAAAGTTTACCCCATTATTAAAAGGGTAATGATCATGTGGTCCTCCATGGACGTGCATGGTGGTTTCGTTTCGTCATTGGCCAAAAATGTAACTCGAGCTACATGCTAAATAGTGGTGCTCAAAGTTCCACGGTTAAAAATCAACCCATGAAAACGACTCCAATTGAATGCTTAAAAATCACTACTTAGGCTGATTTTTTGCATGTACGTCCACCTATGGATGGACCAGACATCCATATGGTCAGTGCTCTCTAAGAGTCTGCCACGTGTAAGGTCCATGTGCATTGCACGTGGCGTCCCCTAGTCATCATTAGTATACTCTGATTGAGTTAGTTGGTTATGAAAGGCAATCCTTAGAGGTGGCGCAGTAACTTTCATGATAGTAGTGCATCATTGGCGTATGTCAAAGCATTAGGGATTGTCCCCATTCAAAGCTTGTACTTTCATCTTCATTAGAATTTCCTAGTGTAACGAGAATAGGAAAATTGGGTGTGCTTCCTATTTGGTATCGGTTAAGGGTCGCTCTACGGACGCCCACGTCTTTCGGTTGGGCACCCACATTGGACCAAAATGCCCCTACTCTTTATTGGCACCCACCATTCGCCTTCGTCTCCCCCCTCTCTCTCTCTCTAATTGTAACTCTCTCCTCTCCGCTCCATCAGTCTCTCCATAACTCTCCTTCTCTCTCTCCCTTCATCTCTCTCTCACTCTCCCTTTCACTCTCCGTCTCCCTCAATCTTGCTCTCCCTCTCAATATCTCTCTCTCTGGCTTTTAGCCTCCATGGTGCTGCACTATGGTGCGGCATTACCGTGAGGGCCATGTAGCCCACGGCCAAACATATATGGTCGTGGGCTACATAGGCTCTACAATAGTGCAGCACCGTGGAGGCTAAAAGCCAAAGAGAGATATGAAGGGAGTGAGAGAAGGAGAGGAAGAGAGTGAGAGAAGGAGAGAGAGGGAGAGAGTGAGAGTGAGGGAGAGGAGAGGAGAGAGAGAGTTACGGTAGTGAGAGAGAAGAGACAAAGGAGAAAGGTGGGTGCCCACACAGAGTATGGGCATTTTGGTCCCATGTGGGTGCCCAGCCGAAAGACGTGGATGCCTGTAGAGTGACCCATCGGTTAATTAGGTACAAATTGACACCCTAGCTGGAGTCCCAACGTGTCAAATTTTGACCACATCAAATGGTCAGATAAAGGTATAAAAAAGATTATGGTCTAGAAGAAAAAAAAAGTATACAGATGCACGGTTAAGATCATCTGAACAGGTCAACCATTGGCATAAGTAAGTCTCCTAAGTGAACCAATGAATGGTGGGTTCTTCCAACCACTTGTAGTGTCATGTACGTAGGGTAGCGTTTAACTCAAAACACCCCTGGTCTAACTCAAACAAGTAGGGTCTGTTTGGATGGTGCAACAAGTTGGTGGGGCATTCTACATTTTCTGCCCTTTCTCAATCATTTGGAAAGGTTGAGTTACTTTCGTATGCATGTCTCAACCCTTGAATGGGGAGCGACTTTGTTCACTTCTGCACACAAACAATACCATACATCTGAACTTGAAACTAGTAAAAAGTATAAAATAGTAAGGGTGTACATTCGGGGCCAGGCTCGAAACCCAACTCAATACTGATCCAAGTTTTGGGTAAAACCTGGCACAAGCCTGAGTTTTGGGCCCCAAACCTGATTTTTTGGGTTTTGGTAGGGTGTGAGCATAGTTTCTCAAGTTTTGGTCTGGCCCAAAACCAAGGAGAAAATCCAAAAAATCGGGCCAGGGCGGGGTAGGGCTACCAGAATGTACACTATACATAGTAATTTTTGGGTCAGTGTCTAGGTTGACTCGATCCATAGTCTACTTGGAAATAGTGGTGTACATTTGGGTTACCCTTCCTGCACTACCCACCCTGCTATTTTGGGTTTTCTCAAGTTTCGGCTGAACTGAAGCTTGAGGACCCCCTAACAGAAGCCCAAAAAATTGGGTTAGATTTTGGGCTCAGTCCAGCTTTCAGACCAATTATGACCCACTAAAGTCTCTTTTTATAAGAAATTTAAAGGGGTAGCTCCACCATCTGTGCACAATTTTTTTTTTTTGACAAAAATGCCCCTAGTACCATTCTATTTGTGCACCCACTCCTCTCAATCTCTCTCTCCACTGCACTCTCTCTCTCTCTCTCCCTCTCTTTTCGCCGCACACACTCTCTTTCTTTAAAAAAATCGTGGTGGAGAGAGAGGAGCGGGTGCACAAATAGGAGGGGGGATGGGAGGATTGGGTGCACAAACAGGAGGGAGCCAGGGGTCATTTTTTTTTAAAAAAGTGGCTGCACAACTTAAAATGGTGGATGCATGTAGAGCTACGCAATCTAAAAAGAGAAAGGGAAAATATTTTTTTTTTTAAAAATGGGTTCAAGCCGGGCTCAGGTATCAGGGCTAAATTCGATCTGGGTTTGCGCGTTCTTGGGGGAGGAACCCTGGGCCTAAAGGTGGCAATTTTGTGCGGGTCCACGGCCCAACACGAGCCCGGCCCAACCAGAAGTTTGGCCCGGCCTGTCTCAGCCCTGTGAATATGCTGGGTCGGGCCTAGGTATGATTTTCCTAGCTTGCGGCCCTGCTCGATAAAGTGTGACACGGGCTGGTCTCGGGTCGGGCTACTGATTGGGCCGTCAAGCTCGTGAATATAGGCCGCATCACCCAGCCGGCGGTCCAACTCGAGACCAAGCCCTCCCTTTCAAAAAAAAGAAAGAGCACTCTGACCGTATGGATGTTTGGCCAATCTCTAGGTGGACCTACAAACCAAAAATCAGCTTGATCAATGATTTCAAACCTTTCGATCTTGCACTCCAAATAATATTCAAATTTCTATGGTTAAAATCTACCCATGAAAATGACTCCGATCCGACGCTTAGACATGACTAATCAGGTTGATATTTGGTTTGTAGGTCCACCTAAGGATTTACAAAACATCCATATAGTCATAGTCCTCTAAGAGTGTGCCACTTGGCTCATATGGCCCATTTTCCATGTGAGAAACATGCTTCTTGTTGCCACTTGGGAGAGTTTATTGGCTCGCCACATGGAAAGGGTGAGCCGGTGAGGTGGTGACACATTGTGTACTCTCTGTGCACCACCATCTCATATGTCACGTGTAAGAAAAACTAGTAGTGAAACTTCTCTCATTTGTGAGAACAAGAAAACCAATGGGTGGCGTTATTTGCACACACCTTATTTTGAGTGACACCCACCTCTTATCTGCACATACCCAAAGTTGAAGGAAAAAAAAAAAACCGAACGAAGAGAAACTCACCACCACCATCCTCTTCTTCTTCACCACCACTACACCACCACCACCACCACCACCACCACAACCGCACCTCCACCATCGCCTTCTTCTTCCTCCTCCTCCACTACTTCTTCTTCTTCTTCTTTTTCTCCGGGCAACCTCCTCTTCCTCCTCCTCCTCCTCCTCTTCTTCTTCTTCTTCTTCTTCTTCTTCTTCTTCTTCTTCTTCTTCTTCTTCTTCTCTCTCTCTCTCTCTCTCTCTCTCTCTCTCTCTCTCTCTCTCTCTCTCTCCTTAAAAAAAATAAAATTACACCCAAAGCCATGTTAATAGCTGCCTACCAATATGGCCAAAGCCATGTCCACCCTGTGTTACTGATACAAGCGAATATTTTTTTTTTTTAAGGGAGAGAGAGAGAAAGAGCTATGCCTTTCTTCCTCCGTCCTCTTCCTCCTCTCTCTCTCCCTTAAATTTTTTTTTTTGGCTTGTATCGGTAACATAGGGTGGACATGGCTTTGGCCATGTCAATAGCTGCCTACCAATATGGCCAAAGCCATATCCACCCTATGTTACTGATATTGGGCGGAATTTCTTTTTTAAGGAGAGAGAGAGAGAGAGAGAGAGAGAGAGAGAGAGAGAGAGAAAGAAGAGGAGGCTGCTCGGAGAAGAAGAAGAAGAAGAAGAAGAGGAGGAAGAGGAGGCCGCCCGGAGAAGAAGAGGAGGGGGCCTGGTGGCGGTCCCCTCCTCCTCTTCTTCTTCTCTCTCGATGGTGGGGCTTTTTTATTTTTTATTTTTTTGTAACTTATTTGCATGCACCAAGATGTGGGTGTCACTCAAAAAAAGGTGTGTGCAAATAACGTCAAATCAATAAGCTAAAAAGAAAATCTCGAGTCATAAAAAAAATATCTTATGAGTTGACACACTTAATAAGGGTCGTGATGTAACAAGATATACCTGAGACTTTTTCAAATGCAATATTTTGTTACTCACCTCTCCCATCTGGGTCCATTGACTGCAGGGATGTTTAGTCCACCCCTTAGTAGACATTCATACCAAAAATCAACTTGTTTGATGATTTTTAGCCTTTGGTTTTAATATACTCATAAAAATAAGTTGAATCCAACGGTTATAACACACGCCTTAAAAAGTACTAAAATCTAAGGCCTGTTACACAAACCTGTTACCAAGCCCATTGGCCCGACGATGGACCGGGCCACGGGTTGGGCCTGAATTTGAGTTTTGGACTGAGGCTCAGCCCAAGTAGCCTGCAGACCTAATTAGCTTGGCCCGACGGGCCAGATTGCCACCACTACCTGAGCCCGGTTTTGAATTTTCAAGTCGGTTTCCGATAGCTTGAAACTCGGCCTGGAGAAATTAAGGGGGGTTCGGGTTCGGGTTCGGGCCTTATGCACACCCTATAAGGTACATTTTTATATTGTAGTTGCAAAAGGACCAAAGTGCCCTCGACAACAAGCAAAGCTCTCTTGTAAATCAGTCTTATCCAAATAGTCAGAGACAGTTTGTTTGTTTGTTTCTTTCTTTCTTTATGGGCTGTTTTTTGGGCATTTGGGTATTCTCCATATCATTTAGAGATTTCCTGTTCCGGGTCTATTGAATTCTATAGCGTCGAAGCAACATGACATCATCGTTATAGTCGTTACAGAATTCTCTTTATATTAAAGAAACTATAACTTCCCCAACTGTCATAACTACCGATGTCATCAACTCAAGCACTCCATCCAATCTCTCTTCCCCTACCTTCACATGCTCTCTCTTCCTGCCAAATTCAACAACCCAACATATGTAGGGAATAAATCCACACACCCCCAAAATACGCGCTTTTTCCACGGGCTTGATATCCTTCGTGCTGTTGGATCCGAGGTCCCGGGACAGATCCGAGGTCAGACTCCGAGGTATCCGAGGTCAGGTTCCGAGGTATCCGAGATCAGATTCCGAGGAGTCCGAGGTGTCCGAGATCAGATTCCGAGGAGTCCGAAGTGAGGTTCCGAGACCGCCGAATGATCCTGCAAATAACTCAATGTGGTGGAACTCCACCAAATGAGCCTCCGATGCATAAGTCAGTCTTCTGAATAAAAGTTATAATCCAGCTTCAATCTCCAAAATCGCGTCCTCTCTACTGTAGCAAATGCTGCTATTTATAGTATTCAAAACTAGATATTTATGCAGATATTTTATATGGACCAGTAAGAACTCACCATGTGTCTTTCGATAATAATTCTTCAAGTCTAAAAGTAATTCCGAGGTTTCCGAGGTTACCGAATATCATATCCGAGACTTCCGAGGATCCCGAATAAGGTAAATAAGATCAAATGCCAAAATCAGTAACTAGCACCCGAGGACCCGAGGTCATAATTCATGGACCCGAGGTACCCGAGGTCATAATACAACATGATCCGAGGTATCCGAGCTCAAGTGTCTTTGGATCCGACTATTCCGAGGTACCCGAGGTACCCGAGGTCAATTTGTCATGGGATCCGACTATTCCGAGGTACCCGATCAATCCGAGGTACCCGAGGTCAACTTGTTAGTTGGATCCGACTGATCCGAGGTATCCGAGGTCCCGAGGTCACTTGTCATGGGATCCGAGGTGTCCGAGGTATCCAAGGTCAATTTGTAATGGGATCCGACGAGTCCGAGGTATCCGAGGTCCCCAGTAAAGTTTTTCCAATTCCCCGTTTACGGCTTACCACGTGTCAGTCGAAGCATGTGACACGTGGCACAATCGCATACGTCCACGTGTCAACAGATTTTATCCCCCACAATCGCCCCTCTTGGAGGTGACACGTGTCCTGCCGCACGTGTGTACAGCACGTGCGACGACACGTGTCACCACCAAGAATGTGACGCGTGGAATGTTTCTGCGTCTCTTCGGCTCCTCTACGCAGCATTTAATGCTTGCCACGTGTCGCTCTGCCATTGGTCCGTACCCACTGCTTGTCAGTGTAATCATTACACTCGAGGGTATAAATAGGTTGCTCTCGTCTCATTTTTCATCTTTTGGATTTCAGTTTTCTGTAGCCTCTCCTTCTCGGCAACCTCGGCTCTCTCGGCTTTCTCGGCTCCCTATTCTTCACACATCTCGGCACCTTCGGCTACCTTTCTCGGCCCTCTCGGCTTCAATCCTCGGCCTTCTCGGCTTCATTGTCTAATACTTCTCGGAGCTTTCGGCTCTCGTAGGTAAGCTTCTTTTAGTAAATTCGATGTCATTGGTCTCCTAAAAAATGCCAAAAGAATCATTAAAATCCGTTTTAAAACACGCTGATCCCCAAACTTGGCCTCGTCCAGATCTAGATGAGATCCGAGCTAAATACCATATACCCGAGTCAATTGAACTTGAGCATGTGCCCAACTCCCTTCTCTATTCCCATCATTCGCTGCCGAATCCGAATGTAACATGTTTAACAGTCGGACAACTTCTCTCGGGTATTCGCCTTCCGCTTACTCCTTTTGCCCGAGAGCTACTAAATTTCTATAAAGTTGCTCCGGGTCAGGTAAATGCCAATTTTTGGCGTATGGTACGTTCGTTTGAACGTATTAGGGACATATGGGGCCGAGGTCCTTCTCTTGAGGATGTTCGCCGACAACATTTCCTTAAAAAGGTTCCCAAGGAGCGTGGGGAGAATTCAGATATAACTTTCTACTTCTTGGCAACCCGGACCCGAAGACTCCCAATCCTAGAGAGGATCCAAGATTGCGATAAATCCTGGCAATGCTACCCTGTGTTCTTATCAGGGGATTGGGAGAGAGGATCCGAGGATGACGCCCCAGGTCTCCTGTATAAAAGTTTTAATTTTGAAGGTACCCGGGTATTTTTCCAAAAATAAATCACTATTTTTGTTTCAACAAGTCTCTAATTTCTTCCACAATGTTTTGCAGATGTGAACACAGATAGTTCTTTTACCTTTCCCGAGGATACGCTTCCTCTCTGCTTCGATCTGCGCCGACTTCCTTCTCTTATCTATCAACGTTTAGTCGGTCTCAACGCTCTCGGATATTCTCGGATTTGTGTCGATCCGACGTCCGAGGAGTTGAGCCAAACAATACCCGAGGGAGAATTTTTTCGAAAACTTCCTCTCGGATTCTCCACCGATCTAGCCGAACCTCGTCAATCGAAGAAAAAAGCTAAGAGGTTAAAACCTCAGGTCTCATCTTCGGATACCCCTGTTCGTGCCGACTCTGAAGCCACGGAGTCCGAGGTAGTTGACGTTGATCCAATTTCTTATTATATTCCTATCTCGTCCGATTCGAGTTCGGTCACTCTTTCTTCTGGATCCAGCTCTTCATCTTCATCTTCATCTTTTGACCCTTTTCTTGAAATCGCACAGTCTCTCTAGAGATCTTACCGAACCGGATTCCGAGACATGGGACGACTTCAAGCGGATGTTGGAGCCGACTCTCCCATTCGTCAGAAAAGGAAGAGTTCTGGGCAGGGTTTGCCCCGAGTCACCAAGAAGCCGGCTACAAAGAGTAGGGAAGCTGGTCAATCCAACCAAAACGCCCCGGCTCATGATGAGGCACCTCTGAACTCTGCACCTCCCATTATTATTCTTTCGGGTGCAGATGTTCCTGAGTCGGCGTCTCTGCCCCAAGAAAGTGAAAAATCCCAAAGCCAGCCTTCCGGATCCCAGCATGAGCCTGGGAAAGTTGCTTAGAAGGAAGGACGTCACGAACAGATCCATCAGCATAAAGGTCCTGTTCCCAAACCTTCGGATGTCTTCCGGCCCCGACCAGTCCTGAAGTCGAGTAAATCTGTTGTTCTCGGCGATAGCGCTGTAAAGAATGCCTCGGTGGCTTCTGCAATTGTGGAGCAGATCCGACTCCCTGCTGATATTGAACATTATAATCGGCAAAATGAGGAATCTCTTCTCGGCTCATACTACACTTCAACTTTCTCCGTAAGTTCTAAAATGTTTTTACATATACATTTGTTTCGCCCATCCTCTGTATAACATGCTTGTAATTTGGTTGGTTGCAGAGTATCAACTCGGTGCATTCGCTGGTGGCCAAGCTCAACAACAAGCTCAAAGCGTCCGAGAATGATCTACACGCCACCCAAGCCCGGAATCGGACCCTGCAAGGTCAAGTTTCCAAAGCTAAGGACGAGGCGGGGAAAGCTCAAGCTGCTGCCAAGATATCCGAGAGTGAAGCTACCCGTCTTCGACAGGCTTTGGCAGAATCAGAGTCGGCACGTCGGATGCTGCAGAAGATGATGGCCGAGAAGGAGGCCAAGTTTGAAGCTGAAAAGGAGGCTCTGGATGCTGCTCTCGCAGCTAAGTACCAGAATGAAGTCCAAGATTTACTTGCCCCTGTTCATAAAAGGGTTGATCGTCTACGTGCTGAGCGAGATCGTCTACAAGAAATAGTAGACAAGTACGATCTTCCCGACGAGGATGAAGCGGAGGCCGAGAAGAACCCTGAGGAGGGAGAATTACCCGACTCCGAGAAGAAATAATTTTTTGATTTTTGCACTGTAATTAAGATATTTTGGGGAGGTTTCTACGTTTTCCCTTGAATTTTCTTTCTTTTAACTTCAAATACAATCATGTTACAATGCTTCATTTGCCGTTTATTTTTCGCATAGTAAAATTGAAACTGACTTGCTATTTAGTAATTACAAAGCTCATTTGTAACTTCAAATGCAACTTTGACCAAGAATCAATCCGAATCCGACTTCATTTTTGAACTTAACTTCAATCCTAATCCGACTCCATTTCGGAAGACTAGGAACTTTAATGCGGATCCGACTCCATTTCGGAAGTGGACCGAGGACTTCAATCCGGATCCGACTCCATTTCTGAAGTGGACCAGGAACTTCAAATCCGGATCCGACTCCATTTCTGAAGTGGACCAGGAACTTCAAATCCGGATCCGACTCCATTTCTGAAGTGGACCAAGAACTTCAATCCGGATCCGACTCCATTTCTGAAGTGGACCAGGAACTTCAATCCGGATCCGACTCCATTTCTGAAGTGGACCAGGAACTTCAAATTCGGATCCGACTCCATTTCTGAAGTAGACCAGGAACTTCAAATCCGGATCCGACTCCATTTCTGAAGTGGACCAGGAACTTCAAATCCGGATCCGACTCCATTTCTGAAGTGGACCAGGAACTTCAAATCCGGATCTGACTCCATTTATGAAGTGGACCAAGAACTTCAATCTGAATCCAACTCCATTTCTGAAGTGGATCAGTACTTCAAATCCGGATCCGACTCCATTTCTGAAGTGGACCAGGAACTTCAATCTGAATCCAACTCCATTTCTGAAGTGGATCAGTACTTCAAATCCGGATCCGACTCCATTTCTGAAGTGGACCAGGAACTTCAATCAAACAAATTTCAAAAGTATCCAACCTTTACTGATAAACAATCTCTTTACAATCTGGTCGTAACTAATATCTCATTGATAAAATTTCTTCAAATTCATTACATTCCAGGGTTTTTCTATGTACTTTCCCTCCATAGTTTCCAGGTGATAGCTTCCGGCTTGACCAACCTTCTGAATCAAATACGGTCCTTCCTAATTGGTTGCTAGTTTTCCAGCATTTACTTCTCTTGTATTCTGGAATACTTTTCTCAGTACTAGGTCTCCTTCTTGGAAATTCCTTTCTTTGACTTTCTTTTGATACCATTTTCTTAGTTTTTGATGATAATCTTCTATTCGGACTCGAGCTTGCTCTCTTCGTTCTTCTGCCATATCAACATCGAAAACCTGAGTTTCGAATCCAGAACCTTCTTCCACCGCTTTGTGACGAGTTGTCGCTACTACCATTTCTGCTGGTATAACTGCCTCCATCCCAAATGCTAGGGCAAATGGCGAATCTCCAGTTGATCTTCTAGACGTAGTCCGATAAGCCCATAAAACACCATCTAGTAATTCTGCCCATTTCCCTTTGGCTTTTTCGAGTCTCTTCTTCAAGTTTTCTAAAATCACCTTGTTGGTTGCTTCAGCCTGTCCATTACCTTGGGGGTACATGGGAGCGGAGAACAATTGTTTTATCCTGAATTTTTCGCAGAAATAGGCGATTTTACTGCCTCGAAACTGTGCCCCATTATCTGAGATAAAAGCATAAGGGAGGCCAAACCTGGTGACGATCTTCCCCCACAAAAATTTTTCCACTTCTTCTTCTGGAACTTGTTGTAAAGCCACTGCCTCTACCCATTTTGTGAAATAATCGGTAGCAACTAACATGTATTGTTTCTTTCCTGGGGCCATGGGAAGAGGTCCAACTACGTCAAGGCCCCATAGTGCAAACGGCCATGGGCTAGCTACCGAGTGTAATTCTCCAGCAGGAGCATGGATTGTTCGTGCGTGTTTCTGGCATTTTTCGCACTTCTTTGCATATTTCTTTGCATCCTCTTGCATGTAAGGCCAATAGTATCCTTGAGTCCAAGCTTTGTGGGCTAAAGATCTTCCTCCTGAATGATTTCCACATTCTCCTTCATGAATTTCGGCCATGATCTGTTGAGCTTCTGAAGGGGTAACACATTTCAACCATGGTCCCCCTGCTGATTTTCGGTATAGCTCGCCCCCAAGTAAACTATATCGCTTGGCCCTTTCTTCAATTCGTCTGGCCACTTTCTTGTCTGGATCTCGGATTCCATCTCTTATAAATCTTATGATTGGTGTCATCCGGGTGTCATCTTCTTCTGTCTGAGAACATTCTTCCACTAATGAAATGCTCAGGATGGCTAAAAACTCTATTGAGATAGATCTTCTCTCGGTTTCTCCTAGCATCGCTGCTACATAGGCCAAGGCGTCTGCATGACGATTCTCTCCCCTGTTTATGTGAAACAACTTTGCATTTTTGAATTTTCTCATAGCCAGTAAAGCTACCTCCAAGTATTTTGCCATCTGTTCATTTTTTGCCGAAAATTCTCCGTTTACCTGATTTACAACTAGCTGCGAGTCGCTGAAGACTTTTAGTTCTTGTATATCTAGATTCTCTGCCATTCTCAATCCTGCCAGAAGTGCTTCATATTCTGCTTCATTGTTCAAGGCCAGAAAACCAAGTCTTATTGCTAGTTCCAGTCTTGTGTTATCAGGTGTAACCAAAATGGCACCTATTCCTGCTCCTGTGCTGCTGGCTGACCCATCGACGAAGAGCCTCCATCCGCTCTTTTTATCCCATATATCTAAAGGTCCTTCTGATTCTTCTTCAGTTATAATGGGTTCTGGTTCTTCTTCCCAAAATGGATCTTCTATCGGAAAATCTGCCAGAAAATCGGCGACAGTCTGTCCCTTCTCGGCTGTTCTAGGTCTGTAAGTGATATC
The DNA here is from genome assembly GCA_035048495.1 of Euptelea pleiosperma. NCBI lineage: Eukaryota > Viridiplantae > Streptophyta > Magnoliopsida > Ranunculales > Eupteleaceae > Euptelea > Euptelea pleiosperma. The sequence goes on from CM068541.1 coordinate 32,812,890, forward strand.
GTACTGACCCAAAGCTACTGCCCATTTTTCCATGCGACCAGACTTTTCAAACTTCGTCAGGATGTTCTTGAGAGGGAGGTTTGTGATAACAATTATTGGGTGAGCTTGGAAATAAGGTCTTAACCTCTGAGCCGAAAACATTAGAGCCAATCCTGCTTTTTCAATCCTGCTGTAGCGAGTCTCGGCATCCAATAGTGTTTTACTGAGAAAGTAGACCGGCCTTTCTGCCCCGTCTCTGTTTTGGATTAGTACTGAACTTACTGCAAATTCCGAGACTGAGAGATATAGTAACAAAGGTTCTTCTGCTTCTGGTTTTGATAAGATGGGAGGCTGTTCGAGATACTCTTTCAAATTCTGAAAAGCTTGCTCACATTCATCTTTCCATTCGAATTTGGCGTGCTTTTTCAATAACTGGAATAAAGGTTGACATCGATCCGAGGACTTAGAGATGAATCGATTCAAGGCTGCAATCATTCCAGTTAACTTCTGAACTTGTTTCTTGCTGCATGGAGATGACATTTCTTGCAAAGCTCGGATTTGATCGGGATTGGCCTCTATACCTCTCTTGGTGACAAGGTGTCCAAGGAACTTGCCCGATGATACTCCCAACGTGCACTTCTTGGGATTTAGCTTCATTTTATACTTTCTCAATACTTGAAAGGTTGATTCTAAATCCCTTAAGTGATCTTCTCGAATCCTGCTTTTTACTAGCATGTCATCGATATAGACCTCCATTGTTCTTCCGAGTTTGTCCCTGAACATATTCTCTACCAAGCGTTGGTATGTAGCACCCGCATTTTTTAGGCCAAAGGGCATCCGTTTGAAGCAGAATGTGCCTCGGTCTGTATAAAATGCGGTTTTTTCTTTATCCGATTCGTGCATCAAAATCTGATTGTACCCTGAATAACCATCCATAAATGACAGACGTTCAAATCCAGCTGTCCTGTCAATTAGTTCGTCTATCCGGGGCATGATGTAACTGTCTTTAGGGCAGACTTTATTCAAATCGGTGAAGTCAATGCAGACTCGAATCTTCCCATTCTTCTTTGGGACTGCTACTATGTTGGCGATCCATTCTGGGCATTGTATTTCTTCAATAATTCCGGCTTCAAAAAGTCGGTTGACCTCTTCGGAAACTGCCTGGGCCACCTTTGGGGAGATGCGCCTTAATCTCTGCTTTACTGATTCCGCCCCATGCTTTATGTTCAGTTGGTGACTTACAATGCTTGGATCAATCCCTGGCATATCCTTCATTGACCAGGCAAATACGTCAGTATTTTTTTTCAAGAATTTCACTATTAATCCTCTTTCGTCTTGACTCAAGCCAGCGCCCACATACGTGATTTTCTTTTCTCCTTCCTGCCCGAGCTCTACTGGCTCTATTTCCTCAATGGTTCTTGTTCTTTTCTCACTCTCACCCTGGAGCGAAATCGCCTGTAATTGCTATTTGTCAGACGTCCCAATTTCCTCAGGGTTTTCTCTAGGGTTTGACAGTCCCTTTGTCATGGCTGTTTGACATTTTTGAGCTGCACTCTGATCTCCGCGTATTTCAAACAGTCCCTGAGAAGTAGGGAATCTGATTGTCTGATAGTAAGTAGATGGTACCGCTTTCATGCTATGCGTCCATCGTTTGCCCAAGATGATGTTATATGAAGATCTGGCATCTACTACCAAGAATCTTGTCATTACTGTGATTGGTCCTGCTGTCACAGGTAAGACAATTTCTCCCAAAGGTTCTGAGGCAGCTCCATTAAATCCATATATCGCTGCTCTTGAAGGTTCTAGAGCGGATAAGCTAATGCTCATATTATCGAATGCGGATTTGAACAAAATCTCCACTGAACTTCCGCAATCGATGAGGATTCTTTTAACCGAGAAATTTCCAACTGCTAAGGAAATTACCAAGGCATCATTGTGCGGTGCCGAAACCTTCTCCAGGTCTTTATCAGAAAACCAAACTGCCCTGCTGGGGTCGACCCCCTTTATCAATGAACCCTCAACTGGTCTAGGTTCGGTTGAGACTTCCATTACTTCTTGCATGCTCATGGTTCGCCGGACTTTATCCCGATGAGCACTGTTGGTTTCTGATGGTCCACCATATATCACGTGGATGATAGTTTTTGGTGGGCCTTCTCCATCCGATGGAGCTTTCTTTGGTTGTTCTTTGACAACCTCTTCTCTGACCCCTGTTTGGACCACGAATTGCGGTATTTTCCCTCTATCAACTAGATCTTGGATAAATCCCTGCAACGCATAACATCGATCAGTTGCATGGTCCCGTGCCTTGTGATACGCACAATATGGTCTCTCTGGTCGATCTTCATATGTTCTTCTGGGGGGTCTGTAAAAGGATCTTCCCCTGATGCTCTCCAAAATTACAGACAGAGATGCTGTCAGGGGGGTGTATTCCCTATTCTGGAATTGCTTCTTCTTCTCTTCCGGTTCTTTTCTCGTAGATTCGGTACTGCTTCTCTTTTCTCCTCGTTTCTCAGTGCTTCTCCCAGCTGAAGTCTTCACTTCTTGTACTTGACTCTTCTGGGCCTCATTCCTGGCCCGAATTGATTCGTCCACTCGAATGTGTTCCTCAATAACTAGATAAGCATCTTCTAGTTGGGAGAAATTTCGTATCACCAGAGTTTCGTGAGCTCTACTTCCTGCGAGAACCCCGATCTGCAGCGCATATGCGGCAGTTTTCTCGTCCATCTGGTCTACTAATGTAACCTCTTTCTTGAATCGAGTCAAATAATCTCGTAGAGATTCATTTTCTGTCTGTCGAACACTTAGCAAAGAAGTTACATTTATCATCTGCTTTTTCTGGTGATAATAGTGCCGTACGAATGCATCTTCCAAATCTTCGAAGATTTGTATGGAGTCGGGACCAAGGTTGTGAAACCAAGTTAGGGCCGGGCCTTTAAGACTTGCAGGAAAAAGTCAACATCTTAATCCATCATAAATTGGTGACTCCCAGAGCACCATGAGCTGTTTATAGTGTAGCATGTGTTCTACTGGATCTGATGATCCGTCGAACATTTCAAATTTTGGCTGTACAAATCTCTTTGGGATCTCCGATCTTAGGATCCCCTCAGAAAATGGCGAAGATCTCAACATCCTCAGGGCTTCTCTGGATGCTCCGGCTGCCGATTTTTGTCCCAGTTCCGGCCTTCTCTCTCTGTCTTTCCTGATCATCTCAGTTACTTTCTCCATAGTGACTAAGCGATCAGGGTTTGGCTGCGTTTCCATCTTTTCTGTCGGTTCACGACCGGGTGCATGTGATTCTCTCCTGTTAGAGCTGATCTCTAATTCTTTCTTTCCAGCTTCTTCTTCGTGATAAGTTTTGCTTGAGTCTCTCTGATAGCCTTCCGAGGCTTGTAATTTTAATGCTTCATTCTCTTTTCTGATCTCCTTCATGTCTTCTCGCATGGCAGCCATTTCTGCCATTAGCATCTGGGCTATTCTCTCTAAATCCGTCTGGGCTGGGACGTCAGCCTCACTATTCTCTGGCTGAGCCCTGACGTCCTCATCAACTTCCTTTTCCTTAGAAGCCCCAGGTAATCTTCGCGGAGGCATTCTAAATCCGTCTGAATTAATCAAGCTCTGGAGAGCGCGTAAGTCTTCTTCGAGTTTTCCCACAGACGGCGCCAAAAGATGTAGGGAATAAATCCACACACCCCCAAAATACGCGCTTTTTCCACGGGCTTGATATCCTTCATGCTGTTGGATCCGAGGTCCCGGGACAGATCCGAGGTCAGACTCCGAGGTATCCGAGGTCAGGTTCCGAGATCAGATTCCGAGGAGTCCGAGGTGTCCGAGATCAGATTCCGAGGAGTCCGAAGTGAGGTTCCGAGACCGCCGAATGATCCTGCAAATAACTCAATGTGGTGGAACTCCACCAAATGAGCCTCCGATGCTTAAGTCAGTTTTCTGAATAAAAGTTATAATCCAGCTTCAATCTCCAAAATCGCGTCCTCTCTACTGTAGCAAATGCTGCTATTTATAGTATTCAAAACTAGATATTTATGCAGATATTTTATATGGACCAGTAAGAACTCACCATGTGTCTTTCGATAATAATTCTTCAAGTCTAAAAGTAATTCCGAGGTTTCCGAGGTTACCGAATATCATATCCGAGACTTCCGAGGATCCCGAATAAGGTAAATAAGATCAAATGCCAAAATCAGTAACTAGCACCCGAGGACCCGAGGTCATAATTCATGGACCCGAGGTACCCGAGGTCATAATACAACATGATCCGAGGTATCCGAGCTCAAGTGTCTTTGGATCCGACTATTCCGAGGTACCCGAGCAATCCGAGGTACCCGAGGTCAACTTGTTAGTTGGATCCGACTGATCCGAGGTATCCGATGCCCCGAGGTCACTTGTCATGGGATCCGAGGTGTCCGAGGTATCCGAGGTCAATTTGTAATGGGATCCGACGAGTCCGAGGTATCCGAGGTCCCCAGTAAAGTTTTTCCAATTCCCTGTTTACGGCTTACCACGTGTCAGTCGAAGCATGTGACACGTGGCACAATCGCATACGTCCACGTGTCAACAGATTTTATCCCCCACAACATACATAAATAAACTCTTCAACCAACTCCTCTAATCATCACCACAAAAAATCCGAAATCCAGACCCGAATCAAGGCCAACTGCCTCATGGATCGAGACCCTTCGATTGCACACTCGATCAAGCCTCTTTCGAGAGGCCGTTTTGACTTACGTCGAAATGACAACTGCAGGAATCCAACCAGATAATTTTGCTTTCCCGGCTGTTCTCAAGGCCGTAACGGGCCTCCAATACTTGAATTCCGGCAAACAACTCCATGCTGCAGTGATCAAGTTTGGTTACCATGCATCTTCAGTGACTGGCCAATACCCTCCTCCATATGTATCGGAAATGTGGAGATATTGGTGATTTGTTACAAGTGTTTGATAGAATTCCTCAGCCAGATCAAGTTTCCTGGAATTCGATGATTGCAGCATTGTGCCATTTTGAGGAGTGGGAGCTTGCTTTAGAGGCCTTTTGTAGTATGCGAGTGGAACATATAGAGCCCAGCTCGTTTACTTTGGTTAGTGTTGCACTTGCATGTTCTAATCTGAATAGGCGTCATGGCTTGTGTCTTGGAAAGCAAGTTCATGGGTATAGTTTGCGAATGGGTGATGCGAAGACGTTTACCAATAATGTGTTTGATGGCTATGTACGCCAAGTTGGGTAGGGTAGATGACTCTAAATCATTGTTTGAGTTGTTCGAGAACCGTGACATGGTTTCTTGGAACACCATGATTAGTTCATTTAAACAAAATGATAGGTTTGCAGAGGCATTAGCCTTTTTGCATGACATGGTTTTGAAGGGATTAAACCTGATGAAGTTACGATTTCTAGTGTGCTCTCTGCTTGCTCCCATTTGGAGATGTTGAATATTAGAAAGGAAATCCATGCCTACGCCTTGAGAAAAGATGATCTCATTGAGAATTCTTTTGTGGGTAGTGCGCTAGTTGACATGTATTGCAATTGCGGACAAGTCAAAAGTGGTCATCGAGTCTTTAACGAGGTCTCAGAGCAGAGGATCGGGCTTTGGCATGCTATGATCGCTGGTTACGCTCGAAACGGGCTACGTGGCAGTGGGCCCGAAAGAGTCTACTGAGGGACTTGGGCATCAAAATTTGATTCCGAAGTCGGTATCATAGATTTTTCGGGGGGGGGGGGGGGGGGGGGGGGGAGTAGAAGAAGCCACATGACACAGAAGACGCACTTAATGGTCAATAATGCTCAAATTCCACGTTTAAAAATCAATCCATGCACAAATTCCACATTTAAAAACCAACCTATGAAAACGACTCCAATCCAACGCTTAGAAATCACTAATCAGGCTAAATTTTTTGTCTGTTGGGCCAAATCATCCATGAGGTCCGAAATCTTTAAGAATATGCCATGTGGCTCATAGTCAGTTAGCAACTTTGTTGACTAGCGCTGGTCAGCAAAGTTCTACTTGATTGTTTCATCATAGTTGTGTGAGTAAAACTTGCCTGACTGGCCGTCAAAGTGACTGTCGCCCACAATATGAACCACGTGGCACATTTTGAGAGGACACTGACCGATTGGATGTTTGGCCAATCCCTAGGTCAGCCTACAAACCAAAAAACAACCTGATTAGTGATTTCTAAGCATTGATTGGAGTCATTTTCATGGGTTGATTTTAACTGTGGGAATTTAAGCATTATGTGGTGTACAAGATCGAAAGGTTAGAAATCACTAATTAGGCTGATTTTTAGTTTGTAGGTCCACCTAAGGATTGGCCAAACATCCATATGGTCAGTGTCCTCTAAAAATGTGCCACGCAGTTCATATTGTGGATGTCAAGGCTTACCTGACCATGTCACTGGTCAGGCAAGTTTTACTGTTGTGTTATATTTTTTTGATAAGTTCATTTTTTCTTATAGTAACCCTTAAAGCCCCCTACTCAGGTAAGAAGGGGACTTGAACCCAGGTCTTCGGGTAAAACTCTTAGAAGACCTGACTAACTGAGCTGTTTGATGTTTCTTGCCAAATCCATTTTTACATTGTAAGAGCATCTCCAACGCTAAAATGCCAAAAGGCCATCTCAATTCTATATTTTGAGACAGCTATAGTGCCATGTTGCTTGACAGCTATACGGCATGCTCCAATGGTGCAATGCTATATCTCAATGCTATTTTGGATTGGAGCCATTTTCATGTGATGATTTTTACGTGGGAATTTGAGCAATAATTGGGGTTCAAGATCGAAAGGTTTGAAATCATTAATCACGCTGACTTTTGGTTTTTTAGGTCCACCTAGGGATTGGCCAAACATCCATACAGTGAGCATCCTCTAAAAATGTGCCACGTGTACTGCTTATCAGATAATCATAGGTTCATTTTAGCTGTGGGATTTTGAGCATTATTTGTGGAACAAGAACCAAAGGTTTAAATGGTTCAAAGAGTCAAAACCCATACACCCAACATGGCAGCTCAAATGGTTGGTGTGTATCCACCTCTTTCGAGAGGTCAAGGGGTCAAAACCCACTCAGGTAGATTTCCTCCTTTGAGCTGTGTGCCAGGAGTAGAAATCCCCTTTACCGGCTTGACCGGTCTGTGACCAATCACGTTGTGCCACAATCCGCTGATGCTTTTTGAACAAATCTGGAAATGCTTTTTGAACAGTGGCTTGTAGCGATTTTTTTGAAGCAGCGGATTTTTGAAGCAGCAAAGCAGTGGCCAATCACACTGTGCCGCAATCCGCTGTATAATGAAAAATGTTAGTCAAACAGAAAAAGGCACAAATTTGAAACAACAAGAGAAATTGAAGGAAATAATAAAAAAAAAAAGGTGAAAAATGTGTGAGATATTGCATTCAAATACTGTACGGACCAGGAATGGTAATTGATTTTAAGGTATTTTATTAACACCCCCTGAAATTTAAAAGTAATTAGTAATTCTCCCTTATGTACTTTCAAACTTTAGGAATACCCCCTTCACCTAGTTTAGCCATCATTTGACTAACGTTAAAATGTGACATGCATCATGCAACAAGGACCATAATAATGCAAGTACAATGCTAACGACGTGTGCCAAGTCCGTTTTAACTTAAGTCAACCACCGTTAAACTTGGTCAAGTGGGGTATTACTAATTTTTCAAATTTCAGGGGGGTTACTAAAATACCCTTGATTTAATGGGTATCCTAAGGGGGTGTTTGTTTACTAGGACTATTTTGCAGCGTCAATTTACACATCTGCTACTTTTGGGTTGGTTTGGAACGAGTATGGGTTCCACAAAGGTGATCTCCTAATCCTAATCCCAAAGTTGGCTCAATCAAATGATCACAACCATCTAATCAATGCTATTCTAACATTTTTAATTGCATTTTTGTTAATAACAGCAGAGGACAATGTAGTGGATAGGATAGGTATGATCATCGGATCAGATCGATTACTGGTGCGTAATCTACAATGTGGAGCACATTAAATGGTGGATCAGAGTGACATACAAGTGTGAGAGAAGGCCCCCGGCCTCCCACTAAGTAACCATATGGATTTTTAGCCCACCCCTTATTGCATATACAAACCAAAAATCAACCTGATTGATTATCTCTAGCCATAGATTTTAGTACTTTTTAGAACATGATTCTAGCCATTGGATTCAAGTATGTTGTTTGGTTAGTAAATCCAATAGCTAGAAATCATCAATCAAGCTGATTTTTAATGTGTTTACCAACCAATAGGTGGTTTGACCATCCACGCAGTCATTGGGCCCAAAAATTGATCTATGTAGGGCCACAAGAGTCCTCTGCATCGACTGCAACGGGAGTCCTATACATCTAAATTTTTTTTTGTAGTTTTTGATTATCAAGAATAGTTTTATATAAATATTTCTAATTATATCAAGAGTTTAATATTTTTAATTAATACCATATATATTAATATATTATATATATAAAAAAAGGTCATATATAGAGTTTTCGCCTTAGGCCTCCTGCCTCAAGTCACGAAGTTGAGATTCGGCAATAAATCGGCAAGGGGTCAAGTTGAAAAAATTCGAATAAAATCGACAAAAATAAAAAATAAAAAAGTATATCATGACATTTTTCAAGTTAGAAATGTTGTTTTTGACAAAACACATTTATATGATGAAAAGCACATCTATAATTCTAAAATAATAAGTCATAACTCATAAGTATGATATATCATTCATAATTCTAACAATCGGCAAAATTTAAATCAAAAGGGGAAAAAAATGGGTTTTAGTCGATTAATCGACAAAATTCAACGAAATCGTTGATTAATCGCCAAGTTTTTTGATTAATTGGAGATTTTGCCAATTAATCGGTGTTTGCTTCATGAATTCGAAAAATCGGAGATTTTTGTGACTAGGGCCTCAACTTGTATTGAGGTGGCCCTGATACTTTGATTTCCTGTCAATCATTTATCCAAACAATAAGAGAGGGGATTGGGATTACACTTTCCCCTCTTTTTCTTCTTTGAACTTTTTATCTTTGGTAATGGGAATCAGTGTTATCTTTATAACTTCTCACATTCTTTGGCAAAAGAGAATGAAGCCAAAATTGTGTGTTTTTCTTCTTTCCGACGTTTTAGATTCTTTAGCTAGGGGGAATTTGAATGGTTTGTTTGGCTACAAGGATAAATTTAAGTGGATTAACTTTAATCCAACTATTTTTCTTGTTTGTTAGGAGTTTTTTTTTGGAGTGTAGGTTGATGTGTAGTTCAAGGTTCAAAGAAGGCACTATAAGGTTATAACGGACATGTGATGTTACCGGTATTTCCGATATGACGCGTCAAAATCTTATTATCTTATTATTTTAAATTTTATTTTTTATAAAAAGGAAAACATAAATAATGGATAATGTCATTTATTTCGATAATAAGCTGTTATAGCATCAAAATTACAAGTGCAGGAATCCCACCCCTTGGCAATATGCTATAAGCTCAAGTTAAGCTTACCCAAACACAGTCTAAATGGTAAGAAAAAATTAACTTCTTAATTATAAAAAATAAGGGAAACTTATTATGGTTCTATACAACGCTCATAATATACTCAAAATGATGATGACCTAATAGATCAGCTTCCTTGACCAGATCTCTCATTTAGGCCACTTCAAGATCTTGAACACAGTAACTATCTCCAATTTTGAAGCAAAGTTAGTTGATGAGTTCTTCAAGTCTCTTTATGAGGACTCCCATGCTTTAATAATGAGGATGAGTGTTTATAAAGACTTTGAGGCCAAGCACAAAAGCAATGTCAAAGAAGTAATTGAACAAGAAGAAAGAATGGTTCTTCTCAAAAAGCAGGAGTTGGATGTTGCAAATTTCACCAAAGGATCAATCGAATAGCAAACAATAACCACCAAAACACACGAGAGAAAATGAAATAAAAGAGCAATCACACTACCACAAGAACACAAGTAATTTACGTGATTTCGCTAAAATCTACTCCACGGACGATGATGGTCGGTATTCTTCACTATAGAAATCGCAAAGTACAATGTTTCTTTGTCTATTCTCTTTCAACCGCCCAATACAATATATATCCCCCCAAAATGAATTAGAATCATATTTGATTTTTAAACACCATGTAAGAGTATAGAAACGCTCTTCAAGAAATACCCAAAAGAGCACTCGACCCACATGTGCTCTATTACGACAAATGTACTTCCCTATGTACTAGTATTGTGCTACTGAATTCGAACCAAAATCCCAATTTTGGCTCACTTAGAAGAATAGTAAACTATCTTTTTATGGAAAAGAGAATACAGATGATCAAAAACCTGGCCATTGCATTAGCATTCTTGCCAAAGTAATCTAGTTGAAATGGCTGAAGTTTCTATTGTGTTACGTGTCTTGTATTCTACAAGAAATTTGTATGGATTTTATTGTTAATTGAAATTCTCTTTTAATTATCAAGTTAAGTCCTAGAGGGGGTGAATAGGACAATTTTTAATTCCTTTGCGAATTCTATATGGATTAAAAAATTATTGATCACATAAGGCGAAAAAGGATCAAGCAATTAAAATATGAATCGTCCATAGAACACAGATATGAGAAAATCTGAGATACAGTATGCAAACATTCACAATCACACGAGACTCAAATTTATAGTGGTTTGGCGACTCCGCACCTATGTCCACTGTCCAATACTCAACACGAGTAATATTATATTATCTCAATCATGCATTACAACATATCCAATTAAAATAAATAATTCACTAACTAAGACATCACTTAGTTTTAATCTAACGAGAATCACTTTTCACTTACCTAGAGTGTCAGCCTAGTCCAATAGTCGATTTAGAGAAAATCTTTTCTCATAGATCTACAATTCTCAACTTCGATGTGTCATCACTCATCCACCAATTACAAAATATTCAGTGTTCATAAATTTTCAAATTCTATCAAAAATGTATTTGATCATAGAAACACTTACCTTTCGATGAATACGATCAAATGGAAAATCGTTTGGAGAAGAATTTGTCCAAGAGACACTTTGCCAAGAGTAATCATCTTTTTGAAAGAAGATTCTTACAGAATAATAATATCAAATAGTCTTTTCCAAATACTTAGAGCTTTCACAATAAATATACAGCTTTGCTCTAATAAAGCTCTCACGAATTCCAGATCTCTGGCCTCAAATAATGATAATCAAAGAATATAAAGTAGAGATCTCTTGATTGTGTTAATTCTAATGAGGGGAGAGGGCTCTTATTTATAAGTAAGCCTATCATCAATAGAATCGAATCAAATATAGCAGTTTGAAGGACCAAAGTGCACTTAAAAACGCATAAGAGATTGAGTCAAAATGAGATCCGAAAGGGGCGAGGTCGACCGCACTTTTGGCCGGTCGACCGAACCTTTAGTCGGTCGCCCACTTAGGTAAATACTAAATTATCTTGAACCCGAGAGTTTGCTTTGACCGCACTTTTTTGGCCGATCGACCGGACATCCGGTTGCTCGCTCAAAAAGGTCGGTCGGCCAGACCTCTTAGTCCAGAATCGAACATTTCTAAATTTTTTAAAAATTTCTCTTTTTGACACGAACATGATACCTAACTATCACTGAGCCATCTAGGGCAAATCTTGATCCGCTGGCAACGCACGGTGTATCCTTAGATTTACGTAAGTAACCGCAACACGAGATTCTTCATAGTTGAACGTTCGTAGAGTGAGAATGTACTCTGATCTTTTAAATCTTCATGCTTGAGCTTGATTTTGTCTTCAGTTAAGCTTGATCACTTGACTTTGTCTTCAGTTGATCTTGAATACGTGTGTTTATTTTCTTCAGCTTTAATTCTCCTTTGATTTGTGTTGTCGAAGTTCACTTGATCTTTGACACTTCAGTCTTCAGGGGATTCGAGACATATCGATATATATTATCGAAGAACTAAGTATTCTTGGGATTTGACAACCGAGACTTTTCATTAATTAAACCAGAGCTTTACATAAGTTCGCCTTAGAAATTAACCTTATCCAAATCCTCTAACTTGATCATCGTTTTAGTGTACTCAAATTGAGCTAACTGATTATTAAAGACAATCCTTGGAGGTGGCACCGTAATTAACTTTAATGGTAGTAGTTCATCGTTAGCATATGTCAAATCATTAGGGATTGTCCCTCTTCTTTGCTTATTCATCATTCAATGAGACCATCTTATAAGGTGTTATGCAAATCCCCAAATTTACCGTTGAATTGTCTTTTCTTATGGTCAATATTAACGTATTGTTTGTGGACTTGGCTTAACCATTAGCCTAAGCATAATAGGGGCTAAGATATATTACATACTCTTATTGCATTAGAGACTTTAATGTCTATGGTTTGATTAGTGCACCCATATTTCATGTTGGCTAAGGGTTATATCTTTGTAACTTAGTATTCTAAATGCGTGTGCACATTAAAGTAGGCAACAAATTTTGGCGCTGTTGTTGAAGGTTAGCAATAAGTGTTCAAGAACATTAAGTTGCTACATCTCCACCTTGGCTTCTTTCTCTTTTGCTCTAACCTTTTAACTTTCTAACCTTCTAACATTCCATCTTTCTAACTCTTTACTTTCTTGTTAATAACCCTTTATATTCAAGTAATTAATTTTTTTCCTTTCTATGTAGTTTATTTACTTGCAACTAACTCTCACTAACACTATTAACTTTTAAATTTTTTATTTCTACTTGTTACTAACTTTTCTTGTTTATTTCTAAATTTTCTCTTTAGACCCCCTTAGGTTAGATTGTTATATTTACTTGTAAGTATAAGTGAATGAGTGATTTGTATTGAACTCCAAAGTTGTAATAATAGATCTAGGACTTGCCTCAAGTGTGAGCAATTGTAACTTGGAAGTGGAAGCTATGATATGCATGTAAATTGCTTACACTTGTACAAAAAGACTTAATCAAGGATCCCACTAATCTACTCTACTTTTACATTCTTAGTTTAAGTTGTATGTTTATGTTCTTGAGTTTGTAGATTAATGCAAGCTTAGGTTATTTTCTTAGATAACATATCACATTTATACACTTGTGCATGCACACACCGGAACTCCACAGACAAACTCTGATCTTTAAGGAACACGTTGCACACTGTGCATTGTGATACCCCTTATGGTGACCAACCCTGCCCTCGTTGATCAAGTTCGATGCCACGCACATGTGTTTAGGTATATATTAGTGTTTTTCTTTTCTTTTATTTGTAGGTGTTGTGGCATCCACATTGTTAATCATCTAACTTGTGGACACATTTTTGTTGGGAACTTAAAATTCATTCACTTGAATCTATTTGGATGAATATGTGGGTATGTGATCATACTAATAGATTGTAAGGGAATTTGGATCAAGTCACACTTGAAGTTCTTTTAGGTTCTCCCTTTAAACATACAAGTAAGGACTCTACTTATTCACTAACCATGTCAGTAAACGGAAGCAATATTAATTTGTAGACCATGACCATGATAATGTGCCCGTAAATGAACCTAGACCATTAAGGGACCATGTACAACCAACTAGGATTAGTACCCCATGTTGCATCATTCTTCCATACAACCAAAGGCATAACTTTGAGATAAAGCTGGGAGTAATCTATTAATTTCCAACTTTTCATTCCTTAGAATTAGAGGATCCATACCTCCACCTCATGGAATTTGATGGAATATGTGCAACTTTATTGCACTATAACAATGTATCCGATGATAGTATAAGGCTTAAGCTATTCCCTAGCCTTTCTCTTTAAAAGAGAGAGCCAAATCATGGCTTCACTCTCTTAGACCAAGATCAATAGGGATATGGAAGGAAATGACACTGGAGTTCTTAAAAAAGTTCTTCCTCAACACAAGACCAATGCTCTCACAAGAGCAATAATGTCTTTCTCCCCAAAAGAGAATGGGACTTTCTTTCAATGTTGAGAAAGGTTCAAGGACATCTCCTTAAGTGCTCTCATCATGATTTGGAGAAATGGAGACTGATTGGGTTCTTTTAAGATGGATTAGTTCACACCATGAGACAATTAGTTGAGACCATAACCAATGGAGAGTTCTTAACTTAAGACTCTAATAAAGCTTGGAAACCTTATAACACCTAGCAGAGAATGCCCAAAGTTGGGAAAAGGTGGATAGACCTAACGAGAAACTTACCCCCTCAAAGGAGGCATGTACCAACTAAGAGAGGACATGGACCTAAATGCCAAACTTTTTCTTCTTATTAGAAGGTTGGAGGCTATGGAAGCAAAGGCAAAAAGATTGAGGAAGCTTATGCTATTTGTGAGTCATTCTCATGAGTTCACTAGAGAAACTTGCTTAGCCCTCTTTAGAGAGCTTGATGATAATGATGAGTTCACCTGAGAAGTGAATTCTCTTTTGAACCCTACACCTCTTTTGGACACGGGTAGCTGGAGGTCCAAGTTTGAACCCATCAATGAGACCAAACCTATCTCGTCATCCATAGAATTCCTTAAACTAGAATTTAAGCCCCCTACTTGAAGAGCTTAAGTATGTCTACTTAGGTCAAGGGAATCATTCCCTAGTTCTGATTTTTCGGTCCGTGTTTGGGTAGATTGAAACTCTGCATTGGAGGAAATTAAGACCGTCTCGGGTTCAGGCCTTATGTACACCCATGGTTTAAAACACGACCATTATAACGAAAATAATGGCCATTATAACGGATTCGGACTTACCCCATTACGTTATATACCATTAAAACACTCTGAAAACAATTGCCGTTATTTTCTATAAATGGCAGTTTTTTTGAAAAAAGTTGTTTAAAAAAAAGCCCGTTATTTCTGTTATTTTTCATTATAAATTTAATTGAAAATTTGAATTTTAGCGCAATTTTTTTTCCATTTTTAACCCTATGCATTACTATCCGTTGTAACGGAAAAACAGTAACGCAACAGTAACGCCCCCAGTCCGTTGTACCGTTATATAACGGTCTCTTTTAAACATTGTGTACACTCATACTTGAAAGGTCACATTTCATATTGGTGTTGCAAAAGGACCAAAGTGCCCTCGAGCAACAAGCTTATCCATGTTTGCAGCCTCGCCGGGAACATTACAAAACAATATTCATCTTTCTATCAAGAGTCTGAGTTTGTGGTTTGGAAATCTCTAAACTTAAAAAATACAGCTTCCCGCCCTTCTAATAAAATCACTATCTCTCCTCTCTTCTCCTGCTACCACCACCCTTCAAGAATTCGCTACAAACCACGAACGTCCTGCTCCCTCTCAGAGACAGTTTGCTTGTGTTTCCTTCTTTATGGGCTGTTTTTTTTTGGGCATTTGGGTATTCTCAATATCATTTGTTCCATGCGTGAATTTGGTTTTTTTAAGTTAGTTTTGGAGGTTTTCTGTTCTTCCGGGTGTGTTGAATTCAATAGCGTCGAAGCACCATAACACCGTCGTTATAGTCGTTACAGAATTCTCTTTATATTAATGAAACTATAACTTACCCAACTGTCGTATCTACCAATGTCATCAACTCAAGCACTCCCTCCAATCTCTCTTCCCCTCCCTTCGCATGCTTTCTCTTCCCGCCAAATTCAACAACCCAACATACATAAACAAACTCTTCAACGAACTCCTCTAATCATCACCACAAAAAATCCGAAACCCAGACCCGAATCAAGGCCAACTGCCTCATGGATCGAGACCCTTCGATCGCACACCCGATCAAGCCTCTTTCGAGAAGCCCTTTTGACTTACGTCGAAATGACAACTGCAGGAATCCCACCTGATAATTTTGCTTTCCCGGCTGTTCTCAAGGCCGTAACGGGCCTCCAATACTTGAATTCCGGCAAACAACTCCATGCTGCCGTGATCAAGTCCGGTTACCACGCAACTTCAGTGACTGTGGCTAATACCCTCCTCCATATGTACAGGAAATGTGGAGATATTGGTGATGTGTTACAAGTGTTTGATAGAATTCCTCATCGAGATCAAGTTTCTTGGAATTCGATGATCGCAGCATTGTGCCATTTCGAGGAGTGGGAGCTTGCGTTAGAGGCCTTTCGTAGTATGCAAGTGGAACATATAGAGCCCAGCTCGTTTACTTTGGTTAGTGTTGCACTTGCATGTTCTAATCTGAATAGGCGTCATGGCTTGCGGCTTGGAAAGCAAGTTCATGGGTATAGTTTGCGAATGGGTGATGCGAAGACGTTTACGAATAATGCGTTGATGGCTATGTACGCCAAATTGGGTAGGGTAGATGACTCTAAATATTTGTTTGAGTTGTTCGAGAACCGCGACATGGTTTCTTGGAACACCATGATTAGTTCATTTAAGCAAAATGATAGGTTTGCAGAGGCATTAGCCTTGTTGCATGACATGGTTTGTGAAGGGATTAAACCTGATGAAGTCACGATTTCTAGTGTGCTCCCTGCTTGCTCCCATTTGGAGATGTTGAACATTGGAAAGGAAATCCATGCCTACGCCTTGAGAAAAGATGATCTCATTGAGAA
Organism: Euptelea pleiosperma; assembly: GCA_035048495.1. Lineage (NCBI taxonomy): Eukaryota > Viridiplantae > Streptophyta > Magnoliopsida > Ranunculales > Eupteleaceae > Euptelea > Euptelea pleiosperma. The sequence goes on from CM068541.1 coordinate 32,829,349, forward strand.
TTCTTTTGTGGGTAGTGCACTAGTTGACATGTATTGCAATTGCGGACAAGTCAAAAGTGGTCATCGAGTCTTTAACGGGATCTCAGAGCAGAGGATTGGGCTTTGGAATGCTATGATTGCTGGTTACGCTCGAAACGGGCTCGATGAGGAGGCATTGAGACTCTTCATTGAGATGGAAGTGGTTGCGGGGCTCTGTCCAAACCCAACAACAATGGCGAGTGTGTTGCCATCTTGTGTTCGATGTGAAGCATTCCCTCAAAAAGAGGGTATTCATGGCTACGTAGTGAAGCAGGGTTTCGAGAGGGATAGGTATGTGCAAAATGCCCTTATGGACATGTACTCTAGAGTGGGGAAGTTACAAGTTTCACAAAAGATCTTCAAGAGCATGCAGGTTAGAGATTTGGTTTCTTGGAACACCATGATAACAGGTTACGTTACTAGCGGTCGCCATGATGATGCACTTCTTCTTCTACATGAGATGCAAAGATTACGAGAAGAAAAAGATGGAAATAATGATGATTATGAAGACGAAGAAGTAGTTTCTTATAGACCAAATTCAATAACACTCATGACAGCTCTTCCCAGTTGTGCCTCCCTAGCAGCACTAGCGAAGGGGAAAGAGATCCATGCTTTTGCGATTAGAAATGCATTAGCATCAGATGTTACGGTGGGAAGTGCATTGGTGGACATGTACGCAAAATGCGGTTGCTTAATCTTATCAAGAAGAGTATTTGACAAGATGCCCAAGCGAAATGTCATCACATGGAACGTTCTCATCATGGCGTATGGGATGCATGGGCGAGGAGAGGAAGCTCTAGAGCTATTCAAAAATATGGTGAATGAAGGAGATACAAAAGGGGAAGTGAAGCCAAACGAGGTCACATTCATTGCAATCTTTGCTGCATGTAGCCACTCTAGGATGGTGTGTCAAGGCCTAGACTTGTTTCATGGGATGAAAGCTGATTATGGCATTGAACCTAGTCCAGACCACTATGCTTGCATTGTGGACTTGCTTGGTCGAGCTGGTCAATTGAATGAAGCATATGAACTCATCACTACCATGCCTTATGGGGCCGACCAGACAGGAGTCTGGAGTAGCTTGCTTGGAGCATGTCGGATACACCAAAATGTAGAACTGGGGGAAATTGCAGCTGAGAATCTCCTTTCCTTGGAGCCTAATGTGGCCAGCCACTACGTTCTACTCTCTAACATCTACTCATCAGCCGGGTTGTGGGACAAAGCGATGGAGGTTCGTAAGCACATGAAGGAAATGGGAGTAAGGAAAGAACCCGGGTGCAGTTGGATTGAGTTCAATGACGAGGTTCATAAATTCATGGCAGGGGATATATCACACCCACAAAGGGCGCAGCTCCATGCATTGCTCGAGAGGTTGTCAGAAAGGATGAGGAAGGAAGGGTATGTGCCAGATACTTCATGTGTACTTCACAACATAGATGAGGAGGAGAAAGAGTACCTTTTATGTGGGCACAGCGAGAAGTTGGCTATAGCTTTTGGCATCCTCAACACCCCTCCAGGCACTACCATTAGAGTTGCCAAGAACCTTCGGGTTTGCAATGACTGCCATGTGGCAACAAAGTTCATTTCGAAGATTGTGAAGAGGGATATCATCGTAAGGGATGTAAAGAGGTTCCACCATTTCAGGGAGGGGTCTTGTTCTTGTGGAGATTATTGGTGAGAGAGAGCCGAAACCATTTCTCTCTCTAGAAACTAAGATGTATTCTTAAGAAGGAAATATCAACTGAAATTGATTGTCCATTAAGCCTAGGGATTTAATTATTCTACAGGTTGGCATATGTTGTCTTATTGAGAAGTAGCGAACATAAATTTGTTGTGGAATATTTGTTTAGCTTTGAGGTATAATATCCAAATGAAATTATGTACATTTCAGAGAATTCTGCAAAAGCTTAATTCATTTAGCTTTATTCATTTTTTTTTTGTGTGTGTGTGGTTTGTCGTTGACAATCTAGTCTTCTGAGCTGTACACCTACCGATTTCCTGTAATTATGAGAAAATACAATTTGATGTATCCCCCTGAAAGATCTAGTCTTTCTAGTCTTAAACGTCTTGAACACTAAGTATCCCAATGATCTCCAAAATTCTTCCATTGATCTGATTTTAAAATCAAGAAATTTGGTGTAATGATAAGGTCATGGTATAAAAAAAATGTATATAATGCTAACTGTTATAAAAGTTGTTATTTGATATGTTGAAAATATGTTATATAGGCTGAAACTGGTATTGGAAAATTTTATTATTTGGCTTGGAAACATGGTATATCTTGCTTAGAGTTTTCTGATCTCTGAAGCATAATCTACTTCAGCCCGGTTGTTCACAACCCATTCTAATTCACTTGCCTATGAGCTGGCGTAGTTGTTTAGTAGAGAGATTTTTTGAAGAATAGAAGACTGGATTTTCCAAGTAAAGGAAAAGCCAAAAAACAGACGAGTAGATGATCAATGGTGTCTGGCCTGCCTCGATAAAAACACACTTGGAGCACGGGATGATACCTTTATTATAGAGAGTCTTGTTTGCAAGCTGTCTTGACATGCCAACCGAGTGATAAAGGATATTATTGGGACATTACCTTTGAACCATGCTAAATTTACCCATGGCACCTTTGGGAAGGTTTGGCTAATAGAAGTCCAGTCAGAAGCCAGAGAATAAGCACCATTAGAAGTGGCAGTCTAGACAACTTCATAACCGTGGCAACTGTTAAGCATATCCAGTTGTTTACCCTGCTCTCAAAGATGACTAAGTGAAGTAGAAGAAGGTTGCGGGAAGTTCCATTTCCCGTTGGAAATAACATTCTAAACCTTAGTTGCACGAAGCGGGTGCAAGGAAGTGGCTGTTGCAAAAAAGTTTTGTTTGAATTTTTCAGGAAGCGGGATCGCGAGTGGGAGCGAGATTCCGGAGTGGGAGCGGCACCTAGGGTAGAAGGTTTGTGCTACTAAGGTCTGAACATTAGAATACCTGGTAGATTTGTTGAGGTCTGAGAGCCATCAACTATTAAGTGGAGATCAGATCTGTAGCTTTGGACTGAACGGATAAATGTTCGTCCAGCTTCAAGAGTATATGGAAGGAATGGGGACATGCCAGATATTCTTGCGGCTAAGAAAATGGTAGCGGATCCAATGAGACCATAGAAAATCATGCCCAGCTACTATAGCGCATATGTGGCACATAACCACACTTAGTTCCAATCACTAAGAAGTCGCAGCCCCATCTCTCCTTCCTGTTTAGGTTCGCAGACATTAACCCAGCTGACATTTTGCTTTATTCTGTCCATGTTTGGCCCTAACCAGAGAAAATGACTTAACATTTGTTCTATATGCGTTAGGCAAATAATCTACATGTTATTCCCCTAATTGAAGTGATATATGCTAAACAGGAGTTGTTTTAGCAATCAGTGAACCAATTTCTTTACGATTCCATGTCAACGCTACTCTTAAAACACTTCTCATCATCTAGTTTTCTGAAAGCGCTATGTCCAGTATCTGTTTTTTTGTCAGTCATGGATTGGGGCCTGTTGAATTTTCGAGGATCAATGCTCTTTCGGGATTTTTATCTAGGATCTATGTCTATGGATTTCGGATCTAGAAATTTTGAAAAAAAAATGTTGCAATAATAAGAGCCTCCTGGCCTATTCAGTGTGTTAGCTTCATGTTCTCAGAGCTTTTGATTAGCCATTTCTGTGCTATGGCCACTCTTTCTGACTAGTACTCACTCTTGAAAATACCTTCACTAATCTAGGCTATCCTCTCTTATGTATTTGATCATTTTTGTGAGTTTATATACGTAAGTAATCTGTCATAGATACTTGATAATTCTATGACATATTTTAAGTTCTTTATGGCAGGTTATGGAAAATGGGATTTCGTAAGCAATCTCATTTGAGGGACAGAAGACAGGATTTTATGCTGATCAGCGTAAAAACCGTCAGTTCATATCGTCAATCTTAGACGGTCAGAAAGTTATTGATATTTGCTGCTACAGTGGTGTTTTGCTCTAAATGCAGCATGTGGTGGTGCTGTAAATGTCATCCGTAAAATAGTGGATGCCAAATTTACTGTATATCATGTCATCATTTGTCAAAAAATCCTTGAATAACTAATGTTTTTTTTCTTGATAGTTTAAGTGTAGGATGATAATATTAATATAAAGGGGGAAAAGCCCCACAGGAACTATATACCAAGTGAAAAGCTCATTCTTTCCGTGTACAATTGATCTCCATGTAAATTGTTAAATTACTCCGTAAGTTAATCTTATTGAACAGAAAAACAAGTTAAACATGGGTCCCTGCGGAGTAGATTCTAAACTTCCTTATATGCAGAGGGCTTTTCAGTTGAGGACTTGTCACTAGATTTCATTTTCTTTACTCTCAATTAACTTTCTTGAACAACTGATGGCTTCTCTAAACTTCCTTATATCCAGGGAGCTTTTCAGTTAAGGACTTCTCAGTAGATTTCGTTTTCTTTACTCTCAACTAACTTTCTCGAACAACTGATGGCTACTGTTTTCAAGTTTATATTTTTGTAATAGCATCCTATAATAGAAGTCGAAGCAAAATTCAAAGGCATTCCATAATTTCCATGGCCTAGATGCTAGATCTCAAAAGATGGTTAGCTATAGATTCTACAATTAGCATTTCTTTTGCAATCTCAAAGATATTCCTGTATCCTTGTGTAGCGACATAATTCCAAGTCATGGATGATTGATTCAGATTTCCCCTCTATTAGAGCAAATGGTGGGTAAAAGTTGAGTGACGATAATTTGGTCAACTAATTCTAGGTTTGAAAATATCCATTTCATAGTTCAACTCTTCTTTTCTTCACTTCATGCTTCTATTGGCTTTTCTTTATGGAGTTAATTAAGCCTGGCATCTTTCATGACTTTAAAGTTGTTCCTGTAATGATTATTTTTAAACATTCCCATCAAACCTTTGTTCAGGGTGCTGCATCAATTACAAGTAGAAAAGTCACAGTTTAAAGACAAGCCGGAGCACCTTGTGATCATCCTATCCTGAAGGCTCGTATCTTTCTAAGATCTTTTATAGAGTACTGTAGGGCATCAATATATATATATACACACAGTGAAATTCGTAACAGCTTCAGCCATTACTTTTACATGGTGATGAGAAGCTTGTCATCTCATCACTAAGTTGGAATACAAAAACAGTTGATCTATGCAACCTGTAACTTTTGGCATTGAAAGAATGGAAAGCTATGTAACTTCTCTTTCTGAAATTATACATGCATTTTATGAATATCTTTCTCTCACAAAATTCAATCTCCTAATGATGAGAATGCTTTGAAGGATAGGAGCACGCCATGGGAAACATGTTAGTCATTTATCTCCCAGTACACATAATCGTACATTCACCATGTGAAGGAACCAAGCAAGCCATCTGAAGAAGTCTCATGAGCATCCTTAGTGGCCTGTGGGATTTCATTCCATGACAAATATGAAGGGTCCTCGACCTTCCTGCAACAAGAGCAGTAACATCAGTTTTATTGAAGGTAACTGATTAGGAGGTGTGTTCTGGTTACAGGTAAGTGTATATTCATCGAATTCTCGCCTTGGCTTGATCAGGTATATAACAATGAAGGCCATGGCCAGAAAGAAACGTAGCCCGCCAACTGTGAGATATGCAATCCCAAGAAAGTTGTTCTTTTCCCCGAGCCAGCTCGTCGTAGAAATCTCAAGCTTCTTCTTCCCATCAAAACTGTACCTGTTGTGGTTGTTCTGCGACGTCACGTGTATGACTTCATTTTCCTGGAGGTCCACCTCTATCTTCCCATACAATTTCCTAAAAGTTGGGAGAGCAGCTGTCCTCATCCAAACAATTAGGTCCTGCTCATTCAACTGTTACACAATTGGAACGAGGTCAGTGTTTCCCTCATAGTCCACAAATAGAGAATTCTGTGTGATGTTCCCTTAGGAAGACCGGAGACGGAATGACTTATGGGTTTGGTTGGATCAAGATCCGCCTCACCTCTAAGAGTTCCATTCTGGAAGTTTTTTGGGAAATTGTCGCCAAACTTGCGGTCCCTGTCGCTTTTCCAGGAAATGCCCTTCTTGCTCACCTTGAGTTGCTGGTTGTTGCGAGAGAAACTGTATGTGTCATTGAATAAACTCCAAGCTATGAGATCACAGCTGCCCATTTCATTCTCATTCTTGGGATCTTGCAACTGCTCATTACTTCAGCTCATGACATACCTGAATTACAAAGTTGTCATGAAATTGGAACCAATAAATGGATTTACTTGTGCGGTATATTGGTCTTTATCCCCCTATGCCATTCCGAAGTTGCCTCTTAAATTTCGAAACTAAAATCATCTCATCTCCGATCAAATCCTCTCTTCTCATCTATACATCTTTCTCTTCGTGAGGTGGTATTTTCTTTTTCTTCTCTATTTTTTTCATGAATTTGAATGTTGCGTCGAGCTCTGTAGGCGCCTCATCGGTAGATTCTTTGTCACCCAGAAGGAAATCCAAGTGACACAAATGTAATTATCTCAAAATCTGATTTTTTTTTAAAAATAAAATTTCTTATGAGTTTTCTTTCTAATTGTTTTAATATTCTCTTTTTCCTTTTTTTTTAAGTGTTCTCTTTTTCTTAATTACATTAAGGCCCTGCTTGATATCCTGTCTGTAGTTTGCTGGAAAATGTTTGTAGGCAAATATTTGATAATCTAATGTTTGCTATAACAAACATTTGTTGGGAAAATATTTGTATGGTTGGGGAGGCCAGAGCTGTTGGGGGAGACCAAGGGGGATGAGACTGAGAGAGTCATTTTCCTATTATTTGCAGATGTTTGCAGCCATTTTTTGAGTGCAAACATTAGACCACTTTTTGGCAAAAAAATGATTGGGTCTAATGCAAATATTTGTTGGATGTTGCGCAGCTTGCACCACCAAGCACACTCAAATGCTGCAAAGGTTTGCCCGCAAACATTTGTAATGCTACCAAGCAATGCCTAAGGAAAACAAATTCCTTGATGTTGTTCTGTGTTTGGGATATTGTGGATTTCTATTTTAAGAAATTGGCTGTCTTTGGACAGTTATTCTGGTCTGTTTGATCTTTTGCAACAAAATTATGTCTGCTTTGATCCTACCAATCTGATCTTTTTATTCTTTTTGTTTGAATCACAGTTAAGTTCACTAAAACCTGGCCGAATTTGAAACATATTTAGCAGATAAATTGGCCAAATCCAGGCTCTTTATCTCTTCATTTTCACAAAATCATGCCGTAGCTGTTGAGCAGGTTAGCTATTTAGTTATGGTTGTTGTGTTTGAATCACAGTTAAGTTCACTAAAACCTGGCCGAATTTCAAACATATTTAGCAGATAAATTGACGAAATGTAGGCTCTTTATCTCTTCATTTTCACAAAATCAGGCCGCAGCTGTTGAGCAGGTTAGCTATTTAGTAATGGTTGTTGTGTTTGAATCACAGTTAAGTTCACTAAAACCTGGCCAAATTTCAAACATATTTAGCAGATAAATTGGCCAAATCTAGGCTCTTTATCTCTTCATTTTCACAAAATCATGCCGTAGCTGTTGAGCAGGTTAGCTATTTAGTTATGGTTGTAATTAGCTTCACATGATTCGGGTTAACCTGGAAACAGGATTGGGTTTCTTTCATCATCACAAGCCTTGTCCCAACTATAGGGTCAGCTACATAAATGATATTCCCCCATTCAATTCTGTCTAAATTCATGTCGTCCGTTATGGCAAGTTTCTTAAAATCTTCTCATACCTCAATCCACATCTTTTTCGGATATCTTTCTGGGTTCTTTACATAGAGCTTTTTATACAAATCTTATACCATATGCTTTTTTTGCTTCATTTTTACTTTGCCACTCGGCATAATTCAAGTGGGTACAAAGGAAACAAGCACGAAAAGTCTATGTTGCCTTTTTTCCACTGGGTGGCCACATTAAAAAAAAATATTAACAGTGGACCATTTGATCCATAGGGGCAAGAATATGATTAATATATGCTCTCTGTAGAACTAATGCGACACTGGTAGACCATCTCTTACTCAATTGTGTGTATACAATGTGAATTTCGCATTACTTCTTCTGAGCCTTTAGAATTTGGTTGATTATGCCTAGTAATTTGCTCAAGCTTTGCGAAGGTTAAAATAGCTCTAATTTCCAATTTTAATTTGGAACTCATTCTGTGGAAAATTCTCCCATTTGCCATTTGGTAGAGTGTTTTGAAAAGAGAAATAGGATGATTTTTTAAGACAATAATGAATCCGAAGAGCGAGTTATCAAAAAGGTTGAACCAAAAATATTTTCTAGAGTTCAGGAGTTCAGAAGTTCTTTTATAATACATTTTCCTCTAATTTTTCATGGTTTTCACATTGGGAACTTTATCCTCTTTATTATTCTTATTCATTCTCGTAAATTTACTTTACTTTAAAAAAAGTCCTTCCCGCCTTTGAAGAATACTGTATGTTCATTTATATAAAATAGTGTTTTTTTTCTTCTCATTATTTCTAGGAAGTAACATGTTTATGAATTCTCTGAAACTCTCCATGATCCCCAATAAACTGATACTATTTCATTGTTTTCATATTCAGATTCGAAATTTATTCAGCAAGAGCCTCCAGCTTGCAAGCCGATTCTCACACCAAAATGGTAAGCAAGCTCTAAGAGATCTGTAATTCTTCCACAAATTACTGATACTTCCTGTTTTGGATATTCAGAAGCATAAACTGGAGAGAGTTTTGTCTAACAGGTCCCATATTTTACACAGGTGATCTCAGCATTCATGCTTGTCGTCTTCATCTTCATCCCGATTGGCGTTGCTGGATGTATGTTTTAAGATTGACCCAAACTAGTACATCTTCCCCAGTCTTTAGTTTACTGTTGAATATGATTTCTTTTCTGTTTTATCAGGTTGTCGAAATTGTTGATCGGTCTGAGAATATGTTCATTACAGAGACTTTGAGAGGCGATAAGGTCAAATTCATACAGAGCACAGCAAACTAATGTGCAACAGAACACTAACAGTTAGGTAGGAACTCCTGAATAATCATACAGAGGACTGCAGCAATATCTGTTTGTTTTCTGAAGAGATCAGATTTGTAACTTTGAAGGAGAACTCCTGACTAATCATAATGGGAAGAACTCTTTTGTCTTATAAGAAAGTCCCTCCAAAGGAAAACTATGAGGAAGTTATAGGGTAATAAGCAGTAACAATTTATTGCAGGTGCCAAAGCAAAGTTATCAACTTGGTAACTTCTACCATAACCATTGCAGTTATGCTTCTGCCCTTGTTTTCACCCCAGATGTAAGAGTAAATTGACTGTGGAGCGCATAAAAATGTGCCACCTGCACACTCTTTTGGGCCCACTGACCCATGAATGATTGGCCTACCACTTGATGAACAACACACCAACAATTAGCCTGATTGGTGATCTTTAGCTATTGGATTCAGAACATTTTCCATTGGGTGATTTCTATTGAAAGAACTCATCCTCTTACATTCCTTTTTCCAGTTGTTTCCTGATGAATTCCTTGGTGTGAGCCGTCACTTTATCAGTCTTGTTGCATATTATGAGCACTAGGATGTTCTTCACTTTGCTTGCCTTGATCAATATCTCATAAAGCATACAGGTACCTTCCACAATGCTGCACTCAGAAATCTTAGTTGCTTGGAATGTGATAAGAAACCAGTCACTTGTCCATGATCCAAGATCTTCTTGAACATCTCTGCATCTCTACACTACTAGCATCAGAAGAGAAGCTTCTGTCAAAGATCAAAATCATTAAGAGGTCAATGTATTCACAGTACTTAACTCACCATACCAGTTTTGCTCTGAGTCTTATCGGTTCCAGTTCCGGTTCTGTCTGAGTTCTAGTGTGTTAAAAATCAGAACTATTTGGTTCCTATCGATTCCGGATCTAATCAGTTTTAGGTCTCAAATAGCTAGTCTGAGAACCCGGTTCATATTGGGTATGGATTCCACGGGTACATACCCTGCTTGGTTCGCCACACTAGGATGCATTTTGCACTCTAGTGCAGATGCAGTAAACTGCTTGGTTCACATCCTGTAAATAGACGCAAACAAAGTTTAGATGATTAGTTGATAGTGCATTGCAAATGAATGCAATGGTTTGTTTTATTAAAAAAAACATGTATACTAACATTTTTCATCAATTAATCCACTTATTTTGGTTACAACAAGCATGGTAAGCCCATAATTAATAGATGTTAAAAGTGGGTCCCACAAGATTTGCTCATTTTTTAGAAGTGGCACATGAGATTTTATTTCAAATTGTACCTCTATTTTTTTTTTTTTTTGAATGGTGTTCTTTTTTTAATTCATTTTTCTTTTCTGTTTTACTTCTTATTATTATTTTATTATAAATTTATTGTTTTCTCTTCCATGGTTTAAAAAACAGCCGTTACAATGGATTCGGACCTCCCCGTTACGTTATGTACCGTTCAAATGCTTTAAAAATAATGGCCGTTATTTTTGTTATAACGTCCATTTTTTTCTGTTATTTTCCGAAAATTTTTGTCATAAAAAACAGCCGTTATTACGTTATTTTTCGTTTTTGAAAATTTCAGCTCCATTTTTTCCATTATTTTCCGTTATTTTCCATTTTTCCCCCTTAGAATTACAATTCGTTATAACGACCATTATAATAGAAAAAAACGGTAATGCCCCCATGTCCGTTATACCGTTATAACAGTCCCTTTTAAACCTTGTTCTCTTCTTTATTTTTCTATATTCTTTTTTATAAGTAAAAAATAAAAAATAAAAATAAAAATATAAAAAATTAAAAATTAAAAAAATAAAATTATTCTTATTATTATTTTATTGTCATTGTTGTTGTTTTTTTTATTATTATTAATATTATTTTTCGGTTGAAAAAAGGTTGAGCTGATTCATGCACTCATTTGCCATGGTTTTTGGGCTGCAAATAGTTGTATCCATTTCTTTAAGGAGTTTGCAAGGGCTTGACAACCACTTGCACGCCAGCACATTTGCATGCCCCCAACCAATCACTCGCAATCCCAAAATCGTAGCAAGTGGGTGCATTGCATCCACTTTGCAGTGAACCAAGCAGGGCCATAGTGACACCTCTAATCACATGAGCTTCTTTTGGCGTAAAATATGTGCCTAAAATCAGCACCCAATTACTACTATATATACATCTCAACTTCCCTATTCTGTGTTTACAATTCATATCATGGTTTAAAATAAGGGTCGGGCTCAGGGGACACCCATTTTGGCGTACCCACATAGAAGATGAATCAATGACTGATTTTTGGTGAGGACGATCTCTATGGTGAGGAGATCATCCTCACAAAAATTTAAATCATTCTGAAATTCATAGACTGGTTTAGAAGCTGAAGAAATATGGGCCGTCGAGTTTTACTGTGTAACTTGTAAACCACATTTGATGGGGTTAGAAATTTCAGAATGGGTTGTATTTTTGTTTTTTTTGGGCGGGGGGGTCGGGTGGGGTGGGGGTGGGGTCTGTGTGATCTATATGGTGAGGAGATCGTCCCTACCAAAAATCAGCCATTGATTCATCTTCTACGTGGGTACGCCAAAATAGGGGTAACAAATGGGTGTCCCCCAAGCCCGACCCTTAAAATAATGCCGTTTAAACGGTTTTAACGGCCGTTGAAATGGTAATGTCCTAATCCCATTACGTTAAGAACAATTTTGCCGCTTAGAAAACAACGGCTGTTTTTTTCTAAAAAAAAATTGTGGAAAAAAAAAATGGCCGTTATTTCTGTTATTTTCCATTAAATTCCGTTTTTCTTGTTTTTGAAAATTTGAATTTCAAATCCATTTTTGTTCCATTTTTCCAGTTAAATTCCATTTTTGTACCTGTCCATTACAATTCGTTTTAACAGTTTTAATGGTAACGCCCCCAGTCCGCTATACCGTTAAGACGGCCTCTTTCAACCCTTGATTCATAGTAGACTAGACATAAGGGTCTACCACTTTGCTGACTGAAAGATAGAAGCTTCCTCGGTAACTGAACGCTTGGCAGTGCGTAGATTTCCACCCCCTTTATCTTTCTTTTTCTCTCCCCCCTCTCTCTCTCCAACTCCAACAGGGAGCTTCTTTCTAACGTGCACCCTCTAAATTTTCCCTGCAAACGATAAAGCTAGGGTTCACTACCCTCTTTTCTCAACAGCATCATAGATAGCCAATTGAGAGAGAGAGAGAGAGTATGAGGTATCTTGGAATAGTTTCAGTTAATTAGAGCTACGTACACACGATTACATCTCACTTGTAAACATAATCTTGGACGAAGATCCCTCTAAACTCCTTAAAGCGCTTTCCCCACCAATACATATATAGAAGCCTTAATAGAAATGATGATGTCTTGGATCTTATCCTCCTTAATTCAAAGGCCTACGAGTTTTTTTTGTTTCCACAAGCCCCAAATCATAGTAAAGGGACGAAGCCTCCAAAGAATACAGTCCTTATAAGAAAATTCAAAGATCGAAGATCCGGTATAAAGACGTCGATGGTTGCTCTAGGGAGAGTTTATACATACGTACCCAAAGCCAAGAATAAGTAACTCCTAACATACCACAGTACTAGCTTACAATGGAGAAAGAGGTGATTGATTAATTCTTCGTCTATATCTTCGGATTCACAGAGAGCAGAAATTCAAAAAGACTCTTTTCCATTTGATCATTATATATTGTCAAAATATTCTCCAAGGACGTCATCTAAGCTAAGAAAGCTATCTTGGAGGGAACCTTAGAACCCCATATCGTAACTGCTGGAAAAGCCTCTCTGTTACACGAGAACACTGACAAGTAAACAAACGAGGTAGAGAGGAACCGTCGTGAGATCAAGTACACACTCTCCTATCACCCATGCAAATTCGAATAGGGGTCTCCTTAATATATTTTAGCATGCACGCCAAGGTGCCAATCTCCCAGCTATTGAGATTTCTCCTTAAACCAAACTCCTAGGGAGAGATCTCCTCATATCCCTGCTGGAAAGTCCTCTTTAAAACCAACAAAAATCTTCCCAGAATCTCACCATTGAGCCTCCCCCACCTTAAAATGAATCTCCTTCTCAAAAGAAGAGATGACATTCTTGATACCCCTCCAAAAACTACAGCCACAGAGATACGAACTGCCCCACTAACCCAACCAAAGGGATTACACCCATATCTTTCAACAATCGCATGCCTCCGTAAACTAAACAAATTCTCCACAAATCTCCATAACTACTTGCCCAACAAGGCTAAATTAGTGGACTTGTGCAATATAGTCTAGGTACTAGTATAACTATCGTGGCACCTGGACTACCCCATGTCTTTCCAAAGCAAAGAAAAAGAAATAGGAAGATGCTCACTGTGACTACCTAATGTCTTTCGAAAGCAAAGAAAAAGAAATAGGAGATATTAGATGCTCCCTCTCGGCTTCTCTTTAAGAAAAGGAGCTTGCATTACAGGCTATATATTATGTGTTCCCCAAAATCATAGATGAGAGTAACTAACTTAAAAGCGACCCTAAAAAAGGTTATGTTCCTCAGAAACAACAAGAACCCCATGAACAAACATGACAAGATCAAAATTTGTAGAGGACCCACATGAAGAAATTGAGAATTCCTAAAATATAATTGCTTGCCATTCTTCTATCTAGATACGTACAGTTCCAAATCCTAAGTTGAGTGATCTATAGAAGTTTCTTTTCAGTCAGTTACATCTAAGCGGTTTAAGCTCACCCATAACGCAAATTTCTTACTTGTGGTAAAGCACCACCCTTGATCATGGGGCTAATCCTATCTACATGAAGCTGTGCTCTTTGCAGAGATGGTCTACCGAGCTTTCCTGAAGCCTCAAGTGTCTCTCCCCCCACACTTTCACCTGCAAGGTGTGGTTTCATTTCGTAAAGATCTCCGATGGAATCCATATCACCGCCGCTGTGAATCGTCGATGCTGCAATTGGAAGTTTGGCACCCTTGAAACAATCCTCTTGAGGACCTAGACAGGCTGCTGCTGTTCCCAACTCCTGTAGTCTGTTATCATCATTCCATGTTAAATGGCTCTTTGTAGTACTACCATATGGATTAGGCCTCTTCGTCCCTAGACAAAGGTTTTCATTGTTTGGCAGAAACCCATCAAGAGATGATCTATCAATCTGTTGCTGCATATCGAATTGGTCTCCTCTGGATAAGTGTAGATCCTGAAGAGAAGGAAAATTCAATGAACCGATATTTTTCATGTTACTCATATCAACAGTTACTTGATCATCGGCACCCTTGTAGCTTCCTGAGGCCATGTTTTCACCCGAAAGTGTTTCACAAGCTTTTTCCAGTATATTTTGCATGTACTTTCCTTGAGCTTCAATCCTCAATTGAAGGTGTTTTTGTACCTGCCATACCAAAACCCAGAAAATATTTAGGCAATTATACTCAACCATGTTGCAAGTCCAATTAGAAAATTAAGATGTAGGTTCTTTGGCGATTTTGCGAGTTTTACCTCTAATTGTTCGTGCAATCTCCTTCCTACTTCCATTTGCATCCTAAGTGCCTCGGTGATGTGCACGTTCCTGCTAAGGTATCAAAGATGCAGTCCTTGAAAGTATAAGTACCAAATTAAAAACCTAGGAGGAGATCCAATATTAAAAACAACAAGCTTTCCTCAACCTGAACTCATCTACTTGTGGGTGCAGTAAAGATCAAGGTAATTACGTACTCGTTCATACTTCGACCCATTATCCCAGACGACGAAGCAGCATTTCTTCGCAGATCTAGTGCCAAAGCTTCCATGAAAATATAAAAAAAAAAAATCAGATATTGTATGCCAGGGTTTTGGGTAACTTATCCAACCAATGTTTCCAAAGTACTCCATGTTTTGTAAGAAGAAGAAAACAAAGAATTCATCAGATCCTCTACCCCAGATGTTGGGTAACTTACCCAACTCCTACATACTTAAAAAAAAAAAAAACTGAAAACTGAATTTAAAAATCAGTATGTGGGAGTTCCATACTTCCATGGTACAAGGATTCGGACTGAAAAACTAACTTTAAAGAGTAGTACGTTGCAAAGAAAATAGTGTGGCAACCCAACTCCATGGAGTACAGGATCCATACTCAAAAAAAAAAAAGGCAAATAAGGAAAAGAATGAAAGAACTTGCTCAAAAAAAAAAAAAAAAAAAAATATAGGATGAAGGGCCATAAATAATTCTTATAGTCTACTAAGAAAACAGTCACCTCTCTCACCATCCTGAGTGGATTGATCATTAAATTCTTTCTGTGGTTGTTTGCCAAGCCTGAATTTCTATAAAAAAAAATGGAAAAAGAACCATGAACGAAAGCCGAGCATGAAATCATGACTGTACAAGTTCAATATATATGAAAGGAAATTTACAGCAAGAACATATTGCATACATACCTGAAGGTGGCTTTTGAGATGGTATAGAGTAAGACCCTTGACACCCATAGTTCTCATGATGGTTTTTGGAGTGGCCTCTACAATTTTAAACATAGAAACATAGAAAATCCCATTAGAAACAAAAGATATAAGGAAGAAGAGATGACAAGAAGATTCAAGATGATTATTATGATGAGACTTTTAGGGACGGTCTATACTATCTGGTCCTCCAAGCTGAGCGACGGCATCGACGAATCTGTCGTGAAGTTCTTGGGTCCATCTAAGGCGGGGCTTTGGGTCTGTTGTAAGGACAAGCCCAGAATCCCCTTGCACACACACAGCTCTATCATTTGAATTCATAGTAGTCTTCTTGGAATGGAACATATATTCCCTCGCAGCTGCTCTGGAATAGGAAGAGATTCAAGAACAACGCATATATGGAGGAATACGGTGCGCTTCTGAAGAAGACAATGGCTGCTCTTTCTCTCTCCCTCTCTCTCTCTTTGGAGTATCTTTTGACAAAGGATGGTATGCATAGAGTAATCGGTGGGCTTTCACTTTTTTCTTCTTTTTCTTTTTTGGGGGTATTTTAGCATTATCACCCAGGAAAGTTTGCTGAATTATTAACACCCCTGTTTAAATTAGGGTCACCCCCCTTGACCTTTTGTAAGGAACATTTCAATCCCATAAAATTGTCTAATTCAACCCATAGTTAGTTAGCAATTTGGCATATGGCAAAGATTCGAAACGGGAAAAGTTCGAGATAATTAAGTTTCAGGATATAAAAATTCGGTCGAAAATTCAGTCATTGTTGAAGTGTTATATTCGTTTAGCATTAAAAAACCTGAATTTTACCAATTTTTTCATTTTATATGGTTGTTTAATATGTTTTTAATTTAAAAAAAAATACAAATTCGTGTATTAAATGCGTACATGTTTTATTCATTTAATATTAAAATTCATGATTTTTTTTCATTTTTTTTTAATTTTATACGTCCATATTAAATGCTTTTTCAAAAAAAATAATTGTATTAAACGCAAAACCTGAATTTTACCAATTTTTTCATTTTATATGGTTGTTTAATATGTTTTTAATTTTAAAAAAATACAAATTCATGTATTAAATGCGTACATGTTTTATTCGTTTAATATTAAAATTCATGATTTTTTTCATTTTTTTTTTTAATTTTATACGTCCATATTAAATGCTTTTTCAAAAAAATAATTGTATTAAACGTGAATTTACTAGTTAGGATTCAACCAATTTTCAAGTTAGTATGGAGTCTAATTGACCTTAACTCTACCATTATAATTGAAACTAGGGGACGGCTCGTGAAGTACTGCACGTGATGAGGGAAATGAGCATTTGTCGCACGCTTACGCCACATTGTGTAAGGTAGGTAAAGAACCAAGACAAGGACATTTTCAAAATAGCTTGCAAAGACTAAAGTACCATAGAAGTAATTTAAAAAAAAAAGAAAAGAGTGGAATGAATGAAAAGAGGGACATCCTGAGAATTTTAGAGATTGGGGACTTAACACAAGAACCCCCTTCGCTCGTTAATAAGTAGAATAGACGTGTCAATGCCTCAACCATTAGTTATGAATGGTGTCAAACTTATCAAACGTCGTTTGCTGGAAAAGACTATTTTTTTCGAAATTTCAAGCTCTTTATTGTGTTATTTGGGATTATCGTCATTTTTTATTGTTTCCAATCTCTCTAGGATTTTTTGGGGTGTCAGTCAAGAAGAGATTGACTCAATCAAAGGGGGTTAACACTAATTTAAAGAATTACAGGGGCATCTCACTAATTCAACAGATTTTTAATGAGGGTAGTCCTAAACTGCACTTTTTTCACTGGGGTAGCATTAGAACCTATACTATCTATCATGGGGGGAGCTTTAGAATAATATAGGACATGAGAGAGACCCCTCATTCAATCACATAGGGCAAACTGGCGAAGTTTTAACCTTACGTTCTTTCATTGAATATATATATTCCCGCATACTTCTCTTTTTCATTTTGCTTTGCAGTCATAAACCAGAAGAAAATTTGCATGACCAACGTGGCACATTTTTAGAGGATACGGACCGTATGGATGTTTGACCAATCCCTAGGTGAACCTACAAACCAAAAATCAACCTGATTAGTGATTTCTAAGAGTTGGAATTAGAATAATTTTCATGGGTTGATTTTAATTTTTAACCGTACGTGGGTTTCGAATCACTAATCAGACTGATTTTTCGTTT
Source organism: Euptelea pleiosperma (assembly GCA_035048495.1). Taxonomy (NCBI): domain Eukaryota; kingdom Viridiplantae; phylum Streptophyta; class Magnoliopsida; order Ranunculales; family Eupteleaceae; genus Euptelea; species Euptelea pleiosperma. The sequence goes on from CM068541.1 coordinate 32,846,996, forward strand.
GTACATCCACCTAGGGATTAGCTAAACATCCATACAGTCAGCGTCCTCTAAAAATGTGCCATGTGGCTCATATTATGTACGGTCATGGCTTATACGACTGTCATCGACGTCATGCAAGTTTTACTCCAGAAACCAAGCTAATTGTCGCTATATATGATGGTAAGGGCACAAGACCAAGGTTTACGTCATTACCATACAAAGGTCATACGATGGGTACCACCATGTTTCTCATGCTGGGTTGATTACTAATCAATCACCCGACATTTTCTACGCAATTTCATTTCATTCTATCATGTCATGACAAATTTAAAAGTATATATGGCTAAGGTATAATGCAAAGATGCGTGAGCTTGTGTCTTATGACTCGATTCGCTCACGCCAAGAATCGGGACGAATGACGCAATCCCCTCGATTCTTATCCGAAACACGTTAGGTTCGCGTACGTGTGTGTAGATGCTATGTTACCTACGGAATGTTACTTGGGTATATCTTCATTAATGTAAATTTGGGCAATTAGTCTTCTAAATAACAAGAGAGGACACTAAGAACAGTAGTTCAATATGGCAGTACCAAACCCTTTTTTTCTGCCTGTAGTTGGCATTATGTGCGGATGTGAACACCAACCCACAAAGGAGTGTGGAGCTTTTGATGCAGAAACCTATCTTCTTTTAAAGTTCTTTGGGGCTGAACCTATATGGGGCTTTGCATGTCATGGAAGCAACTCCCATTCAAATCCAAACAAAGATACAAAATAGTCAAATCCAATATCTTGATACTTGGGCCGACACATGGGAAAAAAAAAAGTAAATAAAGGATTGAGTATAAACAATATATAAAGCTTCTCTGTCCCCTCCCTCTCCCCTCCCCCTACCCCTATACTGTATGTGTGTGGGTCTAGTTGTCAAATCTCATGGAGATAAAGGAAAATGCATACTATTTACCTGATGCCAGAACAGAATAGCTGCTTTATTTAGTGACAATCAAATCATCTAAAGTTTATATTTTGGTAATGATCTACACCAACCATATCATGTAAGATTATCATTAAACCATGATTATTCTTAAGAAATTCTGAAGCTAATACCCTTAGAATAATCATACAAAATCGATCATGTATTCGCTCCTTAGGTGTTGTTGGAGACTGGAATTGATAAACATTGATTTCATACGTTTCCAATTCTTCGAAAAACATGTTAGAGGTAGGATCTTTAACTTTTGCTTTTTTTTGTTTTTATCCTCAATAGCTTCCTAAAGCCAATAGGTTGGTGATCGAGTCCATCTAAAGGTTAAAAAGAAAGTATATGAGCCCTATGGGCAATAGTATGAGCAGTATTGTTAGAAACACATCTTGCAAAATGAAAAGATGAGTTTCTGAAGAATGAGATAAAAGCTAAGATTTCAGCACAAAGGTCTAAAGAGAACCATCCTGTCTCAGAAGAGCCCTTGACCAGAGCATCCACCAGCACCTTCACATCTGACTCGACCAGAAAAACTTCAATCCCATCCTCCTTGACTCCCTGAGACCCATCAAGATTGCCTCTGCCTCTGCCTCTGCCTCTGTCGCTTTCGTTGAGCCTGACCATTGAGACTTTCCTCCTACTATTATCAAAGAATCATAGGAGTTACGAATGACAAAACCCAATCCCGCTCTATTAGTTTGACCTTTCTAGACTGCTTTAATGTTAAGTTTAAACCATCCCTGAGGAGGGGGAGCCCACATGACAGGAGAAGGGTGAGAATGATGTCTGACAATCAGTCTGTCCACCCTATTATTAGATATGGAGTTCAAAAGTGAGGTTATAGTTTGATTCTTTTCTCCATGAACCTAGGAGTTTTTGGAAATCCGCAATCATCACATAATGGAGCACACTATAGTAATGAGATTGCGGTTCCAGTCTTCTCTGGCTTCATTATTAAGCAGATTTGAAAGCCAATATAGAATGTCATCCTTTGTCATGTCTCCAATATGAAATGAGAGAGAAGAAGCAAACCATAATCTGGCACTAAAAGAACAATGAAAAATAGCGTGTATAGCATCTTTTGGTTCACATAAACAAGGACACCACAGCTCACTAGAGGGGATACGCAAGTAAATCTTGGCTCGAGTGGGGAGAAGGTCCCTACTAAATTTCCACATATATAAACATTTGGGCCCGATAGATGATTGGCAACGGCCAAATTTTTGACTAGGAAGTGTGTGAAAAGATATATCAAAATAATAGAGGACTGATTTGAGTTTTGTCTGACAGTAGGCCGATTTAACTAAAAATTTTCTTTTCTGGTGGGGTAGCCAGAACAACCTATCAGAAGTGAACTTTTAGTTAACAGGAGTTCCTCTGAGCAGACCTTTCTCTACAAATTCGATAAGTGAAAGGATCCCTGGGGCAGAAGGTTCTAGGAGTCCTGAAGTGCCTCTTCCGAGGAAGAACGCCTGTCAACCTTCCGCTGGTCAACCACCAACCAGTCAGTCTTTCCTGGGTAAATACTCAGTTGCCGAGTTCTTTCGGCATCTAGACGGTCGTCAGGAACCGTTGAACGACTTCACCCGAGAACTCCAGAGGGCTGATGAAGCTGAGCACCAGGAGTTAATTTCAACTGACTGGGCGCATTCTTCTGTAGTTAGTATATTTTTCTCTTTTATCATGCAGATGGCCATCAAAGAAGATAGGATGAGGATGGCAACTTTTGTTGAGCCTACCCTTCCTCCCCCTCCTCCGAAGAGAAGACTGGTGAAAGGTCTTGCTATGGTGTTCACTGCTACTACTGCACTGGAATCCAACGCTACTCCTCTCTCCATTTCTACAATCCTGTCAGCTGTTCCTGTGGTGCCAGCTTCAACTGTGGTCCTGGCAACTGGGTGTTTGGCAGTCTCATTGCCTGGGTTCCCGACTCCCCCAACAATTCAAACTACTTCTCCAACTCTCATCCCCCACCTCCTGCCAGAATCCAAGACATCGCGGAGCCCAATACATCTGTAAGTGAGAGGCTTGCTTCTACATCTTCATTCCCTAGCGAGAAAGCTTTTGACATGGTTGATGTTTGGGTTTCCAAGAAGGATGCTTACCGGAGACAAGATCCTCTTGTAGGTTTGTGGGAATTTGATGGGAGGAGCCATACGTCATGTCGGCTAGGTGCTTGGCGGACGGGAAGCCAATCTCAAAGCGTAGCTCCATAGTAGATCCCGGGGTGGCCGTCAACCTCGCTGATCGGATCTATCTTCCAAAAGATAGACTTTGTTATGTTGATTTGACCATGCCCACGGTTCCGTTCAAGGTATTGAGTCAGTCAATACTCGATGTAACATACTCCTTTGCTTACGTTTTTCTCTGTTGTGTAGATCTTGTTTTTGTGTGCTAATTCTTCTGACTTGTTCTTTTCAGAGTGTTCATGCCTTGGTGGGGCTCCACGACTATGTCGTGGATATCCTCGCCCATTTTGACAGTCTAGTAAAGAAAGTAACTGAAGTGGAGGCAGTTCAAAAGGCGTCTGAGGAGCAGCTCTACGCTGGCATCCAGTCTGCCAAGATCGCGAAGACCAAGGCAAACATTGAGAAGCAGTTGGCGGCTAGAGCACTGGCCACTTAGAAGGATGTCGAGGAAAGACTGGCCATTGCCCAGGCCAAAATTGAGAAGCTGAGGAAGGAAGCTGAAGAGTCTTTTGACTTGGTGAGGAAGCTTCAAAGAGACCGGGAGATCCTCCAGGTGGAGGTGGAGAATATAAGAGTGGATTGGGACGAGACAAAGAATCTCAAAGCAACTTCAACAGGAAGCTTATGATACTGGATTCCTGGCTGGCTTCACTAAGGGTCAAATAACCCTGTGGTTGAAGAGGAGGAAGATGAAGAAGAAGAAAATATTCCTCAAACAAAATCTTCAGTTATGGAGGATCATTTACTTCATGTTCTTCCGAAAGCCACCTTGCCGGTATCATCTGATCCTCAGATTCCTGATCCTCTGATTCCTAATTTCCTTTGACAGAAGATAATCTACATCCTTCTATATAACTTCCAAGATGATTCCTGATGTTGTCGTGTCCTAAGAGGGTGATGCATCTTCTTCTGCTATTCAGCTAGTAGGCGAGCAAAATGTTTGAAATTCTAATGTCGTAGGGCATAGTTCAAGACTTGTTTTTTTTTATTTTGCCAAGGAGCATAATTCTGTCGATGCCATAAAGGCTCTTTTTGAATCAGTGGATGTTTTTCTTTTATGTTTAATCTCGTGTTGTTTTTGTCAGGATTGTTGTTAGTTCTAGCAGTATAGCTTAGAATTTTTAGACTTGCCCAGCCTTCTGGATTGTACACTCGAAGTTCGTATCAAGGCATCTAAGTCGAGATGTGTTTGAACTAAAGATTCCCGATTAGGTTTTAGCGTAGTATATTTGTCAGGATTGTCGTTAATTCTAGCTGTATAGCTTAGAATATTTAGACTTGTCTTGCCTTCCGGTTTGTACACTCTAAGTTCATATCAAAGGCAAATAAGCCGAGATGTATATGAACTCGAGATTCCCGGCTAGGTCTTTATAAGACAGATGATATAATAAATTCGATATAGAAGAAACGAGATCTCTTTATTGATAAAAAAAAATTCGCATGTTGAATGCATCCAAGGTCTCTCAAGAATATCTCCATCTTTAGTCTTTAGGTAGTACACCCCATTCTGTCCTATTCTGTTGACAAGGTAGGGTCCTTCTCAATTTGCATTGAGTTTGTCACTGCCGACTTCTTTCATATTCTTGAATACCTTCTTGAGTACTAAGTCACCAGTTTTGAATGTTCTATGTCGCACTCGCCGGTTGTATGATCTCTTGATTATCTGTTGTAACTTACCAGTTTGACGATTACTTGTTCCCAGCATCATTCTGTCCTAACTCTATGGCCTTTGTCCGAGAAGTCGGGACTAAGACCTCAATTGTTACGATAGCTTCTAGTCCATAAGCTAGGGAAAATGATGATTCATCGATAGTACATCGGGTTGTCATTCGATAAGCCCACAGTACTCCTGGCAACTCTTCGGTCCATCTTCCTTTGACCCTTTCTAATTTTTTATTCATGTTATCAAGTATAATTCAGTTAGCTGCTTCGGCCAACCCGTTGCTTTGAGGATACCTTGCTGTGGATAGACGTTTCTTTATATTCAAGACTTTGTAGAATGCCTTGACCTCTATGGCATAAAACTGGGCTTCATTATCAATGACAATCTCCTGTGGGATGCCAAATCGACATATAATATTTTCTCATAAGAATCTTCTGACATGTGAATATTGAATCTGAACTAAAGGAACCGCATCGATCCACTTGGTGAAGTAATCAGTTGCAATTAATAGAAAACGAATGTTGCCGAGAGCTACTGGGAATTGTGTCATGATGTCTAATCCCCATTTTGTAAATGGCCACGGATTGAGTAGGGGATGTAATTTTTCTACTGGCACCTTGATGAGGGGGGACATGCTTCTGACAATTTTTTGCATTTCTGGACAACTACCTTTGCATCCTTATGCATTTAAGGCCAAAAGTAGCCTTGACTGATAGCTTTATGAGCTAATATCTTCGCCCCTAAGTGATTTCCACATTCCCAGCATGTATTTCTTTGAGAATCAGTTGAGACTCATCAAGGGCAAGGCATTTGAGGAGGGGGCCCAATGCAAACTTTCTGTAAAGTTCTTGATCGACCAATATGTACCTCCTCCCAAGTCTCTAGATCTTCTTAGTAGCATCTTTGTTGGTTGAAAGATTTTCTGTTTGTAGGAATTAGTGAATATCTTCCATCCAGCTTGTGCCTGATCTGTATGTATGGGAGCAAGATGTGTCCTGGTAGGCATATGAATGCTCAACAGCTCTTGGAACTTTACTGGAATACTTCTTGATTAAGTGTCCCCTAACATAGTTGATAAGTAGGAACTTTGTTTGTTGAGAGCTTTCTTTTTAGAAACACTCTCCATATTGGAATACCCCATCTCTATACTTGAATTTCCCTCCTTGAGTCAAAATTAGTCTTGAGTAAGCTAGAGTTTGGTTGCGACCTTACTCTGTCCTATCGATTGCGATCAAGATCAAGTCCTTTACCCTATTCAATATTGTAAGGTTGCTTAAGTATTGAATTAAACATGTGCTAGCTCAGTGAAGTTGTTTGGAGAGTAAACATAGGCGTTGATATACCAAACCATTGTATATACTTGTTAGTTGGATTGTTGCCTCTTTTCTCTTAATGCTTTAAGTTAATTAATATGTTATAATTAGTGTTGCGTGCACATTGGTCTAGGCTCTCGTGCCACTTGGGCACAGCTGTCATGTTCATTCACACGGGTGAAATGATCTATCATGATAAGTATAAGTTTTACACGGGATTGTGCTAGCTATATGGTTACATGACGCATGTTGATTGCATTCCTTCTTTTCAAAATGTTTATGTATCATTTATGATTAAGGACTGATGATTCAATTCTTATTATGGTTCCTGTATGTAATGAGGAGAAATGCTCTGCCCTTTGCTTTGCTCAGCCTACTACTCCCGCACTCCTTCTGAGATCAACACAAGTCTCTTTTGGAGAACTTGTGAGTTCGAGTCACAGGATTAACAAAGACAACAACACACAAGGAGAATGGTGCTCCTTCTAAATCTTCATAGTATCCTAATCACCAGTATTTAGTCCAATCAAATTTCTAGTGCACGTCGTGCTATTTCTGCAAATACGAGACATCGGCAAGATGAAGGTTGAAGACAATACTCTAAGCATCACCATATAATTGTGGATATGTTTGTAGATGTAACCATGTAACAACATTGATGTAATCAATGTAATCACACTATCAAGTAGTCATGTAACCATTCAACCATGTAATACAACCTTATAGGTATGTAAATGTGGAACTATTAATGGATTAATGCAGCCTAAAGGCATACGTTTTAATGTTGTTCTTCTACTTCATTCATTTTAATGGTGGTTGCACTAATTACTCCTTTTGTAGGATTTGATCTATTAAAATCATATAGGTTAGTCTAGTAACGGACAAGATATGCACTTTCTAGTTTTAAGTTGTTTTCCTACCATGAATGAACTTTGTAAGAAGATCTAGCCAAGACAGGCTCATTCTTCATGTCATGTTAACTCCTCTCAATGCATTACAAAAACTAGTTAACTTATTGCTGATGGGACAAGCTGATTTGGGTTAGAGAATAAAGAAAATAAGATGAATGATCTCATTCTAGTGCTACCTTGTCTGGCAATTTTGGGTTTAACTTGATTTCATGTATTTAGGTTAATCGACAAAAGCCAAGAATGATTAAGTGCCCACTCTCTCGAGAATTCAACAGAGTAAGGACCCTTTCAAAGAATAGGAGACTGATCATATTTTTTCCTTCTCCAAGACCTCTATTTATAGAGTTTTCAAAGGGGAGGAGTTACATGTATAAGAATTTACTAAAATACACTTCTTTGTTAAAATATGCATATCATGCGGGATTTTTGCTGACTTTATCGTCCGACACAGGCCTGACAATGTAATTGACCCCGGATTATTGAGTAGCGAGTACTCATTGATGAATAATCAACTTGACATGTCTAAATTCCCTTATGAATTGCTCGCAAACTAGAGATCTGTGCCAAAACGTATGTTTTCGGGCAATCTGTAGGGGTGGGACCCATAAAACTAGCTTCCATGTGTCCAAAATCAGTTCTAAGAGTGTCAATGGTTATAAAATACCTAACTTTTCTATTCATACAACCTCATATTCTATCCATCAGGTCTATATTTTGATCTAAGGGCCATGATTCATCTTGGCATTTTGCTCGATATCTCAAAATCTATGCATAATTCCCCAGAAGTGGACCCATATGGATGAATAAGTGGGGTATTCCCCACATTTGTGTATGGGATTAGTTTTCTAAGATGGGGTCTAAATCAGAGAAATCTGGATTGATTTCTGACTTGATATTTCTCTGATATCTTGAGATCTGTGCATCGGATCCAAGATGTGGACACATACGGACGGATAAGTTAGGCAAGTCGTCCCACATCCATATGGGGTTGGTTTCCCAAGATAGGGTCTAGATCGGAGAGATTTGGACCCTTGGTTTCTGACCATTTGATATTTTTCTGATATCTTGAGATCAATGCATTAGATCCAAGATGTGGACCCATATGGATGGATAAGTTGGGCAAGTTGCACATCCGTATGGGGTTGGTTCCCCAAGATGGGGTCCAGATTAGAGAGATATGGACCCTTGATTTCTAACAATTTGATCTTTACCTGATATCTCAAGATATGTGCATCAGATCTAAGATGTGGATCCATACAAATGAATAAATTGGGCAAGTAGAGAGATCGATCTGGACCCTTGATTTCAGACCATTTGATCTTTCTCTGATATCTTGAGATCTGTGCATCAGATCCAAGATGTGGACCGATACGGATGGATAAGTTTTATGAGTTACATACTCAAACGAGGATTATGGCTAGGAAATGACATTTGCAGTGCTCCGCGACATTAGTAATGTCGTTTTTGGGCCAAGTTAGATTAGGTTGCCTTAAACTCTAATTTGTTTGGTTTTGTTTAGCAACTCTTAATTGCTTATCTATACCTCCGGAAAGAAATTCCAAGTCCTTAAAAAGTCCGCCAAAAAGTCTGAAAAGTTGATTTGCACTAAGGAACCATTTCGGAACGAGAAGTAGAAGCACTTCTATTTATAATGGAAGTTACTAGTTGACTTCTAACTTCTAGAAAAGTCAAAAGTTAGTTTGACAAAACACTAACTTTTGGCATTGATTAGACAAAAAAATCAATCAATACAATAGAATGATATTGATTTTTAATTTTAAATTGACAAAAATTAATATAGAAATACAATATTATATGATCCCGACTACATTGCACAATATTTATATTGAAATTATTTATATCACTTTTTCCAAAGCATTACCTGAACATAATTATTAGAAATAACATAAAAATGGTTGTCTAGATGAGACAACCATGCGTAGAACATGGTGCACCTATAACTTTCATTTTTTAGCTCGGGAATATTTATGACGTCCATTTGGTCATTGGGCAACAATTGGCCTGATTGGTTCATGAGCTCCATTTGGTAATTGGGCGGCAGACTATAAATAAAAATAATGCCCATTATTTTTGGACATCTTTGCTTAGTATAGTTTAAGTGGCTCTTGACACTTGCACACAGGGATTCTTGATTCTCATCTGGCATGCCTTTAAAATTAAAAAAATAACAATTTTTTAAATCATGAGTATGAAACCAAATCGAAACATTGTATAATATCGAACACATGCATAATCAAGTTAATAATTTCTAAAATTCCACACCCATATTTTAATGTAATATCAGACTACATAATCATAAAGTCATTGTGAAAAGCATTAGTGTACAAGTAAAAAAAACACATATTGATAATCTATATAGGCAATCGATAATATGTGACCATTCTACGATGTATCTCATCTCGCACTGCTCCCATAGATTGTTGTCCACTTTGTATCATGTTCACTTATGTAGTTTTCGTCAATGGATGATCACGACCTTCACCTTATGTTGCTAGGGTTCTTGGGAGAGGGGGAGGGAGCCGACTCTATTTTTTGGAGTAAAAAGTGTCGGGAGAGTTTTTATTTTTTGAGAAATAACTTTCGAGAGAAGTTAAAAGCAAAAGTTTTTAACCACTCCTTTAAGTTTGTTTTTAACTTTTCATAGGTTAAAACATTAGACAAAGCCAAACTAACTTTTTAACTTTTGTACTTAAACAAGTTAAAAAGTTACTTTTTGTGTTGCCAAACACCTCCTAAAATTCTACGGAAATCGAGCTTGCAACTGGGAGAAATTTTGGATTTCATCAATTTTGATCAAATATGGACATATGGGTACTCATTTGAAACCCAACACTAGTCTAACTATAACGGGTAGGGCCTGTTTGGTTGGCGCAAAAAGTGGGAACATTTTTCTGCATTTCCTCAATTGCTTGGAAAGGTGGAATTACCTTTCGCATGCATGGCTTAACCCTTGATTGGCGTGACTTTCACTCTTGCACACAAACGATGGCATTACTGATTTTCGGGTCGGAGTGTCTTATCTTCAAAATTTGACATACAGCCCAATTTCAAAAAGCTGACTTACCCCCTTATGACCTAGTCGACTGCTTGTAACTCCCGTTGACCCAAGTTGACTAATAGATATTTGTCAAAGGATGAAATTGCCCCATTCTTCAACCTTGAAACAAGGGTTTGGACCAAAACACTAACCCCAAATCTAGTGGCTGTAGTGGATGGCTGACCATGAGTTTATGGCACTAGAGCTTTATGAAGAGATTTTATGAAAAATCGATGAATTAACTTGACAATAAGCAAAAGATCGATTTAAGGTTTTTCCTCAGTAAGTTTACCACTGGGTATTTAAAATTTCTGTTTGGGGTGAACTGGTTTTTAAGGGAAAGCATAGTACGCATGGACAAAACTTAGGCTTCACTTGGCTGGTATAATTTTGGCACGCAAGAACAGTTTCAACCCAAAGCAAAATTGGGACAATTTAAGAAATTTAGCAACTGAAGGGTTGAGTTTGGTAACTCAAGGGAGACTTTTAAAAGCAAAATTCTGAAGTTTGAAACGTCGGTTTGTAGATTTACTTTTTCATAAAACCATTATAGTGCTACAAGTATTTCAGTAAAAAAAAAAAGCCCTTACATCGATCTTCTTCTTATAGTCAAGTTAATTCATCGATTTTTCATAAAACCTCTTCATAAAGCTCTGGTGCCATAACCTCATGGCCAACCGTCCACTACAGCCACTGGATTTAGGGATAGGGTTTTGGCCCAAACCCATGTTTCAAGGTTGAAGAAGGGGTCAATTTCGTCCTTTGACAATATCTGTTAATCAACTCGAGTCAACAACAGTGCACAAACGGTAGATCAGGTCATAGCTAGGGGTAAGTCAGCTTTTTCAAATTGTTGGGGGTATGTCAAATTTTAAAGATAACATGGGGGTATTTCAAAAATTCCCTAAAATATTTTGGTGTTGATTAAATCACCAAAATGCCCTCAAGTTACAAGCAAAACTGTGGTTATTTATTTGTTCCGTGTTATCTTCGCAGCCTCGCCGGGAACATTACAAAGCATTATTCATCTCTCTCTCTCTCTCAAAGTCACAGTTTGGACATCTACGAGCTTAAAAAATGCAGCTTCCCGCCCGTCTAATAAAATCGCTCTCTCTCCCTTCTTCTCCTGCTTCCACTACCCTTCAAGAAATCGCTACCAATCACAAAGGTTCTGCTCTCTCTCACAGTTTTCTTATTTTTCTTTCATTATGGGCTTTTCTAGGCATTTGTGAATCCTCAATATCGTTTGTTTCATGCATCAATTTGGTTTTTATGTTAGTTTTAGAGATGTTCTGTTATTGATCTATTGAAATTTGAAATATGAAGTTGTTAAAAACTGGATTTTTTTTGTCGGTATAAATACCATTATGATTGTCTGAAGTCAAATGCATCATTGAATTGAGAATTCAAGACCAAAGTCTTTTAACTGTATTGAGAATTCCGGTTTAATCCAAACTCTGACATGCTTGCAGTTCCTTTCACGGGTACCCGGCAAACTTTTGTTACCAATTTTGATGAAATTGTATGTTATTTACCTAACTTTGTATTACTTTTTCAATCCCAATTGCGAATCGCCATTTGGATGGAACACCGGTGTCGGTCATGTATTGGGTACTGGTGCTAATAGAACCATATCTTTCACCATGTCCAAATAGAAACGACAGACTCTGCAAATAATTACAAGTTCCTATTCAAGAAAATTCAAGGAGAGGTTCTCGAATTGGAATCATGCTCATGCATCTGTTCGTAAATGGATGTTTTGAGTCAATGTGAAAGTTGGACTAGTAAACTGTAACTTGTTATTAGCTTCTTCTGTGTCATGTGGTATATGGATTGGATGAGTTCCTTTTTTTTTATTGATATTTTAAATATAAACGATATATTTTTATAACTCATGTTATCTAGGTATGTACGTGGGGTGACGATTATAAAATGGGTACTGTTGCATACTTGAGATATTAAATTCCGAAAGGAGGGGACATGGGTATGGTCTATGTTTATTATTTTTGTAGGATATCTTAAATATTGTAAAAATTTTAATTGACTGAATTATAGAAGAAAAGTAATACAAAAAGTATTCGTATCTTCCTCTACTTTGTTTAATATATTTCTAGTACATATCCAGAAATACATATGTTTTTCTAAAATTTAAAAAATTTCAAGGGTCCATAATGAAAGTAAATAGAAAGGGTGCGCTGTTTTTGACTTACTACAGAGTGGACATGGTGTTCTAGAAATTCCAATGTTGTGGACACGGTGTCCTAGAAGTTTAGATGCCCAATGGGTGTTGGATATGGGTAGTCCATTAAAATTGTGGGATTGGGTAACTAGTCCAGTTAAGGTGCTTTATTTCTTATATAACATCATTCAATAGTATGTTGATTTAGTAATCTGTATTATTTTATTTTTATCTTCTCACAACATATATGTCTGTATACGGATCCATACATACATATACGCTTCTTATAAAATATATGTATACTGGTACATTTGTTAATTGCACCAAGCCAGAAATATTTTTAAGTTTTCAACTTGTGTTCCCAAAGCAAGTTTTTGCTGATGTTTGTAATACCTTAATTGTTTATCCATGCTATCAAAATTTGGGATGACACTCCTCACTCATCTACCCTCATGTCCAAGTGGTTCATTATTTGAACGTCATTGACTCTCATACTTTTTGTTAAGATTGGATTTCCTTTGCAGTGCAATTCTTTCCTTCAGCAAAAATTACATGTTAGTTTCTTTGAGCAAACTAATAAATATGAATATTTAAATTTACGAACTATCTATCAATACATTCAGATTAGGAATGGTTACTACGGCTTGTTGCTGTTTCATTATTGGTTTTGGTTTCTTAGGTGTTGCAAAGGTTGTCTTGAAAAAGGGGAAAACACAACTCTTTCGTAATGGAAGTCCAATGGTCTACAGTGGTGCAGTCAATAGAATTATTGGTAAACCACCACCAAAGACTGGAGATATCGTGCTGGTAGCAGATGGGACAGAAAATCCCATTGGGTGGGGCTTATACAATTCAGTTTCTATGTTTTGTGTTCGACTCATGCAGCTAGAAGAGGAGGCAGCAAGGTATGTTTCTTCACAAGGCTACCTGCTTTGTGATGTGTGTCCTATCTCTTGAAAGACAGTTAATCGTGTTGTAAGTTTATGAAATACATTGATTGTATTTTGGTGCAGAGATCCATCCTCCGCATTGAACATGGCAAATCTGCTTGAAACAAGAATTAATGAAGCTATAGAGTTACGGAGGAGTGTGGGGTTCCCCTCCGCACATACAAATGCTTATCGTCTTCTTAATAGTGAAGGGGATAGGTATGCATCCTATGGTTTTACTGATATTTCTTTATTTATTGATCGTTTTTGTTGATGTTGTTTAACATCAAATTATATTCCATGTATATAAAATCTTTAGTGTCCGTAATTAGGTGAATTCAGTGGGAGATGGAGGATGCTTATGTATGTGTTTGGGAGTGTATTTGTGTGTAATATGCGTGACACATTGGGAAAACTCCCTATACATGATGTGGTTTAGTGCTACGAGGCACAATTTGTCAGTAACTGACCTCATGAATTTTTAGCCCACTACTCTGTGAACTCACGCACAAGAATCATACTGATTGATGATTCCTTGCCATTGGATTTGAGCACTTTTTCCCCATGGTCCAGGACCCGATGCTTTTCCTTCATGGTCTCTATTGCTTTTGTTCCAAAACTAGGTCCCAGCCCAATATGAAGAAATGCTCAAATCATAGGCTAGAAATCACCATTCGACATGAATTTTGGCTTGCAGGGACTGAGGGTTCACCACTGGGTGCCAAAAACTCATGGTCCCAGTTGGTGTCAATGTGTGCCATATGGCACCAAACCACTTAAATGCATAGGCAGTGCTGTCACTTCTGCCCATATCTTGCGCAGTATGAGCTAAAACTTTTTCAGTTGATTGAACGTATTGTTGGGGTCTTGAACAGGTTGAGTGGGGTTAGACCATTAGTTCTTAAAGTTCACCATGATTTATTACATTCATATGGAGCTTTGAATAATTCTTCAATAATTATAACTTTATAAGTTTATAAAAATGAAAATTTGTACTTCTGTTTTTAATGATTGGTATACCAATCTATGTTACCTAGATATGGCTAGGACACATGACCAATATGGTGTGGATGCAACATTTGCACTTAAAAATATTATATGGACATAGCACCCAATTTGAAGTATCCAGGTAACATAGATTCCAATCAATGTTATTAGCTAGCGAATATTGTTGTAGTTTTTCATCTAAATGCTAGAATTTGATAAATGATACCTGTCCTTTGTAACCTAGCACAAATGAAAATTCTATCATATTTACTCAAAAATTCTAAACCATTCAGCAGGTGTCATCTTCTTCTGGAAACATATGCATTCATTATATCAATGTCCAAGGATGATTTACTTTCCTTTCTAAGCTGATGTTCAGGTGGCCCCAACTAGATACTCTAAAAGGATAATGATTTGAATGAATTCCTAGATTGCATTAATGTCGTACTGTTTATAGACATGCTTATTCTTACGTTCTTTGACTACGTTGGGTAAGCTTAAAGCTTATCTTAGGTGTTACCCTATAGCACTTTTATGTAAAGTGCCTGAGTTAAGCTGTTTTGGCAGTTTGGTAACCATACAAGAAAAGTGCTTCCTTTCTTGAAAAGCCCTTCTATGGTGTTTGATATAAAGTTCTTTTTTTGGTCACAAAAGTAAAAAAAAATAAAGTTCTGGTATTACAAAGGGCAGTTTTGGTGTTTTTTTAAGGATAAACTTGTAAATAATTTTTTTAAGGATGGCTTCGTGCAAAAGCAATTAGCAGAAGCCATTCAGAAAAGGCTTTTGCTTATGGCGATTTGAGAGCTTATTGTACTTTAAAAAGCATTTTTTAAGTTTTACCAAACAGTTTTTTCGATAAATGCTTAAAAACTGCTAAAAGATGGCTTTTTGCGGTTTTTAAGCTTACCCAAATGCAGCCTATATCTTGTAACATAATGCAGTTTTGATACTAGAAAAATGAAGTAAGCTAAGGTTTGTCAAACATATGGTAAAGAACATTTTATGGATCTTTATCTTGTTAGCACATACATGTTTTAGGACTCATCCTTTCCTCAGTTTCGATCTCTTTTTCTGTGGTTACTTAATTTTCTCCTGGTTAGTTCTCTTATTGTTAAGTTCATTTTCATTGCATTATTGCAGGCTGTCAGGCCTAATTGTTGATGTTTTTGGAGATTTAGCTGTAATAGCGTCATCCGCTGCTTGGGTTGAGAAGTACAAACCGGAAATAGAGTCATACATCAGCAGAATCAATGAGATTAATCATATAAAATGGAGACCATCGGTGGATATCTTAAAAGAAGAAGGATTGGACGTATCAGATCTGAGAGACTCCCATCCATCCCCTTCTCTTGAAAGGGTGAAGGTAGGAAACCTCTTATATGATTTCAGATTGCACATTTCAAGTTCTCCCTGCAAGCTATAAGGCCATATACTTCTGGTAAGAGCTGATTTTTTGACATGGCATGTTAAAACACAAATATGAATATGGGATGGGTGACATGGGTCTGGTTCAACATCACTAATTTTCTTATGTTGCCATATTATGTTATTATATCAAGTGGTGTATACATATGTATCTTGTAATATAACATAAAGTGTATATACGTGTTCACATGTATATGTGTTTTTGTCCTCCCATATACATTTTAATATGCTTTATACATGGCAAACACATCCATAGTCTCTTTTTTTTGGTAGATAATAGATAATATCATTAGATCAGATCTCAGAGGGATACAGAAGACGTTAAAGATCCTCAGCGTACGTAGCTGAGAGATGTGTTCAAAATATCATACATAACCAGTTTACTTAACCAAAAGGGAGGGGAGTCCTTCCAAGTGATCTCTTGTCCAGACACTGCCCCAAAATAGCCAAATTATGTGTGACAGTATTATACTTATGAGGCACATAAGATAACAGAATGTCTTGCATGTCCGCTGTGAGGTGAAGAAGGTCGAACAATATTTCTTTAGCTTGCCAGTTGATTCTACTACCTTTGCTCTGCAAAAAGATGATTAATCCCTGTGCGTCACCTTCAAGCTCGACCTTGGAGTGGCCTAACCTAACTCGATCCTGAATTGGAATCTGTGGAAGAGTGCCTAATCCTCTGCCGCTTCCAAGTTGGGTGGAGAAATTGGAGTACTCCGAGCTGCAATAAAATTACCATGGTCATCCTGTACTGCCATACCCGCATGTTGAAGAGATCTTGTTGCTAAAAAACTCACATCAACGTTTATTTTACATCATCCTGCTTGTGATTTAAGCCAACAGAAATAAGTAGATGAGGGAACGGAATGTCTTTGTTGATGTTCTATCAATAATGGATATACGGGCAATGTATGCTGAGCATTGTAGAGATTATATAGATGGAACACAATAGTTTATTAGGACTGGGTCTGGTATTCCTGAAAACCTTGTCATACCGGAATTTCTAAAATGAGCCATGGTAAGGTAGTGGCATACTAGGTCCAAGTCTCATCATCTATGGCAAGTGGTTGAGGTGCATCTCAATCCAAACGGTCAAGAGTTAGGTAGGGAATATTGTCCAGTCATAGGGACCATTTACTACCAAACCACACAAGTTTGGTGAATGGGCAATGAAATAAGAGTTGGGAAGTAGTACTAGGATGGGTGGCATCCTGGGAAGTCCTCGTGTTGCACCCCTTGAAACCATTTAAATTCTACTTATAAAAAAAAAAAAAAAAGAGTTGGGAAGTGTTTTCGCGATCTATCTCACATAAGGGGCAGACATCTGTGTCAATGTTGATAAAGCAGCCAATGTTCGAATGGGTGGGTAAGGTACTGGAACCCATTGAGGGGGCGTGTTAGCGGAGGATATGTTCGAGCACATGTTGTGTTGGCCCGACGACTGGTTGGTATACATAGTTGTTTCACCTTTCCTCAACATGTCGATCTTTTGGGGTAAATGGCTGTTTAACATTAAAAAGTGCGCCTTTGAGGTGTGTGAGGCTCGGCGTAGGTTCTGGCCTTGAGTTTTAAGCCTTGATTGGCTTATAAGAGGCTTATGTCTCACCCAGTCGAGGCATAGCGTGGACACTTCCTTTCCACAAGTATATATTCGTGTGGCACTTGACCTTCTCTACAGTTACAAGTTAGCTTGGCTTAGTCGCTCCCAGCCACAACCTAGATTACAAGCAACACAAGAAAGATCAAACACACACAATGGAGCAAATTGAAAGGCAATTCACTATTAGCATCTCAATTACACTAAAAGGGGAAGGCAAGCAAGGGATGCGAGAATATGCTAGGACACTACTACACTCTATCACACCACTTATCTCCCCTATAGAGAGGATGCTAAAACTTTAGGATATGGGGGAAAGGGAACATCAAAATGTGAGGCCAAGAATGCTGGCTATCTAGAATAATGCCATTAACAAGCCTCAAGATCCTACACTACAAAGAAATTAAAAAGAAGGCTCTACAATACTAATTCAAGGACAATGGCCTTGCGAGCACTCTTTAATTTTGTCGTGATTTGGGATCAAAGAGCTGGTGAGTTGCCAACTAGTCTATGCTTCTGGTTGTCGTTTCCATTTCACCAAGTATAATTAATCTCTATGGCTCTGTTCGAAAGGCTGCTAGCACGATATACATTCAATTTCTCTTGCCGCTATAGTAGTCGTGTTCGGTGCAAGTCTTGTTGAAACATATCGAGTCAGGTCTTCTAGATTTGCATGGTGAGGCTTTTGGCAACTTAAATGGAAGACTGGATGGGGCCCTAGGTCAGTAATTGTACTTTGCCTACCCGTGCAATTACAGGGATGGTCCCTCGTATCTTCCAACAATGCCCTTGTGTACTCGTCCAAAGAACTTTAGCTTTTCTTGTTGGATCTTCATGATTACCAGGTTTCTCACCATGTAGCTGTGTAGATTCCTTTTCTTATTGGCCCACTTCATTCTTTATGGTTCTTTATCAAGATAGTCTTTTGCAATATCAACGTTCTTGTGCCATTCCTTCGCAAATTGATAGGCTCTAGGACTACTTCCTCAGTATCCCATGGCAATCGTGTGGGGTGTGACTAGTTCAATAGGGTTTTTATTGGATGAAGAGTTCTATTGTAAATTGAAGTAGAATTGAGCAACATCGAGCATATTCACTTAGTTCTTTTGGTTGGCACTTAAAAACTGCCTTATGTGTCCTTCAACTAGAACATTGAAGCGCTCAGTTTGCCTGTCGGTTGAGAGTGGCTACCTATGGAGAGATCAGGTTGAGACCCGAGGAGATTGAAGAGTTCCATATAAAATTGCCTTGTGAATCTCAAGTTCTAGTCACTAATAATGTTTCGGGGCGCTCCGTGGTATTTCACTGCATACTTTGGAAACAAGTAAGTCGTGTCTGTTGGAGTTTATGTAATACACCCACGTGGGTGTCTCAAGTGGGCTGCGTCCCACTTCCCACGTGGGGCTTTTTTTGGGTTTTCACTATTCACGTGAATAGTGTCGTGTGAATAGTGTCACGTGAATAGTAACACGGGAATAGTGTCACGTGAATAGTGTTCTTCTTTGTAGGGTTTCTCCCCATCGTATATATATATACAGTGAGTGTGGGAGAATGAATTAGCAATTCATTCTCTCCTCTTCCCACAACTTCTCTCTTTAACCCTAATCTCCTTCTCCACCTTCCGCCTCTATTACACTTTTTTCCCTCTTCTATCTACAACCTTCATCTGCTGGTTACAACCTAATTTACAACATGGTATCAGAGCATGGTCGCTCTAGGGCATGTGTCTTTGTCCCCTAGAGACTCCATTTCGATCTAAGAAGGTTATGTGAGCATCCGGAGCCGATGAGAACTTTTGAAGAAATTGCAGAGATCATTCCTGTGCTATCCGGGGATTAATCTTGAGGCAAAACACCAGAGGCTCTTATTTCCTGGTTAGTTTTTTCCCTCAGCCGCATCAGAGATCCAGTTTATCTTCTTCTCAAGCTTCTCCAGCGTTTTTCCGGCCAACGCGTTTTTCGAGGATTTTTGGTTTTTGGTTTTTTGTGATATTCGTGCAACAGCAGGCCCCTCAGACCTTGCTGCCCTCTTCAGTACTGCTCGTGGAACAGTTCGAAACTTGATTCGACGAATTCTAACCGTCGAAACCCTAGTTTCCAAAAATCACACGGATTCCCCTTTACTTTTTGGGTTTTGATTTTCTTTCAAAATCAGACCTCTCTGGGCCCTCCTGTCCTAGGCACACCACTCATTGGGCCTTTAGGGATCCTCTAGACTTCGCTTCGGTTTTCTGGGAGCCTCCGGTACACTACCTGCTATTTTTGGTGGTCTTGCTCCGATGAGTTCCCCCGAGACCACATCTGTGATTTCTAGCTCTTCCTATGAGGATCCTCCTGTGACTCATGGCTCTCATGGAGATCACAACCCTCAGCTTTGCATCACCACTGTGAAGCTCGATGGCACCAACTTCTTGGAATGGAAAACTTTCGCTCTCATGTACATTGGGGGCCGTGGCTACAGTGAGTATCTGACAGGTGCTACTAAAGAACCAGATCCGAAGGACAAATCTTATCGGATTTGGGTTATGGAGAACCTGACTGTCATGTCCTGGCTTCTTTACTCGATGCAAACTCAGATCAGCAAAGGGTTTATGTTCCTACCAACGGCCAAAGATGTTTGGGATGCCGTATTTCAGACATAGTCCCAGGTGGGCAATTTCGCCAAGCTCTATGAACTAGAACAAGAGATATCTTGTCTTCTTCAGGGGGAGATGAAACTTGGTACATATTATGCTTTCCTTTGAAGCAAATGGGAGGAGATCGATCACTACCAGAGTTACTCCCCCAAGTGCGCAGATGACGTCAAGTCCTTCAAGGCGATGGTTGAACGTTCCCAGATCTTCCAGTTTCTCTCTGGCCTTCATCCGAGCTTTGAGGGAGCTCGTGTTCAGATCCTTGGTAGGGATCCTGCTCCTACCTCTCTAGCACAGGTCTATGGTTACATTCAGGGGGAGGACAGCCGCTGCTCTGCCATGCAACTCCGCAGTGGGAGTGATACTCAGGACCGCTCTGCCCTGGTTGCTACCAATCAGAAGGGCCAGACATCCAGTCTGAAGGAGTCTGGAGACCGACCCAGACCCAAGTGTGATCACTGCGGTCGCATGGGTCATATCCAGGCCACTTGCTGGAAGCTCCATGGACGTCCCCCAGGACAGGCCCCGACTTCCCGTCGGCGTCAATCAGCAAAACAGGGACCTCCTTCAGTACACTCAGTCACACAGGACACCGCACCACCAGTGTCTACCTTCTCTAGGGACACAGACTCGTTTTCTCCTGCAGATCTTGAGCGACTTCGCCGCATGATGGCCCAACTCAATGGCCAGGCCTCCACTTCCACGTCTGCATTTGCTCACACAGGTACTAGGACTGCTTTTTCCGCCTATACTGTACCTTCCAGCCCTTCTTGGATCATTGATTCAGGGGCGTCTGATCACATGACTGGTATGTCCTCCGTTTTCTCTAGTTATGGTATTTGCTCTGGTCGTGACAAAGTTCGGATAGCTGATGGCACCTGTTCCTCTATCTCTGGAAAATGGAATGTTCATGCCACACCAGCTCTCTCTTTGTTGTCTGTTTTGCATGTTCCGCAATTCACCGCTAATTTACTATCCGTCAGTAGTCTTACCAAAAGACTTAACTGCAGTGTAACGTTTTTTCCTTCTCACTGTGTGTTTCAGGATCTGGAGTCGAGGCGGACGATTGGCAGTGGACGTGAGGACGGTGGCTTATACATCCTAAATTCTTCGATTTCTGCATCTGCACACCAGTCTAGCATCAGTACTAGTAGTAGAGTCAATAAAGACCAGTTAATGCTTTGGCATAACCGGCTAGGTCATGTACCCATGTCAGTCTTAAAGCGTGTCTTCCCTGCTTTCTCTTTTGTTTCTGCAGTTCCGTTTCATTGTGAAACATGTGAACTGGCCAAACATTGTCGTTTTGTTTTTCCCATTAGTGAGAATAAAAGTACTACTCTTTTTTCTATTGTGCATTCTGATGTGTGGGGCCCCGCGCCTGTGACTTCTTTGTTTGAATATCGGTACTTTGTTACCTTTGTAGATGACTTTAGTGGTTGTACCTGGGTGTACCTTATGCGAACCAAAGATGTATTTTCCATTTTCCAAGAGTTCCATAAGATGGTTACCACTCAGTTCCATACCACTCTTAAGATTCTTCGCTCTGACAATGGGGGGGAATATCTCGATGGGGGTCTGAAATCTTACTTTGCTTCACATGGCATTGTTCATCAGACCTCGTGCCCTTCGACACCTCAACAGAATGGGACTGCTGAGAGAAAAAATCGTCACCTTCTTGAAGTTGAGCGTGCTTTCCGGTTAGGCATGCAGGTTCTGAAATACTATTGGTCTGGGTCTGTCTTACTTGCTGCTTACCTCATCAATCTTATGCCCTCTCGGGTTCTCAGATTTCAGACTCCCCTATCTCTCCTGGTTCCTAACCGCCCGACTTTCGTTGTTCCTCCAAAGGTCTTTGGGTGTGTTTGTTATGTCCATATTCATCGTTCTTCGAGGGACAAGTTAGATCCACGGGCCTTAAAGTGCATCTTCTTGGGGTACCCCTCTAATAAAAAAGGGTACAAATGTTATCATCCTGCTTAGATTGGTCCTCCTCGACCACTTCCCCATCTCAAGGGGCATTGTCTTCGCTACACCATGACTTGGTCAACCAAGTTTACTGCCTTGATCTTCCTCAAGTCGTTTTCTAACTATAGCCCTAGTCGCTTCACTTCATTTTCCCTAATGATTGTTGGTTGCTCCTATTGTCAGGGACCTACTTGTAATATCTTATATTCTACAGGGGGCCCTTGTAATATTGTAAAACTTCACTTAATATATATATTGGATGAAATCGTGTAGGCTATTCTAAGCTCTACACGATTTCTCCTCTTCCCCAAATTCTCTTCTCCTCTCCTCTCTTCCATCTCTAACCCTAATCTCTTATTCTGGTTACGATCCAAGATTACAACATGGTATCAGAGTATGGTTATGTAACCATGGCTCAATCCTAGAGGTCTGAAGAACCCTAGGGATTGCGAAATTCGATGCGAAGTGCTTTTCAAAGAAGGAGATCATCTCCCATGGATAGCCGCAGGCTTTAGAAGAGTCTGAAACCCTAGCCGCCCACTCCAAAAGGTTGGAGAGGTTCTCCCAGGCCTAGCCGCCCACTCCAGAAGCCTGGAGAAGAGCTATCAGGCATAGCCGCCCACTCCAGAAGCCTGGAGAAGAGCCACCAAGCCTAACCGCCCCTTCCAAAAGGTCAGAGAAGACCCTCTGGACCTAGCCGCAGGTCTAAGAGGCGTCCAGAACCTCTCCCTAGTGCTACCGCACCTATCCAGGAACCTTTTTTAGGTCCTCGGAACCATTCACAAGTTTCCCGCGGGTGGTTTTTTCTCCAATAGAAAATCTATAAAGGAGTTGTTCCAAAAAGGAGTCATCTTCTGCCAAGTCAGAGATTATTGTTGCCCCACCCAGTATGGGAAGTCATGGTAATCACAGCCCGGGCCTACAGATCACTACGGTGAAACTCGACGGGACCAACTACCTCGCATGGTCTCAATCTGCCAAGATGTACATCACCGGACGAGGCAAAGCCGGCTATATCACTAGACGCGTCACTGCACCTGATTCCTCCGATGCTGCGTTTGAGAAGTGGGAAGCGGAAAACTCGATGGTCATGTCATGGCTGCTTCACTCCATGCATCCATCGATCAGCACAGGCTTCCTCTTTCTCCCGACTGCCAAGGATATATGGGACACTGCATCTTAGACCTAGTCCCAAGATGGGAATTTTGCTAGGATGTATGAACTTCAGCAGGAGATAGCACATCTGAAGTAAGGCGATCTTCCTTTGGGATCATACTATGCTGCATTACGCAACAAGTGGGAAGAGGTAGATCACTACCAGACCTACACCCCTGCATGTACCAAGGATGCTACGGAGTTCCGGAAGATGATTGTGCGCGGACGCATATTCGAGTTTCTTGGCGGCTTGAACCAGAGCTATGAATAGGTTCGAGCAAACATCTTGGGCAGAGATTCACCGCCGTCGACCATTGCACAGGTCTACTCCTACATCCAGAGCGAGGACAGCAGGAGGAGAGCCATGAGCTCTAAGACAGATGCTGATGTTCCTTTATCTGAGAAGTCTGCCTTGGTCACTCAGAAATTGAGCAAACCCACATCCAAGAAGGATGGGGATCTTGATGATCGTGATCGACTCAGATGTGATCACTGTGGCAAGCGTCGCCACACTCGGGAGACTTGCTGGAGTCTTCATGGTCGTCCCGCACAGTTCTCTGGGGGGAAGCAAGGCTCCTCAAAGAAGCCCTCTGGTAGCAAACATGGAACCTCAGCTGCTCATGCCACCAGTCAAGATTCCTCTGATGTGACCCCTTCCTCTGGGCAGTCCAACACCTTCTCTAGCATGGATATTGACAGGCTTCGACAATTACTTTCTCAGCTTGACGGCCCTTCCCCACCTACATCATCCTTTGCTTAGACAGGTACATCCCATTCAGCCCACCATGTGTCTACGGCACCCATTGGTCCTTCCTGGATCATTGATTCTGGTGTCTCCGATCATATGACTGGTATGCCATCCCTTTTCTCCACCTATAATATCTGCTCGGGTAAGGACAAGGTCCGTGTGGCCGATAGCACCTTCTCCTCTATCTCAGGGAAGGGCACTATCTCTGCCACACCTACTTTGTCTTTATCCTCTGTACTTCATGTTCCTAAATTCACCACTAACCTTCTTTCTGTTAGTCATCTTACTAAGAGCCTAAACTGCAGTGTTACCTTTTTTCCTACTCACTGTGTTTTTCAGGACTTGGAGACGAGGCGGATGATTGGCAGTAGTCGTGAGGATGGTGGATTGTACCTGCTCGATAGCCAGCCGACTTCATATTCTGTTGCACATCAGTCTAGTGCCAATGTCAGTAGTTCTAGCGTTAATAAAGACCTGTTAATGCGATGGCATAACAGGCTAGGTCATTTACCGCTTTCAGTCATGAAGAGTCTGTTACCTCAGTTTGCGTCTATTCCATTTTTTGAGTTCAACTATGAAACTTGTGTACTTGCAAAACGATGTCGGGTGTCTTTTCCGACCAGTAATACAAAAAGTATGTTTCCTTTACAGCTTGTGCACTTTGATGTTTGGGGACCCAATCCCACCACTTCTATCTTTGGTTTTCGATACTTTGTGGTTTTTGTGGATGACTACAACCGTTACACTTGGATCTACCTTATGAAATCAAAAAATGAGGTGCATACTATCTTTCAGACCTTCCATAAAATAATGTGCAATCAATTGGGCACCACCCTAAAAGTCCTACGCACTGACAATGGGGGGGAATACATGTACAGTGGCCTTGCCTCCTACTTTGAAGAGCATGGAATTCTTCATCAGACCTCATGTGCCGATACACCTCAACAAAATGGGACCGCTGAGCGAAAGCATCGCCATGTCCTGGAGGTTGGTAGGGCACTTCTTCTTGGTACTCGGGTACCCAAGGGTTATTGGGCTGACG
Organism: Euptelea pleiosperma; assembly: GCA_035048495.1. Classification (NCBI taxonomy): domain Eukaryota; kingdom Viridiplantae; phylum Streptophyta; class Magnoliopsida; order Ranunculales; family Eupteleaceae; genus Euptelea; species Euptelea pleiosperma. The sequence continues at coordinate 32,871,751 of CM068541.1, forward strand.
CTGTGTTGACGGCATCCTACTTGATAAATCGGATGCCCTCTCGTGTCTTGGGGTCAAAGTCTCCCCTTTCACTCCTGTTTCCTTCCTGTCCTGTGTTCTCCATTCCACCTAAGGTCTTTGGTTGTGTTTGCTATGTTCATGTCCATCACAGGAAGAACAAGTTAGATCCGAAAGCTGTCCGATGTGTGTTCCTTGGCTATTCGTCCACTCAGAAGGGATATCGGTGTTTCCATCCCTCTACCCGTCGTCGGTTTGTTTCTCTAGATGTTACATTTTTTGAGAGTCTTCCCTTCTTCTCAGTTGATCGGACTTCTCTTCAGGGGGAGCTTGGGAGTATTGACAAGAGTCCGATACCTCCACAGGGGGAGATTCCTCAACCAGTACCCCTTGATTTGCTTGATGAGTCTCCTGTACCCTTGTCCTTATCTCCTACTGACACTGTGCCATAGGATCCGCAGCTGAAGACATATGCCAGACGACGTCAAAAAGAGAAACAGTCCACCATCCAAGCTCACTGCCAGGAAATCCAACTCGATCCAGGTAATCGTGTCCTCAGTGATCCTCATGATGATATGTCTGTTGCTCCTACTATCCTTCCCATAGACATTGATGTACCTATTGCTCATCGGAAGGGTGTTCGGAACTGTGTTACCAAGCACCCTATCTCTCACTTTGTTTCCTATCAACAGCTCTCACCATCCTACAGGGCATTTGCTACTTCCCTATCCAGTGTCGCTCTGCCATCCGGTGTCTCAGATGTCCTCAGCCAGCCTCGGTGGAAAGCAGCCATGCTAGAGGAGATGACAGCTCTAGAAAAGAATGGTACTTGGGATTTGGTTCCATTGCCTAGAGGAAAGAAACCCGTGGGGTGCAAGTGGGTATATACAGTGAAATACAAAGCAGATGGAAGCATCGACAGGTACAAGGCTCGTCTCGTTGCAAAAGGGTACACACAGACTTATGGGATTGACTACCAGGAGACGTTTGCTCCAGTGGTCAAGATGAACTCAGTTCAAGTTCTGTTATCTCTCGCGGCAAACTTTTCTTGGCCCCTCCACCAGTTGGATGTCAAGAATGCCTTCCTCCATGGTGATCTAGAGGAAGAGGTCTACATGACAGGTCCTCCGGGGTTCAGTCCGACTGGGAGTAAGGAACTTGTATGCAGACTGAAGAAAGCCTTGTATGGGCTTAAACAGTCACCAAGGGCTTGGTTCGAGAGGTTCAGCTCCGCAGTCAAGAAGATTGGCTACTCGCAGAGTCAGGCGGACCACACTCTCTTCATTATGAGAAGTCAAGGTCGTCTTACTGCTCTTATTGTATATGTGGATGATATCGTGGTCACAGGAGATGACCCAGATGAGGTTTGTAGATTGAAAAAATACCTCGGCACAGAGTTCGAAATCAAGGATCTGGGAACCTTGAGATACTTTTTGGGCATTGAGGTTGCTAGGTCAAAGCATGGTGTGTTTATCTCACAGAGAAAGTATGTACTTGATCCCCTTCGAGAGTCAGGAAACTTGGGAGCTAAACCAGCCGATACGCCTATAGAGTAGCAACATCGGCTGAATCCTGTTGATGGGGATCCCATTGCTGATGCAGGCCACTTCCAGAGACTTGTTGGGCGTCTCATCTACCTTTCGCTGACACGACCAGATATTGCATACGCAGTCAGTGTCATCAGTCAGTTCATGCATGCCCCTCGCTCTCCACATCTTGAGGCAGTACACCGAGTGTTACGCTATCTTAAGGGGGCCCCATGGAAGGGTCTCCTGTTTAGTAAGAATGGACACCTGCGAGTTGAAGCTTATACAGACGCTGACTGGGCAGGTTCAGTCACTGACAGACGTTCCACATCAGGGTACTGCACGTATGTGGGAGGTAATCTGGTGTCTTGGCGCAGCAAGAAGCAACCAGTTGTCGCCCGCTCCAGTGCCGAAGCAGAGTACCGTTCTATGGCTCATGGTGTATGTGAGCTTCTATGGTTGAAGACTATGCTCAGTGAGCTCGGATATCCTGTCAAAGGGTCTATGCAACTGTATTGTGACAATAAAGCAGCCATCAGCATTGCTCATAATCCAGTTCAACACGACAGGACAAAGCACATTGAGGTAGACCGTCACTTCATCAAAGAGAAACTTGGTCAGGGACTTATTTGCACACCGTATGTCCATACTGCTGATCAAGTTGCAGATGTGTTAGTTAAAGGTGTTACTAAAGGGATCTTAGAGCACCTGTTATCCAAGCTGGGCATGATAGATATCTTCGCACCAGCTTGAGGGGGAGTGTTGTCAGGGACCTACTTGTAATATCTTATATTCTACAGGGGGCCCTTGTAATATTGTAAAACTTCACTTAATATATATATTGGGTGAAATCGTGTAGGCTATTCTAAGCTCTATACGATTTCTCCTCTTCCCCCAATTCTCTTCTCCTCTCCTCTCTTCCATCTCTAACCCTAATCTCTTATTCTGGTTACGATCCAAGATTACAACAGCTCCCGTGACTAGCATGGCTCAAGTGGCCTTCCCATTGATCTACACATCTAGGAACATCAAACTCCTTCGTGGAGTCTTTTTGTCCTCTACTTGCTCTTCAAGGCATTCAACAATTGAAGGGCTCCCATCGTAGGTTCCTCTTCTTCTTCTTCTTTAAAGTTTTCAATTTGGCCTTGAGCAATAATTTGCAAGGCACCGAGAGGTTGTTCTTGAGGATAGATTGCCACCCTTTGAGTCCCTCCACATTAAAAACAACTTATTGGCTTCGAGGTCGTTCGTGAAGACCTGTGCATTCTTGGATGACGACGATGGAGAATTTGGTTGGAAAGTACTTAGGAATCCAAATTCTGTTTTTTGGTTGACATTGAAAATTTGTGGTATGGAATTGAGTTGTGTTCCACATTTATGGTGATGAGGTGCACCCTAGCCGATAACTGGTCACGTGCCTGGATGGTGGGTCCAAATAGACTGTGTGTATCATTATTGCATGGGCTTCACATGTATGATCAATAGCCATTGTCTTCTACCGTCCTCAAGTGTTCCATTCATGAGAAAAGGCAGAGATCAATCCACGCAGTCACCAATATCCTAGTAGATTTCAGCTGTGGCCACAAACTTAGCTCATCTAGTAAGTAAACCATATGACATCTCACACACAAGTCCAAGCCTAATAACGATCACTGGCTTCCACTATTTTCAAGTGTTCCATTCATGAGAAAAAATCAAAGATCAACCAACTTATAGTCAATTTACCAATATCATTTGAGGATCACTATCCTCAGTTATGTTATACATACAATCCAAACATTGATATGTAAAGGATCAATTGTATAATAAACGAACAAATCAATAAAAAAATGTGTATAAACATAAAAATCACAGGATCCATATCAATATGGGTTCAGGCATGAGATCCAATATAAAGAATAAAGCAATATTCTTAGGTTGGGAAGAAAGTTGAAACCAAACATTGATATGTAAAGGATAAATTTTATAATAAATGAACAAATCGATAAAAACCGCGCATATACATAATAATTACAGGATCCAAATCAATATGGGCCTAGGCATGAGATCCAACCAAAAAGAATAAAGCAATATTCTAGAAAGTTGAAACAAAGAAGGGTCTTGGAAAAAGACACCTGTCTACCAAATAGAAAAGCTAAAAAGGAAATGGATCTGAAATGCATGTAAAGTGAAAAAGATCATTCATAGCCATTCAAAATAAGAGACAGCGGACCCCATATTCATCTCAAATCTAATTATTGAAAAAGAAGTTCAAAATAAGAGACAGAGAATCTAACCACATAGAATCCATAGTTTTATCCAAACTAAGAGACAGCGGACCCCATGTTCATCTCAAATCTTATTATTGAAAAAGAAGTTGAAAAAAACAAAAGGAAAACCATAGTTGACTAAGTATACTGTTCTAACAACTCTAACGACGTAAATGCTTCATCAACCCTGCTTTCCTCTGACTCTTACAGCAAAGAACGGTTTGGCCCTCTTTTCATCAGAAGATATATATTCAGCTATTCGCTAACTTCAATAATAAGTTCATCGAAATCTGGAAGCTTTTGGATCTCTTGAACTAGGTCGCCCACATCCATTGAATTGCTAGTGCTTCCACGTTTCTCTAGTGCTGTGGCAATCGCGTGCGCACTTTCATCCATTGTGCTGCTCTTTGACATTTTTCTAATGCAGCAGCTATCATTTTCAAGCTTTTAGCCATAGTACCCAAAGTTTCTACTAGCCCATCATCACCTTGGCTCCTTCTCTTCCTTGAGGGTACTTGTGAGAGTGGGGGTAAAGACGGACCTGCAGCTGGTTGCTTAGGCTTTGCACTTCCATCACCTAATCTGTCATCCTCAGCAAAATCCTGAGTGCCAGCATCAACAAGTATTTCAACCATGGCTCCACGTACCACACATTCATCCATGTCCATATTAACTTCAAAACCAGTCCTTGCACGAATTGCAATCGCTTGATCTTTTCTTATGATTATAGATAACTCATTTGTTGGCAGCAAAAGTATCCTATCCAAGGAAAAGGTGAGGTTTTCTTTAAAACAAGAAAATTGACCAGATCCAATTTGCCCATCCTGTCGCTTAGCCCTCACCACGGGCTGACGTCACCCTGCGGAGAGACAGGTGGTGACAGCCTGTCTGTGTGTTGACAACTGTCATCCCGCAGAGGGGGTGGTATCTAAGGTTAGTTGCTAAAAGGGTCCAACCATGGGTTGACTCGTGTCAACCTGGGTCAGATCCTGGACCCCTTATTACAAAAGGACCAATGATAGGCTAAAACGTGTCAGCTTGTGTCCTGGTTTGGCAGATACAACAATTCGAGATCAGAACCTTCTCGCATCCGGAGAGGGTTACTTTCATAAAAGCTATATTAATAAGACTATAAGAGGAATAAAGCCGTAATTGGACTAAAATCCCTTGCATAGAGAAATGTTGTCACAACCATTCTAATTCACTTGCCTATGTGAGCCAGTATAGTTGTTTGGTAGAGAGATTAAAGACCATATTTTCCAAGTAAAAGAACAGCCAAAAACAAATGATCTATGTTTTCAGGGTGGCCCCAACAAAAGCACACTTGGAACATGGGATCATACCTTTATTATGGAGACAGTCCTGAGTTTGCAACCTGTCTTGACATGCCAACCAACTGATAAAGGATATATTGGAACATTACCCTTGAACCACTCTAAGTTGGCTCGTGATATCTTTGGGAAGGTATGCGTAATGGAATTCCATGCAGAAGCAAGAGAATAAGCACCATTAGAAGTGGCAGTCCAGACAACTTCATAAGAATGAACGTCTGCAGCACTCAGCCGGCAGAGATGGAAGGGAAGGGCATTTCTTTGCCGTGATCCCCATGCTTAGCTGTTAAGCATATCTACTTGCTTACTATGCTCCCAAAGATGACTAAGTGAAGTAGAAGAAGGTTGGGGGAAGTTCCATTTCTCGTTGGAGACAACAGTCTAAACTTTAGAATACCTGGTAGATCTGTTAAAGTGGTTGAAGTTTCCATCAAATTGCCTAATAAGGATCCTTGAAGGGTCCTAAGGATCTAGCCAAATAGAGGTCTGAGAGCCATCACCTAATAGCTTCTCGAGGACTCCATATCACTGCTATTCTTAAAACACTTCCCATCATCTACTTTTCTGAAAAATTCCATGTACAGTATCTGTTTTTCATTAGCCATGGATTGGGGCCTGTGAATTTTCGAGGATCAACGCTCTTTCAGGGGGTATTATCTAGGATCTACTTCTATGGATTTCGGATCTAGAAATTTGCACAAAACATTTGTTGAAATAATCAGACCCTCTACTTATCAATAAAAATAAAATAAATAATAAGACCCTCTTGGCCCAATCAGTGAGTTAACTTCATGTTCTCAGAGTTTTTAGGTTCGCCGTTTCTGTCCTATGGCCCCTCTTTCTACTACTAGTTCAAAATACCTTCACTAATCTAAGCCATCCTCTGTGTGGTTATTATGCAATTGATCATTTTTGTGAATTTTTGTCATCTGTCATAGATACTTGAGAACTCTTATGACATTGTAAATTCTTTATGATAGGTTATGGAAAATGGTATTTCGTATGCAATCTCATTGGAGGGTCAGAAGACAGGATTTTATGCTGATCAGCGTGAAAACCGTCAGTTCATATCGTCAATTTCAGAGGGTCAGAAAGTTCTTGATGTTTGCTGCTATAGTGGTGGTTTTGCTTTAAATGCAGCATGTGGTGGTGCTGTAAATGTCATTGGTAAACTATTGGATGCTAAATTTATTGTATTTCATGTTATCATTTGTCAAAAAAGTCCTTGAATAACAATTGATTTTTTCTTTTCTTTTTTTCATAGTTAAAATGTAGAATGATTATATTGATATAAAGGTGAAAAAGACCCACAAGAACTCTATACCAATTGAAAAACAAATGAGAGAGCACTCAGCACAAAAGAATGCTAAAATATGCCATTGTGGAATTACCACGAACTGTGACATCCCAATTTAAAATGAAGCTAGCATAATTGGTTCCTTTAATTCTGTAGTCCAATAAAATTGCATGGAATTACTCTTCTCTATCACCTGATCTTCAGTGCCATACTTATCATCAAAGATTCTATTGATTCTTTGTTTTCATAAGTTCCAACAAAGTGCAAAGGACAGCAATCTCTACAAAATTCTTGTGGACCTAAAACCAGCCAGTAGATCATCCTTGAATGAGCTCAAGTAAACTTCTAGGCATGGCTCATTGGATTCCAAAATCTTGGAACAAACACTGCCATACCCAGGTTGTGAAATCAAAGTGTAAAAGAAGATGACTGACTGTCTTGCAGCTAGTTTTGCAAAGGAAGCATATTTAGGGCATTACCTTGTGTTGGCTAATCAAGTGGGCTACCACGAGGTTCTTTTGAGAGATGCCAACCAAGGAAAGAAAGACACTTTAGATGGGACAGGAGTTCTCCCAAAATCCTATTGGAAGGTGGATACATAGGATTCCATAAAAGTGGAGGAAGGATGGACCAAGAAGACTCCTTTTGGTTCTCACTTTCAAATACTCCTATCCTCCATATTATTAGACACCAATTACCCTTTTAAGGGAGTAAGGAGCCTAGCCAAGTCATCCAACTCCCAATCATTCAAGAACATTCAAAAAGGTTGATTCCAAGGAACTTGGTCTGATGCTATAATTAAATTCTAGCAAATTGACCATTGTCGAATTCATTTTAGTAACAATACCGGTTTCTTATCCACATTTCGAGCTTCTACTTATTGTTCTTCAATTGGGATATTAGATATCCCCTGAGATCACAACTGGAACATAAACATATAGATTTGACTAAATTATGTCACTCAGATTGTAGGTATCTTCAATTCTAGAATAATTTTAATTGATTATATCTTATTTTCTGTCAGGCATTGATACCTCACTGCCTGCTTTGGAGCTTGCAAAAGAAAATATCCTTCTTAACAACCTGGATCCTGGACGAATATCATTTTTGAGAGAAGATGCGGCTGAGTTTATGAAAGGGGCTGCTTCTAGGCATGAAACATGGGACTTAGTTATTTTAGATCCCCCAAAACTAGCACCTCGTAGAAAGGTATTCTAATACATTCAGAAGTGTTTTTCAAATGCAAATTTCTGTTCAGTTTATAACTGTTTTCTATTGGTTGCAGTCACTGCATCTTAGGCGGATCTTCTAGATATAGTTTCATTCAATTGGCATTAAGAAACATGCATTTGGAAATTCCATGAACAAAGCTATGCCATCTAAAAGTTGATTTGTTAAGTTTTATAGGAGTCATGAGCTGCAAATTTAAAATTAATTTTAATGATTTTGTCATTAGTTGACTAAGATTTAACAATGAATAAACAAGGACACCTATGGTCATATGCAACTTTCAGTTATTCGCACCCCTAATCACAGCTGGATTTGTATCCCATTGCAATTAAGTAATTTTGATGCAGGAATCTCTCTTGGTGTTGGACCTGGACGTGAAATGTAAGATTAGGTGTGGCCTTTAGAGAACCAACTGATCTGTGACCAAACTGTCTATGGAGCTCTATTATTGTGTTAAAACAATATAAAAATGTCTATATAAATCTCAGCATATTGAAGTTATACCATAAGAGGAAAGTTAGGTTTTGTTCTAGTTTTATCGATATCTCTCCCTAATATGGTAGATTATGACCTCTTTGTTGGAATCTTTTGACCTAGCAGTTAGTTTTTTAAACTTGCACTCTCTTCCTATTCCGAGTTCTGAATACGGTGGGGACATCATAATGTAGTTTAGTGTTGTTTGTGTTTACGAAGTAGTTTTCCAAACTTATAATTCCACTTAAGAACATAGAATGAATATTTTTTTTACAAATGAATAAACCTAGTACAAGATTAACTGATACTAAGAAAGACAAAGAAGTACTGGTGGCACAACTTTCTTGGCTTGATGTTGCTTTCTTTGTGTCTGATAATTCCATTATCTGTCACATGGGATCATTGGAGACACTTAAAGTTCTGTCTCCTGTCCATGAAACCCTACATAGTACATACTAAACAAATCTGCCAAAATTGACCTTACTAATAGCCACAAACTATGATGATGATTTGTGGACATCTCTAAATGCTTATTTCAACGTTTCATGAACTAATCGTTTCAAATTAGCGGAGGAAGAATTTGAGAATTGGAGGGTTGTGTATAGAACCAATATTTCTTTAGTCTTCGGTTTTTATCGGTTCTCAGAACACCTATTTTGTCATCTGGTAAGAAATTTGTGGTTCAATAAACATTAAAGATCTTTTCCGTTGCACCAAAAAAATATTCAAAAAAAAAAAAAAAAATACGGTCAATATATTGTTTGAGGATAAGTTAATGGCTCTTTCTGCTTCTTATATGGTCAGTGTTCTATCCAGGTCCTACAAAGTGCATTTGGTATGTATAGAAATTTAAATTCATTAGCCATGCAAGTAACAAAGAGAGGTGGTCTTCTCATGACTTGTTCATGTTCGGGAGCTATGACGCAAAGTGGAATGTTCTTGCGTATTCTTCAGGCAAGTAATCAGTATTCTTAATTGCATATTTCTGGGAAGAGCTTATTGGTTTATGAGGAACTTCCAATTTATTTGAATGAGATAATCACCCCACAAAATCTCTGTTGGAACTCTCCAGAGTTACGGAAACTGTTTTGAGAAAATTATTTGGTTGATTTTGATTATTATTTTTTAATAATGTCCTGGTCAAAATCATTAGTATATTTCCTTTTGCTGGGTTGAATAGGAATGGTTAGAATGATTTATCTTATTGTATGACCATTTAAATTTTGACATTTTGTTATGTTACTTGAATGAAGTTCTCTTTTGCTCCCATAGATGTCATAATTTTAAATAAAACTATTAATTTGAGCATTGCCTAAAAGACATCATTTCTTCATGATGTACCAATGTGCAATAAATTTAATAAGTGTTAAATTTCCTTCGTACTTACTAACCTAGTGGTTGTTGATCTTCGTAAATTGGACAATGGATACACAATGAGGACTAGAACCTACACATCATCTAGAGTCTAAAACTACGTTGTAGAGACATCTGAATGCCTGCTGCATAAAGGTTTTCTGCAAAGTGGGCAAAAGGGTACCCGTCCTGGTAAATGTTCTCATATTTTAAAGGCAGAATATATACATATTAGTGATGTCTTTTTAAATCCAAGGTGGAATCTGGAACTTGAGGCTAAGATCTGATTTAGGGTCTTCTGTAACTCCATGTTGTTGTAATTTGTAAATAGTAATAAAATCCAAAATTGTAGTGCCTTTATGATGAGGGCTCACACTCTGGATCTTAATGTTGTACAGGTGTCTACATTCATGTTACCAAAGTGAAGACGTAAGAATCTGTACAACATGGTGTTTACATAGCCATTACCGTCTGTAAAAAATGAAATTGAGGAAACTAGGATGCAGATGCATATAGGTGAAAATCCCTAGCCACCAGGTACCCCGGAGCAACACTTTGCTCAGGGGTTCCCATTTATGTGGACATAACCAAATAAAGCCACACACATGTTAAACCCATGTAAAAAAAGTAACCAAGGTTGAGTTTAAGTTGAGTTAGGGTAGTTTTAGGGGTACTTGTCGTGCAAAGGGGAAGTATCCTGAGCAAAGGTGGATTCCACGTAGGTTAGACATGCATTTAGGTTCTTTTCTTTAACATGCATTCAGCTTTTCAATAGTAAGTCTTCAGTCAGTGTCTTTTTTTTTTTTAGTTTCTTCTGTCAATGAGGTGTTCACATGTTGTCCTACCTTAAACATGGATGACCTTAAGCTTTTGCTTAGGATATCTTCTCATTGTTGAATGTATGATAAAAGCATAGCCATTTCAGTGCTTTGTTCGAGCTCTCATTTCAGGCTTACAGACTCTCCAAGTGCTATTTGCAACAGGCACTATACGTATGGCATAAATAGTAGGTATATACGCGTACTTGAAAGTTGATTCTCTCCCATAAAATTCAGTTTATAGAAAGTTTTTTTGATTTATTGTGATGCTTTTATAATTTCCTTATAGGCATAGTATCTACATTTTGTGAGTAAAGTGAAGAGTACCTATATGTTGTAATTGTAAATATATGGACTGTTATCCCTACCTTTTACATTGAAAGCTAGAAATAATTTATGACGACAAATACCTCTATCCGATTTGTTCAGATTTGGGGTTGCCGCTCTTCTTTTAATCAGGTAAGTTAATTTTATTGAACAGAAATACAAGTTATATCCAGGTAGCTTTTCACTTGAGCACTTCCTAGTAGATCTCGTTTGCTTTACTCAATAAACTTTCTTTAACAACTCACAGCTACTGTGATCAAGTATATATTTGTAATAGCACTCAATAATAAAAGTCCTAACAAAATCCATGGCCTCGATCTGAAAAGATGGGTTAGGTATAGATTCTACGATTAGCATTTCTTTTGCAATCTCAAGGATTTTTGTATCCTTGTGTAGTAAAACAATTCCAAGTTATGGGTGATGATTCATATTTCTTCTCTATTAGAAGGAATAGTAGGTAAAAGTTTGAGTGAGGATAATTTGGTAAAAAAATTATAGATTGGAGGATACCCATTTCATAGTTCAACTCTTCATTTTGGCACTTATATTCATGCATGTATTGGCTTTTCTTTGTGAAGTTAATTGCTGAAGCCTGACATATTTCCTCACTTTTGTAATGCTCATTGACAAATATTCCCATCAAACCTTTGTTCAGGTTGCTGCATCAATGGCAGGTAGAAAACTCACAGTTTTGCGGCAAGCTGGAGCAGCTTGTGATCATCCTATAGACCCATCCTATCCTGAAGGCGCATACCTTTCCAATATCTTGCTTAGAGTACTGTAAATTGCATCAATTTGTATGTACACTTAGTGAAATTCATCTTAACTTCAGCCATTACTTTTACATGCTGATGCGCATCTTGTCATCTCATCACTTGCTAAAAGAAAACAGTTAATATATGCAACCTGTAACTTTGGCATTGAAAGAATGGAAAGTTATGTATATAACTTCTATTTCTGAAATTATACATGCATTTATCAATGTCTTTCTCTCACAAAATTCAAACTCCCAGCAATGGGAATGCTTTGAAGGAGAGTAGCACCCCATGGGATACATGTAAGTCATTTCTCCCAATACACTTAATAGAGCATACATCAATGTGAAGGAACCAAGCAGGCCTATCCGAAGAAGTCTCATGAAATCCTTAGTGCCCTGCGGGATTTCTGTTCCATGACAAATATGAAGGGTCCCCAAGCTTCCTGGAGAAAAAAATAGCAGTAACATCAGTTTCATTGAAGTTAATAGATCAGGAGTGTTCTGGTTACATGTAGATGCGTTTTCATAGGATTCTAACCTTGGCTTGATCAGGTATATAACAGTGAAAGCCATGGCCAGAAAGAAGCATAGCCCGCCAACTGTGAGATATGCAATCCCAAGAAAGTTGTTCTTTCCCCCAAGCCAGCTTGTTGTAGAAAGCACAAGCTTCTTCTTCCCATCGAAACTGTACGTGTTGTAGTTATTCTGCAATGTCACTTGTATGACTTCATTTGCCTGGAGGTCCACCTCTATCTTCCCATACAATTTTCTAAAAGTCGGGAGAGCTGCTGTTCTCATCCAAACAATGAGGTTCTCCTGCTCATTCAACTGTTACACGAAATATATTGGAACAAGATCAGTTTTCCCTGATTCCATAAATCACACGAAACAGACAATTCTAGTGTGTGATGTTCCTTTAGGAAGAGCGGAGATGGAATGACTTACCGTTTTGTTTGGATCGAGATCTGCACCACCTCTAATTGTACCATTCTGGAAGTTTTTGGGGAAGACCTTGTCGCCAAACTTGCTGTCCCTGTCACTTTTCCAGGAAATGTGAGTCTTGTTCACTGACAGTTCCTGGTTGTTGCGAGAGAAGCTGTATGTATCATTAAACAAACTCCAAGCTATGAGACCACAAGGCACAATTGCAGACCCGTTCTGTAGAGTATCCTCAGGATCACAGCTGCTCGTGTCATTCTCACTCTTGGGATCTTGCAACTGCTCATCACTTCGGCTCTTGACATACCTGAATTACAAAGTTGTCATGTGAAATTGGAACCAAGAAATGGATTACATGCTCGGTACATTGGTTTTATATTTCCCTCTATGCAGTATGCTACTTCAAGTTTTTATTTTATTTTTTATTTTTATGTTTAAATGCAGTACTGAAGTTGCCATAGAGATGGTGTTAACAGCACTTAAAGATCTAAAACATCGTAAGAATACCCTTCCAACATACCCTAGTGTAAACTTCACGTAAAGGTATGTACTTCATTTACTTTATTTCAAGGTCATTTACAATATTTTGAATGAGAAAAATGTCTAACTACACCCATCCATTGGATGCTTATTATCATATCCTATGTATGTATGTATTCATGCATGCGTCTATGCGTATTGGAACTTGGCATCAGGGGTGAAAACATAGGCCGAAGCATACCTGCGATGATTCTGGTAGAAGTTATCAAGTTGATAATACACATAAATAGGATGCTTCATAAGCTTTGGCACCTGCAATAATTTTTTGCTGCATATTACTCAAGAGTTTGCCTTTGGAGGGACTTTCTTATAAGAAAAAAAGAGTTCTCCCCATTATGATCATTCAGGAGTTCTTCAAAGTTACAAATCTGTTATCTTCAGAAAACAAACAGATATTGCTGCAGAGGAACCTTACTGTTAGAGTTCTGATGCACGTTTTATTTGCTGGGCCCTGTATGTATTTGATCTTATCACTTCTCAAGCTCTCTGGTATGCAATGAGTCTCATACCGATCAACAATTTCGACAACCTGACGAGAAGGAAAATAATCCATGCTCAAAATTTAAACTGAAAACTAGGGAAGAGGTTATAGAAGAGTGTCAGTCAATCTTAAAACATACATCCTGCGAAGCGAGCAGGGAAGCAACGCCAATGGGGATGAAGACAAAGCTGATGAGCATAAATGCTGAGATCACCTGTACAAAAATATGGGGCTAGTTAGATGAAATTATTTCTAGTTTCTGCTGAATTGAATACTGAAGAAAGGAAGTATCGATGACTTCCGGAAGAAATTACAGATCTCTCAGAGCTTGCTTACCCATTGTGGCGTGAGAATCGGCTTGCAAGCTGGAAGCTCTTGCTGAGTAAACCTCGAATCTGAAAAGTAAATGAAATTGTATGAGTTCCTTGGGGATCATGGACAGTTAATATTGAGGACTGAACTCTAGAAAAATATGTTCGGTTCAACCTTTATGATAATTCGCTCTTTGGATGCATAGTCGGTCTTAAAAAAAATCCTCCTATTTCTCTCTTTCAAAACACTCAGGCAAATGGCAAAGGGGAGAATTTTCCATAGAATGCATTTTAGAATAAACGAGTACTTCTCTGACTTTCAGCACATTCAGAAGCAGTAATGCCAAATTCACGTTGTATACTGACAATAGAGGAGGAGATGGTCTACCAATTTGACATTACTAATACACAAAAAGCATATAATAACCATAATCATGCCCTTACTGATCAAATGATCCCATGTTTATATTTTTTCGAGCTTGTCCGCCAATGGAAAAAAGGCAATCTAGACTTTTCGTGCTTATTTCTCTCATACCCACTTGAATTATCCCAAGTGTTTTAGTGAAAATGAAACAAAAAAAACATATGAGAGAAGATTTCGTAAAGAAAGCTCTATATAAAGAACCAAGAGAGAGATCCGAAAAAGATGAGGATTGAGGTACAAATGCAGAGTTTAAGAAACTTGCCATAACGGAAGAGATGGCCTTAGATAGAATTGAAAGGGGGAAAAATATTCATGCAGCCGACCGTATAGTTTATAGTGATGAAAGAAAGTCGAACCCTGTTTTCGGGTCGAGCTGAATCATATGAAGCTAATTGCAACCATAACTATAGAGTTAACCTGTTCATCAATTGGGGGTGATTTTTATGAAACTGAAGAGAGAAATAGCCTAAATTGGACCAATTCATCTGCTAAATATGTTTGAAATCCAGACAGGTTTTAGTGAATTTGGTAACTTGATCCAATCACAAAAAGAATAAAAAGAGCAGACTGGTAGGATAAAAGTAGACAGAATTGTGTTGCAAGAGATCAAACAGAAGACCAGAATAACCATCTGTGAAAAGACAGCCAATTACTAAAAATAGAAAACCAAGATATCCCAAACACAAACAGAACAACATCAAAGAACACTTTTCCTATAAAAAAGAAAGGAAAAAAAAGAGATTGCTAAAATTAGAAAGAAAACTCATAAGAATTTCAGAATTGAAGAGATTGTAACATCTGGGTATCTTAGAAATCCATCCGGATGTTCATGAATCAACATATAAACCGAAAAAAAATGAACAAAAGAGTGATTTTGAGGAGATGATTACATTTGGGTCGCTTGGAATTCCTTCTAGGTGCCGAAGAATCTGCCGATCCGGCTCCTCCGGAGCTCGACGCAACGTCCGAATTCATGGAAGTAAATTAAGAAAAAGAAGAAATCCAACTACCTCACCAACAGAAAGAGAGATGTGAGAGTTTGATCTGAGCTTGAGACGGTTTAAGTTCTGAAATCAAAGAGAGAAAGTAAGAGAGAGAGAGAAGGAGAGAACGAGTCTTCCCTGGCTTTCTCTTGTTTGACTTTGATAGGAGAGATGGAAATAAGAAAACTACAGAAAAGCCTCTCATTTTCTTTGGGGCCGGCTGAGGGCAAAGACCAATGAATGGTCAAAGGCGAAAAAACAAATGGGAAAACGCGGTTGGTTGATAATGGGGTAGTCCTCGTACTCGTATAATAACATGGGCCCACATCTAATACCATTTAGAACTAGAAGACTATGTATCGGTGGGCCACACCATTCTGATTGGTTGGATGGGTAGGAATTAAGATCATCAGTCTGATGATGAGGGAGACCTGATACACACGAGTTCATCCTATTTTATTTTCATTGATTGCTTTTTCTTTGAGATATTTACTTTTCCTTACATTACAAGTTTCTCACGTGTACTCCCACCGTACGCGCTATAATTTACCCCGCACTTGACTACTAAATGAGCCACGTGGTATGTTTTTATAGGACATTGACCTTATTGATGGAGAAAAACTTTGATGACAGTGGACTGTCGTGGAGGCCAATGACAGCCAACAATATGAGCCGTGTGGCATACTCTTAGAAGACGCTGACCGTATGGTAGACCTACAAACCCAAAATCAACATGATTAGTGATTTTTAGGCGTTGGGATTGGAGTTATTTTCATGGGTTGATTTTAACCGTGGGAATTTGAGCCTCATTGACCATTATTTGGGTACAAAGATCCAAAGGTTTGAAATCATTAATCAGGCTGATTTTTGGTTTGTAGGTCTACCTAGGGATTGGCAAAACATCCATACGGTCAGAGTCCGCTAAAGTCTGCCATGTAGCTCATATTGTGGGCTGTCATTGGCTTCCATGATAGTCTGCTGTCATCAAAATTTTACGTAGATGGATGTTTGTCCTCTCCCGGACCTACAATAAACAAAAATCAACATGATTAGTGAGTTCTAAGCGTTGGATTGGAATCAATTACATGGGTTAATTTTAACTGTGAGACTTTGAGCATTATTTGGGGTACAAGGATCTGAAGGTTCGAAATCAATAATCAGGCTGATTTTTTAGTTTGTGGGTCCACCAACGGATTGGCCAGACATCCATATTGTCATTGCCTCTAAGAGTGCCACGTGGCTTATATTGTGGGCGGTCAGTTACATCGGAGGGAGCAAACCTTCTCTCACACCCCGGTGTGAGAGAAGCTGATCAGAGCACATACTATGAGCCACGTGGCTCACTCTTAGTGGATGCTAACCGTATGGATGTTTGGCCAGTCCGTTGGTGAATACACACGAGTTCATCCTATTTTATTTTCATAGATTGCTTTTTCTTTGAGATATTTATTTTTCCTTACATTACAAGTTTGTCACGTGTACTCCCATCGTACGCGCAATAATTTACCCCGCACAGTTGACTACTAAATGGGCCACCTGGTATGTTTTTAGAGGACATTGACCATAAATGGAAAAATTTTGATGACAGCCGACTGTCATGACAGCCAACAATATGAGCCATGTGGCATAATCTTAGAAGATGCTGACTGAATGGATGTTTGGCCAATCCCTAAGTAGACCTACAAACCAAAAATCAATATGATTAGTGATTTTTATGCGTTGGATTGGAGTTATTTTCATGGGTTCATTTTAACTGTGGGAATTTGAGCATTATTGACCATTATTTGGGTACAAAGATCCAAAGGTTTGAAATCACTAATCAGGCTGATTTTTGGTTTGTCCGTCCACTTAGAGATTGGTAAAAAAATCCACACGGTCAGAGTCCTCTAAGAGCATGCCAGGTGACTCATGTTGTGTCTGTCGTCAAAGTTTTACTCATATGGATGTTTGTCCAATCTGTAGATGGACCTACGAACCAAAAATCAACCTGATTAGTGAGTTCTAAGCGTTGGATTGGATTCAATTTCATGGGTTGATTTTAACTGTGAGAATTTGAGCATTATTTGGGTACAAGGATCCCAAGGTTTGAAATCATTAATCAGGCTGATTTTTAGTTTTTGGGTTCACCCACGGATTGGCCAAAGAGAAAAGATTCACCGCCCCAGGGACGTCAAACTTTGAAGTCTCCCCACCCAAAATATCTGACACGAACACCAATCCTTTAACCCAACCCGCGTTTAGCCCTTGGTTAGTGGTTAAACAAGAGCTTGTCAGACATTTTGGGAGGGGGACTTCAAAGGGCAGTGAATTTTCCCATTGGCAAAACATCCAGTCAGACTCCAGTATGCCACCTGGCTCATATTGTGGGCTGTGATTGGCCTCGACGAGACTCTGATGCCATCAAGGCTTCACTCTTATGGATGTTTGTCCAATCCCTAGATGGACCTACAAACCAAAAATCAATCTGATTAGTGAGTTCTAAGCGATGGATTGCAATCAATTTCATGGGTTGATTTTAACTGTGAGAATTTGAGCATTAATTATTTGGGGTACAAGGATCCAAAGGTTTGAAATCGTCCTCTAAGAGTGTGTCACGTGGCTTACATAATATTGTGGGCGGTCAGTGAAGTTTTACTCCTAGATGTTGTATCAGCATACGTATGATTAGGTAAATTCTTGAGTTGCCGGCCCCACCATATTATAACTGAAAAAAGAGACAGGTGGATCACACGGAAGGTCAAGATCATTGATGTTTATTGAGATTCCCACTACGCAAATGCCAAAGACCACCGCAAAAAGATCAAAGAAGACCCAATGGCTAGAAGATTCAAGACGGTAATGCTACAATATCATTCCAAGGACGACGACATGCTATAGGACTGAATCCCAACAA
Organism: Euptelea pleiosperma; assembly: GCA_035048495.1. NCBI lineage: Eukaryota > Viridiplantae > Streptophyta > Magnoliopsida > Ranunculales > Eupteleaceae > Euptelea > Euptelea pleiosperma. The sequence goes on from CM068541.1 coordinate 32,889,681, forward strand.
CGGGTCAAGAGAGCCTTCTTTGTGTGGCATATGTTTTGCGACATCCCAATCCCTAGAAGAAGACTCTATCTCCTCCATAAGGAGGGTCCTTGGAATGAGTGTTGCAGGGCACTTCGCTTTGCATGACACGTCTCTACCGCTCTCAAAATTTTGATATTCTTCAAGTGTTTTATCTAATATTGTGGATATGATATTGAAAGGAGTCCGTCTAGAGCTACACCCATTTCTTACATCCACTTCTTACACCCGGTGGTTGAGGCCCACATGGAGATCATGTTGGACAATCCAACCATACATTGAGTTTTTCATACTATAGTTACCTTTCTCACAAAAAAATCTGGACATTTCGACATTCTTAACCTCATGAAAAATCATGAATTGATTTTTGGCAACGATGATCATCATGACAAGGACAAGTCAATGTATGGTTGGATTGTCTAACATGATCTCTATGTGGGCCCCAACCTCGGGGGTAAGAAGTGGATGTAAGAAATGGGTGTAGCTCTAGATGGACTCTATTGAAAGACAATCATGTTACGTATATTCTTTATTTCACTAGTTGGTGCACAAGTATTCAAAGGAAAAATTTTAGATGCATAGGACTTTTGAAGCAGTCGAAGATGAGGGGTCTCGTGGCCCTACATGGCTCATTTTTTGGAGCCCACTGACCGCATGGATGTTTACCCCACCCCTTGGTGGATATGCATACCAAAAATCAGTCTAAGTGATTGTTGCTAGACATAGATTATAGTGCACCTTTTTAGGATTGAGTGTAGCCGTTGGATTCAAGCATGTTTTTTTGCATATTTTTGGGAACTTATTTCAACGGATAGAAATTATCAAATGAGATTGATTTTTGATAAGCATATCCACCAAGGGGTGGGTTAAACATCCATGCGGTTAGTGGGCCCCAAAAAAATGAGCCATGTAGGGCTACGAGACCCCTACTGCATCCAAAGTCCTCTGCATCTAAAATTTTTCTGTATTCAAACTCTTCTTTCTACATAATCCATGTCCAAAACAACTTAAAAAAGAAAATAAAAAAAAGAGAGCATCATCTAACAATTGAACATATATGCTATCTTTACTAAATATACACAGACATACACACATCTGGAGAAATCTAGTATGCATACATTTGCAGACTTAAAAGTATGCAAACATTGTATCCACCGTTGAATGTTCCTTGAAAAATGTGTTTTTAATTCATAAAATAATTTTTTTTGAAATATTTAAATAACACGTTTTCCAATGGACATCCAACAGTGTTGATACTATTTGCATACTTTTAAGTCTGCAAACGTATGCAGACTAGATTTGTCCCACACATCCCATCGCAAGTAGTTGGGGTTAAGACTTTGTTGAGTTATGCTGATTATACACCCATCACGACTTTCACTTTAAGTACGTCTTTTGGTGTTGCTCCTGAGAACATAAACAGGTTAAGGGGAGTTGATAAAATAGCTAAACACCATTTATTGAGGCTTAATCTGAAATTTCTGATGTTCGATATGTCATGCACGAGTGTATTCAACACAGTTCAAAATTAAAGAACCCGTTGTAATGAAAAATGGAGGATGAAATTTAGGATGCTAGGCCTGTGCAATGTTCAAGGTAAGCCATAGAAATTCAATCATCCATCAAATTTCAATTACCACTCCAATGATCAATCTGTTGAATATGAGGTCCAAACAGTGGTAGAATTTCGAAAATCCTAGAGAGGTGAAGATTGACCTGGAGAGTAAATATTAATTTTTTATTTTTTGTGATGATATGCCAACGAAAATTTGAGACCTTCAGTCAAATTGAACTTTGGATTTACAAGCACGATTCAGTCAAATTGAGATAAACATGATGATTTTAATAGAAAAATAGAAGAACAAGTACATCACCAACTCAAACCTTTTATAAGATCATAGTTGTAGTACTTGGAGCTTTCAAAAGTAGTTCTTCTGCCTTCAATGAAATCCTCCATCATTTGATTCAATGCCATGTCATTTCTTAAAACATGTTGCATGAATTTCCATGCTGCAGACTGTCAACCCTTTTATAAGATCATAGGTGCAATACTTGGAGCTTTCAAAAGCAGTTCTTTTGCTAGCTTCAATGAAATCCTCCATCATTTGATTCAATGCCATGCCATTTCTTAAAACATGTTGCAAGAATTTCCATGCTGCAGACTGTCAACCCTTTTATAAGATCATAGTTGCAATACTTGGAGCTTTCAAAAGCAGTTCTTCTGCCAGCTTCAATGAAATCCTCCATCATTTGATTCAATGCCATGCCATTTCTTAAAACATGTTGCAAGAATTTCCATGCTGCAGACTGTCAACCCTAGTTGCAATACTTGGAGCTTTCAAAAGCAGTTCTTCTGCCAGCTTCAATGAAATCCTCCATCATTTGATTCAATGCCATGCCATTTCTTAAAACATGTTGCATGAATTTCCATGCTGCAGACTGTCAACCCTTTTATAAGATCATAGGTGCAATACTTGGAGCTTTCAAAAGCAGTTCTTTTTCCTTCAATGGAATCCTCCATCATTTGATTCTATGCCATGCCATTTCTTAAAACATGTTGCATGAATTTCCATGCTGCAGGCTGTGCTGAGCTCCATCCTTCTATTTTATGATCCGAATAACTACTATTTCACTCATTTTCTATTTTGTTAGTCGACGAACACTGCACCCAAGCTAGCGGAGTGTATATATATCTAAGGGTATAATAGTCCATAGTTTTTCCCACATCAATACATTTAGAAGTAGCAGTATAGATTAAAACTTTATTTCAAGAAATTTTCTCAAATATGTTTTGTTTGAATTTAGTATTGTGAATCTGCTGATATTTCTATTGATCAACATACATATGTATAGCCTTTGATCGGGACGTTACAAAGTAAATGCCGAACCGTTACAAAGTAAATGTCGATAGTGTAACTGACGCCACATAAGCGGTGGTCAGCCATCGGTCACAACCGTTACGTTTACAACAGTTAGGAAATAATCTTATATTCATTTTGATATTATCGTTTGGAGGCCGGGTATGTACGGGATTTAATGGAGAAAAGTGAAGTGACTACATGTATAGTTCCTTAAATTATGACGTATGCCTCAAACTAAATCTAATTTTCTTTGATTTTATAGTAGGATGATCTTATAGGTAGAAAAAACCCATTCTTGGTATGCAGACTCCATGTTGATGGTATACTTTAGGGGCCGTTTTGATACAAGCAAGAATATAGTATTAGCAATGGTTTAAAATAACGCCGTTTAAACAGTTTTAACATCAATTAAAACGGTAATGCCCCAAGCCCGTTACGTTGAGAACCATTTTGACACTTAGAAAATAACGGCCGTTATTTTATGAAATTTTTTTTGGAAAAAATGGCCGTTACTCCCGCTATTTTCCGTCAAACTCCGTTAAGTTTCCATTATGTTCATTTTTTAAAAGTTGAATTTCAAATTTTGAATTTCAGCGCTATTTTTTTCGTTCTTCCTGTTAAATTCGTTAAATTCTATTTTTCCATTTTTTTCTATTTTTGCCAGTTTATTACAATTCGTTTTAACGGCCAGCCAATTGAACCGGTGAGCTAGGGTGGGCGAAACATTCATGGATCAGTGGGCCCCAAGAGTTGCCATGTGTGGGGTTGACCCAGTCGACCCGGCCGTTGAACCGGACCCAGTGAACCGGTCCGGTCCACTAAAGGGCAGGCAAAAATTCATGGGTTAGTGGTCCCCCAACAGTTACCATGTGGTGGGTTGACCCAATCAACCCGGCGGTTGAACCAGTCCTTTGACCCGTTCAATGACCAGTCCGGGTATGAAAATATTATTCATAGTATCGAGCCTCAAGGTATAATAAAGTCGTGGTGCAACTTCAGAAAACCTACGGACAGACTTTATTTCGGTCCGTTGATTTTTCTATTTTATTTTCCAAAAGTCTCTTTTTATTCTTGAGTTTTTTTCCTAGAATGAACCAAACAAACATTTTGAAAATTTGTAGGAAAATATGGTGTCCATAATTCATATTTTCCGCGAACCAAACGCAGCCTTAGGGCCATAGGTACTTCCTGGGCCTTGGGCGATTTACTTCCTGAGCCAGGTTGATCTAGGCCTCACTCAAATGGTTTGCAACTTGTGGGGACTTTTTGGCCCAATTACAAGGTGGGTTAGCTCGGGTCAGGACCAATGTCCATCTTCATCACCAATCTTTCGCATTTTGGATTGCATAAAATAGTGGGTAATTAAGCTAGAAGGGTTGGGCTCCAGTGACAGCCCTAAAATGATAGGCTCCCGTTACAGGACACTATATGAGCCACATGGCACACTCTTAGAGGACTCTGATTGTATGGATGTTTGGCCAATCCCTAGGTGGACTTACAAACCAAAAATCAGCCTGATTAGTGATTTCTAGACGTTGGATCTTTGTACCTCAAATACTGCTCAAATACCCACAGTTGAGATCAACCCATGAAAATAAGTCCAATCCAACGTCTAGGATCTGTGAGTACCCACAATCTTAGCCAATTTTGCTACCTCTAGTAGGTGTTGATGGCTTGGATCGGCAATGGAATACTGCCTTTGCCCGACCTGGCACTGAATATTGGGCCGAAGACTTTCATGGGCCAAAACCATTTAGATTGAAGCCTGACCCAACTCTGTGTTTGGTCCGGGATTGATTTGGGCTTGGCCTAAGCTAACTTTGGATAAACGTTAACCCATAAGCATAGCCTAGTTCATTTATTTAGCAGGTTAGAATTAATACCTGGGCCCTGGCTCAAAAATTAGGCCCATCAGTGCAGTCCAAGCCCACAGTCATTGTGGGCAGGGCCTTAAGACCCAGCCGGCCAGCCTAAGTTCTATGATGGACAGAAGTTATTAGGATTTTTCAATGGATGTGACTTTTGAGCTAATCTATATAATAAAACAGGCGGTTGTCTCCCCCTCTTATCCTGCTTCATAAACGATGGCCAAGATCTTATCACACCGAATGGACTGTGGATCTCAGCCACTCACACCCAATTTTGACAACCGCTTTGTCGATGAGTGCCGTGGGCACGGGTCACCTACTATTTACCTACATATAAGGAATGAAATGGGTTGGATTTACATATAGCCCAAGGGTCAGGCTCAGGAGCCCCACTTTTTATGCCTCGGGAGGGATGTTACCGTTAAAACAGATTGAAACGGCTAGGGGCAAAAATAGAAAAAATAGATTTTAATGATTTTAACGGAAAAAAGTGGCGTTGAAATTCAAAATTTAAAATTTGAAAATTAAAAATTAAAAAAAAAAAAATTTAACGGAAATTTAATGGTTTTCTTATACCTTCTTATCTCATATGACTTCAATAATGAGTGGCTGAGATCCACTATGCTTTATCGATGGCTGAGATTAACTCCCACCCGATTTTGACAAACACTTTGTAGAAAAGTACCGCGGGCACGGGCTACCCACGCATATATCAAGACAACTCAGTTGTATTCTCTTATCTTATCCATCCATCTAATGTGGATGGTTAGATAAAGAGTGGTTGAGATCAAATCCATCGATCTAATGTGGGCGGTTTAGATTTCAGCCACTCAATCCGCCTCATTTGACCTCAATATATTCAAAATTTAAATTTCAGCACCGTTATTTTTTGCTATTTCTGTTATTTTCCCATTTCTCCCTCTGTTTGTTACAATCTGTTATAACAGCCGTTATAATGGAAAAAATGGTAATGCCCAGTCCGTTATACCGTTTGAGTGCCGAAGGCTCCCAATTTTTGCAAACGCTTTTGTCGGAGATTGCTGTGGGCATAGGTCATTTACTATTCTATATAACAAAACACATTGGTTGTCTCCCTACTTATACCTCCTCTAATCCTCCCCCAATTGGACGGTGGATCTCCACCACTCACCTGATTTTGGCAAATTCTTTGTTGAGGAGTGTCGATGGCACGGGGTACCCACTAGTCTATATAACAAAACAGGGAAGTTGTCTCCCCCTCTTATAGGCTTCATAAAGAAGGGCCAAGATCTTATCCTCCAATTGGACAGTGGATCTCAGCCACTCACACCCAATTTCGACGAATGCTTTGTCGAGGAGTGCCGTGGGCACGGGCCACTTACTAGTCTATATAACAAAACAGGGAAGTTGTCTCTCCCTCTTATAGGCTTCCTAAAGAAGGGCCGAGATCTTATCCCCAACTGGACGGTGGTTCTCAGCCACTCACGCCCAATTTTGACAAACACTTTGTCGAAGAGCACGGGCCACCTACTAGTTTCTATACAAGTGATAGTATCAATCGGATAATTGGTAGGGAAAATTTATTTGCACCCCACAAATTGTTAAAGATGACCGCCCACGATGACCACCTCTGATGGCCGCCCACAACATGAGCAACGTGGCACACTTTTGGAGGACGCTGATGATATGGATGTTTGGCCAATCCATAGATGAGCCTACAAACCAAAAATTAACCTGATTGGTGATTTCAAACCTTTGGATCCTTGTACCAAAATAATGGTCAATAATGCTCAAATTCGTACGGTTAAAATAAACTCATGAAAATGACTCCAATCCAACACTTAGAAATCACTGATCAGGCTGAATTTTTTATTTGTAGGCCCGTCTATGGATTGAAAAAACATCCATACGGTCAGTGTCCTCTAAAAGTGGGCCACGTTGCTCCTAATGTAGACGGCCAGTAAAGTTTTAGTCGGGGTGCTTTCACAATTTGTGGGGTGCAAATAAAATTGATGTAGGTGTTTGGGACGTTCATATTACCTTGGAGAACTCCCAGCTCAATGATTTAAATTATAAGTGGTTTATGAACAGGCCTATGAGTTGGTTCCAAGCCCATGATGAAAAAGTGCTCAAATCCAATGGTTAGGAATTACTAATCACACTGATTTTTAGTGTGTTGGCCAGACATTTAAGGGGGCAGTGGGCCCGAAAGAGTCTACTATGTGGCAAATTGAGTGACTTCTGCATCAAAATTTTGATACAGAAGTCGGTATCATACATTTTTCCGAACTACCTTTAAACCGAATTATTTTTCTTGTTAACACATTCTATCCTTGATACCTTTTGTTTTTGGCAAGAGATTCATGTGAGCGACTTTTGTTATCCTTGAGCTAATTAAGGAGGTCAGTCACAAGTTTTTCATGAACGAAATGGGAATAGGATCATTGATAGGAGTGCCAGTGCAGTGACCTAGTGATTGAGAGGTTGAAGAGTGGAAATGGGTTTGCAATCAACCATATTAGACCTGAAGATGAGTAGAAGATTTTAATTCCCAGACCTGAAATGGAGCAAGGTCTTTCAAGGCAAACTTACGCCCAATGGTGCCTCTTTAATCCTTGAACGTTGTTGCTGTGCGTGTTGTGAACATCCAGATCTGTTCCGTTGTGCAGTGCTACTTTTGTGACCAGGTCTATTTACTACATACTGTTCGACATATTGGTGAGTTTTATTTTACCATCGTTTGTGTTTTAATGGCGGCTGAGAACACAAAAACTGTAGTCCACGAATCCGAGGCTAATCCTAGCATTAAACTATCCTCGGTTCTTTCGAATGGAGTGAATTACATCCCTTGTTCTAGGGCAGTTACCTTGTCTCTTGGTGGAAAATCTAAACTAGGGTACATTAATGGCGAAAAGGATGCCGCTAATATGGATGATGCTAAATTTGAAGAATGGCAATCGAGTAATCAACTCGTCATGGCTTGGCTTCTCAATTCTATGGAGCCCAATATTGCCAAAATATTTATATTCTCTAAATCAACCAAGGACCTATGAGAATCTGTCAAGGAAATGTATAGTCATCAAAATAATGCTGCCCGAATATTTCAGTTAAAATGGGAGATTGCTGAATCTACAAAGTGAAAACTCGTTTACTACACACCTGGAAAAATGAAAAAGCATGTGGGATGAACTTGCCATGTATCGCCCTCACACTGCAAATTCTAAGATCCTTTTAAAGAAGGGTCGGGCTCCATTGACAGCCCTAAAAATGACAGGATTATGTGTACATGACACAATATGAGCCACGTGGCACACTCTTAGAGGACTCTGACCATATGGATGTTTCGCCAATCCCTTGGTGGACCTACAAACCAAAAATCAGCCTGGTTAGTGATTTATAGGCTTTGGATTGGACTTATTTTCATGGGTCGATCTCAATTGTGGGAATTTGAGCAATATTTGAGGTACAAAGATCCAATGCCTATGAAGGAGGAACTCCGAGCCCTTGACGAGAACAATACGTAGAATATTTTTAGTTTCTAAAATGAAAAAACCGTAGAATGTCGATGGGTGTACAAGGTCAAATAAATAGTGATGGAACTATTAAGAGGGATAAAGCAAGAGATTAGTTGCTAAGGGGTTATACAAACCTATGGAGTAGATTATAAGGAAACGTTTGTTCCAATTGAGTAAATGAATACTGTTCGGGTACTCCTATCAATAGCTAGGGTTGGTTGTTATCTCAAATGGATGTTAAAAATGTATTTTTTGCATGGAGATTTAGAAGAAGAAGTGTACACGAGTCTACCACTAGGACACCCTCAAGAATCCTAAGAGGGTGTAGTTTGCAAGCTGAATAAAGCTCTTTATGGATTGAAGCAGTCACCCTGAGTCTATGCCAAACTTAGCTCTATTCTTACTAATAATGGGTTTCAAAGAAACGTGGCCAATTATTTTTTTGTTTGTTAAAAAAAGGTATTATTCGCACTATTGTCATCTTGGTATATGTAGATGATATTATTATATTACAGGGGATGGGCAAAATGAAGTAGCAAAGCTCGAATCTTTCCTTCATAAGAAGTTTGCCATCAAAGATTTGGGAATTTTAAAATATTGTATGGGAATAGAAATTGCCTACTCACAAAGGGTTAATTTCTTAATTAAAGAAAGTATGTCCTTGACTTATTAAGAAACAAGGAAGCTTGGTGTTAAGCTTGAAGAGACTTCTACAATAGTTGTGGTAAGCTTATGTTGGATGGATAACTATTGTCCGGCATCGGTCAATTTCAGAGGCTAGTTGGCTCCTTGATTTATCTAACCGTCACTCGAACTGACATTGCTTATGCAGTTATTAGCTTGGTCAGCCAGTTCATGCATGCTCCAAGAACTAGTCGCATTTAAATGCAGTCACTTGAATTCTTCAGTACTTAAAGGCTACCCTGGGTCAAGGTACACAGATGCCGATTGGATAGGAAGCCCAGTTGATCGTCGATCTACAACTTTGTAATGTATGCATGTTTGGGGAAATTTGGTTACCTGAAAAAGTAAAAAACAAAATGTAGTTGCTCGTTCCAGGGCTGAAGAAGAATACATAACAATAGCATCTTCAACAAGTGATTTAATTTGGCTTTGTGCTCTATTACAAGATTGGGATTTGTATCTTTCCAACCAATGGACATGTTTTTTGATAACCAAGCCACCATACATATTGCCTCAAATCTTGTATTCCATGACAGAACCAATCCCAACAAAGTAGATTGCCACTTTGTGCGAGAAAATGTCTAAGCCAACAATATTTGTACTCCATATGTTAGTAGTGATCAACAGCTATAGCAGATATTTTCACTAAGAGCTTGCCATCAAAGCAATTTCAAAAGATCTTGTCCAAGTTGGGCTCGATCGACATCTACGCTCCAATTTGAGGAGCAGTGTTGATGGAGAAGGCAAGAAGGAAAGAAATCGTGGACTCTTCCCATAGTTGCCAAAATCATGGGTGCTTTATTTGGAAGCTGAATTCAATTGGAAATCTTCCTTTTTTATTTTTTTTTCTTAATTTAGCAGTTGTATCCTCTACAAATTGGAGAGTCTCAGTTCTAGAGCTCTCACGAGTTAATCCTTTATCTTCTCCCTGTGGACTTAGGTAATATTGCCGGCCGAACCACGTTAAATGCGTCTCTTCTCTCGTGTGTGTGTCTGTCGCTTGTGCGTCTTCAAAGATATTAATAACTTAGTGGTAGGAACATTTTAAACCTTGAGTTTATAGCATTAGATTTCCATTGGTTTCCCAAACATTTTCAATCAAGGGTCGCTCTACGGGCGCCCAGCTAAAAGACGTGGGCGCCCGTAGAGCGTCGACCCTTCAATAAACCCATCAAGGTCTTGTACCTACTCAGGTGAGTAGCAAGTTAACCCAAGGCAAGTACTGTAAGGTGCAATGGTCAGATATAACATATGATGCAATCAATCAGAACCCAGAATTGGCTCATACCCATTTCTCAAGACCATGGTTTCATTAACGGCCGTTATAACGAAAATTAAATAACGGCCATTATAAGGGATTCAGACCTCCCCTCTTATCTTATGTACCATTTTAACGCTCAGAAAATAACAGCCATTACTTTCATTGTAACGGCAGTTATTTTCTGTTATTTTTCCGTCATAACAAAAATAACAACCGTTATTTTCTGAACGAAAATTTCTTAAAACAAAAGTGTTATTTCAGTTATTTTCCGTTATAAAGTTTATATTGAAAATTTGAAATTCAAATTTTGAATTTTGGCACCGTCATTTTTTGTTATTTCCATTATTTTTCAGTTTGCCCATGTGCGTTACAATCCACTATAACGGCCGTTGTAACGGAAAAAATTGGTAACGCCGCAAGTCTGTTATACCGTTACACCGGCGCCTTTTAAACCTCTGTCAAGACCATCGAATCCATTGAGTGCGAAAATTCACAAAATTTGATGGTAAGCTCTTATTTGTCTAATCAAAGGATTGTCCTGTACATGGTTACACATTTCTTTACTGACCAATCAAAAGCATAACCATGATGATGCAGGTTATAGAATGGCCATCACATGGGTAAATGTGGGACAATACATACACTAAGGTACAGTCTTGCACCATCCTATCAATCCTCTTCAGAAATTCGTTAAAAGGAGAAAAATCCATCTATAAAAGAAAGATGGGACCCATAATCTTACCTCAAAGGAATATATCCATTGTTAAGAGAATCATTTTGCAAAAAGCATAAAAAGATGCTTACAATTCAAGCTAAAATGTACTTAAGATTAAAACACCCTGATGAGCTAAAAGTTAAATTCCAACTTTGCAAAATTTATTTAAATGCAACTTTAAGTTGTCTAGTCTAAAAGCAGCATGCTTTTACACATGTCACACATGCATGGGCTGTGCCAGACCATTCAGTGATACCCACCTACCACAACCATCTGATTTACAGAACTTCTTTGATTAAAAGACAGACTAGAAAAATGTCAACAAATCAAATGGTTAATATCTCTAGGTGCATGAGACCTACTTCTATGCTTGATAGGTTTAGGAGAACCCTTTTTTCTTTTGTAGGTTTTCAGATTATTGGGACAAGAATCCTCCTTTGATTGTCAATGAAGGAAGCATTTATTCCTCCTTCTGGCTCCCATCCTTCCTGAGAGAGAAAGAGAGAGAGAGAGAGAGAGGCTTTATATATTGTTCTTACTCATCCTTTACTTTTTCTTCAGCAGTGGGGCCAAAAGTATCAAGATAAATGATTTGACTATATTATCATTGTTTGGATTTTGGCTGGGAGTTGCTGGATGACATGCATGAGAGACAATCTTTCATTCCACTAAAGCGATATAGCTTGTTTCAGCACAGAAAAAACTTTAAAAGAAGGGAGGTCCCCCAACCAGCCATCAAAAGCTTCACATACAAACCTTTTGTGATTTTATGTTCACATCCTCACATTTACCAACTACAGGAACTAAACTTTGGTTATTGTTCTTATTTAGAAGACTAATTACCCAAATTCAAATTAATGACGAAATACTAGCTCTGTTGCATGGACTCTTTAAACTAGCAGGTGAGTCGCATGTCCCTACGCGTCGACAAGGATTGATACTGACCGTTGAGACTCTTCATATTTTTAACTAATTTTTTTTAAGAAAATAAATATTCAATATAGAAAAATTTGGGTTTTGAACTCCAAGGGAGAGAGAGAATAGGGTTTTACTTTTTACTTCTAATATTTGGTAAAAACCCTACCAAAATCTACCTAGAGAATAGGGTTTTACCTTCTAAGCATTTGTCTCGAGTGTGGCACCTCCTATCTGTGTCAAACTTTGGTTATTGTTCTTGTTATTAAGAAGATCTAATTACCCAAATTCAAATTAATGATGAAATACTAGCTGTGTTGCATGGACTCTTTAAACCAGCAGGTGAGTCGCATGTCCCTATGTGTTGACATGGATTCGGACACTGATCGTCTGAGACTCTTCATATTTTTAACTAATTTTTTTAAGAAAATAAATATTCAATATAGGAAAATTTGGGTTTTGAACTCTAAGGGAGAGAGAGAGAGAGAATAGGGTTTTACTTCTAATATTTGGTATAAAAACCCTACCAAAATCTACCTAGAGAATAGGGCTTTACGTCTAAGCATTTGCCTAGTGCGACACCTCCTATCCGTGTCAAACTTTGGTTTTTGTTCTTGTTATTAAGAAGACTAATTACCCAAATTCTTAACATTGATGGGTAATAAACATCAGCATCCACACACGTATGTAAGTGTAACGTGTTAAGGATAAGAATCGAGCCGATTACGTCTTCCATCACGATTCTTGATGTGAACGAATTGATCCATGTACATGCATGAACTCACGAATCCTTACACGATACCTCAGCCATATTTTTAAATTTCCCACGAAATTATAAAATCAAAAGAAAATGTGTAGAAAATCTGGCGTGACAGATTAGTAATCAACCCACCAGCATGAGAAACATGGTTGTGTCCACAAGGCTAAAATCTGGAGAAACCTTTAGTTTCAATTTTCAATCAGTCTACTATTTATCAATCATATCCCATTGCCAAACATCATGATTTTTTTTTTATGGTAATGACATAAAGCTTGGTCTTTGCACTTACCATCATAGCTACAATTAGCTTGGTTTATGACTGTAAAGCAAATAAAAAAGGGGTCGTACAATGAAAGAGGAGAAAATATTGGCCATGGTTTATATTTGTACGTGGGAATATTATGATTTTGTCTAATTCAAATTCTTGATTTTGTCTTTCTAGCAGGTAGAATTGCTGTTGTTAGCCACGTACCGATTTCTTTATTTTCTTAATTAAAATTTTTTTATTCGGATAACACAACAAAGTTGTAGTGTTTTAGTGATATCTTTTTAACCTGATGTCAGTTCTTGTGATTTTAAGATTTATTGGAAATCTGACGAAATTATCTTTCCAAAAATATTTTGTTTAACCCATTTTGATGAAAGTTTTATTATTGATATATATATCTACTATTTTGTTGGAATGCTCCTAAATCATCGTAGTGACTGCTATCTTAGATGTATCAATGCCTCTTCTTTTTGTCATCGACCATTGTTGTCACCACGCCATTGTCGCACTCTCACCACTACCATTCATTCTACTTTTGCACAGAGTTTTCCCTCTCTTGTAAAAAGCCTATTGCATCAACTTCTTCTTTTGGGTTTTTGAAATTGTTTCATGGTTTGAAGAATTTTAATAAAAATAAATAAATTATATGACACTTTCCATGAGGCGCATCCAATATTTTCCTGAGGAACTATAGAGCCCAAGTCTATGACACAAAAAGATGCCCACTTCCCACTTTGTCTTGGTCCAATGAGGGCCATATCCCTTTGAAGGGGACCATTCAATTTGAGTAGAACTGGTTACTCTCATCCCTTCGTCTACTCCTCATTACTCTTGAGTTCACTTTTGGTGAGTTGAGCTAGTTTCTTGTTCATCTTATACTTAATTTCATTTTGCAGCATTTGTTGGCAACATTTATATATCAGCAAGCTAGAAACTTAACAACAAGCACATCAAACAATCAACCATAGAAGAACTGAAAGAAGTACCTTGGAAAGAATTTTTTTTTTTTTTTTTTTAAATTTTGATAAGAAAAAAACCATAGAAAGATGGGAACTAGAAAGTAAAAAAAAAAGAGGGAAATGCATGATTGCAAATAACATGATGAAGAGCTTGAAATATCATAAAATTGACCGTTCCAGCCAACAATGTTGACGCCATTGACATGCTCATTAAGTTTTGTTGTTGGTCAACAACGTTTGCTTCATTATGGAATGGTCAAGTGATTGACATGTTCATTACTTCGGATCTATAGTATCTAGAAAAACGGTCGAATTAGATGATTTTAGGGGATAGACGTGCTGGTTAAGGACGTAACCCTATTTTTTTTTTTGTGGGGGGGTCTTACTAATTTACCATTTTTCAGGGAATACTGCTAAAATTACCTAAAAAGAGAAAAAAGTTAAATGCCCACCGACTACTATATGCAGCTCTCTTTTGCCAAAAGATACTCTCAACAGAGAGAGAGAGAGAGAGAGAGAGGCTTGTCTTCTTCAGAAGCGCACCGTATTCCTCCTTATATGCGTTGTTCTTGAATCTCTTCCTATTCCAGAGAAGCTGTGAGGGAATATATGTTCCATTCCAAGAAGCCAACTATGAATTCAAATGATAGATCTGTGTGTGTGCAAGGGGATTCTGGGCTTGTCCTTACAACAGACCCAAAGCCCCGCCTCCGATGGACCCAAGAACTTCACGACAGATTCGTCGATGCCGTCGCTCAGCTTGGAGGACCAGATAGTATAAACCGTCCCTAAAAGTCTCATCATAATATCATCTTGAATCTCCTTGTCATCTCTTCTTCCATATATTTTTAATTTCTAATGAGATTTTCGATGTTTCTATGTTTAAAATTGTAGAGGCTACACCAAAAACCATCATGAGAGCTATGGGTGTCAAGGGTCTTACTCTATACCATCTCAAGAGCCACCTTCAGGTATGTATGTATGCAATATGTTCTTGAATGCACTCATACAATGATTTCCTGCTCGGCTTTATCATGGCTCTCTTTTCCTTTTTGTCTAGAAATTCAGGCTTGGCAAGCAACCACAAAAAGACTTCAATGATCACTCAATTAAGGATGGTAAGAGAAGTGACTGTTTCCTTTCAAGACTAGGAATTATTTATGGCCCTACATCCTGTACGATAGTTTTGTAGTTATACTTCTATCATTTTTTTCTTCTTTCGTTAGATCTTGAAAAAAATAAAAATTATATTTCAATTTTCATGGCAGCTTCAGCATTAGATCTGCAAAGAAATGCTGCTTCTTCGTCTGGGATAATGGATCGAAGTATGAACGAGTATGTAATTACCCTGATCTTTACTGCACCCATACATAGATGAGTTCAGGTTGAGAAAGACTTGTAGTTTACTATTATTCCATCTTACCCTAAGATTTTAATTTTGGTATCTTCGATACCTTAGCAGGAGCGTACATCTCAACGAGGCACTTAGGATGCAAATGGAAGTACAAAGGAGATTGCATGAACATTTGGAGGTATAGCTCACAAAATTGCGCAAAGAAGCTACATCGATCGTTAATTTTCCAATTGCACTTGCAACATGGTTGATTATATATTTCTTAAATTCTTTATGGGTTTTGCTATGGCAGGTACAAAGACACCTTCAAATGAGGATTGAAGCTCAAGGAAAATATATGCAGAATATATTGGAAAAAGCTTGCCAAACACTTGCCGGCGAAAATATGGCCTCAGGAAGTTACAAGGATGTTGATAATCAAGTAGCAGTTGATATTGCTTCTGTAAATTTTCCTTCTCTTCTGGACCTACACTTGTATGGTGGAGACCAATTAGATGTGCAACAACAGATTGATAGATCATCTCTTGATGGGCTTTTGCCAAACAATGACAATGTTTGTGGCCTAGGGAAGAAGAAGCCTAATCCATTTGGTAATAGTAGCAAGAGCCCTTTAATATGGGCTGATGATAACAGACTACAAGAGTTGGGTACAGCAACAGCATGTCTAGGTTCTCAAGAGGATTCTTTCAAGGCTGACCTGCTTCAAATTGCAACACCGGCGATTTACAGTGGCGTTGATATGGATCCCATAGGAGATCTTTATGAAAAGAAGCCAATTCTTGCCAGCGAAAGTGTGGGGGGAAAGAAAATGGAAGCTTCGGCGAAGTTCGAAAGGCCATCTCTGCGAAGAACACAGCTTCATGTTGATAGGATTAACCCCATGATCAAGGGTGGTGCTGTATCACAAGGAAAGAATTTACCTTATGGGTGAGTTAGGCCATTGCTTAGATGTATTTGACAGAAAATAAGCTTTTAAAAATGGGTATTGCAATGATTAGATGGAATGAATATTTGTATGAGAGAATTTTATATATATTTTCACTGTATTCTTTAATTATCATCTTAGATACTTCTATTTTCAGGTGCATTTTATAATAGAATTTGGAAATCTATCCAGAAAGAGAATGACATGCAATTTTATTTTAGGAATTGTTAATTTCTTCATGCATGTGGGTCTTCTACTACTTTTTGATCTTGCTGTCTTCTTTGTTCATGTGGGTCTTGTTGTTTTTAGGTCATTCTTACCAATGCAGGAACCTTTTTCATGGTGGGTTTTAAGTTAGTTACTCCCATCATTACAAACTAAGACATGCCATGCAAAAAAATAAAAAAACTATGGTTGTGGTAAACACATGAAACTGTACAATCTGTAATGTTTTCAAAACCTCATTGGGAATTGAGTAAAGAAGATTTACTGAAGTTCCTTTTTCTTCAATGAGGAAGAAGATTTATAGAAGCTGCTTTTTTCTTAGAGAGAAGCCGACAGCAAGCATCTAATATCTCTTTACTCCTTTTCCTTTTCTTACTTATACACTAGTGGTGCATATTCTTATCAACTTGAAACTATTCAATTACTGACTCCCATGTAAGATACCCCTTGGACCGCCGAAAAATTCACCTTTATGTGAGATTTTAACCATCAAACAAATAATTTTTTTTTCTAGATCTTGCCCTTATATTTTTGATTGGTTGGACGGTTAGGATCACATGACGGGGCGGAATTTTGGTCCATTAAGTATTCTAGGTGGGACTCACAATTTGGACACTTTAAATTGATAAGGATATTGCCGCGTTGAATGGGGAGATAGATACGATGATTAAAACTCAGCACGACTCGATTAGATTTTGGGTAGGCTTGGGTGACTAACTCGAATAGGAATGATCTGCAGAGTCGTCCGAATCATCGCGACTTGGGGGTCAAAACTTAAGATTTTGTTGAAGTTTATGTAAGTACTTTTTTTTTTTTTGAACCTCTGTGGAGGGAGGGATGTAAGGCATATCAATCTTGTCCAACTGAATCAAACCAGCAAGTCTAGGTTGACCATTGCTTCTGAACTCCATGTACAAGTTTTTGTAAGTACTTACTGTCAAAATAAGAGATAATACATAATATTTTTTATAAATTTTCTGATTTCCTATATATTTTAATGATTTTATTAACTAGCTAAATTGATTCATGACATGGAGTCCACTTGACCTAAAGAGTTTTAGAGTTTTTTTTTTTTTTTTCTAATTAAAAATTGTATTGAAGGAAAAAAAAAACTATACAGAAAGCCCAAAGGGAATTACACGACCCATCAGCAACCTGACTAGGTTGGCTAGCTTAGGACAATGAAACCGGACCTTAGGCGAAGAGACAAATCAGTCAAATCTAAAGTAAGTATGTAAGGATCCTCAATTTTATAGAGGAATGGAGATTGCTCTACAAAAGTTTCCACAAGCTCAGATTCTAAAGTTGACCCATGATTAGCTAGAGTTATGGTATAACCCGGGACTACCCCATGTGTTCCCTTTTATGGTTTTACAAGAAGGAAAATGATGCTGCCAATCTCAGGTGAACGTCCTCCCTAGGGTCCAGACAGTTGGAGGATCATTGTTTTCATACGGTGAATGTCTCGAGGAGCAACAAATAGTTTAAAGTACTTAGGGAGGATGTTCCCCAAAGGCTCATAGATACACAGATCTTTCAACAAAACGTGCATTTAATGAAGAGGATCGATATGTAAGCCGTAAGGTACCAAGTAGACCGTACCGTACCTTAAATTCTGACGTCTCAATGTAACACTTGGAGTAAAACTTCCTTGACTGCGGGCTGTCAGCAAAGTTGTTGACTGCCACACAGCCAGCGATACGTACCCCGATGCTTTTGCCTTTTCAAAACCAGGGCAAAAATGAGGACGAAACGGGTGGTTTTCCATGTTTCACTGGTTGTGTGGCAGTCAGGACCCGCGGTCAGTTAAGTTTTACAAACATTTGTGAACAGAGGATCCATTACATGAAGTTTTATCTATGGACCATTATTAGCCGTGTTCTATAGGAAGATTATTATAGGTTCTAATAAATACCCTTGCTATAGGTTCCTGACTTCCTTCACGAGGAAAATAAGTCTCTCTCTCTCTCTCTATAAATTTGGTGTCTATGATTAGAATCATGAAGAAGGTTTTCTTTTTGCTGTTGAGAAAAGATGGATGGTGCAGCTGGCTTTATCGTTTGCATGGAAATTTTGTAGGGTGCAAGTTGGCTAGAAAGCTCCCTCCCTATAGAGAGAGAGAGAGAGAGAGAGTACAAAGGGGAGTGGAATATTGTGCACTCGCATGCGTGCAGTTACCGAGGAAGCTATTTTCTACCTTTCAGTCAGCAAAGTGGTCGCAAAAGCTGAAGGATTGTGTCTATATGAATCATATAATGATGATAGTCATGTTAAGAGATTTATATATATAGGTTTTGTCTAGAAAGAGGAATTATATGATAGGGTGGTGATTTAAGGCTCATTCTCCATTTGGAAATCATTTGCAGCCCAAAACATAGGATTCTGTCTGCCTATATACTCAACAGCTTTGCGGGTATAGTTAAGATTTGTCTAACAAAGTACGACCCTTGAAACATGGAGTACGTGACAAACCAGTAAACGTCGGAGTCAGGCAAGTTACCTGACAAAGTGCAAGTCCAAGTCACCTCTTTTTTTCTTCATGTGGGACCCACACTAAGGATAAAGAATTTCCCAACAATGATGAGATTGAAAACTCTCTTCTCACTCTTAAATATTTTTTTTGGGAATTTATGACATACCCCCCCACACTTTGAAAAAGCTGACATGCCCTCCTAGGACTTGGTCCAAGGTCAGTCGACCAATGTTGACCCGAGTTGACCAGTATATTTTACATTAAAATACAAAAATACCCTTGTCTTCAACCTTGGAACAAGGGTTTGGACCAAAACCAAACCCCCAAATCAAATGGCTATGGTGTATGGCAAGCCAAATCAAATGACTGGAGTCTCATGCCGGTCATTCACCACTCCGACAAAAATTAAAAAGACCATTGGCCCATTGGGTTGTCCGATCATAGACTCGAGCTTGTATTGTTCAAAAGTATCCGATCAATATATGGAGTGGGAATCTCCAATGCTAGTTGAGATACCAAGAAAAGATTCAAAGCTTAATATTTGTATTACAATGCCACTTCAGCCCTAGAAGTTTTTATTTTTAAGTTGGTGTTCCAAAAAAAAAAAAAAAAGGTAAAACTCCGAATACCAATGGGTTTTTTAATTTTCGCCGGAGTGGTGGATGACCGGCATTAGACTCTGGTGGGTTGGTCTCCGGTGATGGACAACTAGCCCATTGGTATCTCTTGACTTGCCGTCCGCGACATCCATTTGATTTGGGGGTTTGGTTTTGATCAAAACCCTTGTTCCATGGTTGAAGATAAGGGTATTTCTGTCTTTTAATGTAAAATATGGTCAACTCGGGTCAACATTGGTCAATTGACCTTGGACCAAGTCATAGGGGGGTATGTCAGCTTTTTCAAAGTGTGGGGGGGTATGTCAAATTTCAAAGATAACATGGGGGGGTATGTTAAAAATTCCCTATTTTTTTTTTATCTAACAAGCAAGTGATCAATGTTTTTGCAAGACTTCTTGTTGTATTTAGTTTCTATATTTAGGAAACTTGGCTAGCATAGAATGAAGTGCTTCCTAAATTACAGAAATCTCTTCTCTACGGCAACTTCTAAAAGAGATTGTATTCACAAAGGCAACTAATAGTCTAGTACTACACTTGATAAGAGATCGATCTCTTGTAACAAGTTGACAGCCTCAAAAGAAGGAAAATCACATAACAAATCGACGAAAAGATAAATTTTGCGTAGGAGAATGCGACATCGCTATAAGGATAATGACTTAAAATAAACACTTTTGAGAGAATATCAGTGACCGGTGGAAAATGACTACTGGTCGACCAATCTGACAGGTCTGTTGATCGGTCTCGAGTTTCTTCGAATCAAGAGCTTCACCCCTCTCCATCTCTTTAACTATAAGTACCCCTCCACCTTACCTTTCATACTTACTAATTCACTTAATCTTCTCTTAAGTATTTCATCTTCAAAAGTATTTGTTTGAGTTCTTCTTGCCTGCTTTGGTGGTGCTCTTAGTTGGCCTTTGTGGGAGATCTAAGTTGGTGACTTGCCCTCTTCGGTTCAATGGGTACTTCGGGTAATTGGGAGATAACTTTGTTTGTCGAGAGCTTTCTTTCTAGAAACGCTCTCCATATTGAAATACTTCATCTCTATATATACCGTGTTTTCCTGCTTGAGTCAAGATTAGTCTTCACTGAACTTGTAATACCTTGAACTTTTGTTAGGTAATATTCACCATCAGGATACACTTGTCAATTTAAAATTTCTTACTTTAATTAATTGTTAGGTTGTTAGGCTTGACACTTAGATAAATTTCAAAAATTAACACTAAAGAGGTAAAAACCCTAGAATCACATGACATTCTAATGAAATTAGGACACTTCTACCTGCTCAAATTTTAGAGGGGTCACGTTTTGAACATATAATAATGTATGTAACATAATAAGAAAACAATAATTTTTTTGGTAGCGGGACCTAGGAGAATCCTAGTTGGACTAAACACACCCTTTTGAACTCAGAACGACGAACGGACACTTCCAGTAATATCTCCAACTTTATTTTTCCTATTTTTATGGCCTGAATTAAGGTTTCTATGAATAGTGGGACTCACAGGTAAAATTTGACACTGAATAGACACCTTTCTAATTTTGAAAAAATTGGAGTAATTAGCCGAATTAAGATGATTCCCGCATAATGGCATAATTTCTAACGTAATGCATAATTAATAAGTGTTCAAATTATTAATATAAGTAATTACATGCTTGCTTGAGTTATAATTGTTGGGCGGGCCTATAGGGCCAATTTAAAGACATTTTGAGCTTAAAAATAACCTTAAATGAAGTTTAGTTGATACATATGGGTCTTGGGCCCATTTTTAACCCATAATTGATTTAAAATATGAGTTTTAGAGGGTTGTTAAATACACCCTTTTGAAAGTTACGAAAATCAGTTGAAAATAAAAATCGGTTCCCTTTATTTTGAGTTGGTTAGAGTTACATGTATGAAATGAGGGAATCTTCCCTCATCCGAACAATTATAGGTCATGGGATCCACATGGTTACCTTTGAGAGAGAAGATTTCAAATTTAAAACAATTTGAATTTTGAATATTTTTGAAAATCAAACCTAATCATTTAAGGATTTAGCATTAGAGATTTTATTCCACAAACACAATCACTTTTGTCAAAATCATGGAGAGCATTAGGGAGATAGAGAACTCTATTAAAAGAGATAACACCATTAAAGAAGAGAGAAAGCTCCGATAGACCTTCATCTGAAACTCAATCACACCGAGTGTGGTAACATACTCCAGGGAGAGCTCCATCTGACCATATTTAGAATTTATGAATTTTTCAATCTTTATTAAAGAACTGATTAAAGGTAAGTACACTAAACAAGACTTTTCCTCTCTTATATCCTTGTTTCTTTCATGATAACATGTGTTTAGATTAATATTATCATGTTTCTCCATGTTAAATCTTGGTTATTATGTTTATGTAATTGTTTCTATTATCTTTTCCTTTAGTTCTTTAATTACATGTGATTATTGAGCACCATCTTTGAGAGGATCGGCCATGGAGACTCATGTGAGCATTCATGTGATCGAAACACTCACGAAGATCCTTAAAGGATCCATATGAGTGGATTGGCCATAGTAGGAACCCACATGAGGCCGTATGGCCTATAGTCCCACGAAGGGAGATTTACATCTATTTTTGAGTAATTTGAGTTGTGATGATATCTCTCTCTCTCTCTTGTTTAATATACATACTCATATTATTGCATATGGGTTGGTTATTGGGGTAAGGATGTTGTTGGAATTCATTTTATGTTAAAGCAACGAGGTGCATAGTGAACCCTAAGGTGGAAGACCCCAAACAATCCTGTATAAGGGCTAGTATATATGGCCTCTCCCAGTGTGAGAAAGTGATGGAGACCCTCGTGTGGTTTGAATGTGGGTTTTTGGGTATTATTATGCATGGTTACTAGCATTATTCTCCATGATTATTAATTGCTCATGTTATGTATGTTTGAAATTGTTTATGGTAGTGTAAAACTCTTGTTGGAGTACTAGTTATACGTTCTATTAAGTTCTCTTTGGACTCACGGCGTTTGCCGATTACATTACAGACGATACTGGGGAAGATTATGATGATTTGGAGGATTGGTAGAGCCGACGATTGAGGACCCACTAGAGGACACTTTTTAAGAGGTGGAGTGTTCAGAAGATGACTAGACACCCATTGGATTTGATTTTTAAGAACCATTAGTTGCATTAGTTATTTTATTTTTAATTACCGAGCTTGTTCTAGCTCGTTTTGAGGGTTTGTCCTCATTTTTCTTTATGCTATGATTGGGATAATTTTTATGATTATGTATTCATGTATTTTGATGATTATATGCATGTGTTTAATACTAAAATAAATGCCCTAGATCGATCTTAGTGGGACCAAATCGAAATTGAGAGACTTAGTTTACCCGACATGCAATATGAGACAACACCTGCATTTTTAGTCTTGTGTTGTATGTTCGACCCTTTAGATGGCAAACCAACTTCTGAAAAATAAGGATGAATCGAAGCCTCATCAGTTAGCTTTCTGACGATATTTTTGGATTCTAGATATTCGATCAACATAGGCCGTAGTGATCAAAACACTAACAGATACCCGAATTTGTGAGATACATTTTTCTTTTTTGTGTTACATCTCAGACCCCTTAGATGGCAGATCCAGCTTCTACCGAAGAAGGAATTTTTTAATCCCCATCAGTCAACTTTCTAACATGTTTACAGATTCTAGAAATTCCGTCATCATAGTTCGTAGTGATCAAAACATTGACAGAGATGCGAATCTGTTAGATTCATTTTTCTGTCTTGTGATGCATTTTTGGATAAGTAGATGAAGTTTCTGAAATCAATCGCAGATTCTTTTTCTTAAGATCTATCTGTTAGCTTTTCGGCAATATGCGCAGATTTTAGAGATTTCATTTGTGTTGTTCGTAGTGATCGAAACACTGACTGTTGCGAACAGCCTGTTATGATTTTTTGTGTTGATGAGCATTTTCGGAAGGGAAGATGATTTTTTGGAGGATCACCATAGAAGGATTTTCATAGATCTTTGCGAGATCTTTCCAGAAATGTAAGGCTCGTTCACAGATTCATCAGAACGAATGAGATATGGTCAAAACATTGTCTTGCTGACCTATTTTTCTTTAGCAACTTTTTGAGACTTGATCGAGTCAACTTGTTTGACTAAAGTGGACCGATTTTGACCTTATAGGTTATTATAGACCTAACTTAGGTGTTTTTGATGATTAATAATAATTGAAGTATAATGTTAATTATTTGTTTTATACCTTAACTTAGAAAATCAAACAGATTTAACTTAATATTCATAATTGAACAATTGCTTAGGATTATCTTAGGCATTTTTCATTTTTAGAATTCTTTCAGACTTTGTGAGTTTTAGAATGAACCTTAGTAGTTTAGTCAACCTAATTGGACCACTAGGGAACATTCTTAGATCACATCAAGGTTCGAGTATGGGTCGACCCATTGATTTTTGAGCAAGATCTGGAAACCCAGATGCGGGGTGTGACAACTAGAATTTGGTTGCGACCTTACTCTATCCTATAGATTGCGATCGAGACCAGGTCATTTTCCATATTTAATATTGTAAGGTTACTTAAGTATTGAATTAAAAATGGTGCTAGTTCAGTGGTGGTGTTTGGAGAGTGGACGTAGGTGTTGATACACTGAACTACTATATATATTTGTGTTGTGGATTGCTCTCTTTTCTCTTTCTACTTAATTTATTTGAACGGGAATAAAAAAGACCTCACATCCTTGTTTTCAATTGAACAAGAATGATGATTTATTTGGCACTAAGATTTATGTTTTTGAGTAGTGGTATCCACATTGTTGACAGCCAGTAAAACCACTTACCACCCGTAATATGAGCCACATGGCACATTTTAGAGGACACTGACCGTGTGGATGTTTGGCCGATCCCTAGCTAGGTGGACCTACCAACCAAAACTCAACCTAATTAGTGACTTGTAAGAGTTGGATTGGAGTCATTTTCATGGTTTGATTTTAACAGTGGGAATTTGAGCATTATTGACCATTATTTGGGGTACAAGGATCTAGAGGTTTGAAATCACTAATCAGGCTGATTTTGGGGTTGTCGGTCCCCCTTGGGATTGGCCAAACATTCATACGATTAATGTTCTCTAAGAGTGTGCCATGTGGCTCATATTGTAGGTAGTCTGCGAAATTTTACTCGTGTTTTGTTTTTATATATAGTCCATTCAGTCATGGTTTTGTTTTTCCACTGAAAAAAAAGAGTTTAAATTAGGTGGAAATATTTGCACACATCATTTTTGTTAAGACAACCACTTCTTATGTGCACACATCATAAAATAAGAAATTGATAAGTCCATCCACTTCTATTTTGTACACCAACCACAAAAAATAATCTTCATCCTGGAGAACCAAAACCTCTTCTTCAACCGAAACCCCTTCTTCTACCACCACCACCACACCACGCCACCACTACCATCGCCTTCTTCCATGACCACCACCGCCGCACCTTTTTATTCTTCCATTATTCCTAAAATAAATCTGTGTTAGATGTGAAGAACACATTTTTTTTTCCCCAAAGGCCATATTGGCAGTATAGAGACGACATGGCCTTTGGAAAATTATTTTTAAAGAAGAAGAAGAAGGCAGTGGTGGTGGTGGCAGCGGGTTCCTCTTCTTCATTTTGGGTTTTTTTTTTCTTCATCTTTTCTTAGGTGAGTGTACATATTAAAACATGAGGGACGCATTTGTTATTTAATTTATTTTTTTTTTGGTGTATAAGTAGGTGTCTTAACAAAAACGGTGTGCAAATATTGCCACCCTTAAATTATTGTCTGTTTAATCGAGGAAAGATGGCTTTTTTCTAAGGATATTAATATTCCAGTCACGTTTTTACGCCTTTAGGTGAATATTTTTCTTGTTGGACAAAAATGCCCATATCACTTCACAAATGACTTTTTATAAGACTGGTAACAACACCTTTTCAGAGGGGCATTTTTGATAATGAATTATGAAAAAAATTAATTTCTCTAAAATTATTATATTTGTTAACTCTTCTAAAGATGCTTTTCTCTGTTTTTAAAAAGACTAGTAAATGGCCTGTGCCCACGGCATTTCTCTGACAAAAGCATTTGCAAAAATTGGGTGCCGTTGGCACTTAACGGACTGGGGGCATTACCGTTTCTTCTGTTATAACTACTATTAACGGATTATAACGCACAGGGGCAAAAATGAGAAAAAATAACGGAACTAAAATTTAAAATTCAATAAATTTCGAATCCGTTGCACGCGGGGGAAATGAATGGGAGTGACCGAATAAATGAGAGGGATTGAGTGGTCGTAAAACTTCTATCACAACAAATTGTAAATCACACAATCACAAGCCAATGAGTTCTCAGCATGTACACAAGTGCTTTTTGCAACGTACCCATGTGCTTTTGCTTTGTGGTGTACGTGCCGAGAACTTATTGGCTGTGATTGTGTGATTTGCAACTTTGTTTTGACAGAAGTTTTACTTGTTGAAATCTAACCGTCCACATTAGATGGATGGATTTGATCTCAACCACTCGTTATCTTATGAACTAGGATAAGATAAGAGATAAGACAACTTCCCTGTTTTCTTATATAGACTAGTGGGTGCCCCGTGCCATCGGCACTCCTCGACAAAGAATTTGCCAAAATTAGGTGAGTGGCGGAGATCCACCCTCCATTTGGGGGAGGATTAGAGGAGGTATAAGTAGGGAGACAACCAATGCGTTTTGTTATATAGAATAGTAAATGGCCCATGCCCACGGCACTCTCCGACAACAGCGTTTGTAAAAATTGGGTGCCTTCGGCACTCAAACGGTATAACGGACTGGGGCATTACCGTTTTTTTCCATTACAACGGCTGTTATTACGGATTGTAACGCACAGAGGGAGAAATAGTAAAATAACAGAAATAACAAAAAAATAACAGTGTTGAAATTCAAATTTTGAATAAATTGAGGTCAAATGAGGCGGATTGAGTGGCTGAAATCTAACCATCCGCATTAGATCAATGGATTTGATCTCAACCACTCTTTATCTAACCGTCCACATTAGATGGATGGATAAGATAAGAGAATAAAACCGAGTTGTCTTGTTATATGCATAGGTGGCCCGTGCCCGCGGTACTTTCCGACAAAGTGTTTGTCAAAATCGGGTGGGAGTTAATCTTAGCCATCGATATGAAGCATAGTGGATCTCAGCCACTCATTATTGAAGCCATATAAGATAAGAGGGGTATAAGACAACCACTGTCACTTGTTATATAGATAGTGGGTGGCCAGTGTCACAGCACTCTCCAACAAAGCGTTTGTCAAAATTGGGTGTGAATGGCTGAGATCCACCATCTATTTGGGGGATAAGATCTCAGCCCTTCTTTGTCTAAATAGATAAGAGGGGGTATAAGTGGGGAGACAACTTCCCTGTTTTGTTATATAGATTGGCGTTATAGGTTAAGCATGGGATATGAGCGGTACAGTTGGATTCAAGAGATGCGTGGTTCACATGGCATACTTTTTTAATTCCCATAATATGCATAGGCGGTTGTTACGGTGAATATTTGTAGACTCGTGAAAGAAAGATGCTTCTCTCGTCCTGTTTTGGCTTTAAGAGAGAGAGAGAGAGATATGCTTCTCTGGTCATGTTTTGTCTTTAAGCGAGAGAGTCTGAACCATAATATTAATATTTGGATCAGCGTGGGGTTCTAAAGTGAATGCCACGTGGCATTTTTGGAAGGGGTAGACTTCAAATCAGGTGGAAAATTTTAGATGAAGAGGACTTTGGATGCAGTCAATGCAGAGTGGTCTCGTGGCCCTACATAGCTCATTTTTTTGGGCCCACTAACCGCATGGATGTTTAGCCCACCCCTTGGTGGATATTTATACAAAACATTAGTCTCATTAATTTTATCTAGCCATAAATTTTAGAACTTTTTTAGGATTGACTTTAGCTGTTGGATTCAAGCATGTTTTTTACATATTTTTTGGACACTTAATCTAACGGCTAGAAATTATCAACCAAGCTGATTTTTAGTATGCATATCCACCAAGGAATGGAGTACACATCCATGGGTTAGTGGGCCCAAAAAAATGAGCTATGTAGGGCCACGAGACCCCTTTGCATCGACTGCATCCAAAGTCCTCTACATTTAAAAATTTTCCTCTCAAGTGACAGCAAATATGTTCTCATCGTGGGATAGCACGACCCAAGGTTTAAAGGGGACCATTATAATGGTATAACGGACTGGGGGCGTTACCGTTTTTTCCGTTATAACGAAAAAAAAAGGCTCATGGGGCAAAAATGGAAAAAAATGAGAAAATAACGGAAAAAATGGCTCTGAAATTCAAATTTTGAATTTTAAATTTTCAAAAATGGAAAATAACGAAAAATAACCGAAAATAACAGGCCGTTATTCTATGGGCGTTTTAACGGTCCATAACGTAACGGGGTAGGTCGGAATCAGTTATAACGGCCGTTTTTTAAACCTTGGCACGACCTTCATCATAGCACGAGCCTCTAAGCAGTAAATTTGTAGACTCGTCGAGAAAGATCTAGTTGTTTTCAATTAGATCTAGTTCCATTCTTTTTTAGTTGGTTATCTAACCGG
The DNA here is from genome assembly GCA_035048495.1 of Euptelea pleiosperma. Lineage (NCBI taxonomy): Eukaryota > Viridiplantae > Streptophyta > Magnoliopsida > Ranunculales > Eupteleaceae > Euptelea > Euptelea pleiosperma. The sequence continues at coordinate 32,917,681 of CM068541.1, forward strand.
ATCCGGCGTTTTCAGTTAATGATCCACTACTTGGAGAGAAGCTAACTTCTCCGTGGACATACTCACAAATCATGGAGCTCATTTAGTTGAAGAATCTTTTGAGTTTTTTGTAGAGCGACCTCCTTTCCTTTTCATAGTGGAGGATCCTCATGCTACTTGGTATAGATTTGATTGACTCTTTTGTCTCCACCTTGGGCTTGGGGTCTCCTTCCTATGAGGTGCCAACCTAGTTGGGATGTCGCAGGTTAGGGTGCCTTGCCTTCGTGCGCTTTGTACAGTTTTTTCTTCAATATACTATCACTTAGCAAAAAAAAAGTTAATGATCCACTACTCAATTACACACCTCTTTTTTTTTTTGTTTTTATTTCAAGTGGCAAACAACACAACCCTTTTTTTTTGTTTTTTTTTTTATCCGTCGCTAATACTCCATTTTCCTGTAGTGAATTTTAATTTTTTTAAGAGATGCCTGGTTCACTTGGCAGACTTTTTTAATTCCCAAAATATGCATGGGCGGTGGTTGTGGTGAATATTTGTAGACTCGTGAAAGAAAGATGCTTCTCTGGTCCTATTTTGGCTTTAAGAGAGAGAGAGAGTCTTTAACCATTATATTCCTAGTACATTTGTAGACTCGTCAAGAGAGATGCTTCTGGTTATGTTTTGGCTTTAAGCGGGAGAGTCTGAACCATAATATTCAATTCGTAGCCTCCTGCATGTATTTAAATATCCCATAGATACAAGACTTTCCATAGAGGTTGTCCATACTCTACTTCAAAATATGGCTTTGGTAGGTTATACTGAATCTTCCTACACCCAAAATGTAAAGCCAGAGGACGTCGTTCGACGGTGGGTTGATTTTCATCCCAGTGTTTGGGGTGATTACTTCATCACCTCTTCTCCAGATGATCTGGTAATTACCAATTTAGCTTACATTCTTGACTGTCACTGTGTTTTAGAACCTATTATGTATGGCCGGCGGATCTGGTTCCTATCAGTTTTGGTTTTGTAAATGAAACATGTGGTAATTGTATTTGTACCAATGTAGAAGCCCGACGACAGGATTATAGAGCGAGTTGAAGAACTGAAAAAAGAGGTAAAGAGGATGCTCTATGTTGTTGCTAGTGAGCCTTTGCAAGAAATGAATTTGATCGACACAATCCAACGTCTTGGTGTTGCATACCACTTCGAAGAGGAGATCCGAGAGGCATTACAACGTCTGTATGATGCTCAAACTCCCCACAATGAAGATGATGGTGATCTCTATACTGTTGCCCTTCGCTTTCGACTGTTGAGACAAGCGGGCTATAATGTGTCACCTGGTAATCACAACTTTTTTTTTCAAACATTTATCTTCTTTCGATTTTGAAACATGCAGCCTCCACACCTTCCCATGTATAGATGGCTATTCTCGAGTACAACGACATCAAAGTTTGATATTGCCCTCTAATATAAATTTTTCTCTGCTTTGTGGCAAAAAAAACTTGTCCACCCCAGATATCAAGCATGATTTGTCTGGTGCATGTCTTTAGGAGCTGCCATCTATACAATTAGGGTGAAACCCATATGATGCCATACTTGCTTACCACAACCATTATTCGTCAGTACCATTGTAATTTATATCATATATTGAATGTTTTTTGGGTGAAAAAGGTGCATTTAGCAAGTTCAGAGACGATAGCGGTAACTTCAAACAAAAATTAACTAGTGATGTGCAAGGCATGCTAAGTCTATACCAAGCTGCACATCTCAGCGTGCAAGGAGAAGATATATTGGATGAAGCGCTTGCTTTCACTACAGAACACCTTAAGGCCATGATGACACATCTAGGCTCTCCTCTTGAAACAGAAGTAGTGCATGCCCTAGAGCTACCTCTCCACAAACGCGTCCCTAGGATCGAACAAAGGCATTACATCTCTATTTACCAAGAAGAAGAAGCACGGAACGAATTGCTACTAGAGCTTGCAAAGCTTGACTTTAATCTGGTACAGTTGTTGCACAAGAGGGAGATCCGTGATCTTTCAAGGCAAGTTGTTGAACAATGCAAACTGCAGCAAGTAGTCAGATGTTTAATTATGTTAAAGCTTTATTTGGAATGTCGTTCTTATGCTAATTATTATTATTATTATTATTATTTTATAAAAAAGGGTATTGAAATATATTTTTCGGTGCAAAATTAGTGACCCAAACAGGCCCTAAGATTTTATAAGATACTCCTGTAAGAAGGTATTAATTATACTCTTTCTAAAACTAAGATTTTTTTTTATTCCTCTATGTCGTTAAAGTGGAGTTTAGAAAAAAGAAAAAAACTTTTCTAATTTAAATTTAATCTTATTTCTTATTTTTTTTGAGTTCTTCAGTTGGGCTATGAACGTAAATATATAATAACGTTTTCATATTTTTAGGGCAACTTTGGACTATCATTTTCAAAAAAAATTTCGATTTAAAAAAATGACTTATGAAAAATAATTTTTGAAAATATGTTTTTCTTAAAATGGCTGTTTGGATCATCATTAATGCAAAAATGTCCTTATGATCTTCTGTTGGTGGGTCCCACCACCATGATTGATGAAAGTGATAGATGAGGAGGGGTGGGAGTAAAAAAAAGTATGCTTTGACTAGAAAAATGACACCGAGGTTTTTTTTTTATAAAAATTGTAAAAAATATTGTGTCAATTTTTGACTGGTCTATACTAAAACTTTTAGTAGAGTCACCCCATTGAATATTTTCTCTATCTATTATGTTGATTTATGCTCTGCAGGTGGTGGAAAGATGTAGATCTCGTGTCAAAGTTACCTTTTGCTAGAGATCGATTGGTGGAATGTTACTTTTGGTCGAATGGGTTTTATTTTGAGCCACAACATTCACTGGGGAGAATAGAATTAGCCAAAATAATAGCCATGATATCAATAATGGATGACATTTATGATGTCTATGGTACATTTGAGGAACTCCAATTATTTACTGACGCAATCCAAAGGTTCGATATTGAATCTACCTAAAACGTTTCTTTCAAATGATCTAAAAATATCTAATATCGAAATGTCATCTACTGCAAATGTGAATGATGATGCTTAATTTTCAGGTGGGATATGGAAGTCATGGATCAACTACCAGAATACATGGAAGTGTATTTTCTTGAACTCTTGAATGTTTTCAATGAAATTGAGGAGGAGACGACTAAAGTTGGAAAATCATACATGAAATACTTATAATATGAGCAACACATACATCAGATGCGTCCCCCCACTAGTATTTCTAATGGCAGAGATATTCTCATTTTGTTTCCTCAGATGAAAGCTTTAGTTAGAGCTTACTTCGTGGAATACAAATGGTTTAACGAAGGACATGTGCCAATGGTTGAAGAGTACTTGCAGACCTCGTTAATTACTAGTACCGGCTTTATATCCGTTGTGGTAGTTTTCGGAAGCATGGGGGAGATTGTAACAAAGGAGGCCCTTGAATGGGTAGCTGGTGGGCCTAAGATTCTTATATCATCATGTCTAAATATTCGACTCTTAGATGACATTGTGTCAAACAAGGTATGTAATGTTAAGTTAAAATAGTCCTAGTTTCGTTAATTGCCCTTGCTTTAAATGCTCTATTGGATAAAATAACTGGTGGTATATAGCGGAATAATTAGATTATGATGGACAAATGGTAGATTAATGTTCGACCCCTCACCTTGATCTAAGTATCAAGGTGATTCTAAACATCTCTTCTAATTACCAAACCTTGATCCCATAATCATAAGGGTCAATATATCAATCTCTCTACCATAAACTACTTTATAGCATGTGTGACATATTAGTTCCTAGTTGTCTAAAAGACAAAAGCTAAGATGTTTAGGATCAAAGTGCCTAAAACTTTCCCTCCAGAAAATCCCCTTGGTAGGATTCATCTTTCTTGGATTCCAACCCCTATTGCTTCTGGAAAGCAATATACACACAATGGTAGATGTTGTCTAACATTAGAGAAAACACACACACACACACAAGCCACACAATGGTAGATAATTAGTACTAGTAAAAAAACACGAACTCCATGATTTTTTTGTTTTATGTATAAATGCATTCTATGATTTATAATATATCTATGTTTCTAATATTTGAAGTTCGAGCAAAAGAGAGGACATGTTGCTTCGAGTGTCCAATGCTACATGAAGGAGCATAGAGTTCCAGAGCAGGAGGCTTGCAAAATGGTTGAAGATGCATGGAAGGATATAAATAAAGAGTATTTAAATCCAACAATTGTCCCTCTGCCTCTCCTTATGCCAATTGTTAACATTGCGAGAGGATCTGAAAATCTATACCAGTACGGATCTGGATACACTGAATCAGCAAGTCGGACCAAAGAACAAATTGCCTATTTGTTTGTCGATCCCATTCCTGTTTGAGATGGGAGCTTGAGTTATGAAGTTTACATGATACTAGCTTGTATGTGATTGTGATGTACCTTCCTTAGTATAGAAGGGGAAATAAGTAAGGTCTGTTATATGTGTTTGCTGAAGAAGGCAATGTCTCCACCAAATAAAAACCTGCTTGTTTGCAGTCAATCTTTCTTGCATTAAAATGAAGTTTCAATTGTTTATTTGGTACTTGATTGTAGTTTGTTTGTAATGTAAACTCTTTATTGGAGCATTTTTCAGTATGGACATGTGGAACAAAACAGGTGCCACCATCCACATGGCAGATCGAGTCAAACCCATGAGTGATTCAACAAGAAAATATTCAAATAAGTTAGAATATCTTCAGTTGCCATGTACAAATGGCGGCACCCTAAACCCTATAGTTCCACACTAAACATTACTCCACATAAATGTTTTCCTCAAACTATTACCTTACCATGATCCTATTATATGTGGATTCATTGACTTGACTTCTAGGTGTATTTTCCTTATTGAACGTGAGAAAGCCCGAGTTTGATGTCCCGTGACCCCCATCCAAAATGCCTAGTGGAGTACTCTTTAGGGCTCAATGAACTTATGGATGTTTGGTCCACCTCTTGATGGATCTACACATCAAAAATTTGTTTAATTGGTGATTTCTAACAGTTGATTTTAGAAAATATAACTGTTAGAAAGCATCATCTAGCTGACTTTTGGTATATGTTGGTCGTCTAGCAATAAGTAGAGAGATAGCGCACGAGCCTCTAAGCAAGAAATTTGTAGACTCGTAAAGATCATAGATGCTTCTCTGGTCATGTTATGGTTTCAAGCGATATAGAGTCTTTAACCATTATATTCCTAGTACATTTGTAGGCTCTCAAGAGAGATGCTTTTCTGGTCATGTTTTGGCTTTAAGCGAGAGAGTCTGAAGTGTGAACCATTATATTCATAGCCTCGCGCGTCTATTTATAGACCCCATACATACAAACCTTTTCATAAAGGTTTGGCCACATTGTACATTAAAATATGGCTTTGGTAGGATATACTGAGTCTTCCTACACCCAAAATGTTAAGCAGGAGGCCGTTCGATAGTGGGTTGATTATCATCCTAATGTTTGGGTTGCTTACTTCATGACGTCTTCTCCAAATGATTTGGTAATTAGCAATTTAGCTTACATTCTTGACTATCAATGTGTTTGTTTTTTTTATTAGAGCCCAACCAGCCTAGTACTAGTAGACCTTCAGCTTGGAATGCCCTATACCTAGTTGACGGTTCTGGTTCCTATCAATTTAGGTTTTATTACTGAAGCATGTAGGATAGGTAGTTTTTTGGGACCTGTAGGATCCTATCTGATCCACTCATATATGTCAGTTTCGGCTCCTATTTGTTCCACATGCTATGTTGAAATAGGTAGTCCCACCGAATAAACATGGTCCACTTCCTTTCAATTTTTGGCTCCAATTTTTTCATGTTAAATAGCTCTTCATTGTATTTGGATTACATTAAAATGGTACTAAGTGTTTGAATTTGCATTTTGTGTAGAAGCCCAACGAAAGGATTCTAGAGCGAGTTGAAGAACTGAGAAAAGAGGTGAAGACGATGCTATATGCGCTGTTGCCAGTGAACCATTATTACAGGAATTGAATTTGATTGACGCACTCCCGATAAGTATAGGTATTTATGTAACCTCTATTGTCAATTACCGTGGACTTGGAAGAGCATGTCTCGATGATTTTGAGATGGGCGATGGGGTGATCTATGATGCACAGCGGGGACTGAAGATTCGTGGACTTGGGAAAACCATTAGAAGTACACTTAGACATAATTGAAATCCCCCCAGCCTATCATGAGAAACCCCCGTAGGCAGAACCCTTAAACTTGTAAAACATCAGAGGGGTCAATCGGGCTCCAAGATGGGGCGACCGATGGGAAATGGACCCCCGGTCTACCGGTTTCAAGGACGGGGTGCCAGCTCAGACCAGGCGATCGGTTTCTTAGGCCGATCGACCGGTCCAAGGTTTTCTTGAATAGCGAGCTCGCATTCCCCTCCCCATTCGACTATAAATACCCCTCCCCTTATCCTTCTTACTCACTAATTCACTCAGTCTCCTCTTGAGCTCTTCATCTCCAAGAGAATTATTCTTGCTCCCTTGATCCTTTGCTTGCTTGTCTACTTGCCTGCTTTGGCGGTTCTCGCGCTATAATTTTTGGGAGATCAACAATCTGCGTTCTTCGATTGCAAATCAATTCGGGTGATTGGCTTGTGTTGCGGTTCTAAGTTGCAGCTTCGCTTGAACTCCAACAACAATGAATGCTACATTCTTTCTCAATATCGGTTGAGAGTTAACTTTGTTTATGGGGAGCCTTCTCTTTAGAAAAGCTCCCCATATTGATAATAACCATTAATACTTTTACCTAGCTTTAGTCAAGATCAGTCTTGACTGAGCTGGAGTTTGGTTGCGACCTTACTCTGTTAATTATCGAATATGATCGATACCGAGTTCTTTACCTTATTCAATATTGTAAGGATTATTAAGTATTGAATTAAAAATGTGTTAAAGCTCAGTTGAGCTATTTTGAAAGTGGACGTAGGTGTTGATTCACCGAACCAATTTAAATACTACTATTGTGGATTATTCTATTTACTTTTACTACTTTAGTTGATTGATCTATTTAAGCATATTAGTAACCAACTCTAGGCTAAAATTAATAGACTTATTCACCCCGGCCCCTCTAGGTCCTCTTGTATCAATATCAACGAAGCTTCAATTGGTATCAGAGCCTAACATTTGTGCAAATTTTTAATCACTTAAGTGAGATCATTTTTCTTGATATGGCTATGAGAGAAAATGGTAACTCTGTTTCTTGACCTTCTTTCTTCGATGGCTCTAATTATGCTTACTTGAAGGCTAGAATGAGTATACCTAAAATCTCTTAATGAAAGAATTTGAGAATCCATTGAAGTGGGATGGACTTGGCCCACTAAAAAAATTACTGTTGTAGACAAAACCACAGTTAGAATTAATAATAAAAATACTAAGTCATATAATGGTAATGATAGGGCCTTAAATGTAATTTACTACTCCTTATCTCCAAATGAATCTAAACAAATTATTGCATGTAAATCTGCTAAGCATGCTTGTGATATTTTAGAAACAACACATGAAGGAAAAAACTCTAGCTGTTAAAATATCTAAACCATGGTTTTAAAAATGGCTGTTTAAACGGTTTTAACGGCCGTTTAAACTGTAACGCCCCAAGCCCGTTTTGGTTGAAACCGTTTAAAAATGTTTTATCATTTTTCAATAAAAACGACCATTTTTTTGTTTTAACGACCGTTAAAATCGTTTAAACAGCCATTTAATTCTGAAAAATTTTGTGAAAAAAATGGTCGTTAAATCCGTTTAATTCTGTTAAAATCCATTTCATTTTCGTTAAAATCCGTTAAATTCTATTTTTTTTAATTTTCAAATTTCAAAATTTGAATTTCAACGCCATTTTTTTTCGTTTTCTCATTTTTGCCCCTGGCTGTTTCAATCTGTTTAAACGGTAACGCCCCCAGTCCGTTTAACCGTTAAAACGGCCTCTTTTAAACTTTGATCTAAACTACAAATGTTTAGAACTTGAAATTATTAAAATAAATGAAGCTAAAACTTTTACTAAATTTTATACTAAATTAAGTGATATTATTAACTCCATGTGGGCTCTTAGTGAAGCCATCCCTGAATAAAAAATTATTAAAAAATATTAAGATCATTAACTAGTAGATTTTATCCTAAAACTACTACTATTGAATAAATTAAAGATATATATAATATTAAAATTGAAGAATTGATAAAATCTATTCAAACATTTGAATTAAAACTTCAACCCATTGTTAAAAAGAGAATTTCTTTAAAAATTTCTAATTGTAATGATTTTAATGAATCTGATAATTTTGATAAGAAAGTTGCACTAATAGCTAAAAGATTTAAAAACTTTTTTAAAAATAAAAACAAAAGAAATTTTGTAACTAAAGAAAGACAACTCTTTAACAACTCTAAAGAAATCACTAAAGAAGAAATTCAATTCTATAAATGTAAGAGCTTTAGTCACATCTCTAGTGAATGTGCTAATAATAATAAAAAAAATAAAGCTATGAAAGCTACTTGGGATTATAATTCAAATAATGAAACAACTTTATTAATGAAGAAATTGATAAAATAAAAGCCTTAATGATTAAATCTAACTTTAATACTGTTCTTTCCTTAGATAAAGAAAATAATAAAATTGACATAGAATCTAGTAATGAAGGTAATGAAAACTTAAAAAGAAGCTTATAATAATCTATATCAAGAAAGTATAGAACTTATTAAAATCTATGATAGTCAAAAACTTAAAATAAATAAGCTAAGTGATGAAAACTCGACTCTTACTATAAAAATCTATGAAATTATTAAAAATAAAAAAAGGAAAGGAAATAGAATATAATGCTAAAACTTCTCTTTAAAATGAAATGTCACAATTAAGACTTATAAATAATGAATTAGAAATAAAAACTATCACTCAATACAACTCTAAATTAGAAAATATAATAACTATGGGAAAAGCCTATAATTATAGAAGATGATTAGGTTATAATAATTCAACTAAAAACTCTCATTCAAAAATTATTTTTGTAAAAACAAAAGATAATTCAATTCCTAACAAACAACTTCTTATAAAAGATAAAAGCAAGATTGCTCATAATAAACAAACTTTTGGTCACATGAAATTTTTATTGTAAAAAACTAAAAGGAAAAATGGCTTACAAAGTAAGAGGGGATTTAGAAAGAATAATCAACTAATTAGTAAAATAGATTTAATCTACCAAGAAAAATTTTTAATTGAACAAATTAACATCCTAAATATTGAAGCGTCTAAACTACATGAACAAATTAACACCTTAAGATTTCTAATTGCCGCCTTAAGTCACAAGAGAAATTTTAAAAACTTTGATAACCAAAGTGTTCCTTATAAAAACTATTAAAAATTGACATGATCTGTATCTTATCTACTAGTAGTTTTTCTTCTTTTATTTAAATTATATCTTGCATTCAAATGTCTGTATCTGAAAGCTCTTCTAAGGCTGGATCGGGAGATCCCCTCGAAAAAGTCTTGTTAACTCCAGATGAGTTCGACCATTGGATCGCAACTCTTAATTCTCTTAAAAGAGAAATTTTCTCATCTTAGCAAGTACACGAGAGACCACTCCTCTTCCTTTTGAGGATCTTATTCTCTCCAGCGTGAGTAGAGCATGGCTTTCGGCTCAACAAAGCAAGACTCTTGAACCCAGCTTGATCGCTCTTAAGAACCCACGTTCTCTTCAATATGATAAAGAGCTTACCTTTAAAGGAAAGATTATCATCCCAATAGAGTTCACCACTGATCATCAATCGATTTGAGGAAAGCCATCATTTTTGCTTTCTAATAGGCATAGTCCTCTCAATCAAATAATAGAGGTTTGGATGTGTTTTCACCTTCTCTTTGCATCTTTGTAAATGAAAAGAATGGATTGGTCTTACAAGAACTAACTTCAGGTGATTAAACTTTTTGTTGAATAACCCACTTTGATACCAATTGAAATTCAGTTTGTTCTCTTTATTCAAAATACCTATAAGGGGGTGGATTATGTATTAAAATTCTCTTTAACCTAACATAATTTCCTAGTCTTGGTAGGGGAAATAAAATCGCATGTCATAGTATAAAACAATTGATTGGTTCTCATAAAATAGTCCAATCGATTATAAATTTGGGATGTTCTGTCCCATAGGGTCCAATCGATTGGTTCTCATAGTCCAATCGATTAGAATTCCCTTAATCAATTTTTTACTTCTTTTGCACATTGACTTGGGTCTATCCTGTGACTAGGTGCGACCATTATATTTTTATCTATTAAAAATCTATTCCTATGGCTACTAGGTCACTTATCTTTCTATGCAAGCAGACACGATCTTCAACGAACAAGTAACAGTTCCTCAGATGACTCATGTCGTTAATCGTCTGACTCTTACGATCTTTGTCTTTTAGTCTTCATGTAGTCGGTGAAGTATGCGTACTACGACATCTTCAAAGCTACACTGGTGCTTATAGGAATGGTTACAATAATGTTTATGTCACACGGAATCTCTGCCAAAACTAGAATATGAATTTATTCTTTACTCAACTTTGCAAGCTCTAGTAGCTATTCGTTTCGTGCTTCTTCTTCTTGGTAGATAGAGATGTAATGCCTTTGCTCGATCCTAGGAATGCACTTGTAGAGAGGTAGCTCTAGGGCATGCTCAACTTCTGTTCCAAGAGAATAGCTTAAATGTGTCATCATGGCCTTAATGTGTTCTATAGTGAATGCAAGCGCTTCATCAAATATATCTTCTCCTTGTATGCTAAGATATGTGGCTTGGTATAGACTTAGCATGCCTTGCATGTCACTAGTTAATTTTGTTTCGAAGTTACCGTTGTCGTCTTTGAACTTGCTAAATGCATCTTCTTCCTCACAAAACATTCAATGATATGAATTACAATGGTAGTGAGGAATAATTGTAGGGGTAACAAGTATGTACCGCATACCCTAATTGTATAGATGCCAGCTCCTTAAAGGCTCTAGACATCATGTTTGATATCCAACGCGGACATAAAATTTTTTATCCCACCAAGCAAAACAAAATAAATTATAATGGAGGATAATATCAAACTTTGATGTTGTTGCACTCAAGAATAGCCACATATATGTGGGAAGATGGGGGCCCACAAGCTTTGAAATTAAAAGAAGGTCAATGTTCAAAAAAAAGCTTGAGAATACTAGGTGGCACATTATACCCCGCTTGTCTCGACTGTCGAAAGCGAAGAGCAACAACTTAGAGATCACCATCATCTTCATTGTTGTCAGTTTGAGCATCATACATACGTTGTAATGCCTCTTGGATCACCTCTTCAAAGTGATATGCAACACCAAGACGTTGGATTTGAAGTTCCCTTGATATTGATACAAGATGACCTAGAGGATGGGTGAATAGGTCTTTTAATTCTAGCCTACAGTTGGTTACAAATATGCTTAAACAGATCAATAAACCAAAATAGTAAAAGTACTAAACAACAATACACAACACAAGTATTTATAGTGGTTCGGTGAATCAACACCTACATCCACTTTACTAATAGCTCCACTGAGCTTTAGCACCTTTTTAATTCAATACCTAAAAAATCTTACAATATTGAATAGGTAAAGAAACGATTCTCATAGTCCAATCGATTGGACTTTCCTTAGTCAATCTCTTACATCTTTTGCACATTGACCTGGGTTTGTTCTATGACTAGCTACGACCATTATATTTTATCTATTAAAAATCTATTCCTATGGACACTAGGTCACTTACCTTCCTATGCGAGCGAACACAATCTTCAACGGATAAGTAGCAATTCCTCAGATGATTCGTGTCATCAACCGTTTGATTCTTGCGATCTTTGTCTTTTAGTATTCACGTAGTTGGCGAAGTATGCGTACCACGACATTTTCAAAGTTACACTGGTGCTCGTAAGAACGGTTACAATAATGTTTATGTCACACGGAATCTCTGCCAAAACTAGAATATGAATTTATTTTTTACAGAATGTGTGACATTACTTCTTAGTTGTCTAAAAGACAAAAGCTAAGATGTTTAAAATCAAATTGCCTAAAACTTTCCCTCAAGAAGATCTCCTTGGTAGGATTCATCTTTGTTAGATTCCAACCCCTATTGTTTCTGCAAAACAATAGATACACAGAGTTGTTAGTTGTAGGGTATCTTTTGGAGATGGTCTGCGAGGACCGGCTGACCAATCACTTTGAGCGGCCAATTAGAGTCTACTGACTCTGACTGATCGACCGGTCAAAAGGTACAGTTGACCAAACCATAAATTTATAAATAATTTGGTTTTGACCTATCGAGTCGACCGGCCAAAAAGAGTGGCCGACCGAAGTCTGGGCGACAGGTCAAGTTGTGTAGTCGACCCCACCCTTTTCGGATCTCATTATGACTCGATCTTTTCTACGATTTTAGGCGCACTTTGGCCCTTCAAACGGCTATTTTTTATTCATTTTTCATAAGTGGTGGTTGGCTTATAAATTAGAGCCTTCTCCCCTCGTAGGAGGTAACTCAATCAAGAAATCTCTAAACTCTCATCCTTTGATTATCATCCTTTGAGTTTAGAGATTTGGAATTTATGAGAGCTTTACCTGAGCAAATCTAGTGTATACCTTGTGAATGCTCTGAGTGTTTGAAGAGACTACTAGCTATTATTTTCTACAAGCATCTTCTTTCAAGAAGAGGATTACCCTTGGTAGAGTGTCTCTACGGCGAATTCTTCTCCAAGGATTCTCCATTTGATCGTATTCATCTAAAGGTAAGTGTCTCTATAATCAATCATTTTAGATATAATTCAAAATTATGAACATTGAATATTTGTGATTGATGGATGAGTGAGTACTCATCTAACTAAATTGAGGATTGTAGATCCATGTGAAATAGTTTCTCTAAATAGACTACTGGCCTAGGCTGAGTCTCTAAGTGAGCGAGAAGTGATTCTCATTAGATTGAGACTAAGTGTAATCTTAGTTGTTTGATTATTTATTTCAATTGGATATGTTGTAATGCATGATTGAGATAATATAATATTATTCGTATTGAATATTGGATAATGGACGTAGGTGCGGAGTCGTCGAACCACTATAAATCTGTGTCTCATGTGATTGTGAATGATTGCATATCTTGTCTCAGATTTACCCATATATTATTTTGTGAATGTTTATTAATTTGGTTGTTTGATCCTTTTCTTCCTTGTGTGATCATTAATTTTTAATCCATATAAAATTCGCAGAGAAATTAAAAATTATCCTATTCACCCCCTCTAGGACTTTCCGTGGTAATTAAAAGGGAATTTCACTCTTATCAAGAAAATCACTCAAATTATTAGAGTTGCACCACCTTAGGAAGCTCACGGAGCTTCGTAGCCTCACTTCTCCTCATCTAGAGAGGTAAGTACCCTAGTATAGATAAGTCTCTTTGAGGCATTACTTTTATTCTACCATATTGCTACTTGGACCTACTCAGGATCAAAATGAGTTGATCTCACTTGGAACTTGTTGGGAGAAATCGCGTGTGAGTTGAGTTGTCACTCTACTTTGCTTGCCTAGAGCATAACTAGGTGTGAACTGAAGCTCCCTTGGTATTGGTACAGAAAGACCTAAAGGGGGGGTGAATAGGTCTATTTAAAATAATCCTAAGTTGATTACTGATATGCACGATATATATATATATATATATAGAGAGAGAGAGAGAGAGACAGTAAAGAGAGATAAATACAAACAATCCACAAGACAAGATGGATATAGTAGTTCGGTGTCGCAACACCTACATCCACTCTCTAAAAGCTCCAATGATCTATCGCCTTTTTAATTAAACATTTAAGCAACCTTTTTAATTCAATTGATATAGACGAAGTAAGGTCACAACTAAATTCTAGCTCAGTCAAGATTTTATTTGACTCGAATAGCACAACAGTATATAAGATGATGTATATCAAATGGAGAGTTTCTCTAAGGAAACTCTTAATTACCAAACAAAGTTACCTTCCAATTGAGATGGATGATGAACGAAGCTTCGATGTTGTTGAAGCTCAAACGAAGTTGTTGATCAGAACTGCAGCGCACACTAATCACCCGAGTCGATTTGGAACCGAAGAACACGGACCACCAGAGCCAATCTCCTACAAGGTTAGCATGCTAGACCGCCGAAGCAAGCACGAAGGCAAGGGAGCTTAGAACAATTCTCTTGGTAATGAAGAGCTAATCAAGAGAACGCTGAGTGAATTGGTGAAGAATGAATGAAGGGGAAGAGGGTATTTATAGTCGAAGGGGTAATGAGATGCGGGCGCGTGATTCGAGAATTTCATAGGACAGTCGACCAGTCATTTACCACCAGTCGTCTGGTTTGACCTTACACCCGGCCTATGAGACCGACGTGAGTTTCCCTATTGATCGCCCCGTCTCTTGAGACCGGTCGACCCATCTGTCACTTAGACATATTTAGGGGTCCCGCTCATGGGGTTTTCTCATGATATGTTGGGGGACTTCAAATGTGTCCAAGTCGACTTCTTAGAGTTTCTCCTAAGTCCACGATTCTTCAGTCCCCGCTATGCATCAAGGGTCGCCTCATTGTCGTTCTCTGAATCATCAGGGCACGCTCTCCCAAGTCTACATAATAGATCAAAAGCGGTTACATAAATATCCAGGGTTGTTCTGGAATTGACAACACAAGGAGCATACTTATCATGAACCTTGCTTACCAAGAGCGTGTGTAACTTGGTGGAGAGAAACTAGTTTCTATTGGTTGTAGGTTAGGAGGATTTCTAGCCATAAGCTTGTCAATTATTATAGCTGTAATACTTAGATAGATTAGTGAAATTTGCTCTAATTGTGTATTGAACAGTGAATGTAGGTGTCTGAACACCGAATCACTATAAATCTTTGTGTTTTGGCTTCTATTGTCTCTATCCTCATATCTTATTGTGTGATTGCGTACATTGGTTAATTATCGTAGATGCATGTTTTTTGTGGTTGGAACTACTTGTAATTGAATTGGACTGTATTCAGACTCCTCTAGGACGACTCATAGAAGTTAGAAGGGAATTTCAGTAATTTGCGGATAGTAAATAGCAAAACATGTTAGTGATGACAAAGCTGAGACGTAATGCTTGAATTATTCATCTATTGCATGTGTTTTAGAACTAACAGACCCAAAACGTGAGATCCATCCCCAAATAAAATAAGCAACCAGTACTGACCAAAAAACCCTTATCATAAAAAATTACGAAAATTGCCCTTTACCAGCTTGACCGGGTTCAGGTTTCACATGACTTCATCCGTGGGGCCCTCCCACGATGGTAACTACAGAAAAAAAAAAAAAAAAAAAAAAAAAAAAAAAAAAAAAAAAAAAAAAAAAAGAAAATTACCACTTGTTTACAAAAAAAAAAAAAATTACCACAATACTCCTAATAAGGAAAATCGCTGAAATTTTTCTAGGGTTAGTAGTCATAAATAACATGTGAAATTACACTAGTATCTCCTACCAATTAAGTCAAAGTCTAACAAAATTAAGAATATACATGCATAGCAAAATTTCCAAAATGCCATTAAAAGAAGAAAAAAAATGTGTTGCAAGCACAAGACTACACTAAGGTCCATATCCATCCGGTGGTTGCCAGTGCCGAGCTGGCATCACTTTTTCACTTTCTAGGGTGCTGACAACCACCGTTGGATTCGTGAAATCCACGACCGAGTGTGCGAACACTGAGAGGGGTCAGAAAATGGGGGTCCTCGGAGCCTGGGCCTTGATATAATAGAATCAACATGTTTTAAAATTGATTCGATCCATGCGTTTCACAATTGAATTGGTATTACAAGTATAAATATGATACCATATACAAAGGACACGAGAGAAACAAAACTGAATTCTTCTTCCAAAGCTCTCATAATCCAACTATTGTTGGATAAGAAAAAAACAGAACCAGAAACCAAACAGAAAGAGAAAAAAAATTGTACCATGATTGTAATTAACAATGAATGTTAATATTAATGTACATCCCACCATTGACAACTTACCAAGAACAAGGGGTCAATTAGCCTTACATTGAGAGAATTCTAGTACGGTTTTCGATTCGGATCTTCATAGTATCGGGACGCATTTTCTAATCAAATTAACCTAATCAAGGTGAATGAGTGGTATCGAAGATGTCCGCGGGAGGGATGAAGTAGTCAATGGAGAGCCCCGGGACGTTGAACACGACGTCGTCGATCCTCCACATTTCTTCCATTCTAGTCCTACTGTGTTGCATGCAAACCTCTCCGAATCGAAAAATTGTAGCGACAGACCTTCCCTGATGAGCAATTAGCACCCCATCAACATCTCTGTAATCTCCAATGCTACTACCGATGGTTGTTTCCCAGTACACAGTATCCGTCTCTGGAGCTTGTACTCTAGTGAGATGGGAGTCTTCCATGTAAATGAGGAGCCCACTCTTTTGACTAAAGTAGCCATACAACACATGCCTAATCACCTCAGCTGGGCCCTCACTTCTTTCCACCACAGCCGCTCGATCGGCTGCGACTTTCAGTACGAAGCAATCGTCACCACCGATTCGTTTTTCGCCTAAACATTGTGCATTAGTGAACAAACTTGCAGTGCTCTTTGGATCCAAACCCTGAAGAAAAGAGAATAAATTATGTACAAGTCAGACAGTGGACAGCTTTGTTCTTGATTTAGTCTACCCGGGACAAATCTAAACCTGCTGCAGCCAAACAACTACTAAGCTATAGTGCACGAACTACTTTATTAAAGAAAGGTACGTATTCGATCAGGGATGACGACACGATCACCCCAAAAAGTGGGATGATGACATCACGTACACTGCACAAAATTACATTATAGAGGTCTCGGGGACAGGTAAAGTAGGGGACAACTTCTCTATCTTTTTCAGTGATCTACGGTTCTTGGGAAGGTGATGAAAGCAAAGATACTCTTTGTTCCACATTAAAGGAGCTTCTATCAAAATTTTCAAATCCTCGGGTTTGTTTCCTACTTTTGGCCATGGTAGCAATAAATTAATCAAGATCGACCGTCCAATCAATTGACTCGCCTAGGTAGATCTCATTGCATGATCTTGAACAAAATGATCAGTAATTGGAAGGTCTGGATTCAACTACACATCCATAGCATAGTGTAATACCTGGATGATGCGACGTAACGGGCGTTGGGGACCTTTCGCCGCATGTGTACCGAGCCACGGCATGTGTCGCCACACGATCTTCCCGTTACTACCCGCGACGACCGTATTTCCGGCGACCACCAACTCAACTGACCACATACCCGGTGACATTTGCCATAACACAAAGCAGCCATTGTCCTCAACTCTAGACCCTATGTTCTTCACACTCTTTCCCGACGCAATCTCCGTCTCGCAACAAGCCATCTTAACAGTACCGGTCGTGTACATGTTTTTTATACACTTCTGACGTTTTAAACATCCAGTGGCCGCTAAGTATTGCTGTATGATGTAATATGCTGACGAAGTCTCCTGTATAGTTACATAACTTTTATGTCATATCACAACAAAATGGAGTAGCTGAAAGAAAAAGACGAACGAATAATGATAACATACAATGGGAATATCATTAATGGATATTTGATGAATTGGATCATCGAGTAGAGAAACGGGAGCCAGAGGACAACCCAAGACACCAAGCAGAAGCCGCAAATCAGGCCTTTTTGTCGGGGTATTTCCGTATAATGAAATTGGACCGGCAAAACCTTTCTGGATTCGAACCCAAGCACGAATTACTTCCCAGGAGCTCTCTTTCTTGCCTCCTTCACCTTGAGTCTCAAGATCTGGTCCTTCCATTAATGGCGTTAGAGGTTGCACGCACCATCTCTGCTTCCTTCTGGATCTCGATCCCATCATGAGACGGCTGTGAGAAGGGGGGAAGTGAAAGGATTGCTGGGATCTGATGGTTTCTATGGTTGTGGTAGTGAGGATATGAAGGAGGAGGTGAGAGTGTCTTTTTGGCAAGAGACAAAAGAGACAGCCTATCTGTCCAACGGCAGAGAGTGGATTTTAATACTCACTCGCATGTTGGGATGTCTTTGCTTTATTCTCTTTCTTTAAGGTCCCTCTTGTCGTTTATTCTCTTTAGCTACTCAGAAATGAGAGGACCAAGAGAGAGCTTGTCTCTTTCTATGCCCCTATGGACCAAATTACCCTCAGTAAGATGCCAAATAACCATCATGAGTAGAACTTTGCTGACTGATGTTAGCCACGTATCACGCTCTTATAGGACGCTGACCGAATGGATGTTTGGCCAATCTTTAGATGGATGTACAAACCAAAAATCAGTATGATTAGTGATTTCAGACCTTTGGATCTTAGTACCCAAATAAAAGTCAATAATGCTCAAATTCCAAGGTTAAAAATCCATCGAACCCATTAAAACGACTCCAATCCAACGGTTAGAAATCACTAATCAGGCTAATTTTTGGTCTGTAAGCCAAACATCCATACTGACAGTATCGTCTAAGAGTGTGCCGTGTGGCTCATATTGTAGCTAGTCAGCAACTTTGCTGACTGGCAGCGGTCAGCGAAGATCCATTCGCCATACATCAATAGTTCACCAGTAATGTAGTACAGGATCTTTGTTGTACACATGTCAAACATGCTCATGGATCACACTGATTAATCAATGGGGCCCTTATAGGAATTCTGATTGCCCAAGATGAACTTGATTGATCAATCCTGTCCATCTGATCGATTGTAATCTTACAAATGTTGATGGGAAACAATCCGGAAAGAAAAATAGATACTTCTATCAGATGTTTAGGATCATGTGATTGGGACTCAGCACTGGGTTTTGTGGGGCCAACAGATTGATGAGTGAATACCCTCTCTCTCTCTCTCTCTCTCTCTCTCTCTCTCTCTCTCTCTCTATTAAAGAAATAAAAAGAGATCATCAAGTTGATAGAATCTATACAAGATTAAACTCCAAATGCCAAGCCAAGAAGAGAAGCTTGAGAGCTCTCTATTCTATTCGAGCCCACATAAAAAACATGAGCAGTGTATCTGTCATCTAGAAGAGGATGTCTTCCCTAGGTCCAGACTATGGGATAGTTCTTGGGATTCACATCACAAAATCCCAAAGACCCATCAACGATGGGGATATATATATCTTAGAGAGAACGTCATCATTTTCCAATAAAACAAACATCCTATTCTCACCTCATCAACTCGTTCACATACCTCCACGTGCACGCTTATTTTGTTGCCAATAGTGGTATAGGGAGTACCGCACGTAACGGTGGGCCGGCATCAAGGAATTGTTAATGATAAGCCCAACAAGGTGGCAAGTCGGCGTCGTGGATGCATGAGTGGTGGATGAATGGATGGAGGATGTTGATGGATGGTGATCTTCCAAGCTAAGCTTTAAGGTTAAACTGCATCTTTCTTGGTGGGGTCCATGTTTAGGCCGAATGGGATATAATTAGTTAATCCATCGCCCTCTTGAGGGATATAATAATGACCCAGTAGGAAAATAGTTTCTCGGATTTCTCTTAAAGTTAACATCATTGGTGAAGCATTTATATTAGAGGAATATTGATCCGGTGTATGGTACTGCATATAGTTGTAAGTACATACCTGATCCGTGCAAGTGGTTGTCAAGCCCTTGCAAACTCCTGTTGCAAGTGGGTGCATTGCATTAGCTCAACATTTTTTCTTCCGAAAAATATTAACAATAATTACAACGACCCTTATTAATTTTTATTATTATTATCTTTCTATTTTTATTTTTTATTTTGATTTTAATTTTTTAAATTATTAAAATTTTAAATTTTTTTATTTTTTTTTATTTTTATATAGTTAGTTGGGGCCATCTAATCCCAACTTTCTCCTCCAAAATAATAATAATAATAAGAATAAGAATAAGAATAAAAGCAACAATGATAA
Source organism: Euptelea pleiosperma (assembly GCA_035048495.1). Lineage (NCBI taxonomy): Eukaryota > Viridiplantae > Streptophyta > Magnoliopsida > Ranunculales > Eupteleaceae > Euptelea > Euptelea pleiosperma. The sequence continues at coordinate 32,937,607 of CM068541.1, forward strand.
CAATAAAACTACAATAATAATTTTATTGTACATTTTTTTTAAAATCAAGAAATTAAATAATCCATTGCATTCATTTGCAGTGCACTACCAACCAATCAGCTAAACTTCATTTGCATTTATTTCCAAGGCGTGAACCAAACATTTGTAAGTGACTTGCATTGCAAGTGATTAAAACGCAAGTCACTGAACTAGACTTGGATTGCTGGTCTAGACTCAACTATAGTTACGAAAGTTGGCTAAGATCTCTTAATTTGATCAGAATTGTCACTTTGAACGGCAGCGATTTTGTCTACCAAACCTATGGTACTGATCGACTTGTACTATCAGTTCACTTGTCCTCATCTAAGCATCATCAATCTTATATCACTTGGAAATAAACATAACGATGTGTTTGATTTCCAATTTTCCGGTGGTAAAATCGCATTTTCTCGGGAGAACACAATTTTTGATTGTTTGATAATTTCAAATTGCCATGGGATAATTTTCCAGAGCAAGCGGGATTTTCTTATCCAAGCCCGACATTCATTTCCATTCCACATCGATGAAAATTCATTTCCATGCGAAAATATACCCTTATTTTCTCATATAATTGATAAATGCATATTTTCTCGAGTGCAATCAAATAACCATTTAAGGCATTTTCCCAAAAGATGATTTTCTTAAAGAAAATTTTCTGTGCAGACAAACAGGTCCTAATTACTTTTCTATTTCTGTAAAAGGTTTATATCAAAACAAGGACTAAAAAGTTAACAAAAAAAAGGTAATTCATAAGAGTTCCTGAGAAATTATGCATAAGGATTCAGGTCCATCCCCGCAATATGAGCACGTTGCACACTCTTAGAATACTCTGACCGTATGGATGTTTGGCAAATCCCTAGGTGGACCTACAAACCAAAAAGCAGCCCGAGTAGTGATTTCTAGATGTTGGATTGGAATTATTTTCATGGGTTTATTTTAACCGTGCGAATTTAAGCATTATTGACCATTATTTCAGGTACAAAGATCCAAAGGTTCTAAATCACTGATCAAACTGTTTTTTTTTTTTTAGCTCCACCTAGGGATGGGGCAAACATGCATACGGTCAGAGTCCTCTAAAAGTGTGTCACGTGGCTCATATTGCCACCTGTCATCAAAGTTTTACTCATCCCGAATCCTTTAGGCACGAGTATCAGTGGGACGGCCATGAATAGAATGGAACATTCTGTGCAGCAACTAAACCAATAATTGCGTTCTGAGAATATTTATTATTTTATTGCACACTCCTCCTTAGAAAAATGTTTATTATCTTTCCTGTCCTCTTCCCCGACCAAAATTCATTTTAGTACTTTTAAAGATCTTCCTATATCAATACAATCTGTATTAGCAATTTTAGGCAATGACTTGGAACTATTTGTCCTTGATTGAGTACAAATAACTCCATTTTTGAGGAATTCTATACTTATTGGGTAATGCTGTGCTCTTGATTAAGGATCACATGGTGCCGGATCCGGGGTACATGGACGTTGTCATGGTGCATGGTGGCGTCGTTTTGTCAGGAGGGCATGTTTCCCCCTGGCCCCATCCTGGCTCCGCAACTGAATCCAGTACAGTTGATCTGAAAAAATGACACCACCATGCACCATGACAACATCCATGGACCCCGGACCATGTGTGATCCATGGTTTAAAAATGGCCGTTATAACAAAAATAACGACCTTATTATAATGGATTCAGACCTCCCCCATTACGTTATGTATCGTTAAAACGCATAAAAATAACGGCCATAGAGACCAACCTCACCAAGCTACGAATATCAGAAAGATCTGATTTTTTTTTTTTTTGGGTGATCTCCTCACCATAGAGATCATCCTCACCAAAAATCATTTCATTCCAAAACTTCTAATTTATATATCGGCCCTGCCAATTTTTTGGTGTGAAATTTTGTGTCCCCTGATCCTGACCCTAAAAATAATTATGCCTAATCTAAGAGTAGTTGAAAATTTTATAGATGAGGGTTCAGGTCCACAGTCAATAATGAAGGCACGAGTGTCATTAAGACAGGCAGAATGGAACATTCCGTGCAGCAACTAAACCAATAATTGTGTTGAGAATATTTATTACTTTATTGCATGCTCCTCCTTAGATAAAATGATTATTACATTTCATGTCCTCATCCCCGAAGACAATTTCCTTTTAATACTTTCAAATATCTTTATATCTCTATACAATCTGTATCGCTAGTACCCTACCCACCTAGCCATTTTAAGCATTGAGTTGAAAAAAAAGGCTCAAGTGACCCCCTTTTTTTTTCCCCTCTTGTGTTCGTGTGCTCAATCGTTTGGTTGTCAAAGCCGAGCTGGCATCACTTTTTCACTTTTTGGGGCACTTCACCGTTGGATTCCTGAAATCCATGGCCGAGCACGCGAACACTGAGAGGGGTCAGAAAAAAAGGGGTCCCACGAAGCCTAGGGCTGATAATATTTGCATGTCCTTGACTATTTACAAATAATCTAAGTTTCGAGGAATTTTAGCTTTGGGCAATGCTGTGTTGCCTGCCTTAGAGGGAATCACTCATTTTTATTGTTCTCTGTGTAAATGGATTAATGGAATCTGATCTTCTTCTTCTTCTCTGTTCTCCTAAATGGATCATGTCCCCATATTTTTAAACCTAATTGGGGCTGTATCCGAAGAGGAGGTCCCCTATTACCATATCTTTTCATCCTAAGGCAGAAACCAATGGTAAATTTCCTCCTTTTTAGTCATGTAACATTTTCATGTGGTTTTTTTTTTCTTTTTTCTGAGTTGTGTGACGTAACCTAACAAAAATTTGTGGGGTTCAGGCCATTGACCGTTGGATTCAAGAGATCCATACAGTTATTGCCTAGTGATGGTAGATCTGTTTAATCCAATGGTCAATGGCCTCAAATCACACATATTTTTGTCCGATTACCAATGGGAGAGCATTTTCTTTTACTTCTTTTTTGTTTTTATTTTTTTTATTTCGATGATATGTTTTCTTTTGCTAAAGTTGATCGACCTTCCCATTTACAAAAGCATTATGAACATATTTTAATAATTCTCTCAAGATTCAATTCACTACTATAAAAAATACCTTAGACTACCATTGAAAATTACCTCTAAAATCGTAGTCTAAACGTCTGTAGCCTAAATCGTAGTCTACGGTTGAAAATTACATCTACTTGTTTAACTCTTTATTTTTCTCTCTCCCTTTTTTGTCACAGAATGATAAATGTATAGAAAACAACAAGCAAAAGACTAGCATGCATAGAAATAAATTATTTAAGCACAGGTGCATCATATCAAAATATATAGTGAAATAGATAATCATCATAAAGCATCACACTATATACAACATATGGTTTATACCTTGGTACAATTAGTAAAAATAAACACTGACAGAGTATAACCAACAACAAGATGAGTTTATCTTAATACATGAAGTACAAACTTAAGTAGATACCCATGGGCCTCAGGTCTGTTTGGAGCCCAGTTGATACACATGGACCTCAGGTCTGTTTTTAGCCTATTAATGGACCTAAATTAGAGTTTCTGACCCTTCCTTTATTAGTCTAAGTGAAAGTGACGAAAATTACGTTTTACAAATCTTTGAACCTAATATTTCTCTCTTATTTTCTCCTTTTCATTCTTTAAAGCCTAGCGTTTGGGAAAACCCTCCGATTGTGGCCGAATCTCTCTCATAACTTGGATTAGCAATCACAGGCAAGTGAAAACCTCATTAATCCATTATATTCTTATATATATGTTGATTGTTATTCTATGTATTTTATTAATAGATAAGCATAATTTGGGTTTTGATTGATTAATGGTGTGTGATGAGGATTGGATCAATACTTAATCAATGGGCTTTCAACATAATCATCAAAATTTTTTGAGACAATGATGATGAAGTTCCTAAATCTTACCATGAAAATGGGCCTTACTATGCTATTTGTACTTCTGAGAAACCTGCCAAACAAGCTTATCCATGAACTATCATTTCTTGATGAACAACCAGCCCAGATTGCTCTACATGACAAATTTGGAAGCGAAGAGGCTTTCTAGTCCCTGACTAGCAGAATACATTGTTTGTGATCTGACGTAATGCGACACGTAATTATAAGTTATAAATGATCTTATACAATGGATGTTATTTAATTTGTCTCTCTAAGGATTGGTAGGTCTACTTGATATGATTGAGTAGAATGTGAACCATCTTAGGTATGAGTAGGCAATCATTTTTAAAAGACTGTTAATGCTAAAAAAAGAAGCAAAAAAAGTAGTAAGTGAAGCCTTAAGGCATATATGCCAACTTATACAATAGACTAAGAACAAGATGAAATTTAGTCCGTTCTCTTTATTTCGAATACCTAGAAAGGGGGGTTGATTAGGTATTAAAATTTTATTTTAACCTAACACAGTTTACTGGTCTGGCAGGGGTAAACTAAATCGCATGCAACATAATTAAACAGTTGATTCATAACAAGGTGATTATCACAATCGACTTGGATCAAATATATCTTTGTGATATATTGTCTATTTGTCATTTAGATTAATCAAACAGTTATGTAGAAAACAAACAATCAACACACCATAACACATGTGAGTTTGTATGTGGAAACCTTAGCCAAGAAAAAATTATGGGACCACGTCTAGATGGAACATATAACTAACTGAGAAGTTTCGAGTTATAGAACTTACCTACGTAGCACCGTTGCAAATACAGCTTCCAATCTTAGCCAAGGCCAACACTAGCGCGTCCACATTTTCTGGCACCATGCTACTAATCACAAGCCCGCCCTCCCAATCACGAAACCATTTTCGCTTGTTCAGTTTGGTACACCCAAACCTACCATTGATCAGTATACCCCGATCTTAATTCACACTCAACGGTCTCTACCAAATGTGAAGGATTCAGTACACCCTGAACCCCGAAGTTGCTCAAATAGTGTTGAAGCACACCGGTACTCTCTAGCTTACTAGGTTAAGGTATTAGATGGAAAACTCAGGCAGAGGGAAGATCAAGCTCTAAGCTTTAATCGAGATTGAAGAGAAAGCCTTTCAATGATAACAGTGAAAGCTAAGGCTTTTGATCTTCGTAATGGACAACTCTAATTTAGAAAAAAGCTCTATGTTGTCAGTCAATGTGTTCTTCTATGTCACAAAGAGGTTCTATTTATAAGAGATTAGAATCCCAATGTTGTGCAAGTAATGGAAAAGTAGGAACATGAAAATTGGATCTGAAAATAGACTTTTTTTGCAAAGTCCAATTGATTGTACTTTAGGTCCAATTGATTGTATTGTACTGATGGGTTTTCTATTCGTAATTGAAATCGATTGTACACAGGATCCAATTGATTATACAATTTAAAAGTTCTGCCCAAAATGGTCCAATCGATTGTAGTCAGGGATTATTCTGTCATGTATGGTCCATCGATTGTATTCAGAGGTCCAATTGATTGTAGAGTAAACTCCAATCGATTGGACTTCCCCTTAGTCCATTTTTTTCATTTGCTAGCTCAATAAATATAATAAACAAAGAAATCCTACACCCACCCCTCCTCATCTATCACTCTCATCAATCATGGTGGTGGGACCCACCAAGAGAAGATAGAGACATTTTGCAATAATGATGATCCCATTGGCCTTTTTAAGAAAAGGGTCAGGATCCGCGCACTCCCCTTTTTGACTCCCAAATTCCCACTCCCCTTCTCGTGCATCAATTCCAAGAATAGAACGGTGGTTGATAGTGTTGAGCCGGCATTCACTTTTGCCAAAGCAAAATCACCTTTGGATTCTCAGAATCCACACTCGAAAAGGGGAGTGGAAATTTGGGAGTCAAAAAGGGGACTGCACAGATTCCAAACCACAAGAAAAACACAATTTCAAAAACATATTTTCAGATAAATCATTTTTTAAAATCAAATATTCTTTTGAAAATGGCAATCCAAGCTAGCCCTAAAAATATGAAAATGTTATTTATATATTTAAGTTTGTAGGCAAAGAATCAAAAACAAGAAATAAGCTTAAATTAAAATTAAAATGTTTTTCTTTTATTCTTAACTCGACTTTAATGACATAGAGGAATAAAAAAAATCTTAGTTCCAAAAAGAGTATAATTAATACCTTCTTATATGAGTGATCTTATAAAATCTTAAGGCCTGTTTGAGTGACGATTTTTGCACTGAAAGAATATATTTAAAGAGACTTTTGTGCAAAATAATAAGAATAATAATAATAATTGGCATAAATTAAGAACGTCATTCCAAATAAAGCCTTAACATAATTAAACATCTAACTACTTGGTGCAGTTTGCATTGTTCAACAACTTGCCTCGAAAGATCACAAATCTCCCTCTTGTGCAAAACCTGTACCAAATTAAAGTCCAACTTTGCTGCAAGCCCTAGTAGCAATTCATTTTGTGCTTCTTCTAGGTAGATAGAAATGTAACACCTTTGCTCAATCCTAGGAATGCATTTTTGGAGAGGTAGCTCTATGGCATGCTCTACTTTTGTTCCAAGAAGAGAGCTTAGATGTGTCATCATAGCCTTAAGGTGTTCTGTGGTGAAAGCAATCGCTTCATCCATTATCTCTTATCCTTGTATGATGAGATGTGCAGCTTGGTATAGACTTAGCATGCCTTGCACGTCACTAGATAATCTTTCTTTGAAATTACCGCTATCATCTTTGAACTTGCAAAATACATCTCTTTTCACCAGAAAACATTCAATGATATGATTTACAATACTGGTAGTGAGGAATAATGCTAGTGGTAAGAAAGTACCGCATCATGTGGGTCTCACCCTAATTGTATAGATGGCATCTCCTAAAGGCTCAAGACATCATGTTTGATATCGCGCGTAAAGAATATTTTCATATTCTAGTTTTGGCAAAGATTCCATGTCACATAAAACATTTATGTAACCGTTCCTACGAGCGTATGGTTGAAGATGTCGTGGTACGCATATTTCGCCGACTACGTAAAGACTAAAAGACAGAAACAGTAAGAAATAGAAGGTTGACGACATGAGTCGTCTGAGTAACTGCCCATTTGTCAGTTATAGATCTTGTAGACTCGCTTAGAAAGGTAAGTGACTTAGTGGCCATAGGAATAGGTTTAAAATGAATAAAATATAATAGTCAAACCTAGTCAATGGACAGACCCAAGTTTAAGTCAAGATTATTGACTTCTAGGAAAGTTCGATCGATTGGACTTTTTAGGTCAATCGATTGGAGAACTCTGTGAAATCGATTGGACTCTATGAGACAGAACTTATTTGAAGCCCAGTTGATTGAAGACCTCTGTCAAATCGATTGGACTCTTCAGGATAGAAACTTATACAAGTCCTATCGATTGGACACTTGGTACAATCGATTGGATTTATGAAGGAAAAACTCATTCGTACAAGACCAATCAATTGAACCTAGAGTACAATGGATTGGAAATAGCCCAATCGATTGGACTTCACACAGATTGAGTCTTTTCAGATCCAAAATTCTAGTTTCCACTTCCCTCACTTATCAATAGACTCAGGGCTACGATTCTATAAATATAACCCCTCTCTGGACTTATTAAACACACATTGGAATACAGAGAAGAAAGTTTTATTTATCAAGAGTGTCCATCACTCCACCATTCTCATCTCTCCAACATTTTCACAATTTCCTTACTTGCTTTATTTAATGTTACTTCTCTAATCCGAGTGCGGATTCGACATCCGACTTACCCTATTCGATCAAGAAATAAATTTTTGCAGGATTAAATAATCAAAAAAATAATGTTGATTTAAGGGCTATCCGTGCCAACGTCAATCAGAAAAACCTTGTTTCAATGTCCACAGCTGTCGTCGGCATACGTTATCGTATTCTATTCTAGGAGTTCTCCAAAAGTACTAAACATACTTTTATTCCTAGTGACATGTCTAAAACAACCACTATGCATATGGATTAAATGTTACCATTTTTATTAAGAGCTTTCTAACGGTATCATCGAGGGCTTTCTAACATTATCATTTTTACTACAATCTAGTTTATGGATTAAATGTTATGAGCTTTTGAAAAAAGTAAAAGAAAAAAATAAATTTTCTAACGGCATCATCGAGGGCTTTCTAACATTATCATTTTTACTGCAATCTAGTTTATGGATTAAATGGAATGAGCTTTTGAAAAAATTAAAAGAAAAAAATTAAAATTTTCTAACAAGATGCCAATTCAGTTTTCTAAAAGAGAAAATGTACGAAGCACCACATCATTAAAAGTTTATTTCATATTAATAAATTAACTATATAAGTAAAAAAAAATCACCTTTTAAATAAGTTATAGAATTTTTTAAAATTATATAGGTATGCATGTGCTTTTAATAAAGTAGAGGTTATAATTGAAAATTAATCTTCCAGCTTCAAATAACAATCCATAAGGTAGTTTCGCTTTATATATATAAATAGATAAAATGATAAACAAGGTCCCAATTCCATTGCCTCAGTAGTAAGGGTGTAGATGTATCAGGTCTGGCCTTAGTTAAATTTTGAATAGGCCAGGCTGAAGCCGAGCCCACCTGGTACAAGTCAAAATCTGGTCCCAAACATATCATGTACTACTTACAGTGGAATCCTAATTAATGTTGCTTGGGGACCATGATTACATGGTCGAAGGTGAATAACTCACGTCAACCAAGCCTATAGTTTGGTGTGTGGTAATTATCATACTTGGTATTAGCAATCCCGATAGATATTGAAGTTAACAATCCAACTTGGGCTTTCTTTACTTTTAACGCCCAAATTAGACCTACTTTTTGGTGGCATTTTGATGTTATGCATGTACTAGGCTTGTATAGGCGACCGAGTGAAGCCCAAAACTTGCTAAACGTATCCTAATTCATAACTCTTTTGTCACATGCATAGTAATTACAATGAATTACTCTTAAGGGCCAATATTTCTTTCCTTCTTATCATCATCTTGGGCTATTTGAACATCCGATGTGGAACAAATAATCCAACTTGGGCTTTCTCACCCTCGTGCATGTTGGTCTTTCTATCAGGACTTGTATACGGAAAACATTAAGGAAAGACCAAAGTTGGATGGGTTGGCTTTTGACAAAATCAGTGGGGAATCGAGAGAAAATCTCGAGAGAGCTTTTAGTGAGGAAGAGGTTAAACAGGCCATCTTTGAGTTGTCAGGGGACAAAGCACCAGGTCAAGATTTCTTTTCACTATCCTTCTTCCAATCTTGTTGGGAAATTATTAAATCAAATCTGATGAAGGTTTTTGAGGATCTCTATGATAGAAATTTCTTGGACTTTGGCAGTAATCAGACCTTCATAGCTTTGATCCCCAAAGTACAAGGGGCAGAGGACATAACTGACTTCAAACCTATCAGTTTCCTGGGAAGTGTATATAAGGTTGTAGCAAAAGTTTTAGCTTCCAGATTGAAAGGGGTGATGGGAGAGATAATTTCAGGGGAGCAAGGAGCCCTTGTGAGAGGTAGACAAATTTTAGACGGAGTACTGAGTGCAAATGAATGTATAGATTCAAGGTGCCGTCTTGGATCACCAGGTGTGGATTGTAAGATAGACATGGAAAAGGCATACGACCACACTAGCTGGGAGTTCTTGGATTACCTACTCGGTAGGATGGGCTTTGGGAGTAAATGGCGAGAATGGATGAAGAAATGCATTAGGTCACCTAGATTCTCAGTACGTATTAACAGATCGCCATCAGGTTACTTTGAGAGTTCTAGGGGCCTGAGACAAGGAGATCCTTTGTCCCCCTTTCTGTTTATAATGGCAACCGAAGCACTGGGGAGGATGATCTCTAAAGGAGTAAAGATAGGAGCCTTAGAAGGATTCAAAGCAGGGCTTAGGGGAGTATCCATCTCTCACCTACAGTTTGCTAACGATACCCTTGTTTTCTCCTTTAGGACATCAGAACAAATGCATTTCATAAATAGTGTGTTATGCGCCTTTGAGATCTGCTCAGGCCTCAAGATAAACTTTAAAAAGAGCAAGATCATGAACATCGGTGGCTTGACCAACATTGAGGAGTTAACAAGGATCCTGGGTTGCTCGATTTGTACCTTACCATCTTCATATCTTGGTCTACCCTTGGGGGCCCTTTATAGGGCAAAGTCAGTTTGGGATCCAGTGGTGGAAAGGGTTCGTAGAAGATTGGCGAGTTGGAAGGGTAAATATCTATCCAAAGGGGGTAAGATGACCCTAATTAAAAGCACATTGTTCAATCTTCCAGTCTATTTTCTGTCGTTGTTCACCATTCCGGTATCCATAGCGAAGAGGTTAGAAAAACTCATGAAAAACTTTATGTGGAATGATTCGGAGGATTCTTTCCGTTATCATTTGGTGAACTGGGCCCAAGTGTGTGCATCACAAAAAGTCTGAGGACTAGGCTTCAGAAAGATAGGCATCATGAATTTGGCGCTATTGGGCAAATGGATTTGGAGATTTGGAAAGGAGAAAAATAGTCTTTGGCGTAGAGTGACGGCGGGGAAGTATGGGGAGGATGAAGGGGGGTGGGTGACCAACCGTTCGAGATTATCGTTTGGATGTGGTGTATGGAAAGGTATTCTCAAGGTAAAGGATCAGGTTCTGGGGGGCTCTAGATTAGTCTTAGGGTCTAGATCTAGGATTAGATTTTGGGAGGATGCATGGGTTGGAGACCTAGTTTTGAAGGAGTCTTTCCCTCGTGTTTTCTCTCTGTCATAAAAAAAAGGCCAAACTATAGATCATTTTTGGATTGGGTCTTCTTCGGAAGCATCTTGGGACTTAGGTCTCAGAAGAAATCCTTTTGAATGGGAGAAAGAACAATTAGATTTGCTACAAGAATGTTTGAAGTTGTATTCTGTTACCAACTGTGGGGAGGATCATCGGATTTGGACACACTCAAAATCGGGTGCTTTCACGGTCCGATCGTTTTATGAAGTCTTGGCATCTCTGTCAGATCGCGATCACTCTCATTTTCCTTATACAAAAATCTAGAAATCCCTTGCCCCTCTCAAAATTCGATTCTTCGATTGGGTCGCCATCCTAAATAAACTCCTAACTGTTGATAATTTGATCATTAGAAAATGGATTTTAGTGGATTACTGTGTTATGTGTAAAGCTAATGGAGAAAGTATTAACCATCCTCTTGTCCACTGTGAGTTTGCTAGACGTGTTTGGTTGTTCTTCCTCTCTCACATAGGTATGTATTGGGTGTGCCCGGGAAGCATTGGGGAAGTCTTGAAGAGTTGGCATCTTACTACAATGACGGCGAAAGGAAAAGCTCTTTGGAAATTGCTGCCTTTGGCAATTATCTGGGGGATATGGCTAGAGAGAAACAAGAGAACATTTGAAGGCAAAGAAAGCTCATTTCACGATGTTATCTTAAGTATCAAAGCTCTAGTGTTCCGATGGGGTAGCATTAGTCAAGAAACTAGGGGTATCTTTTTTGAGAATATGGTTTTCAGGTTTCAGCAAATACTTTTTTGATTATCTTCGGTTTCTTTGCATCATCTTGTATTATTTTTTGAGATCTTCTCGATCTCCTTTTCATTAATGCATTTCTGGACTTATCAAAAAAAAAAAAAAAAGGAATACAAAGGTAACTTTGACACGAGATCTACATCTTTCCACCAACTACGTAGCAGACATCAACATAACAAATGCTATCAATTATGGATAGAGAAAATATTCAGCTGGATGATCTGATAAAGCAAGTTAAAAAGTATTGTGAAAAGTGATTATGTGGTTACTATTTCATTGGCTCTACTAAAGTAAATTTTAGCAAAAGCACCACACAGAATAAACACCACTTGAGGCAGTTTGCATAGTTCAACAACTTGCCTCGGAAGATCACGTATCTCCCTCTTGTGCAACAACTGTACCTGATTAAAGTCCAACTTTGCAAGCTTTAGTGGCAATTCATTTCGTGCTTCTTCTTCTTGGTAGATAGAGATGCAACGCCTTTGCTCGATCCTAGGGATGCGCTTGTGGAGAGGTATCTCTAGAGCATGCTCTACTTGTGTTCCAAGAGGAGAGCTTAAATGTGTCATCATGGCCTTAAGGTGTTCTTTAGTGAAAGCAAGCGCTTCATCCAATATATCTTCTCCTTGTACACTGAGATGTGCAGCTTGGTATAGACTTAACATGCCTTGCATGTCAGACTGTCAGTAGATAATTTTGCTTCGAAGTTGCTGCTATTGTCTCTGAACTTGCTAAATGCATCTTTTTCACCACAAAACATTCAATGATATGAACTAAAATCGTAGTGATTGACTAATGCTAGTGGTAAGCAAGTACTAGATCATGTTATACCCGGTTGGTCTCAATAGTTGAAATCGAAGGGCAACAACATAGAGATCAGCATCATCTTCATTTTGATCAGTTTGAGCATCATACATAAATTTGTAATGCCTCTTGGATCTCAGATCTTCGATGTGATATGCCACACCAAGACGTTGGATTGTGTCAATCAAATTCATTTCTTGCAATAATGGTTTATTGGCAATAGCATATAGCATCGTCTTCACCTCTTTTTTCAGTTCTTCAACTCACTCTATAATCCTTTCATTGGGCTTCTACAAAATGCAAATTCAAACACAAAGCACCATTTTTAATCAAAATACAATGAAAGCAATTTGAAATTCTTAGTATATTGGAGCCAAAAATGGAAAGACAACGGACCATGCTTATTCGGTACGTGGGAGTCTAGGACTGCCTATTTCAACATCCGATGTGGAACAAATAGGAACCGGACCAGATAGGAAGGGTAGCCTAGAGGACCCAAAAACCTACTGGCTCAGATATGAAGGGTAGCCTAGAGGACCCAAAATCCTACCTACGATATGATGGTATTGAGACCACCTATTTTAGTAACAAAACCAAAATGGCAGCAACCTGAACCAGCATTTTAAAAACTAGACCGAGGTTCGACCAGGTCCAACTGGATTTTCATTAAATATCAGTCCTGAGGTTTGAAGAGAACCAACAATTTTTTCAAAACCAACGGTTCAACCGTGAACTACTGGTTCTTATGCACCCTTTGAAACATGAATCCCTACATAAGAAATCCTAAAATTTGGTGATTTTATCAATGATCTAAGAGAATATTTTAGAAAAGTGAGTATGGTTTTCAAATTTGGGAGGATTTCTCCAAAATTCTAACTAAATCTTCAAGATTTTTTGTTATATTTCTATGCAAAATAAGAAACAAATTTACTGTTATAAAAAAAAAACAAAAAAAAAAACTCTTTGTTCTGGAATCTTAATCTTAAACGTATCCTTGGAGAATGAAAAATAAGGGCCTTGACTCAAATTTGTACATTATTTACCAACCTCTTTCTTTTATTATCTCATATATTTTTAATGGGTCAGGATCGGGGGGAACAATTTCATACAACATTTTTGACAAAAACAATTGGCAACGGCCAATGTATAAATTAGAAGTCTTGGAATGGGGTGATTTTTGGCGAGGATGGTCTCTATAGTGAGGAGATCATCTTCACAAAAATTCAAATCAATCTGATATTCGTAGATCGGTTTACCTGTTGAAGAATTATGGACCGTCTATTTTTATCGCTAACTTGAAAACCACATTTGATGGAGTTAGAAATTTCAGAATGTGCTAATTTTTTGTAGGGGTGATCTATATGATAAGGAGATCATTCTCACCAAAAATCAGCTATTGAACAGAACCGTAATATACATAATAGATTTTGATTTGAGTAAATCGGAGAACCGACGCCATTGGCATTCCTAGCTTAAGGTCTACTAGGCTGGCTGGGCTCTTGGGAACCTTGAGAATAATAAAAGCTAAACTGGTAATTACCAAATCATCTGGAGAAGAGGTGATGAAGTAATCACCCCAAACACTGGGATGAAAATCCACCCACCGTCGAACGACATCCTGCTTTACATCTTCGGTGTAGGAAGATTCATTAGATCCTACCAAACAATGGTGGAGCCAGGGCGGGTGGGGGCCCTCAACATTCAAAATCAACTTGCGCCCCTTTGAACCATTAAAGCAGTGGTACAGCCTGCAGGGGGAGCAGTTGCCGACCCTCATGAATAGGAAGCCGCAACCCAACCCACCCTGATGTGACACCTTGACCCCCCTTTCGTACGAGATTCATTGAGCATATCTTTGGCATGAAGGTTGGAGAGTTCCTAGAAAGATATCTAGGCATTCCCCTTATCAAAGGTCGACCAACCAAGGCTGCTTTTCAACGACTGACAGAGATCATCAGAAGCAGAGCTAACAGTTGGGTTGGGAAGATGCTTTCTTTCCAAGGAAGGGTTGTGTTGGCAAGAAGTATCCTTAACAGCATCCCTATCTTCAACATGTCCATTTACAGATGGCCCGTATCTGTCAATAAAACATGTGAAAGCATCATTTGGAATTTCATTTGGACAGGGGATCCAGGTCAGAGGAAGTTATTCACGGTCAAATGGGACACTTGCTGCAAACCGCCCAAAGAAGGTGGTCTCATTTACAGATGGCCCGTATCTGTCAATAAAACATGCGAAAGCATCATTTGGAATTTCATTTGGACAGGGGATCCAGGTCAGAGGAAGTTATTCACGGTCAAATGGGACACTTGCTGCAAACCGCCCAAAGAAGGTGGTCTGGGCCTGTTCCGATTTAAGAATATCAATATGGCTTTGCTCATGAAAATTGGATGGAGCATGCTTAATGAGTCGGACAAGCTAGGTAGATTCCTGAAATCTAAATTCACCAACAAATTCAAAGAAAGAATTAGATTCCACAAGCACTCGTCTATATTGCTGAGTGTCAAATGGTCGTTGAAGTTTATGGAGCCTCACTTGGGTTGGGTCATTGGAAATGGAGATAGTATAGACTTGTGGAGAGACAACTAGGAAGGTAGATGAGTGATATTCGCTCAAAAGTACTTATTTTAAGCAATTATCCTTCTAGCATTATCACACTTTCCTACGTAAAATTGTCATTTTTGTCAACTTTTCTACATAAGAGTTTCTCTTATTGCGTAGAACACACTTTGTTGGTCAAAATGGTATATTCGCATGCATTCATACGCATTTATCTTATCCACATGCGAAGCCGTTTTGTAAAAATCTCATTACGCGACTTTTCTATCGCAGGAGCACTAATCGAACAATTTTGGTAGAATGCGGGCCCACAATCAACGGCCATGGCCTTTGATCAAAGCTTAAAGAGCCAACAGACCAAAACAAGAAGATAAGGGCCAAGTACGGGCCGAGCCAGACGACCATAAAGCTGGACTAAGAACCAAGAGAGTAAACAGAACCATTTAATCAACGAGGGACCGCAACTAAACTTGAATGTCAGAAAGTAGATAAATCTCGACTTGATGAGCAAATCCATTGATTTCAGAACCTAGAATGCAAGGGTACTCAAACCCAGGACAAAAAGGGAATGCCAGAACTCGAGTCCAAGAGTTGTTCAATTAAGGCCCACAACCCATTGTATGAAAATCCAAATTCAATCCTAAAAAGGTAGTGGGCTGCACCACCAAGATCATAAACTAAGTACATGGGCAACTAAAGCACACAATATGAATTAAAGCGGTGCCTACAATTCTAGCATGCGAGGCAATCAATGGGCAAGTAGCAAAAGGAGATCCAAATTGCTCGATCGTGAAACAAGTGTGGGATGGGATATGGACCAACATGCGGGACACATGTGAACCAAGGACTAAACAGTGTATTTGGGTCACCCAATAATAGCACGGATGATGTGGAACAACGATTTGATGGTTTAAGACCGTGGGTGAACCATCATGATTTAGTGCTATTGGTCATTGGCCGAACACGTGTCAATCTAATGGAGACAAGTGGCTAGACTATGAGAAGAAATATAGAGTTAATTGAGAAGATCTTTTATTGGATGTCCAAAAAAATAGTAAAGGTAGCAAGGAGATGACGTTGTTGATATTTTCAGCAAGAAAGGAAGAGGACTCTTGATAGCCATGATCAACATAGAAGATCAACAGTGTTGATTCAACTAAGAAACTTGGGAAATAGAGTTTTTGGAAATTTTGAAAAAAATAGGGGGGCAGAAATATTATAAGAAAGAGAGGAGTATGTGGCTGGAGATCCACAAGAAGACAAAAGAAGAGTTTCTATTTAGTAGGGAAGATATATTGTAATGAAAGAAGATTCCTACCATGGACCGTTGATAGTTGTTAAAGAAAGAAGCTGTTGGACTTTCCTAAGGGATGTTGAAATAATAAAGGTGGGTTCCATATTTCATGTTGCAAGATCTCATAAGTTGCTGGACATGAAGAGATTGAAGAAGATCCAACGGTGCATTCTCCCTCCACATGTTTTTCTTAACTCCTATCTAAAAACCCTAGGAGGAGAACTTTAAGAGGGAGGAACCATGTTCTCATTTCGGGCTCTCGAATCTCTCTCTCCTTTTCATCCCGCATCCCATTCTCTCATCTATCTCACCACCACGTTTTCTCAAGGGAGAAAACCAAAAACACTATTGCCGCCTCCTCCATCTCGCCCCCAAGCCGTCACTACCATCTACAACCTCCCTCCCTTCATTTCCTCCATACCGCCAAACCAAAAGAAAAAAAAAAAAAACACAGCACCGTTTCTGTTGTGGTGCGCTTCTTACCCAAGCCGTTACAGCTCCACACCTCTCCCTCATTCCAAACTCTCCTACCGTTTTCTCCAAAGGATCCCACGACTCTTGCGCACACAGCTAGCAACTCGAAGGTAGCCCTCTTCTCCTAACAAGCCGTCATCACCACTGGCGGCTCCTCAAGGGAAGGTCTGAAATCCTTTCTCCCCATGCTGCCCTGAACTTCATTTCCTCCGGTGGAACCAGCAACTCAGTTGCTTTCCTGCAACGTCAACACCTTCAGCCACCGCCCCTCCACTCGCAGGTACACCGGACGGTCTCCAACGTCCTTCACCTCTCTCTCCCTATTGACTCTCCAACACCCTTCTCTCTTCTTCAGTTCTCTAAAAGAAAAAAAGGAAAAAGAGAAAAGAAAAAAACAACAGAAAAAGAAAAGAAGAACGAGGGAAGAATGGAGAAGAAGCAAGGAGGAGAGGCTTCCATCTCCCTGTGCTGCACCACCTCTCTCAGACGAGCAAGCTACCTCCTCTCTACAACGGTTTTCTAACCGTGCTCATCATCAAGAAGAACAACACCTGTTGTTCATTCACTCCACCGCCCCCTTCATTTGCTATTGTGCGCATGTGCGTCTTGGAGATCCTCTTTCCATTGCCATAAGCCTGCAACACCGCAGCACTCTTCATCGTCAGAGGCCTCCCCGAACCTGCTACTCTCTCTTTGGTGGTCGTCCTCCACATCAGCAAGTTTCCGACATCCTTCTCCTCCAAAAGTCTGTATCTTACCGGCAAACAACTCATCCACATCCTCCCTTGGGTTGGGTATCATCAATCTTTCGCTGAACTCCAAGGCCAACCATGGCCGATCCAAGATGCACTATTCACGAGGCCAAATCCCTCATCTCATGGCGGAGAGGTAAGCCATGGCACTTTCTCTCTCTAGCCCATATTTTTCTCTTCATCTCTCTTCGTAGTTTCTCTCTCTACCTATCTCTCGCTAGTTTTCTCTCTCTAGTTCTTTGTATCTCTTCTCTCTAAATCTCTTGTTTCTCTCTCTAGTTTTATCTTTTACAGGTTTTTTAGTTTGATTTATTTTCTTGTTGAATGTTTATGAACACTTTTGATGAATGAATAAATTTGTTATGTTGATTTTTCTTCTTTAATTTGTCTTGTATTTTCCTTAGTGTTTATCGCACACTCTCTCTCTAGAAGCGTCAAAATCATGTTTTAAAATAACTATGATCACCATTCTCACCTCTCTACAATTTCTGTGAAAAATCCGTTATTTCATGCTCTTGATCGTGTTAATCCAGCTAACCCCGAGTGCGGATCGACATCCGACATACTTCCACTGTGCAAAGAATCACTTAATTTTGTAGAAAATCTCAGATAAATTACAAATGTGTTGATTCTAGGGTTTTCGTAACCAACGACGCAGAAAAAAACCTAGTTTCAAGGAGCTATTCGAGACATTTTAGAGATTGATCAAGATGTCATTAAGCATTGCACCTCCAAGCTCTCATCTATTATGAAAGACGGTGATTGGAGCATTCCTCAAAAGGTAGGTTAAGTCCTTCATCTTGTAGGAATAGTTCAACTCCCTCATCCTAATGGGCAATCCCCAAACCAAAGGATATGGAAACCTAACATCTCTGGAAATTTCTCTATTCACTCAGCCCATGAGGAGATTAAAGATAAAGCTAATCAAGTGTGGTGGGATAAGTGCGTGTGGAAGTCGTCTAACCATCCACACACATCAGCCAATTGTTGGAAGCTGATTCAAGGGTGTGCAGCAACGGATGCTAAACTGGAACAGAAAGGGTTCCATTTGGCTTCTAGATGTCCATTATGTTTGAAAGAAGAAGAGTGCTTGGACCACTTGCTATGGGGTTGTGACGCCACCAAGCCATTATGGGGCTGGATCTCAACCTTGTTCAAACATCAAAAATTCTTCACGTCCTTCAAAGAAGCGCTTTCGTGGTGTGCCTCCTTCAGCCCCATCTTGAAAGACCTTTGGTGTGTGGGCATTCTTTGTACAGCCAACGCCATATGGCACTTAAGGAATGAGTATATATTCTAAGGCAACAAACCCGAAAAGGAAGCTATCAAGAAGAAAATTCTAGAGGCCATCATGGAAGCAGGGGATGTCTCTTCTAAGACCATGTCAAACTCTATTCAAGACCTCTCGTCTCTTTCTTGCTTAGGGGTCCGATGTAGGCCGAGGAAAGCCCTGAGGACTAGAGAGTGCAGGTGGCAGTCTCCCCTTGTCAATTTTATCAAGATTAATAGTGACGGGGTTGTCAAAGGCAATTCGGGGATTGGGGGCCTTGGTGTCATCTTCCGTGATCATCTTGGCAAGTACAAGGGAGCCATTTGTAAAGGCTTGGGTATCACGACTAGCTTCATGGCTAAGTGTCGCGCTATAGTTGACGGATTGGAATGGGCCATACACAACGAATGGAAGAACCTTTGGATTGAATCAGATTCGAGAGCGGCAGTCCAAGCTTTCGGACAGAGAAGGATGCCATGGCAAGTTCGATCCAGATGGGAAACAGCAATAGGGAGCACCCATCATTGTTTCATCACTTCTACTTGGAGAGAAGTTAATTTCTCAGCTGATCAATTAGCAAATTACGGAGCTTCCTTGAATGAAGATCAGATTGAGACTTTTGTAGAGCGTCCTCCATTTATATATAAAATGGAGGACCCAAACCTCTTATATTTTAGATTCGACTAATATCCTTTTTGCCTTAGGAGTAGGTCTTAGTTTTGCAGGGAGCCAACCTAGTTGGGTTGCTGTAGGTCTTTTCTCCTCCTAAGCTTTTCCTGTACAATTCCTTTTCAATACATATTTTGCAAAAAAAAAAAAAAAGGCAACATATAAAATGGTTATTCAGATTTCAGACTCTCACTAAAACCAAAACATGAGGCCAAAGAAGCATCTCTCTTGATGTGTAGATCCATCAAGAGGTGGGGACCTAAAATAGTACTACTACACTGGGCATTTTGGAAGGGAGGGACATCAAACTAGGGCTCTCCCATGCACGCTTATCCAAATATTCACTTCAAACACCGCTCATACATATTTTTTGGGTATTAACAAAGTCTGGCACGGCTCATGCATATCTCTTGAGTCCAACTGTACAGTTCATATCCAATGCTTAAAAAGAGATAAAAGCATCTTTAGAAGAGTTAACAAATATAATAATTTAAAATATTTATCAAAAAAAATATAATAATTTAAGAGAAATAAATTTCTTTTCACTTAATTACGAAAATGCCCCTCTCAAAATGTGTTGCTACCTACTAGTCTTGGAAAAAGTCATTATATGGGCATTTTTGTCCAATATATAGGTAAAAATTCACCTAAAGGGGTAAAAACTTCACAGGAATATTAATATCCTTTATAAAAAAATAAAAATTAAAAAAAAAAAAACCCGTCTTTTAGAGAAAACATACATAAAAATTTAAGGGTGGCAATATTTGCACACACCATTTTTTTAAGACACCTATTTAAACACAAAAAATACTTTTTAAAAATGACAAATATGTCCATCATTTTTTAATATGTACACCCACCATAAAAAGAGAAAAAGAAAAACCAAAACCAAGAAAAGGAACCCACCACCACCACACCACCACCAGCTTCTTCTTCTTCTTCTTCTTCTTCTTCTTCTTCTTTAAAAAAAAAATTCCCGAAGGCCATGTCAGCAGTCTAGAGCCAACATGGACTTGGTGGTGTCAACAAGGCTTGTCAACACCACCAAGTCCATGTCGGCTCTAGACTGCCACATGGCCTTTGAGAATTTTTTTTACTTCATCTAACACTAGTTATTTTTTAGGAACGATGGAAGAAGAAGAAGAAGGTGTAGTGGCAGTAGTGGTGGTGGTGGCGCGGTCGTGCGGTGGGTGTGGAAGAAGGGATGAAAAAGGGATTAAGGAGGTAGTTGGTGGAAGAAAGGGTTTCGATTCTCCACGATGAAGATTTTTTTGGTTTGGTGGACAAAATAAAAGTGGATGCCCAGGGACATGCACATAAGAAGTGGGTGTCAATATGGTGTGTGTAAATATTGCCACCCTAATTTAAACTCCATGTTTCATTGGAAAATGGAAAACATGACAAACCCATATTTCGTTAAACTCCATGACAAACCCGTATTTCGTTATCAAAGATAGAAGGTGTAGCGGCGGCGGTGGTGGTGGTGGTGGTGGTGGTGGTGGTGGCGCGGTCATGCGGTGGGTGTGGAAGAAGGGATGAAGAATGGGATAGTTGGCAGAAGAAAGGGTTTCGATTCTCCACAATGAAGATTTTTTTGGTTTGGTGCACAAAATAAAAGTGGATGAACAGGGACGTGCACATAAGAAGTGGGTGTCAATATGGTTTGTGTAAATATTGCCACCCTAATTTATACTTCGGGTCTGTTTGGTACACATGCAAACCATTACGCGTGCAATGGTTTGTGCGTGTAATGGTTTGTGCATGCAATGGTTTGTGCACCCATACTATTTTCTTGCGTTTGGTTTGCACAAACTTTGCATATGCAAATTTCAAAATTTACCCGTTGTTCATATTAACTACCATTTGGTCCGCACACATGCTCACTTAGGAAAGCACAACATATGTGGGCCACACATATTAAGTACGAGAAAAAAAACAACAACGAATTTTTCGTACTTAATACATGGGCCCCACATATTGAACATGAATTTAAAATTTTCAAAAATGAAAAAAAAAAAAATAATGGGCAATCACAAAAATAACGGACGTTTTTTTTTTCACAAAATTTTCCAAAAAATAATGTCGTTATTTTTTGGTATACTTTTCAGCGTTTTAACTGTATATAACGTACGAGGGAGGTCCGAATCCATTATGACAAAAATAATGGCCGTTGTAACGGATTCGGACCTCCCCCATTACGTTATGTACCATTAAAATGGTCAAAAAATAACGATCGTTATTTTCTGTTATGACGCAAATAATGACTATTATTTTTTTTGAAAAAATTTGTGAAAAAAGGGCCATTATTTTTTCATTATTTTTTCTTATTTTCTCATTTTTTAAAACTTCAAATTTTAAAATTTAAATTTCAAGGCCACTTTTTTTTCATTATTATTTTTTTTTTCTGGAAAGATACGGCTTGATTTGAGAAAATTTTGGATTTTGATTTGTACCATATGCATATCGTTTGCACAAGGTGCAGTGTAAACGATTGCTCAGGGGGTGAAATGGGTTTTTAATTGCTAAAGAGGGTGAGCCTTCATTTGTCCATGTGCACATGCAAATAGCCGAATGCACGCGTACCAAACATGCATGGGAAACGATTGCATGTGTAAACCTATTTGCACACCCAATTTGCACGTGTATCAAACGCAACCTTCATGTTTCATTGGAAAATTGAAAACATGACTATGAATGGACTATATATAAAAAAACAAAACACGGGTAAAATTTCGCAAACTACATACAATATGAGCCACATGGCACACTCTTAGAGGATGTTGATAGTATGGATGTTTGGCCAATCCCTAGGTGGACCGACAAACCAAAAGTCAGCCTGATTAGTGATTTCAAACCTCTGGATCATTGTACCCCAAATAATGGTCAATAATACTCAAATTCCCACAGTTAAAATCATCCCATGAAAATGACTCCAATCAAACTGTTAGAAATCACTAATCAGGTTGATTTTTGGTTTGTCGGTCCACCTAGGGATTGGCCAAACATACATACGGTCAACATCCTCTAAAAATGTACCACATGGCTCATATTGTCGGTGGTAAGCGGCTTCATTGACTATCGACGGTGTGAAAACCACTATTCAAAAACACAGATATTTTTGCGAAATAAATCGCCATTCTCGTTCAATTGAAGAAAAGGACGTAAGGTCTTTTTTAAGTTGTAAACATTTAGTTGGGCTTTCTTTGTTTAATTTTGAGCCCATCTTATCATACGCATGAGCTCAAGTCAGTAGCCCAACTCACAGAGAAAACCGCAAGCCTGTAGCCCACCAAATGGCCAACCTGCCACAACATCCTTTTTCTCCACCGTTGACAGGTCTGTCATGCTCGCTAGAGCAGCCGGCCATCTGAGTTGGGAGAACAGGGTTTGCTACAAAC
The DNA here is from genome assembly GCA_035048495.1 of Euptelea pleiosperma. NCBI lineage: Eukaryota > Viridiplantae > Streptophyta > Magnoliopsida > Ranunculales > Eupteleaceae > Euptelea > Euptelea pleiosperma. Next base: position 32,960,297 of record CM068541.1, read on the forward strand.
CCATATTTCGTTATCAAAGATAGAAGACAGGACAAGCCTGTCATTTCAACATTTGTTAAGTATTGGGCTTAAGTTAGGCCCATTATTTGTTAACGGAAGTAAGACTGTTTTAACCTAATATTCCATACCTCGTTTGACACAAATGTCATCCAAGAGTCGACCAATTAGACACATTGATATAAGAATCTAGACCCACCAGCTACCCATTTAAGGGCCTCCTTTGTTACAATCTCGCCCATGCTCACCAAAGTTACCACAGCAAACACAAAGGAGACACTGATAATGGACGAGATATGCAAGTACTCTTCAACCATTGGCACATGTCCTTCCTTAAACCATTTGTATTCCACAAAGTCAACTCTAACCAAAGCTTGCATCCAGTGTATGTGTTGCTCATATTATAAGCATTGCATCTATCCAAAAAAAGTTGTGTGATGAGGCCTTTGACCGTTGGGATCAAAAGATCTACGGTCTATAAGACAACTGCCTTTTAAAATGTAATATTTTTAGGCAAAAAGAAGTAGCAAAACACGACTAATGGGTTGGCTCGCAACTAAAGGGTGAGCGTCATTACAATATTACTTTCATGTCTTCCGGTAGTTGATCCATGACTTCGATATCCCACCAGAAAATTAAGCATCGGTATTCAAATTTGCAGCCGATGACATTTTGATATTTATATATTTCTACATCATTTGAAAGACAAGTTACGATGTAGATTCAATATCGAACCTTTGGATTGGATCAGTAAATAGTTGGAGTTCCTCAAATGTGCCATACACATCGTAAATGTCATCCATTATTGATAGCATGGCTACTGTTCCAAGAGAAGATAAAAGACATTTTACAGTAATGATGATCCAAAAAGCCTTTTTAAGAAAAGATCGAGTCGGGATCCACCCACTCCCCTTTTTTACTCCCAAATTCCCAATCCCCTTCTCGGGCATGGATTCTGAGAATAGAACGGTGGTTGATAGTGCTGAGTTGGCATTCACTTTTGCCAAAGCAAAATCCCTGTTGGATTCTCGGAATTCACGCTCGAGAGGTGGAGTAAAAATTTGGGAGTCCAACGTGCAGATCCCAAACCTTAAGAAAAACACATTTTCAAAAATATATTTTCAGAAAAGTCATTTTTTAAAATCAATTTTTTTTTAAAAAAATGGCAATCCAAACTGACCCTAAAAATATGAAAATGTTATTTATATATATGTTCGTAGCCCAAACCAAGAATCAAAAAAGGAAATAAGCTTAAATTTAAATTAAAATATTTTTATATTTTTCTTAACTCGACTTTAACGACAGAGAGCAATAAAAAAAAATCTTAGTTCCAGAAAGAGTAGTATAAGTAATACCTTCTTATAGGAGTGATCTTATAAAATCTTCGGGCCTATTTGAGTCACTATTTTTGCACCGAAGACGTTTTTGTGCAAAATAATAATAATAATTAAGAACGGCATTCCAAATAAAGCCTTCACATAATTAAACATCTGATTACTTGTTGCAGTTTGCATTGTTCGAAAACTTGCCTCGAGAAAGATCACGAATCTCCCTCTTGTGCAATAGATTTACCAAATTAAAGTCCAACTTTGCAAGCTCTAGTAGCAATTTGTTTCGTGCTTCTTCTTGTATGGGACGCGCTTGTGGAGAGATAGATCTAGGGCATGCTCTATTTCTATTCCGAGAGGAGAGCTTAGATGCGTGATCATGGCCTTAAGGTGTTGTGTAGTGAAAGCAAGCGCTTCATCCAATATCTCTTCTCCTTGTATGCTGAGATGTGCAGCTTAATTGGTATATATAGACTTAGCATGCCTTGCACAATATCACTAGTTAAATTTGCGATGAAGTTGGCGTTATCATCTCTGAACTTGCTAAATGCAACTTTTTCACCACAAAACATTCAATGCCGGTTCCGGGTATATTGGGCCAAATCTTGAGAATAGAGAATATTTATGCTATATTTATTTATTGGTACCGGTTCTTATCGATTCGGTTCCGGTTCTAATCAGTTTCGGTTCCATATTAGGCTACCCAGAACCGGAACCGTTATTGTCGGTTCAGTTCCGGTTTCGGTTACTTTTTAATCAGTTCCCAAAAACGTGGAACCGGAACCGGTGTTTTCAGTTCTGGCTCAGATTCGGTTCCGGTAAATCGGGTAAAATTGACACCCTAAATGATATGAATTACAATGGTAGTGAGGAATAATGCTAGTGGTAATTAAGTAAGTACCGCATCAGGTGGCCGCGCGGTATCACCCTGATTGTATAGATGGCAGCTTCTAAAGACACCAGACATCATGCTCGGGCTGACCTTATTGGTGGAACGGGGGACCAGGGGACATCAAACTCGGGCTCTCCTCTCAAGCATGATTTTTGGGTATTAATAGTCACTGCCACGTGAACCAATAAGAATCTCTTGGTTTAAAGAGATCCATGGTCCATGGTACACCACGAGGTAATGACTGCAAAGGGTAATAGAGTCATTTGGCTATTTATAAGTTAATGCAACATCAATAGTGGATCTCTCTTTAATCCAACTGCACAGTTTGCAGAGGGTAAATTAGTCATTTGGCTATTCATAAGTTGCTGCCATTTTGTATCCACTTAACTGAAACCGAATCGGAACCTTAACCGAAAACGCCAGATCCAGTTATATAACCGACTAAAAAAGAATCGGAACTAGGATCGAACCTTAAATAACAGTTCCGATTCTGGGTTATTTGATATTGGAACCGAACCGATAGTGTCACCCTGAATCATACGAGATCCATGACCTGACCCGAATCCCGGACCCATTACTACTACATAAATCGTTAGGCTACGGCTTTACCTTAAAGTGTGGCAAACTGACCACACTTTTAACTAAAACCGTAACCTTAACCCTTTAACTAAAGTATCTCCCGCCCAAAGATTCCATGTGAATCTCACTTTAGGCCCACTGACCTTATGGATGTTTGGTCCACCTCTTGGTGGACCTACATACCAAATATCAGCCTTATCGATGATTTCTAACAGTTATATATATTTACTCTACTCTAAAAGACAATTCTCAAATCCAACGGTTAAGAATTACATTTTTAAAATGCTAAATCCAATGGTTGGCATTTCGGGAGGGGGATTTCAAACTTCGAAGTCCCCACGACATCAAACTCACTCTTGGAGAGAAAATATTTGTTGTCCCCCTGTAGGGACTTCAAAATTTGAAGTCTCCCCTTCCCAAAATGCCATGTGAGCTCACTTTGGTCCACCTACATATCAACATACTCCACTTGGCATTTTGGGAGGTGGAACATCAAACTCAGACTCTTAGAGAGAAAATATTTGCTATCCCTAGGGAGCTTCAGAATTAGAAATTTTCCAGTCCCAAAAATGCCATGTGGAGCTCGTTTTAAGGCACATTAACCATATTGGTGTTTGTTTCACCTACATCCCAAATATCAGCTAGATCGAAGATTTCTAACAGTTATATATTGGCATCTAAAACAATGCTCAAGTACAACAGCGAATATTATGCTTTTAAAATGCTAAATCCAACGGCTAGAAATTACTGATTAAACTGATTTTTGATGTGTAGATCCATCGATAAGTGAACTAAAGAGCCAAAAGGTCAGTGGGCCCTAAAGTGTAGTCTGCCTAGCATTTTGGGAGGGGGACTTCAAAATTTGAAGTCTCCCTCTCCCAAAAATGGCTTGCGGAGCTCACTTTAGGCCTAGTGACCTTTTAGATGTTTGGTCCACCTCTTGGTGCACTAACATACCAAATATCCGCCTAGCATTTTGGGAGAGGGACTTCAAACATTGAAGTCCCCAACGGACATCAATTAAACTAGACTCGGTCCTCCTAGGGACTTCAAAATTTGAAGTCTCCCCCTCCCAAAAATGCCATGTGGAGCTCACTTAAGGGCCCATTGACCTTGTGGATGTTTGGTCCATGTTTTGGTGGATCTACATACCAAATATTAGCTTGATCGATGATTTCCAACATTTATATATTTGTATCTAAATAAACAACGATCAAAATCCAACGGCTAAAAATTATGTTTTTAAAATTCTAAATCCAACCAGTAGAAATTATTAATTAAACTTATTTTTTTGTGTGAATCCATCAAGAAGTGAACCAAACACCCAAAAAGTCAGTGGTCCGTAAAGCGTACTCCGCCCAGCATTTTGGGAGGGGGACCGGGGACATCGAACTCAATACCTGGACAAGCATGGTGTCGATCGAAAAAACAATAGCAGCAGTGGCGGAGCCAGGATGGGGTCTAAACAAATCAGTGTAACTCTACTTTAAAAGTTCAATAAGAAATTTTTTTTTTTTTTTTGTAAGTACATTTTGCCCACCCTAGAACAAAATCTGTACAATATTGCCCACCCTTGAACAAAATCTTGGCTCCGCCACTAAATAGCAATCCTTCTTTTAAGTATCTGTTTTACTCTCTCATGGGTATACCTGGTGTGGGATCAATGGTGCTTGATCGACGCTTCAAAAATCCCACCTCTTCAAAAAAAAATTCTCCCATTTCTACTGTCGTCTATTTTCAAAAACTGTTGTGATGTTGTAATATCATGGGAAACTTGACCCCAAAAGCGCCAGGTATAGTGATTTTTGTTACTCACCGCTGCCATCTGGGCCAACTGACCGCATGGATGTTTAGCCCACCCCTTGGTAGACATTCATACTAAGGGCTCATTTGCCAACACCAAAATAAGTTACTTTTTTGCTTCCAAAAGTAAAAAAGTTGAAAAGTTTGTTTGGGTATCCATTTTGGAATTGCTTCTCAAAAGTCAAAAACTTATTTTTGTGGAAGCAAAATTTTTTTGCTTCTTGCTTCCACGTCAAAAAAATTTTACGGAACCAATGCTTATAATTTTGAGTGAATCTTTCCAAATGCCAATTTTACCTTTGGCCCAAATAAATAAAAAAAAATTTACATCACAGTCTTCTCTATCTTTGACGATTAGGGGTTCTCTCATTTTCTTTCCTCTCTCCATCTCTTCAACCATGAGGTGGTATCATCTCTTCGACCCCATCCACTGTGAGAATTCTATTTCTCTTTCTCTAGCAATCATTCTTTCTTTCCAAGGAATTTGTGATTTGGTTCTATCTAGTAAACTTCACATTATGAAGTGTATATATAGAAAATATTTTATGAACGGAGAAAAAATAGTGATGGTTTGCTAAGGAGCAGGTCAACAGACCATCTCTTGGTTTGTGTCATTTATTACCGACCATTTATAATTTAAATTCTTTGAAAAAAACCAACATAGGTAATTGATTTATGATATTTATTAATAGTTTATTAGAATACAATATGTATATAAAATTATAAAAAAATAACTTTTTAACTTAATTCATACCAAACTAACTTTTCACTTTCTGACTTATATGTCAGTGTTTCACCAAACAAACTTTTGCTTCTAAATAGCAAATTTTAAATTCAGCAACTTAATTTAGAAGTTACTTTTTGCTTCCACTGGTTTGCCAAACGGGAAAAATCAGCTTGTTTGATATTTTTAACCGTTAGTTTTAGTACCCAAAAAATGGTTGAATCCAACGGTTAAAATTACACTTTAAAAAGTACTAAAATTAATAGCCAGAGATCATCAATCAGGGTGATTTTTGGTGTGTATATCCCCCAAGGGGTGGGTTAACATCCATGCAGACAGTGTAACACGGGCTTTGCAAGTGAGTGACTTATGGGTGTTCTTGGGAGAAGAGGCAAAATAGGAAAGTTTCAGTCCAAAGAGCAGTTTTGGAAGATTAGTTTGGAGGGGTGAATATGTAAATTGTGGTAACTCAAGGTCCAATTAAAAAAGCAAAAAAAATCTAACATTGGTAAAGCCAAAGCAGCCTCTAATTAATGCAAATAGATAGTAAAAGACGAAGCTGTCCATACTCGGGATAAAGATACGAAAAGAGAAAGGAACTATAGCATGGGCATTTTGATAATAAATGAAAAAGTGCAACCGACACTCTGAATTAAACGGATTCGTTTGTTTAAAGTTGAGCACGGGGCCAAGATTGGCGTACTGCTTTGCATTTAGAGACCCAAGCCAATTTGTGAAATATTACCCGCCGACAAAATGCTCCATTAAAAAAGCGTAATTGTATGAGACAACCCAAATTACTCACATCAAAGAGAGAACAGAAGACCTTTCCTCACCCATTTGGTTGAGGAGATGCCTCAACCCCCTATCATGTTGTGACATGTGGAAAGGAGGTCAAGGGTAACCGGAAGAATTAGTTTTGGTCCAAGCAACTTTTTTTTACGGTCGGGCTCCTAGGACCGGCATTTTTTGATAGGCTCCCAAAACATGCCTTTTAGGGAGTGGATTCCGAGAATTCACACCCCATAATTCAGGCCTTGGCACTATCACAACCATTGGATTCTCGGAATTCACTCCCCAGAAGACAAGTTCCGGGAGCCTGTCAAAAAAGGCCAGTCCCGGGAATATGTTCCTTTTTTTAGAACACTCCTGTAGATGTAACCTACTCTTTAGGTTAGCCTTTGCCCTCCCCTCCACATGTCACAACATGATAGGGATTTAGGCATCTACCCTAGCCTCCCATTGATTGCAGCTACCATTGGACCAGGATAATGTCTGCCTTGATGTCAATATTGACAGAAATTCATGGTCTACTCACCACATGAAAAATAGTATTCCCCTGCCATCTGAATTTTATATGATGGAAGGGATCTGGACTCTCAACACCTGATGATACCTTTTCGTGAAAATCTAACCTAAGCTCTGATACCACATGTTAGATTCTTTATCTCGATGACCTCTATTATTGACTAAACATCGAGTTATTACTTAGGATCATGATTAACATGATTTTCGAGGTCCTCTAAACGAATGTAAAGAAAGAAGATGAATGTGTACCTTTCTCCATTGACACAACGAGCTTCCTTGTGTTTCAACCGTTGAAGACAACGAACGATGGTGGAGGAGGGAAGACTTAGTTCTTCTCTCTCTAATCTTCTCGTATGCACACTCCAATGAGAACTTGCATTGATAGGAATGGCGTATGCTCCTTTTATAGATGCAGAGAGGGAACCCAAGATCTTAAGAATAGAAACACTAGGATTCTAACCCATCGAGAAAATCATAGTGCAATTAGAAACTTTCCACTTGCTAATATCAATGAAGGTGGAGGTGGAGGTTTATGATTAGGAAACTCTTAATATAGAATCCAAGCCTTTTAGGAAACCAAAACCAATGGGTCACATGATGGGCTTCTTATGGGCCACGGATGGGCCACATAATGCTAACATTCTCCCACTTGGCCCATTCGACAAAAGACACTTTATTTTAACGGCAAGATATTTAAGTTCCATGTGCTTAAGACCATTAGAAAATTTGTCGTTCATGGAGAAAAAGACTGTTGTGGTGTTATCGCAATAAATTCTCAGCGGCTTAGCAATAGAGTTGACAATTCCAAGCCCTGAAATAAAGTTTCGCAGCCATAATCTATGATTTGTGACCTCAAAACACGGCACGAATTCAGCCTCCACAGTGGACCAAACAATGATGCTTTGTTTTATACTTTTCCATGAGATAGCTCCACCAACTAATAGAAAGACATAGCCAAAAGTAGACTTTCTCTCATCAAAGCATCCTGCATAGTCCGAGTCTGAGTAACCGATCACTTCCAAGTGATTGGACCTTCTGAATATGAGCATGTAATCCTTTGTCCCTTCTAAATATTGAATGATTGAAGCCGAACAGTTCTACATTCCAAACCTTTCTAGAACTCTTTCGACATAACTTTTCTGAGACAATCCTAACATCTTTCGTGCTCGGTCTCGAAAGATTTCGATTTCAATCACAAAAGTTGCTTCTCCCATATCTTTCATTTCAAAGTTTTTTGTGAAAAATTGCTTAGTTTCGAACAACAAACCTAAATCACTGCTAGTAAGCAAAATATCATCTACATATAGGATTAGAAAAATAAACTTGCTCCCACTGACCTTCAAGTATATGCATCGATCAACGATGTTTTCTTTAAAATCGAAGGGAACAATGGTATCATTGAATTTAATATACCATTGACGTGAGGCTTATTTAAGCCCATATATTAATTTTTTAAGCTTGCACACAAGGCGTTCCTTTCCCTTTTCTGAGAAGCCCTCTCGCTGCTCCATGTAGACTTCTTCCTCTAAACTCCTATTTAAAAATGCAATTTTCACATCCATTTGATGTGAAATGGATCCTAAATCATAATGAACTACTAGTGCCATGATGATCCTGAGTGAGTCCTTCTTAGATACAGGAGAGAATGTCTCTTTGTAGTCAATGCCTTCTTTCTGAGTAAAATCTTTAGCTACGAATCTAGCTTTAAATCGTTCGACATTGCCTTTCAAATCACGTTTGGTCTTAAAGACCCATTTACATCTGACCCTTTTAAGTCCTTCAGGCAATTCGACGAGATTCCAGACTTTATTTTGGGCCATCGATTTTAACTCATCTTTAATGGCATCGATCCATTTTTCAGTCATTACTCGCTACGGCTTGTGAAAATGAAACTGGATCTGCTTTCATCCCTATGACATACTCAAATTCCTATAGGTACACCACATAATCACTTGAAATGGCAGATCTCTTTACTCTTTCAGATCTTCGTAATGCCACAGCTTGTGGTGCCTCTACTATCACTTCGATCTCATTATGGAATGATCGTTTATTCAATTGTTGCTCATTGTCGTTGAATTGATCATGATCAACAATAGGCACAATATTTGGTTCAGAAGTTAAGGGCAGAGGGATGTGCACCCTAACTTCTTCAATAACCACATTTCATGGTTGATCACTCCCACTTGTCTCGCCATTTTCTAGGAATCTGGTATTTCCAGTTTCTACAATTCTCATGTTATGGTTAGAACAATAAAACCTATACCCTTTGGACTTTTCTAGATAGCCTATGAAATATCCACTTACCATTTTAGGATCCAATTTCTTTTCTTGTGGGTTATAAATTCTAGCCTCCGCTGGACAACCCCAGACATGCAAGTGTCTTAAACTCGGTTTCCTACCAGTCCAAAGCTCAAAAGGAATCTTAGGAACTGACTTACTAGGAACTTGATTTAGGATATATACAGTGGTCTTAAGGGCTTCTGCCCATAAAGATTCGGGTAAGGTAGATTTACTTATCATACTCCTAACTATCGTTCAACCTCAGTAATGTATACCTCAATGTCATCCACAGCCTGAGATTTTTCATGTAGTAGATAGACATACGCATACCTAGAAAAGTCATCAATAAAGGTAATAGGTGCATGGTATTGGGCCAACGTGCAAGCTACGATGTAGGCCTAATGTGCATGGTATTGACATATCACATGACCATGTTTGAAATAGGTGATACATGATGAAGATCAAGTGAAAAAATTGAAGGTTGGATCAAAGTAAATAGATGATGTGGCAATCCTAAGATGGGATTCTATACAAAAAGGCATGAGACCATGGTATGTGCACATACATAGGATAGTTTCTCCAAGAATAGCAAATGGAATATTTAGCAAGTAATATTTTAAGATTTTCTATTCAAACCAAACATGTGCTGGATGTTTCACCAAAATGGAAGGTGTTTTAGTTTTTTAAACATTGATGTCTTTTTTCAAAAAGGTGAAGCTTTTCACTAAAAGACGAAAGTTGATTGTAGAAAAGGCATGTGGGTATAAAAAGGTAAGTGGCAGAGAAAGTTCTATAAAAAAAAGAGGGATTCACATTGGAGAAGGACTACTTTGGAAAATTAGGCATCAACACTAAAAAGATGGAAAGATGTATTGGATGGCTAGGATCTATTTAAAAAAAAAAAAAGGAAGGTTGGCTGATCTTAGGCTATAAAAAGGGCCATTGGGTGTCTCTATGGAAGGGGCTTAGGGAGCACGTTTTGAGCAGAATCAATACCTCGTTTGGGCAATACCTCGTGATTCTTCCTTTGCGACGTTGGTTGATCACTCGTCTCCACAACACCTTGAGTGGCATTCTTCTTCTTCTTCTTTTGTATTTTTTTTTTCCTTTTGATTTGTATAGCTAATTTATTGTTCATGACCTCTTTCATAACAATGGACGGCTAAACACTTTGCTAAGGCTATGGGTGAAGCTAGAAAGTGAGACTGTTATGTCTTTTATCTTTTGATAATCAATTGGGACTTACTGTGAATGGACTTTTATGCTATTTGAGAATACCTATTTGTTCGAGAATTTATCGGCCTATACGATCTCTTGATTCATCGTGATTGAATGATACGACAAATACTTGAAATCCCTTATGGCTCGATAATCAATTGTTGATTGATTAATTCTCTTTAACTTGATTCTCCTATTTTGGATTTATTTATTGGATTTTATCGTTATACATTCCGATCAAAACAAATTCATAATTGTCATCTAATCGAGAAAAGCATAATCAAAAGAGAAACATAAGAAAAAAGCTAAGTGGATCCTTAAAACCTTAGCCCTTCTCTCTGCTATTATTTCCTCTCGACATTGTTCTAGTGTTTTCTATAGTTGTTTGCATCACTCACATTCGCTCGCTCCACACTCGTGTGGAAATCTCTCTTTCACTCTCTCTCTTATTTTTTTTCTTTTGTGGTTTCGCTTCCATAGTTCTTGCGCACAAGTCAATCCCTGTGATTCGATCTTGTAAAAGTACTACAACAAAACTTGTACACTTGCAAGTAAAACTACCCTAGACGGTTGGTTCAATTCTTTGGATCAAAAGTCCGAGCGTAACATTCTTTTAATGGCCTACTCCCTTGTAGGTCTGACTTGCCAAGGAATTTTATGCAACCCAAAGGCTTGAACAGCAACAACAGAGTCTATCCCTATCTAGATCTGCCTCCAACCTCTGTTAACTGCCCATTCTAGGCCTTCCACGATAGCCCAACACTCCGCTAGGTAGTTTGTGGTAATACCCAGCCCTTTGGAGATTGCACCCCTGTATGTACCCTGATGGTCTCGAAAAATAACACCAAGACCTCCTTTCCCTGGATTCCCTTTGGCCGATCCATCACAATTCATCTTAATGAAATTCTCCGAAGGAAGAGTCCACTTACATTCCCGAATCTTCGGGGATTTTCCCAGCTTGCATCCAATACCAAATGAGGTAAGAATATTCAGGTCTTCAGGAACTGGGTCTTGACATCCAATTAAATATTTTCATCACCTCCTTGAATTTATGCTTCTTGAAGTATGATGTGAAGAGCATTCGATTGATGGGTATTAGAACGGGATGCGTGGAGGGGTTGTGCTTGAGCTGGTTGAGGAGGGCCATTGACTGGGTCATGTCGGGCTCAACAGACACGCGATCTATGAGGATGGAGAGGGAAAGAGATTTGAGAGGTGGCTTTGTGAGGAGGGCTGCATCAAGTAGGCGAATCGCTTCACGGAGATGTTTCAATTCACAGAGACGAGGGAGGAGGAGATTGATCTTTGTGAGTCCTTCTGGAGTAAGATGGGCCGCGTTTGTTATGGGTCTTGATAGAGAAGAGAGGAGGGAAGGGGTGCACAAGATAATGAGTTGTGACATTGCTTTCATTTTGGCGGGAGAGATTTGAATTGTCGTTAGGGTTTTGAGTGGAAAATAGGTGGTTATGAGACTGAGTTCTGGACATCCCTACTCTTGTAAACTCAAAAGGGCATTTGGCTGTAAGGATCGTGGGAGAACTTGTACCTCACCTTGGTGGGCATTTGGCTGTATGGATTGTGATTTCTTGTAATTGCATGTTCCCCATTCCTAACCATACAGGGATTGTGTGTTCCTTGGGTTCTTCTCGATGGGAATAACTTTTACCAAACAGCCAAACACATTACTTAAGCCATACGGCCTATTACTTGTCCCTCATCCTAATCTTGAACAAGTATAGTACTTCACCTTGCAGCCAAATACACCCAAAGGGAAAAGGGAAACCTAAGCCACCAGTACTTAAGTAGACTCTAAGGACAGTCTACAAATATATCAGACATGAATAGTGATGGGAGTATGGGACCACTTTCTCAATTAGGAATTTTGGATTGTTCATATCATTTAATTTATCATATTCTTGTGAATGGCCCCAAGTGTATGCTGGACGGTTTGAAGAAAGATGAATAGGGGATTGTCAACCATCAAATGTGATCATATCATCTAGGTAGAGTCGTGGGACCGTTATAATCATTTATTCCATAATTAATGTCTTAAAGTAAGGTGGTATTACATAAGAGTTGAGCCCGCACTGAGTCATCATAGCATGATTGTGTTTGTTCGGATCCTAACCATCATATTGAGACATTTATTTATATCTATATATATTCTACTTTCTATACTAATAAAAGCACCGATCACAGAAAAACTTTTGAATGACTTATTTGCCCTTATTTTCACTTTTATGACTGTAAATGTCCTTATTTTCTATTTTTATTACTTTTATATACCCTTTTCTTCTCCACCCGACTTTCTTTCTCCCCTCGATTTACATTATCCCATTATAATTCAAAAAAATAGAAAGAAGCTGAAAAATAGAAACAAGATGTTTCCTTCTCCCCTTCAAATTGATTTTCCTTCAATTCTCTATAAATTTAGTTTAATGGATCATTTAGGGCTTACGGATTTGTTGTTCAGCACTCAACTCACAACAGCTCTCTCTCTCTGTCTCATTCTCATTGGTTTCTAAGATACTTGATTAAGGGGGTGTTACAACTTTGATTGTGCACACTCTTAAGAAGATAATACAATAATGTATTTCTTAATATGATATGATGTAGATGCAACAATGTTCTCCCTAGACAACAAAGTGTATGTGTAACATAGTGAAAGTGAGTGTAACTAGAGATGTCAAGTTGTAGTTAGTTTTAAAATCATAGGTTTCTCATGGTCGAACCACAAGAATTGGGAGTGAATGACTAATGCAAGTGTTACTACAAGTGGGAAGAGAAAAAATGGAAAGAAGAGTAGTGTGTGATGTGTAGTGAATGGATGTTATGAAATGAGAGAAAAAGTGTGCAAATGATTGAATGTACCACTAATGGTGGGCAAATTTTTGAGGAGAAAAACTACAAGAGAAGAAGAGTGCTAGGGCATTAAGATTTGGCCTAGACCCTTCCCCTTTGCTCCTTAATGAGTGTAGTCCAAGAAGGGAAGAAACAACTAAAGAGTTGTTCTCCCACCAAAGATAAAGAAATAAATCACAAAGATGAAGTAAAAAAAGTGATATTCCCACTAAGGCATTTTAGATAATAAAATCAAAACTAGAACATTCTAGTATATGAGTGCAAATATGTGAGTTCCTAAGTATCTATAATGCAAGGCATAATAGATCAAAAGAAATCACAAAAAGACTCACAAGAACAAGTAAAAGAAATACCTCAAATCTTCATTAATGTTTTGATGTCCAACTATGAAGTATGCATGACATACAACATGAAGGGGTACAAAACAACTTCATTAAAGTATTGAGAAAATCTCTACAATGAAGCTCTCATAAACATGGATCTACACTTAATAAGTCATAAAAAGGAGAGGGAAAATGCCTCCTCTCTAGCCCTAGCTAAGGGTCTAGCCAACCATGCAGTGGATGGCCATGGAAACTAAGTAAAAAGAGAGAAAACAAGAAAGAGGAGATAATGGACTTGCTTGAGATTCTTGGGCTCTCTAAAATAGACTCACTAGAGAAAAGAAGAAGGCCCTCTCGTAAGCTCAAAGTGAGCTTATATAGAAGATGGAAGGTGGTGAGGTGGAAGGTGATGTGGAAGAGTGATAGGTGGAGATGAGGTGAAAAGTGGTCAAAGGAGAGCTCATTCTTGTTACCAAAATGATGTAAATGATTCAAATGTAATCAAAAAAGTGCCCAAGGTCAAGCTCAAAATGGGGGGGTACACATGGGAGAATGAAAGTAGGATTTTTCCATGTCGTTGGATCGGAAACCCTTGATTTCAATAATATTTGTAATTTCTCCGATTTGGTTCACTTAATCTGCAAAAATACAGATTTGAACAGTGGCTTTGTGTCGGATGTCGATCCGCACTCGAGGTTAAGATACGCATAAGTGGAACACATTATAACGGAAATTAAATAGCTAGAAAATGATGGTGGAATGAGAGGGATGATGATATCGGGATTTTGAAAACATACATTTTTGGAGATTGGTAATTAACTCTAATAACTCAAATAAATACTAACGAAATCAAAATAGACATGCTTGCATAAATCAAAGCAAACTTTTATTCATTATATCAAATCAACAACATACAAAAGTTCCTCCATTTAACAACTAAGCATTAATAAAAATGAAACTTAGAAAGCAGTGAATAAAACTAAGCTAGAAAGATGAAGAAGGAGAGGGAGAAAGATCTAGAGAGAGAGAGAGAGATCTTAGTAAGAGAAAGGATCAAAGGAGGAAGAGAAAGAATAGAGAGAGAAAAGCTAACCATGATGATCAATCCTTAGAGATCGAAGGAAGACGGGTACACATGAGTGCAATGGCTTTGAAATGAAGGTGTTGCCGGTCCGATCATGAACCGGTGATGGAGGAGATCAGGTCATTGCCAAGGGAATAAAGGAGGCGCAAATCGTGGATGTGACTATTGTGGTGACCGAGTCCTTGAAGATAGAGAGTGCTGGTCAACAGCCTGAGGAGATGACGTGCAGGTTGCTGCCCAGAGTTGAAGGCGATGCTTGGTGCTACAGATCGTGCAACACCAGCAAGGGAGAAGGTATGGTGGATGCCGGAGGAGAGGACGCTCTCCACTGTTGGTGGAGCAAAGGGCCGGTGTGCACAGTAGGTGGAGACAGTTTTCTTTTAATGGCGGACTGGAGGCGGTGGGAAGACAGACATGCAACTCGTGTTACAAGTCTGTTATGATAAAAGAGAAGGAGGGAGGCCTCATGGAGGACCTACAAGGTGAAGAGATGGTGCGGAGGCGCACACCAGCAAGGGAGGAATGAAGTGGGTAGTCGCTTGGTGGCTGGTTATAGGCGGAGGTAGCAGGTCTGTAAATGGCAAGGGGAGATGCTGGAACTCGTGGTTCAAGTGGAGAGGATGAATGGTCCGTCTCGAATCATGGGCAGCAGCCAGGTGGGGGAGAAGTTGCTGGTTATTATATCAACAAAGGTAGAGGAAGACGACCTGTGGGCAGCAGTATAGAGGAGTGCAGCACCAGTTGGAGTGACAAGTTGCAGGCTGCTTGTGGGAGAGGTTGCAGAGATGGGCAGCAAGCATTGCAAGTTGCAGGCGCTGGTTCACCCTTGTGCCTGCAAGAAGAAAAAGAAGAAGACGAGAAGGAGAAGAAGAGAAGGGGATAAGATGATGGGGTTGTGCAGGTGATGGCTGGAGTTGCAACCTGCAACTCCGGCGAAAATGTTAGGAAGAAGATGAAGAAGATGAAAAAGAAGAAGAAGAAAGGAGGAGGAAGATGGGGCCCAAGAAGAGGGGAAAACGTGGGGAAGGGTTTTGGGGGAGGATTCGAAGAGATTGAAATTATTTTGAAATTCACGGGGTCCACTAAATGGTCGGACAGCGGGTCGATGATGATGGGCCCGGCTACTGGCCCACATGGATTGATGATGTCCATCGTCTCACAAGATGATGTGACAGACAATCTGATGGTCAGACTGAAGATGACTTGATCAGGATCCAGATTGGTAGGCCGACGATTTAGAGAGATCCGACGGTCTGATGGACGATCCAACGGTCCGATGGAAGATCCAACGGTCTGATGGCTTAGGGAGATGGGCCAGAGCCAACGGACAGGAGTTCTGGGGTTAGGTCAGTAGATCCGATAACCGAGAGATGAAGAGAGAGAGAATAAGGAGAGATGAGATAGAAAATTAGGGGAAGGAGAGAGAAAATATCAGAAAATAGAGATAAAAGTATTGGCAGAGGGTCTGGAACCCTGGTCTTCACTGTGACCATCCTCACACTTTTCCAGTAGCGTAGACCATCATTCCTTGCTGACTCATGTGGCTTTAAACGCTTAGGTCCGTTTCTTGGTCATTGGCTCTCCTACTCTCTTCGTTCTTTGGGCCAACTTTTTGGTCTTCTTATTCAGCCCATATTTGGCCCATATCTTCTAGTCATAGCCTGTGGGCTCTTTAAGCTTTGATAATGGGCTTTAATGATCGATTTTGGCCCACAAGTCTCGAGAATAGCCCGATCGAGTTTTCTGCAAAAGAAAAGCACGTAATGAAAATTGAGCATAACGTCTTTATACCTAGACTTCTAGAAATGCGTTTAATGCATGCAAATATACCATTTCGTCCAGAAAAGTGTGTTATAACGCTAAAAGGATAATTGCTTAAAATAAGCACTTTTGAGCAAATATCAGAGAAGGAGATGTGTAAGAAGTGTAAGAGGGTAGGTGAAAAACAAGCTAGAAAGAGGCATGTTATGGGCTTGAGAGAAGACAAGGCCTATTCTTTGCCACATTGAGCATTCTCCTTCTTGACTTGTCCCTTTCACCCATGTGAAGGCTCCATGTGGCTTTGATGGCTTGAGAATCCTCTAGAAGGCTCCAATGGCTTGGGATGGCTCCATAAAGGTGTGATGGCTTCAATGGCTCTCATGTCTTGAACAAGTGACTTCATGGCTTGTATGGCTTCATGGCTTGAAAATTTATGATAAGTCTCTTAAGAGACTCCAATGGCTTGCACAAAACTCTCTCATGCGACGAATGCCCTATAGGTATCAAATATGCACGTAATAAGGGTCTAAATTGGATAAGTTGTGCATGAGACACTTAGGATGCATTTTACATTAAAATGTGAAGTTATAAGCTCATGAAACTCGATAATGTCCTAAAGTTAAAACGGATAATAAGCACAAAATGAGCATTATCAGGGGGTCAAAAATTTTGGGTCCTTCTTGGATAGCTAAAAAGCACGTCGTTACTTCTCATCTGTGTTTTGATTCTACTTTTGCTTTTCATTCTGGGTATATGGAGTTCTCTTTAATTTATTATTTTTTATTCATCTGGGTATCTTTGTTTTATTGTTTTAATTTTGTTTTCCATCTGGATATAATTTTTCTTTTGTGGAGTTCTGATTGAATTTATTTATTTCGGGTTTATAAAAGCACCGATCAGAGAAGAACTTTTGAATGAATTATATGCCCTTGTTTTCACTTTTATGACTGTAAATGTCCTTATTTTCTATTTTTATTACTTTTATATACATTTTTCTTCTCCACTCGACTTTCCTTCTCACAACACCAAGGCTTTTCTTCTCCCCTCGATTTACATGCATTCTCCTCTTATATTCAGAAAACTTGAAACAAGCTGAAAAATACAGACAAGATGTTTCCTTCTCCCCTTTGAATTGATTTTTCTTCTCTATACATTTAGTTTAATGGATCGTTTAGGGCTTACAGATTTGTTGTTCAGCACTCAACTCATGACGACTCTTTCTCTGTCTCTTTCATTGGTTTCTAAGATACCTGATCAGGGGGTCTAAAATTATGGGTCCTTCTCGAATCACTAAGAAGCATATCGTCACTTCTCATATTTGTTTTGATTCTACTTTTGCTTTTCTTTCTAGGTATACAGAGTTCTCTTTAATTTAGTATTATTTTTGTTCATCTAGGTATCTTTGTTTTCTTGTTTTAATTTGTTTTTTCATGTGGATATATTTTCTTTTGTGAAGTTCTGATTGAATTTATTTATTTTGGGTTGTTATCGGGATAAATTTGTTTTGGGTCACTCGGTGACACTTCCTGAGATGCTTGCAGTTAGTTTTGCAAAAATCAGTTGTGCCACAGCTTATGAAGTTTTTGGTAATACCACATTTCCTGTAGTTAGATCCTTACTCTGTCTTTGTCTCTTTTAAATTGGAGATTGCAATGGTTCTTATTATAAGATGGAAATATATATATATATATATATATATAACAAAACACAACTTTTGTCTGCCCATCTTATCCCAAACATAAAGAGTGGTCTAGATCTTCCCGTCCATCTAATTTGGATAGTCAGATCTGACCCACTTAAAATTTCACATCCCGCTCATTTTTAGCGTAGTGGTCAAGATCCCTCCCAAAAAAAACCCCACAACTTCCACCTCCATGCACAACTCTCTCTCTCTCTCTCTCTGCTCACTCCGTGATCTTGCCACTGTGCTCATGCCGATGTTCTCCTTTCTCTCTCTAACGTCGATTGAATACATGTTTTCTCTTTATAAGGAATATTTTCATATTCAATTTGGCAAAAAGTCCGTTTGACATAAAAACTTTCTTTTAGCCGTTCCTACGAGCACAAGTGTAGTGTGGAGATGTCATGGTACACATACTTCGCCAACTACGTGAAGACTAAAAGACAGAGACAGCAAGAATGAGACGATTGACAATAGGAGTCATCTGAGTAACTGCCGATTTGTCAGTTAACGATCTTGTACGCTCAATTAGGAAGGTAAGTGACTTAGTGGCCGTAGGAGTTGGTTAAAATAAATAAAATATAATGGCCAAACTTAATCATTGGACTGATCCAAGTCTAAGTCAATTAAATTGACTAATGGGATAGTCCAATCGATTGGACACTTATCCCCAATCAATTGGACATAGCCCAATCGATTGGAGACTCTATGTAATCGATTGGAAGCTACGAGGCAGAAACCTATTTCAGCCCAATCGATTGGAGACTGTGAAATCGATTGGAACCTTCGTGACAGAAACTTATTTGAGTCAAATCGATTGGAGACTCTGTGAAATCAATTGGAGCCTTCGGGACAGAAACTTATTTGAGTCAAATCGATTGGAGACCCCTATGTAATCGATTGGAGCCTTCGGAACAAAAATCTTATTGAGCCCAATCGATTGGACACTTATCCCCAATCGATTAGACATGGCCCAATCGATTGGACCCAGTATACAATCAATTGGACCATGCACAGAATTGGTCCTTCTCAAATCCAAAATTCTTGGTTCT
This sequence comes from Euptelea pleiosperma, assembly GCA_035048495.1. Classification (NCBI taxonomy): domain Eukaryota; kingdom Viridiplantae; phylum Streptophyta; class Magnoliopsida; order Ranunculales; family Eupteleaceae; genus Euptelea; species Euptelea pleiosperma. Next base: position 32,979,189 of record CM068541.1, read on the forward strand.
ATTATCCCATGTTCTGCATGACTCAGGGTCTTGAAATTCTATAAATATAACCCTTCTATGCCTTCTCTAAACACATAAAGAGACATAGAGTGACTCAATCTTCAAGAGAGAGAAGCAAAGGTTTTATTTATTAGAGTATCCATTCAAAGAGCAAGAAGCTTATTTTCCATTCACATCTTGTGAGCTTATTCTCTTCTTGATCAAAGCCATGTGCTTGATCTTTTTCTCAGCTTAGGTCTTTCACTTCTATATTTGACCTAGTAGCCTGAGTGTACTAGTGTGACTCAACACCATTTGAGCAACCTAGGGTTCAGGGTGTACTGAATCCTTCACCTTCTGCAAAGGCGGGAGTGTTGAGAATTAAGATCGGAAGAGCCGGTCGACGGTAGGTTTCGGGTGTACCAAACTGAACAAGCGGACAAGGCTTCTTGGCTGGAAGGGCACGCATGGATTCGTACCGTTGATTCAGAGGATGTGGACGCATCGGCAGTAGGCCTTTGCTAAGGTTGGAAGCTGTATTTGCAACGATGCTGCGTAGGTAACCTTTGTTTCGTTTAACTTTTCAGTTAGTGATACTTTTCGTCTGAATGTGGTCCCGTGGCTTTTCCTTGGCTAAGGTTTCCACGTAAAAAATCTCTTGTCTTGCGTGATTGTTTGTTTGTATTCCGCAATCTATTCTGATTAGATCAAACAACAAAAATAAAATATACCACGGAGGTATATTCGATTTGAGTCGGTTGTGATAATCTTTTATCAAACAACTAAGGCATGCGATTTTATTTCCTTACCATAGACCAGTAAAACTATGTAGGTATAAATAATTTTAAATACCTAATCAACTCCTCCCCCCTTCTAGGTATATTGAGTTAAAGAGAACGGACAAGTGGAATTTCACTCTTCATTCCCCAAAGGACAGTCAATAGAACATCTCTTATCCATGAAGGAGGCATTAGGGTTAGGGTTTATAAGCTTTGAGGATGTCTTCTTCTTTAAAATGAGCCGTGATGTCTTCTTCTTAGCAATATGGACCATAGTTGGAGTTCTTCTACACATCCTCGGCTTCTCACTCTTTGTTTTATGGTCCTTCCCCATCAAACCAGCTCTTTCAGGAGTTAGGTATGGTGACTTCCACAGCTCTTTCCGCGTTTATTTCTACTTTCACGCCATTCCCCTACAAATCTCCACTCTCTCTCTCTCTCTCCATCACGGAAGAGACTCAAGTGGGTCTCTTCATCGTCTTCCTAGCTCTCGAGTGGGTCTCAAGTGAAACTAAACCAACCAACCCTAAATTTCTTTCTTTCCTTTTCCTTTTATTTCCCGTTTGAATTTTTGTTGGTGAAACTCTACTTAATCTGTTTCAGATTTTTCTATTTTTAGGGTTTCTTGATTGATGTTGTAGATTCGTTAATGCATGTTATTTTCAACTTTATGATCTCTTCCCTTATTTTTATAGTTTCAAAGTATAAATTCTTGAAAATTTGTGTGTTTTGGGTTCATGAAAGTTGTTAGTTTGTTGGTTTGGTTGTTTAGTTTTAGAAATTTTATATCTAGAAACACAATTTATTTGGGGGTTTGGGTTCTAATCTGATTTGGATCACATTATCCATTGGTTGATTGCTTTAGGGGACCCTAATGTTCAATCCTCACAAGTTGTGGAAGTTGTTTTCATCAATTCAGGGGACAACCCATTTGAGCTCATGAAGGAATCTATCAAGTGAGATTACTAAATTGCTTGATCTTTATATAGTGTATGTCTATTTTGCCTTTATTTTCAATATCTTGAACTATTACGTTTTCATTTGTGAAATGGATGAAGGGTATTGGAGAAGAACAATGGTACCTTCAGTCACATTTAAAGCAAAAGGTTAGTACAAACCTAAATCCTTAATTTATGTTATGTATGTATGTGAGCATTGAAATATGTTGTGATCTTTTTTGTAAGCAATGTTCTTGGGTGGTGCACTTGGGATGCTTTCTATACCGAAGTCAATCCACAAGGGATTAAAAGGACTTGAAAGTTACTATATGGAAAATTTATATTTTAGTCTTGAATTCATCTGAAATGTGGCAGATAATTCAATCTATAACTTGATCAAATAACGTCTAATCATTTCTTTTGTTGTCATTTTATTTCTCCACAATTTATCTGCAGGAGGTTATCGCTAGTTTGTGCCCTGTCGTTACTTGTGCATAATGGTCTGTGATTTCATTCAAATCTTTTGGATCTCCATCAAGCATCTAATAAATGGATTTTCTGGTCATGACCACATTAGTACTATGGGAATGCAAAAACTGAGCAAAACAAACACACAAAAGGCACAAATAGAATTTGATGTGGGTCAAGTTTAAGGGATACATCAACATGCCATGACAATTTAGGGTTTGTATTATATCCAAATTAAATTGGACATATTACTACAGAATAACCTATAGCTATAGTTTGTAAAATACCAAAATCTATAAAAAAAAAAAAAAAAAAAAGAAGTCAAATAACCCTATATTGCCCCTTAAGCAAGCCCTTTCATAAGGAAAACACACTTGAAGTTAAGTTAGTGAATCCACATATAACAAGATCATGGTTGGGTAATAGTTTTGAGAGAACAACATTTATGGGGAGCAATTTTTAGTACTGAACTATAGAACCAATCAAGTGCCACCGTGTGTACATGGCGACTGAAAATATTCTAACTTATTTGAATATTCTATTGTAAAATCACTCATGGGTTTCACTATGCCATGTGAGGATGGTGGCACCTGATTAGTTCCACATGCTCAATACTAAAAATTGCTCCACTAAAAAGAATGTGCATCATAAAAAAGAACTACAAGCAAGTACTAAATAAACGATCGAAACTCCATTTTCAAGTAGGAATGAGATTGACTAACAAACAAACAAGTTTTTCTTCGGTAGAGACAATGCCTTCTTCTAGCAAACACCCATTGCAAACCTTATTTATTTCCCCTTCTATACTATGGAAGGTACATCACAACCACATACATGATAGTATCATTTAAACTTCATAACTCATACTCCCTTCTCAAACAGGAATGGGATTGACGAGCAAATCGGCAATTTGTTCTTTGGTCCAACCTCTTGATTCACTGTATCCATCTTCATACTGGTATATACCTTCACACAGTCTCGCAAGGTTAACAATTGGCATAAGGAGTGGCAAAGGGACAGATGTTGGATTTAAGCAATCCTGATTTACATCTTTCCAAGCAGCTTCAACCATTTCATGAAGCTTTTTGCAAGCCTCCTGCTTTGGAACTCTATGCTCCTTCATGTAGCATTGGACACTCGAAGCAACATGTCCTCTCTTTTGCTCGAACTTCAAATATTTAAAACATAAATATATTTTAAAATCATATAATGCATTAATATATAAAACAAAAAATATGAGGTCAAGTTTTTTCTACTAGTACTTGTGTGTGTGTGTGTGTGTTCTCTCTAATGTTACCAAGCATCTACCATTGTGTGCTTTTTGTATGTGTGTGTGTGTGTGAGTGAGAGAGAGAGAGAGGCTATGCTTTGCAGGAACAATAGTAGTTGGAACCCAACAAAGATGAATCCTACCAATGAGATCTTCTTGAGGGAATGTTTTAGGCAATTTGATCCAAAACATCTTTTCTTTAGTCTTTTTGACAACTAGAAAAAGACTACCATCTATTTTATGGAAGGAGGTTGATATATTGAACCTTATGATTATGGGAGCAAGGCGTGTCACTTAGAAGAGATGTTTAGAATCACCTTGATCCTTAGATCAGGGTGCGGTGTCAAACGTTAATCTGCCATTTGTCCATTAGAATCAAAGTAATCCACTTTATACCACCAACTATTTTATCCAATATAGCATCTAAAGCAAGAGCAATAAACAAAGCTAGGACTATTAATTTTAACCTAATATTACATACCTCGTTTGACATAATGTCATCCAAGAGTCGACCAATTACACACACTGATAGAAGAATCTTAGGCCCACCAGCTACCCATTCAAGGACCTCCTTTGTTACCATCTCCCCCATGCTTACGAAAGTTACCACAACAAACACAAATGAGACACTGGTAATTGACGAGATCTGCAAGTACTCTTTGACCATTGGCACATATCCTTCGTTAAACCATTTGTATTCCACAAAATAAGCTCTAACCAAATCTTTCATCTGAGAAAACAAAATTAGAACCGCTCTTCAATTAGGAAGACTAGTGGGGAGACGCATATGGTGTACATGTTGCTCATATTATAGGCATTGCATGTATGCTTTTGAAACAGGGTTGTGCTACCCCATAGTTAACCGCAAAAAAGTTTTGCGATTGAGGCATTTGAATGTGGGGATCAAAAGATCTTCGATTTATGAGTAAACAAGTCATTGATGGCTAATGGGTTGGCTTATAACTAAAGGGGTGAGCGTCATTATAATAGTTGAGATATAAAGAAAAATACAATATCAATGGAAGTGTTGTATATATTACTGCTTCTTTCAAATAGTGGATAAGATATGGTTTTCCATCTTTCGTCGTCTTCTCCTCGATTTCATTGAAAACATTCAAGAGTTCAAGAAAATACACTTTCATGTATTCTGGTAGTTGATCCATGACTTCCATATCCCACCTGAAAATTAAACATCATCATTCATATTTGCAGTAGATGATATTTCGATATTTATAAATTTTTAGATCATTTGAAAGAGAAGTTTTGAGGTAGATTCAACATCGAACCTCTGGATTGCATCAGTAAATAGTTGGAGTTCCTCAAATGTACCATAGACATCATAAATGTCATCCATTATTGATACCATGGCTATTATTTTGGCTAATTCTATTCTCCCCAATGAATGTTGTGGCTCAAAATAAAACCCATTCGACCAAAAGTAACATTCCACTAGTCGATCTCTAGCAAAAGGTAACTTTGACTTGAAATCTAGATCTTTCCACCACCTGTAGAGTAGAAATAAATATAACCAATGTTGTCAATATATTAGATAGAGAAAATAGGGGTGACTCTACTAAAGGTTTTAGCAGAGACCAATGAAATGTTCACACAATAATTTTTTACAATATTATATAAAAAATAACTGAAAGTCATTTTTCAAGTCAGATTAGACTATTTTTTAAAATTTTGCTAGCTCAATTAAGAACATAAGAAACAAAGAAACCCTACTCCCACCACTCCTTGTCTATCACTCTCATCAATCATGGTGGTGGGACCCACCAAGAGAAGATAAAGGCATTTTGTATTAATGATGATCCAAACGGCCTTTTTAAGAAAAACACAATTTCAAAAATATATTTTCAGAAAAAGGTCATTGTTTTAAAATTGAATATTTTTTGAAAATTTCAATCCAAACTGGTCCTAAAAACATGAAGATGTTATTTATATATTTTCATTGCCCAAACCAATGACTCAAAAAAGAATTAAGCTTAAATTTAAACTGAAGAATTTCTTTCTTTTTCCTTAACACACCACTTTAACGACGTAGAGGAATAAAAAAATTCTTATGGCCTGTTTGGGTCACTATTTTTCTCCAATAGAATATATTTCAAGAGCCTTTTTGTGCAAAAAAAAAAAAAGTAATAATAATAATAATTGGCATAAGAACAACATTTCAAATAAAGCCTTAACATAATTAAACATCTGACTACTTGTTGCTGTTTGCATTGTTCAACAACTTAATTACCTCGAAAGATCACGAACCTCCCTCTTGTGCAACAACTGTACCAGATTGAAGTCCAACTTTGCAAGCTCTAGTAGCAATTCATTTCGTGCTTCTTCTTCTTGGTAGATAGAGATGTAACGCTTTTGCTCGATCCTAGGGATGCGCTTGTGGAGAGGTATCTCTAGAGCATGCTCTACTTCTGTTCCAAGAGGAGAACTTAGATGTGTCATCATGGTCTTAAGGTGTTCTGTAGTGAAAGCAAGTGCTTCATCCAATATCTCTTCTCCTTGTATGCTGAGATGTGCAGCTTGGTATAGACTTAGCATGCCTTGCACATCACTAGTTAATTTTGCTTTGAAGTTTCCGCTATCGTCTCTGAACTTGCTAAATGCATCTTTTTTCACAAGAAAACATTCAATGATATGAATTACAATATTGGTAGTGAGGAATAATATTACAATGGCAAGCAAGTAACGCATATCGTGCATGTGGGTCTCACCCTAATTGTATAGATGGCATCTCCTAAAAGCTCCAGACATCATGTTTGATATTGCGTAGGCGGACATATTTAGCTCACCAAATTAAACAAACAAAAAAATTATAATGGAGGACAATACCAAACTTTGATGTCGTTGCACTCGAGAATAGCCACCTATACATGGGAAGGTGGGGAGGGCACATGTTTCAAAATGGAAAGAAGAATGTTCCAAATAAAGGCGTGTGATTACCAGGTGACACGTTATACCCCGCTTGTCGCAACAGTCGAAAGCGAAGAGAAACAACACAGAGATCAGCATCATCTTCATTGTGGTCAGTTTGAACATCATGCACACGTTGTAATGCCTCTTGGATCTCCTCTTCGAAGTGATATGCAACACCAAGACGTTGGATTGTGTCGATCAAATTCATTTCTTGCAAAGGCTCACTGGCAACAACATGTAGCATGCTCTTCACCTCTTTTTTCAGTTCCTCGACTCGCTCTATATTCCTTTCATTGGGTTTAATCTATCAAATTCAAACACAAAGTACCATTTTTTTAATCAAAATACAGTGAAAAGCAATTTGAAATCCTACTATATTATCTTTGGGTCGGGCTCAGGGGACCCCCATTTTTCTCACCCCTCTCGGTGTTCGCGCGCTCGGCTGTTGTCAGCGCTGAGCTGGCATCACTTTTGGGGGCGCTGACAACCACTGCCATGGCCGAGCGCACAACACCGAAAGGGAGTCCTCCGTGCCTAAGCCATTGTGGGTACTGCACGGCCTATATAGGAACCCAATAGCTGATGAAGAAGAACTAGACAAGTACTTCCCGTATACCAGAGATCCGACGCCATTGGCATCCCTAGCTTAAGGTCTACTAGTCAAGAATGTAGGGTAAATTTGTAATTACCAAATCATCTGAAGAAGAGGTAATGAAGTAATCACCCCAAACACTGGGATGAAAATCCACCGACTTTCGAACGACCTCCTGCTTTCCATTTTGGCTCAAGGAAGATTCAGTAGATCCTACCAATGCCATATTTATAAGTTTTGTTTGGCCAAACCTCTATATCTGTGGGGTATTTAAATAGAACGGACAACGGTCAGTAACGTTGATGACGGACCACAGTACGGGCTACCTCGGTCATTAACGCTGATGACGAACCACAGTATGGACCACCTTGCTCTCTCTCTCTCTGACGGACAACAGTATGGGCCACCTTGCTCTCTATCTCTCTCTCTGACGAACCACTGTGTGGGTCACCTCTCTCTCTCTCTCTCTCTGACGAACCACTGTATGGGTCACCTCTCTCTCTCTCTCTCTGACGGACCACAGTATGGGCCAAGGTTTAAAAAACGGCCGTTATAACGGATTCGGACCTACCCCGTTACGTTTTGGACCGTTAAAAAGCCCAGAAAATAACGGCCGTTATTTTTCCGTTTTGACGAAAAGAACGACTGCTATTTTCTGAAAAATTTTGTGAAAAAAAATGGCCGTTATTTTCATTTTTTTTCCATTATTTTCCCTTATTTTCTGTTATATTCCATTTTTTCCGTTATTTTTCATTTTTGAAATTTTGAAATTTAATTTCAGCGCCATTTTTTCTGTTATTTCCGTTATTTTCCCATTTTTTCCGTTTTTGCCCCTGAGCGTTTTTTCCGTTATAACCGAAAAAACGGTAACGCCACCGGTCCTTTATACCGTTACCCCTTTAAACCTCTCTCTCTCTCTCTCTCTCTCTCTCTCTCTCTCTCTATGGCAACTGTGTCATTTGAGCATTATTTTCATGCTACAGATATCCAAAGGTTTGAAATCACTAATCAAGCTGATTTTTGGTGTATAGGTCCACCTAGGAATGGACCGAACATCCATACAGTGAGTGGTCTCTAAGAATGTACCACGTGGCTGATACTGTGGTCCGTTTCTACTCTAGTGAAAATGGAGTAAAACTTTGATGACAGCCCGTGACAGTCAATGAGTTCTCGACACATACCCCGAGTGATTTTTCCATGTACGCTTGTGCTCTTTGCTTTCGTAATAAAAAACTCATAAAAAATCTTATGAAACACTCACATGGTACATGGCTAAAAGCAGTCGGGTATGTGCCAAGAACCCATTGGCTATCACAGGACAGCGCGTAGTCATCAAAGTTTTGCTGTATGTCGCCAGTCAACAAAGTTGCTGACCACCCACAATATGAGACATGTGGTACACGTTTAGAGGATGCTAACCATATGGATGTTTGGACAATCCCTATGTGAGCCTACAGACCAAAAATCTGCCTGATAAGTGATTTCGAACCTTTGGATCTTTGTACCCCAAATAATGCTCAAATTCCACGGTTAAAAATCAACCCATGAAAACAACTTCAATCTAATGCTTAGAAATCACTAATCAGGCTAATGTTTGGCGGTTGGGCCAAACATCCATAAAGTCAGAATCTCCCAAAATATGCTTCGTGGTTCATATTGTGGGTGAGTTCATATTGTGGGTGATAAGCGATTAGCAAAATTCATTTCTGAAGCATCAACTTAGAGAAAATTTTGAAGCAGTGGAATTTTGAATCAGCAAAGCAGTGGCCAAATGGCGCCACGATCCGTTGTTCAAAAGCATTTCTGGGTTTTGTTCAAACACATCAGCTAATTGTGGTGCCATTTGATTGGCCACTGCTTTGCTGCTTCAACCATTTTCTCAGCAACTTGCCGGGTCTACAAATATAATTATTGGAGGGTAGGGTCATGGTTGGCAAATTTTGGTTGCCCTTTCATTTCTTCTTATCACTCCCCTTTCTCTTAACTCCCCTCACCAGTTTCTGATATTCTCTAAATGCCACACGGGCCCATCGAAATCTCTTATCTCCTCCCAATAGAATCTCGAGATTCTTGACGCAATTAATAAGTGGCCCGCATAGATGTTTAGCCGTGGATTGTTTTGAAGTGGAAGAGTATGGTCCGATAGAATTCTCCATAATGACTAAACATTTTGAGCACCAAAGAAAATCAATAGGGACAAAGTCGGTATTGAAATTGAGGGGATGAGTAGAAATAGAAGGGTTAATTAGAGAAACAATAAGGACAAAGTCGGTATTTTAGATTTATGTGTAGGGGAAGATAAGAGAAAATACAGGGGATATAGATGTCCTTTTATTTATTATTTTAGTGGGGGATAACAAGAGATATTGACAGGCCAACCAAAATTTCCCGTCGTGCTTTCATGTGAAACACATTCAAAACCACGACAGTACATCACCATGGGCCATGGCTTCTCTTCTTGTGAAAAAAAATGCATCTTTCAGTCTCATCAATTATAATGGTGGGGAAACAATAAGGAGATAAAGGCATTTTGCATTATGATGATCCAAACGGCCTTTTTAAGAAAAACACATTTATAAGATATATCCAAACAACCTATATTCGTTACTATAGGGAAGGACTAGTTGATCCCCCAAGATTTATAATATGGTTGATATCATCATTCAAGAGTAGAATGGGAAAATGAGCAAGTTTGTTTTAAAATGGTTACGCCCAAACCCGATTACGTTATTAACCGTTTTGATGCTTAGAAAGTAACGGCCATTATTTTCAAAAATAAAGTTGTGAAAAAAACGGCTGTTATTTTTCATTTTTTATTAAATTTTGAATTTCAGCCCCATTTTTTCTGTTATTTTCCCTTTTTTTCCTGTTTTTGACCCTGTCCGTTACAATTCGTTTTAACGACAAAAAAAGGGTAACGACCCCAGTCCGTTATGCCGTTATAACCGCCTCTTTTAAACCTCGCTTTGAAGGATTAAAATCTGAGGGGTCACTAAACTAAAATTATAGGCAATTTTTTAAAATAAAAAACTTTTATTTTAATGATTTTGAAAGTTGAGGGGGGGGCACATGCCCCCCCTGGCCCCTTCCTGGCTCCGCCCGGCTACATTGAATTGGATTGAATATTTGGTATTCAGAAATTTGGTTTTTTTCTCCTCTTCTAATTTCTCCACGTGGGATTATTGAGTATAAAACGCCCACTATAGTTGAAAGAGTTGCTTTTAAGGCTGGCAATGGATCAGGTTCGAGTCGGATTGGTACTGATTTGGTACCGATCCGATAAGAAATCTAATCGATCCGGACCCGATCGGATCAATAAAATTCAGTTCCGGAACCGATCCGATACAATTAGATCAGTTCCGGGTCCGATCCAATCCCATATGTATATAACTAGGGGATGACCCATGCCAACGGCATTCCCCGACAAAGAGTTTGCAAATAAACGGGTGCCTCCGGCACTAAAACTCACTTCCTAGGAGAAAAAATCTTAGTACCACCAATGCCTTTGACACTAAAACCCACTTCTGTAAGCACTTTGGCAAATAAATGTCCCGCTGATCGATGATCGATGACCTTCCATAATTGGGGATTGAAAAGGCTTTTGTTAATTGTTCTATAAAATAATTAACAAAGAAAAAACCACTTATAAATAGAAATGGGGGCTATAGTTAATTTTCTGGTAAAACACCAATTTTTTTTACATTACTCTTTAAGTAGTAAAACAAAGAAAATTACAAAGGAGCAGCAATCCATAGATATTACCAGTGCCCAAAGAATGCACCACCATTGAGTATACATTTACAACTGCTCTCAAATGTAAATAACCACACTTTGAAGATGATAAAATTGCCCAAAGGAGCAGCAAGCTGAAGTTGTAAAGAGAAATTATCTGAGGAAGTGGAGGTCGCTTGATTCACCAATGAATCAATAAGAGACTTGGATGTGAAAATGTATTCAACAACATCAGTATCATAGTGATGACCTAAAAAGAACTCAAGTAGACATCCATCATCATCATCAACAACATTCTTACCTTATCCCAGCAATTTGGGGATTGACATTCAATTTTTTTTTTTTTTTTGACATTCAATTTTTTCTTCTTCTACAAAGTAGACCTCCCTTTATAACATAAATTTAGCATTTAGGTGATAAAAATGTTCCGTTCTAAAATCAATCTTAAGCTTACATTTCATTAACAACTTGTTCAAACATTGCCATGTCTCCAATGCATGCATCCCCTACACACAACACCATCACAAAGCTGGATATTGGAAACTTCTTTTCTCCACCTCCATCTATTGACCCTGTAACACAAAAGAACAATGAAAACAATCATATCTCTGAAATTAACTGGGTAAACTAAAAAAAATGAAGTACTCGAGTTGATCTTTAATGCGCTCAATGAGAACATCCTTGTTGCCCCTTAATCTCAATCCATTCTTCCTCAAATAAAGCTTGCATCGTTCAACTTTTAGTTTCTCCAACTAAGCAGTTGTTATCATCTAATGGCAAAAAATATAATTTTTGTACATAGTTCTAAAAAGGCCACAAAATTTTAAAATGATCAAAATATGCGTAGTTAATTATTTTCGGTTTAATTTAACATAGTTTTCAAGCTAATGACAGAGATTAACCAAGAGATAGAAAAGTTTTCAACTTAGGTTTGATTTATTTCAAGTTTTCAATGATATTAAGCTTTGTCTCCTATAATAGCTTGTGGGTCAGAATGGGGATACAATTACCCCTAACTTCAAAATTCTATAAATCTTAAACTATACACATGAACTATGCAAGATAGCCCATGAATTAAAAAATCTGAACAATTTTGGGTCTAGATGGGGTTGAAATTTCAGGGATTAGAAACACTGGAACATACCCATGAACCATGAACTATGCAAGGACAGCCCAGACATTAAAAAATCTGAATGGTTTTGGGTCTAGATGGGGTTGAAATTTCAAGGATTACAAACATTGAACTATACAAAAATAGAAATGAGCCCTAGAAAGATTGCAACCAACCATTTCCAAGCCCAGTCCAGCAACCTTGCTTATTCAAATTCATCAAAACATCCAATTCAGAGAAAAAAAATCAACTCTACAGAGAGAAGAATAAAAACTTCTTACCTCCAACCCATCCCCCTTTTTTACGATATCAATTTGTAGAATTCAATCTTCTCCCTCCTTCAAATAATAAACATTCTCTGATATACAAAAACAAAAATCCAAATCAAATGAAATGAAAAGAAATCAAAGTGAAGAAACATCACTAACCCATTCGCATTCACTTTAAAGAAATTAAAAAAAAAACCATGAAACAGTGAAATAAAATGGGTTTCAAGCTCAAATCCGACGCTTGGAACATGCTTCAACTTCTGGGAGACATTTTTTCATTTACCTTCGAAAAGGACATGCTTCCAATACCTCTATCACCAATCTGAAAAACGAAGCCACAGATGATGGAAACCATTAAATCCACCGAAATGGTTTTTAACAAAAACCCCAAATGAGTACCCTCAACCACCTAATATTGCAAATCTATCTAAAAAACGAAGCCACAGATGATGAAAACCCTCAAATCCGATGGAAAACAAAATGGTCTAACCAAAAAGCCAAATGGGTACCCTCAACCACCGGTTCTTCACCCTCGCATGAGAGAGAGAGCTGAAATGATTTAACAAAAAACCCAAATGGGTACACCCTCAACCACTTGAAATTGCAGATCTCTCTTAAAAACAAAGCCACAGATGTTGAAAACCCTCAAATCCGATGGTCAGCGAAATGGTTTAACCAAAAACCCAAATGGGTACTCTCAACCACCGGTTCTTCACCCTCGCATGAGAGAGAGTACCCAAATGAGTACCCCAAAGAGAAAGGGTTTTAGATATTAGGGTTTGGTTAGAAATTGAGATAGGGTTTGAACAAAAAAAACAAAAATCGAGGACGGTGAGAGAAATACATACCTCGAGAACGTCGACAATTGCAGCAGCGAGGAACGGCGAGAGAGAGAGAGAGAGAGGGAGAGGGAGAGCTCTGCCTTTGAGTGTACCGGCGAGAGAGATACATTGTGTCATAAAAAGTCTAGATGCGAGAGGTATTAGGAGTAAAATAAGCCAAATATGAAACAATAAATGAATGAAATATAAACAATCCCAATAATCATTGAATGAAATATAATCTCCAACTCCAACACCTACCACATCCATCAACAACAAAAATGCAACAGTTCACATAAATTATATTTTTATGTTTCCCTTAATTTCAGACGAAATTTTAAGCAAAATGGATATTTTGATATGACAACAGGAGAGCTTCTTCAGACGAAATTTTAAGCAAAATGAATATATTGATATGCACCACATAATAAACATAGACAACAGGGAAAGTTTCCAACACCAAGCTACATAACATGGTAATAAGCTTCTTGTGCATTTTTCTTTAGCATGTTTACAAACACATTATTTAGACATGTCGCAGCTCACAATACAAAATCACTTGAAAATTCAGTGAAATGTGCAAAATCACATAGGTCATTTCAACAAAATATATATAATCACTTAATAACAGAAAAGGAAAAGCTCGGATACCCAGAACACCAATCAAGCAAAAAAGCACAGAATTAGTACCCAAATCACAATCACCCGAAACGAAAAAAACTCCAGAAAATCCAGAAATATTGAGCTAGGCGCGTCTTGGTTTAAGCAGACATGATTAATTACTTTGCAAAAAGAGGCCAAAAGTCTATAACTTTGTTAGTTTCTTTGAACATGTAACTGATGGTGCAGATCTCAAGCATTGACGTGGTGAGAAAAATTGAACAAAAGATATTCTCACACAACTAAGATTCAACAAAAGATAAGAAACAACAACCATTTAAACACATTTTAAAGCCACTACACTGAGATTCAACAAAAGACCAAGGGTGCTACAGTACAAATGTGAACTAATCAAAAGAAACAACTATTTGACTCATTCCTTACCCGTGCCAACGGAACTCCCCAACAAAGTGTCCTTAAATAAATTTCAACACTCTATTATAAAGACTAAAGAGCACGTGTTCAAAAGAACAAAGCAAATGAATATAAACTCCTAAAATAGAGAAATGAAGAGAAGAAAAAATCCATATTTTTGTTCTTGGCACTGCTCGAAGAAAAATCCCACAAATCAAAAGAGGTGAAAAAATGTTACCAATGGGGAAAAGCATGAGGTGTAAGCAAATGATAGAAAAAAAAAGCTCTTACCTCATACATAGGTAGAAATCATTGATCATATACTAATTCAGCACCCTTTTAATGGTATTTTTAGTTATTTACATTAGCTGCAAAACGCATTACGAAATAAAATAAAATAAAATTTTGACAGTTATTTGACTCATTATAAAAGTCACAACAGTAGCAGTCACTTTTAAACCGTGTTGCAAACATGTTTATTTATTTATTTGGTGTACTGAGATTCACCCTGCAAGCTTTGCTCTTGGTTGCAGTGTAGCAAGAGGATGAAAAGGTTTACAGAGTCGAACAACAGCTTGAGAAAAAAAAATATCGGAAAATCTGATCTAAACATACTATTTTCTTGAGATTCTTTGCGCAAGCCAAAGATGAACCTCTTAACTGAATGCTCTTCTGATTGTATATATTGTCCTCTAGATCAACAATTGCACCTTAAATTGAATGGTGTGAGCTAACCTCAGAATAACTCATAATCAACTTAAGAAAGTAGCAAGTATGCATTTGAAAAAACGATGCGAGCTAACCTCAGAAGTCAGAACCATGGTTCAAATGAAAGAATAAGCATTAAAAAGAACTATCAACTCCGACAATGTCCAAGGAATTTAAGGTGCAAAAACTAAAGAAAGAATTCTTTATAAATACATCTGATTTCAGTAGATATTTAGCACTGACATATCTTGACTCACTAACATCTCTGACATTGTCCAAGGAAACAAAAAGAAAGGCCAAGATATGACGCTGTATGAGCTGTTAACATATTTGCTAAACCTTGGTTAAAAACTATAGGGACACAACAAAGCCAAAACAGACAATATCACATCATAAAACCTATTATGAGCCATTGAAAAACAGACAATATCGGATCATATAATACCTCCAATCTAACAATCCTGATTGGTGGCGTCTAGGCCCAAAATCAACCTGTTTAGAAAGCACTTCAATCAATGGTTAAAAATCACCCCATGAAAAATGCTCAAATCCAACGGCCATAGATCACCAATCAAGCTGATATTTGGGAATACATTTGAAAAATAACCACCTTTTTTTAACACATTTTAAAGGCAACAAAAGATAAGAAACAACAACCATTTAAACACAGATTGCAGATTGCAAAGAGCTACACTACTGATCAGATTGTAAATATGCTTTTAGTGAAATCAGATTGCAATAATGAAATCAACCTGGCACTACTATTCTTCTCCACAGCTGATTTGATTGTGCACTGCGATTGTCACCTGCAATACTATGTGTACACTTTTTTTTGGTAAGTGTATACTTTATTAAAGAGGGGAAAGGAGATACAGGGAGCCTAAGAGGTCGAGGGGACCACCTTAAAAGGCAAAACGAAAGCAAAACAAAGGGAAAAGCACTAGTCTATATCTCTTCGGCATATCAAATCCCAACGGACAACAAAGTCCTCGAAGAATAAACCTCGACATTCTCGAAACGATTTGGACCAGAAGTACAGAAGGCCCTTAATGCTAAGGATAATGTTCTCCTCTGAGACCTCTCTTCCTTCGAATACTCTAAGGTTGCGTTCCTTCCACAGCCCCCAACAGATCGCAAAAGGAAGCATGCGCCAAATAATGCGACCTCTAGAGGAAAAATTAGGAGTAGACCAGCTAGAGGTGAGTTGCATCAATGAAAGGGGGAAAACTGTGCAGGGTTTGCATCAGATCGATTTTTGTTTTTTGCAAAACGAAACACAAGATTAAAAAACCCAAACCTCAAAGTTTAACAAAAAACCAAATCAACAAAAACAAAAAAATGCAACTAAAAAAAACAAATCAGTAACTTATATGTTCCCAACGTTGAAAGAAAGAAAGAAAAACCCCAAACCCAGAAAAATCCCAAACGTTGAAAGAAAGTAACAACCCCAAACCCAAAGAAAGAAAAACCCCCAAAGCAAAGCATCAGCAGAAATCAAAAAAAAAAAAAAATTAACAAACCAAATAGAGGTCCTGACCAGACTGCTACGATGGTCTCTTCGATGGCTTCACCGATCTTCGAAGTTGGTTCTTGTTTTGATTCGGCAGCCAGAGACTTTTCGATGGCTTCAATGGTCTTCACCGTTGCTTCAACAACTTAAGTCACCACCCACCCGACGAAAACCAAAAATCCCTACCCCTAGATTTCAAAGAGGTAAAGAAGAGAACACATATGAGAGAGAGAGAGAGAGATCTATAGGGTTTGGGAGGGAAAGAAGAGAACGTTTAAGTGTCTGCATACCTGCGTCGGTGAAGCACAAATCCAATAGAGAGACGGTGAGAGAGGCGAAGGCAACGCATTCTTTGACAGCAGTAAGAGGTGAAGATGGTGAATGAGACATCCTCCTTCTTTAGTCAAAGAAGAGTGGGTTTCAGTGAGGGAGAGACAAAGACGTGAGAGAGGAAATGGGTTTCGGGGAGGAGTGGGTTTTAGACAGAGAGGTGGGGTCAGTGAGCCAAAAAATAGCGCCAAAAATGAGTGGCAACCCAAAAATAACACCAAATTAAAAATTAGGAACCAACAAATCTCAACCGTCCGTTTGCAGTTGATCTGAGCCACTCTTTATGAGGCCGAGACAAAAGTTGTGTTTTGTTATATAAATATATATATACATGTATAGCATATATTTAAATACTTTTTATGCAATTAAATATATATATATATATATATCAAATCGTGACAAAGTTGATCCGGTACCGATCCGATAAGAGATCGGATCAACAATCTGTGATCCGGTACCGATTCGATAACAAAAAATAAAGTTCCGGACTAAGATTGGATCTCGAGTTTGATCCGATCCATTGCCAACCCTAGTTGCTTTACAACATCGAAATGGACAATATCTGAAGGTCATATTTGTTTCTATTTTTTTCTTTCATAACCAAAGAACTCATTTTTTATCTGTTAGATATAATGCTAGGGGCATTTCAATGAATTTACAACCAAATTGCTGCTAGCATTAAAATGGCACAAAAAGTGCCTTTTTAGGCTGTTTGGCCATTTACAAAGAATAACTCTCACGCGAGAGTTTCAAAAGAACCCTCACATAAAGGGTAAAGTGGTAAAATAACTTTGCTTAAGTAGGTGCACGCCTGCTATCATTAATGGTAGGGTCAAGAGACCCTAACACCCCTTCAAAATTGGGTTCAACTACCTACAATACCCCCCGTGCAGAGGCTATTAATGTAGAGGGCTTTATTTCCTTCTAATGGCATTTAATGTGAATCATTGAATGCCATCCCATCTAACTCTTTAGAAAGGTCAAAAGACCTTTATACCCCCATCATAGGGGTACGATTACCAAATCAACCCCCAAAAAACAGCAAAAAAAATGGTCTGAAACCATTTTTTGAAGGAAAATGATCTGAAAATCATCAAGAACAGCCCAAAAAATCCCAAAAATCACCAAAAATCCTGAAAAATCAAGATCTATTAGGAGAATAAGTTCCCGACAGACCTCGATTTGCGTGTAGAGACCTCGACATGTGTGTCCGTACAACCTATGACGTCAGCCATACGGTACAATGAGACATCAACACTGGTCCGTCAATCTCCTCCGGTGATCAATTAGTAGATGGCTCTGATACCAAGTTGAATTGGTAAATTAGGTTTAGGATCAAAGAGAGAAAAGAGAAGAGAGAGAACAGGGAGAAGGATGTCATGTGATTAGGTCACAATGACTCCATAAATCTTATTTATGTAAAAGGGAAATACAAAAAAGACAAGTATACCCCTCAAGGTGAGTATTTACATAACTACCCCTAATACATGAAATACGTATAGAAATACGTATATGATAACAATTTATATCTACGATAATGGGCCCAATTGCATATCCTATAAATTGCATTTGATTTTCAGTTAGTCATACAGTCCTAACCATACCCTTGGAGGTTATGTTAGTCATCCGCATGGATTTGGAGATCAAGGGCTTCAGACTTATATTTGGAACCATGGAGATTGAACAACAGCAATGGGCTCAAAACCTTTCCCCTTCATTGGATTATGTACATATCTTCGGAGAATGGGAAAAGCAACTCACAACTAGGAGGGCAAAAAAGAGAAGTAGAGTTCGTCAATAGTGGGGCTTTAAGAGAGCAATGTAGTGTTATGCAATATCTTTTGCATGCAAACCCTAGTTTACCTATCAATTCATAAACATATGAAGATATTGGACCAAATTCTTTAATGCTTCATAGATCAATTCAAATTCACAATTGGGAATGGGGAAAGAGGCAAGATAACGGTTGGCAAAATGGTGTGGTGACACACCTTTAAATTATTTTTCTATTTTCTTGTATTGCCCATGGAAGCAATAGCATTGCAAATTCAACTACTGTAGAGATGAAGACACTACCACAATAATCTCCCTATTTTTGTAGAATGTTAGTGGATATTGATTATTTGAAAAATGATTAAATCTCTTTGCATAACTCATGTGTAGTGCTTTAAACTGCATTTCCAGTCCCAAGCCAAACAAAGGAGGATTACATCAGATTGACAACCGGTGTTAAAATTGCCTTAATACCCTCCACATGAATCTGAATTCATTAATTTAATGGTAAAATAAGGTTCATGTTGCCGACCCCAAATATTTCAGATAAAGTGTAAATGAAGATTTAATCTCATCACATAGCCAGAAACCTAAAAACATGTCTCCATGCAGTGGTGCAATGGTTAATCATCCACAGTTTGAATTTGGTAAACCATTGAGAGTTCAACTAGCTTCCCATTTGACAACTTTCATACATGAACTGCATGATTCACTCAAAATAGAATAGGATGGAGTCTCGTGATTGTCAATGGTTTATATTTTATTTATCTAATGGATTGAAGGCCGAGGAAATACAATCATAGACCATATAAGACTGACCTTTAATCACAATTTTTTAATTCTAAATGTTCTATTTACTTAATTATTACATAGATATGCCATCAAATATCATAGACTAATAAAAAATTAATACTAAGTTTGACTCAATTTTTTGGTATGTCATAGGTAGTGAATAAATTTTGATTGGGAACTTTAGAAGTTAGCTTATTTGTCGTCGACATTCCATTATGTTCTTACTTTTATGTATTAATTTTACTTTAAACAAATCTAAAAGATTATAGGTTTGACAATCCAATTTTACAATTTGATTGAATTTAGCCTCCTATGATTTTACCATCACATACCAAGAACAGAACATCATTGGTATGCCTAAGGATTTATGTACGTTGGGAGTTTTGCAACAATGCTTGAGTGTACAAATGGGGGTCTCATTTGATGTACCCTTACTCTAGAGCCTTCCTTTATAATTTGATTTCTTGGGTGGGATTGGCAACTATCATAAGAAATCACTAACTATCTACTTTATTTCTACCAACAAGATCCAAACTTAAAAAGAACACTTGCTATATGTTAGCAGATCATTTTTCATAAGAAAAAATAAATAAAAGCAATTGGTGAATCACATGTCAATTGATGAAGAAAGACGTCAATAGAGGAAGCTCACATCTCAAACTGATAAGCTGGTTTCACAGTGGTTCTCACAACTAAAATTTGTTGTTAAAACTACCGTTGTAATTTGTGAAACAAGCCCTGAGGGTAATTCAAAATGATTTGTTATTCTATATTCTACCCATGTCATTACTGTACAGAGTAATTCAATACATGTTTTAAGTTTATTTAAATTTTGGATTCATAAACATCGCAACACATGTATCATTTCAGCAAATTTGCCAAACTTTTTGGACGAAATTAACTAGTTCTTACTTATCAAAAAAAATTAGGGAATTTTTGACATACCCCCCCATGTTATCTTTAAAATTAGACATACCCCCGCACAATTTGGAAAAGCTAACATACCCCCTATGACTCGGTCCACTATCATTTGACCAGTGTTGACCCGAGTTGACGAAAGTGCCCTTGTCTTCAACCTTAGAGCACGGCTTTGGGTTTAGGCCAAAACCCATACCCCAAATCAAACATGAAAAGAGGAGATTAAAAATAAAAATTAAAACCCATATTGGTAAACTTGAGATTATTTTTTTGGTTTTTGATGAATTAAACAAAGATTGAGAAGAAACCACCCCCCCCCCAAGCCCCAAAAAAAAAAAAAAAAAACTCATGAAGGAATAGGATTTCTTTTTATGGATTTTATTGTAAAATGAAATTTTAAAATTGAGAGAACCCAACTTTCCAAAATCCACATCTCAAAAGTTAAAATATAGATTGCTTTGTCTTGTTTTTCATTTTTGTTAATGAAAATTTTAAAACTAAAATTGTATGTTCTATGTTTTTTTTTAACCTTGGGTTTTAAATTATTGTCGGAGTGGTGGCCAACCGGCCATGAGACTCCGGTGGGTTGGTCGCCGGTGATGGGCGGCCAACCCATTGGAATCTCTTTTCCGGCCGTCCACCATAGCCGTTTGATTTGGGGTTTGGCCCAAACCTTGTTCCAAGGTTGAAGACAAGGGCATTTTAGCCATTTAATACAAAATTTGGTAGTCAACTCGGGTCAACACTGGTCAAATGACAGTGGACCGAGTCATAGGGGGGTACGTCAACTTTTTCAAATTGTGGGGGGGTATGTCAAAAATTCCCAAAAAATTAACTAGTTCTTGATTCAATATAGGAGGAAGAGGTTTCAAGACCAAACAAAAGTTCAAGCTATGATTGTCCTAACCCATTGATTGACATTCTTGGACTGAAGTGGGGTCATTATAGGAGGATGAAAGAAAATTTAATACAACTCAAGCAATTTGAACTTTGAAGAAGAAAAGAATGACTTGAAGTTGGCTTTGTATGTGTTCATCTCTTTTCGTTGTGTTTAGTAAAGCTTGAACTTTGAACTTTGAAGAAGAAAAGAATGATTTGGTCATTAAGGAGTAAATGGAGCTCTCACGTAATAAACAGTCATAAATGAAACCTAGCGCGTATTTCCTCTCTTGTAGAGTGATGCACAAGTTCAACGTAGGAGCATCAATGGTGTCTGAATACCTGATTAGCCAACATACCTGGACCTATTATCTGGGTTTGGATCCATCTTGTTGAACCCAGTCAGTAATCTGGTAAGGATCTGGCTAGCGGGTACCCTGTTATGATCAACTCAATTTTAGCATGCCTTTACATGTGCAACAACAACGAAGAAATCAAATGAATGCCTTGAAATGGACTTTTTGATTCACAATATATGTTTCACAACCCAAACAAGAACAATGTAGCCAATCATGGAACATAAGTTGAAATTAAAATGACTTTTAATACAAGTACGACACGAACTTGTAAATTTGTAACTCCATCCATTTTTGTACATGCCTTATGTAGCAGTTAATTACATCTCTCTTCCACACACACTCTCTCAAGTCATTCCTAAAGTCGTGGTATGGATACATCATACAAAGTTGGCCCACTTCCATCTCTCTAGGTGCAATTTTTATGGCACTTGTGTATTTGTTGAAGAAGGGAAAATAAAATGAATATGAAACAAAATATAACATTTTTGAGCAATAAATGTTTAGGACAGAAAAACCATTTAGTAACACTTCTTGAATAAATGTTTATACTAAAAAGTAAAAACATTTTTTACAGAATCATTTTTGCACCAAATAAATGTTTATGCCATTAACGGTACCAAACTGCCCCTAGATGTTTTCTATCTTACTAAGTATTGGGATTGAATCCCATCTATATGTTGACTCGAATGCTGCACTTTCCTACTCAGATTGGATGATCTCTAACCTCACCTGTCACTCTTCATGTGGTCACACTTCATATGGTCACATTCCTTGGAATGGCATCTTTGCATACTTTTGAACATTTGGACTACCTGTAACCAATGGTCATTGGAACAGAGAGTTTTTCTGTCCCACTCTCAAAATCATTCAACTCATCGTCAAGCATTTATATTCTATTGCAGTGTAAGATATCTTAACAATAGCCATCTACTACAGAAATGCAAGCTATCATTTATCCCATAGAAGACTCCACCAATGGACAGGCTAATTATGATGGATTCGCCAAAGGCAACCATGGCCCTATGGCCACAGGAAGAGTTTTCAGAAATTGTTAAGAGGCATTTCATGAAGGCACACTCATGCAATATAGACAAGTCATCGATCACAATGGAATATCTATAGGCAACCAAGAAGGAATTCAAACGCGCTAGCAGCTGCGATTTTAGAATATGTTCGTGGGAAAGCAACTCCATTACAATAATGACTCTAATACTTAAATCACAGATATACCATGGCACGTGGAATTGACGATTAGAGGATGACAATGTCTCTTACACTATGTTCTTTATGTTCACAGTTATTTTAATTGCAAAGCCATGGCTTCTTTGATGCATGGTTTTAAAATTCGACAAAATTCGGCGAAATTAGCCAAATTAATTCCGAATTTTGACTGACTGAATTAAAGTGTACATGTATTAAAAAATTTACAAAAAATCACCAAATTAATTCGAAGTAAATAGTAAAAATTAGGCTAATTTCTCGAAGTTTAGCCTTTAGTACAAAAATCGCATAAATTCATCAAATTAATTCGTTTAATTCGAAGTAAACAGTTAACTTAGAGAAGTCTGGAGAATTTTTAGCAAAACGTTGGTAAAGCACATTGATTTTTAAGGATATGATAAAACAAGCATAATAAAACACTTTAACTTATTATATCATAAAAACAACCATTTAGAGCAACCAAAGCAAAATTAATATCGTTTCACTCATTTTGGCAAAAAATATTTAAACTTCTCTAAGTTAGCAAATTTTTACAGAAATTCTCTAAATCGAATTGAACTTCCCCGAATTAATTCCGAATTTTAACTGACCGAAGTCTAAGGCGAAGTCGAAGTTTAGAACCTTGCCTTGATGTCACTATCATTGTAAATCATGTCATAAAACCCCATGGTTAGTTCGACACACTTCTGGAAATGTGATTATACCTCTGCCTTCGTAAGATGGAGATTACTAAAACGTAATTGCATCTCAACGTCATTCGATGAAGTTTGATAATTTACAATAAGATTTAAAATCCTAAACTGCAATAGAAATTATTTTCTCAATTCTCTTGCAATTTTTAGAATATATTTCCTTGTTCATCAGTTTTCAATTCTTAACAAAAATAAGGAAAGCAGTCGACCCAAGTAATAGCAACCATTAATCCCAGTTGATTTTAAAACAGTTACATGAAGCTAGTTTTGCTTATACAATGAAAATGGTATAAAGAAACATACCCAAAAATGGTATTAAAAGAGAGAAAACTAGGAAAGAAAAGTGTGACCAAATAACACAGAAAATAAGACAGATACGGACTGATGGAAGCCCAGATCTAGATACAATAATCAGTATTTACAGCTACTATAGGCCGCACAAAACCAGGAATATAACTCATATACCTTGTCAAAGTAATGTTGCTTGGCCAAATTCTATTGATGTAATGGTCTGGGCATTTTAGCTGCAAGGACACAGTAGGATTTCCTTGAATTGGCACTTCCACATTCTTGGAATAGTGGAAATCAGTTTTCTTTTTTTTTCTTTTTCTTTTTTCCCCTGGGGGGAGGGTGGTGCACCTGAATGCAAGCAGACATCTTTAAACGGTAGTTTTGCGAACGCACCTTTAATCATCCACAGCTCCCCTTGCAAGATGAACGAAAAAAAAAACATGCCTTCTTCGCCTTATCAGCAACGAAGATGGCACATCCCTGTAAAACAAATTCCCTTCATATACTACCTTGCTTCAGTGGAACTCTTCCCCAACAATATGAAAATACTATATGGAGCAACGCAGGGAAACTTGATAGTTTCAGGACAAGATATGCCTCAAGGTCAGTTAAAGCCTAAAACTACATTTTTATAGCAAAAGCTCGAGAGCGTTTAGAGCACAATGGAGATGTTCTTCTTGCCTATGAATGGACTTGCATTGCCAATGCAGTCAGCAATTCCATAAAAAAAATTATTGATGATAACATGCAAAGCTTCATATCAAGGTGACTTGCTCAAATACTATAGGAGATTGAGGGATTGCTTCTTTTGTCTCACTTCATATCAGATATCCACAGTGCAGGAAATGGACTCACAAACCATGAATTGAATGTATGGGCCTTACGTTTTGGAGTTATAATGCTGAAGAGTTAAATAGCTACCATAACAAACTCTATAGGACCTT
Source organism: Euptelea pleiosperma (assembly GCA_035048495.1). Taxonomy (NCBI): domain Eukaryota; kingdom Viridiplantae; phylum Streptophyta; class Magnoliopsida; order Ranunculales; family Eupteleaceae; genus Euptelea; species Euptelea pleiosperma. The sequence goes on from CM068541.1 coordinate 33,003,504, forward strand.
GTTGTGCTAGGTTTTGAAGATCTCCTCTTATTAATAAAAAGCTTTCTTCCCCATTCTAGGCTACGTAACTTAGAAATAGGCACTTCAGTGTCAGACACATACGAACACACTAATCCCCACTTGGTTGAGAAGATGATGTGGGCCAAGCACACAAACAACTTAAATATGTGAACTATGTTTTATCATCATCTACGCTTTATCCCAAATGTTTGGGGTTGGCGACATGAATCTTATTACACCATTCAAATCTATTTACAACTATAACTTCTGTCAAAGCATAAGTCTTCAGATCTTTTCGTACTATCTGTATCCATATCAAATATGTGAACTATGTTGCTACCCATCAATTTGAATTCTAATCACTTTAAGTTTTAACATAACAATTAAAGACAACCTCCGTATTGGATCATCGAAAAAGAGTTTGAACTTAATCAAATAAATAATAAATATTTTAAAAATGACAAAAAAAATTAACTTCAAGTTCTAAAATTTCAGCATATAACTTATCAAAAAAACAAAATTCCGCATATAGTGGAATTTTCATTTTCGTGAGGGTGGGATTTTTGGAATATAAATTATAAAGAAAGGAGTGATGCAAAGACGCGCCAATTAATCTGGCTACAACTCCAATGGATCGATTGGTATTTCAATAGTTCCAAGGGATATGCAAGCAATGGCATGCCTAGACCGAGGAGGGCTGAAAGTCATAGATAGAATTAAAGTGGTTGTAAGCATTGTTGAAAATCTCGTATCATCTCATTCTGTCTCGGCCGAGATGTCTCGCTCCACTAAGGTACCGAGACGATACATAGGGGAATTATGCCAACAACTTAATTTAAGTACTAAAATTGGTTTAGAACCTTATTTTCATTGTACATGTACTTTAGTAACATGTACTTAAGCATTCAAAATCGGTTTTGTAAAGTCAAATTATGTATTGTCAAATTCCATGACCAAAAGATTGTTTTGTATTTCATCCATTACAAGCATCGTCTTGCTCAAGATAATCAAGGCATGAAGAACAAGACTGCATTGGATCAAGCTTCACTAGAAGATCATCTTTTCTAGCTCCTCAAGAAAGATCAAACAAATTACTTCAAATACAAGTACTTAAGCATTCAAAATCGGTTTTGTAAAGTCAAATTATGCATTGTCAAATTCCATGACCAAAAGATTGTTTTGTATTTCATCCATTACAAGCATCGTCTTGCTCAAGATAATCAAGGCATGAAGAACAAGGCTGCATTGGATCAAGCTTCACTAGTAGATCCTCTTTTCTAGCTCCTCAAAAAAGATCAAACAAATTACTTCAAGCTCGTCACGATCAAGATGAAGGCATTTGCTAAAAATTAGAGAAATCAAAGAAAAAGCTGAAGAAATGAATGTTCAAGGTCAAGGGAAATGCGCATTGAGTTCCAGACTGCTTCAAGCCTCGCTCGTCAAAGATCAATTCATCTTCAACAAGTTTTGGAAGTTTTAAAAGTGTTCAAAGATAATCCAAGGTACTCCAAACTCGGTATATGAGGTTTGTGTCTTTGGCTAATTAGCACTCAATTAGGCTAACTGGCAAATCTCTCTATTAGGCCTTGTGCTAGACATCATAGGTGTGGGTAATGAAATATATATCCACAGATTTCAAATCATATATCATTGGATGGATAATTTTTTGGGCCTTCTAACGGGCTTTGAATCACCCAAATCCGATATTGGATGCAAAAGTTATGGTCATTTTACCGAACCCCTTCTATGCTAATTTTTTGAGCTCGGGCACCCAAGGTTTTTAAGTGTTACCGAACTTTCGAGAAATCTATTTTTTAGAGTTCAGCTGAGCTCGGGCATCCCCGCTCTTTCCTAAATGGGAAATTTTGACGTTGGGCTACGCTTCTTTTGGCTATAAATGTTTGGGTTTCACCCCCACCCCCATTCTAATCAAAACTCTTTTGCACGAAAAAAAAAAAACCTTTAGTATTAATCCCCAAAGAAGAGTCATCTTAGTTTTGTTTGTCCCCATTTACTCTCCTAAATCCCCGCTACCTTCGTAGACCTTGAAGGCTTGTATGCACAATAGTAAAACCACTTGCTCAAGCCATTCCAAGCTTCTACGAGTGAAAGTGAAAGTCCCACACGTGGAAAAGAGCTTGGCGAAGCATCCTATAGAGCTTTTTCTTTATAAGGAGCATCCTATAGAGCTTCAACACCTCTCATTCAGTTCTATAAGAGGTTGGTTCATTCTAGTTCTTTATTTGCCTATCGAGAGGCTTTGATTTGTTCTTAATTGCATTAGACCACACTTGCTTTGAGTTACTGTGAGTAGATACTCACTTTGAACTCGTAAGGAGGAATCCCATGAGAGTTGAGGAGATCATTGACTCGATGTGCCTAGGAGATTTTTTGCTCATGTTTTTGGTCGAGTAGATTCTTGACCATGTTGAGTTGGGTGGATTCCTAACCCTTTTCATTCAATTGTATAAGTTATATTCAAGGTAGTTAAAGGCGCAAGGCGCACTTAAGGCGCTACGACCTCTAGTACCTGAGGCGCAAGGAGCAAGTCGAGGCACGCGACTGACTGAAGAGAGGCGCAATATTAAAAATTATAATAAATGTAACAAATAGAAGAAAAAAATTAAGAAAAATAACATCATAAAATAACAAAATAGGTAATCATTAGGCCATAAAACATAAAGGATAGCAAATGTTGAAAATCTAAAGTAACCCAAAAGCAGTTCTAGTTAATATTGTCATTATCTAAAGACAAAACAAGTAATCAAAAAGCCATAAAATATAAAAGGAAGCAAATGTTCAAAATCTCAAATTGCCCACAATTAATTCTACTTAACATCGTCATCATTTAAAATATAATCATTAGATTCATCCCCATCATCATCGGATGCGTTAGCCTCCTCAATATATTTTTCTTCTTCTGTTTCCTCCAAATTGGCTTCTTTCTCTTCCGACTCCCTTATTGAAGCCCTTGCCCTTACTCTTGACCTTGATTTTGATCTAATATTTGATGTTGATTCACCAACTCCAACAACTCGCAACAACACTCCATGTCAAGCTATCATCCTCAAACACCAATTCATCTTTTGCTTCTCCACCTGTTGTTTCCATCTCTCCAAGTAGCCATTCATTGCTTTCATCAATGTCTTCCAATGAGATAGGTTTAATTGTATCTCTTCTATCATACCGACGCTTAATACAATAGGCCAAAGTACAACATTTTTACAATAAAATATGTATTTTAGTGAGGCGCGCGCTTGATGCGCCTCGAGCCTGGTCTGAGGCGCACGCCTTGAGCATAAGGCGCGCGCCTTACTAAACGTGCCTCGCCTTGACCCTTCTAAGGTGCTTTAGGTGTGTCTTGCGCCTGAGGCGCACACGCCTTGACTACAGAAGTTGTAATTGCTTGATTGAGTGAATAAAATTAGTGGCTCATGTTGAGCATTTCAGAATGGATGTAGGTGTGAGTACATCGAACAACTATAAATCTCAAGTTGTGGATTGCCTTCTCATTGTTTCCTTCTTATCTTGCCTATCTTACTTTATGGTTGAATGCTATTATGATTTAAGGCTTAAATGTTATTGTATAAGCTTGCATCTCATCTCGTGTGATTGGACCTTTATTTTGTAACAGGCAAAGAATTTTTTATTGTCCTACTAAACCCAACCCCCCCGCCTTCTCCAAGGACTTCTCATACTAGTTAGAAGGAAATTTTAGGTTTAAGCTCATCAAGACATTTAGTGTTGTTTCCATTGTCTCGTTCTGTCACATTCCATCTCGATCGATGCCTCTCATTCCAACAGCTTACCGAGACAATGAAACAGAACGAGATTAAACTTTGGTTGTAAGCCATCTCAAAAGACCATTCCAAGAAGCAGATGCATTAAGTTATTAACATATCATCTCCCCCACATATCGGTTCACAATCATATGACGGAATAAAACCCCAAAGGTGGCAGGGAGAACTTCCAAGGTGGAACATAAGAAGGATTGGTGCTCACTCAAAAAGTGATATGAAGGAAATGTTTTTCATTCAAGAGATTTCACACACAACCATGGAGTACTTTCTGCTCACACTCATGTCCATTTCATTGTTAATCTGGAAACTCCATGCCCATATTTAAAGCATGTGCAATTCACTCAGTGTCTTAGTTCATGAAAAGGAATTGATCATCTAATACCATGATTTTATTTATACACAGCATGAACGATTTTGGTATTCTAAAAAACTATCTCGCATTACGCACTCCTTTTAAAAACTAACTTAAAAATCTTAGTCCCAAAAATCACATTGAACAAAGTAAGTAGACCCTAACCTCAAGAAGCTATAAATCTTACAAAAGTTTCATGGCTCCAAAAGCAATGAAAGAAAAAACTTAGGGAAAAAAAAAATATGCAAGGACACAACTTAGAACAAACATAGGCTTACATACCAGCGCTACTCTGTCCAATTTCCAATCATTTGATCCAGCAATTCCACAAGCCTCTGAAGACCCTCACCTCCATCCCCAGCACAACCAAAAGCCTCATCTAACTCCTGTGCCTCCCTAATTCTCACCTCCCTCAACAAACTCCTAAAAACCCAAGTTTGCAAATCAGGCCCTGGGACCATATTTGCAACCACCATTACCCGGAGAACCCTCAAAGCATCTAGTGTCTTTGAATTCCTACAAAAACCCCTAACGACAATTTCATACACCATTGTGTCCGGAGCGCACGGGGAATCGGGTCTTGACATCCAATTAAATATTTTCATCGCCTCCTTGAATTTATGCTTCTTGAAGTATGATGTGAGGAGCATTCGGTTGATGGGTATTAGAGCAGGATGCGTGGCGGGGTTGTGCTTGAGCCGGTTAAGGAGGGCCATTGATTGGGTCATGTCGGGCTCAGCAGAAACGCGATCGATGAGGATGGAGATGGAAAGAGATTTGAGAGGTGGGTTTGTGAGGAGGGCTGCATCAAGTAAGCGAATCGCTTCATGGAGATGGTTCGATTCGCAGAGACGAGGGAGGAGAAGATTGATCTTTGTGAGTTCTTCTGGAGTAAGATGGGCAGCGTTTGTTATGGGTCTTGATAGAGAAGAGAGGAGGGAAGGGGTGCGCAGGATAACGAGCTGTGCGATTGCTCTCATTTTGGAGGGAGAGATTTGAATAGTCGTTAGGGTTTTGGGGTTATTAGGGTTTCTGTGTGGAAGAGAGGCGGTTATGAGCCTTGAGTTCTGGACTTTCCCTACTCTTGTAAACTCAAAAGGGCGTTTGGCTGTAAGGATCGTGGGAGAGACTTACTTGCACCTCACCCTGGTGGGCGTTTGGCTGTATGGATTGTGAATCTCTTATTTGCATGTTCCCCATTCCTAACCATTCAGGGATTGTATGTTCCTAGGGTTCTTCTCGATGACAATAACTTTTACCAAGCAGCCAAACATATGCCTTTTTTAAGCCAAATGGCCTATTACTTGTCCCAAATCCCAATCTTGAACGAGTGCAGTACTTCGTTTGGAGCCAAATATGCCTAAAGGGAAAAGGGAGATGTAAGCCACCTGCCAAGTATAGTCTAAAGACGGTCTACAAATATAATAGACATGAATAGTGATGGGAGTGTGGGCTTATTCATATCATCTAATTTATCATATTCTTTTGAATGGCCCCAAGTATATGATGAATGGTTTGAAGAAAGATGAATGGTTTGAAGAAAGATGAAAAACAAACTTGACAAGAGAGAATGAGAAATGGAGACCAACAACGGAAGACCACATCGGAGAAAACTATCGTGGAGAGAGAAGGAAGGGATGGTCTGGGATAGCACGAGGAAAACGAAGGAGGAAACAAGGAAGAAGGGAGAAGCAAAAGAGCATTTAACACGAGAAACCAGAAGTGGGAGGAAACCGAAGCAACACACATGATGAAGATGATAGGGAATCGTCGCACCATCATGAATAGGAGAACAGAGAAAGGATGGGCGGAAAAGACTCAAGCACACATCGAGCCAAAGAAAAGAGAAATGGAGGTGAGAAATTACTCGGAGTTTGAAAAAACCATACCCCAAAATGATGAGGCTGCACACACTTACCATCAATCTCTCAACAACACAGAAGCTGATAGAGAAAAGGAAGTAAAGTGCTGGCACGAGTCCAGTGAAAAAAGCCGCTACTTCTCAACGAAAGATTTAAATGAAAAGATGGACAACAATCCCGCCCACAACAAATATTAAAGGGCAAGACCATATAAAGAAAAGGAAAAGATCACCAGAATATCCAGGAAAGAAACTACAAATGAGAAAAAGAACAATGGAGAAAAAAGATGAAAACCAGCCAAAGAATCAGAAATCCTACATTGAAAAGCTAATGAAAACAAACCTCTCCACTCCCACGTGGGCAGATCTAGTTGAGGAAGATGAGAGGATGGGAAAAGAGTAGGGGAACGTTGAAGGTGCCGTCATTATAGCTCCAGATGGAAACACTTCGGGTACTATAAAGGAGCATCAAGAACAAACCATGCCGATGATCACTTTTGACGAGACTATCAACCAAAGTGCTATGCAGCGGAGGAACTGTCTCGTAGGTAAGCTACTAGGCAACCCCGTCAATCTCGAAATGATCACGAGGAGAGTTCGAGCACTATGGAGAATGAAAGGAGAAGTCCAAGTTATAGGCTTGGGACATGAATACTTCTTGTTCAAATTCACCAACGAGGAAGATCTCAACCACATCTGGTTGGGAGGCCCGTGGTTCATCCTGGGACGATACCTCGTGCTAAGACAATGGCATTTAGGCTTCCACCCGGCAACGGCAAGCCTAGACAAGGCAATCATGTGGGTAAGGCTACCGAGAGTGCCCATTGAACTATGAGACTAGATCTCCTATTCAAACTGGCAACACTGATAAGGAAGCTGGTTGATAATGGATGAACCCACAACTAAGATCATGCGTGCCAAGTTTGCAAGAATGTGCATCGGGAACAACCTCAAGAAACCTCTCCTACCGGAACTAGAGGTAAGATACTCGGGGAAGAACATCAACATCAAATGTATCTATGAAGGAGTACAAAAGCTTTGCCTTCTTTGTGGAAGAATAGGACACATCAAAGACAGTTGTCCAACTGGACAAAAGGACCAAAATAAAAGCAAAAACAATGGAAAAGATAAAGAGAGGACAGTAAACTAGGGCGTGATCATCATTTGAGAAGGTTCCCCACCACCTGGCAAGCAAAAGGACCCATCGAAGGGCAAAGGCAAAGAAAAAGAAATCAAAGAAAATAACTATAGCGACTCGGAGGAACCATAGATAGAAGTCCATCAAATGAAACCTCATCAACAACAAAACAACAACGGTCATTCCTCAAGGGAGACTCATCGAGAGGGCGGCATAAGAAAAATCATAACAAACACCACAAAGAGACGGAGAAATGAACGATAACCAGTACCTGACTGTCATCGGACCGAGGAACAAGTCAATCAGCAGCGACAGAGAAACAAGCGGGAAAGAAGATTGTTGGAGAACTTCAAATTTCAAATCCAACATCATCCAGCAATCAACCCAGCATTGACCAGGTCAAATACTAACCAACTGAGGGGCCCACAAAGACCCAACTCCTAGAAATCACTAATCAAGCTGAATTTTGGTTTATAGGTCCACCTAGGGATTTTCCAAACATCCATACGGTCAGAGTCCTCTTAAGAGTGCCATGTGGCACATATTTGTGTCATGTACAGAATCCTGTCATTTTAGGGCTGTCAACGAAGCCCGACCCTTATTTTTTTACTTCAGATATGGCTGATGTGACCTATTATAATGGGCCAGTTAAAACATTGACTCTGTATATACATTTCTGTAATATTTGCCCAGTGACCATGCATTTTATTTTTTCTTCTATAAATGTCTCAATAGGATGGTTAGGATCCCACCAAATACAATCATGCGATGTTGATTCTGTGACCTTTAAGGGGGCGTTTGGCAACACAAAAATAAGTAACTTATTGACTTTTATAAGCTAAAAAGTTAAAAAGTTAGTTTGGATGTGTTTCATATTTTAACTTGTAAAAAGTTAAAAACTAACTTAAAACTGGAGCTAAATTTTTTAGCTTTTAACTTCTAAGAGAAACAACTTCTCAAAAATTAGAACCCATCCCGACATTTTAATTTCTATGACTTTTTTAGAGGTAAAAAAATAACTTGTAACTTCTACTACAAGTAGAAGTGCTTTTACTTCTCATTCCCAAACGCCCCCTAACTGCTCAATGCGCTCTTATGTAATACCATGGTTTAAAAGGGTATTTTAGTGACAACCCCATGAAATATGAAAGTAATAATTAGTAATACCGTACCCCTTATACTTTCGAACTTTAGGATTACCCCCTTGACCTAGTTTAACAATCGTTGACTTAAGTTAAAATGCATGATGCGTGCCACGTTAAAACTGTAGTCAAATGATGGTTAAACTAGGTCACAAGGGTAATCCTAAAGTTTGAAAGTATAAGGGGCTAATACTATACCGTACCCCTTATACTTTCAAACTCTAGGATTACCCCCTTGACCTAGTTTAACAATCGTTGACTTAAGTTAAAATGCATGATGTGTGCCACGTTAAAACTGTAGTCAAATGATGGTTAAACTAGGTCACGAGGGTAATCCTAAAGTTTGAAAGTATAAGGGGCTAATACTAATTGCTTTCAAATTTTAAAGGGGTGTTACGAAAATACCTTAATAATATAATGATAAAATAATAAATTCTGACATTTTTTATTTTTTTACTTCAGATATGGCTGATGTGATTCATTATTTCCACAACAATAGTCATTATATTTGTTATAACATTTGCTAAAATGCTAAGCTCATTTTGTAGTTTGGATCATTATTTTCGAAATAACATAGGTTTGGGTCATCCATTGCAACTATTTTTCTAAACCTTGTTCAAGGTCATCTACCAGACTCTCCAAATGTTAGGCCACCTCTTAAATCGCCAATAAATCAAAAGTTAATCTTGCAAAAGGCACGTGGGGCATACGCCTTGGTACAGTGCAATAACATTTCGGCTTGCCTCACCCACTTGGTTGAGTAGATGCCTCAACCCCTTATCATGTTATGACACGTGGAAGGGTACGATAAGGGCTACCTAAATAGTAGGTTATATCAACAAAACTTTTTTTCTTATTTTTAATGTTTTTATTTTCTCTATCTCCTCTTCTTTCTCTATATTTCTCTCTCCCTCTGCATCTATTTCTCTATATATGTATCTCAAAAGTGTTGTCTCTCTCTCGCGCGCGCAGACACATACGCACAAAATGCCATTAAATTGGATGATAAGCTCGAGGATTTTTTTCATTATTTGTTCTTATTTTATCATTATCAAAAATTGCCTTTAGTATAAAAAATGAAAATCAAATCTAAAAGCTTTCCATGATTTCAAAATAATTCAACAAGGGTGTTAAATAGATCAACTGGAATGTAAATCTCAAAGACAGAAGTGTCGGTTCAAAAGAAGTCTAAAGAGAATAGAGAAAGATGGATCATTCTCTCTCCATGTTTAATGTACCCACAGTGAGGGAGATAATAGATAAAAATGAGCGATTGCCGAAGAGAAAAAAAGGAAAGCTGTAAATAAGGATTGAAAGGAAACGTTCACACACACACACACACACACACACACACACACACACACACACACACATATATATATATAAGTCAATCATGAATGTACGAGAATTATATGGAAATCCACCACTTCTTAAATGAAATCTACCGTTCACATTTGGCGAATGCACGTCAAATCTCAACGAATCAAAGCTGGTAGGTTAAAATCCAAATAAAAGCTTCACCTAAGAGAAAACTCTTTTTAATTTTGTTAATCAAATATCAAGTCTTCATTTTTGTTTCTACACGTCCCCTACAATTATAAACAACACTAGAAAGGTGAAATTGCAACGGTTTTAGACCATTGCTAACAAGTTGTAAAACCAGGTGTGGTAAATCCGTTTGCAATGGTTCATAACCATTACAAACCATCTAAGCATGTTCAACATTTTTTTATTTATTTTTATTTTTTATCTTTTGGAGTTTAAGAAAATAGTTTTGCATTGGTTATGTTGCCAAAAAAAAATAAAAATCAACGATTATTAACCATTATAAAGTTAAGTTTGCAATGGTTCATAATTGTAGGGGGGAAATCCCACACCCCCTCGAGATGCACGCAAGAGCCAATATCAACCTGCAAATCCAAGAAGAGATCTCTCTCCCAAGATCATGATAGCTTGTTCCTGACTAAGCCTATTACAGTGCCGAATTCGCTGATAACCTGAAAATGAACTCCGTTGATGGGTATTCCACCATAGAGCCTCCGATGCTTAAGTTAGTATTCTTCTAAGCAGAATACTCACAATCTTTAGACTAAGATTGGTTGATTACCTTTCTTGACATTGTAGATCGTTATTTATAGAAAATGGACTCAATGATGTGTCTAGAAGCACGATTGAGACCGTACCAATCAACTTTTGAGTCTTTGTCTTATGTGTGACTTGGCGTAGAGTGTGATTTGTCAGGATAGTACAACAGGTGGTTGTTTCTTGTTCGTCTCCCTGTATAAATATCTTCTTATCGGGCATGGCTTGAACTGAGAAGCTTCATCTGTAACTATGACCAATTTTTTCAGCCGTACGTCTGACTTAAAGGATCTGTTGGGTTCGCTCATACTCATGATCGGAGCGAAGATGACCTCAGCTGACACATTACGTCTTGACAAGAAAGATATGTCTCGGTTCATCATGCACACGTGTCATCATCTAAGTCGCCCACGTGTCATACTGAAATTACCCGTTACAATAATCATTCCTACATTTTTATGAATTAAAAGGATTTTAAACTGTTACAAAATTATTGCCAGAACAGCTGCTAAATCATTTACAACGACTCTAACAAGATTTTACAACAATTTGCCATATATTTTAAATTTATAGCATTTTGTAAGCAACGGTTATGAATCGTCGCAAGTCTTATCAAAACCGTTGTAAAGTATTTAGTAGTGGTTATGACAATCAACTTGCAATAGTTGCGAATGTTAAAAAACAAATGCTTATTTGGTTTGTCAAAACTGCTGCTAAATAATTTAGGTAAATAGAATTAGAAAATTGAAACTAAACAACATTTCTCATTGAAAAAAAAAAAAGATAAAGAATAAAAAGAATGTGGAGCAGAAGAGCTTGAAGAAGCCAATAAGAAACTTTTAATTCCAGAAATCAATTGGTGAATTGACACAGATGTCAAGGCAACCAAAGAAGAGATCAAAAAGTCACAAACCCTTAAGTAGAATCACTACACAATCCAATGAGAGGGAAAATGAATTCATTAGCTTGGAATTTCATAAATGCCAATGGGAGAATCAACATTGAGCTTCTAAATAAAATAGGAAAAAGATGTAACAAGGTATGCCTTAAACTGTTCATTTGCGGAAGCGGCATTTTTGGTAGTCACCGCTGCCATCTGGGCCCACTGACCGCTTGTATGTTTATCTCACCCCTTGGTGGATATACATACCAAAAATCACCTTTATTGGTAATCTATAACCATTAGATTTTAACACTTTTTAGCACCATTTAAGGCGTTCTTATAGCCGTTGAATACAACCATCTTTTGAGTACTAAAACCAACGGCTAAAAATCATTAAACAAGCTGATTTTTTGTACGATTGTCTATTAAAGGATGGGCTAAACATCCATGCGGTCAGTGGGCCCAGATGGCAGTAGTGACTAGCATAAATGCCGCTTCAACAAATGAAAAGATCTCAGGTATACCTTGTTACATCACGACCCTATTTTTTTTTTGTAAGCGATATAGATAGAGATATAGATGACAGATAGATATAGATATAGATGACATAATGAAAGCCAACTTCTTCCCGCCGACGCCACGTGTCCATACAGGGAAGAGCTTAATAAACAGCCAATAGTTTCCTAGATCCATTCCAATCATTCTTTTCTCACCATCTCCTGCATTTCCTGTCTTGGAAAATGGAGGGCGGTGGAGAAGAAGAAAGAAACGAAAGGATCTTAGCTGTGATAGACTGATGGCAGAAGCACAGTAAATAAAATTGTTTTATTGTTTGTTAACCATTGATTTTCTTCTCTTTGCAAGAAAAAAGAGATGGAGATGCAGATGGAGCAGCTACTGAACATGGGTTTCCCTCAGGAGTTGGCTTCTCAAGCGTTAGCAGCCACCGGAGGCAAATCGACCCTCAAAGCCACCGAATGGATCCTCAGCCACAAACCTAACGTTCCTAACCCTAATCCCAACCTCAACCTCAACCTCAACCCCAACCCTAACCCTAGTCCTAGTCCCTTCCAGCCCAGACTCGACCGCTTCTTCCATTCCAAACGTCCTTCCCCCCAAATCCGAAGAAACGGAATCGACGGCACCCCAGAAGCCATCACCATCGTCGAAAAACAATCAGACGAAGAAGAAGAATCTCTCCCCAAGCGTCCCAAGTTGTGGTCATCCCAACAGTCATCATACCGTCCACATTCACAGAAACCCCATGAACCTTTATCGGAGCGAATGCGCCCTCGTAGCATCGATGAGGTCGTCGGACAAGATCACCTTCTTGGGAAGAATTCAGTTCTTCGATCTTCGTTAGATTGCGATCGCCTACCTTCGATCGTGTTTTGGGGTCCACCAGGCACTGGTAAGACCTCAATTGCTAAGGCGATTGCCAATTCAGCTCCCGTGTCATACCGATTCGTTTCTTTGTCAGCTGTAACTGCTGGGGTTAAGGATGTTAGAGATGCCGTTGAAGAAGCGAGAAAAATGAAGAAAAAGAATAAGCGGACTGTGTTGTTTGTCGACGAGGTTCACAGGTTTAATAAATCACAGCAGGACTCGTTCTTGCCGGTAATTGAAGATGGGAGTGTTGTGTTTATGGGGGCGACGACTGAGAACCCGTCTTTCCATTTGATCACCCCATTGTTGTCGCGGTGCAGGGTCCTCACGCTGAATTCGCTGCAGCCTGAAAGCATTGTGAGACTACTCAAGCGGGCGGCTGATGATGCAGAGAGGGGATTGGCCCGGAGTGTTGGGTTTAGTGTGGTAGTGGAGGAGGAATCTTTCGATTTTCTATCCTTGAATTCTGACGGTGATGCCCGGGTGGCATTGAATGCTTTGGAGATCGCTGCGATGACAGCCACAGCTCGAAGGCTTGGTGGGCATTCCTCTATAGAAGAAGGGACGTTGGCTTCTCGGGTTAGACCAATTGAGTGTCCATCTTCTGATGCAACTGGTATGGCCGGTGGTGATGACAATGGTGCGGTTTTGGAAACTGAGGAAAATGGGGAATCTGTAGCCATTGTCACTCTAGATGATGCTAAAGAAGCTCTCCAATGTAAGCACCTTGCCTATGACCGAGCTGGGGAAGAACACTATAACCTCATCAGTGCCCTCCATAAATCAATGAGGGGGAGCGATGCCGACGCAGCAATTTACTGGCTGGCGAGAATGTTAGAAGGAGGGGAACAGCCTCTCTACATTGCTCGACGGCTCATCAGGTTCGCGAGCGAGGACGTTGGATTGGCTGACTCAAGTGCAGTCAGTCAAGCTGTGGCTTGCTACCAGGCTTGCCATTTTTTGGGCATGCCCGAGTGCAATGTGAACCTTGCACAATGTGTCGCCTACTTGGCTTTGGCTCCTAAATCTGTTGCTGTTTACAATGCGATAGAGGCGGCCCAAAAGGTGGTGAAGGAATCAGTAGGACAGAATGAGGGGGTGCCTCTTCATCTGAGGAATGCACCGACGAAGCTGATGAAGGACCTTGGGTATGGGAAGGGCTACATTTACCCTCCCAACAACCCATTCTCTTTGTCGTCACAGAGTTATCTGCCTCCTTCACTACAAGGTTACAAGTTTCTCAACTGGCCAACCAACAATACCCGTAGATAAGAAGCAGCACGCACAGTTGAATTGGTATTTTTTTTTGGGGTGTCGTTTCACTTGAAACTAGAAGCCTTTTTTGTCTATATTTTGACGCTGTTTTAATTTTTGAAATGCAAAGAAAAATTACAGCGTTTGAATTAAGAAAATTTACTGGTTGTGAGTACTGAGTACTCTCATCTTATCTATGGATGGACTATTTATTTTGGGCTACTGAATGACTTGTGCAATGATACCTTCTTCTACGTGCCTTTTCAAACTGTTTCCTTCTTGCAATTAAGGATTATTATTATCTTTCACTTTGTTGCCATCATAAACTAGAGGATGTGAATTCATGTTTGTTTTCTTAAAATATTAATCTTATTATCAGGATTAATGATATTTACTTGCCATGTCCTTATACCTCACACGTTGTAGTTTGTGATTCTTTTTTCCTTATTTGCATGTTTGACTGTCATTTTTCTTTACCAGCAAAAGATTAATGTTATTGTTGGCAAAAGGAAGAAGATACAAATCATACGCCTTCTATACAAAGTTTAACAGGGAATCTATTCTCAAATACATGGTCGAGTCACAAACAACCCTAGTTCAGAAGGCTATCCTCCATGTTTTAATTACAATGACAGGGGCATTACGAGTACCTCCACAAGTTGCAAAATATGATTGATTTTGCTGAAATTATCCGTAACAATCCATTGAAACTCTAATGAGGACATCATGTCCTTGCCTAGAGTATACCAGCGGAGGAGGAAAACTGGGTCCATACCTATGTCTTTGTATTTTGATGACTATGCGGGCCCCAATTTTAGTTCTCATTGATTTATGAGAGCGGAAGACCCCACATGCATGTGCATCATGAAGATTCCACATTGGAAAGATGCATTTGGGCTATGTAGGGAGCTTATGGAAAGTTTTTATTAGTTTTTTAAGTTTATTTTGATGTTTTTTAGAGTTTTAGACGTCTTTGCAATTTGTCCACAGTTAGGGGGCTCATTGTAATTTTTGTTAATTACTTTAAGTTTTTGTATTTTTTTATTAGCCATTCGATTAGATAGGTGGCTGAGATTAGATTAGGCTGTTTTGAGTTATTACATAAACTTTTTTAGTTGTAATCTTTCACGGATGATGAAATATATTGACTTTTGCTCTTGAAGAATCTCTTGATGATTGTTTTCTTTTTCTTTAGTGCGAATCCAAGCTACTCAGTGCGAATCCGAAAGGTATTATCTCTATCTCTTCTCTTTCTCTATATTTATTTTCTTTTGGGATCAAGTTTGACTAGAAAACTCCAACCGTATCGCTTCCATCTTTAAACCTTAACGATTGAACACAACTGTGAATAGTGCTGCGTGAATAGTATCGCGTGAATAGCAACTTTTTTACACAAGTTCTCCCTACGGTACCCTAAACCCTCCTAAAACCTTACTACAACACTCAAACACACCCTTACTACAACACCCAAACACTCCCAGATCCCTGCGGTAATCATAGAAACCCCTAAACTCTTCTCAAACCCTAATTTTTCACAGTTCTCCTTTTTCTCCCAAAACCCGGCTAAAATATGATATTTGTCAGGAAGCCCCGAAACTTGTCAGAAACCTTCTTGAACTTCAAATAACTTATAATCTCTTGGAAAATGAAATTAAAGTGAACCTACAAGTGTTAGTTGAACCCTAGCTAGTGGAAGTCCTTACTTCCATCGGGTCTCTCAATCAATAATTGAGTGTTTTTCACTGCTTGGTTGTGAGATCTAGTCATTGAAACAATTAAATTATTTGCTAGCATCTCTACATATTTGTGGTAATTGTTGGAGTAGTTTTATATTTTCTTATTACTTGTGGTAATTTCTTTCTAATCTCTGCATCTCATATATGCTAGTTCTCATCCTGCATCAAATTTGGTATCCGAGCCTAGGTCTAGCTTAGGGTTTTATTTTCTTTTTGAGTATAGGAATAAAGTCTGCATAATAGGATTAGTTCATAACATCTCATTTGCATTGCATATAGTGTTAGGAGCCCATAGATTTAGTGTTGCGTATGCCCACGCGTAATGGTAAGAGTTATCAACCCAACATGGACATTGAACAGATCGCCCGAGTTCTTGAGGCTCTCACTGAACGCCTAGCAAGTCTTGAGCAAACTAACAAGCCACCCATACCCGTCTAGATAAGAAGGGATTCTAATTGAAAGGAGGAAGAGTTACTCTCATCAAGAGTACGCTTTCCAACTTGCTCATTTACTACATGTTTTTGTTCTCCATACCGAAAGGGGTGGCTAAGAAAATAAAAAGCACCATCAGGAACTTCCTATGGGATGACAAAGAAGACAAGCACAAGTTTCATCTTGTTAGTTAGGCCAGGATCTGCAAACCTAAAGAAGAGGGTGGCCTCGGTATCCGCCAAATCAAGCTTTGCTAGGGAAGTGGCATTGACGTTTTGGGTATGAGAAGGAAAGCTTATGCAGGAGTGATTTCGGCTAAGCAGGGAATAGACAATCATGGGTGGGATAGTAGATTGCCTTATACATCATATGGTGTTGGAGTTTCGAAAGGCATTTCCAAGATGAGGGAAGCGATCAGAAATGGGAGCAGATTTAAGGTGGGGAATGGGGCCCTAGTAAGATTTTAGGAAGATAAATGGTATGGGGAGTTATCTCTTGTTGAGGAATTTCCCTCAATCTATGCCTTGTCTAATTGTAAAGGGGATCTGATCTGTGATGTTGCTTCTAGAGAGAATGGTATGCTTTCCTGGAATTTGGGGCTTAGAAGGAGAATCAACGATTGGGAAGTGGACACGGTGGCTACTTCGTTTAATCGATTGGAGGAAACTCAACTAGTCGACGATACAGAGACATGAGGTGGTGGACTCAAGATCCCATGGGGAGTTTCTCAGTTAAATCGTTTTATTCTATTCTCCTTGGACCTGGTCTAAGGGATTTCCTTGCCAAGCAACTGTGGAGTATTCCCATTCCATCCAAAGTCTTATTCTTCTCTTGGTGCGCTATGCTCGACAAGATTCTATGGAAAAGCTGAAAAAATGGGGTATGCAGATCCCAATCAAATGTATCTTGTGTCTTCAAGCCGAGGAGACCACTAATCGTCTGCTCATTCACTTTTGTGTATCTAAGGAAATTTGGGAGTGTTTCCTTCAACTTTTTGGAATTGCCTAAGCCTTTCCTCACTCAATTTTTGGCAGTTTTGTCGGATGGTCATCTGAGGCATTTTCAGCCAGTGGACGTGTTCTTTGGAGGATTGCCCCTTTTGCCATTTGTTGGGAATTATGGAAGGAGAGAAATCATTGGACATTTGAAGAAAGGGAGGCAAACTTATAGGAGATTTTGATGAACATCAAAGCTACACTTTACTACTGGGGGGGTTCATCCATTCCCAAGCTTAAAACATTTCAGATTTGAAGATTTCATCTTCCGGTGAGATCATTTGGATTCTTAGTTGTGGTCTTCTCTTTGGGATTTTGGGTTGGGTGATAGGTTTTCTTGGTTTATTGTTTCCATTTTGTGGTTCTATTGTTTTGTTTATGGGCCTTATCAGACCTCCTTTTAATATATTACCTTTTACCGATAAAAAAAAAAAGCGGACGAGGAAGCGTCCCGCAATCAAGGGAGAGGTCGAGTTCATGGTCAAGACTTAGGTCGAGGTCGTGATCGTGGTCAATATCCCCATGCTCAATATCAGGACCCATGTGATCTTGATGACTGCATCATGAGGACGGTCAAGATAGATGTCCCTAGCTTCAGTGGCCGTCTGGACCCAAAAGCTTTCCTCGATTGGATATCTTACATGGACCACTACTTTGAGTGGTATGAGATGTCTGGAGGTCGTAGAGTGCGGTTTGCAAAAATGAAATTGGTAGGCCAAGCCAAACTCTATTGGACCAACGTCGAGCATAGAGTTGAGAGGCGTGGTGAGGATCCCATTTCTCAGTGGGGCGAGATGAAGAAAATGCTCAAGGAGAAATACTTGCCTTTGAACTATCGCGAGAGACTCTTAGATCAATGGCAATCCCTTCGCCAAGGCTCTATGTCTATTGCCGATTTCATCGCCAAGTTTGATGAATATATATGATGCGATGTAACATTAGAGAAGACCCTCTTAAGACCCTATCTAGGTTTCGTACAGGTCTCCGATCTGAGCTTTAGAGAGAGCTCATCCCCCATGATATCCGTACCTTGGAGCATGCCTATTAGGTAGCTCAAGATTTAGAGCGGTATTGGAAACCACAATTTGAGAGGTGCTTTGACTTCGACAACTTGATTGTCAAGCCTCCTTCCATGAGAGCTAAACTGAATGTGGGAAGTCAACCTTTTAGCTCCAATGCTAGCACTCCTTCCAGTGCTGGGGATAACAAAGGAAAGAGAGTGATCGATGGAACTTCAAGAGGAAGTGGGCCGAATCGCTGCTACAAGTGTCGTGGTTTTGGACACTTTGCGATCCATTGTCCTACTAAAGAACCCACCCAAGGCTCTGTATATCGAGGGCTCTAAAGAGGACCATCATGAAGATTTGGAAGAAGAAACCCATGATCCTGAGCCCAGCCTTAGCGATGAGGACAGTGAGGAGGCTAATACCCCACGGCTTGCAGTTGTTCGGTTCTTGGCTCAAATCAAGGAAATTGACGATTGGCGACTGAACTCCATCTTTCATATCTATGCCAAGTGTGGTGAGAAGAGTTGCAAGATCACCGTTGACAGTGGAAGTTGCACCAATGTTGTGTCCTCTAGCACAGTGACCCATCTCAGCTTGATGCATGTTGCCCACCCACAGCCATATCGAGTCGCATGGGTTAACACGTCATCCACCCCTATTTCTCTGAGGTGTCAGGTTCCTATCCAGTTCTCTTCTTATAAGGACACCTTGTGGTGTGATGTGGTACCCATGGATGTTGGACATATCATTCTGGGTAGGCCAGAGCAACTCTACCTAATCTCCTGCACTACCGAATGAATCCCATAGAGCATGCTGAGTTGAAGAAGCAAGTGGATGAGCTTCTTAGAAAATGGGTTTATTCGAGAGAGCATGAGCCCTTGTGCCAGTGCTCCTCACTCTCAAGAAAGATGGATCTTGGAGTGTGTGTAGATAGTAGAGCCATCAACAAAATTAAGATTAAGTATCGATTCCTTATTCCGAGGCTTGACGATATGTTGGACATGATGGTCGGTGCCACGATCTTTTCAAAGATAGACCTTAAGAGTGGTTACCATCAAATTCACATTCGCTCGGGAGATGAGTGGAAAACTGCCTTCAAGACGAACATTGGTTTATATGAGTGGTTAGTCAAGCCCTTTGGATTGACCAATGCCATGAGTACTTTTACGAGGGTTATGACAAGTGTTGAGGCCTTTCATGGGTAAGTTCTTGGTTTTGTACTTCGATGACATCCTGATTTACAGTACCTCAAAAGAGCAACATCTGGATCACTTGTGAGGTTTGTTAGGTTTTAAGAAAAGAAAACCTATTCGCGAATCTTAAGAAGTGTACATTCATGCCCCATCAGGTTATCTTCTTAGGGTTCATTGTCTCTGCTAAAAGAATGTTCGCAGACCCCGAAAAGGTCAAGGCTATTGAAAGTTGGCCCGAACCGAAGAACATTCACGACGTCCGTAGTTTTCACGAATTAACAACTTTCTATCAACGGTTCATTTGTGGGTTTAGTTCCATCATGGCCCCTATCACGGATTACATAAAAAATAGGGAAATTTGCATGGACCAAGTCAACTGAGAAGGATTTCGAGACAATCAATACCAGAATGGTTGAAACCCCAGTTATACGCCTACCAGACTTTTCCAAAGTCTTTGAGGTTGCTTGTGATGCATCTAGAGTTGGTATAGGTGGAGTTCTGAGTCAAGAAGGGCATCCCATTGAATATTTTAGTGAGAAATTAAATGATGCCAAATAAAAGTACTCTATTTATGACAAGGAATTTTACGCGGTAGTTTAGGCTTTACGGCAATGGAGACATTTACCTACTGCTACTAGAATTTGTTATGTTATCTGACCATGAGGCACTGAGATATCTTAACTCCTAAAAGAAGTTAAACCCAAGACACTCGAAGTGGGTGAAATTTCTTCAGGAGTGCACTTTCATGCTAAATCACATAGCTGGAGTCGAGAACAAACCAGCCGATGCCTTGAGTTGTAGGATCGCAATCTTACACTCTATGAGTGTAGAGGTGACTTGATTTGAGCAGTTGAATGATAACTATGCTACCTGCCAAGACTTTGGAGAGTCGCATGCTTCTCTTCTGAGCGATCAGTTGAGAAATGACAAAGGGTTTGCCCTACAAAATGGATTCATCTTTAAGAGTGATATAAACTTTGCATACCCCGAACATTCAGACAAGACTTTCTTGTTTGGGAGCTTCACGTTGGTGGAGTACCCTATCACCTACAATAGTATAATGTTTTTTTCTCTTTATAAATTTAATAAAATTTGAAGGGGCATTGATTCTTGTAACACATTATTGTTCAGCATCACTGCAAGTAAATATGTGCACACCCATAAAAAAAAGACTAATATGTATATTATTTGTAGGAAATATTGCGTCTGTGTATAAGAAAAAAGATATTAAGTTGATTCTCTTGATCGAAAGATGATTTCAGCAAAAAGTAACCTCCCGAGCGTGACAAAAATAACTAACCAACATCCTGAGCTTTAGGTATTGCACGTAAATAGCTAATTCATGAATAATATCCTACGCTCGTCGGCATACTTATACTTAACGTGATGGATCGTATAAATGGCACTGGTTTAATAAGTATTCCAGTGGTAAATAATCATGTGTATCAAAGGTCGATGGTATGGTGGATCTGCTACTAGGTGATCAGGTTGTGGGGGTTGGATGCTGATTAGTTGCATGAGAGCAGATTCTGAGAAGGGGGTTTGCTCAAGAATCTGGCTCCCTGTCTTTTCTGTCTTCTAGCCAGATTAGCTACAGTTGGGTGAGTATTTGTGATTGAGGAATATTCTTGATGAAGCGGTTGATATGTTAAAAGAGAAAAGGGTGATGGGCTTTCTTTTTGTTTTTCCTTCTCAGTTTTCAAAGTGTTTGTTTTGCAGGTGATCACGAGTCTGTACACCTAACCTTGGTTGCTTTCAGATTTTGAAAGTGATTGAGGATCTGAAAAGTATTTTTTTTCGTTGAATGGGGGATTCAAAGGAGAAGAGTGTGGAAAGCTAGGAAACCCTTTGGATGGGATTTGCAGTATTTGTTGAACATGGGGTGATCTTCCAACATACTGGGCCTAATGCGGGTTCTTTATCCGGAGGAAGGAATTTCAGTGATCAACTTTTTTTGCTGACGAGGGTGGCCGAGCTTGCACCTGACTAATCCCCTGGGCACGTGTCGAGCCCTCCCTCCACACGCACCAGGTAAGTCGGGGATAAATCCTGGGGGGTGGCCCCAAGAGGTGAGAGTTGAACTCGAGACCTCTGCTTCCTGGAAATGATGCGAGTAACAGAGTTGGGGAATAGCAACATGAAACGTAGAGGGACGTCAGGGGAAATTGATCGGAAATGTCTGAAACACAAGTTCCACTAGAAAACGTGCCTTTTGAGGTCTTTCCGACGTGTTTCTTAGCTTTTGAAATGCTACTGGGAAATTCCAGTTGTTGCGGCGAAATGGTTCCTGGAACTATGCCAGCTTTTGAGTAAGAGAGGTTACTTAACCATAGTGGTCGCTGCTCCGAACTTCTTTCACAATTTATGGGGAGAAAGAATTCCAAACTCTCATTAGCATCCTTAGTGCAGATGCACCTTATCCTGATTACCGTGATAACAATCATTTCAAACTAGCGAACATCGGGCACTTTCTTGAAGATAGTTGGAGCTGCTGCCACCGCGATACAACCAATCCAGTCCCATTTGAGCTTCGGAGCCAGCTTCACCGCAATACAACCAATCCAGTCCCATTTGAGCTTCAAAGTATTGCCCTTATCTACAGACTGCCTAGTCTCATTTGAGCTTCGAAGTGTTGCCCTTATCTACAGACTACAAATCTCTGTTGGTTGCCCAAAATTTGGCCTAAAGAAGTCAGAAGTTTGGTTTAAAAGTTGGTTAAAACCAAAGTAAGAGAGCGGTCTCTATAAAAGAAACAAGAACCCTATTAAAACAAGAGTTCAGGCTCTGGGGACTCATCTTTTCACTCGTGCCCTCAGCCATGGATTTCACGAATCCAACGGTGGTTTTGTTTTTGGCAAAAAGTGAAAAAAGTGAATGCCAGCTCAGTGCTATCAACCACCAACCACCGTTGGATTCGTGGAATCCCAGCCCGAGAACACTAGTGGAAAGACAAGTCAGAGAAAAGACAATTCCCCTGAGCCCGACCCTAAAACAAGAAGCCTACTACAAATCGAAAGGATTAGGAGACGGCAGGGGTCAAAACATTTATTAGCGAAAACGAAGTAGAAAAGAAGGGAAAAAGAGCTAAAAAATGAAACACAGATTCCACCCATTTGAATACTCACTCTCATGCATGGTTCAAAATCATGGGTTCGGAGGCTGGATCGGTGGGCTCTGATCCCAATCCGGTCCGATCCAGAACGGGAGCGGTGCCTCAAGCTCGCTTGAGACAACGTCAGACCTCTTTGGGGCATAACTAGTACACGCTGCACATGATCGCCTCTTCAAAAATAAAAAATTTTCTCCTTGAATGCCATTATTTGTTTGAGAGTAATGTGTGTGATTTGTTGTGTTGGCCATGATTAAACCTAATTAGTTCAAGAATTTAGTTGAGCAATTGCCTGATAACCTGACATATCTACATTTCTCCATCCTTAAATTAATCTTTAGTACAATATGGTAGAAAGGCAAGCCAAGCAAACATGTATATTTTGCATTTTATCACCGTGAAAATGGAAAACTGTGTATTAAAAAATTATGGATCTTAGGTCCACCAGAAGAAGTAAGCCGCTTGTCATGCCTTCCCAATGAACTCCACATCAAACAGTAGAACTGAATCTGGAGGAATAATACAAGAACCTGCAACATTTGTGGTAGTGTGTGTTAGAACAGCTATCATACATGAAAAGTTCACCACAATCATGCGCATCTTCATACTGAAAGCTCACCTCCTTTGCACCCTGCTCCTCTCATGCCATATCCGAGTTCTGGAGGAAGTTTTAAGGTACGTTTTCCCCCTGAAATATAGTAGCATGCATGGCCAAAACAACTTAGTAAAGTCTGAAATAATACAAGAGAAAGGTAGCAATCTTCACAAGTTTTCGTACCAGCAAGCATGGGTGGAATTCCATCACCACCTAGAATACCCTGGTCCCAACCTTTAATCACCTGCAACCATTTCCGACAGATGAAGGAAGACAATCAGTTCTGAGGGGACATTTGTACACAGTGAACTTCAGGGGCGAAGACGCGAAGGAAATCGCTAGAAGAAAAAGAAAAACTGAGGGGGGCACTAAACTAAAATAAAAGGGTAATTTTGAAAACTTTTTTTTTTTAAGGATTTTCGAAGTTGAGGAGGGAGGGGGGGGGCACGCCACTGTTTGTACACTCAAACTTATAGGAGGCTGCACCAATTCACTGAACCTCCATAAAATATTTTCTACTGTTATAATGACATAACGGACTGGGGCATTACTGTTTTTTTTCCGTTAAAAGAGCCGTTAAAACGAATTGTAACGGACAGGGACAAAAATGGGAAAATAGCGGAATTTAACTGAAATAACAGAATTTAACAGAAAAAAATGTGGAAAATGGCGCTGAAATTCAAAATATGAAATTTCAAATTTGAATTTAAATTTAACAGAAAAAATGGGCTGAAATTCAAAATAATAGCCATTATTTTCTAAGCGTCAAAATGGTTCATAACGTAGCGGGCTTTGGGCATTACCGTTTTAATGGCCATCAAATTTGTTAAAACAGTGTTATTTTAAACCATGTTTTCTCTTGTACTGCTGATCTTTTTTGTTTCCCTTCAAGTACTACTCTAAGCCAAGCACGCTTAACTGAATATACCGATGCATATTCAAATTCGGATCGGTATATTTTCACCTTCTACAATAGCACATGGATTGATCGTTCATACAAAAAAATGGGATCGAGTTCTTGGGAGGTTTCAATGGGCGCATACCTCACCGACACCTATGCGAAACGTAAGAGGCTGTCCACGGTTGTAGCTACTATCGAAGATTTTTCCGTCCACCAACGAACCTACATAATGTGCCTGCACAATTATCATTTTCATAATCAGGTTACAGTCACGAATTTTATTTTATTTTTTTTTGAGATTTTAAAGAAAAATAATTACTTTTTTTAATTAGTTTATATTAATACTTTAAATAAAATAAGCTTCAATTAAAGTTTTTTAATTAATTTATATTAATATTTTTTTATCAAAAAAAAAAAAAATTTTGTATTGAGACGCCCTGCGTTTGTCCCACCTCCTGTTGAACCTAAACACCAAAAATAGCCTAATAGGTGATTCCGAACCGTTGGATTTGGACATTTTTTCAACAGGAGCTTCATGAACAGGCCCAAAGGTGAAAAATATTGCAGCTCAAATCAAACGGCTAGGGATAGCTTAACGGGCTTCTCTGAGGTTGTAGCTTCACCAGGGGTTGGGCAAAATATTTGGCACGACCAACATGCGGGCGACGCATTTCCTCGATGAGGTATGACAAATCAACTGTTGGATTGGGTCATCATGGGCTTGAAACCAACGTATGGGCCTCTTTATGAAGCCCAAAATGGAAAAATGAAATCCAACAGTTAGAAATCACCAATCAGTCTAAATGCCGCGTGGCATTTGATTTAGCACACATTTTTTCAATAAAAGCTGATAGATTAGATTGGTTAAGAGCCATTGGTTGAGATGGGTGCAGGAACTCAACAGTCTTCACACGTCAGATACCCTTGAAAAACGTGTTTTTAAAATTCCGAAATTTACTGTTTGCAACCGTGTCAACACGTTGTTCAAGGTCTATCGAACAGTGAATAGACCTCGACCTCTGTGAGCAAAAATGGATTCGAGCCAAGTTGACGCCAAACACTGACCTAGAACCGTTTTATCAGTAGAACTTTGCTGACTGCCGCCACTATGAGCCACGTGGCACAATCTTAGAGGATGCTGCCCGTATGGATGTTATCCTAGGTGGATCTAGAACCGAAAATCAGTCTGATTAGCGATCTAAAGCCTTTAGATCTTCATACCCCAAATAATAGTCAATACTGCTCAAATTCGACGGTTAAAAATCAAGCCATGAAAATGACTTCAATCCAACGCATCGATAAACCCCAGGTCCATCTAGGGTTGGTCCAAACATCCATACGGTCCAAAATCTATAAGAATATAACACGTGGCTCATATTGTGGTCGGTCAGCGAAACAAGTGAAGAAGAAGAAAGAGTCGGAATTAGTGAATTACCTTAATGAGCTGACCTTTGGTAGCCTCAGGTCCAGTCCCAACGATTCGATCGCAGAATTCGAGGCCCGAAGGGGAGACGGTGAAATCGCATTGTAGCTCTTTAGCTGATGCTGCTTGACTCTGCTGAACAAAGGCGTCGATAAACCCCAAGCAGAAGCCGAGTCCGACCGCTTCTCTCCTCCTGAACAACGTGAAGCTTTCCTTCTCTTGCAGTACTAATGGTAGTTGAGGAGAGGATGACGACCTCTTATGGGATGAGATTGGTATTTTTGGTTCAGTTAGCTTGAGATGCCTAGTGGGTGTGCTGAGTTTTTGGGGGGTGTAGGAGTAGGACCCGAGTGCAAATGCCGACGCGCTCATCTCCTCCAGCCAAATTTCTCAAAAGATCAGATGGGCCTCTTTGTTAATAAATAGTGTGGGAGAAAGCTATTCAGTACAACCGGAGACATGAAATGTTGGTGAGTACCAAGGTTTTAAATGGTCCGTTATTATAACGGTCACTTTACGTTAGTATGATGAGTCACATCTTACAGAATTTTGTTTTTTCTTTCCTAAAATAACCTTGATAACGGTAAAAAATTTATCCAAACAACAAGGGCAGTTATAAGTTAACCAGTGGCGGAGCCAATATTTTGTTGAGGGGGAGAAGTGGGTTATACAGCATAGTTGAGGGGGGCAAAACACCGTTGGATTCTCGAAATCCACAGCGCCGAGTTCGACTCCCGAGGGGGGCTACTGAGCCCGATCCTAAGTAACAGAATATATACGTGAAAATCTGACCTTATAAGCATGATCTAATGCTATTTCATCAAGAATACTTTAGTCCCGCATTGACTAGGAAAACAAGCAAAAGTTGCAGAACATGGACTATAAGGGGTTGCACTGAAAATATAATTATTGTTAGGTTCAGGCTGCTAGGACACCCTCTGAGGAGTCGTGTGCTCGGCCATGGATTTCACGAATCCAACGGTGGTTGAGCTCTGGCAAAACGTGAATGCCAGCTCAACGCTATCAATTATAGTTGGATTCTCAGAATCCAACGGCCGAGCACACGACTCCCAAGAGGGGTCATAAAAGGGGGTCCCCTGAGCTTGACCTTGATTGGAAGTAATTAAGAAGTTAAATATGACTATTTTTCAATGATCAGTAAGTTTTTAAAATTAAAATATTTGAATATAATTCGGATTTGTCATTCGAAAATATGGTTAAAATTTTGGCAAAAAATAAAATAAAATAAAACAATAAAAAAAATTTATTGTATTTTTTCATATTTAAAAATTGAATCTTTTAATAATTTGTGCTTAATACGAGTATAATGCAATTCTTCATAAAATATAAGAAAAATTACTTGAGGGGCCGTAACTTTACAATTACGGCCCTTCACAGGCAGATGGTGGTTTGTTCGGCTGAAAGGGGGTGCCTTTTTCAAACATTGGCCTTGTACCCCCAAATACATTGTTCCGAGCTCATTTGTTCCATCTTTACCCTCATTGCCTCTGCGATGGCAGGAGTAGCTTCAGCGTAAGAACCCATTAGTTTAACGTCAGCTACTCCATACCTTATCAAGCTCTAATAGAGTAAAAAAAAAAAGAAAAAACTCTCTCTGTTTTCTCTTGTGGATTCATTGAAGATGAAGATGAAGCGACCACCAAGACGATCTTTGCTACAATGGAGGTTAAGGAAAAAATAAAACAAAAAAGGGAAGGAGATCTCTCTCTAGTTTCCTTTCCCTCTCTAGTCTCTTCTGTCTCATTCTCCAGCTTTTGGGGTCCCTTCCAATGGCTCCATCATTGACAATAAAGACGAAGTAACCACCAAGACGATCTCTGCTGCAATGGAGGTTAAGGAAAAAAAAACAAAGCAAAAAATGGAATGAGATCTCTCATTCTCTTTAGTTTTCTCTTCCTCTTCAGTCTCTTCCGTTTCCTTCTTTAGTGCTTGGGGTCCCTTCCAGTGGTCCCACAGATCAACAGTAAGTAAAATGGCTATACCTGAAGCCTTTGGTGTCTGATCCACCTTGTTAAATCTATTTTTAAAGCTTTTTTACAATCTGCGATTTTTGGTACTTTTCCTACCGTATTATGAATTAGGTAAAAAAATTTTCAGTTTACAAATCTAGTAAAAAAAGTACCGATTTTTAAAAAGCAGATAACTACCATATTCACGAGAGATTATTACACTGCAAAGCCATTGGAAGGGACCCCAATGGGTTGAGACAACCCCCTTGAATTCTACCCTAGCCAGAGAGATTCATGATTAATGAAAAGGACAATGGCCACTTCTAGCCATATCTTGCCACACAAGAGCAGTTTAAAGTATTACAGAGCTCATAGGTGGGTATTCTCCAACAGAAATTTGGGCTTCATCGATAAAACGTGGCTTGATATCCCTACAGCGCATGTATGTCAATAATTGACCAAGCTGCTCTTCTAAGAGTGCTTGTACATGTCCACCAGCCTGCTAATGGCAAATTTGTGTTTGACCTGGTTCCACCTACAGGAAGTTGCATTTCTGAGCATTTAGATGAACTGTATGGGGTAATTAGTTCATTTGAGATCAAGATCACACATAAAAGGTGGACCCCACTTGAGAAATAATAGTTTGAGGTGGAGATTAAGATTGGGAAGGAGTTGCAGAGAAGAAAGGGTGTATTAGCGTTTTTATGGAGAGAATATTTTTTGTGCAATGACATGTAAGAGACGAAAAGATGAGATGAGGAGATTGATTTACTTCTCTCTATTTTCTTTTGTTGAAAAAAAGTTCAACCTATGAAAGGTAGAATAGCGTACAACTTATAAAACGTAAAAAAAGGAAACAAAAGCTACCTTGTACAGTAGAATTGGGGGTGTCAGGCCAAACTTCCAAAAAGGCACCCCCTTTTAGCTGCACTAACCGATATCTGGTTGCATGGGGCCGTAATTACAAACTTACGGCCCCTTTGGTAATTTCTCTGAAATATACGGATTTTACTGAACCTTTGAATAATACAGCAGTATAATATGTTTTGTTAAAAATATGTCAAATATGCATATTAAATAGAAAGATGCTAACTAGGAAAGGAAATGTACGTACTTGTGGCCTCATACTCTAGTTTAGTTCATCACATGATTTTAAAAAGACCATTATGACAACAGTAATGGCCATTAATCATAACGGTAATGCCTAGACCATGTTACTTAAATTAAATTCCATTAAAAAAAAATTTCTCTGAAAAAGGGATATCTTTTATAACAGCTGTTATTTTCGTTATAACTGCAACTATTTTTGAATTTTTTTTACCATTATTGAGGTTTTCAAAAATAAAAATAAAATTATAATATTTTATCAATATTCTGATTTTTTTGATAGACTTCTTATGTGACATGTTATAACAATCTATAACGGGCCATTTAAAACCAAACTTACTTTTTTCGAAGGGAAATATATTTGCGAAAAGTACTACAAAGTCCGTAGTGTACGCACGACTCGACCATTCAAGCCGTAAGAAAATTTTTAGTACTAATTGATATTGCTTTATCAAAGGATTGAACAATAAGTCTTCTTTGGTTACTTTTACTGTTAAATCTGTTCAAAGTCAAAATGAAAAGACGACAATATCCTTATACTTGACTGACAATGGTTCAATTCCTTGTTTACGATGCTTGAAGACTTAATCCCTTTGAAATACTTTCGACATCCGTTTCACCATTGTTACTGGTTCAACCAATTCACTGAAAATGATGTTTCAACCGGTTTGAGCTCAATACTCAAACTTAAAATTAAATACCGATTTAACAAAAAGGGTAGATGAATAGAGAAGGTATTGAGAGTGAAACAGAGATTCAAATATGTCTTATAAAATAGAAACAGTCAGAGAGATGAAGCTTTGCTTGTAGGTTTTAAGGTTTAGTACTCAAACTGAAAATAAAATATCAACTTTATGAAAATAGTACTGGTTCAACCAAGTTGAGAGGTTCTTTTGAAGAAAAAAAATTCGTTTCGCCATTGTTACAGGGGTTTTTCGTTAAATGCGTTTTCCCATCATCTCTTCATTATAGTCTAACTGTGTTAGTGGTTTAACTAAGTTGAGCTCAATACTCAAACTGGAAATAGAGACAGACATCATGAAAATGGTACTGGTTCATCCAATTTTGTGAAAATGGTACTAGTTCAACCAAGTTGAACCATTCTTTTGAAAAAAAAATTTGTTCATTTCACCATTGTTACAAGGATTCTTCTTCTTCGTTGAGATATATTTTCTCGTCATCTCTTCATTATAGTGTAACTATGTTAACAGAGACAAACATCATAAAAATGGTACTAGTTCGACTATGTTGAGCAGTTGCTTTGAAATAATTTTTCCGTTTCTCCTTTGTTACAAAGGTCCATATCTTTGTTGAGATATATTTTCTCATCATCTCTTCATCATTGTCTCACTGTATTATTAGTTCAATCAAGTTGAGTTCAATACTCAAACTAGAAACTACCGACTTTATGAAAATAGTACTAGTTCAACCAAGTTAAGTGGTTCTTTTTAAAAAAAATTGTTCATTTCACCATTGTTACAGGGGTTCTCCTCTTCGTTGAAATGCATGTTCCCATCATCTCTCCATTATAGTCTAATTGTGTTGATAGTTCAAATAAGTTGAGCTCAATACTCAAACAGAAGACAGAGACATACATCATGAAAATGGTACTTGCTCACCAGTTTGGTGAAAATGGTACTGGTTCAACCAGTTTTCTGAATATTATTATTAAAACTTGAGAGAAAATTCTTGCTTAACGAAAATAAAAGTGGTAATCATCTTCTTTACATTATTCATTCTTCCTTCTTCTTTTTTCACATTCTTCTTTCTTAACTGAACTTTAAAACTAGAGTCGCCTTCTTTGTTCATCTTCAATGACGCATAAACAAGCTGCAAAGAACGGTAAAGAATAATTGATATGCTACAAAATAGACAACCGGAAGAAAATCTTTCAAATTATCATCTCCATCATCTTTCTTCACCTTGAATGAAGCATAGACAAGTAACGAAGAGCTGTAGATGAAAGAAATGGACAGAAAGAACTCTAGATGAATGAAATTGGGGGAAAGAGCTGTAGAGGAAGGAAATGGAGGGAAATATCTGAACTAAACTTTGTTGCAGCTGATCGGCGTACGGTACTGTGCGTCAGTCAAACCTCAAATCAAACAGAGGCTATCAATTCAAATTGACATTAGTTAAAGGGTAGTATGAGCATTTAAGAGAAAATTGGATGGTAAGGGCCTTAATGGGTAGACGATTAAACCAAAGTGTCCATAGTTTTGTAGAGGAGACTTAATTATCTGTATTTATAGACTTAAAAGTAATTTTACCCGGATATTTTTGGAGGGACATCTTTATGAATCTACTCTTGTAGACATGCAGGGGCGTTGTTTGCACCAGCCTCTCTCTCTCTCTCTATATATATATATATATATAGATTCCTTTGGATTTCTAGGTTTTGCAATTAGTTTTATTTGTCGTTCTTCAATTCTAGGGTTTCTGCTATTTTGTTTTATAACTGAAAATGGGATCGGCAACTGTCTTGGATGAAATCGATAACTGCAAAACGGTCTAATCGTTTCCGGTATATTCTCTCTATCTATTTCGTCTCTCTCAATCTCTACATAAATTCATCTCTCTCAATCTCTACATAAACTGGTCTTAAATTCCATTTCACTTCACATATTTCCAATTCTAAAACCCTAGTTTTCTTTTGTATTCCGTTACTGAATGAAGCACTAATTCTTCTGAATTTTAGGGATTTTACTAAATTTAGATCAGTGATTTTCACTCTTATACTTCACTCATACTAAGAAGCTTCATTGCATTCTTATACTTCACCATTGTGTTGTGCTTACTCTATTTCCTTTTTTGTATTGCTTGGATCTTAGGATTTCTTATTATATTTTTTGTCATGTTTTTTTACAGTTCTTGTTGTAAGGTTTTTTTCTGACAAGTTTTTGTGTACATGTTCTGTTTTAGGTAGTTTCAGCAGATATTTACCATATTATATGTTTTTTTTTGGGTTATATATTGTTTCTTGTTTAAACTCTTTTATTCATTTTCTTGCTTGCTTTTTTTTTTTTTTCCTATTGTCGTCTCATTTTTCGCTGTCCATGTTTTAAGGGTTTTTTTCTTCTAGTTTTTATTGCACCTATCTGTTTTTAGGGTTCTTGTAATCCGGTAAATCTTTTTTCCAGTTCTTTGCAATCTTCTTCTCATTGTCTACTTTCCTAATTTCAATTTTGGCCCACCTTTTCTTTAGAGTTGTTCTATCTGTTCTTTGAATTGCATGGTAAATCTTTGGTTTTTGAGGTTTTCTCAGCTTCTCTTGCTCATCTTGTCGTCTTTGTTTTTCTTTCTTCGCGAGAAATACTAAAATTAGGATGACCTGGTGGGAAGAGGCTAACCTCCCTACTCCTGTTCTTCACTGGTTTGTCCCACTGCGATGTCTCCGATGCCAAACTCGACCCAATTGATGTCCAAGCCATTTTATTATGGCGTTCTTGACGTTCAGAAAATATTTTGTTGGAGGAGATATCCTTGATGGGACGCTTTGTTGTTGGGTCCCAAACCCGCCACATTTGTGTCATGTGTATCACTATCACACAGGCAGGAAAGGCTTGTTTCTTTTTTTCCTGTATTTACATTAATATCCATCTTTGCTTATAGTCTTGGTTTGCATGGTTTGTTCTTCTGTTTTCTCCATTTCTTTCTTATGCTTCCCATATTTCTGTTCCTTCTTATTACTGTTCATCTTGTTCATATTCCTCTGATCCTCTCTTCCCGCTCTCATTTTCCTTGTTTATCTTGATGATTTAGTTTGGCTGTCCTTTTCTCTTGGCTTCCTTAAAAGAGTTTTTATATCAATTTTGGGTGTGTTTTCTGGTTGCCTGATTCTGGCACTCATCTTGTTTTGGAAATGAAGAATAAGGCCAGAGGAAAACTAAAGACTGTCATTTCTGATGCTAATAAAATGGATAAGGAGCAACTGTCTGAAAAGAAAAGAAGCCGAATGGGTCTTAGAACATCGGAGAACGTGCTGGTTCTTGCAAAATGCCAAAGTGAACTGCTGCCTATTCGGATTTGAAGGAGTAATCCATTCGTTTGTCCGAAAAATCTTCTGTCATTGAAACAAACAAGGAATGCTTGGTCAACGAAGAGATCAGTGTTGAACGCCTTACTTCTGGGCCAGATGATCCCCTGCCTAATAGAAGAGTCAGAGATTTCATCTTCCATGATGTGAAACTGAACTCCGCGTCCCTTTGAGATGTTGGAAGTTGAGGATGTGTTTATTTTTTGTCTTATCTTGCCGTGGGATGAAAGTTCAGACAAAGAGAAGGAAAAGTGTCAGATGTGAAGGTTTCGGGAGGATAGAGTCGTGGGCAATCTCTGGGTATGAAGAAGAGTCTCCTGTAAATTGGGTCTTGAACAATTGCATATTATGATTGTGTTAAACCCGTATGTAGCTACAAGAAGTTCTATGATCATTTCTTTGAGAAGGCTCACGCTTGTTTTCGAGGTTTTTCAAAAAAATTGTCCAAATCTTTTGGAGGACACCCCAACATGGGTTTTGATGAATTGCTTGCTGGGGTTGTTTGTTCAATGAGTAGAAGTAGGAAGTTCCGTGGTGGAATGTCTGCCAAGGACTTTCTTGTTTCTCAGGGTGAGGTCATCAATAACCAACTGATTGGGTTGGATGAGACATCCACCAAAACCATTGGATCTTTTCCGAGATACCTGTGCTCATCACCCTTAGAGATGAGGATAGGGAGATGGGGGAGTTCAAAACACCGGCAAAGGTCTCGTCAGGTGGGAGCTTGAAGATCAAGGATGGAGGAGAGGAGTTAGATCAATTTGGTTCATCCACTTGTATAGCTGAGGAAGACGAAGATCAGAAGTTGACACGCTTGTTGCAAGAAGAAGAGACAGAAGAGAAGTTAGTGCGCAATTTCTGCTGCCAACAAGTTCTACATTAATTTCAACGAAGATGAGATTGCAAATGACTATCCTTTATCTGCATAATATAAGACCTCTGTCCAAGAGATGAATGAATATCTTGTCTTTCACAGTGATGACAGCTTGTGTGACCCTGATGACCTTCCACGAAGCATGCTTCACAACTGGCCACTTTACAACTCAGACTCTAGGCTTATTTCTTTGGAGCTTCTTCCGATGAAATCCTGTGCTGAAGTTGATGTGACAATCTTTGGGTCTGGGACCATGACTGCTGATGATGGAAGTGGATTCTGTCTTGACACTGATCCAGTCCAATCTTCAAGTGTTTCAGGAATGCAGGATGTGGATGGGAGTCCAATTTATATGAGCGTGATAAAGGAATGGATGATTAAATTTGGATTGTCGATGATCTTCATATCAATCCGAACAGATACGCCCTGGGACTGTGCTTCTATTCACATATTAGAAGTTAAATAGTAGCATATTTTCCTTCTTTAATATTGCTCTAGTACTATATAAGTGGGCATGGGTTGGAAATTTTTGCATATGAATTTTTCTCGGTCTTGTATTTAATTGGCATTGTGATGCATATTTATTGGTTCTTCTCATTTCTTCAGTTATAGGCTTGGGGAGCCATCAAAGCAGTATGCTCCATGGTACGAACCAGTCTGAAAAATGCAAGATTTGCAGTAAGCATCATCACATTATTATTGAAGCAGAGCCGGATATATTGGCTTTCTTTTGCAGATGTCATCAAGAGATTGTCAGAGTTTGAGAAGGATAATGCTGCTTATATTTCTTCTAATCCGGTGGGTGTGGAGAGATATGTGGTGGTCCACGGACAGATAGTACTGCAACAGTTTGCAGAATATCCTGATGAGACAATAAAGATATGCGCTTTTGCGAGTGGCCTTTCCTATGAAATGGAGAGACATACCAATATGGTAATGAAGAATAAGATGGTGCTAAAAAATGAACAAAATTTGAATCCTAGAGTTGCAATTGCACCAAAAAGAAAGACAATGCAAGCCACAACAATAAGATTGATCATTAGAATTTGGGAGACTACTATTGAAATTACTCACCGGAAGATCCAAAGGGGAGAGGGCTGTGAAGGGAAGGAGGATGAAGAGGTTGAGGAACAAGAGGAGAATGAAGAGGAGAAAGTATCAGTTCAAGAGAAGGTTCCAAAGCCTCATTCAAAATCAACACCAATTAACTCCAAGTTCAATAGCAATGAAATTATATGGGATGGGGAGCCAATAGCTTTATATACAGGCCATTGTCCGTGGAGTTGTGACTGCTGTTGGGGTTGATGTGGTAATGGAAGTTGACAACTCGGAGGAACCAGGTATCCATTTTGGGGAGTACATGTTTGGAAACTCAGATGGTAGAAAAAAGATTCACAGAAGGGTGATGGATAGAGGATTCAGACTGTTATGGGGAACACCGCTAATGAGAGAGGGAGGTGTTCTTGAATCTTGACAAATGAGTGTTTGGAATTTGAATTGGGGGAGGTTAGAAAAATAGTGGTTGTGAATATCCAGTTGATGTCTTGGGGCATCAGCACAGGAAGGATAATGCCAATCAAGAGCAGAGGAGAGGAAAAGGAAAGGACTGCCTATATAGTATTATTGTAAAATCTAGTATTGGCTCCAGAAAGGTGCCTTATTTATTCTACCCTTCAATACTATGGGTCTTGGAGCTGGGGATTGCGACTCTTGCAAAATAAAGGAAACCCAGAAGGAGAAGGAAATCTTTAAAGTGAATTCCTCAAGACTGGTTTTATCGATAAAGGAACTGAGAACTATGTTAATGACTGTCTATGTGAGCCCTCAGCACTTTACAACAGATATAGAGGAACATGGGACTTTCAAGTCTGGGAGAAATGTGGGGTTGAGAGCTTATGTTCTCTGTCATTTGCTGGGTATTGACATTCCCAAGGTGTCAAAACAAGCTACCCGAGAATCTACCCAAGTTGAAGTCAGGAAAATTCAGACCAGAGGACATTTCAAGATGTGTATCAGGAAAACCAGTATCATGCTACTTATCCCCAGAACAATATGTGTATCGGGAAAACCGGTTGGCCACTTTAGACATTTTTGCTGGCTGTGGTGGCTTGTCTGAGGGAGTACAACAATCTGGTAATCTCCTCGCGTATATGTTTATATATCAGGGA
This sequence comes from Euptelea pleiosperma, assembly GCA_035048495.1. NCBI lineage: Eukaryota > Viridiplantae > Streptophyta > Magnoliopsida > Ranunculales > Eupteleaceae > Euptelea > Euptelea pleiosperma. Next base: position 33,038,948 of record CM068541.1, read on the forward strand.
TACCCTTGGTTATGTTTATATATCATTCATACTTAGGATGTCCTTGGTTGAATTCAATTTATCACTAGAACAATTTGCTGCTTTCAATACTGCAGGGGTTATTGAATATGAAGGGCCTGCAGGAGGAAACTCAAGGAAGCTGTGGATGGAAAACGCTCCACATAGTGGGTTCAGTTTATTATATTCAGCACTTGGATAGACTGTTTGTTTGGCGCCATTTTGTGTATGTGAAGATCCATGAGTTCTACCAAGCAACAGCAGTCAAGCAACAACCCCCTATTGCACAAATGAGTTCTGCCAACTGTTCTTCCTCATTTGGCATTTGCATTGGGGAGGAAACTCAAGGAAGCCGTGGATGGAAAACGCGTCACATTGTAGGTTGTGTTGATTATATCCAGTAGTTGTATAGAACTAGTGGGTGGCCCGTGCCCACGGCACTCTCCAACAAAGCGTTAGCCAAAATCGGGTGTGAGTGGCTGAGATCCACCGCCTATTTTGAAGATAAGATCTTGGCCCCTCTTTGTTGAAACATATAAGAGGGGGTATAAGTGGGGAGACAACTTCCCTGTTTTGTTATATAGATGTTGTTTCGATGCCATTTTGTGTATGTTATACCCCTTATGCTTTCAAACTTAGGTTAGGATTACCCCCCTTGACCTAGCTTAACAGTGGTCGACATAAGTTAAAATGGACTTGAATCACACGTCGTTAGCATTGTACTTGCAATATTATGATCCTTTCATAGGTGCATTAATTAACAGGTGCATGATTGATCATGTCGCCTTTTAAGTTAGTCAAATGATGGTTAAACTAGATCAAGGGGGTAATCCTAAAGTTTGAAAGCGTTAGGGGGGGTTGACTAATAACTTCCAAATTTCAGGGGGGTGTTACTAAAATACCAAATTATTGGGGGATGTTAGACTAATTCTCCTTATTTCTTAAGGGGTCAGTAAAACGCTGAAAAGGCTATTTACCAAACTACCCTTCAATCAATGTAACATACACCAATGAAAGAAGTGGAATGAAACACCAAAACCAATTAAAAGAGAGGAATTCTTTTACTTGAATTACATATACATTGTCGAAGGTTTATATGGCTGGTTGGTAGGTTCTGTTTGGATGATTAAGTGTGCTACATACTTTGATTTGCTTACTTACCTATTGGAGATGGGATTTGGACCACTGGGTACTTCATGAGCACTGTAATTGAAGAGCTTCTCTTGTCGCGACGAAGAAGAAGACCGATTCGTCCGATAAGTAGCGAATGCTGTAGTCTTCAAAGTGTCACCATGTCTCCTGCTACTTAAAGGGGTTGTCGAGAGGTTGTGTTCTTTCTCGGCGGTGGTGCAAACCAAAATGAGAAGGAAGAAGAAGAGGGTCATTAAAGCAGGATGAGGATGGACAGATGCAGGAGTCTTCTTACCAGTAGTAATTCCATGACTAAACCATCCAAGAGGCCTAAAGAGAAGAGTATCCATGGAGTGACTAAAGGATTGGGAAAACCTGGTCAGCTTAGTGCTTAAGAAAGCAAAGATAGAGCCAAAAAAAAAAGCAAGAAAGGGAGAAAGAATCTTCAAAGCTAAAGATGGGTGGCAAGAGGAAGAAAAATATAGAGAAAGAAGGATAATGGGATACTCCTTTCTCGTCTTTGGTTTGACCTTTGACAGAGGAAATAAGGGATGAAGAGGGTTTGGAAGCCGTGGAGGAGGACCGAGTGGACCCCACTAGAAGACACTTGGAAGTAAGAATCAAAGAAACCTTGGCCATCCATTTACACACAGGATAGAGATAAAGAGATAGAGAGCTGGAATGTGTTTTGTTGCATTTTAACGCAAAACGCCAACACAAATCACGCAGCGAATCCTATACGCATCTCCCTGAGAAGAACTTCGATGACAGCGGCTGTCGTCGAGGCCCATGACAGCCCACAACATGAGCCACTTAGCATACTCTTAGCGGACTCTGACTGTATGGATGTTTGTCAATCCCTAGGTGGACCTATAAACCAAAAATCAACATGATTAATGATTTTTAGGCGTTGGATTGGAGTTATTTTCATGGGTTGAGCATTATTGACCATTATGTGGGGTACAAAGATCCAAAGGTTTGAAATCACTAATCAGGCTGATTTTTGGTTTGTAGGTCCAGCTAGGGATTGGCCAAACATCCATACAGTCATAGTCCTCTAAGAGTATACCACGTGGCTCATATTGTGGGCTGTACATCATGGGCCTTGATGACAGACCACTGTCATCAAAGTTTTACCCCCATCCCCGAGTGAACCTTCGCTCACACCTGTGTGAGCAAAGCCGATCACACACTACAATGTGAGCCACGTGGCACACTATTAGAGGAAGATAACCGTATGGATGTTTGTCGAGTCCCTCGTCGGACCTGAAAACAAAAAATCAGCCTTGATTAATTTTGTCAGACCTTTGGATCTAGTACCCAAAATAATGGTCAATAATGCTCTAAATTCTACGGTTAAAAGCAATCCATGCAAATGACTCCAATCCAACGCTTAGAAATCACTAATCAAGCTAATTGTTGGTTTACAAGTCCACCGATGGACTAGCCAAACATCCATACGGTCATCGCCCTCTAAGATTTTGCCCCGTGGCTCATATTATGATGTGTGAGTGTGTGAAGGTTTCTCTCCCATCTCTCTCAAATACTTCAAATTTGGGACCAGTCATCTCTTCCCATCACAACGGGACGTCGCTAGTTTTTGTCTTATTCTGATTTAGGGTAGGCTGCACATGGACCCACATACCGATGGTTTGGGTGATGGGTTCTATCAATTCCGTCTTTCTTGGATTTCGTTGTGATTTATCACTGACCATCCACGAGAATGTGATGGATGGGATGGCTAAGATCGTCTAATCAATTCGCACCGGATCGAATGACCGAATGGATGGTTAGGAGCTCGAACCAAAGTTTGGGAATAAGAGCACTTATGGCCACACACCTGTTACGTACAATGAGAAACCATGCAAGGAAAAGCCAACTACCCAGTAAGTACGTTGAATACTCGGACGAGGGAAGGCTAAAATAATCCTACGCAGCCCTCAAGATGTGTGTTACAACTCGAGCACAGCTGTAGAGGTCTGATGTTAACGCCGAGGACCAAGTCTAGGCGCTCCTTGATGACTCCGAGGATCAGACCAAGGTCTACGACGATCTTCCTGAAATATCTAATGAGCTTCCAGAGGTATTTGATGTACGATCCGATGTCTCAGAGAAGTTTCTGCATACACTCCGTCCGGTGCATCTCCACCAGCAGAGCCTCCGATGGATTTGCTAGACCAAGCATTTTACCTCACATGCATGGACCAGTATGCGTCAATGATAATGGACGGTAAAATGTGGACCATCAAAGTCAAATACATGATATATACCGATATATGATACTCTAATGCGACAATGGTAGTATTTTTCATCAACTAAGAAGATGATTCAGTGGTAGATGGACCTATTCATTGGTCCCACACCGACCAATGAATGTCTGGCCCACTCTATGATGGACATACTCATTAAAAATCAACCTGATTGGTTATTTCTATCCATTCGATCTGAGTACGCAAAAATAATGCATTAAATCCAATGGATGGAAATCACCCACTGAAAAATTCTTGAATTCAACTGTTTGAAATCACAAATTAGGATGATTTTTGGTATGTAGGTCCATAGATGGGTGAACCAATCATGGGTCATTGGGCTCGAATAAGTGCGCAAAATGGCACAAATATAGAGAACTGCAATAAAAACAAATTCGTAGCTACGAGAGAGGATATTTTATTTATTCCAAGCACTTAGCTTTGCGACATCTCTCCATATGACATATACCCTGATAATCCCGTTTTGATAAAAAAATAAAATTTTTTTTTGACATAAGCCCCATGTTATCTTTGAAATTTGACATTCCTCCTCACAATTTGAAAAAGCTGACTTACACCATGACCTGGTCGGACAAATCTAGTATGCAACTGTTTGCAAACATTGTATCCACCATTGAATGCTCCTTGAAAAACGTGCTTTTAATTTATAAAATATAATTTTTTGAAAACGTTGAAATAACACATTTTTCAAGGGACATTCAACAGTACTGACAACGTTTGCATACCGACCTGGTCTACTGTCTTTGACCCCATGGCTTGGTCTACAGACACCCCTTGTCCAGAATCTATAATATCATAGAGCAACAAGAGGTAGTGCCACACATGTGACACAATTAAAGGCATCTCTACTTAAAACCTTCCCTCATTAAATGTCCCTTCACAGTTCAGGTTGTCCTTGTCGCTCAAGATGACGAGGGACAATAGTATAAGTCACGTGGCACACTCTTAGAGACCACTGACCTTATGGATGTTTGTCCCATTCTTAAGTGGACCTATATACCAAATATCAGTCTGATTAGTGATTTCAAACCTTTGGATCTGAGTACCCCAAATAATGCTTAAAATTCAACCCACGAAAACGACTCCAATCAAAACCTTAAAAACCACTAATCAGGCTGATGTTTTGTATATAGACCCACCTAGAGATGGTCCAAACATATATACGGTCAATGATCTCTACGAGAGTGCCACGTGTAAGGTGCTTCCATATGGGTAAGGTGCCACGTCCCCTAGTATTTATAAAAAGGTTATCAGGGTACATGTTGGATGAAGAGGCGCATAACTTGGTCTCAAAGCTAAGAGCTAGGCAGCCAAATTAATGAACCTCTAATGAGACGCCCGCGTGGTACAGAGGCCCCGAAAAACATAAGCACTTGTCACACGGCAAGAAGCAAGACGGGATTAAAGGGACAAATGCTTTCACTCCAGTATAATTAACCTGGGAAATCATTATAATAAAAGAGATTAATAAATGTGGGCAATGTTAGCATGATACCGTATTATTGTCGTCCTAAGGTTCAGATCACTGATAGCCATCTAGATTGCCACTACATGGATCTCGAAAACTACTACACGAATTCCAAAGAACATCCAACGGTCTGGACCTTAGGATTAGGACGATGATGGTCCTAAGTGCTATAATGGGGTGGGACCTAAAAATAGATCATTTCTTTCATATTATTAGCTTCACAAGTGGGGATAATCAAGGTGGTTGGCTTAATATGTGGGCATAATACAGCTTTTGACTACAAAAGTTAAAGATATAATCATGGAAGTGTCGGCAGGTTCTTATTTATGGAAATATATGAGATGGTCCATCATCCCCAATGGAACTTTCTCTTAGTACCGTACACTAGACCCACATACTCATCATCCCATCAGTCTGGTGACACCCGTCGAACGGGGTGTAGCCGAGGAACCAGACTGATGGGACTGTTTTTGAGATCCCTACAAAAAGAATCTGCCTCGAAAACCACACTTCAACTTTTATTTTGCCGGTTTGCATACTTGCAACTTGATAAGCGTCGTTTCTCAGGAGTACAACTTCCATCACACGAAATTGTAAATCACACAAAACACAGCCAATGAGTTCTCGGCACGTACACAAGTGCTTTTGCTTTTTAGGTGTACGGTGCCGAGAACTCGTTGGCTGTGTTATGTGTGATTTGCAATCCCATTGTGATGGAAGTTTTACTCGTTTCTTAGTCTTCTTATAGGATCGGGCTCAGGGAACCCATTTTTTCAACCTATATTGGGAGTTGTGTACTCGATGGGATTCGAAATCCACAGCCTAGCACATGACTCCCAAGATAGGTCAGAAAATGAAGGTCCTTAGAGCCTTGAGTCTTATAAGGACCTAAACCTTAACCTAACCCTAAACGTGTTAATGTTGTATGGCATCAAATTAAAGTCAAGAAAAATTGTCCCAAAAACTACACCTTAAATTAAAATATTCATTTCTTTGTCTTGGGGGTTGCATCTCGTACAACTCTTTTGGGCGTTGCTTTCTCGCAATCCCCCCCAAAACACCCACATTTTGTGAATTTCACAGGTGTCAACCTCAACAAATTACAAGTTTGGTAAGGAGCACAATTCATTTTCTACGAGTCTAGTGTAAGATTTTGACAAGCAAGTCATGTTTGTAATAACGACCTGTTGTGGGAAATGGAAAAAATCATGAGAAACGTCAAGGGAATAAGGTAGGAAACCGTTGGTAAGGATACTCACTTAGAACGATCAGGCTTCAGGGACTCGTCTGTTTGCACTCGTCTTTTCACTCGTGCACCCAGCTGTGGATTTTTGTGCAAACATGAAAGTGAAGGAAATATGGAACAAGACAATTGTGTCGTATGCTTGTCCAACGAACTAATTATTAAAAAAAACATTAACTCAAAAGTTATTTGGAAAACAATTTGTGCATGGCGACATATAGTTGATATAAGGTTTATGATGATAATGATGATGGCAATGACCCAAAACTTTGAATTTCTAATGCAAAGATTCGTTACGAGGCTGAGAAAAAACATGAAATTTATCATGAGAGCGAACCGTACGTCTTGCAAGGTAGGCTCATGTGGCCGTGGAATTCATAGGTTCAAGTCCCACGAATGAGTTTCCCTGTTCGTAAAGATTTACGTGGTTCATCACTAAGGGCTATGTCCATGGGCAACGATGATTGAGAGCTTCCATTATACAATCTCCATACAACATCCGACAGATTATTGTGAGAACAATAGTCTGGCCCAGGGTTTAAAATAACAGCCATTATAATGGTAACGGACCTCCCCAGTTATGTTATGTATCATTTCAGCGCTCAGAAAATAACTTCAAATGGCCATAATTTGGTGCTCGTAACTTAGATTAGCTATTATTGCATATGCACGTAGTTTATCTTAACGAGCTCTGTGAGGTCAAACGTTGTTTGAGGTGCTATTATTGCATAGATTCATTGCCGTTTTGTGAAGCTAAGAAGTCGAAGGTCAAATTATAGTTTTAAAAAACAATTATCATTTATGAGAAATGTATTTTGAAAGTTCTTAATTTAATAATTTAAAGCTATTTTTTGGAATGTCGTGATATTGAGGAAATTTTTTGTTTTGGTTATTTCAAGAAAATTAAGATTTCGATAGTCTGTATGAACCGTATTTTGTTACGAATTGAGAATAATAAATTTTCAATTTCTCTCGAGTTTTCCCTATATTTTTTTTTTTTCCTTATGGATTCAAGGTTACAATTAGGCAAGAGACAGATAGATCTTCTTCCTTGTTCATTTGTGCTTTCCGCTACGTCATTGTCATGGAATTGCTTAATCTCTAATTTTCATGTGATGGGCCATCCGATCTCAGAGTAGCTCATTAGGTAGAGGTGATTGTTCATGTAAATTATAAAACACGTAATTGACTGGTGATCGCTCGCTGTGGGTTCCCCTCTTATAGGCTTCAATAAAGAAAGGTCGAGATCTTATATATCCCCTAATTGGACGGTGGATCTCAGCCACTCACACCCGATTTTGGCAAATGCTTTGTTGGAGAGTGCCGTGGGCACGGGACGTTCTTCTTGAGTTGAAGGGTCGAGAAAACGATCGATACCATCCAATGCACAAAGTGAAAAAAAGAAGAGACTGACCCACACTTTCCTTTACAAATCAATACAAATTGACTTTTCTTGTGCTTGGCTCCCTGTGCTGCGGAATTTGTCTGAAAGTCTCTTCATATCATAATAGACTAATAGTAGTATTATTTGTACCATAATGTAAAATAAGATGAAGGCATCAATGGCGAAGGATGCTTCCCTTCTTAAAGCTTCACGTTTTCTGCATTTAGATTAATGAAAAGGAAGGTGAAGATTAAATTATAGCGGTAATCGATTTGACAGGAACAGCTGAAGAGAAAGTTTGGACGCCATTAAAAACACTCATGAGACCCTATGGTCCTCTCATGAGTACACCCCCCAAAGTTTTATACAACTACCCCTCCCTAAAAATGCCATGTAGCACACTCTTTCAGACCATTGGGTGGACCCACACACCAAAAATCAGTCCAACTGCTAGAATAAATGATCAAGGATGAGCCAAACATTCATGGGTTAGCGGGCCATGTGGCATTTTGTGAGGGGTCCTATCAAATTTTTTATAGGACCTGGTCCAATACAAGCTGGACTCTTCCTCAAACATGCTCAAAATCTTTGCTCCTACACCCCTAAAAAATGACACGTGGCAACTTTTTTAGGCTCATACCCATGAATGTGTGATGGAATCAGCATGATTGGTAATTCTAGCCGTTGGATGCAAGCATTTTTAATGTGGTAATTTCTATACATTAGATTCAAGCCTATTGATCGAGCGGCTAGAAATTGACAATCAAGATAATTTATGGTGTGTAATGTTACAAAATTTTGATATCCAAGAGATGCGCGTGTGGAAAATCGATACTCACTCTCAGAAGTCATCATAGACAACGAAGACCAAAAAGTCAACTAACACAAATTTGTACATGGCGACTTTTGATAATGTGACCATTGATTCTTTAGTCACTTCCTAATCATCACAAAATTTCTTTAAATATTATATTATGTCTAATGAGGAAAGTGTTTTACACCTGATTGGGAAAGTGTTTTAGGGAAATTGTTTTAAATTAGGAAAGTTTTTCTATACCTATTGGGAAAATCTTTTATATGTCTTCTAGTTTACTAATTAGGTTAGACCACTTAGGATTAAGATTTCTTCTAGTTTACTAATTTTTCTCTTTCTATTTCTTATCATTGTAATTTCTTTATATTACCTAATTATTCAATTAATTCTAATTCTTATCATGTTTCAGAACACTTGGCGCGCGTCATCTGAGATCAAATTCTCGAAGACTCGGGAGTCGACTCGACGAGTCATTAAATTAATTATTAAATATTTAAATATATATAAATTAATATAACTTTGAAAAATTATAAAATATAGTAAAAAGATTAGAAATTCAAAAGAAATATTTAATTTTTAGTCGACTCGGCCTTTAAAAGGTTGACTCGGCAAAGTTTGTGTACTCGGCAAAGCCTATGATCATTCCAATAAGTAGAAAAAAATAAGGACAAAAAAAAGAGATACACTTACTTCCAGCCAAAAGAGGCCAAGCCAAAATAGTTTTTCGATTTCTTTAATCTCTTCACTCTTTACGGCACTTATCAGCAAGCACATTGGGAGTCAAGTGTATGATCAAAATCAATTCTTCGATAATATTCTTCTCTGGCAATATTCCTCCCTACTTTGTTGTCAAAATTTTTTGTCAAATTCACAGTGCTTCATGATCCTTATCAGTTTAAGAGAATATAAATTAAGAAAGTATTCTAAACCTACTGGGAAAGTATTTTAGTTTAGAAAAGTATTCTACCCATATTACTTAGGATTAATTTATTTTTAATTTTAGCATTTATTCGTTTGCAATTCTCTATATAATCTCTCCTAAAAAAAATTATAAGTTTTCTCTCTTAAAGCAATAAATTTTGATTCTTATGAAAATGAAAGACAAAAGAAGAAAATTTTATGAAATTATCCATTCGACATCGACTATTCATCCATTAAAATAATAAGAATAAAGGACGAAGCATTTCAACTACCTTAATAATGAGAAAAAGGAATACAAAATATCGTTCACGTCCTGCATTACCATTTTTTCAAAACTACCTTTCAAATCCATCACTCTAAACTAAAAAAATAAAATAAAAATAAAAATAAAAAAAATGACTCTTCTACGGTTGCGCTTTGGCTTGCCAAAATTTCCAAATTATTATACCTATAAACTTAATATTTTAAATCTAATTTTAATAAATCAATCTACTTATATAATTAGTTAAATTTTAATTAAAAACTAATAAATTTAATTCTATTACAGTGCATTTTATATATATATATATATATATATATAAAGCCTACCCTGAGCACACGCAATGGAGCTGTAGACAGTCAAGTGAAATCTAATCTATGAAATAACAATGCTGTCCATAGATAAAATTATTTCGGGGATTGGATTCACTTGACTGTCTACGGTTCCATTGCGTGCACTAAGTTTCACTTTCCTTGTATTATTTTCGCACGCACCGAAAATAATAGAAGGAAAGTGAAACTTAGTGCACCACACAAACTATACTATAGTAGCCCTCGGAAATTTATTAATCAGGTGACGCCCGAGGCACCCACTTGTTATATATATATATTCCTTGAGATAGACCTCCCCTGGTGTCTCCCTTTGAGATGGGCCATAACTGCTGCAGCAAACTGAAAGTTAAGAGGGGGTTGTGGTCACCTGAGGAGGATGAGAAGCTCATCAGATACATCACCACCTATGGCCATGGTTGTTGGAGTTCTGTTCCAAAACTAGCAGGTTAGGGTGTTTTTCTCTCCATCCTCCTTGTATTGTTCCTCTTCTTCTTCTTCTTCTAAAATGAGGTTGTTTTTAAGATACAGGACTTCAGAGATGTGGAAAAAGTTGCAGACTGAGATGGATTAACTACTTAAGACCAGACCTCAAGAGGGGTTCTTTTTCTGCACAAGAAGAACGAATCATCATCAATGTTCATAGAATCCTAGGCAACAGGTGTGCTAAATATAATTTTCTCTTGCATACAAACAAAAACCCAAGTCAGATTTCTCTGGATTCTCACCAAATTTTTGTTTTTATTTTACAGATGGGCTCAGATAGCTAAGCATCTACCAGGAAGAACAGACAATGAAGTGAAGAACTTTTGGAACTCATGCATTAAGAAAAAACTTATTGCACAGGGGTTGGACCCAAAAACTTACAATCTGCTCCCTTCTTGTCATCAACCCACTTCAGTTATCTCTATGAATTCACATTCTCCTACATTTTATGAATCGATGACCATCCCCACCTGCCAAAACCCTCAACTACTATGGAATGTTAAAGATCAAAACTTGCATGCTTCATCAATTGATTTCTCACCTTCTTCAATTTCTGCATCTGGGTCTGGTTTTTTAGATGAGAATTGCTTGTGGGGTGGTGTTAAATCCTTAGATGAACACCCAAGAAAGGAAGAAATGGAATCACAGAAGATGGAGGTGTGTGAAGTTGATGAGGTCGATGAAGGCAATGAAGTGAAGGGTGGTCAGGACATGGAGACTTCGCTCAATGGTTTTTCTAGTTTCGATCTTGAGTTCTTGGATTCTACAATGATGGCTTGTGGAATGTATTGCAATGTGAGCTCCATGGATCAGTTTGCATGGGATTGTTAGTCGGTTTTATGTCATTTTTAGGGTTTTGTTGGGGTTGTGCATACTAAAAACAAATCTAATGGGTGCATGGTAGTCTTGTACATGGTTCATCACCATCTCTCTCTCTCTCTCTCTCTCTCTCTCTCTCTCTCTCTCTCTCTCTCTCTCAAAGCAGCATGCAAGGTCCAAGAGATTTAAAATATTGTATGAGTTCAATTTTTTGGGTCAGGATCAGGGGACACAAAATTTCACACCAATTTTGGCCTACCCACATGGAAGATAAATCAATGGCTGATCACATGGAAGACAAATCAATGGCTGATTTTTGGTGAGGATGATCTCCTCATCGTATAAATCACTCTTACAAAAGGCAGCCCATTCTGAAATTTCTAACCCCATCAAGTGGTAAGAAATAGACGGTCCATAATTCTTCAACTTGTAAACCAAGCTACGAATATCACAATGATTTGAATCTTTTTTAGGGTGATTTCGTCACCATAGAGATCCATTGTGTTTTGGTGTTTTCTCTCAGTTTTCAGGTTGTTAGACGCTTTTGCGTGTCTTGGGTCATGTGGCATACTCTTCCAGGCCCACTTAGCCACATGATTGGATTTCCCCTTTTTATGGACCTACACATAAAAAATCAGCTTGATTGGTGATCTCTAGCCATTCGATCAGATCGAGGATGCACAAAATTACTCAAATCCAACGGTTAAAGGTATCCCATAAGAAATATTGGAAGCCAATGTCTGTAGATTATAGATCACCAATCAAACTGAATTTTGGTGTGTAGGTTCATCAAGGGTAAGCGAATCACTCATAAATCAGTGGGCCTGAAAAGAATGCACCAGGTGGCCCATTTTTATGCTCCGCACAGCACCATAGGAAAATTTGGCCCCAGGCAAAAAATTAATTAGCAATAAAATCTGCCTTAAAAACAAATTCTAACTGGGATTGAACCTTTTAAAGCATGCAACCTCTGGAAAACTTGAGTCCCTGTATGAGCCGCGTGGCATACTTTTGTAGACCTTGACCCATAGATCCCTAGAGACAAAAAAAATCAGCCCGTGATTTCCAGCCGTGATTTGGGTCTTTTTCATGGGTTTATTTTTAGTTGTGGGATTCGAGCATTATATGCGGCACTCAGATCCAACGGTTAGTATCATCAATCAGGTGATTTCTGGCCTGTAAGTCGACCTAGGGATGGGTCAAACATCCATGCTGGTCATTGGTCTCGAACAGCGTGCGACATGGCGTGTACAGATGTCTTTAAACATTTTGGCTCAAAGACATCTTTGAGCAAAATGAACACTCTTGGAACGAAGTCCTCCACATTTGAGTCATTAATATGCTCAAATTTTTTAGGAAAAATTACTTTTAACTCCCTTTTTATTAAAAGACGGACCATTAAGTCCCCTCTACAAAACTATGGACAACTTTAGTTGCAACGTCTACCCATTAAGGCCCTTCCATCTATTCTTCTTCAAGAAGGTGACACCGGTTTGAAAATCTTTCCTCCATAGATGAAGGTGACTCCATGTTGAATTCGTCTATTTTATAGAGTTTCCCTCCATGTCTTTCTACTGTAGCTCTTAAAGTTTCCCTCAAAGAAGAAGGAGATGCTGTTTTGAATTTTAAGTTAAGAAAGACAAAGGTGAAGAAGTTTAAGACAAAGGCAAACACGGAAGAAGTTGAAGAAGGAAGAAATTGAAGAAGTTAAGCCAAGAAGCATGGAAGTATGCTCTACAAAGTTTTAATATTGATTTTAGTAAACTTGTTCAACCAATTATACCAAATCGGTCAAACCAACACCATTTTCATAAAATTGGTTGAGCTAGTACTATTTTCACAAATATCTTTGTTTGGTTGAACCAGTATCATTTTCACTGTACTAGTTAACCCGTGGTTTGAATACCAGTACCATTTTCACTAAACTCATGGAACCAATACCATTTTGCCTAAACTAGTTGACCATTGGTTGAACTAGCTACCCTTTTCCTTAAACAGATCAAACCAACACCATTTTTATCAAACTAGTTGAGCCAGTACCATTTTCACAAAGATCTTTGTAGTACTATTTAAACCATTCTGGTATAACCATTACCATTTTCACTATACCACTTGGCTGGTGGTTGAACTGGTTAAACCAGTATCATTTTCATTAAACTAGTGAAACCAATACCATTTTACCTAAACTAGTTGACCATTGGTTGAACCGGTTACCATATTTCCTAAACAAATCAAACCATCACCATTTTCATCAAATTGGCTGAGCTAGTAACATTTTCACAAAAGATCTTCGTACTGGTTAAATTAACTAGTGCTATTTCATTATACTGGTTGATTGGTGTAGTTAAACTGGTTAAATCAATACCATTTTCAGTAAATTGGTGGAACCGGTACCATTTTTCCTAAACTAGTTGACCATTGGTTGAACTGGTTACTATTTTTTCTAAACAGGTCGAACCAATACCATTTCACTAAATAGGTCAAACTAGAACCATTTTCATTAAACTGGTTTAACCAGTACCATTTTCACTATATTGGTTGAAGTAGTACCAGTTTAGTCAAAATTTGTTAAACCAATACAATTTTCGTTAAAATTTTCACTAACCTGGTTTACTTGTGGTTAGTAGTTGAAATGGTTAAACTAGTACCATCTCTTAATTGGTTCAACCAGTATACCATTTTCACAAAATTGGTTGAACTGGTACCATTTTCATTTAAGCAACAAATTGTAATAGGATGCTAATATTTGTTTTATTATGAACAAATGACTTTGAATTTGGTCATTAACATGAATGAATTGTGAATCACTATCAAACAAATGACCATTTTTAGTTTGTTTCCAGTTCAATAATGTTATCAACAAATCAAAAACATATATGTTTTTGTCACGTCAGAGGCCTTCGTTGTCAAATGTCAGATAGTTCTATAAATTACATGGATGGTACCACTGAGGGTATCTACATTGTTGAAGGAACCACGTTTTGAGATTTTTTGGTAAACATGTGCAAGAATTGAAAATTGACCCAAATCAGACAATCCTTAAGTATTCCACTAAGTATCATAGTATGATTTCGATGACTTGTTTTGATGATATGGACCTTGAGAAATTGAATAAATTCAACAACAGTGTATGCACTCCAAGATGATGAGAATCTTGAGATTGTCCAATAGTCTACAAGGTAAATCTCAACATCGTCAACGTTTAGTGAATTTATTAAGTGGTTTATAATAACTAGTACCATGTGTCCTTTCACGTATTTGTAGTGCAATCGCACTAACATCAACACACATGAATCTTGTGGTCAGCCGTCTACCACAACCATTTGATTTGTTGTGGTTGAGGTTTTAGCCCAAACCTGAATTTTGTTCCCAAGTTGAAGAATGGGGCTATTTTGTCCTTTACAAAAAATTATGTTAGTCAATATGAGTGGGGCATTTATGTCTTTATAAAAAAATTATGTTAGTCAATACGAGTCAATGACGGTCTTAGACAGTGGACCGGGTCATAATGGGTAAGTCAGCTTTTTCGAAGATAACATGGGGTATGCCAAAAATTCCCCATTTTTTTCTCATACACCCCCAAAACAATGAGTGAGCCATTCCATAAGGGATGGGATATTGGCACCTGCCTTTTCGATCAGAAAACCCACTTAACAAAGAAAATTACAAAAAATTTCCTAGTTTTCCACTCACCACCCACAAAAAAATAAAAAAATAAAAAAAAAAGAAAAAGGAAAAGAAGAAGAAGGAAGAGGATAGGAGGAGAAGGCTAGGAGGCCGTCACTGCCGCCACCGCCTCCATAACAGGTACCTCTCTCTCCCTCTATTTTCCTCTCTCTCGACCTCGGGTTAGAGACAGAGAGAAAGAGAGGGAGAGAGAGAGAGAAAGAATTAACTGATGCCAGTGGGCAGAGTTCTTCCTCTTCTTCTTCTTCTTCTTCGTGCTCTCCAAGTTTTTTTATTTTTTTATTTTTTGGTTTTGGTTTTGGTTTTGGTTGGTTGTTGTCAAGAGTGACTTGGGTGCAAAAGAGAGGATTGTTAGGTGGGTAGTGAGTAAGTGGGTCAACTGAGCGAAAAGACGGGTGCCAATATCCCGTCCCTTCCATAATTTAGTTAGGGTAGCTCTACGGGCACCCACCTCTTTAAGCCGGCACCCATAAAATAAACCAATTTTTGAGGACCAAATTGCCCTCTCCCATCTTTACAGTTTTGTTTGGGCACCCACACTGAAAAAAAAAAAAACAGAAAAGGAGGAGGAGGAGGAGGAGGAAGAAGAAGAAGAAGAGGAGGAGGAGGAGGAGGAGGAGGAAGAAGAAGAAGAGGAGGAGGAAGACGCCATCGCCAGAGGTACCTCTCTCTCTCTCTCTCTCTCACACCAAAGGTGGTGGTGTTGGAGTGGTGGTGGAGTGTGCTTTGGAGCACCCCATACTCCCACAAAACTTTTTTTTTTTTTTTGCCTCCACGGCCTGGAACTACCGTGGCCACCATGGCACCCACGGCCAGGAGCCCAAAGTCAGAATTTTTTTTTGGATTTAAATGTGGGTGCCCAGCAAAATGGAGTGCCCAACGGGGGCCCTCTAACAGGCGTGGGTGCCCATCAAATGTTGGTGCCCAGCCGAAAGAGGTGGGCGCCCGTAGAGCAGCTACCCATTCAGTTATTGTACCGCAGAGAGAGAGAGAACCCCGCAACGATGATGCCAAAAATAAGGCACGCCTCGTCGTCTGTTAAAGCCTTTTTTCCCTTCCTTTCCAAACCCCTCTTTCTCGTGGTTACAGATCACGGCGGCACCACCGTCGTCCTCTTCTCTCCTCCTCCTTCCCCTCCTCCTCCTTGTCTTCTTCGAGGACCGATCTAGGGTTTCTCTTTTGTTCTTCGTTTGTTGTTCTTGTTCAGAGCTTCGGTGTCGTCATCAACGAAGATCTGCTTCAATCCGGATTGTAAAGATGCAAAATCGGAGTGCTCGAGGAAAGGATGGCGGCATCGAACCGGAGATTTCGCTGAGGTCTGCGATCGATGCGCGTAAGCAATTTCTCTGTTTCGGTGTCTCTTTAGATACTTTTTAAGCTTTTGTTTGTTTGAAATTTTGAATATTTGTTGTAATCTATTGTGATTAGTAGTGTTCGGAGGATCGATTTTCGTGTGTTTTTAATGTATGTTTTGGAGGCTTAAAAATTGATTTTTGTGAATTTAATTGATTTGCTTTTTGTTTGGGTTTTATTTTAGCTTATTAGGTTTGTTTAAGGCGACAGTTTCGATTTTTAGTAGGAATTTGAGCTTAGTTCGTGAGAGGAAGTGTTTAGGTATTCGGTTTTACTGGTTTTGAGGCTCATTAGGAGTTAAATGTGCCATATAAATGGAATTAGAGCTCAATAAGAATCGCGGCTGCGTGTCTTCTTTTTTGTAGTGTGTTTGCCGAGCTAGAAAGAATGATTTTGGTGGATTGAGTTCATGAAAGTAGGTTTTCTGTCATTATTTATCTGCTTTTTAAGTTATTTCTGCTGGAAATAGTTGTTTCTCCTCACTTTTATGAGAATAATTCACACCTCCTGGATCAATTGCTTTGCTTACTCTGTTCTTCTCTGGAGTTGCTGGCCTTGCAGAATAGTTTCTTCAGGGACAATTGGCTCCTATAGATTAATTTGAACCTTGTGAGGTAATTCATCTTATGGATTGTGTTGCTCTAGAACTTTAAGCTATTTTGGTTCTCGGCAACAACCGATTTTTTATGAGCCCTTTTTCAACGCTCTAGTTTCTCTATCATGATGTTGGACTGGCTAGGTTTAAGTGATCAACTACATATGAATATATGATTTGATTGGATGATTGTGTTCTTTCTTTTATGGTAAGTGACTAGGATGTTCTGATTAAATCTTCAAATGTTCTATTCCCCCTGTTCTATTACAACGGTATCTTCATGTACCATTGTCATGAGAAATTCAGTTGGGCTATAATATCTTCTAGCATCTCTGTTGGAACCTTTTATGACATCTTTTTCAGTTGAAATAAACATCTAGCTACACTGTATATTGTAGGTTAGAAAATACTCCCTTGTTTCACTTAAATCTTCAAGCGAAAGAGTTCTTTTCTTTCTTCAAATTCGCCGAACAGTCTATGCACCAGGCCATGAGAGAAAGCTGTCATTCTGAGTTATCTTTTGTTTTCTAATGAAATCTAAGGTACTGAAGCAGCTTAATTTGCCTCCCGAAACACAATTTTCACTTTGCAATGAAAAAGGAGATATTGACAGGTCAAGCAGACCTTGGGATATCTGCCTACTGGTCACAAAATAGGAATGCTAGAGCCACTATTTAAGGAACTGGTATGTATGGTTTCTGTTGGTCCAAATGTCTTTTTACTTGTTTTGTTTGGTTTTTGCTTACTGGCATGATGTGGTTCCATTCAAGGAAGAAAGTCTCGGGATCCGAGGCTGGATCGGTGGGGCTCCAATCCTGATTCGGATCGGTCTGGATCGGATCAGTATCGGCTCATCTCGCCCGAGACAATGTGAAAATCCTTTGTAAAACAGTGATATCGGGCGAGGCAGAGCCTGGTTTGGATGGGATCAGTGGGCTCCGATACTGATCCGGATCGCCTGATCTAGACTGGGATCGGCCAAGACTTTGAACCATGGTTCCATTCATCTGCTTGGTAGTTAATCATGTACTGAAATGTGTTTATCACACATAAAGATGAAGAAGTGGAGTTCTTCAGGGAGAACTTCACAGGAAGTCAAGCTGATAGGATAGGGAAAGCAGAAGCTGAAGTAAAAAAGGATTATTGAGCAGTTGAAGAAAACAAAAGTTTCAGGTTATACTCTTATCTTTTTCATTCTCTTCCATTCCATTTGCTTGCCAGTTATACTGATTGCAATTGCAAATATGCTTTTATATATTGGATATATTCATGGTGTAATACATGTTGCCAAAGAAAAAATTGCAAGTTTTTACAAGAAAACCAATCTCAAACTCCCATGTTTGTTTTAGTTCTCGGCAAACAGAAAATTTCTAGAAAAAAAATTTCGTTCATTTCGTGAAATATTTCGATTTTGACAGTCACCGACAGCTGTTTTTGGGCCTTCTCATTTTAGGCTCAGGGCATCATTACTTTGTTTCTTGGTTGCGAATCTTTACTAATGACACTGTATAACTGGGCATTAGTGCATCAGTTTTTGCATAAATTTGGTGAACAGAAGAATGTTGTCATTCTTATCAGCTTTATTACTATTAAAAGGAAGTATATCACAGATGTTGTTATAACTTGTACCTACTAGTTAAGCTATAATTATACATCTAAAACATATATTATTAACATAACAAAAAACACCATAAGCATTGATCTATATAATATTGTTATAACAAGTATCCTTCTTTTTACCTATAATGAGTGTCTTGTTGTTGTTCATGTCCATTGTCGTATGTTACAATTTTGGATAATGTTTGTACGAAATTAACGACAACGCTATGTAATTCTTTCATTTATTTATATTTTTTGTTTTGTTAATCCAATATATAATATTAGATTTCTCCTTGTATGGAGACTGATTAATTGGTCCAGCTTGATTCGACTTCCCACGACAGGCAAACCAACATGTTTCAGACACTGAAATCTGCATAGTATTGGCCCCAACCCCCTGAGGACATGTGCCACACCTATGGCATCGGCTTGTCCTGCTAGTAGATAGTTTTCCTTCCAGAAACAGATAAAGAAACTAGAAATGGTGAAGGAAGACAGCTCACGTGTAAGCTTTCAAACTAATGAACAAACCGATAAAGCTAATTTTATTTGTAATTTGTAGAGATAAGTTTCATTGTCTGTGGTGGGTAAGCTGGGATCAAACCTACAACCTCATTGTTGAAGATAATTTGCATCTATCACCGTATTGATAAATTGCTATTACCCCACAAAAATAGTATTCATATTTAAATTTCCTCTCATTCAGGATGAAAATATCAGGCAACTGCTTGCCTGGATCATAGCCGATAAATCATGTTGGGTCGTTTATTGGGAACAATTCGTGAAAAATTAGGAATGGTTTTGAACTGTTCCTAAATCTTCGCGACGCCTTTTTTAAGAATGGTTCAAAACCGTTCCTAATCCTCTTAGGAATGGTATTGGGCCGTTTCTAAACGGCTTTTTTGTTGTAGTATGTTCAACAAACTATCTGCATGTATAATGGGACATTTCTCTTATATAGAAGTTACTATTCAAAGATTAGTTAGGTAGGTCATTTCTCTTTTGTTAGATATCTAAACAACTAAATTGGAATCCATTGGAAATTCTAAGCAAATTTCATGGTTCAACAACAAGCAAAAGAAACTTTGATTCTTGGAATCGAAGTTTCCAGAAATCACAAGTTATGTGTTTCTATTTTCAATTACAAATCCATGTTTAGTAACCAAACAAACCTTAGTTGAATTGGATGACAACCATAGCATATGACAAGGTTTCAAGCCACTAGACAACAGTTTCCTCAATCGACTGCAATCTAATTGTTTTCAGTCCATATGTACAAACACGATATCAAAACAACCATATTAAAAAAAAAAATGAAAGACTAAAAATAGTTTACAAACTAATTTGAACACTTATTTTCTTGTCACCATTAACCGGTATATAGCCTAAGACGGGACATAATCGGTGCACGGCATATAGGACAAGTGGACAAGCTTGGCCCACATTCTCGACAAGTCTGCAATCAGATAATTGTCACTCAAAGTCATTATGGGAACAATTAGCAGAAGGGATAAGTCATTTTTCTTGGTAAGAACTAGAGTTAACAGTACTGGTCTGGCTTACCATATGTCCACACCCAAAGGCCAGGTCCTTTCCATTAGTCAAGCAAATTGGGCACGCCTTCATCCACAACAAGAATTTAGAAACATGAGTCAATGCTCAAAATATATGAAAATTGTAAACATAATCATCCTTACTTGGTTCCGCTCATCTATAGTAGATTCTAGGACTGCTTTTTGTTCCTGTGATGGTTGTCGCAGACTAATGAAAGGAACTGGCGGAGGACGTGGAACTACCTTTTTCGCTTTCCCTGTCACTTGACTTTTGTCCAACAAAATACACATACATAAGCATAGACACAATCTAGCCTTCAAGTATCAGAGCAAGTAACACTTAAAAATGTAGTTTACGTTCTGTACCCAAGGATACCAAGTTCCATGGTTGCTTTATACTGGATAGGAATCTCCATTACTGCAGCGAGAGCAAATGCTGCTTCTTTCTCTGACTGGCTTGCAACTTTAGACATGATTTCAGTAAAGTTAACGAACTGCACAAGTAAACAAATAATCAGTGACATGATAAATATTGCAATAGTACTTACAAATTTGAAACGTGATCGATTTGCATTCTGACGTTGCCAGCTTCTCTTTCATAAGCATGACTAGGAGTTACTAATGTAATACCTGAAAATTGTCAAATCTGCGTGTAGGGATCTTATCATCGAACTTCTTCATGTCTTCCCATGGTCCATCACCAACTCCAACAAGCACAATTGAGAGTGGATACGAACTAATTACAATAAATGTAGAAATATTATTAGTTTCGAATTCTTTCATGACAATGGATTGTAGTGAAATTTGCAAAGTCAACTGAATCTTACAAGGCAAATTATCAAAGGAACAATTGAATTCTTACTAGATTTTTTTGTGAATACAATACATTTACATTGGTGAATCCCCTTTCTATGCCATTTTTTAGGGAATCCATTTTCTATGCGGCTTATGCATAAATACCAAGTATACGCAAGAAGGGTAATTTTAAAATTTGATCATTATGATCCTTAATGAGAACATGAGAACTGAAGTTGTACTTACCCACATAAATGTGCAGAATCTATGGTTAATTTTTTGAATAATTTACCTAATGTTCTGGTCTCTCTTTCTTTTACAACATGATAGTCTTTCTCTTTTGATTGATCAATTCTTCATTCTAGATTCAAATAATTATGATCAATACATTTTTTCTTTGAGTTTGTAGTAAGTTAATCATCCAATTTGTTGTATTTAATGGTGGATCTTGAACAAACAATCAGTAATTGATTAATTATCATGTTCTCCTAAGCTACCTGAAGTGATTTACCTAAAGAACACAACTATGCTTGTGTCAACATTTGAAACAATATTGCTACATCGTTACCAAAGGGATGCCATGAACCAACTAGTCGGCCTCTGGTACAGCATATATATCACAAAATAAGAAAGCCCTACCAACTAAGAGTTATCATAATCTTCCCCTTCACTATATCTAGCTGGCCTATAATACATTATACATAGAAAACCTAAGAGCCCCAAATACCTAAAAGTTACAACATAAACAATTTGCATAGCATCACATATATAACTGTAATTATGAAAAAATAGCAAGGAATTTTAACAGTCAAAAGAAACCTAAAATAGACTTAAAGATCCAATCTTTACAAGAACAACAACAATAGAAAAAGATATGATTATTAACAAGGCTCCACCTCGCAGTAACTATTGAGGTGATTGTTTTATCTTCCTGTGGGCTGAGTTCTCCTAATTTTGTGTTAATGCTTCTTGTGACCTTCAAGATAAAAGAAAAATGTTGGTGATTGTCGGTAAGGATGATAGAAGAAGAGGAAAAGGAAAAAAAAAAGGTTTAATCGTTACCTGACCATCAGCAATGATAACCAAAACATGGTATTGTCCGCCACTTTTCTCCACAATATCTACTGCGGCCTCAATTATTGGTCCAAAAGATGTCGGCCCTTAGAAACACAAACTCATAAATAAGAAGATTTCATAGCTGCAACTCCAAAGATCGGCAAGACATAACGAACAAAGAATCAATGATGCTACAACAGGATGATATTGAAATTAAAAGTAGACATTAAATGGGCATGTGTACAAATAAATCAGTCTATCCATGATTCCATATAAGAAAACTAAATGAAATGGAATTGACTAACACCAAATGTGTCCACCCATTTTGGTAGATGAAACTGCATTTATTTGGAAGAAGTTATAGCACAAGCTTGAGGTGAATTGACCCCAATATACATGCAGGTCATACATATCGTGGATCCCACAAGATGCTAAATGAATGTGATGTGAAGTGGGAGTAGGGGGTAGTGTCGATAAATGTAGGGGACATTTCGGATCATAATGGGTAGTTGGGATGAATCTTGGTGATCCAATTGTTTGGATTCACCGTAGGGATAGGAGCTTAATATAATACCTCTATTTGGGCAAGAGAGAAAGAAGCTTTTGATTGTTTCTTTGAGAAAGTTTGGAAAAAAATCTCTCATCCTTAGTTCATCTCCCTACAAGTGAAGATTTGGCTAGAGCTTTCTCCCCTTCTTTCCCTACCATGTATTGTTTCCCATTTGGGAGGCAATTATAGGAGTCACGTGTTGAAGAGTCCCTGATGGCAAACTTGGGCAGTTGAGGAGTCTCTTTAACATACTTTGCTTCTGCTTTCCATCCTTGTATTTGTTTTCTAGTTGAAGATCCCATTGACCATTTTCATCATTATAATTTCTCCATATTTTCTTATTTTTGGTTGATTTTCTTGAGACTTTTAGATCAATCAAGAGTGAATTTTTTTCATTGTCCAATAGTGGTATCAAAGGAAGTTCTATCCAAGCTTGTTTTGATCGACGAGCTCTACGAGTTCATCCACGGATTGTACGCGCTAGCCTACGACTATGACACAGTCGATTGACTATGTTTTTGTGCTGGGATTTTGGTTCACCAAATCACAATCTTAGCCATCACTTTGGTGGGGGTTTCCTTTCTAGGAAACTCTTTTAAAATCCTAAAGTAAATTGACCCCAATATACATGAAGGTCATACATGGATCCCATAATATCCTAAATGAATGTGATGTAAAGTAGAGTAGGGGGTATTGTCGATAAATGTAGGGATCATTTGGGGTAGTTCATTACGTATGGCATTTTAGATTTTTTGGTTATAATGGGTAGTTAGGATGAGTCTCAATGATCCAATGGTCTAGATTCACCTTGGGTTAGGAGTTTAATATAATACCTCTCTTTTGGAGAGAGTTGGAAGCTTTTGGTTATTTTGTTGAGAAACTATAGAAGAGTGAATGCTCTCTCCTCCTTGGGTTGAGTTCGTCTCCCCACAAGCGATGATTTGGCTAGAGCTTGCTCCCCGTCTTTCTCTACCTTCGATTGTTCTCTGTTTGGGAGACAATCGATATAGGAGCCGCACGTTGAGGAATCCACTAGTAAACCTAGGCTGTTGAGGAGTCTCATCAACATCCTACGCTTCTACTTTCCAACCTTGCTCTTGTTCTCCAATTGGAGATTCCATTCACCATTTCATCAATATAATTCTTCATATTCTCTTATTTTTGGTCGATTTTCTTGAGATTTTCGAATCAATCAAGAGTGGACTTTTTTACTCTCCAATAATGGTATCAGAGCAAGTTCGATCTAGGCTTGTTTTGATCAACAAGCTTTTCGAGTTTTTCCATGAATCATGAGCACTAGCCTAAGACTATGACACCATCGATTGACTGTTTTTGTGCATGATTTTGGATCACCAAATCACAATCTTTGCCATCACTTTTGTAGTAAAGAGATATAGTATTAATATAATTATTAAATAATATATCAGGTCAGATATTATCGAATAGGATATCTCAATATCTGAATCCATTTCCAAAATCTATTTGAATATTAAAAAAATATATCCGAATCCAAATGTGATATTCGAAATTTCTGGATATATCCGATTTTTCAAATACATATTCAAATTTTCAAGTATCCATTGTCAGCCCTAGAAGAAAGGTATTACTTATAACTGTGGGATAGTATCTTGACTTCTTGTATTGAGAGAGCGTTGTTAGAATCACTTTAAATTGAGCTCTAAGTATTGACTTGTCTATGCCCCTTAGTGGCCTTATACATACCACCTATAGGCTACGATGCCCGAATACGGATACGGACACAAATACAGGATACGGGGATACGACTTGGCATTTTCCAAGATTAGGGACACAGGTATGGATACGGGGATCCTATTCATTTCATATCATTTATGGCATGTATATTTTCACATATAATGTTATAAAGGGTACACACATAGGCAAATGTGCATGTGTAAACATACAATAAAAAGGTGTATGATAAACAAATATGTAATATAAAATATTAAATTTTGTATTACTTAAATTAATGATGCAGGAATATTGATTTAAACCAATGTTAATGTATTTTGTGATTTTCTTATGAATAAATACATGAAGTATCCTACCCTTATTCATGTTGTATCTTGTGGATACTGGTACGTTGGTCATATACAAGTATCTAGGTATCATAGAATATAGGCAGCCTATGAGTTACATTTTACTCTTAAATGAGCCTTAAGTAGGTATATAACTTAGTTGTATTTGTTTTACACTTTCTCTTTTTTATATTACCCACACGTGGAAAAACAAGAATTACATGGGAAATCTGAGTCTTTCTTAATTATAAAGATCACTTAAATTCAATTAAATCAAATAAATTTTAATAAATTACTTTTATAAACTACTTGGAAACACCAAATTCAAGAATCCTCCACTCTTGTTTCAAAATGTTATCGATAAATTTTGGCAATTCAAAAAGTCTTGTGCGTGAATATAGTGTTTTTTGGATTTTAACCTATACTTAGTATAAACACGACCAAGTTTCAAGGTGCTCAGTAAACTGTCTTGAATTGAGGACTTCTCAAACATAGAATCTTTTTAGAAATCTTTTGTACTTCTAGCTTTGACACCTCTTAAATGAGCCTTAAGTATATTAATCTTAGTTGTATTTGTTTTGCACTTTCTGTTTTTTATATTACTCACACGTGGAAAATCAAGAATCACATTGGAAATACCAAGAGCCTTTCTTAATTATAAAGACCACTTAAATTCAATCAAATCAAATAAATTTTAATAAATTGCTTTAATAATAAACAACTTGGAAACACCAAATTCAAGAATCCTCCTCTTGTTTCAAAATGTTATCGATAAATTCGGGCAATTTAAAAAGTCTTGTGCGTAAATATGTGTATTTTGGATTTAAACTTATACTTAGTATAAACACGACCAAGTTTCAAGGTGCTCAATAAACTGTCTTGAATTGAGAAACACATGCGATAAACCGGACTTCTTAAACACAGAATCCTTCTAGAAATCTTTTGTACTTCCACAGCTTTGACACCTCCCGACAATGTGCCTAGATCCCAATTTTTAGTTTGCTCTTGAGATTTGCATGTATCCTATAGGAAATGGCTCCACTTCCATACTCAGGTTGGTGAGTGTATAAGGGGTGATCCTGTATCAACTCAACCATAATGGTTTACAAACTCACTAAAAGATTTAACATCATTATCCACTCACAGGAATAAGCACTATAACAAATACTACAGGGAGGGACAGCTTTATTTATAGAAAAGTGCTTTTACAATAGTTGTTATATGGACTTGTTTTTCAGTTGATTTAGGAGATTCGATAGGTTGGATTGCCATCAATTACAACTTTTCAAATTGGCACAAGTCTCATCCCCTTTAATGTCTCAAATGATAAATCTCTTCTAAGCACCTTGGAAAGTGGACAAGCTAAATTCTCTTTGGACTTTACATATTGAATAGATATTATTTTATAAATTACGATTTCTCACATGATTGTGTTTCAGATGAACTTGTTTGGATTTGCCATTATAGCATGTGTTGCATGCTTTTAGCTTAGCAAAGTAGCCTTAGTATCACATTGTATATTAATGAATATAAATGCTGGCCAACACCAAATTGTCAGAATAGAATTTTTTTCTCGTAATAGTTGTGTAAACAAGTGTTCAAGAGGCGTGTGTAAAAAAAGGAAGGGATTAAGATACCAACCAGACAATCGCAAGTTTGGAACAATTCGTTTATAGCAGGCCAAAACTTCTTCGAAGCCATGGCAAGGTGAATGATCAGTGTGAAAGCTAAAGACCTCTTGATCATGAGTGGTGACTGTTAAGATCAAAACTCAAAAAATCAAGTAATTTCAAGTACAAGAGAAGAAAAAAACAATTTGACAAAGAGCTAGCAAAGAAGCATGACTAACCGTCACCAAACCCGAAACAGGGAATCAAGTTGTCTTCATCGAAGGGAGACAAAGTCTTTCCAATAATAGAAATGGCTTGCTCATATGGATTAGGTTCGTCCCCAATTGCATGTAGACTTTGATTATTGAATGAGTATTTGCCTTCAATAACAACATAAGTAAATCAGCTTTTCGAAGAAATGGGGAACAAAGAAATCAGCATTGTCTTGTTGCTTCATACAATGCTAATGCAAGTCATTGGTTTTGGGGGTCCCATAATAGCTAGTGTCATGGTCAAAGTTATATTGCGTCATTGTCAACCAAGCCAACGGCTTAAATGGGCGTTTATACGTGGTAGTTGGTGCCCTCCATTCAGTACATTCTGACATTCAGAACTTTATGAAAAAGACTTGGAATTTGAAAAATCTGCACCATCCAATTAAAACCATCATTAGAAGTCTATTTTTGTATGGTCTGTAATGTTGATCATCATGGTCAGGACAACTCAATGTATGGTTGGATTGTATGACTCCATGTTGACCCCACCACCAGATGTAATTGGGTGTAGATTTATCCTAACTCTCGCTCACCATCTCAAGTCAGAGTTTGATGTCCCCGTCTCAAAATACCACATGGAGCACTTTTTAGGGCCCACTTACCCTATGAATCGATGTTTGGTCCACCTCTTGATGCATCTCCACATCAAAAGTCAGTTTAATTGGTGATTTCTATCTCCGTGCCGACTTAGCATTTTAATATCATGATTTCTCGCCGTTGGATTTGATCGTTTTTTAAATTTAAAAAAAAATTAGTTGTTAGAGATCATAAATCAAGCTTATTTTTTGGTATGTATAGGTCCACCAAGAGATGGAAGAAATATACATGAGGTCAGTAGGCCGTAAAGGGTGCTCCACGTGACATTTTTGGGAGGGGTGACTTCAAATTTTGCAACTTCCCACCAATCCTAGTAGGTTGAATCTCAACAGAGCGATCTATAGGTGGAACCGGAGGGACCCAATTCCTCTGATTGGACCATTAAATCAGGATTTTGGTTTTCTGAATTACACAAACCTGCCCATTCGTTGCTTTTGGTGAAATCAATTGCGAGTATAAGGTTGGATGACTCTAGACCCGATTCCTTCAAGGCTACTGAAACCTGTAGAAAAAAAAAACAAGTTGCCAATTGATGACTTTCCCAACTCTATGTATATGCAGAACCATACCTAAAAAGGCCCAGAATTGAAGAATATAATAGGTTCCGGTTCTAAGTATAATACTACCCGGACTGAAACCGATAAGGACCCGGGACTGAAGTATATAATAGTGCTAAAGATGTCAAGTCTTTCGGTTCTGAAATCACTTGTTTTGTTACCGGAACCAAAACCATCATAAGGGCGTGTTTGATTGCCAAGTGGAAAAATTGCATTTTCCTTAGGAAAAAACAACTGTCCATTGTTAGATAGCCATTTTAAATCTGTATCAAGGTTTAAAGGAGGCCGTTTTAACGGTTAAACGGACTGGGGGTGTTACTGTTTAAATGGATTTTAAAATGGTAAAAAATGGTAAAAAATAGATTTTAACTGAAAAATAGGAAAAATGGCGCTGAAATTCAAATTTTGAAATTTGAAAATTAAAAAAAATAGAATTAACGGCTGTTTTTTTCCACAAATTTTTTCAGAATTTAATGGCTGTTTAAATGATTTTAACAGCCATTAAAACAAAAAAAATGGCCGTTGAGTTCAAAAGCGTTAAAACATGTTTAAACGGTTTTAACAGAAATGGGCTTGGGGCGTTGCCATTTAAACGACTGTTAAAACCATTTAAACGGTCGTTTTTAAAACCATGATCTGTATAACCAAACCAGTCTGTATAATTTTTTATTTTTTTTTGATAGTTAAAAGTATGCAATGGTAGAGATGCAGGGTGTCGAACCCAGTACCTCTTGCATGCAAAGCGAGCGCATTACCATTTGAGCTACATCCCCATATAAATCTGTATAATTTTCCCTACTAAGCCCGGAATTCATTCACCATACGCCTGTATTTTCTCACATGATTGCAAGAGTAAAACTTCTATCACACAAAATTGTAAATCACACAATCACAAGCCAATGAGTTCTCGGCAGGTACACAAGTGCTTTTGCTTTTTAGGTGTACGTGCCGAGAACTCATTGGCTGTGTTTGTGTGATTTGCAATCCCATTGTGACAGAAGTTTTACTCTGATTGCAATATGTGTTCTCAGTTGCAATCAATCAGTCATTTAAGGCATTTTCCAATGTATTTTCTTCGGAAAATTTTCTGTGCAACTAATCACGCCCTAAGTTCTAGCGGGTTTTCAAGTCTTTGGATGAAATTTGAGCCCCATGTGTTTATCCTGGACATGGGCTCGAAGCTATTCTAGTGGATTTTCAAGTCTTCGAACTGCTCCATGTCTTTAACAAGCATCTGAGTGGACTTGGGCCTAGAGTCAGGTACTTCACATGTTTAGGCCCAACCCAAAGAAAATAGTTGGGCTTGTTAATGGCTCAGCCTGGAAATGTGGTGGGACCCATGACATGACTCGGTTGTAGATAAGGGCATAATGACCTGTTCCATTATCAATTATTGGTGGACTACAATGAATCCAGCTGGAAAGAATCTGATGCACCAAGATTAGAAAATTTACGGTGCAGCATATTTCCCTTGGGAGCAAATAAAAAATGCACCAACTGGCATACTCTTTTGGGCCCACTGATCCATGAATGATTGATTCACTACTTGATGGACCTACATACCAACAATCATCCTGGATTGATGATCTCTAGCCATTAATTTCGAACTTTTTTCATGGGGTAAATTCTAGCCGTTTGATTTGACCCTTTCTTTGGATACTCAGATTGAATTGCTAGATATCACTAATCAGGCTGCTTTTTCGTGTGTAGGTACATGAAGTGGTGGGCCAATCATTCATGACCAGTATGCCTGAGAGAGTGTGCCAGGTGGCAATTTTTTTTATGAGCTCCATATTTCCACAGGGAAAAAATGGCTCCATGGAAGCAAAGCACAAAAGACTTCTAGGATTCCAACGTGTTGACTTAAGTAGCCAATAACATTGCTCGGATTGTAGGACCCACAAAAGATTCCGAGGAAAAAACTTAATAAAGTGACTGATCAACTACTCCAAAAACATGATTTACATCCTAACCGTCGATTAGAAGACATTGACCCCGTCAACACCAGATACACGAAGAGGTAATTAAGAGAGGAAGAAGCTGACCTGGTCGAGAGAAGAGAAATTGTCAGGGATGTAAGCATATTTCTTCAATGGTTTCTTGTCAGCATCAGGAGAAGTATCCCTTTCTCTATCTTTGTGCGGAAGCAGAAGGGAAGATGAGGCAAGAGACATCGTGGGCTGAACTAGCGTTGTGGCCTCGACGTTACTGCGTCGACGACGTTGGCGTGAACACAGATTTCCCATCCGTTCCTAGAGATTTACTAAGGAGGCGAGTGGCGGCGGGAGAGAAGTATATAGGTAAAGGGATCATCATGGTTTCTTTGTTTGTGGTTCCGTGGGAAAGTGATGAAGGAATATGATTCCTTAGTATCTTAAGAAATCGTTAAAGAGAAAGCAAGATCAGAGAGAATGGTGTTAGACTGTTAGCTAGCTAGGCGTGAAACCTTCTGGGTAGTTTCACTTGCTTTGCTTAGGTTGTGTAATATTTTATAGACTTTGAGATAGACCCTACTGCCCACTAGTTAAGTCTCAATTCTCGACCCCAGCCCACTGTATACGGAGTGCATAATACTACCCCACATGATAACCACAAGAGATCCGTGGTGCACGAGGCAACAAGTGCAAAGGATATAAAATAGTTCTATTGTGGACCATATTAATCTCTTAAATCCAAGGTCAATGCGTCAACCACACATATTTCTGTCATTGATAATATATGTATATATCGTACTCCAGTTGAGACCATTGACTGTTGGATTCATCAGATCCACGGTTCACCAGGCAACTACTGCAAACGGTAAAATAGTTATTGCCCAAGTCAATGGCCTCAAATGCACATAACTCTCTTTCTCTCTCTCTCCCTCTCTCTGTATAACGGACTGGGGGCGTTACCCCTTTTTTCCGTTATAACGAAAATAATGCTCAGGGTCAAAAGTGGAAAAAAAATGGGAAAAATGGAAAATAAAAGGAATAACGGAAATAACGGAAAAATGGCACTGAAATTCAAATTTCGAATTTTAAAATTTGAATTTCAAAAATGGAAAAAAAAATGGAATATAACGGAAAAAAAACAAAAATAATGGCCTTTTTTTTTATAAAATTTTTCAGAAAATAAAGGTCGTTATTTTCATTATAACGGCTGTTATTTTCTGGGCGTTTTAAAGGCCCATAACGTAACGGGGTATGTCTGAATCCGTTATAACGGCAGTTATTTTCATTATAACGGTCATTTTTTAAACCTTGCTCTCTCTCGTGTGTACATACGTAAAGACCAAATAGGGAATGTAGAGCGTGTTCATCTCCTTCATATTAAATATTAGGGTCAAGATCAGGGGACACAAAAATTCAAATCATTCTGATATTTGTAGTCTGGTTTACAAGTTGAAGAATTATGGATGGTCTATTTTTTACTGCTAACTTGAAAATCACATTTGATAAGAGTTAAAAATTTCAGAATGGGATGATTTTTTTTTAAGGGGTGATCTATATGCGCAGTTGAGACCATTGACCATTGGATTCGAGAGATCCTAGGTCCACCCAGGAAACAACTGTAGAGGGTAAAATAGTTATTGCCTCGTGGATCTTTTGAATCCAACACCGTCAATGGCCTCAACCACCCATTACTTTTGTCCGGCCAAGCTACCCAGTGGGTAACACCAACTCTTAAATACAAATCACAGTCTCCATCTACCCATTATTAATAATAAGATAATTAATTTCTTCATTTACAACTATTTGTTTCCTCTTGAAAATTATTCTGCGGTGTGCAAATGCAGCTTCCACCCACTAGTGCTATTTTAAATGGAAAACTTGTGCTTGACCACGCAACGGTCATATTTACAAAACAAACCCACAATTTCCAAAACACTTAACACGGGCAAATGCACATGTTAAGGTGAGATACTTCATTTCTTGCGCAGATATGGTTTTTCAAAATTGGCAGATAATGCGAGATTTTCAATCCTCTGCTAGACCCGATTGGATTGTGTTGTTTGGTTGTGTGGCCATGACTCTGCCTCTGTTAGACCCATGGACCCTTAGATATACAAGGTTACACCTCCTTCTAACAGCTTAAGCTTTTAGAGTAAAGTGGTTATCTAACATTGTATTAGAGCAGTAGGTCACAAGTTCGAGTCTCGGCAAAGTTCTGAGGGGGCATGTTATTAGAGTGTGTTGTTTTGTTGTGTGGCCAGCACTCTGCCTCTATTAGACCCGTGGACCCTTTGATATACAAAGTTACAGCTCCCTCTAACATCTTAAGCTTTTGGAGTAAAGTGGTTATTCAACACATATTAGTGACTCAAGCCCTATACAAGCGCAATAACAAATTAGATGTGCGTGGACATTTTACATTTGGGCCCTAAATATTGGTCTGCCGGCTTGGACCTATCTTACAAACTAGACGCATCTAAGCTAGAGGTTCTCTTTAGCGACTTAAGCTTGGCCCAAACCCAACTTTGGCCATCATTTTACTTAAAAGGTTTAGGGCGTGTTTGATTGCACAATAAATTTTCTCGAGAAAATACATCTCGGAAATTTCTTAAATGGCTGGTTGATTGTAACTGAGAACACATATTTCGATAATGTGAGAAAATAAAGGCGTATTTTCGGGTGAAATGAATTTTCACCTATCTGGATGAGAAATGAATTCCGGTCTTAGTAGGGATAATTATACATATTTAAAATGGTTATCTAACGGGGGACAATTGCGTTTTCTCAAGAAAAATGTAATTTTTCCACTTGGCAATCAAACAAGCCCTTAGTTAAAAAGAGCCTAAACTTTGGCCATTATTTCATGATCAGTAGGCCCGAAAGAGTGTGCCAGGTGGCACTTTTTTTTGTGCTCCATATTTCCACAGGAAAAAAATGCTCCATGGAAGAAATGCACAAAGGCTTCTAGGATTCCAACGTGTTGACTAAAGCAGCCAATAATATTGCTCGGATTGTCGGACCCAAAATATAAAAGATCGACTCCGAGAGACAAACTTAATAAAAGTGCCTCTTCAACAGCTCCAAAACCATGATTTACATCCTAACCGTCGGTTAGAAGACATTGACCCCGTCAACATCACATACACGAGAGCAGAGTATAGCAAATCACAGCCACACAATAGGTAGCTCCTTAGATAAGTAGGGTAAGAGAAGAAGAAGCTGACCTGCTCGAGAGAAGAGAAATTGTCGGGGATGTAAGCATATTTCTTCCATGGTTTCTTGTCAGGAGAAGTTTCTCTTTCTTTTTCTCTGTGCGGAACTGGGAAGGAGGATGACGAAAGAGACATCGTGGGCCGAGCTAACGGTCTGACTTCGTCAACGTTACTGCGACGTTGGCGTGGACAAAGATTTCCCATCCGTTCCTGGAGATTTGCTAAAGAGGCGACTGGGGACGGGAGAGACGAGTAGGTGGTAGGAGAAGTTTATAGGTAAAGGGGTCATGGTTTCTGTGTTTGTACGTGGTTCCGTGCCAAAGAGACGAAGGAATACGATTCCTTACTATCTTCAGAAATATAATCGTAATCGATAAAGAGAGAAAGCAAGATCAGAGAGAGAGAGAGAGAGAGAGAGAGAGAGAGGGAGAGAGAATGGTGTAACCTCCGGGTAGTTTCGCTTACTTTGCTTAGGTGGTGTGATATATATAGACTATAGACAAAACCTGGGAAAAAATTTAGATGCAGAGGACTTTTGGATGCAGTCGATGTAGAGGGGTCTTGTGACCCTACATGACTCATTTTTTCGGGCCCACTAACCGCATGGATGTGTACCCCACTCCTTGGTGTATATGCATACTAAACATCAGCTTGGTTGATATTTTTTAGCCGTTGGATTAAGTGTCCAAAAGATAAGCAAAAAACATGCTTGAATCCAACGGTAAGAATCGATCCTACAAAAGTGCTAAAATCTTTGGCTAGATAAAATCAATGTGACTAATATTTCGTATACATATCCACCAATGGGTGGGGTACACATCCATGCGGTTAGTGGGTCCCCAAAAATGAGCCATGTAGGTCAACAAGACCCCTATGCATCCACTGCATCCAAAGTCCTCTGCATCTAAATTTTTTCCCAAAGGGTAGTTCTATTTGCACCCCAAAAATTCCATAAGCACCCAATTTGGGTGCTTTTGGCCGAAAGTGCCCTTCACAAAAAAAAAAAAAAAAAAAACACCGTAAGCACCCCACCCCACCTCTCTCCCTCCCTCTCCACCTCTCCCTCCACCTCTCTCCCTCCCTCTCCCTCTCCACCTCTCACCACCCTCTCTCCCTCTCCACCTCTGTCTCTCTCTCACCTTGAAACAAAGAAAAAAAAAAAAAGAAAGAGGAAGAAGAAGAAGGAGGATGACGTCGTCGCCGTCGCCGTCGCCGTTGCCGCCGCCACCACCAGCACCACAGGTACGTCTCTCTCTCCTTCTCTACCTCTCTCTCTCTTTCTCTCTTTCCCCCTCTTTTTTTTTTTTTTTTTTTTCTCTCTCTCTCTCTCTCTCCACGGCACTAACTGCCGTGGGGACTGTGTAGCCCACGGCCAGCCTAGCCGTGGCTTCTATGGTAGCCACGGTTGGGCTGGCCGTGGGCTACACAGTCCCCACGGCACCAATTGCCGTGGAGAGAGAGAGAGAAAGAGAGAGAAACGTACCTATGGTGGTGGCGACGGCGACGACCTCCTCCTTCTTCTTCCTTTTTTCTTCTTCTTCTTCTTCTTCTTCTTCTTCTTCTTCTTCTTCTTGGCGACGGCAACGACCTCCTCCTTCTTCTTCCTTTTTTCTTCTTCTTCTTCTTCTTCAACAACCAGGTGGGGTGCTTGGGTTTTTTTTTTTTTTGTCTAAGGGTATTTTAGGCCCAAAAGCACTCAAATGGGGTGCTTATGGAATTTGTGGGGTTCGAATAGAACTACCCTTTCCCAAAACCTGGGTTAGAGGGGTTGGACCGTTGGAGGGGTTGGAGTACGCCCTTCACAGTTTAGGTTGTCCAGCATGCTAACGTCCCTCGTCAATGATAATGAGAGATCATAGTATTAGACACGTGGCATACTCTTAGAAGCTACTGATCCTATGGATGTTTGTCCCATACCTAGGCAGACCTATATACCAAATATCAGGCTGATTAGTGATTTCAAACCTTTGGATACGACTACCCCAAATAATGCTCGAAATTTATGGTTAAAAATCAACCCATGAAACCGAATTCAATCAAATCCTTAAAAATCAATAATTGGGCTGATGTTTTTCATGTAGGTCCAAGTAGGGATGGGCCAAACATCAATACGGTCAGTGATCTCTACAAGTGTGCCACCTTACAAGGATGCTTCCACGTGTAAGGTGTTGTACATGCATGGCACGTGGGGTTTCCCTAGTATATATAACCGGTCAAAAAAGTTGAGGCAATTGATCATTGGAGATTCGGAGAAATTTTTTGAAGCGGCGGCCATTGACCAATAGATAGATATTCCTACACCACCAAGTGTGCCACGTGTAAGGTGCACATGGCGTTCCCCTTGTGGACCGTGGATCTCTTGAACCCACTGGTCAATGGCCTCCAATGCACATATTTTTGTCCGTTTGTGTGGTTGAGGCTATTGACCTTTGGATTCAAGAGATCCTGGGTCCATTAGGCAAACATCTGTAAAGAGTAAAATAGTTATTGCCATGTGGATCTATTGAATCCAACTGTAAATGGCTTCAACCAAACATATTTTTGTCTGGTTATCCCCCTTAAATATTAACTAGTAATGAATGCCCGTGCTAAAGCACGGGTGAAAATAGAAAATACAAACTAACAACAATTAATTTTTATATCTACATCTAATTGTAGGTGGAAATGATACAGAAAAATTGCTTAACTATTCCCTTTCCCTTCATCCTCTCTGAACATGATAAGAAAATGAAAAAAATTGCTAACATTAAAAGAAAATAAAAAATAAGTTTTTATAATCTTCATTTTAACATTCAAGCATCGCACAATAGCACATCCACTATGTCCCTAATACTGACGACCCTTTCATTAGTTCTTCCCATCTTCATATTATTTTTATTCACAATCATCTCTTCGTTATCTTCAACAACATCCCCTTAGCCTGTAAAACATAATAAGAAAAAAAAAATGCGGCTAACAATGAAAGAAAATAAAAAAAATTCATAATCTTCGTTTTTACCTTCAAAGATTTATACAATCCAAAAAATTGAAACCCAACAAATAAACAAACAATCATTTTAGAGTCTAAACATAAATATGAATGTAAATAATTGAATAACAATTCTTTTAGAGACCCAAATCAGGTATTCAGCAGAGACGACTCATTGAAGGAAAAAAAAATTTAGAAGAGATGGTAAAGATATCGAACCATAGTGGCTTTTCTCTTGCTTTTGTATCTTCGTCATTCGAAGAAGCTCAGTCGATGAAAGAAAATGTGAGAACCATGCCTAAACCCTAATATTTATATATGACCGAATTAATAGCTAATTAAATGGATATTTATTTATTACCGAAATATGGAGAGACATTAGATGTCAATAATGGAAGTGATGTTAATGGAAAAAACGTTTCAATTGAAAGAAAAATAGAATGTAGTAAAAATTGAAGGAAGGAGATGGAAAGCCATTAGAAGGCCATAATAGAAGCGGCCGGTGGTAATAGGATAAACGTTTTGATTGAAACATAAATAGAAGGTTGTGAATGTTATGTTTTGAAAAATAAAAAGGTGTTAAGAGACGTTAGTTAAGAAAGACGAATTTAAGAACAAATGAATAAATAATTTAAGAATGAAAGAGAGAATTAAGGGATAAATAATTGAGATTTTAAAGAAAAATAAATTGAGTTGGTTAGAAAGTCTAAAAAGTCCTTAATGTTTGAGGTGCATTACTTAAAGTATCAATGGGTGTTTTTGGAAAAGACAAAAAAGATAGGGTAGAGTCAAGTGGATGAGAGAGGAAAGAGAATTTTAGGTTGTTGACATGGCACTCTACATGAGGAGAGTGCCACGTCAACTTGATGTGGAGGAGAGAGAGCGACGCTACTCGCTTCTCTGCTATAGTATAGATACTAGTGTCATTGGCCTGTGCTAAAGCACGGGCGAATAAATAAAAAATAAAAAATAGTAATAGTAATGTACAATAAATATAAGTGTGAGAAATAATAATATTATTTTTAATTTATAAAATACTACTTCTAAATAGATGACAAATTAATGCCGAAACCCCATACATTGGACGATGATTTTAATGGTCTGATGATGAATTGTAACGCTCATGAAAAATTCCAAAACAAAACAGCAATAAAGAGATACATGGATTTTCACACCATTCAGTTTGTTGGACTCAAGAAATTGAAAGCTTTGCAACTACACAATATCATAATCGGGAAAAAAATACAGACTATAAACCACCAAAAATATTAGAATAAGAGAAAAAAGTGAAGTTCAAAAATTGGTTTGAGATTATAAATTTTACAGTTATTTCATGTCCCTACTCTCACGCTCCAAAAAAATGAAACATTTTGCTTACATGCATCTCTGTTAACGGAAAAAAAAAGAAGCAAAAAACTTACATCTTCATCTACAGAACAAAAAAAAAAAACCCTCCAATCAACAAACAAATCATTCAATGACATACTGATCTCAAGCACAACTTTACCCATCATCACCAATAACAACAGCACCACCATTGAAAACACCCTTCCTCTACTTCTTCTTTTTTTGTTGTAGGAATTAGATTTTTCAAAGCCTCCAATTTTTTTGAAAACTCACTTCTTATGCACGTATGCTATTAACGACATTTCTCAAGCTCGTACATGAGCCTCTGATCTTCTTCTTATGCTTCTCCTTTCGACTCTGGATGACTCTATATAACGTGCATGATTAGTTTTGGTAGAGATGTTTTGGGAGATGGAAAGACATATTGAAACTTGAAACGTCTTTGGGCAAGGGAGAGATGTTATCGAAAAGGCAAGAGACGTTTATGGGAGAATGAGATGGTCGGGTAAGGAAAAAGCCATTTTGAAAATAAAAAGCTATAAAAGGCACGTTTTGGTAAGGTCTATGGTTGACATTTTATAAATGGCAGCGGTTGAATAACTTTTTATTTAATGTCAATTATAAAAGGCACGTTTTGGTAAGCTGCATGGTTGCAATTCAATAAATGGTAGGGGTTGATTAACTTTTTATTTAATGTATAGGACTTTTATTCATTATTGTTTCTATTTAATGTAAGGATTTTGAAATGTCAATATTTTTTTAATTTTTTTAATGCACCTATTGAGAGAGAATGGAGGGGATAGAAAGTTAATTAGGTCGCTGATGTGGCGCTCTACATGAGGTAAGTTGTTTTATTTTGATTTCCCTTGTAGAGATATTTTAGGCAACCGAGAGAGAGATCTTAAAAATATTTTTCATGTCATTAATTTTGAATGAAGAATGAAAGACGTTTTGGTTTGAGAAATAAATTCTTTTATTTAAATTAAGCTTCTAAATTTAGTTGAAGTAGAGACGTTTTGGTTGAGGTAATTAGAGGTGGCTACAACATGGCACTAAGACTTGTTGACATGGCACTCTGCATGAGGAGAGTGCCACGTCAACTTGATGTGGAGGAGAGAGAGGAACGCTGCCCACTTCTCTGCTATAGTATAGATATATAGATTTGACACAAATCATAATCTCCATCCACCCATCATCTATTACTATTAAGGGTCGGGATTAGGGGACCAACAAAAGTGAATCGACAAGTTTATGTTTACTCTTGGTCGTGGATCCCGAGAATCCAACGGTAGTTATTAGTGATGACCTAGCATAAATCATTTTTGCAAAAGCAAAACCAAGGTTTAAAAAACGGCCGTTGTAACGGATTCAGACCTACCCCGTTACGTTATGGACCGTTAAAACGGCCAAAAAATTATAACAAAAATAACGGCTGTTATTTTCCGTTATAACGAAAACGTCCGTTATTTTCTGGAAAATTTTGTGAAAAAAAATGGCCGTTATTTTCGTTTTTTCCGTTATATTTTGTTTTTTCCGTTATTTTGAAATTTTGAAATTCAAATGCTCCATTTTTTCTGTTATTTCCGTTATTTTCTATTTTTGCCCCAGAGCATTTTTTTCATTGTTATAACGGAAAAAACAGTAACGCCCCCAGTACATTATACCGTTATAACGGTCCCTTGAGCAAAACCACTAATGGATTCTCGAGATAAACAGCCGCAAACATAACTTGTTGGTTCACTTTTGTTGGTCCCCTGATCCTAACCCTACTATTAAAAGGCCAAAATTGGGGTGGGGGCACACCGATCACTGTTAAAAGTTCATTAAATGGTGCTTCAACTTACCGATTCTTATGCAATAATTATATTTTCAATACAGCCCCTTGAAACCAAACTACCTCTTAGGTGGGAACTCTATTATTTTGCGACTTCATTCAAAGTTGCCCCGACAATAACTTACGTGCACACACGTACCGCCTACTAGTTGATAATAGCATTAATTTCTTCATTTACAACTATTTGTTTCCTCTCGAAAATTTTCATTGCACGTGCAAAGCACATATAAAATTTTTCAAATGGAAAAACTTGTGGTTGACCAGGCAACGGACATATTTGATAGCTATAAACACATGAAAATTTCCAAAACGATTAACACAGACAAATGCACATGTTGCACGCTACTAAACTATGACATATGAGGATGGTTACAAAACATACTTCGTTTCTTGTGCATACGTGGCAAATGACTTTTAAATTTCAATTCCTTGGGAGGTGTTTGGATCGCCATTTTTCAAAAAATATTTATTTTAGAAAAATGACTTTTCTGAAAATATGTTTTTCTTAAAAAAGTTGTTTGGATCATCATTAATGCAAAATGTCTTTATCTTCTTTTAGTTGGCCCCACCAATATAATGTCTTCATTTTTTCGGAAGGGGACTTCTATCATAAACTATTTCTTTGTTTATTATGTTCATTGAGCTAGCAAAATTTTAAAAAGTCTTCTTTTACTAGCTATTTTTTATAAAAAGATTTTTTGGCTTCAAAAATATATGGGCTTTTAGCCTAATAAATACTGCATAGTGTCTCGTGGGCGTACATGGCTATGGTTGGGAACCATTGGCCATTTCAGCCGTTTTCACTATTTTGAGACGATTTTGCCCTTGGGGTAGGTAAGCGTCAAAAGAAAGGGTTAAACCCTTTTTTCATCTCTCGCTCCCTCTCAACTCTCCTTCTCTTCGTCTCTCTCTTTTCTCTCTCTCTTTCTTTCTGCCCACAAACTTCTTCCTTCCTCTCGGTCTTTCCCTTAAACCCTCCTCCATACCAGTCCCCCGCCTCTCTCTCTCTCTCGCCCTTAAACCGTTTCCATCAAACCATTTCTATCTCTCAAGCCGTCTTTCACTCCTCCCTGCTCTTTATTACTATAATTATTTGATGCATGAAAGCTTTAAGATTAGAGTGAAAGGCAAAAGCTGCATTACGGACTGCAATTCCAGCTGAAATTTGTTATGTAGTAGGTAAGTGTATTGAGAATTTTATCTAAGAGTGATTCAAGGACTGCAATTCAAGTTAGCATTGATAAGCTTGTTGGTGTTGTACTCTTGGTCGTGGAGGTATTTTCAGTTTTGGAAGTTGAATTTGGATTTTGATCTCTGGTGTGATTAGCTTCTAGCTCTTTGGTTGCTGTTCGGGTATTTTTATTGTGTTTTTTTATTCTTCGTTTTCAATGATTTTATGAGTACAAAAAGAGAAACTAAGGAACTGGTTCATTAATTAGAACATTATGATCAAGATAGATTCTTACTGGTTCAACTCTGTCCGTGATGAGATCAATGTAAGTTTCCCCGTCTCCGCCAAAATCTAAGGTTTTTTTTCCCATTTCATTTCCAACCCGGGTCTCATCTCCTCTCAATCAATCATAATCTTTTTTGCCAATTCTAATCTTTGACTGAGTTTGTTCAAAAAAAATTCCTTTTTGTTTGTTATTTAACAATTATTTTTATACCTTTGTTTGTGCCTTTTGATAAACGTACAAGATTCTGTAGTTAATAAACTTAATATCGTCAACTACCGGTAAGGATATTTTATTTTATGGGTTAAGGTAACGGATGTCAACCCTATCTTCAATCGATTCCATGTAACCCAATCAACAATCTCCAAAATAAGAAATGAAGCATAAGTCGAACTACAATGATGCTTCATCCATGGTTGAGGGCCTCTGATTCTACAATGACGTACATGCACACATTCATAGAAACAGAGAGTTTGGAATGATGCATGAAGGATGTGTAAATAATTTGAGCCAGCATAATTGTATTCATGTCTTCTAAGATCTGCATTTGTTGATATAATCAGAACTCGTGGCTTTTGAGGATTGCACACTGGGTTGTCACCAACATTGGTTGACATCATTCCTTATGTTGGCCTGCATATTGGTGCACTGCATATAATAGGGACCCAGAATTTCATGAGACCCATCTAGGACATCTACTACACCAATAATGATCCTGATCAATAATCTAATCAACAAGTCTACAGAATTTTTTCTTGTAACATAATTTTTCTGGCTATGAAGATGACTTGATCCAGCCAATCCCATTTGTAGAACTTCCTAAATTAAGGACATTCTGAGTTACAGTTAACTGTTTGCTTGTTATTTGCCGAATGATGTAGGCCCACCATGCCCATTCCAATCACATTTTTAATAAATTGATGTCTTTTCCTCAGGCATTTTCATTATTTGTTGGGTACCAGATTCAGGTAACTTTTTTTTGCTACTCTTATTATCTCTGTTTTGTTTGCATAAAAATGCATTTTTTGTAGATTAGATAAAAAATGTTTAAATGTATTGTTGTTGGAAACTTTAGGAGACAAGGAGATTTGTTGGTTTTGAGTTTAATCTTTGCTGCTTGAATGATGGATAACATCGTAATGAAAGTTTAATTTGTTGTATTCGCTTTTGGATTTAAGCATTCTTTTTGTAAGGTTTAATTTGATTGATTTTAGTTAGGTTTAATGAAACTCACACCAGAAGAAGAAATGAACTTGGGTTTATGATTCTAAATATGCTGGAGAGTGAGGCATATGCTGAAGTTCTCTAATCTTCTACCAATTGAACTATTAACTTTGGAGCTCTGGTTTGAGTTCTTGTCTTTTATCAGGTGAAATATAACCAAACACTTATTTATGTTATGTAAAATCTAAGAGTTGGGGTTGCAGTCTCCAATGACAGTGCCCACACATGCACAGCATGGTTTCCTATTTATTCGGAGAAAATATTTGCCTTCACCCGAGGCCTTCAAAGTTTGAAATTTTGCATCTCCCAAAGTGCCACGTGGAGTACTCTTTTTGGACCACTAACCTTATGGCTGTTTGGCCCACCTATTGGTGGAACCATACACCAAAAATCACATTTAGAGGTGATATCTAATAGTTATAATTTATCACCCAAAGAAATAAGCACCATTTCTTTCTTCGAAATGCAGAGTTCTTTAAACATAACGATGATCATTTGGAGGTTTATGGCCATAGAAAAGATTAACCTATTTTTATTAGTTAACGGTGAGTTGGTAAATTAACCTGAAACATATTTATGAAGAACCGCCAAAAGGCAACTCAAGTAAATAATATATTTTAGTTCATTAACTGAAATGTAAGAGCATTAACTATCAATTGTAAAAACAATAATCAATCAAACTGATTTCCATCACTATGACCATGGGTTACCCTATAGAGTCGAAGTTTTGGCTCGTTTGGTATACATCGATTCTTTTATCAACTAAAATTTTGGCTGGAACTGTAGATAAACAGTGGCATTGATTTAAATTCTTTTTGTAGCTTTGATTTTATGGGCTGATGTCTGTTTCAGCTCTAATATTCCAATACAATGCTCTAGTTACATTTAGTGATGTTCATGATTCTCTACTATTTTCCAATGTGATTCCTGATGCCCGTGATGATATACAAAAATGTCATATTGGGTCCTTAAAAATTGTTGGAGAAGGTTATTATGGATAAATGGTAAGTATGCTCTACGTTACTTATCTTGATCATTCTTAATAAGATAAATACCGGTGAGCATTCTTAACAGAATCTCGTTTTTGTAACTCATACAAAAAAACACTCAATGTTGTACATGGATGGAAACACTGTTGTCCATGCAATTATATATATGTTGATATAGAGATATGATTCCAGTTGTTCCATTTCTATAATTATATAATAAACATAACAATGAATTGCTTCGGTTGTCTATAATTATAGGATCATGGAAGGACTACAATTATATGCATATGCTGATATATGGTTTAGGACACATGCACATGTTCAATCACTTTTACAAGAGCTGTCAGAGGAAGCCCATATTACCGATTAAAAACAAAGCAATAGAACTGAATTGCAGCCAGCAAGTGACCTAGAAATATCATCTAAACAAGCAGCTTACATTTGTTATTCATTCATCTTAAGAGGTTACAAATTTCCCTACCATGGTATTTCATACGGTAAAAAGTCATACCAAATCAAACCCTTATCATTAACACCTATTTTTGGTTTTGTAGGGAAATACTTACTATATTACATTATGTTATTCATTAACTTTGTATGGGTCCATTTTGGTATGTTGCAAAAAGTATCGGCTGTTTGCTGACTGTCACAAACATGAGTTTTTAACATGATTCTTGTAGTATCCCTATACATGTCATGTTTGACACGTATCAGGCCATATGATATCAACTATTTTTAAGTATTTCAATGTGATTCCACTACGAAGCACTAATCCATGAGAAATTCCTAGAAGTGAAATGGTGTGTTTCGCTCAAAGTGAAATGATTACCGTTTTAACGGTAGCAAGATAGTAGGCTGGTTTGC
The DNA here is from genome assembly GCA_035048495.1 of Euptelea pleiosperma. NCBI lineage: Eukaryota > Viridiplantae > Streptophyta > Magnoliopsida > Ranunculales > Eupteleaceae > Euptelea > Euptelea pleiosperma. The sequence continues at coordinate 33,082,158 of CM068541.1, forward strand.
TTGGAGTTTTTAATTCATTTTTTTGACTTTCTCAATGAGTACTTTCTGTATGACTAAGGGATTAATAATTTTTCATTATGTATATATAATTTCTCTTTAGTTGAGTACAGGAGCACTTGATTTATTCTACTGGCTTTTTGTGTACCAGTAGTGAGAGGACCGCTCTTACAAAAAGCCTCTGAGAGTATCAAATATGGCACATAATATAATCCCTGTAATTTCTACCTTTTTCTCATCTATGAAGAAAAAATTGGCCTCATGCACGAGAGTCTCAACCCTTAAGCTAGTGTGAAAAGTAAAACATGACGACCTTCATATCATTATAACATGTAATTTTTGTTATCAATCTATCAATATATTTTTTTCACCCTTAATCTTGCAAATTGATGCAGGAATTAGATGGACACGTCTACGCGTAGACGATCAGACTTGGGTCCGATTGACCAATTCCTTCTGCACGAGCAAGCAAATCACATGACAACCTTCATATGGGCTAGAAATGTACAATTCATTGTCACTATTTGATATTATTATTTTGACTGTATCAAATGCATTGCCGTGAACATAGTTATAATCGTAACTCGTTAAATGGTATTGCAGCCAAGAATTGTTGTGAAATCCAATGATCACACGAGGATTGTTGCGTCATGGAATCTAATTGATGAGCAAATTGATATAGTAAAAAGAGTTGGATTGGGGTATCTTCATGATATTGGGCAATTTGTTCAAGACTCTCATTTCTTAGCCGCGTTGTTGGATAGGTGGCGTCCCGAGACTAATAGCTTCCACATGCCTCACTTCGAGATGACCATTACATTAGAGGATGTGAGCATCATTATTGAACTCAAAGTTGTTAGTAGACCTGTGACAGGATCCACAGTATCATCTATTAAGTAATGTATGACATCCAAGTTACTATTCTAAAATAACTTGCCACAAAATATAAGGGAAACATCCAATTGCTTGTGGGTCAAACATATTATGTTATAACCATGTTAATTCAAACAACCAAAATATGTATAATTTTCTAACACAAATCCTATACCATGAAATGTGGAGTTTCAATAACGAGTATTATAAGACCCAATATTTTGTGATCTTGTACACCAAAAATAAATCAATTGCCAACATTTGATAGCATGCTTGAGAGTGAGATGACGCCACACAGGTTCTCCATTTCCCTAAAGAGATGAAAAGTGTTTGTGTGGAGTTAGATTCGACAATTAGTTTTACGAGTGCCAAAGTCCAAGGTAAGCCATTACACATAGCCCAAAGCTCAGTTGTGGATCTTGAGCAAATTCCCAATTTTTTTGCAAATCTGCCATTAGCACCCAATCTCAAAGAATCCCACTGCTCCCCACTTCAAAGATTCTTTAGCGTTCAATTTGGCCCTGTAATGAGGGCAGTTCCGTGGAACCAATGTTCAATTGGTGATTTGTTGAGTTGGGACCATCGTTGGCTTGGCCATATTCTGTGCCGTGTACATAGCCGTGAGAAAAACAATGTCAGGGTAATAGTGTTGGTTGTCAAATCCTCCTATTATATCTCACAATGACATCACTATAACAAAATCTAATGAGAGAGTAGTTTTCCCATGACATAGCATTACATTAGTCACAGTTCTCCTTATAAATGTCTCCAAATTACCTTGTCACTATGAGCACAAACAAAATAAGTACCATCAATATTTCCTTCCATAATTCATGCTTTCCAAGTTATCTCTTAATCTATTTCGTAAATGTCAAATAAGTCAATAACTGTGACCCACCTATTTTCACTATGATATGAAACCCAACAATGTACTTTAAGACAGTGATAATATAAACAAATTCTTTTGAGAATGCTAGTAAGCAATGTCGTAAAGGATGGGAATTACCACAAAAACCACATGATGGGTAAGTGAACTTGCTTATTGATGTTTGTATAGATGCACTATAAAATGCTTAACTTGATGGATACTCGACCGTTGTTCTTATACTGCTATTAAGTGAGAAGTTGTGTACTACCAATTGTCTTATCTTTCCCTCTTTTCTAGTTTTCTTTATCAATCACACGATAGCGTCATGGATCCGATGGGCCCAAAATAGTTGCCAAGGCTTTTTTGTGGGATTTCTATATCAATCTAAAAGTTTTTTTCCCAATACAGGAAAAATCAACAATTTTTTGCTATAGTTATATCTCGTTGCAGCGTTGGAGGGAGCCATGAGTGGGTCAGGGGAGGGCAACTGCCCAATCTCAACTTTAAAATTTGATATAAAGATTTTTTCGAAAAAAAAAAAGAAAAATATGCAACAAGGTAGATCACGACCTTTCAAAAATACCCTTTTAACAAGTTGAAGGGAGAATGATATGCAATCAACAACCACATTCTCCTCTCCAAACTTCATTCCCACTAGCCATAACCCAAGAAAACAAATCTGAGAAATGTTTTAACGAACACCCATTAAACACATATTAAAACATTTCTCAGATGTTCGTTATGCAGAGACCCAAAAGCAAACTGATTCGATTCGAGATCAGTGTTATGAACCAATGCAACGTTAAGCTCTGGGATATGACACCAAAGTGAACAAACCGATTTTGTTGGGTGCATTTGGATTGGACCCAAAACAAACCAAAGCTCAGTATTTAAACCCCTAATATGAAACCCTAAAACTTGCATAGCAGAAAAGAGGATCAAAACCCCCAAGCAAAACCTTAAAACTTCAGAGGTTTAGAGAAGATTAAGAAGAAAAAGATGAAAGAGAACATAAATACCTTTTAGAACAGGCGATAGAAGGTGGGAGAAGACAGCGGGGCATGGAGCGATATGTGGATGTTCGCAATCTACAGCAGGCGGAGAGAGCAAGAGTGCCTGAGAGAGATAGGAGGGTGAGAAAAGAAGAGAGGGAGAGAGAGAGAGAGAGAGAGAGAATAAAAGGTTTTTAACCCCTTTGTGTGAGGGCAATATAGTCTGAAAATAGTGGAAAGGCCCGATATGGGCAAAGGTTTTCAACCATAGCCATTCTCACCTATGAGACACTGTTTGGTATTTATTTGGCTAAAAGCCCAAAATATATTTTTATAGAATAAATACTTTTTTAAAAATGGTCATCCAAACAATCTATTATTTTGAAAAAAAAAGTCTTTTGTGGAAAAAAAGATTTTTTCAAGTCTAAAAATGGCGATCCAAACACCCCCTTAGCCTCGTTGAAAAAATTGGGTATTTTAGTAACACCCCCCTGAAATGTGAAAGTAATTAGCAATACCTCCTTATACTTTCAAACTTTAAGATTACCCCCTTGACCTAGTTTAACCATCATTTTATTAACGTTAAAAAACGTGACATGCATCATGCGCCTGTTAATGCACGTACGAAAGAACCATACTATTGCAAGTACAATGGTAAATGGTAATGTCGTGTGATTTGTGTTTGTGTTTAACTTAAGTCAACCACTGTTAAACTAGGTCAAGGGGGGTAATCTTAAAGTTTGAAAGTATAAGGGGGTATTGTTAATTACTTTCAAATTTCAATGGGGTGTTAGTAAAATACCAAAAAAACTTAGCCATTTTCTCACTACCACACCAGCAAAATTGGCCTAATTTTTATGACCCCCTTGAACTTCCATTAATTAGCTAGGGTAACCCTCCTTGACCATCAATTGAAGTTGTTGACTAATGCCACAAATTAGAAAACATTTGAATCATGTCATTTGCTAAAGCCATGTGAAAGAACCAAAACACCCACCATTCCTCTCTCTCTCTCTCTCACAGACACACCTGTCCTACACCATCATATCCACTGGCACTAAGCTTAGGCTGAGGCAGCAACTATTTGATCGATTGCACCTGTGGGCCTAAATGTCCCAAGGCCATGGCTGTTTTAGGTTGTGCCCATATTAGTGAGTCAAGTCTTATACAGGCCCAATAACAAATTAGATGTGTATAGATCCAGTTTATATATGGGCCTTGAATATTGGTCTGCTGGCTCGGGCCCATCGTACAAATTGGTCACATTTAAGCTAGAGGTTCTCTTTAGAGACTTAAGCTTGGCCTAAACCCGACTGCGCCATCTTAGAAAACAACCATCTTAGCAAGACTAGATTTTACAATATAAATTCCGTTTATTAATACTACTTATAATGGTTTAAAAAATGGCCATTATAATGGTAATGACCTAACCCTGTTATGTTATTTCAGAAATAAAGCCCAAAAAACAAAAAAAGGCTTAACGTTGTAGTGTTTAACATTTGTTATATTTTAATACTAAAGAGGCTACTGGTGACAATGGTGAGTAGTTGGTAGGAGTAGTTTATGGATAAAGGGATCATGGTTTCTATGTTTGTGCGTGGTTCGGTTCGTGCAAAAGAAATTAAAGGAATTGGATTCCTTGCTTTCTTTAGAAATCGATAAAGAGAGAGTATCACGGGTGATGTCCATAGATAGACATAGACTAGTCCACTACTCTCTGAAGTCTCAATTCTCAAGCCTGTGGTTGGCAATGACACGGGCATCAGACACTCACCTAAAGAGCAAAACTTTGATGAGAGACAACACTATGAGCTATGTGGCACACTCTTAGAGACTACTGACAGTATGGATGTTTGGCCCATTATCCCTAGGCACACCTACATACCAAAAATCATCCTGATTAGTGATTTCAACATTTGGATCTTAGTACCAAAAATAATCCTCAAAATCCACGGTTAAAAATAAACCATGGAAAATACTTTAACCCAACTGATAGAGCTTACTCATCAGGTTCAATTTTGGTATGTAATCCAACTAGCGATGGGCCAAATATCCATACGGTCAGTGATCTCTAAGAGTGTGACACATGGCTCATAAAATGGTCTGTCATCAACGTTGATGAAGCCCCTATAATCACTCACGTTGCACGGGCCACCCCTAATAGAGTATAGAAGTTAGAGCATCTCCAACGCTGAAAAATCGGCCGGACAAAAAATTAAACACTTGAGGCTTTTGACCATTGGATCCAAGAGATCAATGGTCCACAAAGCTTATATCATGTTGATTTTTGGTTTGTAGGTCCACCAAGGGATTGGCCAAACATACATACAGTCAGAGTCCTATTAGAGAATGCCACGTGGCTCATATTGTGGGCTATCAGCGGATGACAATTCACAACCATCAAAGTTTTACTCCGACTCTACTTTATTTCTTGCGCAGACATGGTTTTGACGTGGATGATAAGGTGAGTTGACCAAAGGATTTTCAATCCCTTACACTCGTTGAAAAATTTTAGCCATTTTCTCACTACCGCACCTGAAAAATTGTCCTAATTTTCATGACCCCCTTGAACTTCCATTTATTAGCAAGGATCACCCTCCTTGACCATCAATTGAAGTAATTAATGTTGGCTAATGCTTGAAAGTGGAAGACATTTGAATCATGTCATTTGCTAAATCCATGTGAATGAACCAAAACACCCACCATTCCTCTCCCTCTACTTATCATGGTTTAAAAAATGGTCATTATAACGGTGATGCCCTAACCCCGTTAGGTAATTTCGAAAACAACGCCCAAAACCGAAAAACAAGCTTAACGTTATTGAACGGATTTTTAATCCTTGGCAGATGAAAGGCAAAGCTAGTTTTTTGGGTTTTCTACAACGTGAGCTCCCTTTCTCTATTAGAATGTATATATACTAGGGGAACGCCACGTGCAATGCACATGCACCTTACTTGTGGCAACACCTTACACATGGCAAACATTTAGAGACCACTGACTGTATAGATGTTTTTCCCATATCTAGTGGACCTACCTATGAAAATTCATCCTGGTTAACAATTTTTATCCATTGGATTAGAGTCTTTTTCATGGTTTGTTTTCAACAGTAGATTTTTAGCATTACTATTTAGCATGAAGTGTTATAACGAAAAATAACGGCCTTTATATTTTGGGCGTTTTAACAAGACATAACCATTTCTATCCGTTATATTCCATTTTTTAAACCATGCTAGAACCTAGCTACCAAAATTCATCATAATTAGCAAAGAGTTTTGTCACCATTAATAATGTCATATTATGAGCCACGTGGCACAATCTTAGAGATCACTGGCCATATGGATGTTTTTCCGATCCCTAGTTGGACTTACGTATCAAAATTCATCCTGATCAGTAATTTATAACTAAGTCTTTTCTTGATTTATTTGTAACCGTGGATTTTGATCCTTATGATCAAACATCCATGCGGTCAATAGACTCTGATAAGGTGACATGTGTCTCACATTGTGAGTCCATCATCAAGGTGCACTAATTGTTTGCACAATTGAGTTGAAATGTGAAAGTATTAAGTAACCAAATTACCCTTGTAAATTAAAAATTTCCAAAATCGAAATAAGCAATTTTTGTCAGTTTTTAAGGAACTTCAGGGCACAATAGGAATAAGAATTTTTTTTTTACTTTTTTGACATTTAATTAGGTGCAGGGTGACTTGATATTTGGAACCAAAAATATTGAAATGCCCCTATCAAGTAAATAAAATGAAGAAAAAAATAAGAAACAAACGTAAGGGCATACGTGGGATATTGGGTTTTAGAGTGAGGCACGCAATAAGGTATTTGTGCGTTAATAAGTAGAATAGATGTGTATCAATTACAATTAATTACAATATAACTGAATATAGGAATATCCTTCGAAAAATACCTTTAGATTTTGGTCTCAAAGGGATCACTTCTATTCTTGGACTTTTGACTATCAGTGTAATTGGACGATGAGTTGGCCACAACAGAATCGATGGATTCTCCAGATCCTCTTGTGTCACGCGAATCCCATTGATGTGGCGACACTACTCTCTTAGCATGTGTGTTGTCTTAGGATTTGCATAATGGGTTGGACTTTCAAAGTGGAGATAAATCTGGAGGATAATCATGAAGATCTGCATCATCGTTAATCTAGATGACATCAATGATCATTCCATGTTCCTGTCGTTGAACGTGGTTGTTGTTGTTGGTTGGGATCATGGCTTCATCTGTTGCTCCTCCATCTGTTCGAGCAATGTATTGTTGTAGATAACCCAGGTTAATCAGATCCTTCAACTTGTGATATAGGGCCTAGCATTTGTTAGTAATGTGTCCTACCTCTGGTGGAAGGCATGATATCTTGATTGATCTCTCTCTCCCTTTGCACCAGGCATCATCGGTTTTGGCCATTAAAGGCACCTCTTGTCCTTGATCTGATCAGGGAGCCAGTGATTTAAGGTTTTTTCTGTGTCGTTAGACGGAAACCCTAGAATGAACACATTTATATATTTTTCGATACTTTAATTCATGCAAAAATAAAGAATTCTTGCATATTGGAAAGTCGGATGTCGAATCTACACTCGGGGGTTAGGGCAATGCAAATAATGAACAAAAATAACTAAGAATGCTGCAAAAATATGGAGAGGTGAGAGTTGAGATTAAAGCAATTTTAAAACATTCTTTTTGAGAGGATTGTCGCAAACCATTAAAAACATTATTAACGAAAAAGAATCAAAATATGCAAATAACTCCAAAGAAAGTTCATTCATTAATAATAATAAAAAGTACTACAATGCATTCAAAGAAACAAATATTAAACCTTAATTAATAAGCAATAACAGAGTTAGAGATAGAAAAAGAAGAGAGATAAAAGGAGGATTTAGAGAGAGAAACTAGAGATAAAGTCTAAAGAGAAGGAGAGAGAAACCTAACCTAGAGAGAGAAATTGGAGAAGAGAGAAAAAGAGATTACCATTTCAAGCTTACCGGAGTCGACCATGATTGTTTCAATTTGTGCATGTTGCTGACCATAAAGAGTGGTTCAGGCAAGTGGTACACTTGCATGGATGATGGCCACGTGGTGCAATGGAGAGGAAGATGCTGGAAGGATGTGCAGTGGCGTTGATTTTCTTAGAGTGGCAGGCTTGGTGCGGCAAGCAAAGGAGGACGGATCATGGAAGATGGTGGAGATGGTAGCGGAGCAAATAAGCAAAGGAGATATAGTTTCCTTGCAAACCTGTAGACAATAAGAATCACATTGCAAACCTGCAACTTTGGTGATTGCAGGTCGTCTTGATGAAGGTTGGACCAGTTGAAAAGTTATAGGCTGAGTAGTAGTTGAAGAAGAAGAGAGGAGGGTGGTGAATGGCTTTGTCGTCCAGTGGAAGGAGAGAGCACCAGCAACGTGGTTGGGCCACGGAGTAGTAGATCTGGATGGATGAGCTTGGTTGGATGGTGAACCAGTCCGACGAGAGGACGATAAGTGATCCCGACCGGAGTTGCAGGTCTGCAACTCCGGTGAAAGAGATGAAAAAGGAGAAGGGCAAGAACGATGGTGGATGGTGGTGCTTGCAGGTAGGTCCAGCAGCATTGAGGAGACTTCTACGGAGAAGGAGAGGTGCTGGTTCTGCAACTAACCAGTAGGTTTCAGCAGGAAGAAGCGTTGGAGAAGATGATGGCGGTTTAGCATGCAGAGGTGACTGGAGGAGCACGTGGTGATGGCGGTGCTTGCAGCAAGGAAATCATGGGGTGCTCCTTAGAGAGCCACCCACGATCTTGAGAGAGAGAGGGTGCAAGATGGTTCCATGAGAGTGAGAGATAGAAGACTGGAGATGGAGAATGAGAGAGAGGATGGAGGAGGACGCCTAGGTTTTTTGTGAGAGAGAGATTGAAGAGTGGAGATACGTGGAGGAGATTATATATCCACTGCCCAAATCAGCAAATTTTCCCTTCTTCTTTTTTTGTCCCCGATATTTTTCCTCTTTTAAAATAAAATGGCCCACCATTCATTCTTACTTAGAATCCAGCCCATTTAAAAACCACTTACCATTTTTTCATTTAAAATAACATTTACCTTTTCTTTCCAAAAACTCCAGCCATTATGAAAATCAAACTTTCTAAAAATCTCCCCACTCGTTTAAAAAATATTCTTTCTCAAAATTCTACTATTTTTTCAATCTCCATTTCAAACATCCAAATAATTTCTCAGCAAAATTTATTCTTTCCAAAAGTCTTTTCTTTAATAATTTTGAAAGTAATTTCCTTCCTTGGTCAATAAAATTGACCGACATCTAGGTTCATTGTGGGTCATCCGATGAAGGAGATGAGATGAATTGAAGGTGTAAGTAGTGATGCATGGATGGTTGAGTGGATAGTCGGATGATAGGATATGGATGTTGATGATCGAATGGTGGAGATCGACCAAGGTAGGCCATAGGGTAGAGTGATTGCGAAAGGATAGAGGATCGGAAGATTGATATTTAGAGAGAGATGGAGAATGAGAGTTTAGAGAGATGGGGTAGAAAATGATACAAAATAAAGAGAAAATACTAGCAGAGGGACTTGAACCCTGGTCTCTGACTTGGTCTTCTACAAGCTTTACCAACTGAGTAAGTCTTCATCTTGTGTAAGTTGATTGAGCTTTAATCTCATTAGTCTATTTTCAAGAGGCTTGTCTCTCCTTCTCTCTTGGTCGTCTCTCAGGCTTTTCGATCCTCCGGCCCAACTTGCACTTGGCTTATAGCTTCTTGTCTTCAGCCTGTTGGCTCTTTAGATTTAGTCAACGGCTCTAGAGATTCATTGTGGCTGCATTCCATTAGAATCGTTCGATTGGTGTCTCTGCGATAGAAAAAACACATAATGAGACTAAATCGAAACGACTTTATATATTGACTTCCCAAAATGTGTTTAATTCATGCGAATCGTCGATTATCTTCTGACGAATATGTTTTACGCAATGGAAGAAACTCTTACATGGAAAAGTCGACAAAAAGAAAATTTTTACGTAGGAGAATGTGACAACGCTAAAAGGATAATGGCTTAAAATAAGTACTTTTGAGCGAATATCAGCCAGCCATGCGATATAATTCACGAGGTAAATATCTGTTTCTCACGCTGAGGATATTGTTCAACTTCTTACTTAGGATATTGCCCTAGTTCGACATCATTCGTAGATTTGCGTTTACATCTAAGATTCACCCTTAACTATTGGGTTTTTCACGTCGTGGACTGATACAACCGTTCTATGGTTGTCTTGTATTGTATCATCGTCTAATTTTGAATATATCTTGGCTCTTTCGAACAAAGCCTCCATGCTGACCAGCCTGATCTTGGTCAAGGACCTGTAAAGTCCTAAGGTGATCAATAAAGCTTTACAGAAGGCTATGACCACGTGCTTGTCTTCACAGTCTTCTATGGTGGACATCACCATTCTGAATCTTCTGACAAAATCACTCAAGTTTTCCTTCTGACTGCTGCGTATATTGAATATCATGTCAATATCATTCTGATGCAATCAGTTACACGAGTATTGAATGATGAATCGAGTGCTTAATTCTGTAAAATTTGAAATAGATCGGAGAGGTAACTAGTTGAACCAGACAAGAGCATCGTTACTGAGTGTAAACAGGAACATCTGACATAGTAGCCCATCTTCAAATTCCCACATGGTCATCACTTTTCAAAAGTGAAGTACGTGATTGACGGGATCCAAAGTTTCTGTGAAAGTGGAAAATTTTAGATAAGAAAATGATGTTAGAGCTCTTTACTTCTGGATAACTTCAGTGAAAGGCGAGTCTATGGGAACTCGTGTGGCTATAGCCGTCATTTTGTCCGCTAGAGTTTCCTTCTTTCCAAGTAATTCAACAACCAGATTCACCATCTATCTTTTGGTTGCGGGTCAAATTTGATTAGAGGTCATCTGGTAGGAGGACTCAACACAAGACTGCTTCTCAGCTTTTGGATGTATAAATCTCTACGTTTATATTTTGGATTTCTAAGATATGACTCTTTTGAATCAGATCCTCCTAGCAAGATCACCGATGCTCTTCTCTGGTTCTCGCCAATATTCTCTGACACATGATCTACAGCTAGTTGTTTGATAACGACTGACGTTTTAGTTGATCATTCTCCTCTTGTAACTGAATGATCCGTTGTCACATTCCTTCATTTTCTTTTTCTCAATAATTGCATCTCTGAGATCATCTTATGGATTATGTCCTTTCTCGCTTCTGAGATTCGTGCGCCTTATGTTCACCATATTGAATTAGTTCCTCTTTCATGTAAGAAGCTTACTCTTGCATCCCACGGTCGGTGCCAAAAATGTGGGGAAAAATTTCTGATCAATCCCACACAATCCTTAAGGAAACATGTGATTCTTCTTTTGATGTGGATATGATGATTTAATTGAATCTTCAACTTTTGAGTCTGATTTTTTTCATTTGCGCAGATGATCAGCTGTCTCCTGCAATGGTGGTGGTGGTATGCCTGTCAAAGACACTCCGATGATCTAGTTAGTTTATGTTTGCCCTTTACTGATAGAACACTCAAATGAATGATGAAAGAACTCTCGAGATCTTCGTTTTCTGGTTTTGATCTATCTCTCAGTTGAAAAAAATAGTTCATTTAATGTACTGGCTCAATTCATATATATAGCTCTTTGATGATTTGTACTTCCCCATTTCTGTTAGAGAATTGTTTCCCTTGCTTACTTTTCATTGGTTAGATATGTTTTCAGAGGAATCTTGTTTGACACTATTCCCCTTTTGCTTGTTAGACATGAACCTCCCCCTTTTAGAGATCTCAACTGCTTATGTATAGGGGAGATTCATTTTAGGAGATGGCGAGAATTTTAATCAATAGCTAGATCTCCTACTATGTATTATATTTATAATGGGAATGTTGTGTTCTTTGACAAGTCAATAGTTTGAAAAGTTATGTCTATCTGTTTTCCGTAAAATAGACGTTGAAGTTTGCCGAGAAGGGTTGTATGTCTGACCGACAAGTAGGTTGATGAGACTTGTCAGAAAGGGTTGTATGCCTGACCGACAAGTAGGTTACTGAGACTTGTCGGGAAGGGTTGTATGTCTGATCAACAAGTGTGTTTTGAGACTTGTTAGGAAGGGTTGTATGCTTGACCGACAAGTAGGTTGCCGAGACTTGTCGAGAATGGTTGTATGCATGACTGACAAGTAGGTTGCCTAGACTTATCGGAAAGGGTTGTATGCATAACTGATAAGTAAGTTATTGTGACTTGTCGAGAAGGGTTGTATGCCTAACCGAGAAGTAAGTTGTTGTGACTTATTGGGAAGGGTTGTATGCCTGACCAAGAAGTAAGTTATTGTGACTTGTCGGGAAGGGTTGTATGCCTGACCAAGAAGTAAGTTGATGTGACTTGTCGGGAAGGGTTGTATGCATGATCAACAAGTATGTTGTTGAGACTTGTCGGAAAGGGTTGTATGCTTGAGCAACAAATAGGTTGCAGAGACTTGTCAAGAATATTGGTTGTATGCATGACTGACAAGTAGGTTGCTGAGACTTGTCGGAAAGGGTTATATGCATGATCGATAAGTTGTTGTGACTTGTCGAGATGGGTTGTCTGCTTGATTGAGAAGTAAGTTGTTGTGACTTGTTGGGAAAGGTTGTATACCTGACCGAGAAGTAAGTTATTGTGACTTGTCGGGAAGGGGTGTATGCCTGACCGAGAAATAAGTTGACGTGACTTGTCAGGAAGGGTTGTATGCCTGATAAGTATATATGTCAGGAAGCTTTATCTATATGTTTATTTGATAAGTAGTCGATGAAGTTTGGTCTCTGATGTTATCCCGAGTACTTGTTATTCTTGAATTAACCAAAAAACACATATCATTCTCTTCGGAGTCTGACAGGACGAAAAAATTGATGGAAGCTCCTTTTCAATCATGTCAATCGATTTGGTGCTTACGCTCATGTCAAGATGCCGGATGTCAATTCCGTGTTCATATCTGTCATCTGATATTGCCACATGTCAACATCTCGTGATCTGAAAAATATAGTACCCACAGTTAACTTGAAACTTTCATTTGGTATCAGAGCGGTTCAATTTGTTAGGTCTAACAACCCAAGTGTGATCCTACTCAATATCTGAGTTAATGAATTTGCAAATAGATGGTGGTTCTGTCACTCATCTACCATTATTTATGGGAATAACTATGTTTATTAGAAAGCTAAAGTGAGAGCTTTTCTAAAATCTCTTGATGATAAAATTTGGATGATAATTATTTTTTGTTGGAAACAACTAATGGTAGAATCTGTTGATAAAGAATTAATTGCTAAACCTGTTGACAAATGGACCAAGGATGAGAACGAACAGTCTAACTGAAATAGTAAAGGTATCAATGCATTTTTTCTACAGTCAACTTGATAAATTTTGTCAGATCTCAACGTGTGATATTGCAAAGCAAGCGTAGGACATACTTGAGGCTACCCATAAGGGAACAAGCACTGTGAAGATCTCCAAGCTTCAAATGTTAACTTCTAACTTTGAAAATATTAGAATGGATGACAATGAAGTATTCTCTGAATTTTACGCTAAATTATCTGATATTGTTAATTGTTGCATTAATGTTTGAGAAAAAAAAAATTTGAGTCCAAGGTTGTTGAAATGTTCTTAAGATATTTCAATCTAAGGTCACCACCATAGAAGAGAGTAAAGATATTGATGTAATCAAGATAGATAAATTAGTTGGGTTACTTCAGACTTTTGAACTTAACATTTCCTGCCCTAAGAAAACAAAAGGATTGCCTTAAGAGTCTCAAAGAATGACTCTGATGAGTTTGATGATGAATCATGTCAGGATAATGAGAACATGGCTCTTCTTTTGAATGACTTCAGAAAATACTTACGAAGCAAGAAAGAAATTTTTTATAAGATTGTACAAAACTTTAAGAAGAGAGACCCAAACCCCACGATAGGTTCGAAAAGAGAGAAACTAGAGAATCTAAGTCCAATGAGATTCAGTGTTAAGAGTGTAGAGGATATGAACACATCTCTACTGACTATGCCAATAGGAGGATGAAAAAAAGGCAAATGCGATGAATGTCACATGGGATAACAGTGAAGATGAGTCTGATGACTTTAGTGAGGGTGATGATATTACTAATCATAGAGCTTTCACTATTTCTATTATTGCCACTATCATAGGCAAACCAATTGTCTAAAGCATGGTTTTAAAAATGGCCATTTAAACGGTAACGCCCCAAGCCCATTTTCGTTAAAACCGTTTAAACACGTTTTAACAGTTTTGAAAAAAATGGCTGTTAAAATCGTTTAAACAGCCGTTTAATTCTGAAAAATTTTGTGAAAAAAATGGCCATTAAATCCGTTAAATTCCATTTTTTTATTTTCAAATTTCAAAATTTGAATTTCAACGCCATTTTTTCGTTAAAACCGTTAAAATCCGTTTAATTCCATTTTTTCATTTTTGCCCCTGGCCGTTTCAACCTGTTTTAATGGCCGTTTAAACGGTAATGCCCCCAGTCCACTAATAAATGTCTTAGTGATCATCTTGAATCTCTAAAGAAAGATAATATCATTTTAACTATGGAGAGTAAAAAATGTGGAGCTCTTTCTACATAGCTTGAAGAAAAGAAAGTTAGCCTTCAAGACAAAGTAAAATTTCTTGAATCTAAATGTTATGAATGTCTAAAGAAGAGGGGGTCACTTGAGCTTAAAGGGACTTGCCTTATATTTCTCAAAGCACTGAGAAATTAAATGAAATCTCAGGTGAGGAAAGGTGGATTGGAGACAAGAGAAGGTTAGGATATGTTAAATCTATGAACTCTTCATCCTAATTAGTCTAGAACAAAATTTGTTAAAGTCCAAGTTTTACCCAAAACCCCTGTTGACCCTCCTACACCCTTGATTAAGATCCCTACTTTCTATCGGTGTAGGATTAAAGGTCGTGTTGTTACTAAATGCCTTCAAAAGAAATGGACTCTACCTCGATATATATCTTCTAGGAGTCAGGTTAATATTATTTATAAGATTTAAGCATTAAATTATAAGTCTGGGGCCTTAAGAAAAGAGATTGCCAGATTGAATAATCTTGAGGATGTTAAGGACAAGATCGAAGTAATAAAGCATTTGCATCATTAATGAGATCGTTGTTTGCAGCATCATGGCATTCCATGCCTCAAACATGTCATTTCCAATGCAACGAGTTGATATAGGGGGAGGGATAGAAAAGACCTGAAAACCAATTAAGAATGTTCATTATTTAATTGTTTCTATACTTATACAATAAAACATGAAATATGCAAAGCATTCTCAATTAAAATTTATTATGCACACAATCATGGTAAGGTTCAAGTGATAGCCATATATTCCTAATTCCTAAAAAGAGATTCATCTTTTTCTAGTCTATGTAAAAAAGTTTAAATTACATATTAATCGTGACCACTTCTTTCAGTGTGAAATTTACATAAATTTTTGAAATAATCATTTGCTGTTTTAATTTATCTATGTATTTCGTATGGAAACTGAAATATGTATTAATGTCGACTTTACATAAATTTTAGAAAAGGAGCACCTAAGAGTAAGTGGCATTTAGAGATAAGGAAATTAATTTTTATTTATATTTTTCTGTAATTTTTTATTATGATTGGGTCAGAATAGGATGGTATGGTAGTATGAAGAACTATGAAATAACTACCTTTTTTTATTCATTTTATGGGTAAAGTGTCCACAATTATCTACATCATAGTATCGTGAGCACTTACTTTTGGTTCTAAGCAGTATCATGAACACGTTGACGACATGTATTTTACGTGTCCTAATTTTCTATAAAGTTGAGTAAATAAATTTAATAGGGGTGCGCGAGAGTGAATTCAAATAATGTGATCAATGTGAGCTATTATGTTATCTTGGAAGGATAAAAAAAGAAAATGGAAGAGTCCTAAAAAGTCTATATAAACGACCGTTATAGCCATATCCAATGACTTCTTATAGGGGTTCTTACTTATCATAGGCACAAAAGATCTTACAAAAGAAACTAATAAAGAACAATGTGAATGAAAAAATGGACTATTTCATCCAAAAGATGTTTGCCTTCATTTTGCATTGGGCTTAAGATATTAAGAATTTTATAATTTAATACTCTAGCAAATTTTTCTACGAATATATAGCAGAGACTATCGCATGCCTCTTGTGTGAGTTTGTGAATTCATAAGAGAATTCTACAAACACGTAGTCATTTTCGGATAAGTTCCCACTGATGTAGCAGTCCGCACTTAATGTTAATGATTTGACTCAAGGAATGGTGAAATTTTCATCTATTTACCAACCTTCTTTATCCAAGATTCAGTTTCCATACCAATTAATAATTGGTACGGATGGAAGCTTCAATTGGTACTCATGTACCAGTTCCCTTCATTAACTCATGTAAAAGGAAATCGGAAGCATTTAAAGATTGCGCTTTAGAAAATAAAACGGATAATGAAAAGAAAACTGGAAGCATGTGATGATTGTGCTTTAGAAAACAGAAAGGAAAATAAAAATTTGGTTTTCATTATTTAAGAAGAAAAATAAATAATAAATAAAATAAAATATTAATAAATTATTGGAGATACAGTCACAAACAATAAACTACGACAATTCCATGATCTATCTTTATATTTTTCTATCTATATCCTTTTAGGCAATGTATGGTGACGAACAAATAAATCTACATAAATATGATTTGTATATTAAGGGTCCGTTTGGCAAACCAGTGGAAGCAAAAAGTAGCTTCTAAATTAAGTTGCTGAATTTAAAAGTTGTCATCTAGAAGTAAAAATTTGTTTGGTGAAACACCGACTTATAAGTCAAAAAGTGAAAAAGTTAGTTTGACATAAATTAAGTCAAAAAGTCATCTTCTTATAATTTTATATACATATTATATTCTAATAAACCATTAATAAAGATCATAAACCAATATCACAAATGTTGTTTTTTTCAAAAAAATTTAATTATAAATGGTAAATAATAAACAAGTGAAAAATGATATTTTCTAAAATTTATGTAAAGTCTATAATAATATACATTTCAGTTTCTATGCTGAAATATAAAAACAAATTAAAGCAACAAATGATCAGTTTTTAAAATTTATGTAAAATTTACACTGAAATTTTTTTTTTTTTTTTTGCCTTTGATCAGAAAACAAAGACAAAAAATAACCACAAAACCATTGAAAGAAGGGATCATAGCAATAGAATCTACTATGACGAGACAAAACAACATAATGAATCTCTTCTAAAAATTCTTTAAAATTTACATGAAAATAAAATTTATATCACAGAAGTCTAAAATAGAGATCAATTTCTACATGAATCTTTTACAAAATACTCAACTAATCAAAATGTGTAGTCATTACAAAGAAGTATGATTAATTTATTACAATTTATGAATGAATTGATTCATGATATCTATTTGTGTAAGATGGGCATTCATACAAGTGCAAGATATCTTCATAGCCATTTGTAAATGATTCAACAGAATATATAATTATAACTTGGATATAAGTGGAAACTAACTTGTAAAATATTCAACAGCAAAGAAAATCCCAGAGAAATTTATTAATGAAGATGCGAAGCATCAGGATTAGAAAAGAGAAATAGAGGCATGGCAAAGAAAATTGGGATAGATAAGGATATGAGGAATGATAGAAGACACGTCGAATTTTCATATTTAAAGGGATGATATTGAGAGATGTTGGGAATCATTTGGAGACAGTCATTGTATAGGTCATAATGGAGTACGCTTTGATTACAACTATAAACGAGAGGGTGAAATGTATTTCGTTTAGGTCTGTAAATGCAACAATAGTATTCGAAGCTGTTGGATCTGAGGAGGAGAACCACCAGGAGCACATGGCTCGAATCCATTATCTAGAGTGAGATTTCAGTCGCTGAGCAATCAAATAAGACTATAAAAAAAGTGCGAAATCCATTTTGCTTAGGGCTGTAAATACAACGGTATTCCTCGAAGTCGTCGAATCTGAGAAAGAGGACCACTAGAACCACATGGGTTGAATCTATTGAATGTAGTGAGAATCCAGTGGTTGAGCAACCGATTAGATTGAAGAGAGGGGGTGAGAGTAAAGAGGAGAGAAGGGATTTTGATTTAGGTCTGAGGGCTAATTTTGAAAAATATGAAAAAAAAAGTAAAAAAGAAAGCCACGTGGATGAGAAAGAAAGCTCGGCTTATGCGTCTGCTTTAGTATAGAAGTGTAGATAGATAGATATGGGATATGTAAGAAATGATAAATTGGTCATTTAAAAAGATAAAATGATTAGAATGATATTTCATTAAAGCTTTAGTGGTCATTTAAAATTTGCATTGAAGGAAAAAAATGGTAGTTTAGGCATTAAGAGTTTCACTTAAGTTTCAATATGAGCATGCATGTGCATTTTTACAACTGCTTCCCGCATAAGCTATAAGCAATAAGTCATATTTCAATGACTTCTGCTTAATCTTGATTTCATAAGCTCTAATTAAGTTGACTTTTAGCTTATTTTGAGCCAAAATAACAATGACCCGAATGTCTAAAAGATTGTTCTTGAAACAAATACATAGGAGCTTGCAAGGCGGTTCAATCAACAATAAATAGAATTTTTTGAAGTTCCATTTATATTGATACGAGAGGACCTAGAGGGGGGTTGAATAGATCTATTAAAATGATCTTAAGTTGATTACTAATATGCTTGAATCAAAACAGATTAATCAACTTGAAGTAGTAGAGAATTGAGACAATAATTTACAACACAAAGATATATAGTGCTTCGATGTCACATCACCTACATCCACTATCAAAACTTATGAGCTATCACCTTTTTAATTCAATATTTAACTAGCCTTATAATATTGAATATGATAAAGGACCCAGTCTCGATCATAATCGATAGAACAGAGTAAGGTCGCAACCAAACTCTTGCTCAATCAAGACTAATCTTGACTCTGCCAAATAACAAGTATAGATGAGTTATATCAATATGGGGAGCGTTTCTAAAGAGAAAGCTCCTAATAAATAGAGTTCTCTCTCAACCAAGATTGAAGAGGAACGAAGCTTCGATCTTGATGAAGTGCAAAGCAAAGTAACCACTCTAAAAAGTAGCTCAGACCAACCACCTGAATCTCCCGAAGTGTTGTAAAGGGAAGACCACCAGAGCTAGTTCCCCACAAATAACAGCTAGAAGACCCATCGAAGCAAGCAATGTGAGCACAAACAAATCTCTTGGATGATGAAGAACTCAAGAGTAGGTAGAGTAAATTGGTAAGTACGAAGGGTAGATGAGAGGGGTATTTACAGTTGAAGGGAGGGGGAATAGGGCGCTCGTGATTCGAGAAAACCCAAGGTTAGTCGATCGACCAATCAAACTGGTCAATTGGTCCACTTGACTAGTCGACCTGTGGTCATTTCCCATCGGTCGCAACCGACTTCAAGTCCGATTGACCCCTTTGAGCAAAACATGCATTTAGGGTTTTTGCAGATGAGGGTTTTTTTTTATAATAGATTGGGGGATCTTCAAATGTGTACAAGGGAGATTCTGATGGTTTTCATAAGTCCACGAACTCAAGTCCTTGCTACGCATCAAAGATTGCCTGATAGACATTCTCATAATCATTGAGCCCTGCTTTCCAAGTCTCGGCAATTGATTAATAAAGATTATATAAATACCCATAGTTGTTATGGGATTGACAAAACAAGAAATACACTTATCATTTTTTGGCCATCTTCTGCTATTATTCTCAATATCCTCGATATTTAAACTCTTGTTGGCATATTTGATACTATATTTGCCTCAAAAGGCTAATTGTGTTGCCCATGTATTAACTCAACGGACAAATATTAACTCATATATATATTTTGGAGGACCCCTCTTGACAGGCTTCTAGGCCCTTTCGAGTGGTCTTTTTATTTTGTAGTTTTTTGTATTGTTCATGGTTTAAAAAAACAATTGTTAGAATGAAAATAACTGCAGTTATAATTGTAATGCCATGACCCTGTTATGTGTTTTCCTTTATAACAAAAATAACAGTAGTTAATAAAAAAAAAAAAAAACCATTTTTACTATATTGCATTTAAAAAAAATATTAATATTTTAACATTTTTTTCTTTGACTCGGACATAACTGATGTGGTCCATTATAACGGTCCTAACGGTAATGTTATGGGACCGTTATAGTGGATCATTTAAAACCTTTGTCCATTATAACGGTCCTAACGGTAATGTTACGAGACCGTTATAGTGGATCATTTAAAACCTTTGTTTTAATGAAATCTTATTCACAAAAGAGAAAAGAAAATGATGCATGATTTACATCTATGCGTCAGTGTGTCGCTACAACTGAAATGGTATATGATTTTGACAAGGATTTTTTTTTTTTATGTGGAGCAATTTTTGCGCCTTGATGTGTGGGGCCAATTAGAAGCTGCCGTCTCCACATGATAAGCGAGGCCATGGGTTTTGGTAGGAGAATATAGAATGTTCTGAGAAAATATTCGATGTTCTCGTCGAGTTCAAAATTTCAAGTCTCCCCTCTCAAATTGCCAGGTGGAGCACCCTTAATGGCCCACTGACCTTTCGGATGTTTGTTCCGCCTCTTGGTGGACTTAGATACCAAAAATCAGCTTGATTGATTAATTTGATTCCAAACAATTATATTTTAGCATTAAAAAAAGCTCAAATTAAACGGTCCGAAATCATGATATTAAAATGTTAAATCCAACGGATAGAAATCATCAATTACACGTACCTTTTAGTTCCATCAGAGGTGGACCGAACATCCATAAGGTCTAGCATGAAAAAAAAATTACGGTCTCCGATTGGGGCCACACGACAAAATTTCATTACTCAAGGCAGATGGACTTAGTAGGTCCAATCAGAAGGTCAAGTCCTTAACATTATGAGTAAAACTTCGCTGACCGTCGAGAGTCAGCGAATCTGCTGACCGCCCACAATATGGGCCATGTGGCACACGTTTAGAGGACACGGACCGTATAGATATTTGGTCAATCTCTAGGTGGACGGACCTAAATCTAAAAATCAACTAGATTAGTGACTTCTAAGCGTGAGATTGGAGTCATTTCCATGGGTTGATTTTAACCGTGGGAATTTGAGCATTATTGACCATTATTTGGGGTACAAGGATCCAAAGGTTTGAAATCACTAATCAGGCAGTTTTTTTGGTTCGTAGGTCCATCTTGGGCTGGCAAAACATCCATCCGATCATCGTCCTCCAAGTGTTGCCACGTGGATCATATTGTGGGCGGCCAGCGGCTTCACCGACCGTCGCGGTCAGCTAAGTTTTACTCTTCAACATTAGGAGTCGAAGCGTCCCTTGCAAGAGAACCGGAAGAAGAGAAAAGCGGGAAAGAAGGGCAGAGAGAGAGGGAGAGAGAGAGAGACCAAAGGGCGCCAATAAAAGCAAAACCTTTGGCGCTCTAACCAAATTCTCTCCCATCAGAATCTCCTTTCTCCACCTAGAACCCTCGTTTCAGTTCCAGTGTTTCTCTCACTCAGAGAAACTAAGAAACAAAGGCAATTTGGAGGAGAAATTCGACGGTGAGTGATTGACAATGGAGCAGCCATCAGTCCCTCTGTTGCTGGCCCCATCACCTCTCCCCTGCCACGTCCAGTGCTCTAGATGCCGTATGATCTTGACTGTGGCAGCAGGCTTGATGGATTTCATTTGCCCGACCTGCCAATTGCGACAAAGGCTCCTGCCAGATCAAATGCAGTATCACTATCACCACCCCCAACCACCGGCACAAGCACACGGCATCGATCCAATGAAGATCCAACTCCCCTGCGTTCACTGCAAGGCCATTCTCAACGTCCCCTATGGCCTCTCCCGGTTCGCTTGCCCGCTGTGCGGCATTGACGTCGCCGTTGACGTCTCCAAGCTCCAGCAGTATTTCCCTCTCGCTCCCGTACCTCCCGAAGAAGTCAATGAGGTCTTCAATCACACCCACATAGATACACAAACTAGTTGGCACCCATTCTCTTTCTGTTTCAGAAATCCCCAGTTGACCTAATTAATGCTGGCCATAATTTTACTGTTTAAGCGTCGATCCACCAAATGTGTTTATCCGGGTTGAACGTGAGAATTATTTCAGTTTCTGTTGAATTTGTGTTTAATATCTCTAATTTGCATCCCGGACTCCTGATTTTTCTACTGGTCAATGATTTAATTACACCAGTGCCATTTTTTTAGTGGGTATGGTAAATTTAACATGAGGGTTTTAAATTTCGATTTCGAGGTATATTTTGGCCAGCATAGTAATGTGGAAATATATCAACTGGTGTGTAAATTATGGAAAATTTGATATAAATAATAGCAGCATTGTGGTAATATGCATTGAAAATTTAGGAAATGATACAAGTATAAAACATACTCATAAAACATCACACTACAATAAAAAACCATATTGAGTAAGAACCATAAAACCAATATCGTTTGGGTTGGTACCTGCTAGTGCAGTTGAGACTGTCAACAAAAAATAAGTATAATGTTCATAGTAATTTCACTTTAAGTACATAAAACTTGAACATAGACCTATGGACTCCCTCATCTCCATCCTAGTCGGGGCCCTATTAAAAGTGCTGCCCCATATAGCCACAATCCTGG
This sequence comes from Euptelea pleiosperma, assembly GCA_035048495.1. Classification (NCBI taxonomy): domain Eukaryota; kingdom Viridiplantae; phylum Streptophyta; class Magnoliopsida; order Ranunculales; family Eupteleaceae; genus Euptelea; species Euptelea pleiosperma. The sequence goes on from CM068541.1 coordinate 33,104,545, forward strand.
GCCCATGAATGATGTTGTGGTACAACATTAATTGTTCTATAGAACACAAAAAATATGTACTACACTTGCATGAATAATAAAAAACTATTAAATATTTGCACACTTCTTCGTATATATTTTTTTTTTACAATTTTTTCATTTTTTTTGAATAACATTAATATTTTCAATTAATTACTACATAGAAGATCTTATGTATCATTGTATGTGATAAAATGCTCGGGGCATGTTAAACTGAGGACTTCCTAATTTGTATCATTTTTTATTTTAATTAAAATATTATTTTTATTAGAAAAGTAAGATTATAAACAGATAGTTGATCCTTAGGCCCTGCTTGGTTCAATGCAAATTGGATGCAATGCACTCACTTTCCACAGTTTTGGGATTACAAGTGATTGGTTGGGGGGCGTGCCAATGAGCTGGCGTGCAAGTGGTTGCCAAGCCCTTGCAAACTCTTTAAGAAAATGGATGCAAGCATGTGCATCCCAAAAACTGTGGTAAGTGACTGCAATACAACTCACCGTATTTGCACCGGAGTGCAAAATGCATCCTAGTGCAGCGAACCAAGCAGGGCCTTAGCTACTGATAAGTGCTACTATTTGCTAAACTTTTGTAAATTTTTAAAATAACTTAAAAAAGACTTCTTGCAAGAAAATTCAATACTACCAAGTTGTAAATTGGGTGAAACTACATAACATATAATTAATTTAAGTACAATGATGGTTGTTTCAGGTGACAACAAAAGAAATTAGAGTTTTTTTCAAATATTTGACCCAAAACATCAGAACCACCAATTCCTAGAGCCTAGAACTATCACTAATCTCCAAAAAAAAAACCATTTACAAGGGTTCGACAATTACCTTTAGCTGATGTAGAAAAACCTAATTTTTTTTTATCAATCTTCCCTCTCAATCTAAGAGCTTTTTTTTTTTCCAAATCCAAAGTGGATTTTGATTTTACTAGATTTATGCAAGAAAATTTGGATAAGAGTGAAAGGAGTGGATATAGGTCAGTGTTTTTAGAAACTCACAGTCGAAATATTGCTACCGTGAACATTTCAGTCAGCATATTGTAATTTATAAACTGAAGATATTGCATTTCAGTCAAATGTTTAGCATGCCACCATAGCGTATTTTTATTTGCATTATATATATATATACGTATTTTTATTTGCATTGCGTGTGGTTGTAATAGGCGGGTGTAACTAAAGCTTCTCAGTCAGCATATATATATATATATATATATCTCCCATGCTTTTTTATCAATTATTTTTCGTTATATCAGTTCTATCATCCATTAAGAGATTGAGGAGGACATGGCCAATACAAACCAGTAAACGTCGGCATCAAGACCAACCGTGTCTTATATAGGAGATTGTTAGGGAATCAAGAAACAACATGTACTTAGAATGAACATAGCCAATATGAGGATATTGAGATGATAATATAAAGACAATAAAATTGAGTGGATTGGAGGGAATCTATGAATAGCTCTAGTAGGTGTAAAATAAAGGAGATTCATATGAGGTGGAGGATATGGCTATTTTCTTCAAGGCACATTTATCAACGGAGTATATGATTGTGTGGATGGAATGAAATGGTAATCTAAGTACGTGACAAAAACGCTGATGGAGTTAGGACATATATGTTGGGCTTCAGAAAGTGGTTACATTGTATCTTCTTTTGGAAGAGAATATCTAGAAGGTGTTTATTGCATAATTACTCCAATGTCAAAGTCACCTCTTTTGGGGCAATATTGGATAAAAGAACGAGGAGCGGTCTATGATCGTGAGAGTCATTTCTACAAGCTCCAAAGGAATGGATGTTAATTTTCTTTCATGGGAAAATGCCATACCTTACTCCTAACAAGTATGGAAAAGTATTTGGAAGCTTGCATAGAAAATGAAAGTGTGTTCTTGCGCTTCTGGCTTGGAAGCCAAAATTTGTTGGCTGAGGACCAAATTCTTCATGTGGCTTGTTGGCATATTTTTTTTTGATAAGTATAAGAATGACCCTTATCAGAAAAAAAATAAGTATAAGAATGTATTGATAAGGCAAAAGCCAAGCAAACTACAAGGGAACCAGCTCTCGAGGTCGAGATGACCTACTAAAGATTGATTTCAAGGGAAAAAAAACAAAGACAATAATACGATGCACTCAACATCATTCATCCCTATAGAACAAAAGATCCCATCTAAAGACAAAAGTCTTCAAAGAAGAGCCCTCTACACTCTTGGAACATCTTTGACCACACGAACATCGAACCCTTATTACTAAGAATGATTGCTTGCATATGTTGGCTCTTTCCTTTAAAGGTTCTCTGATTTCTCTCACTCCAAAGGTCCCAAATGATCGCAAAAGGTAGCATCCGCCAAAGAATCTTACTTCTAGAAGAAAATACATTAAATTGCCAACTGAACAGAAGATCCATGGCTGAACCCGGCATCACCCAATTCATCCCGAACTCCATAAGAAAGGAAGACCACACCATCCTAGCTACATCACAATATAATAACACATGATTTACATTTTCCTCATGATGCCTGCACATTGCACAGTAGTTGATGATTATGATCTCTCTAGATCTCAAATGATCCACTGTCAAAATCTTTTCCAATGAAGCTAGCCAAGTAAAGAATACAATTTTGGTAGGGATTTTAGAGCTCCATACCAAAGAAACTGGGTATTTAAGGCCTATGGAATCGAATTGATGTTGTGAGTTGTACGTCGCATAGTCTAGATATTAATCTAGAAAGGGGCTCAATCTCCCAATCATTGAGATTCTTCCTAAACCCAAAGGTCCACCCCAATGACTCTCCTCCGTGGGCACAATACTGGATTGACCAAGACTTCCTCACAGATAGAGAGAAAAGAATCGTAAACTCGATTTTGAAAGATGTATCCTCGCACCAAGTGTACTCCCAAAATCTGATTCTATTCCTCGTCTTTGCTACAAACTGAACTCCTAGGGAAAAATTAACTAAAACCTTCAAGATCCCCTTCCACACATCCGTGCGGAAAATGAACCTCGCCACTATCCCACCCAAAAAGGAACAACCCATACTTGATCGCTATGACCTTCCTCCATAGACTATCAATCTCCACCCCGAACCTTCATAGTCATTTACCTATGTAACAATGACATGTAATGTTTGTCCGACACTAACACATAGTTTTCTTGGGTCTACACCCTGCGGCAACAACAAGAAGCACTTCTCTAGGGTCTATACCCTAGAGAACATCAATAAGGGTCTACAAACCCTACTACAGCCCGTTAAGGGTCCACAGACCCTACTACAGCCCGTTAAACAACTATTTTATGCCAAAGGATCAACTTGCTGGGGAAAGGCAAAACAACTATGTATACCAACCGGTCGCCCGACCAACACAATATGTGCACGGGAACACACCATCCGCTAACACGCCCCCTCAGGGGGAATACACTCCACTGGAGACTTGAACCCGCGACCTCCTAGGCCTTAAGGCTCTGATACCATGTTAAACAACCATTTTACCCCAAAGGATCGACATGTTGGGGAAAGGCGAAACAACTATGTATACCAACTGGTTGTTGGGCCAACAAAACACGTGCGCGGGAACACACCATCCGCTAACACATCCATGATCTTACACCAACACACTCCACACAACATCTAGGGAATGTTGAAGCCTTCTCATAGGCTTGTAGCATCCTTAGAACTAGAGAAACTATTGTAGATGTGCTCATAGTTTAAAGAAAGGAAAATAGAAGGAAAGAAAAGAAGGATGAAGTAGAGGTCTATAGAAGATAGATTAGGGGTTTATTGGGTCAGAAACCATGCTCTGATACCATGTTGACACCACTTTACTCTAAAAGCATAAGCTGTTAGAGGGAGGCTTAACAATGTATAGCAAAGGATCCCCGATACACATACATGGGGAGATTGTTCACAATCTGCTGTTGCATTGTGACATAGCTAGGGAGGTTTGGTCAGTGTTCCTTTCGGATATTGGGATGAGTTGGGTGATGCCGGGTTCTCTTATGGATCTCCTTCTCAGTTGGTGGCCTCTACACTTCTTTCCTACAGTTGGTGGCACTAATATTAAGGTCTGGAGATCAGATTCAGGGGGTGTCTACCAGATTTCAGGAATTTATTCAGAGTTAGGGAATTGTTCATCAGCGCTCCAGCCCCTATACACCTCAGCAAAATGGCATAGCTGAGCGAGAAAATCGTCACATCACGGAGACGTGCATGACTTCTGGCATCTCATGTACCTTGCTGCTACTGGGCTGAAGCAGCTCTTACTGCCGTTTATCTGATTAACATACCACCCCTTCCCTACTGCTACAGGGTCTATCTCCAGTTCAGCGGCTCACTGGACTTCAGCCTGATTATAGTCGTCTTCGATTTATCGGATGCACCTGCTTAGTTCTGCTTCCATCACAAGAACGGGACAGACTATCGACGCGGGCGACCATCTCCTCTTTTGATATGCTTCTAACGGATACAAATGCAATGATCCTATTTCTCTTCGTCGTTTGGGTGTCCCTTAAAGTAAACTTTATGGAGAGCATTCCGTTTCACTCTAGATCTGGTTCTGAGGAAGACTCCCCTTTGTGATTGTTTGGGGGCTGTGGAAGGAGAGGAACCAGCGAGTCTTCATAAGAAAGAGCGAAGACTTGCCTCCATCGTCCTCAACTTTAAGGGGCTTTTATTTTTATGGTCTAAAGTGTGTACAGAATGTAGAGGCCTATTCTTCGAAGATTTTGTATTTTGATGGGAGCTCCTTTGTCTTAGTGGGGGTTTCCCTTGGTTTCTTTTGTATTTTTGGTGATGTTGTCGTACGTGTTAGAATGTGCTTTGGGATGTGTCGACACATGTGTCCACTTCTTGACATGTTCGACATGACAAAAAATTCAAAATGTGCCTTGTCCTTGTTACATAGGTTATGTATAACAAGCTGAAATCTTAAAGGAATGATTTCAACCTTTATTTTTCATACCTGAGAATTCCTGATTCCTGTCCTTTTTTGAACCTATAATCTTATCTGCCAAATTGGAGGTCCCTTGGCTTCCTTTCTTGTTCGGTGTTTGGCTTTGTGTAGGTTACCTCGACTCACAAGCTGAACCGCTTGTTTTTCTAGCTAAGAGTTTCACTTATCAAAAAAAAATTTCGTTGATTTATGACCTGACGAAGTGAGGGTCACAGGTAATATTTTGGCGAATTTTACTGTTCAAGACCGAAACTTTAAAACAATTGAGAAGTATTTAAAAACACTTCTTTCATTGCTTTTGGGAGGTTCTTGGGTGAAAAATGACCACTCCATTAAGAAGTTTCGAATTTAAAACTTGTATGGGTTGAAATCAAGATCAAACACTCCTCGGGTTGTGTTTTGAAGTTGTTCTTTGGTAAAAACAATTTCCTCTCACCTCTGTAATTTTGTGTTTCTTTTATACATTTAAGCTACATTCGTATTACAAATGTATAAATGCATCAGATCTCCAAACTTCTATAAGTTTGCGAATTGATACAAAACTTCTCCATGTTGAATTAAACTTCCTCAAATTAATTCTGAATTACTGAGTGAAATTTAAGGCAAAGTCTTTAGTACCTTTCCTAAAATCTACCATTAAGTAACTGCAATCAGTCCTAAACCCTAATTTGTTTTCCTCCTTATTAAAGCCCTAAAACCCTAATCAACCCCAAAATACTTTGCTGCCTAGAAACCTAAACAACAGCTATTTAGGTCTGATTTTTCATTCCTTTTCTAAATAGTCTCAAACCTACACTACACCGTAGTCTTAACATGGTTTTGAGCCCACACCCATTCCTATACAAAGCCTAGCCTTAGTTTCCATAAATCAAGGATATAATGAGGGCAAAAACCTGCTTGTTTTGCATCATTGAGCCAGTTCCACAAGAATACATGTAACTATGTAAGTGTATTTCTCTTCTATGTTCAGCACCTCACACTGAGGTCCTCTTCAGGGGGCAAATATATCAGACATAAGTGGGAAAATATTTAATTAGCCTTGATCAAGATCCCAAGGTTGGCCATCCAAAATATATTGAAACCAAGTGATCAGGATATAAAGGTATCAGGATTTCTGAGAATGAGGACATTTGTTTATCCACCAAATATAAAAGAAAATCAAGGTTTCAACTTTCGCTGTGTTCAGAACATTGATATCATCTAATTAATTGTTTGATGGAATACATGCTTTGCTGTACAAAACAGCGAAATTCTTGAATGCTTATTGCTGCAATGGATATTGCACTTGGATGCATGTTTTCGCTAAAGCCTAAACAGTGAAATTCTTGAAAGCTTATTGCTGCAACTACACATCAGAAATTTCTCAGTGAAGTGCTTTGAATTTCTGAAAATTTATTAGGGATTTTTTAACTAATTTTTTGTGGTAGATTCCTTTCTATATGTAATTTTAATTTTACGATTCTAGTTTCCTGCTCCTTTTAATTCTTTTTCTTTCCTAACATTGAAAACTGTCAGGTAGCCATAGATGTGGAACGAGAAGAAGAAGAAGGTGGCTTGGTTGGAGAAACATTTACAGATTACGTATGTGTTTTCGATTTTTAAACTTTGATTCAGAATTCTGATATGGAATTTTCTGTTCCTTTATATGCTTCTAATGATCTCCCTTGAGTTGTCAGTTGAAACTATTTGGAAACTATGTGGTCTTTAAGATACCTGATTTCTCATGGGTGGATTAATGTGCAGTGTCCTCCTAAACTATCTATTGGTCCTCCTCATCCAGATCCTGTTGTGGAAACTTCTTCGTTGTCAGCAGTGCAGCCGCCAGAACCTAAATATGATCTAAAACTGAAGGATGACCTGGAGCATTCCAAAGCATTGTCATGCTTGCAGATTGAGGCAATGGTCTACGCTTGTCAGGTTGCTTGTATGTCTTAACCTTTTGTTAATATGTCTAAGTGAGTAGATGCCACCCTAATGGGGTTGTTTTCCCGTTTCTATGACAGAGACACCTTCAGCACCTTCAAAATGGTGCTAGGGCAGGATTTTTTATTGGTGATGGAGCTGGTGTAGGTAAGGGTCGAACAATTGCAGGGTTAATATGGGAGAATTGGCACCATGGGAGGAAAAAAGCTTTGTAAGTTTTATATTCAAGGAACCAGTTTTATTTTTATTTTTTATTACAAGTAATTGGACTTTATATTGCAAAGGGGAGTCTAAAAGTTGCTTCCAATGTACAACATGGATCTAGATACACTGTGTTTTGCCAATGTAAGTATTTTCATGTGTGTTTCTATGAGTTTGACCGTCTAGAATGTTGACATCTAAACAAAGGTCCCTAATCTCAACGATGTTGGAAATCTACGTGTCTCGAGAGGTCATGTAAATTGTTGTATTCCGAGATGCCTAGGTGCTTTTGATGCATGTAGAATTTCATTGTATGTTTTGGGAATGCATTTTCCTATTTTGTATTTTCTTTTACACTACGATAAACCTCTGGTATTAATCAAAAAAGAAAAAAAAGGAAAATGTTTGTCAATCTCCATGGTCCTTCTTTCCTATTTTGTATTTTCTTTTACACTACGATAAACCTCTGGTACTAATCAATAAAGAAAAAGGAAAATGTTTGTCATCAATCTCCATGGTCCTGATGATTTCCCTGAATCTAGAGATATAGCGTCACTTGAATCTCTTTCCACAATTAAGGACCGGAAATAGATGAATGGAAGATCTCAACTGCTTCGAGAGATCTGACTTCTGCTTCATAATAACCCATTGAACCAATTGCTAGGCAAAAAACTTTATGGTAACCCTGTATTGTCTTTAAAAATACCTTCAATGCCGGCTGGTCCAGGTTACCAAGAGAGCAATCTTTGAAATTTAGTGTTATCTTTCCCTTTTCTCTACTTGGGTGGTGATGCAATATAATCAATTTATTTTATTGTTGATTGTATTTTCTTATGACAAAAAGTGTCAAAATGCCCCAATTTGGTACTGTTACCTTATTTAACTAACTATCCTATAAGGCCAAGATTATGCTATCCGGATGTGAATTGTTGAGTTATGGCTGAAATACAAAACATGGTGATAGTTTAATTTTTTTTTTCTTTTTTTTTAAAGGTTGAATTAAAGAAGCTTTAGATTAGTTTAGAGTTTTAAAGTTTGGTTTGATTTTATTTAGGGTAGAATAGTATTTTATTTTAAAGTTTAATTGGAGGGCTATGATTAGTTGAGATTGCGTAGGATTTCTCCAGTTTATTGTTGAGGAGCACATCTATTTGATGTAAACTTATTATTTTTCATAGTTCTACGAAGTATAGTTTGGGTTTTTGTTTTTTGTTTTTGAGAGGAGTGCTTCCTCTTCGATCGAGGGAGCGATTTCCTATAGGTTGGTAATGAATTATTGATTCTCAATCAGATTGGTGCTATGTCAATCTTTAGATTTATTTGAAATTCTTGTTGCCATCAGGTTTAGGCTTGGACTTGGGAATCTTGGTCAATAATGGCTTATCAATTCATATTGAAATCGACCATTTGGTGCCAATATACTAGTAAAATTCCTTCAACGTTGATGCCCATCTAGAGATTTTAATCTTGAGAAGCCTAAACAAGTCATCTTGTGTATTTGATTTATTTTGGAAGATTTGTTTATTTCTTTAAATGTTTTGAAAACCAAGCTGATCATTGAATAGGATAAGTGGTTGGGCCAAGTAAATCCTGTTGAATCTTCGGGTTAATTATGCGAATCGTGACTTCCATGACGTCGTATATAAATTTATTTGAAATAAAAAAGAGGCTTGTTTGAGATAAAGAAAATTATTGTTTATTTAAATTAAAAAATCAAATATGGAAATAATGAACATTTGGTTACTATAGAAAATAATTAAAACTAATAGGTAAAAGTAAAAAAATAAAATAAAGAAATAATAAAATTTTGCCTATAAAAGAATTGTTGGGTGAATAGTTTTGGAGCTGACTGGTTGAACTGGCCGGTCTGGTGTGGTTTTTTGAGCATTGGTTCCTTTCTTTCCAAATATCCCAACACAGGGCAAATAGAAGGATGTATCAAAGGATTTTACCATAAAAACAATAGCAATCATCGATCACTCAACTATTATTTCCTTGAACTCTCTTGGTATGATCCAATGAAATCTGGAAAGAGAAAAGAAATACCTCCAATTTTTTTACCTTTTAAAATGACTCCAAATTCCTTTTGTGACCTTACAAAGAATGTGTGTTGTACATCTTTTGTCTTTTTGCACATGCCACAAACATTTTTTGTTCTTTTAATCCTATCTAAATGTTGATTTACCTTGAGGATTTTTTCACCTCCACCCACAATATGAATTCGACCTTGGACGCAACTGAAGCACACCCAAACCTTATAGCAAGGAAGTCCATCTCTAGTTCAACCACTAAGTTTTAGAAAGACTAAATTGTGAAATTGCCTCTCGGACCCAATATTTAGATTCTTCTATCCTCTCTAACAAAAGTGATATACACTCTCACCAAAAAAATAAAAAAGTGATATACTCCTTTTTGTAAGATTAAGGAGTTGAAACCACTAGCTATCGTTCAATTCTGGTAGATTTTTACTAACCTAAGATACCAACCAACACCATCCATTTCTCACAACACTCAAAGTTTAAAAAGGCTAGTACGGGAACTGAGGCGTTTTGTCTCAAAAAGGCGAGGCGTAGCGTCGAGGCGTAAGCCTCAGTTTTTTTTAAAAAAAAGTGCTTAAAAAATTCTAAAAAACATATAGTTAATTCTATAAAAATGAGAAACAACATATCATGTGAAAAAAATAACTTAAATAAGCATAAAAGTAATTGAGGCTATAACTTTTACCTTATGAGCGACGTTGTCGGGAATGCCTGAATGCTGATATTAAATCTTAAAAAGTAACAAAAACAAACCCTAAACTTCCATGCCAGATCTTTTCTACAACTACCACTACTCTCATGCTTCTTAGAAACCCCTTTCATCTTTTCCAATCATATTATTAAAAAAATAACAAAAACAAACCATTAAAGAAGGAAAAATGATTAAATTTTACATGTAGTTATGAAAAATAAGGCAAAAACCCAAAATATGGTCATATCAAGGGTTACGGTTTTAGGTTTTAACATGCACAAGTGAGGCTATAGCCTCATGTGCGCCTCGAGGCTATAGCCTTAGTGAATTGAGGCTTAAGCCTCAGAAATGACCACCGAGGCTATAGTCTCGAGGCGAGCCTCAAGGCGTAGCCTTAGAAAGCCTTTTAAAACCATGACAACAGTCATTGGTAGGAACGTTTTTTAACTTGATTTCTCTATACAATGAAGGGAATAATGCACAATGGACCTCTTTCCCATACCAAAAGTTTTACTACAAAAGAACTTGATACCCATCCCCACCCAAAATCTAGTTTCATTTTGGAAGTCAACCAACACATCACGCATATTCCCATCCCATACCTACCATGGACTATACTTTTGGTTGTCTTTATTTTCCCTGTTTCATTGTAACTGTGAAATACAAGCAAATGGGTCAATTGAGAAGTACAAGGCTAGGTTAACAGCCAAAGGGTACACCTAGACATATGGGATTGATTAAGTGGAGACTTTTGTACCAGTGGCTAAAATGAACTCCATAAGGGTGTTGTTGTCTTTAGCTGTAAACCATGCATGGCCATTTCATCAACTGGATGTGAAGAATGCATTCCTTTATGGTGCCTTGTATGAAGAGGTGTATATGGTTCCTCCACCTGGTTTCATCCTACCAGGGGAAGGTGGTAAGGTGTGTAGACTGAGAAAGGCTCTCTCTGGCGTTCAACAGTCTCCGAGAGCTTAGTTTGAGAGATTCACTTTAGCAGTGAAGAAGTTGGGCTATACTCATAGCCAAGTCGATCACTCTGTTTGTAAAGCACCAATGGAGAAGCACTACCGCCTTTATTGTCTACGTTGATGACATCATTCTGACAGGGAATGACGCAGAAGAGGTGGCCAAGCTGAAGGGTCATCTAGCAGGGGACTTCGAGACCAAAGATCTAGGATCTCTCAAGTACTTTCTGGGTATATAGATGTTGCAAGATCCAATCAAGGGATCTTCATCTCTCAAAGGAAGTATGTCCTAGACTTGCTAAGAGATTCTAGGAAGTTGGGAGCTAAGCCAGTGGAGACTCCTATAGAGCAGAATCACAAGTTGGGTGATGCAAGTAGTGAGCTACTTCAAGATGTAGGGAGTTTTCACTTTTCAGAGGCTAGTTGGGAGATTGATCTATCTCTCCCTGACTAGACCAGACATTACGTATGTCTTGAGTGTTATCAGTCAGTACATGCACTCACCTAGGGACATTCACTTAGAGGCAACACACATGATCTTGAGGATTCTCAAATCTGCCCCTGATAGAGGCTTATTTTTCGAGAAGAATGGTCACATGAGGGTAGAATCCTATACTGATGCAGACTGGGCATGTGCCAAAGATGACAGGAGATCTACCTTAGGCTATTGCACCTTCTTTGGGGGCAATCTGGTTACTTGGAGGAGCAACAACATGTGGTCGCTAGATCCAGTGCAGAGGCAGAGTTTAGGGCAATGGCCCATGGTTTGTGTGAAATGCTATGGTTGAAAATCCTAGTGGCTGAAATAGGATGCCCTGTCTCAGGTTCCGTGTGTTTGTGTTGTGACAACAAAGCCACCATTAGTATTGCTCACAATCCAGTTCAGCATGATCGGGCCAAGCATATGGATGTGGATCGCCACTTCATTAGGGAAAAGATTGTTTCTAGGGAAGTGTGTACTCCTTTCGTAAAGACAGATGAGCAAGTTGCTGATGTGTTTACTAAGGGAGTTCCTAGTTGGCAACTTCACAGATGTCTCATCAATTTGGGCATGAGAAATATCTATGCACCAACTTGAGGGGGAGTGTTATCATATACGTTTTTGTTGTATTTTACATGTAAAAGGGTATATTTGTCAATGTATTGTTTCTCCATATAAATAAGAATTATGGAGTCATGTGACCTAAGCATGACATCCTATTATTTGTAACTCTCTCTCATCTCTCCTTATCTTTTTCTTCTTCTTCCTTGAAACCCTAGCTTGGAACTCTAGATCAAACCCTAATCCATTTCAACTATAACAAGGGTCATGGTACTACCATTTGGCAGATCAATAATCAAGACATTTGGTGTCTCAGGCCCATAGCATGGTGTAACACGTGTCGGTTAAGAAAATGGAGTTCGTGAAGTTGATGAAATTTGTCGAATGAGCTCATGCATTATGAGTATATAAAAAGTAACAAGATACGTGTCAAACACCTCATTTTACTTTAATTGCTATAAGTCCATCATTGAATGCTCGGCGAGGGGGAGGGTGTTGGTTTTGCATTTTTAGTCTAACATTTATGTGAGACATGTTATTAGATACGTATTTTAGATGCATTTAGTAGTTCTGTAAATACCTCTTGTTGTGAGGGGTATACTTGTCTTTTGTAATGTTCCCTTTATATAAATAAGAATTATGGAGTCATGTGCTAGACACTTGACATCCTTCTCTCTTCTCTATCGACTCTAACCTAACCGTAACCTTAAAACCTCCATTCCAACTTGGTATCAAAGCCAACCATCGTCAACACCAGCCGTCGGTGTACATCGGAAGAAGAACCAGGTGCAATCTGACGACGTCATCAGGCCGTATGGCTGACATCATCAACCGTACCAACATGTATATCGAGGTCTCTCAAAACCCTTACCACTTAATAGGTCTTGATTTTTCATTATAGTATTTTTTTTTGGCATTCTTGATCATTTTAAGACCCATCTTCTCTAGAAATTCATTTTTTATTGTTTCTTGAGCCAACTTAATGTTTGATTTTTGTGGGATTTTTTGAGGGGTTTTATCTATTCATTTTGACTCCTTACAATCTTAGGGAACTTTTGAATCCAATATCATGGGGTTTGGAGCTCTATTGACGAACCCATGAAGAGTTCTCTCTTCAAAAGTCACCGTCGGTAGCTTATTTTACCCTCTTTGGGCTGTCAGTTGGGTATCATACCCACTTCTCTGCCCTCATTTGTGATTCTAAGACCTTTCTATGGTTTTTTTGAGGTGTGGACGGATTTGTACTCCTCTAGTTGCTGCCGGTGACGTCTTTGAGCTATTTTTGACTATTGGTTCAGTCTTCAAGCCTCCCAACTCGGTTCCAGGCCACCCTTCCATGGTTTCTATGGGTCCTATGGTGCTTCAATCCATCGACGTGCTGCTACTAGGCCTCTTCAGGTTCATTAGAGCTTCCTCTTGCATGCTCTCTTGGGTCCTATTGGCTATGATATAGTCTTCTTTAAGGCTTTCTCGTGTTTATTTGGCCTCTTTTCGTGCCTATTGTGTTTTTTCTTGGTACTCCATCGACTTGATTCACTATAGATACTCCGTCACCTATCCCGGGTAATCCCCCAGGGTCTAATATGAGCACAGAAGCCACCTCCAGTGGAGCATGAGGGTCTATGGTGCATCAGTTGGCTTATGAGAACCCCGGTTGCAGATCACCTCAGTGAAGTTAGACGGTAAGAATTATTTGGAGTGGGCTCAGGCTGCCCGGTTGTTTATTGGAGGTCGTGGTAAGCTGGGCCATGTTACTGGGGATACAGTTGAGCCTGCTAAGACTGATCCCACATATCGTCAATGGGAGACCGATGACCTTACAGTTATGTCTTGGCTCCTCAACTCTATACAGCATGATATCAGCTGGAGCTTCATATTTATGTGCATGACTCAGGAGGTTTGGGAGACTACTAGGAAAACCTATTCCCAGTAGCAGAACACTGGCAGGGCCTTTCAGTTAGTAGAGTATCTCCCATTTCCGGCAGGGGGAGAAGTCCCGTGCTGAGTACTACGCCTCTGTCCGCAGCATGTGGCAGGAGCTTAATTACTATTATTCCTATGAGCCTCCACGTCTCGAGGATGTCCTCTATATCAACGGCATGTGGAGAAGGGCAGGATATTTGAGTTCCTTTTTGGACTCAATCTGTCGTATGAGCTAGCTCGAGTCCAGATCCTTAGTAGCAGGGTGGATCTTCCATCTCTCAGTGAGGTCTATGCCTACCTTCAAAGTGAGGAGAATTGACAGATATCTCTCTAGGATGAGCATCCAGTCTCCGAGCGATTTGCACTGGTGACATCCTCTGCTTCTCCTGTCTACCAGCCTCAACAGTCTCAGAAGGGCTGACCTAATTAGCATCTTGCTTCCGCTCCGTCATGTGCTTTACTGGTCTTGTTGGGAAGCCCTCTACTAGGGAGAGGCCCAAGTGTGACTACTGCGGTAAGCTTGGGTATATGTGAGATCGATGCTGGAAGTTACACGGTCGCCCTATGAAAATAGGATTTTTCCGCGTCGTTGGTTACGGAAACCCTAGAATCAACACATTTTTAATTGATCCGAGACATTTAACTTGTAAAATGAGCAGTTTTGCATAGTGGCTCGTGTCGGATGTCGATCCGCACTCGGGGTTAGTTTGAGCAAATTAGAACATGAAATGACGGATTTTCGTCAGAAATTGCTAAAAATAAAAGGATGCTAAGAATGGTGAAAGATCGAGAATTAAACATGCTTTCTTGAAGATTATCACTATTAATATAAAGGCAACAATACCAATCACCAAAATTAACGAACTTTTATTAATTGAACCGTTTCCATTACATTGAAATAAAGTATCATGAAAGTACACCATCTAAACTAAAAAGCTATTAAAAGAGTGATAGAGAGAGAAACAAGAGAGAAGAGAGAGAAAGTGAGAGAATAGAAAGTAAACCTAATCTAGAGAGAGAATGTAGAGAGAGGAAGAAGAAATCTAGAGAGAGAGAACTATCTTGGAGAGAGAAAGTGGAGAAAGAGATTTACATTGAGTGACTTACCGTTCGGAAAGATCAGCCCGATCAACCATGGTTGGCCTTGAGAAAGGGATCGACCAAGTCTTGGTGGAGCATAGAGGAGCGGCCATAGATAGGCATGGTGATTGAGGCGTTGCTGGGTGTTGTGGAGCACGCACGGCCTGCTGTGGATGGTGTGAAACACTAGCGTGCAAGAGGAAGATGCAGCCAATGAAGGATGGTGGAAGAGCAGGTGTTGGACGTCGTCCAAAACAGGGGCAGCGTGGAGGTGATCCAAGAAGCATCAGTTGAGGAGCCATTTGGGTGGAGGAATTGATGCCACCCTGTGGTGTGGTAGCATTGGGAGGTGCACATCAAGATGCAGGGGGAAGAACAAGTTTTCAGGCCTGCATCTTGGGAGGTTGCAGGTCGTGAGTAGTTGCTGGTGGTGGCACGCGCGCAGTAGCATAAACGGAGAAGAAGAAAGGAAGAGAAGGGGGAAGAAGAGAGAAAGAAGGGAGGAGTGGTGGTTGTTGGTTCGTATGACCGGACCTGCAACTCCGGTGGAGGCGTGGGCGGACAAGAAAGAGGTGGACTAGTTGGGAAGGAACTGGTGGTGCAGAGGATCGCCGGAAGGAGTTGCAGGTTTTGCAACTCGTTGAAGAGGGCTGCAACATAGTTAGCATCAGCAGGGTGCTCACGGTTTGAGCATGAGGGTCTGAGTAAGAGATCCACAGCTAGCACGTTGGGGAGCAAGCACTTTAGAGGAGATGTTGCAGTTGCAGGCGGCCGGGGTTACGTTCGTGCACGCAGCAGCAAGAAGACGGTGGTTGAAGATGCAGGCGTTGTTGCAGCGTCAAGAGAAGAGGAATGCGGTCGTGCTTTACGCAGCAGCAGGGAGCGCAGACGAAAGGAGGAAGAAGGAGGCTGAGACAGAGGGTGGGGAGAATGGTTCGCCGGCCGGAGTTGCAGGTTTGCAACTTCGGCAAAAGCAAAAGAAGATGAAGAAGATGAAAAAGAAGAAGAAGAAAGGAGGAGGAAGATGGGCCCGGCTACTGGCCCACATGGATTGATGATGTCCATCGTCTCACAAGATGATGTGACAGACAATCTGATGGCGATCGGATGGATGGTGACTTGATTGGGACCCAGATTGGTAGATCGACGGATCTAGAGAGATCCAACGGTCCGGTGGAAGATCAAACGGTCCGATTGAAGATCCAACGGTCAGAAAGCTAATGGAGATGAGACAGAGCCAATGGGCAGGAGTTCTGGGGTTAGGTCAGTAGATTCGAGTACCGAGAGATGAAGAGAGAGAGAATAAGGAGAGATGAGAGAGAAAATATCAGAAAATGGAGATAAAAGTATTGACAGAGGGTCTGGAACCCTGGTCTTCACTGTGACCATCCTCACGCTTCTCCAGTAGAGTAGACTATCATTCCTTGCTGACTCATGTGGCTTTAAACGCTTTGGTCCGTCTCTTGGTCATTGGCTCTCCTGCTCTCTTCGTTCTTTGGGCCAGCTTTTTGGTCATCTTATTCAGCCCATATTTGGCCCATATCTTCTAGTCATAGCATGTGGGCTCTTTAAGCTTTGATAATGGGCTTTCCTGATCGATGTGGTCTCGCAAGTCTCGAGAATTGTCCCATTGGGGTTTCCTGCGACAGAAGAAGTGCGTAATGAGACTCTATCAGAATGACTTAATGTCAAGACTTCCGAAAATGTGTTTAATGCATGCAAATATACCATTTCGTCCAGAAAAGTGTGTTCTACGCAACAAAAGAGACTCTTACGTAGAAAAGTAGATAAATAGAACATTTTAACGTAGGAGAGTGTGAAAACGCTTAGAAGATAACAGTGGAAAATACGCACTTTTAAGCGAATATCACCCTAGCCAGACGGGGTCTTCTGGTGTTCATATTGACAGTATGGGTGTCCTTTGCCTCCTCAGGGACAGTCACTGTCGACTTCTTTTACCATGGCTTCCCCTGGTGGTATCTCTGCTGCTGAGATTGCTACTTTCAGGCGCTTGCTCAGTTAACTTGATGGTCCTTCTGCCACACCATTGACTTCCTTTGCTCAGTCAGGTAACAATAGACCTGCTGATAATGTGTCCACTTCTTCATCTAATCCCAACTTAGTCATTGATTCAGTTGCTTTGGCGCACATGACGGGTACGTCTTCTTTATTTTCCACCTATTCCATTTGTTCTGGCCGTGAAAAGGTGGAGATTATAGATGGCACCTTATCATCTGTCTGGAAAAAGGGATGTCCTCCCCTCCCCTAAACTTCCTCTTTCATCTGTCTTGCATGTGCCCAAATTTACCTCAAATCTTTTATCTTTTATCAATGTCACATTCTTTCCTTCTACTTGTGTCTTTTAGGACCTAGAGACGAGGAGGACGATTGGCACCTGACATGAGGCTAATGGCCTCTACCTTCTGGATGGATGACTTCCTGAGCCCACAACACTGCAATCTTCTTCTTGTAGTAGTAGTAACATAGATTCTATTTGATGTTGTCATGCTCGTTTGGGGCATGTCTCCTTTCAGTACCTGAAACTCTTATTTCCAGCTTTATTTGTTTCTGTTTTATTATCTAACTTGCATTGTGAGACTTGTGAGTTGTCAAAACACTGTCGTTCTAGTTGTCCCTCCGGAGGTAATCAAAGCTCTATTTCTTTTGATCTTGTGCATTCTGATGTGTGGGGTCCTGCCTCTATTACTTTTATTTTTGGCTTTCCCTATCTTGTTACTTTTGTAGATGACTGTACTAGGTGTACGTGGGTTTATCTCATGTAAACCAAAGATGATGTTCATTCCATCTTTAAAGGTTTTCATAAGATGATCCAAACCCAATATGGTGCCTCCATCAAGGTCCTTCGTTCTGACCAGGGTGGAGAATATATGTATGGGGGTCTTCAACAGTATTTCTTAGAGCACGTGATTTTTGACCAAAATTCCTGCAGCTACGCCCCTCAACAAAATGGTGTAGCTGAAAGAAAAATGCGTCATTTGACTGATGTAGCTCGATCTCTTTTGATTAGGTCCAATGTCCCCAAATCCTATTAGTCTGATGCTGTGTTGACTGTTGCCTATTTGACTAACAGAATGCCATCTCGTGTGGATCAAATCAAGTCTCATCTTCATGTCCTTTCTCCAAGTTCTTCCCTATTCGCGATTCCTCCTTGCATCTTTGGGAGTGTATGCTATTTACATATCCTGGGTCCCGATTGTACCAAACTAGATCCCAAAGCGCTTAAGTGTGTCTTCTTGATTACTCTTCTACCCATAAAGGGTATTAGAGTTACCATCTATCTTCATGGGAGAAGTTTGTGTCTATGGAAGTCACCTTTTGTGAGGAACTGCCATTTTTCTCCCCTGCCTCTCATCAGGGGGAGAGTAGTAATGAAGAGAGGTGGAATGTTCCTCTTTCTGCTAAATCCCTATCTCCTCCTCTAGAGTTTGAGAGGTCTTCACATACTCAAAATAATAGTGTGATTGATAGTGCTCTCGGAGCTCAGAAGGAGTTCAAAGTCTATAGCAGAAGGGAGAAAGCCACATCTGATCCAGTATCAGTGGTTCCATCCTTGGATCCAGGTAATTATTTCTCTATCTATCCCTGTCATTTCCCATTCTACTGATGATTCTGATCTTCCCATTGCTTTGAGAAAAGGCACTAGGAGTTGTACTCAACATCCATTGAGAAACTTTGTTTCATATGATGCCTTGTCCCGCTCATGCAAAGCCATTGTCACAGCTGTTTCCACTATTCCTATTCACTCTTCTGTGGCAGAAGGGTTGGCACATCCTAGATGGAAAGTTGTTATGGTAGAAGAAATGAGGGCCTTGGACAAGAACAAAACATGGGAGTTCCTCTTGGGGTCTGTGAGCTTGTATTGTGACAACAAGGCCTCCATTAGCATTGCTCACAATCCAGTACAGCATGATCGGGCCAAGCACATTGAGGTGGATCACCACTTCATTAGGGAGAAAATTGTATCTGGGGAAGTATGTACTCCATTTGTGAAGACAGATGAGCAAGTAGCCGATGTCTTCACTCAGGGAGTTCCCAGTTGGCAACTTCACAGATGTTTATGCAAGTTGGGCATGAGAGATATCTATGCATCAACTTGAGGGAGAGTGTTATCAAATACGTATTTTAGACGTATTTAGTAGTTTCGTAAATACCCCTTGTTGTGAGTGGTATACTTGTCTTTTGTAATGTTCCCTTTATATAAATAAGAATTATAGAGTCATGTGCTAGACACATGACATCCTTCTTCCTCAACTCTAACCTAGCCCTAACCCTAAAACCTCCATTCCAACTAGACATTCATGCTATTGGGAGCTATCTTCGATCGTATTTAAGGACTTACGGATGATTGCTTTGTTATCTAGTTTACAAGATCTTCGAGGTGTGGTTGTCAAGTTTCACATTTGACGGCTGGCAAATTTGGCACCCATAGTTGAGAAAACGAAGAGCCTCTTTGTTGTTTCTCCAATTGATTAGCTGTGGAAGTGGGTAAATAAAAGATGGACATGTAGAAGTACACGTGCATATGCTTCTTTGATTTTACAGTTGATGGTATTTTTTTTTCTGGCTTTGCTTGACTAATATTGTTCACTAATGTATGTTTTTGGCACTTTGTTCAGCCAGGACTTTTTTGTTTTAATTAATGGTGTTTAGTGCTATTCTATCCGTTCCAATGATTATACAGGTGGATTTCTGTTGGTTCGGACCTGAAGTTTGATGCACGAAGAGACTTGGATGATGTGGGTGCCTTGTGCATTGAAGGTACTTAAATGTTAGTAATCTGAATAAATGATCTTTTTAGCTGAGAAATGTGTTTAACTTGCAAGTGGTTTGGGTGGAGTTGCTTTGCTTTAGTTTTGGAACTTGTGCTTTTTATTCGTTTTTATTATTTGCTGGAGGTCTTTTCTTTTTTCCTTTTCTTGTTGTCAGCTAGCATAGCTGTGTCTTAGTTTTCCAATATTGCCTTGTAGACAATTTTAGTTTATTTATAATTTAATTACAATATCAGATTTGCTTCACTGGAACTTTGCCATTTTTTGCAAATTTGACCAATGTAATGTAATCAAATTCCGAAGGTCCCTGCTAATCCTTTTGCTTTATACAGTGCATGCTTTGAATAAGCTACCGTACTCTAAGCTTGACTCAAAGTCGGTTGGCATCAGGGAGGGAGTTGTTTTCTTGACATACAGTAGCCTTATAGCATCGTCCGAGAAAGGTCGTTCTCGTCTGCGGCAGCTTTTGCAGTGGTGTGGGCCAGAGTATGATGGCCTTGTGGTGTTTGATGAGGTATTGGATGTATATTGAGGTTTTCGTTGGAAATGATTAATAGAATGTGACTTGTTGCCTTCCATCTTGTTACCTTCTTTGACGGTTTATGCAATACTATGTCTATTCAGTCTTGATCTCCTGTCCACCTTTCAAAGCTAATCTTTTAGGGTCAATGACTTTATCGCAGTGCCACAAAGCCAAAAATCTGATTCCTGAAGCTGGATCACAACCAACGCGAACGGGTGAAGCAGTTCTTGAGCTCCAAGTTGGTTCTTTAAAGTCTTTAAACTGAATTTTTGGAACATATATTGTACATTTCTACATTCTTCTATTTCCTTTTAGTATCATGCCTGTTGGACATATTGTTTGTGCTCATAATATTATAAGCTCATTTTAGCTTTCCTTTCACAATATAAGTTTTGTTACTTATCAAAAAATTCTAGGTGGAACATTAAGCACATTGTTGCATGGGAACTCTTATTTTAGGCGGTTTTAGTTTGTTTGTTCTGGTACTGTAACCATTACCACAACAGCTATTGAACTCCTGCATTGTTGATATAGTTAGTGAGCTTTGGACTACAATCCTCGAGTATAAATACTACAGAAGAGGCCATCACTTTTAGGGGTTGGAAAGAAGCAGGCTACTCCCTTTGTTTTATAGAAATGCAGCTTTTGTGCATATCCACAAGTATTTTGAGTAATCTTGCAATGTTTGCAGTTAGACTTGCAATGGTGCGGAGAATCCGCTTTTGCTATTTAGTTCTTTTCTTTTGCTTTGTTTGATAAGTAATGAAATTGTATTACTTAGAAGATAAGTACTACTGTTGGGGAAGATTGTTCCATATGGACAAAAAATCTCTATGAACTCCACTTTTAGCTAGAGAGTCCGTCATATGTTTTGCACTCCAAGCAAGACACAGATGTACCTCGAGACCCGCCTTTAAACCTTAATCTTGATTTCAACCCCTAAAAGTTATTTTTGATTTGAAAACCTTAATGGAATGGTTGTTTTTCACCCACGAACCTCCCAAAAGCAAGGAACTGGTGAAAAAATGGGGATAAACACGTATCATGCATTTCAATTTTTTGGTTAAGGAGTGGTCGTTTGTCACCGATGAACCTCCCAAAAGCAAGTAAATTTTGAAGAAATGGGGATAAACACTTTTCATGCATTTCAATGTTTCGGTCTTGAGGTTCATCGAAATATTAGTGGATAGTGGTAAACTTCACTTCACCATGTCATAGATAGACAGAATTAGACTGAATTCAAAATTTGGATAATGTAATAATATGTACGAAATACTCCTCCAGTCACACTGTTCCATGGTCTGCCAAGAGTGATACCATCAAAGTTTATCTTGGTCTTCCTTTGAATCTGGGGTGGATCAAAATTCCTCCCTTTTCTTTATAATCCTGGATCCTATGGCCTGTGTGAGCAATTGAGCCCTGCATACCAAGGGCATTTAGTTTTATCTATGGTTTGTAGAGATGGCATGTTACAATATCTTGTTCTTCTTCCAATTTTTGGGAATGAAGCATGGTTTTGAGTCATAGTTGTTTCCTTGGTTATGGTTAAGTTGGGGCATTTGGTATATCTTTGGATGAGTTAATTTTATGTCAAGGGTAAGTTAAAGACTTGCTTTAGCCCCCTCTTTGCGCCAAGGTTCTATACTTCGACTTCGCCTTAAACTACGGTTAGTGAAAATTCGGAATTAAATCGGGAAGTTCAATTCGATTTAGAGAATTTCTGTAAAATTCGTTAGCTTAGAGAAGTTTGGGGAATTTTTGCCAAAATGAGTGAAACAATATTAATCTTTCTTAGGTTGCTCTAAATGGTTGTTTTTATGATTAGTAATAAGTATTTATCAATAGAAGAATTGAAAGGAGGAAAAAAGCTAGAGAGAAAGAGAGAGAGCGTGAGAGCTGTTGCAACAGTGGAGGCAGAGCACACCGTGCATGGGTCAATCTTCTAAATGCTGTAAGTTTTATTTTGAATCTCTCATAACGGAAGGTATTGGGCGGAGGTCTGAAGCCCTATTGTTCCCAACTCCTTTGCCACTACCGGAGTAGTTGATCGTCTGAAGCACCTCCCAACTGCAACTCAACATCATCTTCTCAGGCACAGACCTGGTTTCAGGTAACGCTTTTACAGAGTACAAACAACTCTATTCCGATCTGATTCAGAGCGCTGAAATCTAGGGTTTGGGGCCTGTGAACGTTTGTTGCCATTATCGATCTAAAAGATCTATGTCCACTCTGCAAGAGTGCTGGATCTTATTACTGGTGGCCGATATTGTATGGTTTTGTTCTTCTATGCTTGCGATCTCCGATTGCTTGAATACAGAGAGAGGTTCGTGATTGGCGGTTCTTGTCGGTTGATTTTTCCTTTTTCCTTTTTTGAGAACGAGAAGATGGGGCTAGATCTCCTTCCTCTGTGAACTGATAAACTAAGAACAAACTCTCTTTCTCCGGTTGAGCCATCAGATTAGTGCTATTTTCTGAGGAATATAGGAGTTGCTGGCTTCATAGTCCAACCATGGCTGCTCCTACAGCCTTGCCGACGGTGGGAGGACCATCGGCAAGTCTTGTCAATCCTCCCCCTGCTGCCCCTTCTTCCTCCTCTTTTCTTGAGGGTGTCAAGATTCAACCGGCTTCATATGCTTCTACCTTGATCGGAATGAAGTAGTTTGAGGCGCTACTCGTAGATGCACGACATGGTTCGAAAGATGGACACGTTGCAGTGTCATTCTCACCCAACGACATCGCCAAGTCTGAATTGCAGATGTAGAAAACTTTAGTTGGCAAGTTTAGTTCAAGTAGACCTTCAGTAGAAGATATTAGAAATGCTATTAAAAACCTATGGAATTTACGCAAATCTATTGTGGTTGGAGTATTGGATGCGAGGCATATTATGTTCAAGTTCGAGGACGATGACGATCTTTTGAAGGTGTGGACTTGCGAGTTGAATCACATCAAGGGTTACTATTTTCGATTATTCAGATGGAGTAGTGAGTTTAACACGCGAAAAGAAACTTCTCTTGCTTCGGTATGGATCCAATTCCGAGATCTCCCTTTGAATTTGTTTAATCCGTCTCTCCTTGTTCCTATTGCTTCTGGTGTTAGCAAGGCTCTAGCTATCAACACAGCTACGAAAACGATGGTTAGACCTAATAAGGCCAGGGTGTGCGTTGAGTTGGACCTGGCCAAACCTCTACCGAATCGTGTTTGGATAGGAATAGGAAAAGGAGATGGATTTTGGCAAGAGGTTTTCTACGAGAAGCCTCCTAGATATTGCACGCACTACTTTCTACATTGTCATGACATTGCTTGTTGTCGTAAAGTCCAATCTTACGCTCAAGGATCAAACGAGATTAGACAGCCGGCTGTTAATATCGAGAAGGCTCTCAATCCGATGGTGAAAGAGTGGGTGGAAGTTAGTAAGAAAACGGGGCGTGACCAACAGAATACCGCCCACATTCCGGTAGTTACTGGGGACCCCTTGATCAAGGAAGGTTTGCAACGACCAGGCAGTGGATCTAATGTGTTTTCGATTCTCACCCACGATATTGAAGAAAATGGCACTTCCGAGTTAGGTGATGTTGTTGAGGAGGCCAACTTCAAAAAAACGACGGATCATGTTACCGATCTTAATGATAATGCAGCAGTTCCGAGTAAAGAGGATAATGTGAAATCCTTGTCAGATGTCAATGACGAAAGATTGGTCCCCGTATTTGGTCATACTTTGGAAGGCACATCTGATGGTTTGAGGCATGAAGCCCAGTCTATAGGTTTTGTTAAAGGCAAAGAAGTTGCGGTTAGTTGTACTTCTCCAAAAGAGCAACAAGGAAGCCATATCGCCATTCAAAAGATTGCAGGCTCAGTGGGTGTAGTTCGTTAAATTATAGATCTTGATAATGGTGTGGATGATTCGGTGCCTATTGGTATTGCAAATGGCAGCACAGACGCTAACTCCTCGGGGGCCTCAGTTGCTTGTACTAATGTTGACGCGGCATTGGAGGAGTCTTCGGAGGAGGAGATTGATGATATTTCTGATCCTGAAAACGGTAACACGAAGAGTTTGGTGGTGTATACGGAACATCTTTCTGATCCAGGTATTACTCTTGACTAAAAGGAAGAAGAAAGATTATTCCACTATGCATCGTAGTGTACCCACCAGAGCTCACACCAAAAAACCCCTCCCATTGGTTGTTAATGTTGAACAAAATATTAATCTGGAATGCGAGAGGAGTAGGCAATAGGGCTGCATCGTGCCATCTTAAGAAGCTTGTGTCTGAAACAGCTTCTAAGATGGTTATGATTGCAGAACCGATCATTAATACATTGAATATGGATGCTTTGGGTTCTAAAATTAAGCTCAAGAATTTTTTGCATAATAATGACATAGGGGGTAAAATTTTGATCTTTTGGGATGATTCTATAGCAGTGGATCTTCTTTTTTCCTCTAACCAACTTTTGTATGTCCGCATTAAAGATGAGCACTCTGAATATCTTTTCTTTTCTTCTTTTGTTTATGCTAATTTGGGTTCGGCTTTATCCTCCCACTGGATTGTGGGAGGTGATTTTAATGATATGGACCATATGGTTCAGGATTGTGGTCTTATTGATGCTGGGTACACGGGATCTAAATTCACCTGGTGCAATAATCAAGAACGTAGCAGACGCATTTGGGCTAGATTGGATAGAGTATTTGTGAATTCTCGTTGGTTCTCTGTAGTCAAGGCGCACGCCTCAAGCTCAAGGTGCGCGCCTCAGGCGCAAGGCACACCTAAAGCGCTTTAGAAGGGTCAAGGCAATGTGCATTTAGTAAGGTGTGCACCTCATGCTCAAGGCGCGCACCTCAGACCAGGCTCCAGGCGTGCGCCTCACTAAAATACATGCTTTTTTTCTAAAAATTCTATACTTTGGCCTATTATATTAAGCATTGGTATGATAGGGGAGAGATACAATTGAACTTATCTCATTGAAAGACATTAATAAAAGCAATGAATGGCTACTTGGGGAGATAGAAACAGAATGTGGAGAAGCAGAAGATGAATTGATTTTTGAGGATGATAACTTGACATGGAGTGTTGTTGCAGGAGCTGCTAGAATTGGTGAATCAACATCAAATACTAGATCACAATCAAGGTCACGAAAGGGCTTCAATAAGGGAGCCGAAAGAGGAAGAGGCTAATTCAGAGGAGACTGAAAAAGAGGAATATGTTGAGGAGGCTAACACATCTGATGATGACGGGGATGAAGCTAATGATTATATTTTAGATGATGACGATGTTAACTAGAACTAAGTGTGGGCTATTTGAGATTTTCGACATTTTCTATCTTTTATGTTTTATGGCTTTTTGGTTACTTGCTTTGTTTTTAGATAATGACAATGTTAACTAGAACTACCTTTAAGTTACTTGAGATTTTTGACATTAGCTATCTTTTATGTTTTATGGCCTAATGATTACTTATTATGTTATTTTATTTTTCTTAATTTTTTTTTATATTTCATATATTTATTATAATTTTTAATATTGTGCCTCGCTTCAGTCAGGTGTGTGCCTCGCCTTGCGCCTCAGGCGCCAGAGGTCCTAGCGCCTTAAGTGCGCCTTGCGCTTTTAACTACCTTACGCTGGTTGAACAGTCTTCCATCCATTGTTGTTAGTCATTTGCCTAGACTGTGCTCGGATCACTCTCCGATTATGATCTCCTTGATGCACAATATTTGTAGAGGTCCTAGGCCTTTCAGATTCCAGAGAATGTGGGTTTCTCATGATCAGTTCTTAGACTTTGTGAAGTCCAATTGGGATGCTCCAGTTCAAGGTGATGCTTTGTAGGTGCTGGCGCTTAAATTAAAATATTTGAGAAGTAAGTTGAAGATCTAGAATAAATAGATTTTTGGAAACATTCACAACAATTTACACTCGATTGAAGACAAGGTTCTTACCTTGGAGCAGAAAATGATTGATTACTGGACTATAGAGGACCGGATTTGATGGAAAAAGATGCAGGCTTTATATAAACAAACTCTTCTCCAGAAAGAAATTTTTTGGAAACAGAAGTCGAGAATCAAATGGCTGCAAGAGGGGGACTCCAACGCGGTTTTTTTTTCATGCAACCACGAAGGAGAGAAGGAAATATGGTATTATCAAAGGTCTTGTTCTTCAAGATGGCTCTTGGTCGGATAATTAGAATACTATTCACAAGGGGGTTGTGGAGTATTTTTGTGCCATGCTTCAATCAGAGGGCTGCCACATTGAGGAGGAAATCTTAATTGTATTCCGAGTATGGTTGATGAAGAGGATAATACAACGTTGATGGCTATGCCTGGCCAGGAAGAGGTCAAACAAGTTGTTTTTAGTATCCCACAAGACAGTGCTCCACAAATGGCTTCTCTGCTGCCTTTTATTAGTCTTGTTGGGGTATTATTGGCAAAGAGGTCTCTAAGACAGCTGTGGAATTTTTCAGAGGTAATGTGCTTCCTATATCCTTCACAAATAACTATATCTCCAAGATCCCGAAGAAAGAGAGTCCTAGGCATTTTGCAGACTTTAGGCCTATTAGCCTATGTAACGTCATTTACAAGATCTTTTCTAAAATTATTACAATTAGGCTTGGTAAAATTATGGGGAAACTTATTTCATTGGAGTAGGGTGCTTTTGTTAAAGATAGGCTTATTACAGAGAATGTGGGACTTGCCCAAGAACTTGTACATTGCATTAGCAAAAAAATGATGGGTGGGAACTTGGCGCTTAAGATTGAGATGGCTAAAGCCTATGATCGGGTGGAGTGGCCATTTCTTATGAACGTGTTACAGCTATTTGGATTTGGAGATCAGTGGATCGGCCTGATTTCCAATTGCATTAGCAATAAGTGGTTCTCTGTCCTTTTCCAAGGTACTTATGAAGGTCACTTTAAAGCGACTAGATGTCTCAGACAAGGGGACCCCCTTTCCCCATACCTTTTCATCTTGTACTCAGAGGTCTTGAGTAGAGGTTTAAAGAACCACTTTATCAACGGTAATATCTGTTACTTTCACACTCCTAGGAATTGCAATCCCATAACCCATCTGATATATGCGGATGACTTGGTGATCTTTTTGAATGGGAGAAAATCTTCTGTTGATGGTTGTATGAATTTTCTTGACCATTATTGCAGATGCTTGGGCCAATTGATTCATGATAGCAAAAGTTCCTTCGACATGCATTCGAAGACTTCTACGGCTAGAATTGAGATTGTCAAGAGAAGCACAAACTTTACTCACAAGAAACTGCCGTTCACTTATATGGGAGTACCTATTTATGAAGGTAAGGCGAATAAAGTCTATTTTAATGAGTTGTTGATCAAAGTTCAGAAGAAAGTGGTGGGATGGAAAAATCGGCTATTATCGCAAGGAGGTAAGCTTGTCCTTCTTCGACATTCCCTATTTAGTATTCCTATTTATCTTTTGTCTGTTACCTTGATGCCTAAATCTGTTTTGGCGAAACTGGATAAAGCTTTTTCAGATTTTTTCTAGGGAGAATTTGAAGGACATTCTAAGAAAAAATGGGTTGTTTGGAAAATAATTTGTAAACCTCTTCAAGAAGGTGGCCTAGGTATTAGAGACATTCATGAAGTCATGGATTGTTTTTGGATGAAGAGAATGTGGAAGATTTCTTTTAAGAATTCTTTATGGGCCCAATTTATGCACGACAAGTACATGTCCAGTTCCAGGTTTAATTATAAGGAAGTGGCTAAGGCGGGTGCATCGCAAATGTGGAGGGACTCTCTGAGGTTAATGGAATTCATCTGTCGTAATTCATCTTGGTTGATTAAGGAGGGGAACATGAACTTGTGGTTCGAAAATTGGTTTGGAAAAGGTTTAATTGCAGACCAGTCAATGTTGACATCATCCAGGATAATAATGCCTCCCTAGTTGAAGCTGTTGAGAAAGAATTTCTTCTTGAACCTTTGCGTCAGGAGAATATTGCTGATATCATTAAGAATTATGAACAGTGTTTTCGCTACTGATGATGATAATGAAAGACGTGTTTGGCTTCACTCCAACGATGGTAACTTCAAAATCAAATCTGCATATTACAGTTATAGATCGAAGAACTAGTTGTGGGACCTAGCTAAGTGGGTTTGGCATAAGCATGTACCTAGCAAAATTGGGATTTTTGTGTGGAAACTGGTCCAAGGCGTCATTCCAGTGGACTCAGTGCTACAGAAGAGTTATGTCACCATGGCCTCTCATTGTCATTGTTGCTCGTCTCCTAACACCGAGAATATCAAACACTTGTTCGTGGATATCGAGTTAGCTAGAGCCGTCTGGGAACCTTTTGAGCATTGCTTTGAGGTTAATCTACGCAATTGTGTAGGGATTGGTGCCATCTTGCGTAAATGGTGCACTGTTACTTCTCGTCACTCTCAAGTGGGAACTCTTCACATCATCGCCCCCATGGTGATTTTTTGGGATATTTGATTACAGAGGAATAAACGCAAGTATGAGGGGGAAGCACACTAATATCATTTTTATTAGAAAGAAAGTTTGGCGTTGGATTAGGGACATCAACTCCTCCATCTCGCCGACGAAGCCTAATGATCATCATCTTAATCGTATTACTGAGAAACTTCAATTGGTGGAGTTTAAATTCCCGTCTAGAAGAGCTATGGTCGGGTATTGGAAGAAGCCGAATTTTGGTGAAGTAGCTTTGAATGTGGATGGCACATCCTCCAGCCAAAACATTGCGAGTGGTGGCGGTGTTATCAAAGATCTTAACGGTAGCCTTCTCATGGATTTCCATTCATTCTATGGAGAGGGAACTAACAACTTAGTCGAGTTGAGGGCTATTCTAGATGGGCTTAAGTTGTGTAAGAAGATTGGCACCTACAAAGTTAGTATTCAGTCTGACTCGAAGCTTGTGGTGTCTTGGATCACAAAACCTACTCTCATACCTTGGCACCTTAAATCTTTTGGTGGAAAGTCATGGACATATTGAAAGAATTTGAGTACTCTATTATGCATATCTACAAGAGTCGAATGCAACGGCGGACTACATGGCCTAGAATGGGTTACTTGCTAGATCGTACATAGAATTTATAGACAATGGCCCTCTGAGACTTGCTGGGTTTCTCCGGTTGGACGAGATGTGTATGCCTTACGTTAGAGTCTAGTTCGGATTTTTCTTGCATCATGTTGCTCTTTTACTTTTATTTCAAGACTTTACTTTTATTTCAAGACTTTTTTAGCATCTTGAGGGGTCAGGTTTTTACGTCCCCCCTATCTAGGTGTAAAACTCTTTTCCAACATCAATAAAGTCTCTCCCTCTGCGGACGTTTCCCAAAAAAAAAAGAGTAATAAGTATTTATCATGCTTGTTTTATCGTATCCTTAAAAATCAGTTTGTTTTATCAACGTTTTGGCAAAAATTCTCCAAAATTCTCAAAATTTACTGTTTACTTCGAAATTAAACGAATTAATTCAGCAATGTTTTTGCAATTTTGTACTAAAAAAGGCTAAACTTCGAGAAATTAGCCGAATTTTTACCATATGCTTCGAATCAAACTAATTAATTCGACGAATTTTTGTAATTTTTTTTAATACATGCATGCTTTAATTCGGTCATTCAAAATTCAGAATTAATTCGGCTAGTTCCGCCGAATTTATCGAATTTTAAAACCATGCACTGCGCCAATTCCACCAAGGTGTTACTTGTTGACTAAGGAGAGTGTTCTTATTCGAACCGCTTCATGATCTTCAACTAATTATGCGGCTTCAATAGAATTACCTGGAGTAAGCGCTAGCTTCTTTCCAATACTCAGTAGCTTGCCTTACCACCACTTCAGAGCCAAGCCTCCGCATTTTCAGAATCTCCTTCTTGTATGGCCTGCTATTCCCGTCAGCATAGTTGTGTTCGTTCCTTCCCTTAAAATCGTACTTGAGGGTTTCCTACTTAATTCAATGTAGCTGTCAATTCTTTTAGTGTCCCTTATCTCTCTCTCTTTTACACATACGTACTGCCCCGTACACACACACATGCTCCCCCCTCCTATATACACACAATTATTACTCGATGCTCGCTGTCTTTATTTCAATAGTGCATGAGCTCTTTACAGTGTCATAATGGCATATGAGTTTACTAAATTTATTTTAACTATGATTTTTAAATTTGACAGGCTCGACTCCCTGAAGCTCGTGTTATTTATTGCTCAGCAACTGGTGCATCAGAGCCACGCAATTTGGGTTACATGGTCCGACTTGGACTTTGGGGAGCTGGAACATGTTTCCTTGACTTTTGTGATTTTCTAGGTTTGTCCTTTCACTCTTTTGTTGCATGATATTTGGCCTTATTTATAATTTTGTTGAGATTTATTTGTTGTTATTTATTATTAATTTAGGAACTAGCGAATGTCAATAATTTTTGGAAATGATGTTTACTATAGGTCTAAGGGGTCTCTAGAAATTTGTATAAAGAAATGTAGTGAGAGTAAGATTATTTTTTTATAAGCAGTTGGATTAGTTTCAGAAGGTATTTAATTGTTTTCTTAGAGAACTTAGAAGTTAGAAGTTTTTAATTAGTTCTTAGTTAAATTAGGATTATGAAACTTGATTTTCAAGTCAGTTTAGGAGTTGTTAGTGGTCTATATAAAGGGGCGCATGAATACTGACATGACCAATGTCTTGAGTTTTGATTTTTTGCTTGAGAGTTAAGTTGAGATTTTTCTTTGAGCTTTGATTGTAATTCTTTTCTATTTTATTTGGTTTATCATTGGACTAGTGCAATAGACTCTTGTCTTCTTATTTCTTGTGAATTATGTCTTTTTCAATGGGTTATTGCTGTTCAATAGATCTATGGTATTGGTTGAATCGATCGGGCATGTCCTAAATCAAGTTTTGGTATTGAAGCAAAGCAGTGAAACCTATATGTGAGCTTGAAGATTAAATGTGCGAAATTAATCGGAGCCATGCACAATGATTCTTGGTGTCGAGAATTTTGGGAAGTCTGGACTTGATGTAGGACTGAAAACTAATCCTATATGATGATTTGAGATCAACAATAAATTACTAAGTGCAATTTTAAGCATAAAATCAATCTAAATACACCATAAATATTTAGAGAATCTAGCAAATAATTAAAATTATGAATTCGGACCCAAGGGTCGATTTTTGGTTTCTTTGTATGCTTTTGCCCTAACGACTCCCTGAGGTCAAGGGGTTTATAACTTTCCAGCTAGACTCGTTTGGGGTATTTGGTCCCCTCTGAAATTGCCTTTTTCTTATGGACGACTACTGTTAATAAAATTCTGACAGTTAACCACTTGATCAATATAGGGAAGAGTATGACGAACATTTGCTTTTTGTGCTAAAACATTGCTGAATCTATCAACCATATCCTTACTTTATCCATTGTTCGTTCACTACATGGGTTCGAAATTTCTATGTCAACATTTTTGAATTTTGTTGGTTTATGCTTAACAATTTGATCGAACTTCAACGAGATTGGGTTGTGCTTGAGATAAAGATCATATCTAGTGGAGATTCTCCCTTTTGCCATCTGTGGGCTATGATAACCGGACCCTTTTATTTACCCCCACCATACCCATGTCAGCACGACACGACATGGGTATGGGTACAGGATCAGTGTCAAATCCACCAAGAACGTGTCAGATTTTTCCAAGCTCATTTTTCAATGTTGGGTACGTACCCAATGAGTCGGACACACCTTTCTGGTAAGAGAAGAAAGAGACGAATAAATAAAGAAGAAAGAATATCCACATTTATAATAATAAGTTTCAACCCTAATCTAAAAACGAAACTAGTTCGTACTACAGTATGATTCACTATTGATTATTACAACTGCAATTATAATTAAAATATCATCAAAGTGAAACAATAAAAATGCTATAATATTAAACATCCTAAAATACTAACTATCTCATCATATCCAAGTACCTCAAAATTTGGGTTGAGCAGAGTCTAACACTTGGACACATACCTATATCCGACACCTTTACCCATACGCCATACATGGGTGACAGGGTCTATGTGAGTGTTTGGAAGGAAAAAAATAGAAGGATCTTTGAGGACAAATGTAAAGTTGAAGCTCGTATCATCAAAAAGGTCGAGTCGATGTTGTTTCATTCGTGTTCGATCCTCAAGGAGTTTGAAGGGAAATCCTTTGCTTCTTTTTCTTCTAGTTGGGGGTCTTTCATCAGCAGTGCAGCACCTCGGTGCTTTTTTATAGCCTTTTGGGACGTGTTCTCATTTCGAGAACCCTTTTTTATTGTATTCGCCTATTTACCTTTGTTATCTTTTGGGGCTTCCCCTTTTGCCTCTAATACACTTAACCTATAAAAAAAGTTCCCTATTATAGAAGATTCGAAAATTACTACCCTGTTTGTTAGTTGAAAACTTTCACAGGGAGCTCTACTTCCATTTTAGAGACTGAAAATTTTTCTTCAGGTTTTTTCCAAATGCAAATGAGGATACGAGTTACCATGTCATTGTGGGTTGCATATTTTTCTAATATGTTGGTGCTATCTGTTGTGAAGGAGCCACCAATGTTTGGATCTTATGCCATCTTGAGTACTTGAACCTGCTCTGTCCACTATACTGTTGCATTTGTAATCCTCAGCTTGCCTCATGTCTCCAATTGTTAGTCCTCCATTGGATAATTGAACCAAAAAAAGAAATTCATTCTGGTGGCGCATCCAGATCTTTTTTAAATACATTTCGGTTTCATCCTACGGTTGAATAAAAGGTAAAGGCATCATTTTTCATCTCATCTTCTCTGTTTGATCATCCAACTCATGTGGTATATTGTTTTTACGTTACTTTTATGCATTTTTTTCCCTTCATACTACTTAAAAATGAAAATTGTTGTGATGCATTGAAAATAATTTACAGGTGCTCTTGAAAAAGGTGGTGTTGGAGCATTGGAACTTGTTGCTATGGACATGAAGGCAAGGTGAGAAGGTTTAGAATCTTTTTGTAGAATGATCTGCATGTTAAAGATATGTAATAACTTTTGCCTTTTCACCTTTCAGGGGTATGTATGTATGTCGTACGCTAAGCTACAAAGGGGCCGAGTTTGAAGTTATTGAAGCATCATTAGAAGCAGAAATGATGGTATAGGGCACTTTTCCCTTGTTGCTATTTGAGATGCACACAATTTCAAACAAGAGTTCACTACTCTACTTCCAACTAGTTGTTTTAGTTGGTCATTATTGATTTTGTTGACTGTTATGCACCATTAGAATTATTACGATGTCACCAAATATTACTCGATCCATTATGCATCCTTTTCTACACATTTGTAATATAACTGAAGCCATTTCGATTTAGCATTGGACGTATCTTGAGGGTACTAAGGCTAGAACTGGTCCGTTTTGTTGTTCCAGAAAAAGCTTGATTTTGTTCATGCACCATGTTCTTGCTTGTGTTGATGGTTCAAAATGTTGTAAAATGTCAGCTGACAAATTTCTGAAATTGAATGGCCCAATATATAACACAAGTGCAACATAAAAATTACATAATATCAAAAGAAAAACGTATATGCTACTATTGATGTCATATTTTTTGGCTTCGTATTTTGTGATTATTACTATGTTTCAGTTGCACACCAATACACCACATTGTTTTGGTTGAAACATGCCTTATTTTTCAATAGAAATGGTTGATCAAAATCGACCATAACCTTTTCTTCGAGTAAAATAGGATACTTCAGCACCACAAGTCATCACTTGGGTGTTGTATTATGTACCATCAACATGGGGCACTTGGATGCAGTTTTCTATACTATGCATATCGGGCGTGCCATTTTCGTATTTCTTGAGATACCTCTGAATACAGTACTTCTGTTGGAGGTAACCTAGTTATGTTGACAAAGAAAAAAAATAAACTGTGGTTGATAATCAAGTGCTGGGGATGGGTATATAGAGCATGGGATAATGGGATGTGTGAGTTGATGTGGGTGAGGCCCACATTGAGAAGTTGGGTTTCAAGGTGGCTGCACCTATGGAAACCCCTGTCACA
Source organism: Euptelea pleiosperma (assembly GCA_035048495.1). Classification (NCBI taxonomy): domain Eukaryota; kingdom Viridiplantae; phylum Streptophyta; class Magnoliopsida; order Ranunculales; family Eupteleaceae; genus Euptelea; species Euptelea pleiosperma. The sequence goes on from CM068541.1 coordinate 33,138,687, forward strand.
ATTTTCTTTCCTTTTAAATTTTTTTCTTACTTCTAAATAAATTTATTTCTTACATTATTTGACAACATGGGTCAACCGCAGTCCACCCGAAAGTCGAACCAAATTTATCAACCCCCCTTTTATAGGTAGTGAATGGGCCGGGTTAAAAGCATTGCTATGAACTTTTTTATTCTAAATAGTTGAAATTCTCTTTTCTTCTCTCTCTCTCTCTCTCTCTCTCTCTCTCTCTCTCTCTCTTTTCTTCCTGTTCTCACTCTTTCTCTCTCTCACTTGTTATCCACTTCTCCACCTTATTGCTGAAATTTTATGTTCTCATGTTGCATTGCTTCACAGGACATGTATAAAAGGGCTGCAGAATTTTGGGCCGAATTGCGGGTGGATTTACTGTCAGCAAGTACATTAATTTCTGATGAAAAGCCTAATTCTAGTTTATTATGGCGATTATACTGGGCAAGCCATCAGGTATATGATTTGCCGAGTTTTAATGGTTTTTACATGTATGGACTGCATACTTAAAAGATGTCATTTTCGTGCTTTTTCTTTATGCTGTTTTTCTTGCTTCTGTTTGTGCTATGGTAGCGCTTCTTTAGACACATGTGCATGTCAGCTAAGGTCCCTACTGCTGTAAGGCTGGCTAAGCAGGCTCTGATGGAAAATAAGTGCATTGTCATTGGACTTCAGAGTACTGGAGAGGCACGGACTGAGGAAGCTGTGACAAAATATGTGTGTATCTCTTGTTTCATGTTTTCTGTGGAACATTTGTTTCTTTTCTGTAATTTGTATTGTTTGGTGTCCTCATATAAATAACTTTTTCTCTGGTCTTGAAACAGGGTCTTGAACTGGATGATTTTGTTTCTGGTCCTCGAGAACTTTTGCTAAAATTTGTTGAAGAAAACTATCCTTTGCCTCCAAAGCCTGACTCGCTACCTGGTATATAGGGTTTGTATACTGGGTTGTTCATACATGCTATTCTTTTGCCCGGTGTTAGTATAATCTTCTTTAATATGGTTATAGGAGATGAAAGTGTTAAGGAACTTCAACGAAAGAGGCACTCAGCTACTCCTGGTGTTTCGTTTAAGGGAAGAGTAAGAAAAGTTGCGAGGTTGAAAGCTGCAAGTGATGGTGAAAGTGGTGAAGAATCTGAATGTGAGTTTCTTAGAACTAGCTGGTGACTGGTGACTGGTGACAATAATGTTGCATTTCTTCAAGCCCTTAATATTTTATCCTTTCCTGGCTTTGTAACTTGTTTAGCAATTCTTAGATTTTTCATTGTTCTCGTTTACCCTTCTTGCATTGTTGTCTAACTTGCTCAGCGTATGTGCTTTGTGCTTTATTTGACATTCATAGGCTTTACCAATTCAAATTCAATGAACTGTTTTTCTGTAAGTCTTCTTAGGTTACGTCATTGCCTGACCTGCTTAATGGTTTCACTTGGTTATATATTTGAATTTATTGGTCATATTGTGTCTGTATTACTTATCTGGGGGCTTTACTGCTTCAAATTTAGTACATCTTTTCTCAAGACTTCTTAGGTAGATTTGTGGAACCGAAAATGCTTGAGTAGTTATTTTCATGTTGCGGAATTAATCTCATTGGTTTATGCAGCCGAGTCTGATCGTGAATCTACCGAATCTGAAGACTTCTTAGGTAGAGTTGGTGGAACAGAAAATGCTTGAGTAGTTATTTCCTTGTTGCAGAATTAATCTCATTGGTTTATGCAGCCGAGTCTGATCATGAATCTACTGAGTCTGATGATGAGTCTCAGACCTGTGAAAATTGCAGTAGTGATGAGGTAACTTTCTTTTGAAACTTCTACATGGTTTGACTACTGAGAAAATGTTACTGTTTTCAGGTGTGATCCTTTAATTGAGGATAGAAAGAAGTTACTTCCCTGTTCCTGTTGTGGTCAACTAGTTCAGTCTGCTTGTTTAGTGCCACCTTTGGTAGATATGGCACCTGAGGATTGGTCATGTCATATGTGCAGGAAAATACAGATAAGCATCCTCAAGCAAGACATGCCCATTTAGCTGAACTCTTGAAGAGGTGTTTAATTTAATATCGATCTACCATTTCACCTATCATTAAGTCTTTTATTTACCCATTAATAGGGAAAAACAGCTTTTATTGTCTTATAAATCTGATACCAGGTATGAAGCAGCTATGGAGCGTAAGTCAAAAATGTTAGAGAGAATTCGTTCGTTGGGTCTTCCAAACAATCCTTTGGATGATATTATTGATCAGGTAGTGGTCATATAACCTGAATGTTTTTTTGTTTTTTTTTTGTTGATTTTAGTTCCTGATTAAGGCGAAGCGGCTTGACTTTTATTGGCTGCATAAATCAAATCTGTTTTTTCTCAAGCATTAGTGGTTTCTTTTAATTGATGAGTATCTGATTCTTGTGAAAAGCTTCTTACAGAATCTTTATTATTTTGTGACATTTTACTGTATTTTCTAAAGTGAGGTTTTATAAAGTCAAACATGTTTGCTGAGAAGCTTATGCCATCATAATGCCCTTTATTTATTTCTGAGATAAAATTGTAAGGACACATTGCCAATGGTTTAAATGCTGCTTTCAAACTCTACTATTTTTTTTAGGTTTCATGATGTTTCATTGGTTCTGTTGTGGACTTATAGTCTAGTTTTTTGTTTGTTAAAATCAGATGTATTCTATTGGATGCTCATAAACTAAGAAAAACCATGAAAACTACCACATGTTTTTTTGTACATGGTATATCCATAGTTATTGAAGTATTTTATGTTGTAACCAATAGATGAAGGTTGTAGAGAGAAGAGGGAGAAAGTGTAATGGAGGCGGAAGAAGGTGGAGAAGGAGATTAGGGTTAGAGAGAGAAGTGGTGGGAAGAGGAGAGAATGGATTGTTAATTCATTCTCTCTCACACACTGTATAATATATGATGGGGGGAACCCCTACAAAAGAGTAGCACTATTCACGTGACACTATTCATGTGAATAGCGATAACCCAAAAAGAACACCCACATGGGAAGTGGGACGCAACCCACTTGAGATGCCCACGTGGGTGTATTACATAAACTCCAACACACCCTCTCAAGCTGGTGGAAGATATCCATCATGCCCAGCTTGCTAGTCAAGGTATGAAGAATAGACTTGTTCACCCCCTTTGTGAGTATGTCGGCAACCTGCTCCTGTGTTCTCACATACAGAGTACAAATCAATCGTTGTTGAAGTTTCTCTTTGATGAAGTGACGATCAACGTCAATATGGTTGGTCCTATCATGCTGGATTGGGTTGTGAGCAATACTGATGGCGGCTTTGTTGTCACAGTAAAGGCTCATTGGCTCTGTCACCTGGAGTCCCAGTTCCTCAAGCATGGTCCTCAACCAAAAGAGTTCGCACACACCATGTGCCATAGAGCGAAATTCTGCCTTTGCACTGGATCGAGCTACAACTGGTTGCTTCTTGCTTCGCCAAGAGACAAGATTTCCTCCAACAAGGGTACAGTATCCTGACGTAGACCGACGATCTGTAATTGAACCTGCCCAATCTGCGTTAGTATATGCTTCCCCTCTAAAGTGTCCATGTCGCTCGAACAATATTCCATGACCTGGAGAGCCCTTGAGGTACCAAAGAACTCTGTCAGCTGCCTCAAGATGTGATGACCGTGGTGCATGCATAAACTGACTGATAACACTCACAGTGTAAGCAATATCCGGACGAGTGTGTGCCAAGTAGATTAGCCTGCCAACCAATCGCTGAAACATAGCGACATCCTCAAGAGTGTCGCCCTCCTCAGAATTTAGCTGATGGATATGGTCTATTGGAGTTTGCTGGTCGAGCTCCCAAATACCCAGTCTCATCCAGAAGGTCCAATACATACTTCCGTTGAGAGATGAAGATGCCCTTTTGAGACCGAGCAACTTCAATCCCCAAGAAGTATTTCAGTGGCCCCAAATCCTTTGTCTATGCAAGTTGGGCATGAGAGATATCTATGCACCAACTTGAGGGGGAGTGTTATCATATACGTATTTTTATGTATTTTCTATGTATGATGGTGTATTTGTCTTTTGCTAGTTCTCCCTATATAATATATTTTGGTGGTCATGTGACCTAATCACATGACATCTTCTCTCTCTTCTCTCCCCTCTCTACCTTGAAACCCTAGACCTAAATCTAACCCTAATTCACCAATCCAACTATAGCCTCCAATTGAATGATCTCTGTAATAGGTTACGTGAGACATGGAAAATTTGAGAATTCCTTGTATGTGACTATTTATCGATGTGTGTTGCGCAAAGTCGTTTGGTAGTTGTTTATTACCTCTTATTCACTTTATCTATGCGTTTATTTATTTTTTTGACTACTAATTGTCATATTTATGTTGATATATGTTCTGAACAATTCACTATTGAATGTTTATTATAGATGACTTGATGTATCAAGAATTTGCCTTGGAACATGTTAAGTTAAATCATAAAAAGAAGAGTTTCTCTTTCTTATTTATTTATTTATTTTTTGTAGTTGGTTCACTTTTTTTAAAATTTATTTTGGATTTTTTAAACATTTTTGAAATAAAAAGTGAAGCTTAAAACCAAAAGAAACTAGTTCTTTGATGAAATTTAAAAAGATAAATGAAAATTTCAGATGCAAATACAACCATCATCACATAATGTAAATAACTCAAATTTACTGATTACATTTAAATTGCAAAAGAAAATTAAGAATGTTATTTGGAACTTGGAAGAGAGGAAAAATATTAGAAAAAATGATTAATAATGACTTTTATTGACCTAAAACATGAAAAACCCTAAATGTTCTTGACTTGTTTAATAATAACATAAATCGACCGATTTGATCAAAGATCCATAGATTTATGTGATATTAAGCTATTTTTTTATAAGTAATAAGTATATTGAACAAAAGGGGCAAACCCACCAAAAACAAGCAGGAAGGGTCTCCAGAGGAAAGCCACTAGAAATCATGAGGGAGGAGAACTTTCAAGAATCTCTTCCCATCGAAAAACAACAGCATCAAAGAAGCACCCTCTAAACTTATAACATGAGGACGACCACAAAAATAGGAGGGCTTTAATGCTCAACACCACCCTGGGAATGTTTGCCTCTTTCCCTTCGAAGATACGGGAATTTGTCTCCTTCCACACAGCCTCTACATAATAGCAAAGGGAAGTATACGCCGCAGGATTCACCCTCTCCCAGAGAAAATCTCCCAAATGCTCCCTTGAACCAAATTGTTCACATGACCCAGAATCACATAATCAATGCCAGAAAGGGAGAAAAAGATCTGCCATATGGCGAAAGTGAAGGGGCAATGAATCAACGGATGCTCCACCGACTCGGCTCTGAATCATAATGGCGAAAGTGAAGGGGCAATGTCCACCACCGGTTGTAATCAATGAATCTTAGGCATTTCATTTCTTCTTTCTATTTTGCTTGAAATTTCCGATTGTACTGGCTGTGTTGTTTAACTTGTTTTCATATTATTTTTGGAACACAGCTGCTAAATTATTATATTTGAAAAAGATAATTTAATTTGCCCTTGCTTAAGAGTTTCTTACTGATGGAAATGGTAATGATCTTAATCTTGTTTAGTTCTGTTGTTATATTAAGGTTAATCATATTACTTGCTAATCATTTGCCACAAGTGCACCTAATATATAATGCTTTATTAGCCAACCAACTCTACCTATGATGTTTATGCAGCTTGGAGGCCCTGATAATGTTGCAGAAATGACAGGCAGGCGTGGCATGCTTGTAAGGGCCCCTAGTGGAAAAGGTGTTATTTATCAGGCGCGGAACACGTGAGTCGTGAGTCTGGATCTTTTTAATTATTTTTCATAGCTTTTAACCTTGTCTGACGGTGTTCAAATTGCCACCCTCAATTGTTTTGTAGAAAGGATGTAGCCATGGAAATGGTTAATATGCATGAGAAGCAATTGTTCATGGATGGTAAAAAGTTGGTTGCTATAATTTCTGAAGCTGGGTCAGCTGGTGTTTCTTTACAAGCAGATAGAAGGGCAATAAACCAGGTATATTGACTGTTGCTTTCTCATTTTGCAGTGACATAATTCTTATAACTGTGTCTAAAACTCAACGCTTTCATTTGTATTGATGCGTAGTAAGAACGTTTAAATTCAACTGTTGGGCAATGTGTTTCGATACACCATGTGCTTTTTAAGTTGCATTCTGTTCTCACTGAATTCCATTTGACTTTTTTCATGCCAGAAAAGAAGGGTCCATCTTACTCTTGAACTTCCTTGGAGTGCTGACCGAGCAATACAACAGTTTGGAAGAACACATAGATCAAATCAAGCTTCCGCACCCGAGTATAGGTGGGGTTGTCATTGCGAATTGATAATTTGTTTGAATTACTGGTTGCATTAATAAACTAATGGTGAGTTTATGCCACACTGGTAGATTTAGTTGTCTCTTATTATGCCTTATCCACCTTGAAAAGTGATTGTCTGGCGCATAAGAACATAATCTTCTTCTAAGGGGCACATAAGAACATAATATTCTTCTAAGGAAAGCTAGACAGTCAATCAGATGCTTTGGTCATCCCAGTTGTGCTTGTGCCTAGGCCTCTAGGAGAGTTGATTTGTTGTAGGTTGGTTATTACCTTTGGACTTTTGCCATTGAGGGCAAAGTTTCAGTTTGTTAGACCTGAACAAATTGCAGAAGAAGGCAATTGGCTCTCTCTCAATGGTGCCTCATGTAAATGAAGTTTTTTTCTTGGAGGCTAATGCAAATGGAAGTCAAGAAAACGGAAGCACTTTTATTTTGAAACCCAAAATACCTATTTGTTTCTCAAGTTGTGTGGATTATTATCTCTATAAACTCGTTGTGGATCAAAGAATTTTGTGGAAAGAGGATGCATGATCACTACTTAACTCTTCCCATTTGTAGTGATGATAAGTTACAAATATTAGGGACTGGAATGTGCTCTTATAATGAGATATGTTCTTCTTACAAATACAAAACATGGCGATGAAAATCTTTACCAAGGAAATAAATTTCACAAAATTATCGAAATGTTTCCATTTTTTGGGTTCCAGACAAGAAAGAATACATACATAAAAGATGGTTAAGTTTTGTGATCGATTCACGTGAACAATAAAATACATATTATTTCAGTCGTAATGTTTCGACATGTATGGAAATATCGAATCATTTCGACTGAAGGGAGGAAACATCCCCTTTGAGCTCAAAACCACCTCAAATCCCATATTTTATCCAATTAATCCCCCCATCTATTCTTCATAAAGAAAGACCAATCCATGGTAGATTTCTTGGTTAAAAACCTCATTGGTTGATTGAGAGGTTGAATCGAAACCTGTTTTGGGGTTTTTTCAAATTCGAAATGTAAGTGAAACTTCTTGTTATTAACTGATTTTTTTATTGTTTCTTGCTACAACTAGATATATTAAGTGTAAATACATCAAATCTATGGATCTATGATGCGTTTACACCGGATTTTTGCACGGATCGAAGATTGTTTACGGTGAAAATTCGAAAGTTGGGGAAAGTCCCAATGTCGTTGGTTTTCACCCTAAGCATCTAAAGTTGTGCGTGAATTAATTACATGTTGCATAACTTGTTGTCAGTGTGTACCCTTTATGTTGTAAGGGACCCTTTATGTTTATACGGGTATATTTGTCCATGTAAAGCTTTTATATAAATAAGAAGTTTGGAGTCATGTGAGACACACATGCTCTCCTTTTCTCTCTTATCTCTTTTTTCTTTCTTCTCTCTTCGAAACCCTAGAATCATCACTTTCTACTTGGTATCAAAGCTTGGTGACGGAGGGAAGAACTAGAGATCGCGCACAGGTGTGCTGATGTCATCAGGCCATATAGTTGAAGTCAGCAGCCGTACAGACACACATGTCGTTGTCGGTTGAAAAGGGTACCGCCTGATGGAGAATATTTTTCTTGATTTTTTGGTGAATGTTTGGGAATTTTTTGGCGTGATCTTGATGGAGATTTACTCGATTTGCTCTTGATAAGGTAAAAAATCAGATTTGGAGTTTGGTGTTTTCGATATATACGGATTTCTTGGATGGGTTTGTTTTACTTGTTTTTGATCCCCCACATAAGTACCAACATTTCGAAACAAGCTTCGCATCGTTTGGTTACTTTGGTGGAGTATTGATGATTCGGGAGATGAATTTCCCTCCAAACGTTATTGCCCCCTCTTTGTTTGCCCTTTTTGGGCTGTGTTAGGGTTGTAAACCCTGTGTGCTCTTTGTTATCAAATACATATTTTATACGTATATAGTGTATTTTGGGTATTATGTAAATACCCCTTGACGTGAGGGGTATAGTTGTCTTTCACTTGTGGTCTTTTATATAAATAAGATTTATGGAGTCATTGTGACCTAATCACATGACATCCTTCTCTCTCTTCTCTCTTTTCTCTCTCTTCCCTCTTTGATCCTAAACCTAACCCTAACCCTAACCCTAATTATATAATTCAGCTTGGTATCTGAGCATGGTTTCATTGGAGAAGAATAATGCCTCATTGTACCGTACAGCTGACGTCATAGGCCGTATAGACATGGATTTCAAGGTCTATCACGCTTTTCGAGGCCTGACACATTTTTCGAGGTTTGTCAAAACATCTTCCTTCCAATAGATCTCGATTTTTCAGGGTTTCTGGTGAATTTTTGGAAATTGTATGGGGAGTTCTTGATGGTGTTAAGACCATTCTTCTCTTGATCGTGTCCAGACATCGAGATGCGTGTCTGTATGGCCTATGATGTCAGCCGTACGGTCCAGTGATGCATTAGAAAATCTCCGGTGATCTCCTTCGGTGGTTGATGGCTCTGATACCAAGTTGAATTAGTAAATTAGGGTTAGGTTAGGTTTAGGGTTCAAGAAGAGAAGAGAGAAAATAGAGAAAAGAGAGAGGAGAGAGAAAGAAGAGAAGGAGATGTCATGTGGTTAGGTCACCTGACTCCACCAAAATTTTATTATATGTGAAACATTACAAAAGACAAATATACCCCTCAAGGGGAGTATTTACAGAACTACCCCTAATACATGGAAATACGTAGCTATGCCCTTGTTGCATAGCTTAAATCTAATTTTCTTGTTTTGGTGAAGACTTCACAATGTATCATAAACTCTCCAATTCTTCTGATCACTCATTCTTTTTATCCCCAATTCTTTGCCCTTCCTTATAGCATTTTGGAGTATCCTTTCCATTTCAGTGCTGGGGTGTGTGTATTGTGTTTTTCGGTCATTCTATGTTTCTAATCTCACATAAGTACTGATTTTCAATCCTTTCAAAGCCATTTATTTCAGGCTTTATGGGAAAACTACTTCTATTGGGTCATTTTGATGAGGGAATTTTCCTTGCTCATGGTTTGAGGGTATGTTGATGGTTTTGATAAGACACCTGTAGAAGAAAGCGGGTTCATGCCATGAGATTTGTATAATGGATAAACTGGATGATGTGGACTGCTAACTCAGTGGAGCCATTTGTTGTCATGTATGTGAAAAAGTTTCAAGCTGGACCTGGGGTTAATCGAGCGAACTTCTTTTGCTTCAAAACTGTGCACATGTCTATCAATTGGAGATTGAGACATGAGTTGTGTGACGGGGTGATTGATCAATGGAAGGTACAGGGTGAGGTGATTGGTCTAAGGAAGGCTTATGGAGGAAATTTTTTCCCCTGTGAAGATGACCTCAATTCGGTTTCTTATTGCTTTTCTTTTTCTCTGTTGGTGGGAAAATTTTTGAATGAATATTAGTGCTTTTTGTTACTGGATAGATCTGCATAAGATGGGTTTATGCTGAATCTTCGTTTTGGTTTAGCAGACTTGGTTCATGTCTTTTGTTTATGTTCTTCCCTACATAGTCTCAAACAAGCTCTTTGCATCTGGTTTGAAAAGTTCATCAATGTAATGATGGCTCTTAGATTACTCACATTGACCACTAATCTCCTTTGCCTGGGCCACGTGATCTTATTACATGCTATTATGCTAATGATATGATCACCATTAGACAACAATGTTGGTATCTGCAACATATGTGGACAACTTCAAGAACAGTTTGAGATGAAAGAACTTTAAAGTGATCTCAATAAGTGAAGCTGTCATAAAGGAACTTGTTGTGGAATTTCCCTAGAAGAAGATTTTGATTCCACATTGTGTAAGGTGACGATTGGAAGATGAATTTATATGACTGGCTGTATGGTACGATTTGTTACATGGCATACAATTTCCTCTTTATTATAGCTGATGTGCTGTCTTAAAATGCTTTCATTATGTTATTGTTGAGTTAATCTATCAATTTTGTTGGCTTCATATCACTACACACTGAAGAAGGGCAACCACCTCAGACTAACTTTTTCTCTGTGGTGTTCCACATTGATGTGAATATGGTTACTACTTGATGGCGAATGGTCCTTGAATCTCCTCAACTTGTAGCTGTCAAGTTGATGTGTTATTATAATTCCATTCACTTCTGTTTAAGATTAAGTTAACATTAAATGCTTTTGGCATAGTAAACCAGTTTAGACTTGTTACCTTTTTTTTTTCTTGGCTGACCAATTTACTTCTTTGAATGATTTCTTCTTTGACTGACCTGCTTAGTTATACTTGTTTGACCAGATTCATTGATTGTCATGTATGTTTTCCAGACTTCTCTTCACTAATCTTGGAGGTGAACGCCGATTTGCATCTATTGTTGCTAAGAGATTAGAATCTCTGGGAGCCTTAACACAGGGAGACCGCAGGTTAGTTAGGTTATGTCTTTGCTGATTCCTTATTCATGAAGTTTTTGTAGAAATGGGTCTTATTATTTTCTTCAAAGCAGCGTGTTAGCGGATGATGTGTTCCCGCGCACGTGTTGTGGTGGCCTGACGACCCGTTGGTATACATCGTTGTTTCGCCTTTCCTTAACAGATCGATCTTTTGGGGTAAATGGTTGTTTAACATGGTATCAGAGCCTTAAGGCTTGGGAGGTCGTGGGTTCAAGTCTTCAGTGGAGTGTATTCCTGTTGAGGGGGAGTGTAAGCGGATGATGTGTTCCCGCGCACGTGTTGTGTTGGCCCGACGACCTGTTGGTATACATAGTTGTTTTGCCTTTCCTTAATAGATCGATCTTTTGGGGTAAATGGTTGTTTAACACAGCGGACTTCCCTTCAGGTTATTATGTGCTCACTATTCAGCTCCATATGTTACAGGGCTGGACCAACATTGAGTGCTTATAACTATGAAAGTGGCTATGGGAAAAAGGCCCTGATGATGATGTATAGAGGAATAATGGAGCAGGTTTCATCATCTTGTCATTTTTATATCAACCTCTCTTTATGTTAAGATTAGTAAAAGCAAGCTAATTTATTTGTGAATTGACTCATTTTAGTTTTTTCAGGATTCTCTACCAGTTGTACCTCCCGGATGTTCATCTGACAAACCAGATACTATTAGAGATTTTATTGTCAAGGCGAAATCTGCTCTTGTGTCCGTGGGAATAGTCAGGGACACAGTTCTTGGTATCCTTTTCGTGCTTGTGTTCTTTGGAATCATAGTTTCGGTGCAATTAAGTAGTATATGGAATAAAGAATAATTCTATGAGCTTTTGCATTTGATTTCTGTTTAGGTTATTCTTAAAAATGTATTGACTTGAAGCCCTTTTTTTTTGTTTTATTGTCATTGACGACAGTTCAGTGTTTCTCTAGTCGTGGATTTCTCTACTTCAGATGTCTTCTTAATAGAGTTTTAACTACCATTCCATGAAGTGTTTGATAATGAGTAGCCACTTTCTATGATTTGTTATAGGCAAGGGAAAGGATTATGGAAAGGTTTCCGGCCGAATAGTTGATTCAGACTTGCATAATGTTGGTCGTTTTCTTAATCGGCTCTTGGGCTTGCCTCCTGACATCCAAAATAGGTATTTTGTTTGAGAGATTGGATAACTGATGTGCTTGTTGGGGCAAGTATTCTTGGGATTTTATATTAACTGTTACCATTAAATACAGGCTTTTTGAGTTATTCGTCGTCATCCTTGATCTTCTCATTCAGAATGCACGCACTGAAGGACATTTTGACTCGGGAATTGTTGATATGAAAGCCAGTGTTATTGAACTACAAGGAACACCAAAGGTTATTTATCCAACAAAAGCTCCTGCTGGCATTATAACTGCCATTTTCTGTGAATTTATTGACCTCATTCTATTGCAGACTGTTCATGTGGATCATATGTCTGGGGCATCCACCATACTGTTTACCTTCACTATGGATCGTGGAACCACATGGGAGGTAAAAAACGTGTTCTCTACCAAATACATGATATTATCATAATGGGAGTTGTTGCACTGATTTTTAATTTATTCCCCGATGTAGTCTGCAACGACCTTGCTTGGCGAGAAGCAAAAGGATGGGCTTGCTTCCACCAATGATGGATTCTATGAATCTAATAGGGAATGGTTGGGAAGAAGACACTTCCTATTAGCATTTGAAGGGTATGGTAGTTAACTGTCTTTGTGTGTCTTTTCTTGGAATTAATCACCATGTAATGTGATGAATTTTAGGGGAAATCAGTTTCTTTACTTTTGGCAATAAACTTGAAGAACAGAAGTTTCTTAAACTGTTACTAATCATATTGAATAATTGAGAAACTATTCAATGTGGCACTGACATTATTCTAAACCTTCATTGGAGGCTCACTCATTGAATTTGGAATTTCTTAAACACGCCCATATAATTTGATAATCCCAACCTATAGGCCTTTCAAATGAAGAATCTGAGGTTGAAGTTGGACTACTGATAGGTCAAGAATCAAGAGTCAACCAAAGCCATGACAAGCATATGCCAGGAAAAGTGGTCCTGGATCTTCCAAGCCATAGAGTTAAGGCAGGATTTTTTTGGTGCGTCCATGGGATTAGAATGTAGGATTTTATATTTATTTTATTTCTTTTTGAGTTAGTAAATCAGAAACTAGGAGTTTATTTAGAATTTTACTTAAAATTAGAGTCTGAGGTTGAATTTTACTGATCTAATAAACATCTATTAGGGGTTTTCTTAAGGTCTATTTTTGTTAGCTTTTGTAAGGACACACCCACGTGATATTTGAAGTTTATTAGGTGAGACTATTCTCTCTTTACTGTTGGAGTTATCTCTTCTTATTTTGCCTTAATTCTATTGTGACTTCAGCTTCTTTTTGTTTGCTCCTGTACATCATGTGTATCTCTAGTTATTTCTTTGCTTATTAGCCTTCTTTTCTTCGAAATGTATTTCTGTAACATTCCTTGGATTCGTGGATAGTAGTGTACTACTATTTGACTTTCTGTTTATATTGATTTTCACCATATGTTGTTTCAGTTCTACTTCACGAATGTTTAAGATATTTCGTCCTGCTGTTGGAGAGGCATTGAGGTATCAAAAATAATATTCAACTGGGCTTCACCAAGCTATGTAGCTTTATCCTCTATACAATTGACCCATTTCAAACCTTGTTATCTCCAGGGAAATGCCATTAACAGAGCTAAAAGACAAGTACAGAAAGATTTCATCACTAGAGAAAGCTTGTAAAGGCTGGCAAGATGAGTATGAAGTTTCTTCTAAACAGGTAAAGTGTTACTTGATGAACTAAATCTGTTTAGGATTTTACCCTTTTAAATACTTACTTCTTAGCTTTCTTATACGAATATTTAGCAAGACTTGCCTAATGAATATTTTTTTGGCATATAAGCTTTGATTATTAAGTTTAAATAATTTCAGGACATTGAAAGATTTCTCCTCCTTAAAAAATCTAGTTATTTTAGGTGAATAATAGATGGCTTATTTTCAAATCAGTCAGTAATTGACTCATAACCTAAGGAATTGAATGATTTTCCACATCCGAAATGATCATTACTTGTTGGCAGAATTGTGTGGACACTGCCTCATTTGGTTTTGATTAAGTGTGCTGTAAGTTAGCAGTATCTTGAGCTTTTCAAAGAAACAAACCCACGGGAGCGCACAAAGTATAAGTATTTGCCCATTGTGAGACAGTTCAACTAGAATCAGGATGTGAGAATACCCAATATTTCAGAAGGGAAAGGTGACACCTTGTGCAAATTATTCCCTTTTTCCCTTTGAAAAAGTGAAATCTATTAAGAGAGAACTAATTACAAGAGGAGCCCTTCAAGGGAACATTGGCATATGGTGCATATTTCAATATCGGGGCAAGTGATGGCAAAAGTAACAAGTCTTTCTGCAAAATTGTTGCCTTCTCTATGAATATGAGAGATACAACCAATAACATGTTTGCAGGGACTTAAAGTCAATCTCATGGGAAAGGGAAGGATGACTCCACTCTGCACCCATGTCAGACTCGAACACTCATACTCTATCTGTGCAACACAGGGTCACAGGCTTTACTGTCTGTGGAAAAAGTAATGCATATTATAGTTCTTATAGAACTCTGAAATAGTCTCCTGAACATCCATCTCCTTGTTCACCAATCTGTTACCCACCCTATTCCTTTTTTTCACATTAGCACACAAGTGAAATTTTTTCGAGTTTTTGTCCCCAACATGAGCCATCTTATTTTGGATTTCTATTGCCAACTTATCTCTTCTTTGTGAATCACTTAGATCAAATCCTTTTTCAACTCCTCCCTTTTGACATTATCATTGGCTGGTAGCAGACAGTTTTCCTACTTAATATCAAGGTTAGCAATGCCTTGGACAATCTCCTTCTTCTTCACTCCGACATTTCCGAATATTTCATGGTTCCACACCTTAATCGTCTCTTTGATTGCCTTAAATCTCAAGCAGAACACATAGCCAGCCAGCCAATCCTTTTATAGAAAGAGATTTCCACCAATCATCTACAAACCTTATGAAATTCGGGTCTTACAACCACATGTTCTCAAACTTGAAGGGAGTATATCTTCTAGTAGTGGCAAAATCCCTTAATAGAATAAGCTTGTGGTCTGAGATAGGTTCGGGAAGTGCGTCTTGTGTGATACTTCTCTAACGTTCCTCCCACCCGACTGGAATTAAGAATCTATCCAACTGGCACAAAGTAGGGGCCTCTTGATTATTGGACCAAGTGTACCGATCACCATTCAAGGGAAAATCCACAAGACTTGCGATCTATAAAGGCTGAGAACCCCTTCATAACAGAAGATAATCTTCCCCCTTTATTTTTTTAATAAGAGAATTGAATGACAATAAAATCCCATCCTCGCACCAAGGCTGCCTCCATCTGCTATAGACACTCTCCAACTCACCGCTTAAATTCAGTCTTAGACTTACTTCAGTAGGACCATAGACTGTTGCTTAGACTTGCTACAGTAGGACTGTAGACCGTTGTGTGTGAGAATCCACTAAAATTGATTGTCACAATTCTGAAATAGCACGTAAACTGAGAAGGCACCCACAAAGGGGTCCAATTTATCAACCAATTTCAAATCCCACATCAACAGAATACTCACAAAGAACCCATCGCTAGGACAGTGGCCAATCTACCTGTCTACACTCCCATATATCTGACCTATAGCTTCAAGATTCTCGGATTTAGTTTGTTGTATCATCACAAACTCTGCATTATACTCCACCAAGTTTTTAACAATCGATTTGTGAGATAAACTCTCGAGGCCCTTTACCTTCCATGATAGGATTCTCATGGTAAACTACTTGCATAGCCTCCCACCCCCTTAGCCCTCCTCTTCCTTCCCAAAACCTGAATCTCCTTCTCCTTACTGATATCCACATTGTCTTTCACCCCCTATTCTAGTACCTTCCGCATTTCCCTCGAATTGGAAGTGAGCCCGAGCATCTCTAATTTGTTACCTTCTAGCCGTTGTTGTTCCCTCTCCTCTAGTTGTCGAGAAAAGGACTTTGCATGTGTCTCCCCACCTATGAATGATAATCTTGTCCTTTCAGCCATCTGAATTGGGTCTAGGATATCACCATGGTAGGCACCTTAGAAGAGGCTTATGTCTCCCACTCTCTGGACAAGGAGTCTTCTCCTATTAAATGGGCTGATGCCCTAGAAAAAGATGCATCAGATCTTTCCCTTTAGCGATAGACCACTAAAGGTTTCTGACCTCAAGGCTCCACCTCACCTTTACCCACCATCTCCTCAGTGTAGTTGCTTACCTGCCCCTCCGTATGCATTAATGAGGTTGTCTCAAAAGCCTACAACTCCTCTTTTGATGTTACAATTCGGCTCAAGATTTCATATGAATCTATTAATGTGTTCCTTACTCTTCCATCTTGATTGAAGCTTTACGTTACCAAGTGAATTCAATCCTTTCGCTCCGTACTTTTCTACCGCTTTCAAAGTTTTGCTGATGTCCTTATATAAACGGCCAACAATAGGGTTCACCTCCAACGGAGATCTTTCATCATCTACTAAAGACCCTTCTGCCCACCATCATGTTATTCTTGATCTTGCTCCCGTGATCTAATGATTCCTCCAAACATAAGTTCTTGCTTCTGCAATGGTGGTGAGGAAGTTGCCAATATCGGAAATAAGAATGTCTTAGGTCGATTGAACTCTTCGAAATATTTTTCTTTTTCTAATCCTGATTTAAAGCTACATTTTTTTCCAAAATTAGCGCGTTGTCCTCCAAAATTTGGATTTTGGAAGTTGTTCCTCCTGCCCAACATGTGTTCATTAGGGGTCTTTATGTTGTACCCTTGTCAAATACTCCCACGTGTCATCTTTACCCAATACTTATATTCTATTGAAAAAGCCATCATGATTCCCCTTATAACCACTGCCCTTTGAGTTTGTGTGATCAATGGCCCTGATTTCTCCATACCAGCCATTTGTCTTCCTCAACCGCCAGATAGGCCCGCACCAGGCACCCTCTTATCTACAGCTCCACCATAACAAGTGCCCCCTCCATACTTCATAGCCTGCCAATTTTTGACCCACCTATCTCCTTGAACCCTACGCTCTCTTTTTCTACCTCCAAATCTTGTTCGCCACGTGGAAGCAGGGTCAGAGACTTTATTTTGAATTTGTTCAAACTTTTTCTTCCCTCCTTCCTCATGCATAGTAGTGGCCACGTAGTTTCTCCCAATCCACTCCCTCTTTGGCAAATATCTTTCATACCTACCATACGTAAGTGGTTGACCATGAATCTTTGCCACATCATCATCACTAACTTCTCATCTCCCCTCACCACCCTTTTGCTCCATTAACCTGTGACCATAGTCACAAAAATCTCGAATCAATCGCCGAATTTGCCGATTAATTGGCTAAGACCCATTTTGTACTTTTTTGATTTCGATTTTGTCGATTTTTGAATTTTGATTATGAATGATGAATCATGCGTATGAGTTATGACTTATTATTATGGAATTATAGATGCGCTTTTCATCATATAAATATGTTTTGTTAAAAACAACATTTCGAACTTGAAATTTGTCATGATATATTTTTTATAATTTTGTCGATTTTTCTCGATTTTTATCGAATTTATCCGAATTTTCCCGACTTGAACCCTTGCCGATTTAGTGCCGAATCCCGACTTTGTGACTATGCCTGTGACGTCCTTGCTGCTTGTTCTTGCTCCTATTATCATCTATGGTGACCCTCGGACGTGCCATCTGACTGCATGTGCTCCTGTTCGTCCCAGCAAAGCCTCTGCGATGTTGCCTTGCAACGTTCGGCTTCTGTTTCTGCTTTAAGGTTATACCAGCTAACTGTCTCATCTGTGGCTATTGAACCTTCTTACGATTCCCATCTACCCCTTCTGATGACTTGTAAAATGCTCCAGACCCATCAAGAGTTCCACCCGGACATAGACCCTCCCCTTCCACAACGATTCTGGTCTTGAACAGTTTCCACTCCACAACTCCACAGTGATCACGTTGGGGAATTTGTTAGCGAGATTACTTCTCAGAAGAATACAGACGTAATCCAGTTTAACCGTGTAGCACCATGCGTGAATAGGAAGTCTCTATACATTGATCCACCAAACACTTGGTCTTCCATGATCATGAATTGTGCCCCAGGAACTCCAAATGTCAACATGTAGTTAAAAGCCATTAAGCTTTCTACACCCTCAATGCAAGATCCTGATGACTTCAGTCTTCGAGGGGAATATGAACAGCCTGAAAAGGAATAGACCACTTGCTAGTCATGTCACCTGTACTTCATAAGATGTTCTCCATCCCTTGGAGATCCAAGCTACGATTGATTCAGGTTTAGGCTTGTTATGAAATCTCCCCACTAGGCACGTCTTCAGAAAATCTTCCCTTTCTTTCACTCATGTAGCCTTGTCTGTAATCACCTATGTCCCTAATAAAATCCTCCGCCGCTTTGCCTGCAAGTGGCCAACTTCTCCAGTCAACCAGCTGCTGATAAGAGGGTTTGAGAAACACAGATCAGCACAATGTAAATTAACTCTACGAAGACTAGAGAGCTACTGCTAGTAATTGTACTATGTGTGCCTAGAATGTGCATGGACACGTGGCATGTGTACACACACACGTAAGTTTTCAAATTTGATTCTTTAAGACAACAGTTATTACCATCTGGCAAAGTTAGATAACTTGCTTGATAGATAACGTGCTAAGGTAAAATATTTTTGCAGACTGCACTAGGTTCAGGAAGAAAATCAATTGTACGACGTAATTTAGGATGGTATATAGCTTCGATTTTTTTTTTATTGCATTTGTGGTTCGCATTGTTCCTCTTAGTCTCTTCCTTTGGCTCAACAAGCTGTCGCTGATGTTGGTTGCTTGAGAGTGCATAACCTACACCAATAAAATGATTTCCTTTATCATAGCATATCTCTTCCCATCACTTAGTCTTTTAACTTGATTTAAACTGCAGTGCATGCACGGCCCCAATTGTAAGCTCGAGAGCTTCTGTACAGTTGGCAGAAGACTACAGGAAGTAAATGTTTTGGGTGGCCTCATTCTTCCTGTTTGGGGAACTATAGAGAAGGCTCTCTCTAAGCAGGTACTGACCTAATCTGCTGCTTATTTCACTATGTATCCTTTTGCATCAGTGCTTGCCTTTACATGACTTGTATGGCCTGTGTGATGTCATATGACAAATTTTTTATTGTTGCAATTCTTAGTCAACCAATGATCCATGTTATAACGAGTCAATAAATATCGACATACTGCAATGTAGAGCTACTGGTTGGCACTTGCATATGTGCTTGGTCTCCAACATAATTATTATGTTATGTCATATATATATAAATGGAAATAATTCATGGAAATATTTTGCTTAGTGTGGAAATATTGTATAATTCTTTGAAATGATGGGAATATGCATTAGTGTGATAAAATAAGCATGAAAAATACTCAATAGTAATCATACTACAATAAACAATCACATTGAGTAAGAAAAGTAAGATCACTAGCATTCCATACATGCTGGCATGGGTATCTAGAACTCCGAGAGCAAAAAATAGGTAGACTTACACATTTAAATGTTTATAATCATGTCACTTAAGTACACAAGCTAAATACAGCTGTCTTATGACTTGAGGAGGTCATAACCACATGGACTTGGAATTAATAGCACTATAACCTGTTGCTTTGCACGATTTTGTCAATTTTACTATTTAAAACAAATTATTATGATATGGAAGATCATGTGTACACTACTATGTTGCATGAATTCTTCTAAATGGGCTAAGTATTCATGTGGATATGTTTTCGATTCTAACACGACACAAATTTTGGTGCAACACTTCCAAATTCTGTTTATTGTTTTTATAAGTACTTCGGAATTCATTTTTTTTGTCTTCCTTATAAGATGCTAATTGATAATTTCTATAGCTTGTGATTTGTATCGTATCACATTATCATTATTATTATGGAAAAACAATTACTTTGATTAACATTATATAAACTACACTGTCGAGTTCACAAATCTTTTTTTTCAAGATTTGTTGGATTAGACACTCTGCACCTGTGTCGGAGTCTAACATCCGTACCCTCAACTCAACTAATTCGGTTGAATAGGTGAGCTAGGGTTTGGTTCTAGAGTTTGAAAGAGAGAGGAAAGAGAAGAGAGAAGAGAAAAGAAATGGGAAAAGGAGAGCATGTGTCTCACATGACTCCAAACTTCTTATTTATGTAAAAAACTTAACTTTACATAGACAAGTATGCCCTTACAATATAAAGGGGTCCCTTACAACATAAAGGGTACACACTGTCAACGCTCCCCCTCAAGTTGGTGCATCGATATCCATCATGCCCAACTTGCTGAGACACCTGTGTAGCTGATTACTAGGAAATCTCTTAATGAATACATCCACTACTTGCTCTTCAGTCTTCACAAAAGGAGTAAACACTTTTTCAATAACAATCTTTTCTCGTATGAAGTGTCTATCAACTTCAATGTGCTTTGCTCAATCATGCTGAATTGGATTATGAGCAATACTATCACAATACAAGCTCACTGAGCCAGAAACAGGGAATCCTAGTTCAGTTACTAAGATCTTCAACAACAACATCTCGCACAAGCCATGAGCCAGAGCTCGAAACTCAGCCTCTGCACTGGATCTATCAACCACAGGTTGCTTCTTGCTTCTCTATGTCCAAGATTGCCCCCAACAAATGTGCAGTACCCGGATGTGGATCTTCTATCATCCTTGGCACCTGCCTAGTCTCCGTTAGTGTATGACTCCACTCTCATGTGACCATATTTCATGAACAGAAGTCCTCGGCCAAGGGAAGATTTGAGATACATCAAAATCCTATGTTGCCTCCAAGTAAACGTCTCTAGGTGAGTGCATATACTTTCTAATCAAACTGACTGCATATGCAATATCCTATTTGGTCAAAGAGAGGTATATCAACCTACCATCTACTCTCTGAAAGCTCTCAACACCTTTCAGTAACTCACCATTGGCCACTCCCAACTTGTGATTTTGCTCTATAGGAGTGTTATGAAGGAGAAATTAAGAGATAGATACCTCCCTCTATCCTACCAAGGGCGAGTCATGAGAAATCAATATGTAGAAAAACAGAGAGAGTCATAGAAGGAAATTGTAGAAGGTTGGAAGCAAATGGACGACTTGTTGAAAAATTGAAACAAATTGTGGTAATCTAAGCCCATTGTTGACCCTACAGTAGAATCTCCCAAAGAGTCTCCTACTGAACCCACCAAGTCTCAAGTTGAGTCTACTTGTGAGCTCATTGTTGAGCCTATTGTTGAATCTATAGATGAGTCCACTGAGCCTGTTATTGATGCCATTGTTGAGTACAAGTTTAGGATTCTTGTAGATTTGAATCCCATAGCAACTTTACATGGGTTTCATGACTTGCTTGCTGAGACTAATAAGGATATTATTTTGAATAATGAACATCATAAATTTCTTGCTGATTCATATTGCATTTCTGAGGATTTTCAGGTGAATGACTTTGTTATGGTTCAGGTGAGTGATATACAACCATATAGTGTTGGACGCCATATAGCTTCGAAGTGTGTTGGATCTAATGCACATGTTCTGGAACTTCCACCAGACAAGGGCCTTAGTCCAATATTCCTTTTGGCTGGTCTTGTACTTTCTTTAGGCCCAATAGTTGCATCTATTGCCCCTCTTTGTGTTCCTAGTGTTCTACCTGACCATAGACTTGATCCATGCCCATGGCTTCCTCTTACACCCTTACCCTATGATAGCCCATTTTATTGTCAGACCACCATGCCATACCTATTTCCACTACCACGGCCTCCTCCCCTACTCACTCTATCTTAGAAGATATCCATTTCACAAGAGAGGCATAACTTCACTCATGCCATATTACATTGATGGTATCTTGGATCACATTGGCTACTTCATGGGTGAGAGATTGGATTCCACTAGACAAGGGTGTTGCTACGAGTACCTTGTCAAGTGGAAAAGCATACCAAATTTTGTTTGGAGTGTTGAAGTCCTCATGTGCACGTATATGACATCCTTCAAGTCCACATACTGGGAAGACATGCATATGAGATGGTTAGAGATTACTTGGTTTATTGAGGATGAGCCACAATGACTTGATTATGACATCCCAAATTAGTACAACTTTAAATCGTTAGAAACGAATTCTTTTCAGTTGGGGAGAATTGATGCGGACATCAAAGCATCACATGGGTTCTACCAGTGGAAGACAACAAAGAAGATTTTGAAGACCCCACATGCATGTGCAGTATGAGGACTCCACATTGGAAAGATGCTTGTGGGTTGTGTTCCTCTTCTTGCTATTCCTCCACACACTCTCCTTGTTGAGGTGACTTGTCCCCCTGATGAAGATTAGCGATGCTCTGACATAATTGGAAGGCTGGGCTATGTTCTGTGGCTGAGAATACATTTGACAAGTTGTGTCCCACACCTCCTTGGCCGTAGGCAAGAAAAAGAAACCCCGAAGCTTCAATACTCCGTGAAATCGCAGAACACTTGATTCTACGTATTGGAAAATATGTAGGAAACTAGAAACATGCAACAAATCTAGCCAAAAACCCTTAATAGATTCGAACAAATCAGAAGATTGAAAACGAATTTTTCACCATTTTTTTGGAAGAACGAGTAGAAGTCCCTCTAGATCAGCTCAAAAAAATTCCCAAAATCACCAAAAAATCCGTAAAAACATTCTCCTGCAGGTGGTTAGCTTATTTGCCGATCTCAGGATGCGTGTCCGACATCAACCGTATGGTTTGATGATGTCAACACCCCTGTTCTTGATCTTTGGAGAGATCTCTTGATCCTTGGCTCTGATATCAAGTTGAATAAGTGAGCTAGGGTTTCTTTAGGGTTAGGGTTTGGTTCAAAGGTTTGAAAGAGAGAAGAGATGGTAAAATGAGATCATGTGTCTCACATAACTCCAAACTTTTTGTTTATGTAAAAAATTTAACTTTACATGGATAAGTATGCCCTTACAATATAAAGGGGTCCCTTTTAACATAAAGGGTACACTCTTACAACAAATTCTACATATGATAAGTGGGAGGTTGAAAACCTCATGGTGATGTCATGGTTGTTACATTCTATATAGTCACACGTTAGTGATGATTTCTTGTTTCTCTTGATTGCGAAGGAGATATGGGATGATGTAGCTCAAACTTATCTTCGCAGTAGGAAATATCTTATCTTCGTCAAGGAGAGATATCCTTGGGGATGTATTATGCTCTTCTACAGAGTAATTGGGACGAGTTGGACCATTACTAGAGTTATACCCCAGTTTGTGCTGCTGATGTGACAGGATACAAATCAATGGTAGAACGCCAACGGACATTTGAATTCCTCGTCGGTCTAAATCAGAGGTACGAGCATGCCAGAGTTCAAATTTTGGTTAGAGATCCTCAACCTTCAGCATTGTCTTAACATTTAGAGTGAAGACAGCTGGTGACGTGTTATGTTCTCCAAGCTAGGACAGGACCTTGTATCTTTCGATAACTTTGCCGTAATGATGATTCAGAAAATGAGCAATGCAACCCCGAATTTTTTTGGAAAGGATGATAAGGACAAGTTGACGTGTGACCACCATGGTTCAAAGGTGCAGGGTTTAGGGGTTTCTAAAACGGACAAAACTGACCCTAAACTTATGGGTTTCGAAAACCACACGGTGTTTGGTGTTGCCCTTGACCGAAACTTTCAACAATGATTGAGCATTGTGGACGGAGACGTCGCACAAAGGAGACATGTTGGGATCTACATGGTCGACCACCTCAGTTCAGCTCCAGTTCCAGATAGGGGGCATTTGCAGCGCACTCAATAACCTAAGATGCAATTCAGTTAGTTCCTATATCTTCTGGGTGTATGGTGACGTTTTCTGATGAGTTGGAAAAGTTGAGATGGATGATGTCTCAACTTGATGGTCAATCCAGTGCTCATACTATTGTAGAAACTTAAGTTCATTGAATAGCTTTTTGATAATTACATAGACCTACTCAAAGCTCTTATATAGAACATTCCAAGAGTCCAATACGTTTGGACTCCTATAATCTGTCAATCAAATGTAGTCCTTATTGATAGAGCATTATAAGAGTCCAACAGGAAGGAAATCCTATAATCTCTCAATCAAATCTAATCCTAATATATTATCCTAATCTTGTGATAAGATACACCAATAATGATATGGTGTATCTCACACAACTTATTATAATATATATTCTCTAACATTCCCCCTCAAACTCATAGGGATTGGAGATCGACGATCATCGTAAGTTTGCCGAAATCCAGTGCCTTAAAGATAGAGTGTCGTTGAAGAATGCTATCGCCATTGTAACTCGTCTTGATGATTGAATCGCCTTGATCAAGCCTTGAAGTCCGTGATTGCCAGTAATGAAGATGGTTGTCAGCCAGAGTGGTGATCCATGATTAATCACGCGAGATCTTGTCCCAGAGAAATCTTCAGTTTAGGCTAGACTGGAACCTGTCGGATTTTAATCCGAATAAAAGGCCTCGTTGGGCCAAAAATGTCTGGGCATCTATTTGCCTCACAGGCTTGGGCTCTACGAGTTCACAAGCAATAAAGGGTGTGGGCTTCTCTTGGACCTTACACAAGCTTGGGCTGTAAAGTCCACAGGCAAATCTTTTTTTTTTCTTTTTTTCAAAATTTGTTTTTCATCCGAACCAACACTGAAAGAGGGATTGGAGGGTTTCCAAAACCCATGAAAGAGGTGGTCGGAGATGGAGGCTCATGGTGACGAAGACATCATTAGAAGCGACACTCGATGTTTGGTTTTTCAAAAATCGAGAACAGGGTGATGTAGATGGCTTATGGCTATGACGACGCCTACGGTGATGGCGTTAACGGCCCTTCGATCCGTGGTGGGCCTTGGCACGGATCTGGAGGTCAAGGATGATAGGGGACGTACGCCATTGGATCTTGCGAGGGAGCTTCTGATGGTGACACCAAAAGGAAACCCGATGCAGTTCGCAAGGAAATTAGGGCTCGAGATTGTGATACTTTGATGAAGTTATTTGCCAAGAACGAAGGCTTGATCTCAAAAGATCAATCCGGCTGATGTAAACTATGCGAAAGAATATTGAGACGGTGGTTTAAGCCGGAAGAGCAGCGATGACCGCCTGCCGGAAAGACGACGCACCAAGAAAGGAGATCAGTGGAGCACAGGTCATTGGATGACCCGCTCTAATACCATGTTAAACAACCATTTACCCCAAAAGATCGACCTGTTGGGGAAAGGCGAAATAAGTATGTATACCAACGGGTTGTTGGGCTAATACAAAACGTGCACGGGAAGCCACCCTCCGCTAATACGCCCCTCGGAGGGAATGCACTCCACTGAAGACTTGATCACGCAACCTCCCAGGCCTTAAGGCTCCGATATCATGTTAAACAACAATTTACCCCAAAAGATCGACCTTTTAGGAAGGTTTGAACACGGGACCTCCCAGGCATCACACCCTCTGGGGAACACTGCCCGAACCAATACTCCAACATCACCTTGGTGATAGTGGAGCGGAAAGCTATGGTCTTAACCTAGGATCGTAACATTCCACCACCCTTCAAGGCTGACGTCCACGGTGGCCCACTCTAAGGTGGCTTTCACTCCAGTACCCCTATTTTCTCACTTTTTTTTGTGAGCGGGCCCTCAACATTTTCTCCGGTACCTCTTTTTTCTCATTCTTTGAGCGAGCCCCCAGGTAGCCCTTTCCCTAGGTTGCCCCTTCCGAGACTGATCACGGTAGGCCACTATGGCGGGCCCTCCATATCCCATACTAAGGTGAGCTCTTTTTTTTTTTTAATACCATAGTTACCTCTCCCGTGACTCAAACCCTGGAGGTGGGGTTGGCTCTGATACCATGTTGACAACCACTTTACTCTAAAAGCTTAAGCTGTTAGAGGGAGGCGTAACTATGTATATCAAAGGGTCCACGGGTCTAACAGAGGTGGAGTGTGGTCCATACAACCAAACAACATACTCCAATAACACACCCCCTCAGCACTTTGCCGAGACTCGAACCCACGACCTACTAGAACTTCCTGCTCTAATACCATGTAGAAACTTAAGTTCATTGAATAGCTTTTTGATAATTACATAGACCTACTCAAAGCTCTTATATAGAGCATTCCAAGAGTCCAATAGGAAGGAAATCCTATAATCTCTCAATCAAATCGAATCCTAATATATTATCCTAATCTTGTGATAAGATACACCAATAATGATAAGCTGTATCTCACACAACTTATTATGATATATATTCTCTAACAACTACTACTTTCATTCGGGTACTTCTGGGTCAAGCCCTTCATGTGTCCTCTACACCTTCCGACCCTTTCCTGGATCATCAATTCTAGGGCCTCTAGTCATATGACTGGTATGTATTGTTTTTCGTCTTACAATATTTATTTTGGTAAAGACAATGTTTGAATTGGTGGTGGTACTCTTTTCTCAGTATCTGTGAAAGACAGTATGGCCGCTACACCATCCTTAACCTTGTTTTCCATTCTTCATGTTCCTAAGTTCACTACTAGTTTTCTTTCTGTTAGTAGCAAGGTTTTAAATTTCGTCGAAACAGTCAAAATTTCGGGCCAAAATTTCAGTTTCGGACTACCAAAATCGAAGCATAGTGAATCCTAAAATTGCGGGTAAGTATTCAATTTAAACAGAAAAGGAGATAATTAATACTTTTTTCAATAATTAAGGCTAAATTAAGATTTCCTTATCTTAGTGATTGTAGATAAAGATATAAGATTCCCCTCCTATAAATAAGGGATTTTATATAATCTTACCATCAAACATATGTTCTGTTTTCCAATATTTTACCGAAATTTCTGTTCCAAATTGGGTCGAAACCTAGGCAAAATTTAAATTTAAATCCTTGGTATAAAGAAAAATTGAATTGCAGTGTCAGACCCATTAATGTGTTGGCATAACCGGTTAGGCGTTCTACTTTTCATATTGTTCACTCTAATGTTTAGGGTTTGTTACATAATAGATGAGCAAAGCATGCGACAAAGCTCGCCCAAAAAAGACCCCATAGATCGGGACCAAGAAAAAACTCAAAAACTGAAGAACACCCAAAAAACAATCAATATCTTACCGGAAAAATTCCCAAAAATTACCAAAAACTTCAGAAAATTATTCTCTAGCAGGTAGTGACCTCCGTTGCAGACCTTGGGATGTCAGACCTTGGGATGCATGTCTGTATGGCTGCTGTTGTTAGCCATACACGGACCGATGTCGTCAACCACTGCTATTTCTGCTCTCTGAAAGTTCTCCTTGATTATTGGCTATGATACGAAGTTGAATTAGTTGAATCTAGGGTTAGGATTTCAAGCAAGAAAGAAGAGAGAAGAAGTGAGAAAGAGAGGAGAGAAGAGAGCAAATCTAGAAAGGGTTGGAGAGCATGTGTGTGTATCACACATAACTCTAAACTTCTTATATATGTAAAACACTTCAGATGGACTAAAATGCCCTTACAATATCAAGGGGTCCCTTATGACATATGGGTACACCCTGACAACACTACCATGTTTGAAGGTTTTATGCTGCCCTTATTTGTAATATACCTTTTTCTTGATATACATGGAGGAAAGTTTCTAGTGAGCTGATCTGTGCTCAGATACATGATCACTGCCCTCAAAATTTGAATTCCAGCAAGGGGACTAGCTGGAATGGATCAGGTATGCTATTAGAGCTGAAGGTTCTAGGGGTGCCTTTGCTCTTGGTATTGCTTTTTCTTCTTTTCTTTTTTACTTTCTTAGGTGAAGTCAATAAAATACACTGCATATGAAGATTATCTGTTTCATAATGAGAGGAAATAAGCAAGAACAACCAAGTTTTGGTTAGTATAATGGTTTTAAGTAGTGATTTCGGCGGCCGTATTGGTCGCAGTATATGATATGACAAGATACACATTGAATGGCTTAAATATTAAATACTAATTTACTGATCGCACATCAATACTCATTGATATGGTTGAAATTATAATTATATGGGTTTGTGATTTATGTACCCCTGTAAATCTAAACATCATGCCCCCTAAATGAGGCATATTAGTTAGAATTTTAATCCTTAATAGTACCTAATAATAGGATAAGTGGTTTGAAACTTGTGTTTTACTATTCTTTCCCATGGGATTAAGACTGTTATGTGTGACAATCCATAATAGCCATGTTTGAGGACCTTAAATCTCTTCTCAATCCTCTCATGTGCGGAAGCAACACAACATAAGCAAGACAGAAATATCTTTGGTTCTTTCACAAGAACCATGGATACAGTAGTTAATTTTCTTCCCTAACCACTCTAATGTATAGTATTAAAATTAGCAAATTTTTGGCAAATTTTGTCAACTTAATATGAAGCGAAGTGAAGTTGTAATATTTCTGTGAATTTTACTGTTCAAGACTGAAATTTTAAATCAGATGAGAAAAAGCCCTTCTATCCTCATTTTTCCACATTACTTACTTTTGGAGATTCCAGGCGAAAAACCCCACTCCATTAAGGGTATTTGAGTAAAAAACAACATGCAGGTTTGAAATAAATATCAGACTCCTCGGTCTGTGTATTTTTGAAGTTTTTCTTCAGTGAGAACCATTTTTTGTAGTTTCATTTTTCTTTCATATATTTAAACTACATTACTATCACAAATGTGTAAATGCATCAGATCACCAAACTTCTCTAAGTTGATGAATTGCTACAAAACTTCTCCATATCGAATTAAACTTCTTTCGATTAATTCCAAATGTAAATGAATGAAGTTTAGGGTGAAGTTGAAGTTTGGTACCCTGCTGTAATGTTGTTCATATCAACTAGCGACCTAATGATATTTATCTGTATCAAGATTCTTTATGCTTGAAAATTAGATATTTGCAAGTTTCATCTCCATTAATGCTTAAAGATATACTATAGAAACAAACTTGACTACCTGATTCTTATACAAAACAAAATGTGCTATTGTTATTTAGACTTGGTCATTTTCAACACAATAGAAACATGATCTGCTAGCTAGATTCTACTAAACTGGGATTTCCATATTTGAGCACCTTATTTGACTTTCTTAATTTGTGAAACAAATGTTTCTGTAAACACTTGACACCTTATCATATCAAATCTCTACAGGCCCGCCAAAGTCATAAGCGGCTTCGGGTTGTGCGTATAGAGACTACTGCTGACAACCAGCGAATTGTTGGGCTTCTTATTCCTAATGCAGCTGTTGAATCAGTGCTTGAAGGTTTGTTCCTTTATATTTATAGATTATGCCATAGTTGTCTGTCACCAATTCCTCCAAAAACCCATTCTTGTCTTCGAAGATCCTTTCTTTCCATGTACTGCAACGCCAAGCAGAATGTAACAGTCTTCAAAGAATTCGACCCCGACCATTGAAAGCGATGGTTGACCAACCACCAACCTGGAATATTGTCCAACATACTTCTTGAGGAGACCCATTGACTGCCAAAACGCTGAACAATGTTTGAGTCGCAATACTGAAGAAGGTGCTTAACTGAGTCTCCATTAGCTCTACCCAAGATGGAAACGTTAGTAATTATTTTCCATCAACTAATCAAGTGGTCCACAATAAAAAAAAAATTCTTTATCTTGCATGGCAGTCCAAAGAAGAAAAACACTATCTTGGGTTGAACTGGGACACCCTAAACCTTCTTGGCCAGAAAATAATTATTTGACATTGACTTCACCAAAGCGGAAAGAAATGAATGGACCTAGAATTTGCCTCTGCGTCCATTTTTTTATGATGCAAAGTGATAGTACCTTCTTAAAGGTTTTTCTGCCTGAATCAACTCGGTCTCGGCCTCAGACTAATCGACCCCGTGAATTTTTAGTGACATGTAACTTTGCTAGCTGCCCATGTACCCAACCTCCAACTCTTTCGCAACTAGCTTTGTTTTTGGGTACGTTTGTCCAGAATTTGCATATACAAGCCAAACTTACTGTGCCTTCCAATTATTTTTTGTGGCAGATTTAGCATGGGTTCAAGAAACGGATGATTGAGATGGAACCAGAGGAGGCATTTTTGAAACTGATCAAACTTTTTTGTTATCAAACCACTACTATCCAGATGCAACAGCTTTTGACATTCCACAACCAGTTCCAGTCCAAGAAAACCAGATGACGCCTTGATGTTAGAAAGGAAAAGCATACAAAAATGTTCTGTGCCATGTAATGCGAAATGTGCAATATTGATTTTTTTTTTGGCTTATATTTTGTAAATGACCAACATTGTCACACAAGCAATACAAACACAGCCATTTTGGTTTCAAGCCCACCTGAACTGACTTGTCATCTAAATTTAAGATGAAATGCCCGAGCTTTTTCTATTGAAACTTAGTTTTTGCAAACCAGATTCGGGGCCATACAAAGCAATCCACGTGCAAAACACAGACAGAAATACAAGATTCAGTCTCTGGTTGTATTTCCGAAGTCGAAGATTAGCAAACAAAAGGAGCATCCACATGGTTGTCGCTGCAGTAGAGTCCAGGACGCTGAGTGAAGCCTTGGCTTTTCAGCATCTCCCTGGCCATCAGCACAACTTCCTGGTTGGTCACTGCACCATCCGTCTTGGCAATGATGATCTGGATTGCATTGCTGAGAGCCCCATATGCTTCATTGCCATTGCCCGAAGGGCTTGCGTCTGCTGATGTTTGGTTAGTCTGGCAACCACTAATCAGTATTCCATTATCGGGGAGTGTCCGCTTACCTGATCCGGCATAAACCTCTTGGGTGCTACATACTTGTGTTTCATCCAGATTTTGCTTGAGAAAATCCTGAGCCAGATTCCCAACAATGCCCACGAACCCACTACCACCATTGCCACCTTCGCCATGTTGGAGCTTGTTCATGATAACTTTCATGAATTTCTTCACCTTGGGACTAGCATCCTCTCCAAAGATGTTGAACAGTGTTGGCCGCAGTTTCCCTACGTCGATATCATCCTTCCCTGTTTTCTGCTTTAGGATTTCTATGAGAGTTGATAGAGGCAGAGATCGACTCTTAATGCCTGCTTCATTGTTAAGATCGACATCTTCCTTGGTACTATGGTGATGATGATGATGATGACGATGAATTTCAATTCCACGAGATTCGAATGCATCATTCATAGTCTGATGTAACAAGTGTTTGAAGCCGAAGCTTCCTTCGGTAGTGTTCGATCCGTGGGGTTGGTTCTTGGTGCTCTCCCCAATCTGCTCCTTAGCCTCATCAATTAGGCCACCACTGTGGCATGAATCTGATACGATGGTTATGCGACATCCTTCTGGGATTTTATCCACGAAGTCCCTGATATCATCGTCGGTAATGAGATTCATATCACAGGGAACGATGCACTCATCGTAACCAGTGTCGTCGTCCTCCCCAGTCTCGGCAGGGAGACGGGTACCATGGCCACTGTAGTGGAAGAAGAGGAAGTCACCCGGTTTGGCTGATCGGATGAGATTGGAGAGCGCCCGTCTGATGTTCTTGCCAGTGGGCTGAGTGTAGGAATCATCGGTGTCGATCAACACAGTTATGTCTTCTTGGGCGAACCCATAGCGTTCGATCAGGCATTTGTACATCCTCTTCACGT
The DNA here is from genome assembly GCA_035048495.1 of Euptelea pleiosperma. Lineage (NCBI taxonomy): Eukaryota > Viridiplantae > Streptophyta > Magnoliopsida > Ranunculales > Eupteleaceae > Euptelea > Euptelea pleiosperma. The sequence goes on from CM068541.1 coordinate 33,170,126, forward strand.
CGTTGATGCATCCCTTCAGCTCTGCCTTGGTTCCTGGGTAGTTGCACCCAACCAGAAGAGCCTTCTTGCCCATCTCTCTCTCTCTCTCTCTCTCTCTCTCTCTAAATATTGTAAAAGATCAACTGATCTTCCTCCCTCTTCTCCCTTCTCTCTTCTCTCCTTAAAAAAGGGAGGTATCTGCCGAATTGAGAGGGAGTCTCTGGAAAAAATTTAGTCTTTAGTGAGCTATTGTCTATATGTGGCACTCTTTAGGGCCCACTGCCATGAGTTATTGGCCCACCCCAGTGGTGAGCTATTTGTCTGTATGTGGCACACACTTTTGGGCCCACTGCCATGAATTATTGGCCCACCCCTGATAGACTTAACACACCAAATCAGCTTGATGGGTGATCTCTAGCTGTTAGATTCGTGTGTTTTCATGGGGTTATTTATAGCCGTTGCTTTCAAGCATTTCTTTTCAGTATTCGATTGAGTGGCTAGAGATCACCCATCAGTTTGATTTTGGTGTATAGGTTAAAGAAACGGAAAATTTCTAAAAAGAAAACAAACTTTAATCTATTTACAAAAAAGAATACAACTTTTCGCAAATCCCAAAAAAAAAAAACGAAATTACGTGGCACATGTTTATCAAAAAACGCTCTTTAAAAGGGCGTTTGTCAGTAAAAAACCTCATTTTAAAGGGCATTTTTCAGTAATAGACGCCTTTTTAAAAAACGTCTGTCAGACCTCTGACAAGGGCGTGTGTCAGTAGAAAACGTCCTTTTAAAGGGCGTTTTTTACTGATAAACGCCCTTTTAAAGGGCGTTTTTTGATATCCTAATTTTTACGCCCATTTTGGCGTACCCAGAAGATGAATCAATGGCTGATTTTTGGTGAGGATGATCTCTACGGTGAGGAGATCATCCTCACAAAAATTCAGATCATTCCGATATTCGTAGATTGGTTTAGAAGTTGAGGAATTATGGGACGTTTTTTAAAATTTCTCAGGAATAAACGCCCTTTAAAAGGGCGTTTGTCAGACGTGTCAGCCATCAGTCATTCATTAGTCAGTCGGGGACTGATTGGACTGACAGCAGACGAAACGCCCTTTTCGTTTTCTTTTTTGAGATTTGCGAAAAGTTGTATTCTTTTTTGTAAATAAATTAAAGTTTGTTTTCTTTTCTGCAATTTTCCGTTAAAGAAAAGGCGAGCCAATCATTTCGCCCAACAGCCCCCGAGACTAAATTTTTAAAATTTTTTGGCTTGTGACAAAAGATTTCTCTACTTTTGGCCTTTTCAGTTTGTCCACTGCTCACACAGCAGATTTGAGATCTCTCCACTCCTTTAATTACTTTTCATATTTTTCTAAACACAATTGAAAGTTTGCTTTGCACTCCTATATCAGCTATTATACTGGGACCCATTTGGAGGTGAGATTTTTGTGGACTGATTCAGCCCACTTTGACGATCAAGTCTATATTTTCGATGGTTGAGATCATATGATTAAGTTCTGGTAAGTATGCTAGTATCAAGTAAGTACTAAAGAAGAAAATGGCGAAGAACCCTCACTGATGTGATTTGCTCTAATTAATCTAGGCCGTCCAGGAGAAAAATCATTTCTTGAGTGGGCCAGTCTAGCCATCAAATTATGGAATTTCAGGTTTGGCAGTGGGCAAATCTAATTAGTGGGGATACCACTTTTATGCAAAGCATTAAAGAAGAGGAATACCATCATGAAAATTGGTTGGTCTGATTTTTCCCCACCCAAGACGTGGGTCATGCAGTTAATGGTCCAGATTGATGATCGGTGGTGGCCCAGGTATAGAGACGGTAGCTGCAAGAAAGTCATCTGTGGAACTCGAACCTTCATGATTTCTGATTGGACCAAAATGTCCCTATATTATTCTCTGGTTGAGAATGGTAGGTGCCCTTGCACCTTCCTCACCCTCTTTCAAGCCCCATTATCAGGATGGCTGGCTATCAACATTATTTTATGATATCAAGGTATTATTTAGGAAATTTTTGGATGATTTTATTATTAAGGGGCTATTAGACATGACTGTCGTGTGGTGAAGCTCAAGCTTTGGCTCTATGAAATTTATAAAAATATAGAATTTATAAATGGCAAGATATGTAATTAAGTAATTAAAAAGGGGTTGTTTTTGAAACATAATTTTAGTTGTTTTCATTGACACGAGTGAATTGTCACGTGGAGCCCACATGAAACAAATTTAAGGGTGGATTTATGGTAAAGACAATCTCCCCACCATGAAGATCATTCTCACAAAATATTAGGAACAACAGCTGGAAACGGCTGCTAATACCCCGTGGGCTGAGGAGCAAAAGGAGGAATCCCCTGAGGAGGGGCTCGTGTCTGATTACGTAGTTGGCGAGGCAATAGCTTATCAAGGCGATGATCAGTAGCTGGTCCGAGAGGATGATCAGCCACACTGGGACTGAGACACGGCCCAGACTCCTACGTGAGCCAGCAGTGAGGAGTTTTCCTCAATGGGCGGAAGCCACTTTCAAAAATTTCTACCTCTATCAACTGTAAAGTTAGGGTCTGTTTGGCAACCAAGAAAAAATTCTATTTGAGTGCGCGCAAATGACTATGAGCTTAAATATTTGCGCGTGAGAATTAACGTTTCTCGTTTGGATGACCCCCGATTTTGGATCTGATTTTTCGACGCCCTAATTTGTAGCGCGTTTGGATGTCCAGGAAATTTGTTGGTTTATTAAAGTTATGTTCTTTCAATCTTTTCGGTTCGACTGACCCTTGTGAATCTACACACAAAATCAGCCTGATTTGTCATTCCTAGCTGTTGCATTTGAGAAATTTTTTCATCATAACCTTAAAAACCAATGTATTTCACCTATGGGCTTGTTCATTAAGCTCATGATGGAAAAATGCTCATCCCAACATTTGGGAGTCACATATCAGGCTGATTTTTGGTGGGTAGGTTCATCAAGCGGTCCACCAAACACTTACGCGGCCTGTGGGCTCGAAAGAGTGACATAGAACGGCTCAAACAAAATAAAATTCTCTCTTGATGTTCAAATATCATTGTTGGGTACATCATTTTATTGTTACAATCCAATTAAAAAAAAAAAAAAAACCCGGGATGTTCGTAATATAAATTTAATAGAAAAAAAAAAAGGAGAAAACAAGGATGGGCATGGAAGCCACACTTAATAAGGGTTGACAAAATTGCAATTCAGTCTGATCTCTCCTTTATTTTTGCCAGTAAGAACTTGAACGTTTCCTAGCTTCACCATGGACGCTGCAAATTGGGGATCAAAGATTGAGGGTTGAGAGGCAAATGCTGTAACAAAAGGCGCAGTCCTCGGATCGGAGTAGAGTAACTGATCTGTTGTCAACAATCCCATCTTCTTCTGAAGATTTGTATAGTACACCGAGTCGAACTTTCTCGGTGTCGTACCGTCGAGATCGACATATTCATATTCCGACGCCCGTTTGCATTTTTTCCTCAAGATATACAGATATTTCATATTAATGGAGGGATCAGGCCTGCCAGTTCCTTTATAGTTATAGAGTCTGTCTTTGATCGAACCGCACGTACTCCTTCCAATGGTGTGTGCACCTGTAGCAGGCCATCGAGTAACACAAATTAAAAGAGTTGCACTGAGGGCCGTCTCGATAAAAGTTGACGCCTAAGGCGAAAACTCTATATAAGACCTTTTTTATATTAAATATATTAATATATATATGGTATTAATTAAAAAAAATTAAACTCTCTATATGATTGAAAATATTTATATAAAAACTATTCTTGATAATGAAAAATTACGGGAAAAAAATAGATGCAGAGAACTCCTGATGCAGTCGATGCAGAGGACTCTCGTGGCTCTACATATAGATCATTTTTTGGGACCAATGACTGCCCCACCTATTGGTGGATAAACACACTAAAAATCAGCTTCATTGATAATTTCTGCCATTGGATTTACTATACCCAAAAAAACATGCTTGAATCCAACGGCTAGAATCATGTCCTAAAAAGTACTAAAATCTATGGCCATAGGTAATCAATCAGGTTGATTTTTGGTTTGTATATCCAATAAGGGGTGGGCTAAAAATCCATGTGGTTAGTGGGACCTGGGCTGGTGGCCTTTTCTCACCAAGAGGCCTCAAGGTAGAGCCGGCCAGCTGGTTGCACCAACAAATAAATTTATCAGTTTGATTGAAATTTCATGTATGCATGTAATGATATGGTACGTACCTGAGAGTATAACCAAATCAAGTACATTTAAGCCTCGAGATTCGCAAAAATCGATCAGAGCCGTTACATTTTCGTGACCGGTGGGGACAACAGTATCAGCCTCCTTTGCGATGGATACACGTCCATCTTTTCTTCCGAATGGGACCTCCCAAAATGGACCACCAATCTTAACAGTGGCATCTCTAGCAGCAGCAGTGAGAATGTCAGCACAAGAGACAGTTTTGGGGCATTTCTTCTCCACTTCTGCTTTTATCTCGTCCATCACTTGGAAACCTCTCAGTGTTTTGCTGGCTTCTGCCTTCCTTTCGCTTCCAGCATGGTTTAATAGAATCGAAGCATCACATCCCTACATTGCATCACACATCAACCCCATCAATTACCTAGAGAAATTTATATATAGGTGTGTCATGTTTTGTGGAGCCTGATGGTGCGAAATTAATGAGGTTTTCTTAAGGGCATTTTTGTACTTTTACATAGAGATATGGAAACCCTAATTTTGTTTTGAGGTTATATATACTCTGGTTGGTTTTCATGAGGCGCTTATTATCGTATTGTGAGTAGTGGGGGCCCCTCAAAATTTGAAGTCTCCCCTCCTAAAAATGCCCCGTGGGCGTGGAGCTCTCTTTGGGGCCTACCCACCTTATGGGTATATGTTTGATCCCAAATATCAGCTTGATCGATGATTTCTAACAATTATATTTTAACATCTAAAAACAGCTCAAATGGTGGTACATATGAACAGTGCGTAAAATTTGAAATTTGCATACGTAAAGTTAGTGCGAACCAAACGCAAGAAAATAATGTGGGTTCGCGTTGTACCATTGCAGCCGTAATGGTTTGTGTGCATACCAAACAGACCCTATAAGTAATGTAAGGTTTGCTTACCCTAACAGCGCAGTCGTGGAAGTGCAACCTGATGAGGCTAGCAGCAATGGTGTAATCCTTCTTAACCCAAGCAGAAACTTTCCTGTCGATAATTCCTTCAAGATCTGGACAGCTCTTCTGATAGTAAGAGAAAGAGAGGTAGTCTTCTGGAGGAACGAGGATCTTCGGTACGGCCGGTTTCTTGGAAGAACTGATGACATGTAGGGATTGAAATACATCTTGAGCTGAGATCATAACACAGTACTGAAGAACATAAAGGAGTAAGGAAAGAGAAAGAGAGGATTTCATGTTTTTTACTTGGAAATCCAAAACGAAAGAGAAGAATTTAATGTAGACAGTTTGTTCTAGCAATTAGATGTTTGGAGTGTTTGTTTTATAGCTCTGTTTGGTGTTAAAAAGGAAAGAAATACGTGATGCCCACAACCCAATTTTGAATGATCATGACATGCTAACATGTAGAGTGGGAATAATTCATGAGTTTATTTAAATAGTTTCTAAAGTCAAACAGTGGTATTATAATAGGGTCTGGCTCAGGGGACCCCCTTTTTTTTACCCCTCTTGGGAGTCATGTGCTTGACCATGGATTCCGAGAATCCAACAGTGGTTGATAGCAAGGTTTAAAAGGGGCCGTTATAATGGTATAACGGACTGGGGGGCATTACTGTTTTTTCCATTATAACGGCCGTTAAAACGAATTGTAATGCTCAGGGGCAAAAACTGAAAATAACGGGAAAATAATGAAAAAATATGGCGCTAAAATTCAAATATTGATTCAAATTTTCAAAAATAGAAAATAACGGAAATTTTTTTTCAGAAAATAACGATTCTTATTTTCGTTAGAACAGAAAAATAACGGCAGTTATTTTTTCAGCATTTTAATGGTATATAACGTAACAGGGGAGGTCCGAATCTGTTACAACGGAGATTATTTTCATTATAACGACTTTTTTTAAAGCCATGGTTAATAGCACTGAGCTGGTATTCACTTTTTAAAATTTTCGCCATAGCTCAACTGCTGGATTCGTGAAATCCACCGCCGAGAACACAACTTCCAAGAGGGGTCAGAAGAAGGGGGTTATCGGAGTCTGAGCCATTATGATAAGGTGTTATAAGGAAACTTTGCACCTCATAGGACTAACAAGGGGCAGTGAATGATGGACCATCCAAGCAAAATATAAACTAGAGGAAAGGCTTGAACCATGGACCTTGTGGTTAACACCCATTGGCTCTAATCAACTGATACCCTGCTTGGTATATAACGTAACGGGGGGAGGGGTTGCAAATCCGTTACAACGGCCATTATTTTTGTTATAACTGTCGTTTTTTAAACCATGGTTGATAACACTGAGCTGACATCTATTTTTCAATTTCTGCCATAGCTCATCCACTGCCGAGAACACGACTTCCAAGAGGGGGTGAGAAGAAGGGGGTCATCGGAGCCTGAGCCAATTATGATAAGGGGCAGTGAATGGTGGACCATCCAAGCAAAATATAAACTAGAGGAAAGGCTTGAACCTTGGACCTTGGCTTGGGGTTAACACCCACTGGCTCTAATCAACTGATGCCCTGCTTGGTTCAATGCAAATCAGATGCAATGCATTCACTTGCCACGGTTTTGAGATTACAAGTGATTGGTTGGGGAGTAAAACTTCTGTCACAATGCACAATATGAGTCACGTGGCACACTCTTAGTGGACGCTGACCGTATGGATGTTTGGCCAGTCCCTCGGTGGACCTCTGAACCAAAAATCAGCCTGATTAGTGATTTCTAAGTGATTCGATTGAAGTTATTTTCATGGGTTGATGTTAACGGTGGGAGTTTGAGCATTATTGAGCGGCAAAAAGTTTTTTTCCGAAAATATCCTTTAAATCCCTAAAGCTGCCCACCCTCTCACGTGTCACCCCTCTTTGCCCTGCTCTCCCTCTCTCTCTCTCACAGTCTCACCTCTAACCGCTGTTTGCCGGGGCTGCCTCCTTTTTTGGCCTGCCACCTCCGGCCGCCTCTTGCCGGCCTCCTCTTGCTGCCGCTGCACTGCCCACCCTCTCTAACTCCCCTACGCCGATACGCCTCCTCTTGCTACCGTCTGCCTCAGTAAGTAATTACTGTCTCTCTTTCTCTTTCTCTCTCGCACTTAATTAGAACAGGGATTGATGTGCAACAGAGTAAACAGAGAGTGGGCTTATTTTCTCTAATGGGTAGTTGTGATTCTTGTGATTTGCTGCTATTTAGTCTTTAATGGGTCGTACATTCAATTCCTTGCTTTAGATCCTCATTTTTTTTTTGCTTCAAAACTCTTGTCAATATATTGCACATTGATGCTTGATGTATAAAATCAACCTTATTGTAATGAATGATCATAACCCTGAGAATACCCTTAATTAAATAATCTTAACAATTAGATGAATCGATCTTTCGTGGACTATCATTAATAAATATTTTTTAATTTGAAAGCAGACCCATGGACCACCTAATCATGAATCAATCTGGTTTATACACTGAACCTCTGTGCATTTTTTATATAGATGATGAACTCTACTTTTTGGAAGGTGAAAAGGGTTTGTTCTTCCTTGTTTCTTTCTTACTCAAAGATAGTCTACGAATTTCTATCTCAAAAATTCTTTGTTTTTCAAATTTAATAACTGGGAGTAGGGACTTCAAAGATTTGCTGATTTGGGTTTTCACTTTATAGCCATCAAGAATACATTTTGAACTTTGAATTCAAATGCAAACCCTTGAAAATCCATAACACGTTATTCACACATCAGTCAATCCCCATGCTCCTTCCACTCAATTACTAGTGAGACTACCATGACATATTTGGGACTGGCTTTATCCGGAAAATTTTTTGATGTTTAAATTATTTCAAACGTGTTGATGTTTGCCCCTTCCCTAAATGCCATGTGGCGCACTCTTTAACGAATGGGCGCGCCCAAGCTCAAGAGGCTCCCTTGATTTGCGCCACGTACGCGCCACGTGATTTGCAATCCTTTCCGAATGCCGCCGCCTATCCCACGTGCACATCTTCCCAATGTGGGGCCTTCTTTGATGTGCCACATGTGCGTGTGGGCTTTCAAAAACACCCGTGACCAACCCACAGTGCGATTTGGGCCTTGTTCTTTTTCCCGTGCCTGTGATAAACCCTGTATGGCGGTAAGATGTCCACATCAACTATACAGACTAGATAATTGCCGACCAAATAGCTTGCAAATGAGACTTCAAATATTGGACAGTGTCAACCAAACAACATGGAAATCAAAACCAGTTCGAGGTTGACACTTGACAGCTACCCAGTTAAGAACTAGTCTTTTATTGGACAAAGGCTGGACTAGGTCTTGAAAACAGGATGTTCCCAAAGAGAGCATTAAAGAGGTTTGAAACGTTGAAACTTGAATTGAAAACCCTAATTTTCAAGAACTACAATAAGTTAGGGTTCAATTATTTCATATATTAACCCTAATTTCTGTTACTAAGGTTTCTAACTGACTTTTTGCAGACGCTTTGTTGGTAGCATTGAACCTGTGGAATGGATTTCTCCGAAGAGGGTTACAAACCTCCACCAGAATTTGAAGAGGATCCTAGGGACCCACTTTTAGGAATCTCTTCGACGGATTCTACTGAGCTTTGGCTCATTCAGTGGCCAATTAATCAAGTACTATTTCCATTTCAATTCTTCTTATTTTCTGTCAGAATCAGTTCTTTTCTTTTACTATTCATGGAGCTTGTGTTGCATTGGCATTGGGCTTATTGTATAGTTTTGTGGGCAGCCTCCTGATTTCGAGGGGCAAGAACTGTCACTCAAGTTGCATCATGATGGACACTTGGGCAGCTTCGAGAGTTCATCTGGTAAGATTAAATCTCTGTTGTTGACATAAAAGGGCAGATTGTGATCTTGGTATGTATTTCTCTTATTCACTTGTTTCAGAATCTGCACTCTTTGGTTCTACATAGTAATTTGTGGTTTTGCTTTATCTATAATGGCAGGAAAATCATATGAGGTGGTCAGCTTTGCATCTCAAGAACCAGATGCAACTGTTTTTCTATCCTCTGGGTCTGAGTCGAAAGTTGGTATGCATTTGCAATCCTTTGAAGAAAAAAAATATTCTGATGTTTTTATTTATTGGTATGGTTGTTTGGACTTGTATTATTTATTCAAGGATAAATTTTGTTTTGTTAACTGCAATTGTATATGTTTCTTCTGTTTGGATATATATATATATTTGTGGATCCTATGTCTAGAACAAAGGTTTGATTTTGAAAAGTTGGTATAGAATGAGTTGTTCTTCCCATAAATGGTTGGTCTCCCAACTTGACTTGAGAGCCATGATTAGTGTTTATTGAAGTTAATTGGTCGAAAAAATCCTATAATCAATATCAGGGCTAATTTATTTTCACCTTATAATGCAAAAAAAAATTATATATTTTTGTTGTTTTTCAAGGTTATTTTTAACTATAGCTGTATAAATTTTCTTCTATGGTCTTGCTTCATTAATACTTCAAGTCATAAACCAGGTTATCTTCTACTTTTTTACTGCCCCTTCTAATTTTCCCACCTTTATGACTAAACTTCGAACGTATGAGATCATTACCCGTCTTTTGATTGTACGTTTATAAGTTGTCGTTAGGGTTGCTTACCTCCTATAAGTGGATGTTTCACGGAGTGGTAGCTGATTTAGTTTGGGGTTGTCCTTGAATTTTATTTTGGTGTTGTAGGTTCTTTGAAGGAAAAATTTTGCCTCACGCAATGCTCGACTCAAAGGGAGTCATTGCAAATCAAGGGCCGTCCATCAATACAATGGGAGTGGCCCCATAATACTCCTTGGATTATTTTCCTGTCAAATCATGTACACCTCACCTTGTAGATGGCCCTTGAAATGCAAAATTTTCCCTGCTTTGAATAGTCCTTTTTGCACTTTGTTGGGAGTGAGCCAAATGTAAAATTTAGAAGGATAAAGTAGTCTCAAGTTGGATAATGTCAAGTTACGAAGAACTTCATATTCTATCTATGTTATTAGAGGAGAATATTGTCATTTCAGAATTGATTATGTAGCGATGGATTAGAATTTTAACTTTGCACTCATGGTTAATCAGATGACATCTAGAACTTGGTCGTTATGAATTGAAATTTTTGAGGGCAGCTCTTCCAACCCTGGTTGACCAACATAAGTGGATTTTCCAGGGATGACTAATGCAGTCTACTTTGGGCCGGTCAAGATTTAAGAGATAGTGAACCAATTGAACCTTCGGGATTGATGAGTCAATGGGGTTGTGTGCACAGTATGGGTGGATGCACCAGGAACACTGATGGCCCTGGGCACCATTTTATGTTTATTCTTTTGGTTTTTGACATTGTTAGTAGCCAAAAGTGCTGAGTGATCTGGTTTTGGCTACTAGACATATTATGTGTAGTACTCACTGGGAATCCCCATTGCTTTTCTGTCAATTTAAAGGAAACTTTAGCTTATGGAAAGCTCCTTAGTCTACAACCAAACCTCCCACTGACTTGTTTTTAATTGAAGTAATTTTATATACTTGATTAATATCTACAAACTCCCTCTTTAGTCCCAAATGTTGGTGAACATTGTGGAATGAAGCTTTAGTCACTCTGATATTATACTTTTCTGATGGTTTCCTCTGATATTATGTCTGTCTTTATTGCAGTTGGAAACATTTCACGCCGGGTTTGTTTAGTCCACTACCCAGAACCTAGCGAGCTGGAGAAACCTAGTTCTAATCGTTCAGGTCGAAGGAATCAGGGATCTGCAAGGATTTTCTCTACAAACACTTCTCAATATGTGACTCCGACACAAGGTCGCAGAAATAGAAGCTCACACTCATTGAGTGGAATATCCCATGGTATGGCGACTCCATCACATAGTAGCAGGAAAAGTTCACTGTTTGAAAGTGGAGAGCCATCGAAGCGCCCCAAGAAATGGCATGTTGATGAACCAATGAGGTCCATAGATCGATCTACTCAAGATTCAGAAGGACGAGAAGGTCGGAGCGATGTTACTTCTTTAGGATCTGCTGGCCATTCTCATCAAGGGAAATTGAAGAGGAAGATCAAGGAGGAGAAGGTATAGTTTTCTTTTTGTTAATAAAATTAGCTACAAGATACATTGGAGGCATTCTCCAAGTTATTTGAAGCCATGATTTTGGAATGGTGAAACAGGACTGCAAGTCGGGGGCTTCATCTGACAAGTTTTTGGTTATGTTTCTTCATCTAGCTTTATCTGAAAAAGGGCTCCTTGATCAGATCATTTTTTAAAAATCAAACAATCAACAAAAAGCACAGTAAAACCAAATTTAATGCATGTCCTCAATTAAGAATTAATTTATGTTTCTGGTCTTCACTTGATTTTGTGCTATAAGAGCCATCTGAAGCTAAAACAGTTGGTTTTAAAAACTGGCCAGTGATCTGGTAGTCCGGGTGGTAAGTTAATGCAAAATTTCATAAATGAAAGCCCTTGGTTGTAGAGACAGTGATGACAGTCATGCATCTTAATATAAAGATGCCCCTACTAACATATTGCTGCAGTTTACATTATGATGCCCCTATTAAAACTCACTACCGGGGCCGATGGAAAGAACATGTCTAGCAGTGCTATACTATAACATGGCCCACATGCAGCAGGGGACTCTGACCCGTCATCTAATGGTTCCCATTAGGAAATATCCTGTGCTGAAAACATGACTTGATGATTTGATCTTGAGTCATGACCATCTAACATTTGGACTAAGAGAAAAAATGTTTGTAATTCTTTTCTAATGATATCTGGTGAGGTCTAGTATACCAATCCAGCAATGGGGCTTAGGGACCGTTCTACGATTGGTTTAGGTGGGGCGACTTTTGTTGTGCCGTCATTTAGGATTCCTGGCTCACTGGTTAAATGAGGTGAATCACCAGATCTTGAATCAATGTGTAGGTCATCAACACAGGCCCAAGAGTTTTGCCGTCATTTAGGATTCCTGACTCACTGGTTAAATGAGGTGACTCACCAGATCTTGAATCAACTTGTAGGTCATCAACACGGGCCCAAGTCATTCTCCAGATGAGTTGGGAACCGGGGCAGCCCCAATTCTAGACTCCTTTCTCCTATTGTTTGCCATCTTTTGAACCTACACATGCCCTTAAATGTAAAATAATAAAAGCTGTCTTAAAACCCCTAAACTTGTATTGCTCCCTCAATATTACTTGTGGTGGAATTGAAGTGAAGATGTTGTCCAAATTAGGAACGTCCTTCTCAGTTACAAACACCCCGATTTCCTCCCATCTGGTAGACCCTATCGACAGTGGCATACCAATCATGTGGTACACATGGAAGGGGAAGACTGAAGAATCCCACATCCAATGGCTCACCTGGGGCTGGGAGATCTACTGTGCCAAAAGTTGTCTGCTCAAATGATTGTAACCTTGTTCTATGAACTTTTTCCTTCACTGTTTGCTATATCTTTTCTCTGACCTGACCTTCCAAAAGAATGCACTATCTCAGATGGAGTCGATCTTCAGTGTAGTAGATCTCCTAGGTCGGAACTAACCTATATGTATTGTGTATCTGTACACCATTGGCTGACTGTATGTAGGGTTTAGATTTCTAAGTGCTCAACATCAAATAGCAGTGCACGAGAACTGCCCCTGCAGAGATACCATCATCTCAACAAGTGAGATTTTCTCCTCGACAAATTTTCTCAAAATCCACCTTCCCAGAGTTACAGGAGGGTGGATTCTGAGAAGAAATGAGTACACCTTAAATAAATGTTGTGCCACAATTTCATCATTTCGTATAATTCGATACAGGTTTACAGATACGTTCTGAACTCTGCTTACCGTTTTACAGATGCAAAATATTGTGGCACAACATTTATTTAACCACAATGTTACTACAATTACCAAACCATAACGTATATTTAACAGTCTAACCTTCTATATTTTTTTTTATAACAAGCAAACTTGTAGCATCCAATGTGTCACGGACCTTAGCAAGAGAAACAGCCGTGATTGGCACTTGTAGAAATGTGGGAGAACAAATTGTAGCATCATGTCAGAGATCCATAGGTAAAAGGGGTATCAAGAAATGTTCTAGCTTGAGAGGATGTTCCATATGGATTTGCAGACTCAGCTAAGAGATGCTATTGTGCTCCATTGAAGAGTAGAATCACTAACACCCGTTGCATGATTTAATGCTTTCATTGGTCTAACGTATATAATTTCAAATGTTTACTGATTTTGGGAAATTATTCAATTTTTTCTAAAAATTGATTTTGTCCTTGATATTTATTTTTCTGTTTCTGCATCCCCAATCCATTGCACAAGATTTGTGCTAGTAGCAAGCTAATTGAGTAAGAAAATTTGAACCTTTGCAGAAAACTGAGAAACAGGTAAAATGGAGCAAACGTTAATGTCTACAATTTAAGGGTGATCTGGTTTTTAGAAGCTTTTAGGACATCTGACTGAAGTACTTAGCAAACTCTGACCACCAAGGTGCTAATCATCATCTTCATCTGCAATGGCAACGAAAAAATAGAATCAGGAGAGTGCTATATTCCATGTGGAAAACACATAACTCTCTACCATCTTCTAGTTCACAAAATCAAATTGTACTACAATTAGTAGCCACAGAAAAGGTCCTCAAGAGCCTCCTCCGGCCTTTGGTAACAAAAATGGTATCCAGCTTCTCAAACTTCCATGTTTAGTAATAAAATACCAACTGAAGCCAAGGGCTGCAACTTTTTCCCATAAAATTCAAAGCCTAAAAAGAATGCAGAGAGATCCCTGTGCATGATTTATGATTTTGGGAAGTGATTGCCCTTTATTTTTTTATAAATGGGATGCCCCTCCCTCACGTACAAGGGCTCTTTTGAGTTCTCTGGCAGGGCACCCCCATTTTCTCTCATGATAGTGCCATGAATCATTTTTTATAAGATAAGACGCAGCTCATTTTAAATTTAAACATCTCTTGATTAGGTTTATCATCTGATTAGTTGGGATAGCCCTCGTTAATAAGGATTATTATCATCACGCGTCCTGATAGAATGCCGCATGATAGCCATTTATTGGCTTGCCAAGATGATTTAGTCATGCTATATGTTTAATTAACCCACTAATGTCATATAAAACTCCACCACAGTCATCAAAGGGCCATTTATTGGCTTTATGAAGAGGTCACCAATTGAGAAACATGCTAAATGAAGATTATTAGATCTTCCAAAAGAACAAAAAGCATTTTAATGTATCAGCTGGAACCAACTTTGGGAAACAAAAATTTATTTTCTTCTTTCAATATATTTTTGTGGAATAGGATTCATGCTGCCAATCCAAATAGTTGGGATAAAGCACTGTAAATGATGATTATGCTATAATTAAACACTGAAATCAAAATCACTTTGTGGGGCAGTCTTTGCAAAGACACCAATAAGCAATACAAATTATATTCAATATAAGACCCTCTCTTAAGATTGAAAGCTAAAACTAGGATGCTAAGCTACCAAAATGCTAACACACAGAAGTCAAACAAGGGAGCATTCTGCTGGGTTTAGGTGAATGCAGCCCAAATATTCCATAATGAAATTCCATGGTTCAAAATCTTCATAACGGTGTATTGGACTTCCACTTCCCAACTGCTCTGGGAAATGATGCGACAATGCTGATGTGGCTCCTTGAAGAAGAGGAAGGATGATGTGGCATCAGACATATTCTCCCCATCACTGATAAGGAGTACGGTGGCGACTTAAAGGGCAAGTTCGTAAGTATAGGGTAACCTTGGGACTTTTGGAATTGTTCACTGAGAGAGTGCACAAGGTTCAGACACAGGTTACGTTGCTAGGCAGACTTCTTTGCAGGGTATCAAGACAAGGACTTCTGAATTTTAAAAGCTCCTTTCCTTCACACTGTTTATCAAAACCAGTGTTTTGAAAAGCATTTGAGGTTTACCCCTTGAAGCTTGCCTCGGGGCGAGACTTTCTGAACATGCCCTGAGCAAATTAAAAAAGCTGAGGCCTTTTACCTCTTGCTGGGAACAGCTCCCATAAGTCTTCCCTTGAACAACCAAAAAATCTAGTGATGCCTCAATGAAATGGATCCTTGAGGTTTTAGGGGTTATTTCTAGTTTTCTCAAGGGTTTAATGGTATTTTGGGGTAGAGGACATTTTTGTCATTTTTATTAAAAAATGGAGGGTCGAGATTGTATAAGACAATCCTATGGTTAGGATTAATCCTAGGGGTAGGGTTCCCTTATAAGTATCTCCCATTCGGAGAGAGAAAAGGTTTGCCTCTTCTTGTTGGGTCAACCAATTGAGGGACAGTACCACATGAGCAGCATACATTATTGAATTGAAGTTTATAAATAGAAAATATGATATGGGAAGTTGGGAACAAGTTATAAAGACCTTTAAATGATAAAAGATGAATTTTTGCTTCATCGACAAATTATTGATCAACGTTTTAGAAGTCCCATTTTGAGGTAATCTTATGGTAAATCATCAAAAGAAGAGCTCCAGACTTCTGTTTCTTATTGGCTTCTTTATTTTTATGGTTTATTCATTTTTTTGATGATTTTTATGAATTGTTAAAGATGTCTCCTAATAATATTTGAGCCTTAATCGCGAAGAAAATATCCTGTGCTAACACGGTTGGGGACTTTGCATCGTTTTCTTTGGGTTCAATTGAGTACGTGGAAGGGTATGGAAGGCAGATAAATTTGGGTGTTTATGATTCAGTTCGTTGCAAGGAGGGGCAGTACAGTGGTGAGCAAGTTAATTGGCCGGTAAATCAGGGGCACAAATCAGTTTCAGACAGGTCTATGCAGGGTGGAACTGAGTTGCTGGGGGATGTTAGGACTAAAAACAGAGGTTTAACTCCAACGGATATTAGGGATGATGGAGAGGTCCGTTGGGAGAATCCGTTTTCGGGAATACAAGGCTGGAAGAGCGCAACCGATGAGAAGGTTAGGAGCAAATGGATGTCTTCTGAGCCAGAGATGCAATCCTCGATCCTTCCGAGGTTATCTTCTTCGTCTTTCTTGCCTGAAGAGGATATCATAAGGTAGTTTAAACCAAATATCATGAAGTTGGGCAGTTCTCTTGGAATTTCGGCATTGGGGCGTGAATCAGATGTTGTTGGCTATTGCAAGGATCCCAAGGGAGCCAGTTATGTATCCCAAGAGGCTTCGGAACCCTCTTAACATGTATTATACTGTGGAGCAGCAGAGTAAGGAGGAACTGAGTGACACGGTGGTTGAGCATCCTTTACCTCATAACAGTGATAAAGAAAAGGTGAGGGATGATTTAATGGTCAAAGTAGTGGAAGAAAGGAAGCAGGAGCTCATTCAAGCCTATAATCATAGGGACAAGCCGGCCAAATTGTCTAGAGAGATCTAGAGCTTGGCCTGCCCTTTCAATTCAGGGGACATTCTAGTTTATGGTAGTCGTAGAAGAGGGAGGAAGGTTAGTGGTGATAAATGAAGCTAAAGATCTTATCGTGGAATGTTCATGGTCTGGGTAGTAAAGATAAAAGGGTGGTGGTTAAGAGTATGATTAAAAGATGGGGTGCTAGGGTGGTTATTCTTCAAGAAACGAAATTGGATAATATTGACATACCATTAGGGAGTTGTGTGGCTTTTTTGAGTTTGGGTGGCAAGATCTCCAGGCGATTGGAACTTCAGGAGGAATTGTGATCATTTGGGATAAGAAGTTCTTAGGGGTGGCCGATGTTCTGGTGGGGGCTTTCTTGGTTTCCATTCAATGTAATTATGTGGGAGAGGAGTTTTGTTGGATTCTGTCAGGGGTTTATGGGTTGTCGGGAGCAGTTTTGGGAAGAAATGGATGATGTAACAGGCCTTTGGGATGATCCGTGGTGTATTGGTGGGGACTTCAATGTTATCCATTTCGTGCATGAGAAGAATGTAAGGGATAGATCAACTAAGAGCATGCGGGATTTTAATAGCTTTATTAATAGGAATTGTCTTATGGACCTTCCTATGGGTGGAGGCATGTTTACTTGGTCTAACAATCAAGAAGATCCTACTTTATGTAGACTAAACCGATTTTTAGTCTCTTCCAGTTGGGAGGATCATTTCCAAGGTGTGTCATTGGTGGCGATCCCTAGGCTAGCTTCAGATCACAATCCTTTGTTTTTGGACTATGGTGATTTTAACTCTCACCCTATTTCCTTCCGTTTTGAGAATATGTGGTTCAAATTCAAGCGGAATCTCCATGAGTGGGAGATCGAGCCCCTAACTAGACTGCTTTCTCAGTTGCACAACTTCCAGTTGCAACCCTTAGTCCAAGACAAGTGGATATGGATCTGGACCAAGGGAGGTTTGTTCTCCGTCCACTTATTCTATGAGGGTAAATATACATCTCTTGGTAATTGCTTTCCAGTCTCTTTGGTTTGGAGCTCGATGGTCCTAATGAATATCGCTTTCTTTATTTGGCCGGTATCCTTGGAAAAAATATTGACAGTGGATCACTTGATTTCTAGAGGTTTCATTATTATTGATTATTGTTCGATGTGCAAGCGACATGGGGAATTGGTTAATCACCTTATGTTACACTGTGCAGTAAATAGGGAGGTATGGTCTTCTTTTTTCTAGAATTTGGAACGTATTGGGTGATTCCGGGGTCTTTTATGGAACTTCTTGTTAGCATAGTCACAAAGTCAGGATTCGGCAATAAATCGGCAAGGGGTCAAGTCGGAAAAATTCATATAAATTCGGTAAAAAAAGGCAAAAAATATATATCATGGCATTTTTTAAGTTAAAAATGTTGTTTTTAACAAAACATATTTATTTGATAAAAAGCACATCTATAATTCCATAACAATAAGTCATAACTCAAAAGCATGATATATCATTCGTAATTCCAAAATCGATAAAATCGAAATCAAAAGAGGAAAAAAATGGGTCTCAATCAATTAATCGGCAAAATTCGGCAAAATCATTGATTAATAGCCGAGTTTTTTGATTAATCAGAGATTTTACCGATTAATCGACGATTGATTCGTGAATTCAAAAAATCGAAGATTTTTGTGACTAGGCTTGTCAGTTGGCATACTCAAGCATTGGTGTTTCCCTTTACAATAGCCTGGAGAATCTGGAGGGAGAGAAATCAGAGAACTTTCGAAGACAAAAGTGGAGACTTAGCCTCGAACATTCTCAGCATTAAGGGGATGCTTTTCCTCCTTTGATCTAAGGTGTTCGCGGAGTGTAGAGGGATCTTTTTTTAAGACTTTGTATTTCGTTGGGACATGCTGTGCTCTAGGGATGGTTGATGTTAGAGTTATTTTCCATGTGTTCATCTTTGTATTTCTTTTGTTTGCCATGTTTCAGTCTTTTGCAGGTCAACTCGACCTCTTTAGCTGATTCGTTTGTTTTGCTTGGCATTTGCCTCCTCAATGAAGATTTTTATTCTTATAAAATATATATGAGCCTTAATCCTCATACCGCCTTGAAGTTTATGCGTCACATCACGAAGACAAAATGCTTCAAACACGCTTCGTGCTTTTTGAAACATTGAGTGTGATTACCCGAGGAGATCATCAGAGTTACTTTTGAAGTGTTAACCCTCTCAACCACTAAGAGGAGGATGAGTGGTTTTGAATGTATGGGTAGATGTGTCAATATAAAAAGAGCCAATGCCAACAATCAAGCTAGAGTAATGAGAGCAAACAATGATAACAAATCTAGACAAAAAATGTCTAATGAACATATTTGAGAGGCGTGTAATCACTAGTGGTGCTAACGCCATATAAAATGAGAATGTGAATATTGACGACCCTATTTCCAAGGACATTGGACAAGATTTGGCCTCAATTGCATCGAGTGGATTGGGACTGAAGGCCAGCTGTAAGTTGTGCTACGGTGAAAACCCAACCTAATGAGTTTTCCAAGTTTGTGAAAGGGACATTCCTATGGTATTTTGGTACAAAATATCCAATAGTTAGTAATGATAAGATTTTATCACTTAACGAGTCTAGATCACTCCTAATACACTCACCTCTCAATGTGGAAGCTAGACACTTCCTATGAGATTTGAGGTCGTCTTTAGTGTTACTTAGTAAGACTAGGATTAAGCATAAACTCAAAAGTATACAACAACCTTTTAAGAAGTGTGTGTGCGGCAAGCCCGATTCGTCAACATGGATTCTTTAGTTCAAGGTTTTGTCCATTGAATTTCCCTAGCAAACTAGTCAAAGTTTGCGCTAAGTCAAGGTTCAAGTCCAAAAGACACCTTCATTTATGCACACAACTCTCCTGAATGCCTAAAGAGATCATCATCATCATGAGTCAAAGTCAACAAATTCGGTGTCATGTGAAGTGATTTGACATGGTTTTACATTGACTGGCAACTATCAACCTGATGTAACCTTTCATCAACATTGCAAGAGGAAGGTAAATTCATGAACATGCTCATTTCACCCCCCATTATAAATGTAGAAGATATTCACAATTTTGTCAGTATAGAACAGATGACACCAGTATAAATTAACTAACTCATCCCCTCCAACCAAGTTGTCCTCAGCTAAGACAAAATCATCATTCATCTCATTTCTATTACCCTTGGTGTCCAAAGTAAAGCAGTCTCACTACTTTCAATGACTAAACTAGTTAAAACACTTTTATTTGGAGCACAATATTTTTTGATTTAATCTTCACAGTGATATTAGTTAGTTAGTTATGTAACTTATTAGCTTTGAGACTCATTCTAATTGTAATCTCAAGTAGAAATCTTCTTCTCAAGTAGCATCAAGTATAAAACCCTAATGTGTAGATTATTAAATCTATCCTACAACTATGGAGCTTGCAAACATATGCTACTCCTGATCTAGGAAATTGATAACATAAGCCTTGTAGGATTGATCTAGGTGGGACTAATACAACCATAGATGGAGTTAGACATATCTTCAATCTATTGGAAATGAGGGAATTTCCTTACACACTAAGATGGTTATAAAATAAGTTTAATCAAGGAAATAAAATTTTGGTTTCGAGGTTTATTTCAACTAGCCCAGAAATAGAAATATTTTGACCAGTGTAGAAATGATGGAAATATTGACATTTTTTTGTGGAAAGTTTGGGAAATGATAAAACAAGCATAAAAACACACTCAAACGATTAAACCATAATATACAACCATATGTAGTGTGGAAATGAATGACCACATCGGTCTGTAATAGGTTGAGGCAGGCATCTGATAGTCAGTCAAGGTAATTTAATTGCTATTTATAAAGTCGTAAATCAAGGTATTAAGGAATCCTTATTCACTTACATTAATGTCTTAATATTATTTATAATTTTAGAAAACCGATTTACAATTAACTTATAACATTCACTTAATTTTTTGAATGTTTAAATATTTTTTTGGAAGAAAACTTAACCCAACCAACTTGTAGAATGAACTGAGTTATGCAACATATAAGCAATTTATGCACAATCATAGATGTTTTAGGTTAAAACAAGTAAAACTGGGGTTTTCCCCAAATTTCAAATTTTCACCCTATACAATCTTCAATTTGTGCACAAATCTAGTGTAAATGCATCATTAATTCATAGATTTGATGCATTTACACCTAATCTATCTATTTGTGACTAGAAACAATAACAAAAAAATTTATACTTACGTACATTCCAAATTTGAAAAAACTCCAAAATGGGATTCGATTCCTCCTCCAGATCAATCCACAAACCAAGAAATTTACAATGGACTGGTCTTTTTATATAAAAAAAAAATTATGGAAAGGGGTTAAATGGATCAAATATGAGATTTGTGGCAGTTTGGAACTCAAATGGGATGTTTTCTACCTTCGATCGAAATGTTTCCATACGTGTCGAAACATTTCAACCAAAATAATACATATTTATATTCACTTATCAAAAAAAAAAAAAATACATATTTACACTGTCAATTGATCGAAATTTAATGTTCAAGCAAAATATTTCGACATGAATCAAAATATTTTGTGAAATTTTACATTTTTTCCATGTATGTATTCTTTCCTGTAGGTAACCTAGATAATGGAAATATTTAGCGAAAACGAGATTTATTTCGTTGGGTTTAATCATTAATTTAATTTATTAAAATTGAATCAAGCTTAACGCTTCTTGAAGATAGTCGAAGCCTCCCATTTGTGCAAGGGATTATGCCAGCATTATCCTTCATATTCAACCAAGCCTAGACTCAATCCAATCCCCATCGTAATTGCAGTACACAATGGAGATGAAGTACCTAACCTCTTTACCGAGTACCCAAAAAAATAAATTCTCAAATTTAGCGAAACCACTTTACTCAATTAGGATATCAAAATAACTACCCTTATGGTGCATAAAGCAGCCCTCCATGTATATGTGAACTAAAAGTGTACAGGGATTCATCCTTGTCACACATTGTTACAAGTAACTTGCATGCTCATAAGAACACAAGATATGCAAAGATGAATCTCTGCCTCATTAAAATAATAGACAATTGCTCATCTCTTCCAACTTCCTCGCACATGATGAACTTTTTATGTATAGACAGATCAATCTATTATGAGTTCTCAACTTAGTATAAACTGTTCAATAATAACCCTAAATTATGATTATTTGAACTGAACTCGTCTGTATTAACAGATACAACTGCACTAACTATTAGTCTCATGTGTAATCATTCTATTTACTATTTAGGGAATAAAGTATGTTATAAATGTTTATCTCATAGGCATAAATTATAGTAAGTCTATCACACAGACTTAATTAATCTATAGTAAACAAGTTTGCTCACATACTTAATTTATGCACAAAATAATCATGTGATTGCTTATCGAATCTGTCAGTTTCACAGAACATAATGGTTTAGTCTTAGCCCAAACGACCCACTAAGAGAAGCCCAATGCCAGACTAATAATTCGGTAATCTGAGCCTAGAAGGAATAACAGAATTACCATGAAGCTAAAATGCTTTGGACTGGTTTTAGTACAAACTGGATTAAGGATGTATACACTCATCATTTCTTCTCTTGATGAGTTACAAATGGGAACACAGGGTCCCTTTTATGTGGGCTAAATTTGATGGAATACACTTGAGATATGATTTCTCAATGGAAAAATACAGCCATAGTTTGATGACATTTTAAACCTTTTTTTCTTTTTCTTTTTTCGATAGGGCTTATAAAAAAAATGCCCTATAACATTTTAAACCTTTCCTGAGTGAACTACTAAAGATTTGTCTAAAACATATCCGGGATGATTGTTTAAAATCACGTCAACTAAAAATAAAACAGAATGAGAAAGAAAGGATAGATGATCATGTTGGTCTCTTGCTCACAATTCAGCTAGGTGGTGCCAGTGCCAAACCAATATGCACCAGAAACACTTTTCAGCCAAACATACTAGTACCACTAGCCATTAACAATTCCTAGCAACTACGGTTGGAAAATATAGGGTTCTCCATAAACAAATGGCTTAGTAATAATCCTTTGGAGAGCCATATCCAATTGCAACTGGTTTTCTAAGGGCCCTATATCATGGTGGCAGATTGACTTTTAAAACAAAGATTTAAGAACTACAAACTCAAATCTTAACACAGATGAGTGCCTGAATCATTCACTAGAGTACCCGATCAAGTCATCCAAGTTTTCAGGTTTTTTCATAAATATAAAATTCTAAAAAAATTAAGAAACTATTGCAACACCAAAAATGTCAATCACATCAATTGTAGAGCTTATAGCACAGGTATAGTTGGACGATTGCATTTGCAAGAATAACATTTTACAATTCAATGATTCAACTCATAGCTCACAATGCATAATTCAGACAAAAGAAAAGTTGAGAGAAGACACAGACTATATAGTACAAATCATCAGCATTATAGATTTATCCACAATGATGAATCTAAATGGGAACTATCAATTTCAACATTTAGGTCAGCATTGCCTTCCAACTCGTTAAATTTTTTTTGCCTTTGTAATTAGTATTCCACGTTTATTTCATTCAATTCTTAATTTATTGGCTATGCTCTAATCTAAGATGCGTAGATAAAGGTATAAACAAGGCTACATGGGGCAAGGATTAGACTCAAAATTTCCTAAAATCCAGGTTAGAAATACCTTTACAAGCATTCCACCCTACAAACTGATACCATGATGATAAATTGATAATTATAGTTTATGAAATTAAGTCTAATTTTTTCATATTTACATCACAACAATATTTATCAAAACTTTTATTAATTTTGTTTTTTTAGATGAGTGTAAACTTTATTGAAAAGCAAGAGGGATTACAAAAACACCTAGGCTAGATGACGTCGAGGTGACCTACAAAATGGCAAGGGAGAAAAGGGAAAAACAAAAGGCCCCCGAACGGGCACAAAAGGGGGTCCGAAGATGTCAGTCCCTAGAGGTGAGAACGTCCGTACAAAAGACGAAGTCCTCAAAAAATAGGCCCCGACATTCTATAAGCACCTTGGACCGCAAGAACAATAACCCCTTGATGCTAAGAATAATAGTCGCCGTGGACTCACTCTTGCCATTGAATACCCTCCGCTTCCTCTCCTTCCATAAACCCCAGACTATAGCGAAAGGCAATATCCTCCAAACTTTTATTAATTAGATTAGAAATTTCTATAAGACTTCTTTTTTAATATCACATTATATTTTCTTGACGACAAACAAATAAAAGAAAAGAATATGCAAAACTGTACAGATGGAAAGTATCCACGCAGTACCAGGTACTTATATTGGTACAACATAGTGTTGATATTAGTTCACTAAGAATATGCAAGTATATAAACATCCACATTAAAACATTAGCGATTTTTACCCCAGTTTCTTGCAACACTTGAGCTTCCTAGATGTTTCAAACTTTCAACAAGTATTTCAAAGGAGTTTATGCCACCAAAAATTAGTTTCACATAGCATAAGCCCATAATCCTATATTCTTCTGCTTGGATTGTGCCAATGTGTAATCCCACATGCATCGTCTCTCTGTCTAGGCATTTTCAACAACTAGCCTTCCATCCACAAAGCGAAAAATTTAATCTTTTCTTGCACACTCCTGGAAGCTAATGATTTATAGTGGATTTCTTAGCTACACAGTGTATAGATAGAGAACTTTTTGTATAAGAATTCGACTAGAAAATCCAAAAAAATCCCAAGTTACAATCGACGTTTTGTTCTAAATGAGAAAGTCCCAATTGGAGAGAAAATCATCAGTTATATAACGATTCAACCGGTGACATTGTGAAAAGATGACAATTTTAGTTAGGTTTTTTTCTTCTAAGTGACAATTTTAGTTTGAGAATCTAATAAAAAATATAGAAATAGCATCTAATAAGAAAGAGAGTGAAAGAAATTGAAGAAATTATAGATGGTGAAGAGTGAGAGAAGGACGAACCGAAGTAACGGCGCTCATTAGCGGCCTTGGCCTTCTCGAGCATTTTGTCGAGATCTTCTTGAAGCTGAACGTCCCATTTGACAAGCTGATTGCAGAAGATTGCTCCCAGGCCCATCCCCAAAACGTGCTCCCATGGATCTGAGAACCAAAGATGGAGATATCAGAGAGAGATACCAAATTGGGGATTTTTGTCTCTGTGTGTCTTGAGAAACTCACGCCTCATGAGCGGAAGTTTACGGAGGGCGTTGGAGTAAACCTGGGTGCCCAGACCCAGTAGAGCTCCGATCATCGTTGCACTCGCCGGCATTTCTCCTCTCTCTCTCGCTCTCTCTTTTCTCTCTCTCTCCCTCTCTCCCTCTCTCTCAATGTCTAGAGGGTTTTTACATGGCACACTCTCGTTTGAGCCCACCGACTGGCCCACCCTTATCGACCTCCATGCCACAAATCACCCATATTTGTGATGTATAACCATTGGATTCTAGCATTTTCATGGTTTAATTTTATCCGTTAGATTCAAGTAATCTTTTTAGAGCTCAAATCGAATGGCTAGAGATCACCAATCAGGCTGATTTTTGGTGTGTAGGTCCATCAAGGGAAAAAGCCAATCATTCGTGTGACAGTGGACCCAAAGAATGTGCCTTGGGCACATTTTTATGACCCCCACAAAAATCCGACTCTGCGTAGATTTTCTGATCGTCTATCACAGCAAAGTAGGGGTGTCAACGGGTCGGTTCCGGTTCAGTTACTACCTAGGACCGAACCAATATTGTCGGTTCTTATCGGTTTTGGTTTTTATCTGTTATGGTTATCAAATGATGGATCCAGAATCAGAATCGATTATTTGGTTGAGTCAGTTTCGGTTTCGGTTCCGGTTCCCGTATATTGGTTCCAATGTAGTTAATATTACAATTTGAACTAAATATTTATATTATCAGTTCTGGTTCCTATCAGTTTGGTTCCAGTTATTATCGGTTCAGTTCCAATATCAAGCTACCCAAACGGGAACCAGTATTTTCAGTTCAGTTCTGGTTTCAGTTCTTTTTTAGTCAGTTCCCAAAAATGTGGAACCAGAACCGTTGTTTTCGGTTCCAATTCCGATTCGGTTTCGGTTAAATGGATTCAAATTGGAATAGCCCTCGTACCATTGTAATGGGCCATGTCTAGAAATTTAATTCATAAAGGATGCTAGCTATCTTTGCAAAGCTTTCCATTTTATGTCCATGTGGTGCACTGAAGCAGAATGCACTAAAATCATTGAAGAGGTTTTGGACAGCTACTCATCAATCTTCGGGCCTTGAATCCTTCTCTCGAAAACTCAGATTTACTGAAGCCCGACTCAAAGAATGGAATCGTGGGAAACTAGGAAACATCCACCAAAGAGTTTAGTTCCTAAAAACCCAAGTCCTAAATCATCCTCCTTTCTCCAAACTCCAGAATCGTGAAACATTCCAGAGTCGAGTTGGACCAAGTCCTGCTAAAAGAGGAACTGTTATGGAGAGATAACTCTAGAGATGTTTGGCTCAACGAAGGGGATAAGAATACCAGATTTTTCCATCTATCTACAGTGATCCATCGTAGAAAAAAAAATAAAATTGAGTGGCTCAAAACTGGAACTGGGGAGTGGGTTCATAAACGAGAACATATAGGATTTGTTTTCAAGACTTCTTCACTGACCTTTTTCTCCTCATCAAACCCAAATCCTCGTCAACTCATAGCCACAGTGCTGCCTCATATCATTTCAGACGAAGACAATGCGTTCCTTACTCACTCTGTGTCTGAGGATGAAATTAAAGAAGTTGTCTTCAGTATAGAGCCATCCAAAGCTCTCGGGTCAGATGAGTTCACAAGTTACTTCTATCAAAAAATTTGGGACAATCTTAAGGGAGATGTTTGTGCCATGGTCACCTCTTTTTTTAGGGCAAATGCTTGATCAAGTCTCTAAATCACACAAATAGTATTACCTTAGTTCCCAAGACTCAAACCCCTGAGAATCTCAGTCATTATTGGCCCATTAGCCTTTTGCAACATTAGTTACAAAATTCTTGCAAATCAACTGAGGGGATGATTAATGAATAAAGTCGTGATGCCAAACCAAGCAACCTTCATTCCTGGGAGATTAATTTTTGACACTCCATTCTAGCCCAAGAGGCTATGCATACCATTAAAAGGGGGAAAAAAAAAAAAGCATGGTTTGATATTGGCGATCAAATTGGACATGGTAAAAGCCTATGATCGAGTGGAGTAGGAGGTTCTTCTGGAAGCATTGAAAGCTATGGGGTTCAGCCACACTTGGGTGGTCTGGATAAAGGATTGTGTGACATCCCTTACATTTTTGATAAATCTCATTGGGTCCCCCTTTGGTTAATTTCGTCATTCTCAAGGTCTACGTCAAGGTGACCCCATGTCTCCCTTCATTTTCATCACTTGCATGAATGTTCTCTCATTGATGATCCCTAAAGCTGAATAGTCCAATCTTATTCATGAAATCAGAAGTGCCAAAACCTGTCCCGCCCCTTTCACGCCTCTTATTTGCTGATGATTGTATTGTGTTTTGTCAGGCAAATTAAACGAGGCATGGAATTTGAGAAATCTTTTGAAAGTTTTTTGCTAGGCATTCGATCAAATGGTAAAATTTGGGAAATATGGTCAATCCTTCAGTCCTAATTTGGACATAGACTAAAAAACCCTGTCTCATATTCTAAATATTAAGAATCTCCAAATTTCAAAAAATTATTTGGGAACTCCTCTCTTTGTGGGTCGATGTAGAGGATAAAATC
The DNA here is from genome assembly GCA_035048495.1 of Euptelea pleiosperma. NCBI lineage: Eukaryota > Viridiplantae > Streptophyta > Magnoliopsida > Ranunculales > Eupteleaceae > Euptelea > Euptelea pleiosperma. Next base: position 33,197,369 of record CM068541.1, read on the forward strand.
GGGATTGCCGTCTGATCGCCCATCCTCCCACAACAAACAATCTCAAGTTAAATAATTAATAAAACAAATACAAATGAAAAATAAACAGAGAACACAATACTTAAGTGGTTCGTCGCCGACCTCTTGCTGGCAACTATGTCCACGAGAAAGCCTTTCAACGGCTCAACTTTACTAAGTGAATTCATTGTACAATTTACATCTCATTTTTTTTCTTTCGTTAGCTTTCACTGAATATAGATCATGACCAGTTCCGAGGTCTGAGAAGGAATTTGGGGTCAGTATCCTAGAAGGGATTCGGGGTCAGCATCTAAGCAGGGATCCGGGGCATCCGAGAAGGTAACCGATGTGGCCGTGAAGAGATCCGAGGTGGCCGAGAAGTGATCTGAGGCGACGGACTAGTCTTTAGCCAGCCCACCTCCTTTCTTTTTCTCTTTCTCTCACTACAAACTCTTCTTTAAATAGGCCATCATCCGCCACATGTTGATCTAAGAGGATTTGATGAATGATTTAATGCTTTGTGGTGTATAGGTCCGGATACATAAATATTTACTATTTTTATGTATCTGCAATAAGCCCCCTCTTGGAGGTGGAGCTCAATCCAAAGCGATGGTCCGTCTCTGAGAAAATAAATCAATATTCGAAGATTCCCACATCTCATTCATCTGCATATGCGCTCTTGCATACTTAAGAATAAATACTCTGAAAACTAAGAATTATATCATAATCGAGAATAATGCCATATCTGAGAATGATAGCCAATAATAATACCATAACTGTCACCTCAGAATAATATCGAGAACAATGCTATGTTCGAAAATGATATCCGAGAATAATATTGTGATATCTCAATATCCGAGGGCAATGCCATGTCCAAGAATAATAATCGAGGATAATACTGGCCGAATCCAATATTCTCTTTGGAGATTGTTGGAAAATAATATATGAGAATAATACTGCTATAGCTCCATATATGACAATAATGTCATGGCCGAGAACAATGATAAAGAATAATGCTAGTTGAGGATAATAGTCGAGAAAAATTCTAGCCGATAACAATAATCGAGAATAATACTAGCTAAGAATAATAGACGTTCATTTTGGATGGTCAAATAGAAAATCATATGAAGGGTCTCCTGAAAGTCATGCCTAACCGAAAAATTGGCTCCTTTTTACAGACACGTATTTTTAGGGGACCATCGCCCGGATGTCGTGCCGAGATCTAAGCCGTCATTTCTCTATCCCTTCTCTTAACCTACTTTTTCACATAAAAATGCTAGAAACATAATATAAATTCAATCTTTAATCAAAGTCTCATTGTCTCAAGGGAGCTCGAGCTCCACTATTCTTCTTTTTGTCATTTATTCTCTAACAAGGTTCGAGTCAGAGGGTTGGGCCTAGCTCAACTCTGCCAAGCCCCCAAGTTTGATGGCCAGGCACATAAATATTGAAGAAATCAAGATCTTACTAATCAAATAAAATGAATTAGCCCACCAAATGTCTTATTACTAACTCATAACATTATATTCCAAATATTTGTAGTCAATAATACATATATTATTCTTACAAACTATATTATTATGTAAATCTTTTACGACATTTTCACATAAACATACTTCTTTCAACACTACATTCGTGAATTATTTAACTATTATAAAGCTATTGTGACATCCATAAACTTTCTTATTCTAACTCATGTATTATGTGTAAAAACATACCACATATATCTAAATGTATTAACAACATCACTATTACAACCATAATACTAGTGTTATCTTAACCACCATGTAACATTATTCCGTATACAACAAATATTGTAATACTAACATACATATGATATACATATTGTGGTATAATCACTTAAACATAATTTATTTATGTGTTGAATACTCATCAACTAAGTCAAGACCGAGGTCCACACTTATATTCTTGAGTTCACAATGCTTGTGTGGGCCGATTACATGGCCCACGGAGTGTATCCTACATCCGAGCTCTTCATGGGCAATCGAATGTGTCCCATGTCCGGGTTGGTTTTGGGTCCTCAAAATGAGTTGAGTCCATTCTTCCATATGATATACATATTGTGGTATAATCACTTAAACATAATTTATTTATGTGTTGAATACTCATCAACTAAGTCAAGACCGAGGTCCACACTTATATTCTTGAGTTCACAATGCTTGTGTGGGCCGATTACATGGCCCACGGAGTGTATCCTACATCCGGGCTCTTCATGGGCAATCGAATGTGTCCCATGTCCGGGTTGGTTTTGGGTCCTCAAAATGAGTTGAGTCCATTCTTCCATATTCGGGTTAAATATGCTTTGATAGGTCGACTCCATGACCCACAAAGTCTATATCTAATGGACTGGTCTAGGCCTGTTGTACTAGTTTAGTGATCGATTATACTAAAGTATTCCACTTAATATGAGCATTGGTTGTAAAATTATTTTACAACTCTAAACAATATTATACACGTTTTCTTGCTATTGTCAACTACGTACGTGTACTATAAAACAATTATGATCTTTATGTACTTAATCTTTTTACAACTTTCTAAACAAAATATGTGCGGTGTCATGTGTAGATTCATGTGTACTCATCAAGAAGAGAAAAGGGTACCCATACCTGCTATGATGTTATACGATCCCAAAATGTAAACTTCTTCTTCCCACCTCTTCACGTGCTATTGTTTTTGTTTTTGATTTTGATCTTTTGATATTTATTTTGTTCTTCTTTCAATATTCATTCTCTATTTTGTCTTTTTCTACTTTGTTTTATTTTTTCTACAATGCTTTTGCACACAACTTTTTCATTGCTTTACTTTTTTACTTTTCTTGTCTTTGACTTAGAAAATATGCTTTATCTCACCTTTTTGGGATTGCTTCGTTTATGTCATAGATCGTAGCAGACCCCAAAATACAACTAAGGAAAGAAAAGGGGTAGCCCCTTCTTCTTACACACTTCTTCTTTGATGTTTTTTTCATGTTGTAGTCACGATGTGAGGGCGAAGTCGCATGGAGATTTTTGAAGCTATGTCGAGGCACTGAAGCATAAATGTCGAGAATTGATCTTGTTAGCCACAAACCAAATAGATTTGGTGGTCCGAGAAGTGCTTAGAGAAGGACCAGTCAATTGATCGAGGGCAGAGACAACACAATTGGCCGAGGACTAGTCGGTTGTGTAACGATCGATTGAGTCGGCCAAGGTGACTAGCCGAGCTACCCGAGTCGGATGAGCCAAGTCATATAGGGATAACATTTGGTCAACTGACATCAGCCATATCAACCGAGCTGCTAGAGGCCAAGCAGATCTGAGTTATATGAGGTGTCAAATAGCATGTTCCAAATGAAGTGGCCCGAGTAGAGTAGAGTGGGCCCCACCGAGTGGACCAAATAGAATAGGCCAAAGAGGGTAGACAAGCAATTCAAGGTAAGTCAAGCAGTAAATATATACGTAAATATACCTGGTCTTTTTATTTTTTGGTCTTTCTTCCCTATAGCTAAGGTTGCTGAGGAGCTACTAGTAGCTCTCCATTCTTTCTTTTCCACTTTCTTCTTTCCTTTTGTGGCTTCTAGCCGAATTCCCACATACGACACCAAATTGTAGAGGATAAAATCGGGATTGTCGTCCGATCGGCCATCCTCCCACAACAAACAATCTCAAGTTAAATAATTAGTAAAACAAATGCAAATGAAAAATAACACAATACTTACGTAGTTCATCGCCGGCCTCTTGTCGGCAACTACGTCCACGGGAAAGCCTTTTGATGGCTCAACTTTATTAAGCGAATTCATTGTATAGATTCCATCTCTTTTTCTCTCTTAAGTTAGCTTTCGATGAATATACATCAGGACCAGTTCTGAGGTCCAAGAAGGGATCTGGGGTCAACATCCGAGAAGGGATCCAGGGTCAGCATTTGAAAAGGGATCTGGGGTAATCATCCGAGAAGGGATCCGGGGTCAGCATCCGAGAAGGCATCTAGGGTCAACATCTGAGAACGGATCCAGGGCTAGCAGCGGAGAATTGATCTGGGGCATCCAAGAAGCGAAACGAGGTGGCTGAGAAAGGATCCAAGGTGGCCGAGAAGGGATCCGAGGTGACCGACTAGTCTCTAGCCAGACCCCCTCCTTTCTTTTTCTCTTTGTCTCACTACAAACTCTTCTTTAAATAGGCCCTCCCCCCGCCACGTGTCGATCTAAGAGGATTTGAGAAATAATTTAGTGCTTTGCGGCGTATAAGTCCTGATACATTCATATTTACCATTTTTATATATCTATAGTCGGTCAAAGCGAAATGTTTTTTCTCTCTATAGAAAAATTTTGGGGCTTTTTACGAGCTAGAGAGCTCCAAACCTAGCCCAAACAGGGAGAACCACTCTTATTAAATCAATAGCTATTTCCATTCCTGTTTACCCGATGTCCTCCTTTTAGATCCCCAAATCCACATGCTAGAAAATAGATAGCCTTATAAACAAATTTTGGTGGCAATGTAATTCAACAAAAATCATAGTCAACTTACTAACTAGTCAACTATTTGCCAACTAAAACAGAAGGAATGGATTGATTTTAGATCGTTCTATCAGACAAACACTGGCCTTTTGGAGCCTTCTAGCAAACCCATTATCATTCATTTCCTCAATTCTTTTGGCTATCATTACCCATCTTCTTCAGTTCTACATGCGTCTGCAAAGACTCGCGACACTTGATGTTGGAAAAGTATGATGGGAGTTAAGGATAAAATCAAACAACACCTTACTTGAAAGATTGGCAATGGCATCAAAGTCAATATTTGGTGCAATCCTTGGCTCAAAGACCTACCCAATCACAAAATTCTTGGGGCACCAAGGCCTCCAGATTGTTCCTCTCAAAAAGTCTGTGAGCTTATAAATCAAGGAGGTTGGAACCTCACGACCATTCACGGGTACTTCCATCTTGTTGTTGTATTCCATATCCTGAACACTCCTCTTAGCTCTCACTCTCACCCTGATCAGATATTCTAGCTTCCACATCCAAAAGAAAAATTCTCATCCAAATTTGCCTATAAATCCATATCCACGGGAGTTGAATGGTTTTCAACCTTCCCATTGGCTTCCACAAATCTGAACCCAGATCTGTAAGTGCTCTATCCCTTATCGCATCTAGATGTTTATGTGGAAAATTTTTCACAATATACTGCAATCAACTGAAGACTTACACTCACATATCCCTTAGATTGAACCAAAATATTTTTATTGTGGTGAAGTCAATGAAAGTAGTTTCCTTATCCTTAAGACCAAGAGCTCCATCATAGGAGGATTTCGAGCAATGATTAATTAACCTTTTTATGACTGCAAGCAAATGGGACCAATTGGAGACATCAACCTTAGCCTATACCTATGTCTTAATGTGAAAAATGTGGAATTATCAAAATCAACATATCCATTCAAAATATTGTCCTCCTCCATAGAAGATCATACAGTCCATTCTTTCGTACAACCTTAGCCTATAGCTTGTTATAACATGACAGGTTTGAGTGTGGTGGATCCCTCTTCATGAGTCAGGATGGAGATTGTTGGTGTCCCTCCTTATTTGAGGTGGGACCCACTCATTTTGTCCCATTCACAAAGGGGTTTTTTCATTTTGTCTTTTTCCTCCTCACCTTTAAGAAGTTGAAAAGACACATTTTAAGGAAAGGGGGAGAGAGGTACGGTCACACCTCAAGAAGAAGAGTTTTCTGTTTTGTTTTTTTTTGGTAGAACTCTCAAAAAAGAAAAAGAAGAAAAAAGGGGTTCGTGGTAGAGAAAAGATAGAAGAAGGTTTCCTTGAAGAAGAAGATGTTCATCAAAGTTTTCTTTGATTTTCTAAGTATTTTTCTCCGGATTTGTGAAGCTTCATCCACAACTCCAAGGTTCTTGATTTCTCTTCTCCAAAAGATTATTTTCTAGGGTTTTCTCAAATCCTAAGAGGTAAGGGCTTTGTCTCCTTCCATTGTTGATTGTAGCTATCCTTATTTAGATAAAGATCTTGTAATCCTAGAGAAGTTGTTTGTCTCTGGATGTTCCTATTCTCTAGTGTTATCTAGAGAGAAGTTGTAACCCATTATTTTTATAATGAAAGTTTGCCGGACTAGGTCCCGTGGTTTTTACCTTTCTCATTGAAGGGGTTTTTCACGTAAAATTCTTGGTGTTTTGTTTATTTATTTATTTTCTACTTGTATTGTGGTGTATGGATTATTTCTTGTGGTTTGCACATGGGACAAAGTGATTTTTCCCAACAAGTGGTATCAGAGCCTAATGTTAGGGCTAGGGGGTTTAATTAATCGTGTGCAAATTATGGAACCAAATACAAGTAGAATTGTGAACTTAAATAGGAATAATTGGATAATTTGGAAAGCGAAGATGGAAGACTTGTTGTATTGCAAGGATCTTTCGGAACCCATTGAAAATAAAGGAAATAAATTAGAAAAATTATCCGATGATGATTGGAAGAAACTAGATCGGAAAGCTCTTGGATTTATCTGACAATGGTTAGATGATAGTGTGTTCATCACGTTTCTACGGAAACTTCAGCTTACACACTTTGGAAAAATTAGAAAGATTGTATGAGAGGAAGACTGCAGGGAACAAAGTTTTCTTGATTAAGAAGCTTGTAAATTTGAAGTATAAAGAAGGCACCTCAATTACAGAACACTTGAATGAAGTGCAAAGCATCATGAACCAACTCTCTTCCATGAAGATGGTATTAGATGATGCGTTACAAGCCTTATTGCTACTTAGTTCATTGCCAGAAAGTTGGGAGACTCTAGTTGTGTCCCTAAGTAACTCTACTCTAAATGGAGTTATGACAATGAACTTAGTAATAAGTAGTTTGTTGAATGAAAAAATCGAGAAGGAAATCTTCGGGTTCTTCTCAATCAGAGGCACTTGTCATAGAAAAATGGGGGAGAAGTAAAAGTGGAAAACATCACAACCGTGAAAAGTCAAGAGGTAAGTCTAAAGCAAGAAAGGATGTCAAGTGCTATAACTGTGGTAAAATGGGACACTTCAAAAATGAATGCTGAAAACTCAAGAAAGACCAAAAGAAAGAAAAAGATGATGAAAGACAAAATAAGGAAGTTACAGCTGTTGTTTCTGATGGGGATATTATATTGTTATCCAACTGTGAAGATGTTTGTTTAAGTGCCACGTGTCAAGATACAGATTGGATGGTTGACACAGGGGTTTCTTATCATGCTACACCTCACAAAGAGTTCTACAGCTCCTACAGATCAGGTGACTTTGGCGTTGTAAGAATGGAAAACAATGAAGTTTCTAAAATCATATGAATGTGTGATATAAGCATTGAGACTGATATTGGTTGCACATTAGTTCTCAAAGATGTCAGAGACGACATGTACCAGATCTCCGTTTGAATCTAATTTCTGCAGGAAAGTTAGATGAGGAATGGTACAATAAACAATTTGGCAGTGGGCAATGGAAACTTACCAAGGGGTCTCTCGTGATAGCAAGAGGAAAGAGATGTTGTACATTGTACAAGACACATGCTAAATTATGTAAGGGTGGGATGAATGCAATTGAGAAAGAATCCTATATTGACTTATGACATAGGCGACTTGGTTACATGAGCGAAGATGGACTTCAAATTCTTGCCGAAAGACAAGTCTTGCCTAACATGAAAGGTACGCATTTAAATAGTTGTACTGCATTGTTTAGTTGGTAAACAACATAGAGTATCATTTCTTAGAAACTTCTTTAAAAGAAAATTCAATGTTTTAGAACTTGTTTACTCTGATGTGTGTGGCCTTATGAAAGTTAGAACGCTTGGTGGTGCTTTGTATTTTGTTACTTTCATAGATGATGCTTCCAGGAAAGTATGAGCATATGCTTTGAAGACCAAAGATCAAGTATTTGATGTGTTCAAGTCTTTCCATAGCATGGTGGAAAGAGAAACATGGAAGCCTTTGAACTGTGTTTACACAGATAATGGGGGTGAGTATATTAGGCAGTTTGAAGACTATTGCAAGAGCCGTGGTATTGGGCATGAGCAGATAGTTCTGAAGACTCCACAACACAATGGTGTTGTAGAAAGGATGAACCGCATTATTGTAGAAAGAATCAGATGTATGCTCTCACATGCAAGATTGCCAAGAAGCTTCTAGGGGGAGGCAATGCGCACCGCATGCCATTTGATAAATTTATCTCCTTCAGGGCCTTTGAATGGAGAAGCTGCAGAAAGGGTGTGGACATGAAAAGATGTTCACTATGAACACCTAAGGGTGTTTGGTTGCAGGGCGTTTGTGTATATACCTAAAGAAGAGAGGTCGAAGCTTGATGACAAAACCAAGCAATGCATTTTCTTGAGTTATGCAGATGATAAGTTTGGACACAAGTTGTGGATCCAGTTGACAAGAAGGTTGTTAGAAGCATGGATGTTGTCTTCCTTAAAGATCAAACCGTTGAAGATTTTGATAAGATTGAGAAACTTGAGTCTCATGTTGAGAAATTTCATTGACTTGGATCCAGTTGTTCCTCATAGGGTACATAATGACGATGAAAGAAATGCAAGCCATGAAGAAGAAACTCATGATGATGTTCATAGTGATGATATTGAGCAAGAGGTGCATCCCCCTCAAGAACCACCAACAGACTTGAGAAGAACTACTAAAGTACGTCAACTATCTAAGAGATTTTCACCTCATGAATATGTCATGGTTTCAGAAGGAGGTAAGCCAGAGTGCTTTGAAGAAGCTTTAGATGATGATTATAAAAAGAATAGTTGAAAGCTATGCAAGAGAAAATTGATTCCTTGCATAAGAACAACACATATGACTTGGTGGAGAAACCTAAGAAAAAGAAGGTTCTTAAAAACAGGGGATTTTTAAGATAAGTCATAAAAAAAGAACTCACAACCAAGGTATAAGGCACGATTAGTTGTGAAGGGTTTTGGGCAAAAGAAATGTATTGATTTTGATGAGATTTTCTCACCTGTGGTGAAGATATATGTCCTCTATATGTGTTGTGTTGGGATTGACTGTAAGCATGTAATACCATGAACTTTTATTCATGGGTATTAGTGTAAATTAATTATAAAATGGTAAAAATTGACATCTTAAATTTTTTTAAAACTTTTGTTCATTCCTTATAATATTTTATTATGCCACGTAGGAATAATTTTGAGAATGTAGTCTGAACATTTATATTATTACACATAGGACATTAAAATTTACTTTTATTAATGTGTACTTTTATTATAGTAATGTAGGGACATTTTTGATAACCAAATTAATTAATCAAGACCATAATTATACTATAATAACATTAATTAGAATAGATTTCAAATAAATGGTTATTTAAAAATAATGGTGTTTTTTTAAATGAGGGATGCCAACTAGGCATTTTAATCAACACGTTTTTAACATTGAATCCATCAGGATTCCCATCACATTTTGACATTAAAAAAATAAATATATAAATAAATAAATAAAAGTTATATAATCCCTAAAAGAGATTTAAATTAAAGACATTTTAAAAAAAATTTATGATCTTATATAAATTTAATGAGTAAGTGTTTAGTATTAATGCTTGTTTGCATGCTAGATGTTTTATTTAATTGGGCGGGCCTTTCGATCAATTTAGAGACCTTTAAGACCTAAAAATAATCTTATTTAAAGCATACTTGATACTTATAGGCCTTATGCCCATTTTTAGCCTATACCCATCTTGAAATAAGCATTTTAATGGGTTATAAAATATATCATTTTTAAAGTGACGAAAATCACAAAAAATTTAGAAAAAGAATCATTTTAAAACAGAATAGAAAGTTTCATTAAGCACATATTTAGAAGTTCTTCTCCCATTAAACATTATAAATTGGATCCCCCACCCCCATACCAATTCACCAATTCTCTTGAGCTTCTCTTGCTCTCTAAACTCTTTAGAATTCTTCTTATTTTAGTTCTAGTTGTTTATGGTGGAAGTGCTAGTTCAAAATTCTAGAACTAAATCGATACGGATATTCTATTTTTTATTTGTGATTTATTTATTTTAAATTATTGTCATACGATTTTATGAGTTTAAATATTTGTGATATATGCTTTTGATTCTTTTCATTAAATTTTTATGTTGTTCATCATCATAATGAAGCATTCTCATTAGGTCGAGAATTTAGCGGGAGTGCTTCTAGGAGAAGGCCCGATTATTTTTTTAGAGGGAGTGCTTCTATGCGAATGCCCGATTTCTTTTAGCGGGAGTGCTTCTAGGCGAAGGCCCGATCTTTTTAGCGGGAGTGCTTCTAGGCGAAGACCTGAATGATAAATAATTAAGAAGGGCTCGGAGCCCTAGGGTGAAAGACCCCCAACCCCCCTGTAGAAGAACCTACGGGTTAAAGTTTTTCAAAAAGATTGTTAGGAATGAGTTTTATTTTATTCCATTGAATAATCATCATTATCATATTTTTTCTATGTGTTATTAACCTATGTAAGTGTTTAAATTAAATGCACTGCAAGCATGTGGAATGAATTGGCCGAAAGCTCACGGTTTATACCGAACAAAATTTCAGATTTCATAAAAGAAGATGAAGACGAACCATTGGCGGAGAAGACATCATGGACAAGACGGAGTTTAAAGATTAAGATTACTTTGTTTTATTTTTTTGTTTATAGATGTTTAAAGATAATTTGCTCATGTTGTGATACTTTAATTCACGTTTTGGCAATTTTATAAATTTTTTGGTTACTCGAATTTACCCGATGTCCTAGACGAGAATATTCGTCAAATATTCTCTCGATATTAAAATAATATGATTCAAAAGTGGTTTGTTTCTAAACTGGTTCTAGTATTTTATCAAATTTTTTGAGAATTTAATACATTGTTTTATGTCTTGTAGAACTTTACAAAATGAATGTCATGATTGTTATCCTACACAAACAGCACATAACAGTCAACTTCGACTGCGTTTTAGACCAACTTACATTAGAAATTTATCTTTTTACTAAACACAAAACCTATGGGGCTTCGAGTTAGCTTTCCAAAAATATATTGGGTTACCAAATTCAATCGGAGCTATCCTGTAGACCTTTTTTACTGACTGACTGTCTGTTACGGATTTCTAATATTTTTTTATTTTATTTCGACTTTTTATTTGATTTATAAAACAGAACCTATATTATATTATTTGATAAAAAAATAATAAATTTTGAGAACTATCAAATACATATATCATTTGTTGGATTCCATTTTAAATTGACCCTCGAATCATACGACTAAGTTAAAAAAAAATCAACTAAGTTTACCAGTCACTTTTACAAACTACAAATAATTGTTAAACCGCCTAAAAAATTATAAAACGTCATTTTTGACCAAAGTGTCTTTCTCAAAGTTTGTTTCTTATGATTTTTATAATAAAACTTTTGAAGAAAATAATTTTTTGACATGCTTTGAATTTTGACCAAAAGTTGATCATTTTTTCTTGAACCGCGAAAATTAAATTTCAAAACTATCTTAAACGGGTGTTTTGACTTAAGTGCTTTCAATAAAGATGTGTGATATAAATTATAAGTAATTATAGATACCTTAATTAGTGATTTTGATAAAAATTAAAAAATTTGATTTTGATTATTTCACCGTAATAGTTTATTTACACTTCCGCATTATTTTAACTATTGGAGTTGAATCGTTCTTTATCAACCACGATAGTAATTTTTGGTGTTGTATTTTATTTTTATTTAGCATTTTATTTTTATCACACCCTGGATCTTAGGTAAACAGACCAATCCACATGCATTCAGGTCAGGTCAGGGTGCCCGGATTCGGGGCGTGACAAAGCATGAACCTAGAGATTGGGCAACTAGATGTCAAAATAGCTTTCCTGCATGTTTATTTGAAAGAAGATGTGTACATGGAGCAACCATAAGGTTTTGAAGTCAAAGGCAAGGAACACTTGGTTTGCAAGTTGAGAAAGAGCTTATACGGGCTAAAACAGGCCCCAAGACAATGGTACAAAAAGTTTGAGTCCTTTATGGTGGACCATGGGTACAAGAGAACGGCTTCAGATCATTGTGTGTTTGTTCAAAAAAATTATGATGGTGAATTTATTGTTCTTTTGCTATATGTCGATGATATGTTGATTGTTGGAAATGACAAAAATAAAATTATAAAGTTGAAGAAGGAACGAGCAAGTCATTTGCTATGAAGGATTCGGATCCAACCCAACAAATTTTTGGCATGCATATATCTCGTGATAGGAAAGTTAAAAAATTGTGGCTATCACAAGAATGGTACATTGAGAAAATGCTTCAAAGGTTCAGCATGAATAATGCAAAACCAGTCAGTTGTCCACTTGCCAGTCACTTTAAGTTGAGTCATGATCAATGTCCTTCAAGTGAAAGTGAAAAGGAAGAAATGGAGAAGATTCCCTATGCTTCAGCCGTAGGAAGTTTGATGTATTCCATGGTGTGCACGAGACTTGACATTGCATATGTAGTTGGTGTTGTTAACAGATTTCTTGCCAATCCTGGCAAAGAGCATTGGACAGCAGTGAAATGGATTCTAAGGTACCTCAGAGGTTCATCCAAAGCTTGCTTATGCTTTGGAGGTGGTAAGGCCATTAGTAGGCTACACAGATGTAGACATGGCAGGAGATGTAGACTCCAAGAAGTCCACTTTAGGGTATCTATTTACTTTTGCAGGGGGAGAAAGTGTCATGGCAATCTAAATTGTAGAAGTGCATGGCTCTATCCACTACAAAGGCAGAGTATATTGCAGTAACAGAGTGTTGCAAGGAAATGTTATGGATGAAGAGGTTCTTTCAAGAACTTGGCTTGGAACGAGACAAATTCGTCATTTACCGTGATAGTCAAAGTGCCATCCATCTTAGTAAGAATCCAAGTTTCATTCCAAGTCCAAGCACATCAACGTGAGGTATCACTGGATTCGGGATGTTCTTGAAGAGAAAGTTTTGCAACTTGAAAAGATCCATACCGACAAGAATGACTCGGATATGATGACAAAGGCATTACCCAAAGGTAAACATGAAGCTTGTTGTAACATGACAGGTTTGGGCGTGGTGGATCCCTTTTCATGAGTCGGGAGGGGGAGATTGTTGGTGTCCCTCCTCATTTGAGGTGGGACCCACTCATTTTGTCCCATTCTTTTCCTCCTCACCTTTTAGAAGTTGAAAATGCACCTTTTAAGGAAAGGGGGGAGAGGTACGGTCACACCTCAAGAAGAGTTTTTTGTTTTGCTTTTTTTGGTAGAACTCTCAAGAAAGAAAAAGAAGAAAAAAGGGATTTTGTGGTGGAAAAAAGATAGAAGAATGTTTCCTTGAAGAAGAAGATGTTCATCCAAGTTTATTTCCTTCGATTTTCTAAGCGTTTTTCTCCAGATTTGTGAAGCTTCATCCACAACTCCAAGGTTCTGGATTTCTCTTCTCCAAAAGATTATTTTCTAGGGTTTTCTCAAATCCTAAGAGGTAAGGACTTTGTCTCCTTCAATTGTTTATTGTATCTATCCTTGTTTGGATAAAGATCTTGTAATCGAAGAGAAGTTGTTTGTTTCTTGATGTTGCCATCCTCTAGTGTTATCTAGAGAGAAGTCGTAACCTATTATTTTTATAGTGAAAGTTTGCTGAACTAGGTCCCGTGGTTTTTACCTTTCTCATTTAAGGGGTTTTCCACATAAATTTTTTAGTGTCTTGTTTCTTTATTTATTTTCTACTTGTATTGTGGTGTGTGGATTATTTCTTGTGGTTTGCACATAGGACGAGGGGATTTTTCCCAACACCTATCACACCTCTTATTTGTTGATTATTGTATTGTGTTTTGTTGGAAAAATCTGATCGAGGCATGGAATTTGAGAGATCTTTTGAAAGCTTTCTGATAGGCATCAGGTCAAATGATAAATTTTGGAAAATCGGGTCTATCCTTCTGTCCTAACCTACACGGAGACAAAAAAGAGTCTTCTCTCATATTCTAAATATTAAGAATCTCCAAATTTTGGAAAAAATATTTGGGAACTCCTCTCTTTATGGGTGGGATCCTCTCGGCTCTTGGAGGCTCTCGAAGAAGATGGGTCCCTTTTTGTGTTGTAGTTGTTTTATTTTTCAATAGATATGTTGATTACAAAAAAATGGATAGGGGGCCCCTTTTGATGGACTAGAGGTGGACCATAGTCTAGGTTTGAACTATTACTGGATGACGAGCATATCGAGACATATCAATGTGATGGGACTATACAGATCATAACAATAAGGAATTGGTGGGTTCAATCTAATATAAGTTGGTGGGCATGACCTACATTTTCTGAAAAAAATCTCGACATTTATTAAATTTAAATGACACTTTTTATCTCTCAATATTTCTCTCCAAGAGGTCTCTCTGTCTCCTTACATGTTGTCTCTCTCACATCTTTAAGGGGAGTTGGAATGATTGCCAATCTCTTTTATTTCTTCCACTAAAATCTCTCAAACACTCTCCTCATTCATCTTAACATGTTTCTTAATTTTTTTTTTCCTAAAATCTCTCTAACTAATAAATGGATTCACGTTAATAGTTATTCATCTCTCTTTCTTTTATATCTTTCAATCAAGCCTCTCTTTTATTTCCTAAATTATTATCCTCCCTATAATATATCAAAAATATGGTTACTGAACAAAAGGTTAAGAGTTATATTAATTATGAAGCATCATTTAACCATTACTTCATCGTGTTGAGCGGCATATATATGATTTCAAAATTTTAAATATTTATTTTTTCTTTACAAATAGTTATATTTATACCATTATCATTATTATTATTTACATTTAGGGCCTGTTTGGTAACGCACCGCGGCGGGCAAATAAAATATTTAGCCGCGCAAATATTCGCCCGGCGGTGTTTGGCAGCCACCCGCCCTTGGCAAATATTTAGCCGGGCCCACATATTTGCCCTCCGCGGCGGGAAAACATTTGATCACCCCCCCCCTGTGAAAATATTTTCACGCCGATTATGCCTTGGTGAGAAAATTTTATTTTCTCGCCGGAAAATCACTATTTTTAAAAAAAATTAATTTTTTAATATATAAAAAAGATAAAAATGATTTTTTTTTTATTCTTTGACATAATATGTGGTTCCCGCACTGACCCAACCTATTTTTGACTTACTTTGATATGTGGGACCCACTCAAATTGAAAGAAAATGAAGTAAGCTGAAGTGAGCTAGCTCATACGCGTACCAAACATTGTTAAATATTGCTATGAGCAAATATTTAGCCAAGATAATATTCGCCTGGCTAAATATTCGCCGTCGGAACTCTTTTTCTCACGTACCAAACAGGCCCTTACTTTAATTCTATAGATAGTGCTTGTGTAGACCAAGTGCCAACCACACTAATCTATGTATCTATACTAAAGCGGAAGTATGCAAAATCCTTCTCTCTCATCCACGTGACACTCTCTCCATCTTTTTTAATCCTATTCCAAAAAAATCCCTTCACAAGCCTCATGAGATTCCAACAAAACGTCTCACCTTCCTATTATGGCTCTCCTTCCTAAAACGTCTTTCAATTTCCAAAACGTCTCCTTTTTCCCGTGTCTCTCCCTCTCCCACTCCCACTACTGACCACACATGTGAATTTGAGCACTATTGGCCATTATTTGGGTAAAAGAATCAAAAGGTTTGAAATCACTATGATCATGCTAATTTTTGGTTTGCAGGAATTGGCAAAACATCCATACGGTCAGCCACCACACACCCAAGAAAGTCTAGGCATTTGACTCAAAATGCCTAGCCACAATTGAAGAGGCTTGCTGACGTGGCTACGCATTTTGAGCTAAATGTCGATTCACGTCATTTAATGATTGGAGATGCTCTAACTAATTATTGGACTATTTGGATTTGGAATAGAGGGATCCCGGGTCGACTCTACACTGACTCTTTCCCACTTGAAGAAAACTCATCCTCAAGTTTTATTTCTGCTAGTTTCTTGGGGAATGTTTATCTTGTATCCAATGACATCGTCGTCTCTATAGATGGTAAACCACGTCTCTTTGATACTAAATGACCATGGAAACAAAGGCAGAGTATGGATATAAGTCCTTTAGTCACTTGAGTGTTTTTTGTTTTTATAGGTAAAGATAATTTATTGAAGAACTTGGAGGCTGAGAAGGCCTACCAAGCCACGGGAGCAAAAATAAACATAAAGCATCACACCACCCACCCCACAACCCCACAAGGGTTGAGTAATATAGATGGGGTGTGGGTCGCAATCTATAAACATTGTCATGCCTCCCCCCATCATTTCGTTATGATGACAAGAAAAGATTTTGTTCAATCTCAGAATTGTCACGAGATATCTTGTTTGCTCATATCCAATGCCGTTTAGCCTTTAATCGATCAAAATAGGCAAGAAATGCAGCATTTTATGATGCTCCATAATACAAAAGATCAAAACAATTTTTTTTGGGTCAGGATCAGGGGACACAAAATTTCACACCAAAAAAATTGATGGGGGCTAATATATAAATTAGAAGTTTTAGAATGGGATGATTTTTGGCGAGGATGGTCATTCAGGTGAGGAGATCACCCTCACGAAATTCAAATCATTATGATATTCATAGCCTTGTTTACAATTAAACTTAATTGCGACGGGGCTTCAAGGCAATCCCGGGGTGGCTGGTCTTGGAGTGGTCTACAAGGATGCTACTAACAAGGTAGTGGGGGTACTCGTGGAAAACTTGGGTTTGATCTGCCATGGAATTCATCATGTTTTGGATGAAGGCTGGGATTGTATTTGGGTTGAATCTGAATCTAAAGCGGCCATTAAAGCTTTTGGCAATGATAACATACCATGGCAAGTAAGGGGTCTATGGGAAATGTCAAAGCCAAGACTGCAAGGGATACTTGGAGAGAATCTAACTTTAGTGCTGACTCATGCGCTAATTATGCGTGCTCTCTTCGATCAGGGCAGAGAATGTGGTGGAGTCACATACCTCATTTCTTGAATAGTGTGGAGGATCCTGACAGAACTTATTTTAGATTTGCATGGTTTTAGGTTGTTGCCTTAATTGGGTCCGCAATCTTTTCATTGTACTTTTCGTTTCTTTTTAATACAATTTTCTTACTCAGCGAAAAAAAAGTAGCCTTGTTTACAAGTTGAAGATTCATGGACCATCTATTTTTTACTGTTAACTTGAAACCCACATTTGATGGGGTTATAATTTTAGAATGGGCCAATTTTTTGTAAGGGTGATCTATATGGTGAGGAGATCATTCTCACCAAAAAACAGCTCATGTACACCCAAACATTGTAGGCAAACTTTATGCTATATTACTTTTCTATTTTTTCCTTGTGAACTAGCTTGCACGTGGCCTTGGAGGACTAAAATGAATTGCAAATGTCTGGATAAATCCTCTAAAAACAACTACAAAGGAGGGTCAAATGGTTGAAATCATTGATTTTAAATCCCTCCCACTTTAACCAAGATTTTTAAAGGATTTTCTTTGCCCCAAAGAAATGAAAATCCAATCTAATGATGTGGTGATAACGTGAAAGAAAAATGGTGTTAGCAAATAAATTGGGCCATGTTATACAACATATAATTCATTCATGTAACATTTACAGTGAAAAAAAAAATGTATGGTTTCGTCAAGATTTTCCTTAATATGTACACAAATCTGGTATAAATGCATCCTCTAAACTCTATTTTTGACAAGAAAGTACCAAAAATTTAAGTTTTAATTGAAAAAAAATTCATTGTTACATTGAAAAGTTCAAAAATCCCCAAATCTCGCTTTGATCCCTTCCACAAACTGATATGAGTTTTTTGAACAAAAAATAAAAGTAGAATATCTTCTTTGATCTAAGATGGATAGAGAATTAACATTTTGCAAAAGATTAAATTTAGAAGGGCTCACTGTGTCAAAATATTTTATACTATGTTTGGGTCAAAATGTTACTGTCAATCAACATTTACGGTTCATTTTGCAAAATCTCTCTCAAAATAATGGAGAATTAGACCTATATGGTTTCTTTCCTGTAGACCCATGTGGAAATTAAAAAAATTAGCGATCCTCTGCAGCTCCAACAGAGAATCAGTGGACCATCAACTGATGCATTGCCCTTTCAGAAAGGGAGCCTGGTTTGAATTCTTTACACTATTTGGGATTTGTTGGATTCTCCCTAATAGTATTTTTCATCTATGCTCCAGCTGCACTTACGAGGCATTTTGAGTCTCGTCAGCAGATCCTTTGGCTATTACTCCCTTTCGCTTTGTGTTGGGCTATTTGGAAGGAGAGGAATCGGCACATTCTTGAAGATAAATCTAGGAGACTCATGCCTTAGTTCTTAACATGAAGGCTTTGTTATTTTTTTGGGTCTTATACCCTTGATGAATGTAGGGGTTTAGGGTTTGAAAATTTTGTTTATCAATATTGGGAGGAGATTATACTTGGCTTGGATAGATCTTGGTCTTTATACATTATGCATGGTTGGTGAGGACCTTCCCCTTTAGCTTCTCTGTTTTATCCTCTTGTATAGTGGGGCACATTCCCTTTTTTGGTTTTTTTAATACAATACCTTATAAAAAATATACATATTATGGGTGAATGTGTATGTCTATTGTGTCATGACCTAATATCTAATGGATGGGAGAGATTCCAGACCCTTAGGTCCTGCTTGGATGTCATTCTCTGAGAGTGCAAGGTTTGAAATTACACATTCAAGGAAAAAATGGGTTAATCTAGATGTAGTTCTTCCAAAATGGTGTTTGGCTGTGTCATAAACCCTTTTTTTCTTCTAAAAATGTTGTCTGGTTATATATATCATCAGGACATATTTTCTGAAGAGGCTTTGTTTTTTCTTTTCTTGAACAGGGTACTTGGTTGCTGTTATTAGAAGCGCACAATCCCTGTCACATGACTTTCTTATCACCACTTGATTTGTTTTTGATTTTTTGATAAGGTAAAATATTCATTAAAGGAAGAAAATAGAAACTACAGCAAGCCAAAGTGGGAGGTCGAGGCAACCTCCCAACAAAAAAGCAAAAAGGCCCTAGTTACCCTTATACATGATAGACTCCCATTTAAAAACTAAGTCCTCAAAGGTCAACCCTTTGCATTCTTCGTACATCTTAGACCAAAAAAAGATAAGAGACTTGATGGTAGGACAATGTCAAAGCAAGACGCTTCCCTTCCCTTGAAGACTCTACTGTTCCTTTCCTTCCAAAGACCCCACCAAATCGCAAAGGGAAGAAGACACCATTAGTAAAATAGTGCCGATGGTTGATCTGAATGGAGACCTACTGAAATCTTCTGTTTATTGTATGTTATATAATAATGGCAATAGCATGTACAATCACATTGGCAACACAGTTCATAAGCTTTTATTCGTCTTAGCACAAGCAACAGGCTCTCTGTTGTTGATTTCAAGGGTCCTCTGTTATTGATGTAAAGGGTCTCCCTACAACTACTGCACAAAGGTTTCTACTGCTACATCAAAGATCATCTATTGCTTCTATGAGTAATCTTTCTAGCTATTTGATGACCTCCTATGTTGTTATAAAGAGCTCCACCTGGTGCTATAAAGGGGTTACTTTCAGAACTTCCGTTTTGCTTCACTAAAAGTCTTCCCCTTGCTGTTACCATTACCACAGGTTTTATATCTGCAGTTACAAGTAATTTCTTGCTGTTGTAGTATCTTGGATTTCTCCTTAACAAAAGTTCAATGGAAGCACATCAACTGTAGATGATCAAAACATCTTTAGTACAGTACCATCATGGTACTGCTCTTTACGGTGATAATAATCAGGCTGACTGAATGAATCACTCACAGCTGCTTATACCGCCTATGAGTTTGATTTCAGGTTGATTACAGTAAGAAGAGTAGTTTTGTGGACAAGTTTTTTTCTGACCTTATACGTGTTATAGATGATAAGTGGGAGCAAGTCCATGGCATTATTTGTGAACAGAAATTTATTGCAAGTCCATCAACAGCATATTGTGCTCTTGATATGCTTGACTGAGCAAAGATCTGATGTCACCATTTGGCCCAATCGTGATATGTGGATATATGGGTATTTTCCAGATAAATTGGGGAGATATATCAATCACAGCCATGGCAATAACAGTTTTACTTTGATTCATATGACTCCCAATTATGGAGATTCACAATTACAGAAATATTTACTAGACGAGTGCATATTAGCAAAACCAGGCTCTACCTAATCCATATCAATGTACTTAAGGGAGAGACTGACAATAAATTGCCTACTAGGGAGATCCTAATTAAGCTCATTCCATCTCTGGATTGACCATCTCAAATGTTGCAAGATGGATGATACTAGACTAAAGTTTGTCTTGCTTAGATGAACCTTATTGTCTAAACAATGAATTATTGCCACACTGAATGCAATCCATCACTCAAATATTTTCTTGGTCATCCCAAAGTAAGCTCTTGATTAGTTGGTTAGGGTAATCTGGAATGGTGCCTACCATTTTGATCAGTCCAGATCAATTTTCACAATATTCCATGGATAACATCTACATACTACTCTTGGCCATCCGAAAATAATTCATGAATCAAATGATTATAATTTTCTTAAGCAAAATGAATTTTGAACTGGAACAAATCCAAAGGATGGCCGGGTATTTGGAAGGTCTGGGTCAATGACTAGACAGCTATGTGGACTGCTTTCAGCATTTTGCATAGCATTTGGAACCTAAGCATCACTATTAGGCTACCCTTGCTCAGACTTTTTACGGAAATTTTCCTCTAAATCGCCTTTCTACTCACCACTAATTCAAAATATAGTTTCTCACTCGCTGTAACGCCCCGTGGGTTAACTACCATAGAAGTTTTAGGATCAAGCCTTTTTCGTTTAATGAAAATACGTCATTGTAGATAAAGATGTGGCTATTATATATAAAAGTGAAATTTTCTGCTGAATCATATTTCTGTATATTTGCAAATCAAACAGGAACGGGGCTTAATGTTCGTATTTTTCATGTCCTTTAAGAATAAAATTCCCGAAGGGTTGAGCATGTAGCTCCATTTAAATTGTGCACTATGATGCAACTTCGAGTTGCATGTCCAGCCTGAATGAGTATCAGTAAAATGAGAATTTTGTTTATTGGTAAATACTTTCTAATAAAAGAACAAAAGAAACAGATAGATAATTTCATGAAGAAACTATTGTGATAGTTAAAAGAATTAACATTATTTTGATTCGGATATGCCTTGTAGCTCAATAGTGTGATACTCAGTTCAATCAATGCTTACTTCAGTTCATTTATGACAAAAGCCTTTGAAATAAATCATATCGAGGTTCTCATTTTATCATCATGAAGCAAAGTAGAGGATTCTAAATTATTAAGTTACAACTTTTAGGTCCTAATAGATATAATCAACCGCTAGCAAAATAAAAACCCCTAATCAAAGTCATGCTTGAAACTGGTCTGAAAAAGATAGACTCCATATAGATAAAAAATAATTACAACTACAGATAAATCAACCCATGTAATAAATGAAAAAGAAAAGGTGAATGGCATCCAGTATAACAGAAAAGGATAGGAAACAAGTACCCTCCAAGATAAATAGCTTGTAAGTATTCACTTCAAAACCTATGGTGATACAGAACTGATAAACCAACCTCTGTCTCAAGAAGTAGAAGCATCAGGGACCTCAGAGACATTAGTTAGAGTTTCCTTGCGCTTATAATCGTCAAGGTAATGCTGATAGATATAAGAAGCAAAGCCCCAAATAGCCAACAACATTGCCACCACCTTCACACCATCCATCT
This sequence comes from Euptelea pleiosperma, assembly GCA_035048495.1. Lineage (NCBI taxonomy): Eukaryota > Viridiplantae > Streptophyta > Magnoliopsida > Ranunculales > Eupteleaceae > Euptelea > Euptelea pleiosperma. The sequence continues at coordinate 33,219,114 of CM068541.1, forward strand.
TGTCATGAAAAAATATCACAGCAAGAACAGGAACAAGAGGCAAGGACAAGGTACTAACGACATTGGAGAAGAGGGAAGACACCACAAAAATCAACCCCACAACACCAACAGAGCAAATCTGCCAAGCCACAGCTGTCCAAACCAAAGTCATCACATAAATCACTCTTCCCTTTTTAAACCCCTCCATCTCTCCTCTCAAGCCATTCCATTCCCCACTGGCAAAAAGGCCCACAATACAAGCACATGTGGCTACGAGTGATGTGTAGATTTGCATTTCCAAAACCACGGAAAATGTCTCCCTTCTTAGAACCTTCTGGAAGGAAAGCTGCATGAGGGAAAGCAATAGGGAGTACATGGCCGATGCACCGAGGGTGCATATGAAGCCAATCACGTATTTTCCTTTAGAGATACCTGTGGGTTCTGTGGAATCAGCGCCAACTGCTAGGAGGGATGCGGATAAGGAGAGGAGAACTACAGCATTAAATATTAAAGCTGTGAATTTTTGGGAATTGATGAAGAAGGAGAAGATCGCGTTAAAAGCCAATTGGGTTGCACAAATGAGGGAATAGGTAGAAACAGGGAGGTACAAGAGCCCAATTGAGTACATCATGTTGTCACCAGCTATGAGTAAGCCAAGGGAAAAGTAAATTAGAGTGAGTAAGGCAACAGAAGGTGGTGTAACGATGGTAGTGTTGGTGGTCCCATAAGGCTTAGGGGAGGAGAAGAGAAACAATGGTATCAAGAGAATTGGAAAGGCTGCGGTTTGGACAAGGGTTGCCATCCATTTGCTGTTCCCACCTTGGTCGTAATAAAATCTTCCTAAAAGAATAGCAGCAGCTTGGCCAACGAGAAGAAACCCAATGTTGAGTGCCACCAAGAGCCACCATTTCCAGTGTTTTTGTCTAAGAAGTGGTAGTTGTTCAATGGTAGTTGCATCTTTTGGCGAATTTGGTTCTTGGGCTTCTTAAAATTGAAAGAATAGACATAAAGAAAAGAGAATTAGTTCTTTGTAACAAGGTTGGGTTTTAGAAGATCATTAGAATATTTATCACAGAAATTATGGAAAGATGACATTATGTTTCTTGCAGGAAGAGAAACTGTTAAACAAACATAAGATAACAAATCAACCAATCATAGTTTTAACAGTTCCTATTGTGTAGCTAATTGACAACCTTTCAAATTGAAATTAACCATAATACTTGGCTTTCTTGCTACATGGTTACTTCGTTGATTTAACCACATACATGAAGTTGCAGTAACTACAAAATAATTATATATAACAATAAGTGCAGTTAGCCACTTCACTATCATAGGTTCTAAATTTGACAAAAAAAAAGGATTTGCTTGATTGTGGGAGACCTGAAAATGAGAGAAGATGTTTTGTGGTCAATTAGGATAGCAATAAGATATGGTGAAACTGTGGTAAAGTGAGTGAAAACCCAACTATCCTTCGAAACGGATTAAAAATCAGGAGTTCTCTTTAGTTCAATACTCAATTTTGAAAGCTATGAGGCTCAAGAAATGGTTCTTGGGGAATGTTTAAGAAAATCAATGACTTATTGTAAAATTGGGTGAGAACCCAATTATACTGAAATCCTTTACTTATCAATAATTGCTGGAATCTTAAAAGTGGTGAGACTCTGGAACTGGTTTGAGGGAATTATCTGTGAAAATCAAATAAGATTTGGCAAAAAATGGATCAAATGGGAATTGTTCAAACGAAAAAGAAAAAAACATAGCTTCCTCTTAACTTGTTGAAACCTTGGAAAGTTGATACTTGCAATTGGTTTTAGGAGCAGGATTCAATAAAGTATGGTCAAAGTGAATGAAAACCCATTTGTTATTTCATCTTGGAAGATGGATAGACAAAACCACACCTTCTCTCCGATCCCTTTCAGATTGAAATATGAAAGTGATGAGAGTTCAAATGATTGGGTACTGTTTGTAAGAACCAAGAAGAACCCAATACAACATTGATGTAAATGAATGAGGAAACACTTCAATTTTTCTTTTTTGAGTGTTGAAAGAGAAAAAAAATTAGAAGATCAAATCTGTAACTGAGGTTTTTTTCCCCTTTCTGGAGTGGCAATTGATAGTGATGAAGGTGGATTACAGCCGATGTTCTGTTTTATTTCACAATCCAAAAGATAAAACCAGAATCAAACAAGCAGTTTAAAGAGTTCTTATTCTCTTTTGAAGGTTGAAGGAGATGGAACCTAGATGGGGTTTTTTTAATCTTCCTGATTGTTTCTTTGAAAAATGAAAAAAACAATAAAGTACGAAAGATTTGACTGAAAGCTAAAGCATTGATTTCTCCTTATTTTTTTAATAAGATGAGAGAGAGAGAGAGGTACCTAACATGTGAAGTTGCAGTGTTTGAACCTCGCCCATCAATCAAGAACAAGATAGGTGAGAAGAGAAGACAAAGTCGAGTTTTGTGATTTGTTGAGAGAGAGAGAGAAGAGAGAGAGAGAGAGAGAGAGTAGCAATTTGACTTTGTTAGCTATTTCAAAGCAAATAGACGGGAGAGAAATTAGAAGAAGGGTCGCGATGTAATAAGCTGTAGCTTAATCCAAAAGCATAATCTAGCACTTACTCACTGCTGATCATCTGGGCCTACTGACCGCATGGATGTTTATTCCACCCCTAGGAGCATATACACACCAAAAATCACCATGATTGGTAATTCTAGTCATCAGATTTTAGTACTTTTATGAGACGTTATTTAGACGTTGAATTCAACCTTTTTTTTGGCAACTAAAACCAATAGCTAAAAATTATCAAACAAGCTGATTTTTTGTATAAATGTCTATTAAGGGGTGGGATAAACATCCATACGGTCATTCAGTCCTAGATGGTAGCAGTGAGTACAAAAAATGGTGCTAGCTTACGCTTTTCGATTAAGCTACAGCGTCTTACATCGCGACCCCCTTTGAGAAAATCTTTGGTACGGAAGGTTATTTCAGAAGTTTGTTACATCCTTCCCAAAATCCCACGTGGCATATTCTTTTGGCCCACTGACCGAGGAATGTTTGGACCTCTTTGGGAGTAAAACTTAGGTATCAAAATCCACCTGATCTGTTATTCTTACCAAAGTTCGAAGTCTCGGGATCGGCCGGATCCCGAGACACATTTAAAAAAAAAATAAAAAAAGGTCGGGCTCCGTTGACAGGTGAAAAAATGACAGATTCTGTACAGGGACACAATATAAGCCACGTGGCAAACTCTTAGAGGAATCTGACCGTATGGATGTTTGTCCAATCCCATGGAGGACTTACAAACCAAAAATCAGCCTGATTAGTGATTTATAGGCGTTGGATCTTTGTACCTCAAATACTGCTCAAATTCCCACAGTTGAGATCAGCCCATGAAAATAAGTCCATACCAAAGCCAATAAATCACTAATCAGGCTGAGTTTCGGTTTCTAGGTCCACCATGAGATTGGAAAAACATCCATACGGTCAGATTCCTCTAAGAGTATGCCACGTGGCTTATATTATGTCCATGTACAGAATCCTGTCATTTTTTCACCTGTCAAAGGAGCCCGACCCATAAAAAAATCATAAAAAATTTGACTCGATCCATTTTAGCAAGTAAAACTTCTGTCACAGCCAAAATACGAGCTACGTGGCACACTCTTAGAGGACACTGACTATATGGATGTTTGGCCAGTCCTTCGGTGGACCTATAAACCAAAAATCAGCCTGATTAGTAATTTACAACCTTTGGATCTTTGCACCCAAATAACGCTCAATAATGCTCAAATTCCTACCGTTAAAATCAACCCATGAAAATAACTTCAATCAAATCGCTTAGAAATCACTAATCAGCTGATTTTTGGGTTTAGAGGTCCACCGAGGGACTGGCCAAACATCCATACGGTCAGCATCTACTAAGAGTATGCCACGTGACTCGTATTGTGTGTTGTGGCAGAAGTTTTACTCCATCTCAGCCTCTTTCCATGAAAAAAAGCATAAAAAAAACAGAAAAAATCATAAAACATGGTTTGACTTGGCGAGTGGACTCAGCCAACTCGGTTGGATGGGGCGATCTCTGGATCGCCCGATCCAGCGTGATCTGGTACACACTTTGGGTCAGTGTCTCGGGGGCCTCCGAGACCGATCCGGATTGCCCGATCCAAACCTCGATCGGCCTATCCTTCGAACATTGATTCATACCCTTTGGATTTGAGCATTTTTATCATGGGCTTGTATCCCATCCGTAGACCTGTTATGAAGCCTATGATAAAAAAAATTTGCTAAACGGCCGTTTAAATGGTAACGCTCCAAGTCCGTTTCCGTTTAAACATGTTTTATCGGTTTTGAAAAAAACGGCCGTTTTTTTGTTTTAACGGCTGTTAAAATAGTTTAAACAGCCGTTTTATTCTGAAAAATTTTGTGAAAAAACCGACCGTTAAATCCGTTAAAATTTCTCTTTTTTTTTTTAATTTTCAATTTTCAAAATTTGTATTTCAACGCCATATTTTCCGTTAAAACCGTTAAAATCCGTTTAATTCCATTTTTTCCCATTTTTTTTTTTCATTTTTGCCCCAGGCCGTTTCAATCCGTTTTAACGGTTTAAACGGTAATGCCCCCAATTCGTTTAACCGTTAAAATGACCTCCTTTAAACCTTGCTTAAAACCAATAGCTATGAATAGCCTACCAGGCTGAATTGTGTGTAGGTCCATCAATGAGCGGGCCAAATATTCATGGCGTCAATGGCTCAAAGGAGTATGCCACATGTCATTTTGAGGGAAGGATGTATCTAACTTTTGAAACAGATCGTACACATCAAAAATGAATCTTGGCTATTTCTACGGAATGTAGCTGTAAGACTAAGACCCCCACATTGGGGATTGGAAAAAACTATGATACAGAGTTCTGTATCAAAATCCCTCAAAATGCCATGTGGCACACTTGTTCTGGCCCACTGATCCATGAATGTCTGGTCTACACACCAATAATAGGCCTTGTTGGTGACCGTTTGATTCAAGCACTTTTTCATTATTGGTTGGTAACCCATATGCATATGCCTGTTAACGAAGCCCACGATGAAAAAAATGCTCCAACCCAACAGCTAGAAAGCAATCAGGCTGATCGAATTTTGGTGTGTAAGCTACCAATGTGGGTCGAAAATTTATTATAGGGGCATTTCGTCCAATACTGTCAAATATTGGCTGGAAGAGGTAAAAATTCACTGTAAAAATTATTTTTCTTATTTTTTTCAATCACACAAAAAGAATGAGGTCTTCTATAATATAGAACTCTATATCAAATATTTGATAGAGTAGTGTAAAATAGAACAATCCAACCGGAGGCAAAAAATGAAAGTTATTTGAGTCACTACTAACTTTTTTAATATTGTGATTGGTCATCGGGTTTTAAAATTTATATCATAACTCTTGAAAAATAAATAATATACAAATTAATGACTTTGTTTGATCTAAAATCTATTTGAGAGATTATTAGGTAAGTGCGTCATTTGTAGATCATGGAAGGTGTTAGGGATCCCGATCTATCAATATTTAAACAGTTACCTACTCTTGTACTTTTGATCATCTTCTCAAGTTATCAGTAAAAAAAGATGAAAAAATACAAAATAAAGTCACATGTGTAAGAACATAAATGAGAAACGTGAGACAACCCCTTTATACATTCTCGAGATCTCCATATATATTAGAAAGAAGTAAATTAACACAAAGAATGTAAATGAATTACCCTACTATGCATGTATTTTGAGATCTCCACATATGTTAGAGAGAGAGAGAGAGAGAGAGAGAGAGAGAGAGAGAGAGAGAGAGAGAGAGAGAGAGAGAGAGAGATTAAACATAATATAAATGGACAACCGTACTATGCATGCATTTCAAGCCTGAATTTTTTCACATAAATTTTTACAGAAACTCTCATCCGTAGATCTCTAGAATCCAACAGTGCTGGACTGATATTCACTTATGCCAAAGCAAAAGCACCGTTGAATTCTCAGAATCCACATCCAAGAGCTTCGATGAAAATTTAAGTGAAAAAATTCGGGTCTGTGGAACCTGTTCCTTTTTTAAGTACACAACAACAAGAGCAAGAATATGAAGCTTCTCAAGGTTCAAGCCTCCTAAGATATGTCTAAGGAGAAATATCTTTGAGCACAAGGATTATAAAAAATATATAAAAATAAAAATAAAAAAAATAGAAGAAGAAGAAAAAACTAAGACGAGAAAAAGATGATGGTATGTTTTTAGATTTTATACAAAAGGCTATAGGGCAAGGATGTCTATAAAAAATGCATTGCCAAGATTTCCACTTGATAAGTACACTTGACAACTCTTGATTTAAACTTAAGAAATTTGAACTTTCTAGAGGTACTTAACAAGTGGAGAGGTAACATGGGTCTTTAGTGCTAGTGACCAAAAACAAACTAATCATGTTCACAGTAAACAAGGGACAAAGAGCCATGCACCATGTTTGCATTTAAAGAAAACTTGTATGTTGAGTTTTTGCCTATCACTGAAGTCAAAAGGCTACATGTCTTCAGCATGGGCGCACCTATATCCTGACTTGGAGCTGCACATACAAGAATAAGGACCATAGACGCTTTCTAGTCCAGCCCAAGGTCAGAAAGAAGCCTAGGACATGCGCTATCTAAGATCTATACCTCAAGCAAGCCTTACCTTGGGTCCAAGCCTAAGAATTTCTTTTCAAGGCTGTAGGCTTTTGACAGGCCTAATTCAAGGTCTAAATCAAACAAGCTTGAATAGTCCTTGACAAGTACACTTGACAACCACTGTTTTAAACTTATGAAATTTGAACTTTTTAGAAAATAGTGTTGTTAGGGGTACTTATCAAGTGGAGAGGCAACATGGGTCTTTAGTGCTAGTGACCAAACCAACTAATCATGTTCGCAGTAAACAAGGGACAAAGAGCCATGCGTCATGCATGTTTGCATTTAGTGCTTGTATGTTGAGTTTTAGCCTATCACTGAAGTCAAAAGGCTACATGTCTTCAGCATGGGCGCATGACTTTAGCATGGGCACGAGGGGCACACCTATATCCAGACTTGGAGCTCCACATATAAGAATAAGGACCATAGATGCTTTCTAGTCCGACCAAGGTCAGAAGGATGCCTAGGACATGCGCTATCTAAGATCTATGCCTCAAGCAAGCCTTACCTAGGGTTCAAGCCTTACAATTTTTTTTATCAAGGCTGTAGGCTTTTGACACGCCTAATTCAAGGTCTAAAATTAAACCCTTGAATAGTCCTTGTTCGAGCTCCACCCTCAAACTAAGACAAACCAAAACTACCATCTCATAGGGCCCTTATCTGAGGACCTCATTGGGCCCTCTTAAAGGAATTTTCTCCATCTACGAGCTCACCAAGAGGGTAGAGTTCACCATGTCTCATGAGTTACTAATTTATTCTCACAACTCCCTTTCTTTTCAAATTCAAGTGAGATGAGAAGGTCCAAGTATGGAAACTAGTTAATCAAATCTCAATCACACCCCCTAATTGAGATAAATTAGCTCCCAACAAAGAAGTCAGCCGTCTTTTGCCAATCCGAAACTGATAAAAACGTCCAAAAGAAAACCGTGTAATGACAACAAGGATCAAACATTTACAAATTGAAAGAGTAGAAGACACATACATTCATACTAGAAGTTTTTGCAGATTGAAGATTGGAATAAAGCTATTGAAAGCTTGATAAAGATGTGCCACTGAGAGTTTCGCTCTCAACACTATCATACAACAAGTTTCTTCGAGTTGCAGCGTTTGAGATCAAATCTTGTTTGGACCTTGTTGGGAAAGTCAGCATCGAATCAAAAGTCACTCTTGTATCAAGTGTAAAACGAGTTGCAACCCAATTTTGTAAAAATCAATGCAATATTCGAATTTCGCGACATATTTTGTGTTCCTATATATCCTTGAACACGAAACCTATAACTCTATTATACATGCAATCCTCCTCATCTTTTTATTAAACTGATCATACTATTGATCTTGTCTAGGTCATCGGATTAAGACGATCAACATCCCGGCCTCATTTTGTGCCTCTCATCCTCTACATCCTTAATGCGGACCCTGGTTCGGCATACTATCAAAGTAGTGTATTGTTAACCATATATAGTAATTTGGATTAAGCATGAAAATTGTGTCATTTTATGTCATTTTGAATTTTAACTGCATAAAATCACGTGTAATCAAAATGACAAAAAAAGAAGAAGCAAGTAGTAGCAAGGTTTAAAAGTGGCCGTTATAATGGTATATATAACGGACTGGGGGACGTTGTCTTTTTTTTTTTTTTTTTTTTTAATTTTCTGTTAAAACAAACTGTAATGGACAGACAAAAAGGGAAAAAGGGAAAAAGGGAAAAAGGGAAAAATAAAGAAATTAATGGAAAATAATGGAAAAAACAGAGATGAAATTCAAAATTTGAAAATTCAAATTTTCAAAAATGAAAAAAAAAATGGAAAATAAAGGAAAAAAAATTACAAAATAATGGCCATTATTTTTGACAAATTTTTTCAGAAAATAACGGTTGTTTATTTTCGTTTTAATGGCCGTTATTTTCTAAGCATCAAAATGGTTCATAATGTAACAAAAATAATGACCGTTATTTTCTAAGCGTCAAAATGGTTCATAACGTAACAAAAATAATTGCCGTTATTTTCTAAGCGTCAAAACGGTTTATAACATAACGGGCTTTGCGCGTTACCGTTTTTAACGGCCGTTAAATTCGTTAAAACGGCATTATTTTAAACCATGAGTCGTAGTAGTAGTAGTAGATACATGTGCAATAAAACCATATGGATTGTCCTCGCTGTCTTGAACAAAACTAGTACACATCTTGCCAACTTGGAGACCCTTTTTGTCCCTGTGATCCACTACATAAGACATCAGCAATATTTCATTTATTTCATAGAAGTACAATAACACGTCGTTCTTCCTAGCTAGAAGATGTTAAGAAAGTCCTCATCATGGTTCTTTGAACCATGAGTTCCATGTGATGGACGGTGATAAAATTTAATGCAATTGGATGATCTCAACCATCCAATATGTAGACTTTTCTTGTAGAATTGGACTCAATTATTCGAAAAAAAAATGAAATTAAATCAAATGGTTCCTATCATCAATCGAATTGGATTTTGACAGAAGAGATGATTCGAGGTCAATCATGTTGATTTTTGACATAATAGATCTCGTAGCACGAAATGGGAGTTCATTTTAGCTCACACACGTCTTTGAGCACGCAGACGTTTTTATGAGCCAGGTGGCCCATTCTTAGAGATCCCACTGATCATATGGGTGTTTGGCCCATGCTTATTGGATCTACAACCCAAAAATCAGTCTGATTGCATGGTGATTTCTTACCATTGCATCTGAGTACCCCCAAAATAATGCTCGAATCCCACAGTTAAAAATAAACCCACATGAAAAAGACTAAAATCCAAAATCATGCTGATTTTTTTTTTATCTGTAGGTCCACCTAAGGATGGGCCAAACATCCATACAGTCTGTGTCTCTAAGTGTGCCATGTGGCTCATACGGATGTTCATGAGTGTCTGTACTCTGTACGTGCTCAAAGACATCTGTGAGAGCAAAAATGGGTGCTGAACTTTCAACTCAAGTATGCATAAATGGGTCAATCCCGGGATGAGTTTAGACTCATCGCGCGTTTAACTTCATAGAGAAATGTCTATGAAGTAAGGTTAAACTTACGGGTCGGGCTCAGGGGACTCATCTTTTCTGAATCTTCTTTCCACTCGTGTTCTTGAGCGTGGATTCCGGGAGAAAAAATTCGTTGGTCCCGAGACCTTCAAACTTTGAAGGATCCCCTGCAAAAATGTCTGACACATACTTCAAGGCCAATACCCAACCCACATTAGCACCTTGGTTAGTTGGTTAAGGGTGGTTAACAAAGGGTACGTGTCTGACATTTTGGGAGGGGACCCGGGACCAGCGAAATATTTCTCGGATTCCAAGTACCCAAAGGTGGTTGATAGCACTGAACTAGCATTCACTTTTGTCAATTTTAGCCAAGATAAAACGAGAAAACCTTCGCTCACGCGCTTGTGTGCGAGCAAAGCTAGCTGATCACACATCACAATTTGAGCCACGGGGCACACTCTTAGAGGACGATGACCGTATGGCTGTTTGGCTAGTCCCTAGTTGAACTAGTAAACCAAAAATTAACTTGATTAGTGATTTCTAAGCGTTGGATTGGAATCATTTGCATGGGTTGCTTTTAACTGTAGAATTTAGAGCATTATTGACCATTATTTGGGGTACTAGATCCAAAGGTCCGACATAACTAATCAGGCTGATTTTTGGTTTTCAGGCCCAACGAGGGACTGGCCAAATATCCATATGGTCATCGTCCTCTAAGAGTATGCTAAAATAAAACCACCATTGGATTCGTGAAATCCACGGCCAAGGACACGAGTGAAAAGACGACTTAGTCCTCAAAATATAGGAACACAAGTGGGTTCCGTACAAATTCCAATACGTATATTTTTAGCAAATTTTTGTCTAGACTCAAAACGATTGCATCTAATTATTGAGGAAAAGTGTAGGGGACAAAACACATGGGTTTGTCTTGCTTATGAAATTTGTTCTAAAAAATTATAGGAAAAAGAGATGCCAAAATGTCATTGGATCGATGCATCATTTTCATCCTCTTGTTTCATGTCTATAGACATGTGAGCTTCCAATTCCTCAATTAATGATCCAAACAAATACGGGGATCTGTACGTCCCAAAAAAAAAAAACAGGTAAATCTTAAAGGTATACATACCATCCTTACAGATATCAGGATTTTATGTACCCAAGATCCAGATATATGACCAAATTGTAGCTACAACCTGAAAAAAAACAATAATTGATCTGACAACAAATGCGAGAAAAATTCGATTCCACTATTAATGTTTTAAGAATCTTTGAATTCATCAAATGTAAGAGTAAGCAATCCAATAATACAAAAACTTGATTAGAGCATCTCCAATCGTTACTTTTGGAGAATCGACATTTAGCTACCTCAAAATGTCTAGCCATGTCAGCAAGTCTCTCTGTGTGTGGTTGCTGACGCTGTGGCCAATAATGCTCAAATTCAAATGGTTAAAATCAACCTATGAAAATGACTCTAATCCAACACCTAGAAATCATTAATCAAATTGATTTTTGGTTTGTAGGTCCATCTAGGGATTGACTTGTATGGTCGATCATCGTCTTGGATAAGTGTCACGTGTCTCATATTGTGGGTCGTTGAAGTGTATTTCACGTGAGAGTGTAGATAAGTTGAAGAATTAATGAAAAATGACATAGTTTGTTAAAAGAAAAATGCAATGATTACAATTTGCATCTTCAACAATGTCGTGCTCAATATGCTGAGCTATAATTCAAAATGATTACAATTTGCATCTTCAACAATGTCGTGCTCAATATGCCAAGCTACTATTCAAAAATCGGCAAATCTGACTTTTTGCTTATCGATTGGAGAAGGTCACTGGCGAAAAGTCAGATTTGCCGAACGATTGGAGATGCTCTTAGGTTAAGATAAGAAGATGAGCTAAATACTCTATTACATGTGATAAACTTGATGTGCAAATTTGGTGTGTTTAGGTAAGTGATTTTTAGAGAATCTGTAACTTCTAATTAATGTGTAGCCGCAACTATCTCTTGCCTTTAATGGGTGGGATTAAGCAACGATAAAAGGGGACGTTCCATACTTTTTAGCCCTAGGGAAGAACCCCATTGAGAGGTAGGGTCTCAGAAAAGTTGAGGACTCCTCTGGGAAATCGGCTTGCTCATGATTAAGGGATTGATAGTATGACAAGGTCAATATTAAATTGGTAGAAGATGAGTTTGGGTAATATATTTTTTAGGTTCTGATTCTTATTTATCGTGTAGGAAAATGATCTTGTTTTATTGCTTGAGTTTTTTCTGAATTATTGTTCATGCATGTATATGGGTATAAATCTAGCCTGTGAGCCCGTGGCCTAGCTCCTCTAAGGGCACGACCCACTAGGCCCACCAGGCTTGTAAAAATTGAGACTTTCTTTTGTGTCCGACAACTAAAAAAGGATAATAAAATGGTCAAATGATCATCCAATAGTAAAAAAAACTAGTTAAAATGGTCATTCGATCCACTTTTTTCTCTATATAATAATAAAAATGAGTCAATTATCTAAAAAAAAATACTATATTTATTTAATTAATATACTCTAAATTTGTTACTTGCTTAAATGCACACTAAATAATTTTATAGATAGTTGTTTACATAAGAACTTTATAAAGCATCTTATAAATATAGTTATTTTGAATGAGCATAAAAGCGGGCCCACACACGATTCACATGTCATAATCTATCATGCCAAGTATTATAAGAGTCTATAATATAAGTATTAGGAGAAGAAGAAGAAGAAGAAGATGCGTTGTTAATATTCTCGAATACAACGTTCAGTTTAAATAATCCATCGTTCAGATATTCTTTTTCAACAAAAGTCCATCATTTGGTTAATTAAAATAACTTATTTGCCTCAAATACAAGTTTAAACCCCCTTTTTACTCAGAAGTGATTCAAATATTAAGTTCTTTTATCTTTCAACATAAGGATGTTGCCAGAGGTGAACTTTAGTGTCATAGTCACTTTATCCGTCAACTTCAAGACTGATGAGTTGCCCATGTACAATTGCTAACCATCTACAAACGTAGTATATGAGGAGAATGTATTTTTATTTGCACAAATGGGCTTGGTAGCCCTTGTGTCTACCCACCAATTCTTCACATCACTGATAAGGTTCACTTTTGTTACAACAACAGAGAAGTTACTATCTTCATCCATGTTAGCTTGGTTTTGACCCGGTTTACCTCTTTGGTTACCCTTGGCTTTGTAGCTTTGATAGTCGTGGCATAGTGCCCTAGTTTTTCACACACGAGGCAACCCCCTTTGGGTTTAAAGTCTTTCGTAGAAGATTAATTTTTTGTCAAAAAATTATTTTGGGTTTCCTTGTACTCTTTGAATCTCTTTTTGTTAGTTAAGGGTTTATGATGTTTTCCAGACTTTTTCTCAATAAGTTTAGCCTTGGACCTAAATTCAAAGGACTTCTCTTTGTGTTCCTTCGATCCGTTATCTCCTTTTATTTTTAATATGACAATTAGATCATGAAATATTATTTCTCTCCTATTATGTGTTAGGTTATTCTTAAAATCCTTCCACAAAAGATGGAAGTTTTTCTATGATAACGACTATTTGAAACCCTTTGTAGATTTTATAACCTAGAGACAGTATTTTATGAATGATAAGTTGTAGTTCTTTTACTTGATTGGTAACATATTTTTCATTTTTCATTTTTGTAGTTAAGAAATTTTCCAACCATAAAATTTATTTCACCCATCATCTTCGAGTATTGTACTTTTTCTCTAACATAGACCATAAATCCTGAGCAGTAGGAAACATCATACTCAGAAGCAATCAATCCAGTCAATATTTTATTTTTGCACATATAGTCTTTATGTTTCCACTTGTCTACGATAGCAATTTTAGTAGATTAATATTCTTCGGATAATAAGGAATATTCTCATTCAAGTAACTATCCAGTTATAGAGTAATCAAATGAAATTACATTTTTTGTTGCCATCTTTTGAAGTTCATTCCATCAGAAGATTTGAGTTTCTCAGTATGAATTGAGGAATTCATGTTGATTAATCCAAATTAAAACACAAACTGTTATATAGATAGATATATAGTTTATTCGCCTTAAGATTGTTATAAAAATAATATACTTAATGAATATAATTCGGATTAAGCAACACAAATATCAAATCTACTCATAGATTATGAATCCACTTGCATATATGTACTAGAAATAGAGTAAGACAACAACCAATAATTTGTAGAACAATAAATAAAAAGTAACTTATCGGTAATGACAGTCGAGGTTCGTGCTTAACACGATGTCCTTAAGGTGAAAAACCCTACTGTATATGTGTTGTCGGCCTTTTAGAGCGTCCACCTCCCAAGATTCAATGACCAACTCTTTCAATAGTAGTACAATACGAAGAGACATCGAACTCACAATGTGGTATTGCAAATAAAAGATGTTGCAGAAAAACAGAAAGGAAAATCCGAGAGAGAAGAAATGTCATGTAAGAATTCCAGAAGAGAAACTCTAATTAAATAAGAAATTCTCCTAATGGACGCATCCCATTCGTGAGACACATTACCCACGAACAAGCTCTGGGGAAGTTACACAAATGTAGGAAAACGTTCCATGAAAGAGTCAAAGATGGACTAAAAAAAGTTGCATAAAAGATATGGATTAAATATACCCACAACCCACAATCGAGCCCGGCAGGACCGGCGTTGTGCGTGCAAGCCCACACGTGTGTGTTTGGTTGTACAAAGTTGTGCCCAATGGGCATAAAATTGGGAGACACCCAAGGGTTCCACCCTTTGGTTCATTAACTCTCACTCTCTCAAGCAACGTGGGAATAAAACTTTACACAAACTTGAGTCCAAGAGTGATCAAATAAGCGCCCGTTGTCCACCGTAATTACTTCTCTAAGATTAATCCCAACTCCTAAACACAAATTAAGCTGAAGCTCAAAAGTTCCTCTTTATCTTTCTATGTGCACTAAAAATCAACACTGCGAGACAGAGATTCCTGCAAGCTAGAAAGAGATGATCAATTATTGGCCTTTTCCCCTCTCTTACCTTCCTAATCCATCATTCCGATTGGGAGGAGGCATCGAATCACAAGCAATAAAGGCATTAACAGATGGGGCCAAGAGATGGCTGGCGCATTTTGGCACCTCCAACCCCTACATTTCTTTCTTCTTTTATAAATAATTAATTGCTGGATTCCACAAAAGACAGAGTAAGAAGCGTGTTACCATCACCCTCGTGCTCTCGTTAACAAAAGTGATGCCCCCCACAAAAGGTTGTATGGCAGACCCCAACCTCTCCATGTTACAACTTCCCCTACTTGTCCCCACCTCACCTTATATAAACCCCACCACCCTCCCAACCCCTCCATCTTCTTCATTACATCCTTGAGCATTGCTTCAACCCAATTTCTTCTCTCATCTCTACTCACAGTTTTGTTGCAGCAATACATCTACAAGCACATAAAATGTGCAGCTCTAAGGCTAAGACATGTCGGGGTGTAGATATCACCCCACCAATTGCTAAAATCAATGGGCGCCCGGTCCTTCAGCCTGCCGGCAACCGTGTCGCTAGCTTAGAACGGCGTAATTCACTCAAGAAGATTTCCCCCAAGTCTCCTCCTCTACCACCTCCAACAACTACTAGCATTAGTGTTACTAGAATTAAGCCTTCGTCAACCCCACCGATTTCTCCCAAGTCCAAGTCCCCTAGACAACCAGCTCTTAAGAGAGAGAATGATCCCAACGGTTTGAATTTGAGTGTCGACAAAGCCATAATGGCTAGACCAACACCCAAATTGACCACTTCAGTGTGGAAGAAGTCGAAGAAATCTAGCAATGGTGGAGTTGTTGATAGTGGTGTACCTTCTATTGATTTGAATTACTCTTCTTCATTGATTGTTGAGGCGCCAGGAAGCATAGCAGCGGCAAGGAGAGAACAAGTCACACTTATTCAAGCACAAAGAAAGATGCGAATTGCTCATTATGGAAGAACCAAGTCTGCGAAGCTTGAAGGGAAAGTGGTTCCAATCAATTCGTCGAGTACTACCACCCCTGGTAGAGAGAAGAGATGTAGTTTTATTACCCCCAGTTCAGGTATATATGGTCTTAATTACTGGTTATTTTGCACATTTTTGTACACAGAAATGTGCAGATACTCTATTATTTTGTTTTGAAGATATGGTGAGGCTGAATATTTTCTTCATGGTGTTGATATGTAGATCCTCTCTATGTTGCTTACCATGATGAAGAATGGGGAGTTCCTGTCCATGATGACAAGTGAGTTCTTCTTCTTCTTCTTCTTCTTCTCTCTCTCTCTCTCTCAGACTGATTAGTTTTACCATGCAAACATTTGCAGTTTGTTGTTTGAATTGCTAGTGTTAAGTGGTGCACAAGTTGGGTCAGACTGGACTTCAATCTTGAAGAAACGTCAAGATTTCAGGTGGGATTGATTCCAAAGCCAAAACTCCCAAGAGAATAAACTTGTTAATTTGCTGTTCTTCTTCTCCTTGTTTGTTTATTTAGAGAAGGACCAGATTAATGGACATGAGAATTTCGTTTGCAGGGATGTGTTTTCAAGATTTGATGCAGAAATTGTTGCTAACTTCAGTGAGAAACAGATAACATCCATCAGTGCCGATTATGACATAGATTTGAGCCGAGTTCGAGGGGCTGTGGATAACTCTAAATGTATTCTAGAGGTAACAAACATTAGAACACACAACCCCTTAACCTCCTATCCATCTTTTCCTCCTCTTTTCTTCCTTCTTTCCTTGATTTTGGTGCAACTTTGCAATTATCATTAACAAGGATTCATGAGCAAAGCCTTGTCTTTTTTCTTTTTTTTTCTTTTCTCTCTACTATAACTACAAAGTTGGATCAACCCATGATGACCTCAACTCATGGCCCACTTGGGCTGCCAACTCACTTAACATACCCAAGTGGGACCCACCATTTTTTGGGACTCTGATTAGGTACTACTAGGGTGAATATTATTCGATCTATTAATGTGATTGTGGGGTATTTGTTGGATCACAGATTAGAAGGAATTTCGGATCATTTGACAAGTATTTGTGGGGATTCGTCAATCACAAGCCCATCACCACTCAATACAAATCATGCCATAAGATCCCTGTGAAGACATCCAAGTCAGAGACCATAAGCAAAGACATGGTGAGGAGGGGTTTCAGGTTCGTTGGTCCCACAGTCATGCACTCGTTCATGCAAGCCGCAGGTCTCACCAACGACCATTTGATTACCTGCCAGCGTCACCTGCAATGCATTGATCCCGCTCTATAATAACAAGATCAAAATGGAGAAGATTATAACCCAAAAGAGCTAAAAGACTTAGATTTTTCTAATCCATACTTAGCTGATTTTCTAACTATATTTTACTCTTGGATTGGTTGTTTGTAGTACTAAAAAAACAGAAAGAAGTGTGAGTTGTGAGATTTTTTTTTTGTTATGAAAGTGATGGTTTGAGATGATTAGAGAGGAGAAAAGGTGGGGGTGTGTTGTGGTGGAGAAGACAGGCAGCATGTGCAAATGGCAGGCATGACATGTGTTAGGTGTCAGAAGCTTTCATTCCATGTGACCACCACACTCCTTCCTTTTACAGGCTGTGAAGGATAGTAGGAAGAAGAATAGGACCACCTTCCTCCCATCTTTCTCTCTTCTTTAGTCTTGAGGGGTCTACCTTTTATTCTCTGCTTTGGATAAGTGTTGGTGCATTCATGTTTCTAACCTTGTAGGGGAATACAAACCCCACCCATGTATCATTATTATGGATTGGTGTGGAATTTTTGTGTGTTCTTCTGAATCTGTACTCTACTACTACTCCCTGCTGCTTGCTTACCAAGTTATGCTTAATTTTCTTCATTTTTAACAACTCATGTGCACACCCTCTTTTCACTTTACTTTTCAGTTCCTTTTTTTTTACCTTACTCCTGGTGAGCTTATAACAACCTTTTTCTTTAAGGGTCAGGCTCAGGAGCCCACCTTTTTCTGCCCCCTCTTGGGAGTTGTGTCATCCGTCGTGGATTTCGAGAATCCAACTGTGGTTGATAGTGCTGAGTTGGCACTGCAAAAAAGTGCAAAAAGTGATGTCAGCTCAGCACTATCAACCACACCACTGTTGGATTAGAATCCATGGCAAAGGACGCAACCCCGAGAGGGGGCAGAAAAAGGGGGGCTTCTGAGCCCAACCCTTTCTTTAATAACACTGTCATATTTGGGACACTTATTTATATTAGAGTCCTATCTAATGTTACTGGCACTAGAGCTATCAAATCATAAGCAACAGGTGTATACAGGGCTGTCTCTACCATAAGGCCGCTTGGTGAGAGAAGGCCCCCATCCCAGGTCCTACATGGCACATTTTTTGTGCCCACTAACCACATGGATTTTTAGTCCATCCCTTGTTAGATATACAAACCATAAATCTTGTTGGATATACAAAGCAAAAATCAACCTGATTGGTTATCTCTGGCGCCCATAGATCTTAGTACTTCTTAGGACATGATTCTAGCCGTTGAATTCAAGCATGTTTTTTGGGTAGTAAATCCAATGGCTAGAAATCATCAATCAAGGTGATTTTTAGTGTGTTTATTCACCAATAGGTGGGTTGAACATCCACGCAGTAATTGGGCCCAAAAAATGATCTATGTAGGGCCACGAGAGTCCTCTGCCTCTAAATTTTTTCTGTAGTTTTTGATTATCGACAATAATTTTTAAAAATATAAAAATAACTTTATATATAGTTTTCACCTTAGGCCTCAACTTATATCCTTCTAGAGGGATAAATGACTGCTGGCTGTCATCGAATCTGCTGACTATCACATAGTAGTGCTTTTGCTTTATAAAACAAAACTGAAACGGGTTAAAAATACACGTGTAGCTGACTCTGTGGCAGTCGGCAGCATCGTTGACAGCCTGCATTCAGCGAAATTTTACTGACTTTCTAACTGAAGGGGTTTGATTGGATGGTTAGGATCGACTAATCTATCTTGAGCTATATATACTCTATCCTGTACATGGACCATCAATCTAGAGATTTATGTGATTCCCTTGAGATCGAGGTACATCCATGGACTCGCATAGATTCTACTATGCTCTTTGAGGCAAAAAAAAAAAAAAAATACTCACAATACAATGAAAATTTCCTCTTTGATCAACTCTGGTGTATATAACCCCAAGACAAAATAGGGTTTCTATATCTCTATGTAAAAGTACGAAAAATGCCCTTAAAGGAAAAAGATGCAAGTTGGGCCGCAGTGTCGTGTCTTCGGTCCTACTTGGTTTGCTAGACTAGGGTGCTAATACACTCACTTACCACAATTTTGGAATTCATGTGATTCGTTGGGGGCGTGCAAGTGCAAAATGCATCCCAATGCAGCGAACCAAGCAGGACCAAGAAACAAGTGAAATGATTTTTTTTGAAGTGGTCCCTCCCTCTCTCGTGGTGGCATTGTGGGTCGCCTAAAAAAGCACCAGACGGATTTTTGGTAGCCCAACGGACTAAAAGTCAGCATGATTGGTGATTTCTAGCCGTTGGATTGGAGTACCAAAAATAATGCTTGAAATCGATGGCTAAAAATCAACACATGAAAAGATTCAAATCCACGATAAGAATTCACCAATCAGGATATTTTTTGGGGGCCAATGGAATAATAAAGATTTTTCCACAAAATCATCCTTTTTGTGATTTTGTTCCTATAAAATTAGTAGTTTTCATGGGATGATTTCATAAATGCTCAAATATACTCCCAAAAAAGCTCAAATCCAATGGCTAGAAATCATCCCATGAAAACTCCACTAATCCAATGGCTAGAAATCACCAATTAGGTTGGTTTTTGTGACAAACATCCATGGTTCAATGAAAAATTTTCTTACTTGGAGGATGCCCAAGCTTCAGCGGGTTTATAGCTCATTTTCGTTTGCTAATGGAAGTTTGATTCTGAAAAAAAAAAAAAAAAGTTATTCTAAGAAGGGTCGGGATCTGGGGACTCGCCTTTTTTGCACTAATCTTCTCAGACGTGGATTCTGAGAATCCAACGGTGGTTGATAGTGAGCTGGCATTCACTTTTTGCCAAAGCAAACCACCGGTGGATTCTCGGAATACCTTCACTTCTGAGCCCATGTTAGCTTGCATATCAACATCATGACTAGGGGTGTAAATCGACCCGGGCCCCAAGCCAAGACGGGCTTAGGCGGACCCGAAATTTGAAGGGAGGCCCAAGGCCCAGCCTGAAGCTTCCAGTCGGGCTTTGGGCCAGGTCGAACTTGGGCTCAGGCTTACAGGACGCCTGTGGTCTGAAAATTTTAAATCCAGTTCGGGCTAGGCTTCAAGCCGTCCCACACTATCCATGTTGCAATCCATAAGAAGAGAGGACAGTTATTTGAAGGAGGTGGTCCTGTGGGAGTACCTTAGTCTATATCATGGTTTAAAAAACAGCCGTTATAAGGAAAATAACGGCCGTTATAATGGCAACGGACCTCCCCGTTACTTTACGTATCGTTTTGGATGTTATTTTTGTTATAACAACTATTTTTTTAAATAACAGTCGTTTTTTGATAATAACATCTGTTGTAACGATAATAATGGGCGTTATTTTATGCAATTTTTTTTAAAAAAATTCCCTTTATTTCTGTTATAAATTTTACTGAAATTATGAATTTTAGATCCATTTCTTTCCATTATTTTCCGTTTTTCCCATTTTTTTTTTCATGTTTGCCTGTGCGTTACAATCCATTATAACGGAAAAAATGGTACCACCCCAAGTCCGTTGTACCATTATAACGGCCCCTTAAAAACCTTGGTCTATATTATACATATAGGTAGGGTTGTCAAAGGGCCGGGCTAAGGTAGGACCTAGCCCGACCCTAGCCCTACCCTCACTTATAGGGTGAGGCCCTAGCAGCCCTTAGAGGACCTGAATTAGCTAAGCCCTAGCCCTAGCCTCTAGGGGCTAGGGTTGGGTCAGGGTAGAGCGATAGCCTAGAAGAAAAGTATTAAAAATATATAAAAATTTTAAATGAAAGAAGTGGATCTTAAATAATGCACTTAGGTTGGTAACGTGTTTCCTCGGTTTACTCTATGTAGAATTTTCAATGAATGATGATAATTTTTTCATTACAGGGGCGAACTGTTAAGGTTTGAAAATAAAACCTTTTATTTTTTTTTAAAACCTCGATAAAATAAATGATATATTATAATTTACACTAGAAAAAAAGTCATTGTGGAATGATTTTGGGCCGTTCATAATTTTGGACTGGCTCAATCGTTTATAAATTGTCAAAAACTGTATAGTTTTAGTATAATTGTAGTGTCTAGCACCAATAACGTCATGACACATGTACCTAAGGAAGCTTGGGAGACCAGAGGACTCGGCCGAGCCCCTTACAATTGGGCCCGGATTGACACCCCTAGATATATAAGTCAATTTGTGATCCACAAAGAAGGAAATTTATAGCCTTCCAACGGGCCAGAGCAAAATGTCGCTCAATCCTCTCTTTTGTAAGACAGCTAACCGCCAAACCAACCTAACCCATGTTAAAAAGTAACTGGCGGGTTCCCTTTTACAGGACACAAACTCCTACTCCTGTAAAAGAAGTGTCCCAAGGTTTGGGTTAAGACTTTGGGTTTTGGATACTTGTCCCAAGGTTTAAAAACGGCCATTTCAATTTTCAACTTAACGCCCCAAGCCCGTTTTAACGACCATTTTAACGGTAACGCCCCCAGTCCTTTAAACCGTTAAAACGGCCTCCTGTAAACATTGACTTGTCCTACAAGGGAAGAAACAGGACACATGGTTGTTGCTGCGGGTACAGCGTAAGCTAGTTACTTTCATGTAGAGTACCTCTCTCATCAAAAGTCAATTGATCGAATGATTTTAACCCAGGTTTCAAATGTCCCGTTATAATGTTATAAACGGTCACCTAATTGTACATCTGTCACTGTTAACTGCTGTTATAACGGGTCACATCAGAAATAACCTCATAAAATAACTTTTTCCCCCCAAAATAACTGCTGTTATTTCTGTTATAATGGCAATTATAACACTAAGCCAGTTTTTCTGTTTCGAGTTATTTTTAAAATATTAGGGGCGTTACCGTTATAATGGCCGTTATTTTCGTTATAACGGTCCTTTTTTTTTAACTATCCGCTAAACTGATCGCTCTCCACCGACTGCAAAGCAATTGTTTTGGCGGTTAAAATCATCCGACGAGCTGAGTAGACTTTTTGTCTAGCAAATTTTCTTGCTGGGGTCCACCACTTTGGCACTTTTCAATGACCAATGATAAATAATAAATTCTTGATGATAGACGAGGGACCACAGTATGAGCCACGTGGACACTTTGGAGACCATGGCCGCATGGATGTTTTTGTCCTATCCATAGGTTGACAAACATACGAAAGATTAGCCTGAGTAGTATTTCTAACCTTTGGATCTGCGTACTCCAAATTGGTAAAAGTAATTAAAAGGACTCCAATCAACGGTTTATAATCACTAATTTTTGGTCTATAATAGGTCCATCTAGGGATGCTCCAAACATCCATACGGTCAAGTCTTAATAGTGTGACAGGTGGATCATTTAGTCCGTCATCAAAGGTTTACTAAGAGGTACATTAATGCGTACACACGTTACGCGTGTTACCCGGCTTATAACATGGAATTTTACGATTACACCATTAATTAACATTAAAACAGTCTTCATAAAAATCCGGAAAATTGATGCTGTCGTCCTACCGTTGGATGGATTTTAAAATCTATACGATGTGAATCTCGAGAACACCCAGTGGCTTGGAGCTAATGAAGAACGTTCTTCTAAAGCCCAAAAAAGTCGAACTTTCCAGCCTCCTCACCTTCTTACCCTTTGGAAAAAGCTATGCTACAAACTTCAGTATCAAAATTTTGATGCAGTAGTCCCCCAAATGCCACGTAGTATACTCTTTTAGGCCCACTGGCCCCTTACATATTTCGCCCACACCACACACACAAAATATCAGTGTGATTGGTGATTTTTAGCCATTGGATTTAGTACCTTTTCTTCATGGGCTTAGAACTAAATGCATAGTCCTGTCCCTGAAGCCCATGATGAAAAGTGCTAGAATTCTACTGTTACAAATCATAAATCATGCTGATTTTTGGTTTGTATGTCCAACAAGGTGTGACCCATGGCTAGTGGGCCCGAAAACGTGCTACGTGGCAATTTGAAGGACTTCTGCATCAAAACTTTGATACTTATGCATCATAGAACGGTTCCTCTCCCTTCCCGTAATAGCGAGTAAAACTTCTATCACACGAAATTGTAAATCACACAATCACAAGCCAATGAGTTCTCGGCACGTACACAAGTGCTTTGCAACGTACCCATTGCTTTTGCTTTTAGGTATACGTGCCGAGAACTCATTGGATGTGTTTGTGCGATTTGCAATCCGATTGTGACCGAAGTTTTACTCCCGTAATAGCAAGGCAGGCAGACGGACAAGGCCGACAGGCGTCTTATGAGCTTCCAGACGACACTCCACGTGTCGAATTACCAAAACACCACGCTCGTTTTAAAACCAAACCACGCTTACAATTTTTAATACGAGGAATTTTGGACGATACTGTAGTACATCGTCTCAAGGTCCACAAATTTCAAAAAGAACATCCAATGGTTTTAACACACGGACGACAATATCATAATATCATCCTTAGGGATGATCCTACTATTTCCCTACTCAATAATACCACCTTTCCTTCTTGATTTTGGCTTCTCTGTACCGTTGCAAAGAGACTACAAAGTCAGAAACAGAGAAACTACTGTTCCTCTTCTTCTTCTTCAAAAATGGCGAAAGAGAAAGAGAGAGAGAAGAAGATGTTTGTTGGGGTTATTTGGAACTGTGCAGCAGAGCTTAAACTTCTATTAACTGCTCTTCTCTTCCTCTGCTCTTTAGCGACCGTTCTCCATTTTCTCCCTTCTCGTCTTTCTCTCTATCCTTCTGATCTTCACCTCTGCGCCAACAAGCTTTCCTACGAGGCCCCACAACCATCCTCTCCTTCTCCTTCTCCTTCTCCTTCTCCTCCACCACCACCACCACTGCCATCGCCACCGCCGACAGAGCCATCTAAGCCGTCCGTAGAAGAAGATCAGATCCTTGATGGAGGCATCATCAAGCGTGCTTTTAACGCTTACGGTGCAGCTGCATATACCTTCATTCAGATGGGTACTTACAGGGGCGGCTTCAACACTTTTGCTGTTATAGGTCTTTCATCGAAGCCCCTTCATGTTTTCGGTAAGCCTCGTTATGAATGTGAATGGGTACCTGATGGAAATCAATCTAGCATCACCACCGTTGGTTACAAGATTCTTCCTGATTGGGGCTATGGCCGTGTTTACACTGTTGTGGTTGTGAATTGTACTTTTCCGGAATCCGTTGGTGTGGATGGGTCCGGTGGGAGGTTGATTTTACATGCTTCTACGGCTGGTGGTGGTGATCGAGATGTTGATTCGACGGAGAAGATTCAAGCGTTGGTTGAAGCTCCCGGGAGCTTCAACGGTTCGGTTTTCACATCGCCACCTGCTTATGATTATTTGTATTGTGGGTCATCGTTGTATGGTAATTTGAGTCCACAGAGGGTGAGGGAGTGGATTGCTTATCATGTGAAGTTATTCGGTGAGAAATCACATTTCGTAATACATGACGCCGGAGGGGTCCACCCTGGTGTTTTAGAGATTTTGAAGCCGTGGATGGAGAAAGGGTATGTAACAGTGCAGGATATTAGAGAGCAGGAACGGTTCGATGGGTATTATCACAACCAGTTTTTAGTGGTGAATGATTGTTTGCATCGGTATCGGTTCATGGCCAAGTGGATGCTCTTCTTTGATGTTGATGAGTTCGTTTATGTGCCGCCCAAGAACACTATTGGATCGGTTCTTGATTCCTTCTCAGGTTATACGCAGATTACGATGGAGCAGATGCCCATGTCGAATAAGCTCTGTCTCGATGCCGATACCGGAAAAACTGTGAGGTATCTACTCTCTCTTCTTCCCCATTTGATGTTATTCATTGATTTTTAGTTTAATCTGTGTTAATGAACCATAGGGAGAAGCTAGATGTTCAACAAATTGGAACAGAGTAAGAGTCTAATGGAATTCACTGATGAGCCTTTCAAGTTTTGAGTTTGATCAAACAATCGTGTAGCTAGCTGAATCGACAACTAAAAATTTTAAGTGAGATTTGGTTTTGAATTTGATTACCCATTTCTAGTTTTGAGTTCGAACAATTGGGTTGCTAGGTCAATAACTCAGTTTAATTTTACTACCCATTTCTAGTTTTGAGTTTAATTGAACAATTGGATTGGCAAATCGATGACTCAGTTCAGATTTTTGACATATAGTTTTGAATTTTAATACCCATTTCTAGTTTTCAGTTGGATTGAACAATTGGGTTGCTGAATCAATAACTCAGTTTGAATTTTACTACCCATTTCTAGTTTTGAGTTTGATTGGAGAATCGAATTGGCAAAATAAACAACTCAGTTCAAATTTTTCAGATTTGCTTTTGAAATTTTACCACCCCATTTCTAGTTTTGAGTTGGGTTGAACAATTGGGTTGCTGAATCAATGACTCAGTTTGAATTTTACCACCCATTTCTAGTTTTTGAGTTTGATTGAACAATTTGATTGGCAAATAAATGACTCAGTTCAAGTTTTTTAAATTTGGTTTTGAAATTTTACCACCCATTTCTAGTTTTTGAGTTGGATTGAACAATTGGATTGGCAAATCGATGACCTTGTTCGAGTTTTTGAGATTTGGTTTTGAAATTTTACCACCCATTTCTAGTTTTTGAGTTGGATTGAACACTTGGGTTGGCAGATCAATAACTCAGTTTGAATTTTTACTACCCGTTTCTAGCTTCGAGTTTGATTGTACAATTGGATTGGCAAATCGATGACTCATTTCATAATTTTTAGATTTAGTTTTGAATTTTAATACCCATTTCTAGTTTTGAGTTGGATTGTACAATTGGGTTACTGAATCAACCATTCAATTCGAATCCAGATTTGGTTTTGAATTTTACTACCGGGTTCTAGTTTTGAGTTGGACAATTGGGTTGGCAAGTAAATAAATAACTCAGTCAAATTTTTGAGATTTGCTTTTGAATTTCCCGACTACCCATTCTAGTTTTGAGTTGGATTGAAAAATTGGGTTACCATATTAACAATTGAAGTCCAATCAGTGTTTTGTTTTTCAGTCTATTCGGTTCGAATTGTCGTAATTGTTGAATTTAACAAATTTATCAACAAGTAATTCTCTTTTCATTGAGTGTTATTTGATGATATGAGCACCTTTTGGTGTAGTGGTTGAGCGATTGCAACTCTTTGTTGTCTTTTCTCTCCCCCTCTTCATTATGTCCCTGTTTTGTTTGGGTGTTAGGTTAGATTCTTCTTCTTTTGTTTGGGTCTGCTTGATTTTCATTTGGAGTTTTGAGTGTCGTAGAGAGGAACTAGATTCCATCATCTTTACCATCCATTTTATCTAAACTATAATGGATGGTTGTGATCATATCCAATTGTGTCGATAATACGTCGATATGTAGGCCGTTGTATCTGATCTATGATCCTTCTACTATAGATCATCCCTTCAGTAGATGGTGGCATCAATTGGGATGAATCATAATCCAAAAACCATGGAAATAGTGTACTTCTTTTATTGCTTAAGAACACTTAAAGGAAAATTTAGTATAGTCCTTAGAGCAACACTGTAGCTCTGCATCCGGTGTGTTTGAACCATCGTATGGTCTTCAGGATTCATGTTATGAGAATGTGGATGACCATCAGTGTGGTCTAGACATGTGGACGACGTTTCTAACACCCGTATTAATAAAATTGTGGAAAGGGTTCACACACAAATCTGTTCATATTCATGATAACAGATAACGACACTTTGTTTTGACATTTGTTTTTTGTTCTGTTTTCCCCTTTGTGGTGTGAATACAGGAAATGGGGATTTGAGAAGCTAGTGTACCGGGACGTGAAGAAAGGAATAAGAAGAGACCGAAAATATGCAGTGCAACCCCGCAATGTGTTTGCAACCGGGGTGCACCTGTCGCAGAATATAGTGGGCAAGACCCAACACAAGACATATCGCCGGATAAAGTACTTCCATTACCATGGCACTATCGCAGAGCAGCGAGAGCTGTGCCGCGAGCTTGTCAATGCCACCGAGTTGACATTCGAGGGCACGCCGTATGTTCTCGACACCACCTTGCGAGGTGCAGCAACGGGGGTAAAGAGATTTGAACTCAAGACCATAGGGTCCAGGTTACAAAGAACGCGTCAATGAGAGTTTTGATTGTGAAAATATTTATTTTTTCCATCGCATAGAACAGAAATTCTTGTGAGTTCTTTTGTATCATAACACATAAATGGTATAATATGGAAATGTGGGGTTTTTTTTGGTGATTTTTCTAATATTCCTTCATTTTAGGGGTGTTGAAAATCAACCTTCCGCGAACCAGCAAAATCGAGAGAATCCAAAGAATCAATCACTCAACACGGCAATACTGGGTGGGAGAAAAGAGTCTTTTTATTATCTCTAAAGAATTAGGTTTTTTTTTTATTTTTTTTTGTAGTCACCATCGTGGGAGTGGGGAGGGCCCCACGGATTAGCAGGTGAAACTTGGATGGACCCGGCCGTTAGGGTGTTATTTGCTCGGGCAAAAATAAAAAATAATGAGAAAATAACGGAAAAAATGGCACTGAAATTTCAAAATTTTAAAAATAAAAAAAATGGAACATAAAGGGAAAAATAGCAGAAATAATGGCAGTAAATTAACAAGTTTTTTCAGAAAATAACCATCATTATTTTTGTTATAACGGAAAATAATGGCCGTTATAACAAAAATAACACCATTATTTTTTTAGCGTTTTAATGGTCTTTTTTTTAGCGTTTTAATGGTCTATAACGTAACGGGAGGTCCGAATCCGTTATAATGGCTGTTATTTTCATTGTAACGTCCGTTTTTTAAACCACAATTAGAGAATATATGGAAATATATGGTACAATGAAATATCTGAAATACCCCCTAATACAAGTTGTACCCAAACACGGGCTTGTACTTCATGCAGGGGACGAGCTGTCTTCTTGCAATCCCCAATCAGCTCAGCGCAGAGCTGGATTTGTGAAAGTTGACTTTACTAAGGTCCCGTTTGGTACGTGAGAAAAAGAGTTCCGACGGCGAATAT
Organism: Euptelea pleiosperma; assembly: GCA_035048495.1. Classification (NCBI taxonomy): domain Eukaryota; kingdom Viridiplantae; phylum Streptophyta; class Magnoliopsida; order Ranunculales; family Eupteleaceae; genus Euptelea; species Euptelea pleiosperma. The sequence goes on from CM068541.1 coordinate 33,247,000, forward strand.
TTAGCCAAGCGAATATTATCTTGGCTAAATATTTGCTCATAGCAATATTTAACAATGTTTGGTACGTGTACGAGCTAGCTCACTTCAGCTTACTTCATTTTCTTTCAATTTGAATGGGTCCCACATATCAAAGTAAGTCAAAAATAGGTTGGGTCAGTGCGGGAACCACATATTATGTCAAAGAATAAAAAAAAAAATCATTTTTATCTTTTTTATATATTAAAGAATTAATTTTTATTGAAAATAGTGATTTTCCAGCGAGAAAATAAAATTTTCTCACCAAGGCATAATCAGCATGAAAATATTTTCACAGGGGGGGGGGGGGGGTGACCAAATGTTTTCCCGCCGCGGAGGGCAAATATGTGGGCCCGGCTAAATATTCGCCAAGGGCGGGTGGCTGCCAAACACAGCCAGGCGAATATTTGCGCGGCTAAATATTTTATTTGCCCGCCGCGGTGCGTTACCAAACAGGCCCTAAATGTCTAAAAATACTTCATGCATGATACAAGTACTTGTAAAAATTGGCTTAATTAACAGTATAATCCATGCAGAATAGTACTTCTTATAGAATATATGACACCTTACCTAACAAGAGGCAGCTATAATAACGATAGGTTGAATACGTCGTGGATTGAATGAGTCGCGGATTTTTTAGGGCCAGAAATATTTTTTCTTGGTAGATTTTGTACTTTATTATACTTATTAGGGGTGGCATGTGCATTACATGTGAGCGATTGTAGCCGCGTCTTTGGAAGAAGTGGCACACTATTAGAGACTACTGACTGCATGGATGTTTGGTCCTGTAGGGCGTTTTTAGAAGAAGTGGCACACTATTAGAGACTGCTGAGTGCGTGGATGTTTGGTCCTGTAGGGCATCTTTAGAAGAAGTGACACACTATTAGAGACTATTGACTGCATGGATGTTTGGTCCTGATTGTAGGGCGTCTTTAGAAGAAGTGACACACTATTAGAGACTATTGACTGCATGGATGTTTGGTCCATCCCTAGTTGTACTTACGTACAAAATATCAGCATGATTAGTGATTTCTAAGCAGATCACTCGTTTCATGGGTTGATCAAATTCTAGTTATAAATCAACCCATGAAACGAGTGATCTGCTTAGAAATCACTAATAGGGCTGATATTTGATGGAATGTGATGGATTGAAATCACTAATAGGGCTGATATTTGGTATGTAGGTCCACTAAGAGTATGCCACATGGCTCATACTGTAGTCCCGACGTAGGCATGCTGAACATCCTGTGAAAGTGAGCGTCTTGTGAAGCCCGTGTGAGGGGTCGTGCCCCAACAGATATAGATAGAAAATAAAAAATGGTAGAAGATCCGGTGTTTGAGAAGTCAACATCAAATGGGATGAGATGGTGATGACTTGGCCTTTAGGGATCTTATGTTTGATTAGAGGTGGAACATGCAAGTAGGTGTCTGGTGTTTGACAAGTCAACATCAGATGGGATCGGATGGTGATGATTAGGCATTTATGGCTCCTATGTTTGATTCGAGGTGGAGCATACAAGTAGGTGGTGCCCATCATTAAAATATAGCCTCATGATCTCCTGTTCCAGTCTTCCAGAGATGGAAGCCGCTGTGATGGATAGTTTTAACCGTCCATCCTTTTGTTTTCATTTAGGACCACTTATCTTTCATTCCTCAATCAATTTAGTAGATCTGTTGGGGAAGAATAACAAAAATAGTGGGTCCCACCCCTCCGAAAAAGAGTTGATATGTCGTTGGTAGACCTTCCAAATGGTCTATTGGAGCTGTAGCATAGCGTGTATCACATTTGATTCCGTCATGTTTTGAGGGAAACAGACAGCAAAATCGAACATAAAGATTCCCTTTAGTATAGAAAGTGCTACTGTGTGTTGGAAAGATAGATTCTCACTTTACCTTTTACATAAATCTCGTATTTTAATGACTCAGATTAGTTTAAGATTTTTAATCTCTCGGTGTGGAGCATCTTCGGTGCTCGATGTCGAAGTCCTTGAGATTCGTCAAAGTGGGTGTGGGCCCCATTTCATCGAAGTTATGGACAATGGACACATGTGCCTATTAACGGAGCTGTTACGCGTGGGGAAATATATGAAATACTAATCAAACTGGGTCCCAGTGTATCATCGTTGAATCTTGACCTGGACACTCCTCATCCCTTCGATCAAGAGGACCCTATACGTGATGATGACAACTTGTCGCCTGGTGATGACGGTGATGGAGACCTCCACTTACAAGTTTCGGGTAGCTGATGAGTTGTTGTTTCTGTTGTTTAAGTGGGGACGAAGTCCAATAGATGCATGCGGAGAGACGAGTAACCAAATTTGATTAGGAATTAGTGGTACTTTGCTGACCGACCACAATATGAGCCACGTGGCGTACTCTTAGAGGACTCTAACCGAATGGATGTTTGGCCAACCCCTACATAGACCCACACCAAAAATCAGCCGGATTAGTGATTTCAAACCTTTGGATCTTTGTAACCCAAATAATGGTTAATAATGCCCTCAAATTCCACGGTTGAAATCAACCCATGAAAACGACTCCAATCCAACGCTTAGAAATCATTAATCAGGGCTAATTTTTGGTCTATATATCTAGGATTTGGTCAAACATCATACGGTCAGTGTCTGCTACGAGAGTGCCAGCTGGCTCATATTGGCAGTCTTGTGATTTTAAAATGAATCATATTCGTTTTTGCCGGCCAATCAATGTACAACTATATTCTTTCTGGAAATAAGGAAGGAATGGGAAATTTCTAATAGAAGGTTCTTCTATAAAAAATATTTAATAATAAATAAGGAATGTCTATAAAAAGTAGCCACGTGTACAATAAGAAAATTAAATACACTTGTACAGGTGGTGAGTAAAACTTTGATGACAGGGCCTTGTCATCCAGGCAGATGACATGGCGCAATATGAGCCACGTGGCACACTCTTAGAGGACTCTTAACCGTATGTATGTTTTTCCAATCCATATGTGGACACAAACCAAAAATCAGCCGGATTAGTGATTTCTAGGCGTTGGATTGGAATTATTTTCATAGGTTGATTTTAGCCGTTGGAATTTGAGCATTATTGACCATTATATATATGAGGTACAAAGATCCAAAGGTTTTTGAATCACTGATCAAGCTGATTTTTTGTTTGTTAGTCCACCTAGGGATTGGAAAAACATCGTTAAGAGTATCTAAGAATGTACCACGTGGCTCATATTGTGCCCTGTCATCAAAGTTTTACTCACAGGTGGTGACCTTTGGTAGAGAAGCCTCCATCAAAGAATCTTTCCCAGAATCTAATTTAGTGGGGTTTTACGATCCACATCCGTGAGACAGTTTAATTTAATAGCTCTCGAACTACCAAATCATTAAATACGGACGTTGGTGCCATCGCTGCAGCTTCAGTGCTATTATAAAGCCCATGTGACTAGAATCCTAGCCTTTGATTTGGTTGACCAAGACAACATACAACTTTGACCATGATATCTGGTGAAGCCCCCCACACCCGCACACTCATGCGATATATAGCTAAGAACAGGCAAAATTTAAGGGGATATTCCAATTCAGATAATTGAGAGAAAAACAAACAAGAAAATATAATATTTCTTGTTAAAAGGTGTTTTTTTTCTCTTTTTCTTGGAGGGCAAGGATCCCATTAGTGGGGTCTACAGCCATCCACTACAAAATTTCTGTCTATTCTCATATTTCTAACATCATGAAAATTGACTTGTAAAATCAGGAACGTTCAAATCAATCATTACTTCATGTCAATTTTTAAGATTTTTTTGATCATCATGATGATATACTAACTTTTATATGGGTTGGTAATGTTAGAATGAACTGATTTTTTTTTTTTTTTTTTTGGTCATAATGATCATTGTGTTGAGGATTGTGGAGGACCCCCTCCTAGTAAAATTTAATCAGGGAGTACCATCTGTACATGGCAGGGTGGAAGATGAGAATATTCTAAAACATAAGGTGGGCCCGCCGCCCCACCAACAACAAAGCGAATGAGAGGGCAGCCAGAAAAAGAAGAAAAATGAAAAGGAAATGAACTACCAAGAAAGCCAGAATAATTTTTTCTCGGCAACAAAGAATAATTCTTCGAAGAAAAGCCCGCTACATTCCTTAAAAATTTTAAATCAGTGATTCTTACCTTTCAATCGACACATACCCTTCTTTAATTTTTTTTAAATAGGGAATTTTTGACATACCCCCTTGTTATTTTTAAAATTTGATATGCCTCCCATGATTTGAAAAAGCTGACATCCCCACCTATGACTCAGTCTACTGTCATTTGACCAGTGTTGACCCTGAGTTGGCTACCAAATATTGTATTAAATGACAAAAATGCCATTGTCTTCAACTTTGGAACAAGGGTTTGGGCCAAAACCTAAATCAAAAGGCTGTGGTGGACGACCATCCAAGAGACTCCAATCGGTTGGCCGCCCGTCAAAAATTCCTAAAAAAATGGTCAGGGGTATGTGTCGATTGAAGAGAAGTGAATGTCACAGGTTTTCTGTGACTATACGTCGAAATCGGTTCTACATAAAAATAATAATAAAAGTTACTTGAAGTCTTTAAACTTGACTCTTGTTTAGGAGGTGGGGGAGGGGATAATGAGTTATTCCTACCTTTCTAGCCAAGTTATTATCTTTAAGGTAGAAAGCAGGAGTTTCTTTGTGTTAGTAGTCAAACTCACTTTTTTTTCTCTTACTTTCCATATCAGCATATCTATTATCTATTACTATTTTAAAGCCAAAATTAGGGTTGGGGCACGACACTCGTCAACATTGATCACGTAGGATGTCCATCATCAATGCTGATAACAGACGATACTGTGAGCCTTGTGGCACACTCTTTGAGATAATTGACCGTATGGATGTTTGCCCCATCCCTAGGTAGACCTACATACCAAAAATCAACTTGATTAGTGATTTCTAACATTTGGATTTGAGAACCCCATATAATGCTCAAAATCAAATTTTGGTATGTAAGTCGAGCTAGAGATGGGTCAAACATCCATATGTTCAGTTGTCTCTAAGAGTGTGCCATGTGGCTCATACTGTAGTAGCCCTTACAATCATTCGTGTCGTCCCCTAGTTAAGAATAAAGTGGCATAGCAGGTAATAAACCCTATTGGGCCTGTTTGGGCACAAGAAAACATGGGCCACTGCCGACAAGGGAGCAGCTCTAACCTGTGGAATGAGGGTTACAAAAAATTAGCCTTTGAGGACTATATTGAGAGCTATTTTTTTGGAGACTTACGACCATGCTTGGTATCCTGTCTGTAGTTTGCAAGAAAATATTTGATAATCAAATGTTTGCAATGACAAACATTTGCCTATAGTTTGCCGCCACTTTTTGGCAAAAAAAATGATTTGGGTCTAATGCAAATATTTGCTGGATGTTGCGCGTGTCACCTGCAAGCACATGCAAATGCCTTATATACCTTCCTACAGTCACTACATGGAAAGCAGACATTTTCTCTGCTCATGCACATTGACTTGGTGGTGATTGGTCTGTCAATGGATCGTGTTGGTGATTCGATCTGATAAAATTAGGTCTGGGATGGTGATGACGATCTGATATCCTCACCAAAATTCTGATCTTAACTAATCTTCATGTAGGACCCACAATCGTATGTCAAATTAGCCGTATGAAAATAACCCTATACATTTATGCTCCAGAAAGCGAGAGGTTCTGAGTTCAACTCTCCTTGGGGCCACCCCTGGAAGAGTAACAATAAGTGGCTTAGTCCACATCAAATTCTCCCAAACACTTGGCACGTGTGGAGGCGTGACTAAGTGTATGTTGGGAGATTAGTCGGGTGCTCTAAGAGGCCCGGATACCCTTGGTTTAAAAAAAAATTGAGTTTTTTCTTCCTCTTTAATTCAAATTTAACAAGTATATAGATCAGATCATGGTTCGAAGTCTCGGATCGGATGCCAGATCAGTGGGCGCTCGTGATCCGAATCGGTCTGATCCAACACTATCTCGGCCGTCTTGCTCGAGACGATGTGAAGGTTCTTCATGGAACAATGCATCTCGGGCGATACAATCCCAAAAATGAAATGGATCGGTGAGCGTCAATCACCACAATCTGGATCGCCTGATCCAAAACGGGATCGTCTGATTGACTCAATGTTGGCTCGCCCCAATTCCCTACATTGGAACGTTATAGCCGGTCTAGATTGAATAGGACTACTGTTGGATTGGATCTGGATCGACCCTGATCCGATCCATTGAATCGAACTTTATGGAGCAATCTCCAATTCAGTTTTTTCTTCTTAAAATTGGGGACAATTTGGACCGTGTCAAGATTAGAGAATGGAAAGATGAGATACGTCTGAAAACGTGTTGGAAAAATAATTTATTTTTCTCTACTTGGCGGCGCCACCGTTTTGGGCTTGTTTTACTTTTACCACCTATGCTATATTTGAAAGTTGAAACTTTACGTATCCCACAAAATTTAAAAAGCTGACTTAGCTCCCATGACCCAGTCAACTATCATGATTACAATTGACCCAATTAAGTAACAATTTTCTTAAGGACAAAAACGCCCCTTTTTTCAATTTTGGAACAAGGATCTGACTAAAATCTTAACCCCAAATCAAACTGCTGTGATGGATGGCAGGGACCCATCACTGGCAACCAACCCACCAGTCTCATGCCCGGGCAACCACCACTCGTGCGAGCAAGTTAAAAACCAAATGTTCATAAAATAATATATAAAATATAATATTTTAGAATTAAATTTGTTCGTCGGAGTAGTAGTCGGCCAGCCATGAGACTCCGGAGTCGACTCCGCCTCCAACAAACAATTTAAAAACCCAATGTTCTTAAAAAAATATAAAAATACCAAGATTTTAGAAACTTTATATACTTAAAAATATAAGATTTTAGAATTAAAATTTTTGGCCTGAATGGTAGTCGGTCGGCCATGAGACTAGTGGGTTGGTCGTCGAATCTATTGGAATCTCATGGCCAGGCGTCCACCACAGCAATTTGATTTGAATTTAGGGTTTTGGCCCAAACAATCTTGTAACTGGTTTTATCATGCATATACAATCTTGCCGGAAAAAATAATAATTAATAAATAAATAATATAAATGAGCCTTTTCTGTTAATGGGTTGCAAGCCCACGAGCTCCTCAGAAGCAATCTTTTGATTTCACTATGTAATATACAAACTCGAGCGGAATGAGAGCGCCATGGACACCGCTCCAGATCCATTTCACTCAAGAACATTGAGATTATACATGAAATTCTACTGGAGCGAATTATAGAATAGAATCAATACAACAGAGATTCCAATGATGACTGGAAAAGCCGTGACTAAGTACAGCGCGCCGTATCCCTGCAAGAGTACAAGTTTACCAATCACAGAACCAAAAAAAAAAAAAAAATTTCAAATAATTAGAAGGGTAGGTTTTGATGTGCACTGCTACAATACTCTGGCACCTTAATTACCATTATATATGCTTCAAGGTGTGGCAAAAAAAGCCTTGAGCTGCATATTTTCAAAATAAAAATTAACGACAATTAGGGTGCAGCAGTACTAGCGTGGCACAGTACACTCAAAGCCGCCATTTGTTTACGATACTATCCAAAGTATTTATATTGATATTGGGTCCTAAAAGATAGCAATGCTTGAAACAGTAAGCAGAAATTTTTATGAGATGATCTACGAAAACGAACCACAGCTGAAGGCACTTCTGTTTCGTCACTCTCATCAGTATCATCAATCTCAGCAGCTGAATCCCAGTCAATGTTCAGTCTCTTAGCAGCCACTTTAGGATCAACACCAGTGTTGGTAGCTTTAGCATATAGAGATTTGCTAGGCTTTTTCTTCGGTGCTTCAACCTATTCAAAAAATACAAAAAGAATGAATTAGATTCTGCGAGCGGATCCTACATGCAAACAGTTTCTGACTCATGTTTCTTACCCACCCAGATTTAATAAAAACATCCTATAAAGCGTGGCCAACACAGGGGATCCGAGCGTCATTTTTAGCTAGATGGCATATGGCAACATCCATTTGGTGCACCATAATTCAATTCCAACAGGTAGGATTAGGGCACATAAATTTAAGTACATTTCCAAGGAAGAATAGACATAAATAGGATATATCAGTTATCACTTTTTTTATAACATGGGTATCTGGATCTCTTAGAGCACCGGCCTAGTCCCACGAGGTATGTATGTTAACCCTTCCACATGTGCCAGGTCTACTGGGAAATATCCCAACGGGTAGCCCCAGGGGGATTCCAACTCAGGACCTCTGCTGACCCATAGCGTGGTCCCGGCCATCTCCGCCCAACCCTCAGGGTTATATCAGTTATCATATTTCAATAACTAAAATTTCAATAACTTGGAAATTAAAATTATTCATGGATCCTCAATGAATTTTTTATACTGAAAGTATGTATGTGATGTAATTTAGTCAGGGATGTCCTTATGTAAGACGGTGTCAAACACAAAACCAAACACGAAGACAGGCCCGAACAGCTATTGTATGATAAAGAATGTCCGTCCATCACTGTTTATGACAAATGTCAAACAGTGGAATGTCCTTGCCATAAAGAATTATGCTTTTCAGTTGAGTAAATTTTGAGATTAATTTTATTGATATAGTTCCAGTATGGTTCTTAGTAAAATTAGAGTCGAGTCATTTATTAGTCAATCATCCACTCAAATTTTAACAACTCATGTATGGTTTGCTCAACCAGAATCAGGAAGGGTTGACTAGGGCGTTCTCAGAAGTGACACTTTACGAAAGCGCCCGGATGCAGCAAAAAGTAGACGGTGGTTTATGTTCCAAGCTGAAAGAGTGAAGGTAAAGAAGCTAGTCCAAGAAAATAGAATTCATCTAGCCACTTTTTTATAGTCTAAACTGATAACGAAAGCCAAAAGATTACAAAAGAAGCCCGAGAGGTCGAGATGACCTACTCAAAGCAAAGACAGCAAGCACAAGCTTATTCAAGCTTGTGGGGATTTTGTCAAATAAGAACCTGGAGTTGGCGAATACAATGAGAAGGAGAATTAATATATTATGCTTATAGATATACAATGGGCAGGAGAAAAAGCTCAAGGGGTTGGGATGGCAATGAGATTTTATACAAAGAAATGACCAATGCTAGAATTAGGTAGGTTAGTAGTACATAAAGATTTGAGTGATAGTGTTGTAAATGTTAGGAAGCCCTGCCAAAGCTTATTCAAAGGACGGAGGAAGGTGAGTGATTGAGGGATTCTCTATAGGTAAGGAAGGAATAGGGAGTGAGTAGGTGGGTAAGGCTTGCCGTAAGCAACTTGATGCAGGATTGAAGAGGGAACTAGGGTATTTGAACGAAATTAGTATTCATTCAATATGGTTTACAAGGTAATTTCAAATAGGGAAGCTTAGGGTTAGGGTTTGAGTTTGGAGAAACTATGGTTGTGGTTTGATTTGGGATAGGTAAGGGGGATGGGGTAGGAAATAATGAATTCAGAGCAATAATTTTGAATAATACTTCGTGAACAGTACCTCATGAACAGTAAAGGAGAAGAGAAAAGTTACCTAGAGTCGCTCTAGGGTTTCTAGAAATCACTCCTAAGAAGAAGAAGTTGTCCCACGCAACAAATATACAGTAGCAATTTTCAGAAATTTTCATTGTCTTTTGTTTACAAACAGGAAAACACATATTTATAGACTAGCCTTAGATGTCCAGCCTAATAAACCCTAGGAATTGATTAAAATACCCTTCAACCACCAAAAGACTACAAATACTTAAATAACAACAATTCTACTTTAACTATTAAGCAAAATACATATAAAAAAAAAGAATTAATTACTATGACTTCATACCTACTGCTGGGCTCCAAATAAGACTATGTAAAATGACCCAGATACCTTACTGCCCAATTACATGAAAAATAAATTACTCAAGATCCCAATTGGATCCTTCGCCCATGTCATGCCATATGAGGGCAGTTTGACCACCACGTGACCTCCTTTGATATGTTTTGAGGATTGTTTGGCTTGAAAGAAAGCGACCCCAGTGAATTAAAAGCATGGTACTGCTCATACATATCGGGTTATCGGGTTGAGTTGTTGAAACTCTACAGCTATGATGCATGTGCACTCTGACATTGGTCAAGCCTTCAACCTCACAAGAAACTTCTGGTAGCCTCCACTAGCGATAGAAATAATATGCTCATCCAGAGCATCTTCAATAATGTCCTCAATTGTAGGCATATGAGGCAGATGAGGGGTTGGTTGATAAATTGAAGAAGCATTGTGGGGGATTTTTCCGAGTTCCCACACGCTCTTCGAGGTATCATTGCAAAGATTGCATGCACAACCATAAAAGCATAACCATAAGAGAGAGGAAGAAGAAAAATAGACACAAGGTTTTTTAAGTGATTCTCTGAAACCAACAGCGTCCACGGGCTCTTGGAGCCATTCATTGTGCAATCTTGTATTACAATTGAGTGCTCCCCTCCTTGCAGACAAGGGGTGGATCTTATTCATAGAGTTTACAACATTGAGTCCTATAATTAGGATCTCTATTAAATAGAGTCCTACTAAATAGTAAGTTTCCTTTAATTAGGTTTCCTTATAGTAGTAAGAGTAGGACATCTAAGGCCAGTCTATAAATAATAGGATAAGAATTACTTATAAAAAGTGTAGGATAAGAATCCTTCTATTCCTGAAGTCCTTTTAGTGCTTCACTTCAGTGTTGAGCGGAGGTATGAAACTTCGGTACCAATCTGCTTGAGGGAAAGTCTACTTCTCTGAGTAGGCTAGACTTTTCCTTTCGAAGAGGGCAGAGCTGTACAGCACGTGGGCCAACTTCTCCGAAGAGTAAGAAGTGTAATAATAGCTAAAGTATCATGCGCATCCCTGTTCAGAGCTAAGAGGAGTTCTGGTGGAGTTGTCCACGAGCTCAGTTGAACCAAGATGAGCTCTACGGAGCTGAGAAGAGCTAATGCAAGGGCATTTTCACATCGGGCTCGAGTGGGGCAGCCTGTGTATATGGGGCACACTCGGGGTGGGATAGCCGTGTGAAATGGGACTCAAGAAGGAGGGTTTGACCGAGGGCCTGAATCATGGGCTATGAGATAAAGGAATTTAATCTTACGCTACCAACAGTCGCGGCTTTTGGGGAGTATTGGTTAAATATCCTGCATCAAAGTAGTATCAGAGTGGGAGGTCTTGTGTTCGAGACTCCTCACTGGGGATGATTAATGCAGGGGCATTTTCACACCGGGCTCGAGTGGGGCAGCCTGCGTATATGGGGCACACTCGGGGTAGGATGGCCCGTGTAAGAGAAACACTAAGAAGAGCCAAGCTAATCTAGTTGGCATGACTGAGATCCAGCAGACCTGATTGATATATAAACTTGACTAATAAATAGACTTGTCTTATGACAAACAATTCTTTAGTCTCAGCATAGCCGACCTAACTGACTAACCTAGCTGAGCCAATTGAACTACTTGACGATTGAAAGAAGTTGAAGCATGAAAAGTGGAATAGCCAATTTTCCCCTCCCAAAAAGTGCAAAGCATTTCTACCTTGGCTAGGAATGAGGATTCCTAAACAAGAAGACTCAGGGACATTCCTATAGATGGACCTTAAAACGCTTATCTAATTAGCGTCCTGGACAAACTCAATAAATTTCAAGTTTATTAGAATTGCAATCCAAGTCAAACTTCAAGGGGACCTCTATAAAAAGAAGGACCAACAACGAAGAAAAGTATGCAATCAGACTCAAAGCCTCCTCGTGTACTGTTGAAACTGACTTGAGCATTGGAGTGTCTTCTTTGCAGGATGATAAGAGAATCTTCTTCAAGGGAAGGACTGAGACCAAAGAATGATTGTAAAGGTGAAGAACATTGTATGGGAGAAGATGAAACTGGAAGAAAACATATGTACTACAAAAATATTATAGTGAATCGGCTCTCCAAGCTCGTAGACATAGTGCCGATCTTGGCAGAAAACCATGTAAACTCCCTGTGTGTCTACTTTTCTCTCCCTCTTTCTCTTATTGTATGTTGATTATATTCCTTTGAATGTGGGTGTATAAATCCCAAGACATATACCCGATTTTTGTGCTACAATTTGGCATTGTTTGTGGTGAGACAACATCCACATTCCAAAGTTAGATAGTTCAAAGGATACCGAAGAAGAAATAGCAAAAGTCACCCGATCTAGATCCACACAGAAGCCTTCGACTGCTGAACAGACAACCCAACTGTTACCGCTACAACAGAAGTTGAAGGAGGTCATTGCTGCTCCGGCAGAGCTAACAGAAAGGATGTAGTTGCTGGAGTGAAAAAATCAGAGTTGCATAAGAGAAAAGCCTGTTTAGGGCGAAACAGTTGAGATCGAGAGTCTAGACAGCAAGTACTGCCTACCACATCTCAAGTGCCCCAGAAGTAGCCTGGAGAAAAAGAAAGTGAGAGAACTTATCAAAAAAAAAGTGAGAGAAACACTAAGGCCAAGAAGTAACCATGATAAGAGGGAAGATTAAAACTTGTGGATGAGCCAGTCATCCTAGCAGAGCTGGCCGACTGATTATCTTATCTAGGTTTGATATCCATAAAGCGGGAGAGATTGAAAATGAAGTTTTCCACAAAATTAGAGATTGTTGAATTGGAGATCTAGAGTGTTACATGAGTGATGCATACCAATCAAACTAAAGGAAAAAAACAACAATAAGGGTGACTATGCTTTATGAAGTAGAAGGTTAGGCAATAAAGAAACATCTTCGTATAATGAGTATAGCAAAGATGACAATGGTAAGATGGGTGAGTGGAAAGCGTAAGAAGGATAAAATCAGAAATAAGGATATCTGGAGGAATCTACAAGTAGCCTAATAAAAGGTATAATAAAGAAACATCAACTGAGATGGTTTGGGAATGTACGATAAAGATCGATGATGGTGCCAGTGAGAAGGAGCTTTTGTGGAAGTTAAAAGATTTAAGAGGATGAGAGGAAGGCCAAAAAGGATTTGATTAAGGTAGTAAGAGAAGATTTGAAAACACACGCTTTAACATAAGATATGGCTTTAAATAGAATTGGATGGCTGAAAAGGATTAATGTTGCCAACCCTAAATAGTTGGGATACGACACTGTTTCTGATCATGATGATGATGATGATGATGCAATAATCTAGCTAAAAAGTAACCATAATTAACTCTCTGTTCTCAATTAACATCTCCCACTTTCACGTAACCACATTTGGTCCATTGTCATGTACACCATCTTTTAACATTATATTACAGAAACCAAGCACCAGAACAGGCACCCAAACATTGTTAATAACTCTCAAATTGACTATCCTGTAGGCTGTTATCAAGGCATTGCCTAGTCTGGGACATGCATCTCCATGTAACATAGTGGCAAATTCCTCCATTCTAAGTTGTTGCCTGCCTACCACAATTGGATGTTGAGTACTTATAAGGAAAAAAACAAAGGATGTGTACCTTCCAATTAATAGTACTGCTCGAAGACATCCAAATATGCTGAATGGGACTCCTCCAAATTGACTCCTCTAACAGGGACGATAAGTGGCATGATTATCCGATTCTTATCTTTCATATTTCAGGACTAAATTATACTACCAAAATTTCATAAGAAAAACACCTTTAACTTTCTAAAATTTAGTGATAATTTTCTCAAGTCAAAGGTCATCAACCTCATCATCTAAGACTTGTCTCAACTATATGGGGTCAACTACATGAATCTCATACCATCATTTTATTCCATCCAAGGCTTTCCCAAAACAGATTAAGAGTATATGAGACCTAACTGATAAGGACCACCCACTAAAAGAAAATGAGGAAGAAAATATCATTTTACAAAAGAATGCCCTGTCTTTCAAAGCCATGCTTCCATGCAGACCTCCTGGAAAATGGGAATAAATCACATTTTTGACACTTTTTCTCTGTTTCTTCTTTTTTCGGTAACTGATCTCATCTCTAAGCACATGCCTTGAAACAAGTCTCATTTTATTCCCAACACTGTTAGTGTGACTAATCATTTTACTTAGACAACAATTTTGTACAGTGAGGTCCTGTTTGAGATGTCGTTGTGATGCCAAGAGTCATTCTTTAGCAGCACCTTTGTTTGTCTTGCCTTGATGACATCCTTCTTATGGGCATCTTCCTTCAAGCACGAGAGAGGTTCTCACAAGTCACACATACAATGCTTCTGAGAAGAGGAAAGTTACAAGAATTGCTAAATCAATTCCATGAAAATTTTCAACAAAACAAATTGGAAGATCGAACTCTTCAAAAGGAATTGTTTATGTGCAAGAGTGAAGGCACGTGGCTTTCACAAATGTTATAGTGACTTCACAGCTGATAGATGTTTTTAGGCATGGGTGGCGATTTACTTCAGGTGGTCTTTATGCAGCTTCCCCTGGCGTCCCCAGACTCTTGCTGACCTATGTGACCCAGATATGGCAAGGACACGAGATCGCTACGTGTGGATACATCACTTATACTTAAAATAGAAGTCTGAGATAAAGATGCAATGCCCATTTTGAAGTATCTGGGTAACATAACTGCTGACCTAAAAGTGATTTCCTTGCCAAGATGTTCCCAAGAAAACAGATGAGCTTCAGCTCTTACTTTCCTCACTCATCTTCCATATTGGCTGTAAGCCATATCAAGTTGACTAAACAACAGAAGGAATCTCCTTCCGTTAGAAAGAATCAAGACTGCAACATACTCCATTTCTGTGTGTCATGAGCTGGTAGGGTACAGGTCCAGCCAAACCCCAGCTTCATCATAGATCCTTATCCCAAACACTAGCTTACCCACAATAAAAGAAAATAAAAAGAAATTATGTTTAAGATCAATCATAAGTTTCTATGAGAACTTAACAAATATTCAGTGTCATCTTGTGAAAATTATCAAAGTAAATTCTTCCATGCTCAAGGGGACTCTTGGGTTTTAAACACAAGTGTTTTCTCGCATGACCATATGATATATGGTATGAATTAGTTTTTCAAGAACAACTGAGACCCTTCTACAGGTCTTGGAAAGAGGAATATTTTAGGCAATCATGAGGATTTGCATATTTTCTAAGATACTATGCATATGAGAGAGAAACCTAATTCCCAGAAGCATAACCTTCAATACAATTAATATTGACTTTTTTACTTTGACAAGGGTATTGCCAAATTAACAACAATACCTCCAGGTTTGGCCAATTAATCATTTCTTCAGCAAGCGTCCGAAGAGCAACACGATTTTCAGGAATTCTTCCTTCATTTACCTACAAAAAATTGAGCAGCCGAACCATAAGTGTTGCTAACAAATAATACCATTCAAGCTGAACAGAGCTTTTGTTTTCAAGGCATGTTTATGGATATATAACGGTAAGTTGTCAAGAGTATTTTCAAGTTACATATTCACCTGCTACACGATTCTTTGATGGCCAACTCAAACTAAAGTTTCCAAGATTCGATATAGAACTATTATTGTAAAATAAAACACCTAAGCTATAGAAAAAAGTCTGTTGCATGCAATACTTATCTTTCCATCAACGCTCTATAGACTACTATATGCTAACAAAAACAACAATACATAGTTACGTTGAGAAACAATAATTGACCTTAATGAGTTAAGGCTATAATATTCATTTTGCATGTTTAATGCATGACCCAAGTATAAAAGAAAAAAAGGAGCAAAAGAAAATTTTGATATCCTATAATCCTAGAAAAGTGTTAAAACTCATTATTTTTGTCGTACTTGTATTCTTCATTTCTTTCTTTCTTCCCAAACGACCCATCTACTCCTTTTTCTCTTAAGCTATAATTTTCACCAAATTTCACTGAGAGGAGGGAAAAATCATCCTTCAACAAGGTCAAGCTACCCTGTTTCATTCCTTCTTTGATATGAACTGCAAAACAATCCACTTTCAATGAAATCTCATAGCTAATGTATCTCAAAATCGACAAACAGAGTAGACTGTTACAGTATACAACCTAGTCACAAAAATCTCCGAATTTTTTAAAAAATCTCCAAAAATCTCCGATTTTTTGAATTCACGAATCAATCGCCGAATAATCGGCAAAAACGGTAAAATCTCCGATTAATCAAAAAACTAGGCGATTAATCAGCGATTTTGCCGAATTTTGCCGATTAATCGACTGAGACCCATTTTTTGCCCCTTTAGATTCCGATTTTGCCGATTTTTGGAATTATGAATGATATATGATGCTTATGAGTTATGACTTATGACTTATTATTATGGAATTATAGATGTGTTTTTCATCATATAAATGTGTTTGGTTAAAAACAACCTTTCTAACTTGAAAAATAACATAATATACTTGTTTATTTTTGCCGATTTCAGCCGAGTTTTACCGAATTTATCAGAATTTTCCCGACTTGACCCCTTGCCGATTTATTGCCGAATCCCGACTTTGTGACTATGGTATACAAGGCAGAAAGATGTTCTTTTAGTGATCGTTGCCCATATTGCAAAGAGTAGCATCTCCTATGACAATCCTAACCATTTACCTTGGTGGATGGACAGTTGATTTGTATTTATTTATCTTGAACTACTTGCTCAAAACACCCAACTTCCATCATAATCACCATTATCACCAAAAGAGCCTTATCCCAACTATTGGGGTCAACTACATGAATCCCGTTTCTTTTCATTTAACTCTATCTATGATATCTCTTCAGTAAAGAATGCATCTTCAAAAATTTTCTCACTTGACCTTCCCATTGTCCTTTTACACCATTCAACTTGTACTAGATCGCTCCTTCTGATTGATCTCAACAATATTAAATTTCGACATCTTTCCGTGAAATGTACCAAAAAATTTCCATTTCCACGGGACCAAAACAAGACATTTGTAGCTCCATGTGGTTATGACCTCCTCAGGTTGTAAGGTAGTTATTTTCTTTCAATAGTTATGAACATTTGAATCTATAAAATGAGAGTGGGTTCATGCTTATGTTATCATTTCCTAAAATTTCAGTGCATATTTCCTGTGTTTTTCCTATTTTTTTTTTTTTTGATCAGTAAGATGATATATTAAGGGAAGGGCTGAGAAAGCCCCACAAAAGCAAGAACAACAGAAAAAACAAGGAGGCGCAAGCCAACAAAGCTACACTCCCCACCCCAAAAAAACAGCTCACCAAACCAGCTCAAAGGCTAATATTTCCTTTATTTTCAAAAATCTTACAGTATTTCCATATTGAACAAAATATTTCCATTTCCAAGCTAACCAAAATAAACACTGATATTGAGATTTAAAACCTTGCTAATGCAATTACTGGTCTTCCTTACACTCAATATACCCACCTTCCAATCTACAAAATTTAAGCCATTGTTACTTGTATTTTTGTAGGTATGCTAAATCAAGCAATTATTGTATGTTTTATGAAAATAAAGGCATGTATTGCTGCAATGCCAGAATACAATGTGCTTCAACCCATTTTCAAAAATAGTCAACACCAACAATATGCACCCATGGCCATTAGAGGCTCAAATTTAGTCATTCCAATCAGTCTAAGCCCCAATTAGCAAAAGAAAGGTGTCACTAAACTATGCAATTTCATCATGGATCCAGCATTGATGACATTTTCACACATAATTTATTGATTCAAAGGTGGCATAGTGGCATCATCACTTTAATCTCTATCATTTGCCAATTCACATTTCTCCACAAAACCCATTACGGAGTTTTTTTTTTTTATTACTATATCTCAGACATGGTTCTTGACTAATACACATGATGCAGTAATACATTACTGTCAAATCTCTATAGCATGTCCCACGTGTAAAGTACTGCCCAAATAATTTTCTAATATCCCTTGGTCATTTGATGTCACTGCCTCAGGATAAGAGATTCTTAAGGGAGTCAAAGATATCCATGCCACGAGACACCATCAGTAGCCGGTGGTTCTCCATTACTTTGATTGCAAAATGCAAGTCCACGTTTTTATTCAAGCATTGATATTCATATTTCCTAAGACATATCGCAGATGCAATCTCAGAAAGGGAGTTGGTGAACTGAATCCAACAGTAATTGGTTGTTTTCACAGGCAAAGTCAAAATGATGCCAAGGCCATTGTCTTCCATTTCTTGCTCCATCAAAATATAATGTCATGTGGCTTTCATCAATTCTTTCATGGAAACACAAAAAATCTTAATGATCAGTTTTGCTTTGAACAGGTCAATTTCATTTCCTTTACAAACATAGACTCCGCTTTCCAGAAGGCGCTCTGAGAGGACACTTCCATCTCAGTAAGAGTCTACATTTCCCGGGAGAGTCGGATAAAATTATTAATTCAAGATATGGTACCACTAGTGATCATGTTGGTTCCATAAACCACCATCTCTTTGTTCATCACATTGTGGAGTCTTCACAAGTGGCTCCAGCATTTTTCAAACAAATGGGCATTGACTTTAAAACATGTACCCTATGGAGTTATAACCATTGTAATCTACGTGTAACCCAAATATATGTCCTTGACAGCAGCTGTAGGTATTTGTCTTACTATATGTCACAGGTTTGGCAGGGGAGGAAAGTCATCTTTAGGGCATGTCTTCATAAAGTTCCCAAGGTCAATGCAAATTGTAACTATGCCATCCTTCTGAGGGATGAAGATAATCTTTGCTCATCAATCATGCATTGTTTGTTCCATGACCTAATCCTTAATCTAGAGGATCCATTCAGGTCTCATCCTGCATGCCAGTGGTTCACTAACTAGGCATAAAACTACAAGATTTGTTGCTAGTCTTCGCATATCCCCTTCTGGACCAATAGAAAAGATCTTAGAATGACTTGACGAACTTCAAACCCAGTTGAGATTAGAGCCATCCCTATCTTCATCAACCTAAATTGGTCATCCGCACTTTGAAATCGTAATATTCGTCCCTTATCTCTCCATTTTTCTTGGTGTAAGCTGGGATCGGACCTATGACCTCAAGGTTGTTAATTAAATCACTATCCAATTGAGCTACAGGCTTGATCTCAATTTCCAGTTTAGATCTAGTACACATGAAAAGATGCATACTGTAATAGAAATGAAGGAACATACATCTTCTAAAGCATCAACTAAATCATCCCTTGATGGAGCGTCCGGATCCTCAATGCCAAGTAATCTCCTGCGCTCAACTTCTCTCGGGTCCTCAATCATGACCGTTAACTTGATCTGCCAATCGAAACACAAGAAGAAAAAAAAAATTGATATAAACTGAATTCGGCATTCAACACAGAATGAGAGAAAACGAAGAAAACATTCAGAAATTTGGAATTATTTTCTATGAGGGAAAATACATCATGAATGGGAGAAAATCACACAAAGAAAATTAATTAAAATCTACTAAAAAGAAGGAGTTAAAGAAGACTCACCTCACTGAAAAGCATGTCTCTGTTTTTCCTGAGAAGCTCCAACACCTAAACAAAGCAGATAAAAATATTAAAATTGAAAAAAAATTAACGAAAGAAGAAGAAGAAGAAGAAGAAGAAGAAGAAGAAGAAGAGGAGGATGCAGAGACTCTTTGGATTTGACGAACGTATTCGAGGTCATCTGGGTTTGTGTCCTGTTGCTGCTTCTCTTCCTCGGCTGTGGAGACGCGCAATTCGGTCTCTTCCTTGCCAACGAAGACAAGTCCTCTGGGCCTTCTTCGGCAGAAGCTGAGAGCAAGACGAGAGGCGCTGGTGGTAGTGGTTGTGGGTCTGGGGTTCAAAGAAAGGAGGAGGTGGTGGTGGTGGGGGAAGAAAACTGCTAGGTTTTCTATGGAAGATGAGGATGAAGAAGAGGAGGCCATTGGCAGTTGAAGCAGTTGTAGAGCCATTGGGAGGAGAAAATTCCCCTCTTTCGCTCGCTCGCTCACTCACTCACTCACTCTCACAGTTGCACTCTATCTCTATGGGCAGCCAACTAATACCAAGAGATTTTCATTTCAAGTGTCCCGAGTCCCAAGAGGTAGAGGACGAGGTGCTGCGGGGTGATCTTTAACTTTAACCAAATCATCTGTTATCTATTATTCCCTACTTTTTTAAGGGTTGTGATGTAACAAGCTGTAGCTTACGCCAAAAGCTCGTCAGCTAGGCGTAAACCTTCGTTCACACCGGGCTGTGAGCGAAGCCGACCTCAGCCCACAATACGAGCCACGTGGCATGCTCTTAGAGGGCTCTGACTGTATGGATATTTGGCCAGTCCCTCGGTGAGACCTGCAAACTAAAAATCAGCCTGATTAGTGATTTATAACCTTTGGATCTTTGCACCCAAATAAGGCTGAATAATGCTCAAATTCATACGGTGAAAATAACTTCAATCCAGTGCTTAGAAATCACTGATCAGGTTTAATTTTTATTTGTAGGTCCACTAGTTATTGGCCAAACATCCATACAGTCAGCGTCCACTAAGAGTGTGTCATATGGTTCATATTGTGGGCTGTGATCAGCTTCGCTCACACCACGAGCGGAAGGTTTACTCGTAAGCTAGCACCATATTTATAACTCACCGCTGTCCTCTGGGACCACTGACCACATGGATGTTTAGCTCACCCCTTGATAGACATTCATACCAAAAATCAGATTGTTTGATAATTTTTAGCCGTTAGTTTTAGTACTAACAAAAATGATTCATTTCAACGGCTAGAATCACGCCTTAAAAAGTACTAAAATCCAATGGCTAGAGATTACCGCTCATGGTGATTTTTTGGTGTGTATATCCACCAGCGGGTGAGCTAAACATCCATGCAGTCGATGGGCCAGAGAGTAGTGATGAGTAGCAAAAATCACTCTACCTAACGATGCCATCTACCTAGTTACATGTTTTTCCTATTTAAAATGATTCTCCCACGTTTCACATGCCAAATTTGTTCAATTAAAGTCACTCCAACTATTTTGCACCAAAAAGGAAAGTCATTTTGCTTTCCTTGTTCCTGCTTTCTTTTAACTGCAGAGGGACTGCTTAGAAATTAAGATCCAAGTTCAGAGACGGTGTTTTGGGAGTAAACAGATAAATGAGATTTAGAACTCGAAAATGATAATCGATTCTCTTTATTAATGATAATCACTTCAGAACACAAAGCAATGTATCTAAAAGCGATGTTAAAGAGAAATTCATGGCATCCGAGTCCAAATTTCTGCGATTGAACGGTTGTAAAGACCACAAAGAAAGAAAATGAATAAAATAGGCTAAAATGAAAGGAACATGGTAGAAGATTAGGGCAACACATTGACCATCTCATCCTCTCCTTTTTCCATCAACTCCTCTATTTATATTGGAGGGTTGAAGGTTAAGATGGCACGATTGTAATAAATCTAGCAATTATTATCGTGTGTCCCTATTGTGCTACGTGGATTAGAGGTGACTCCGTCGTATTTGATTCCGACCATTTGGTCGAACACGTGGCATGTTACGGTACCTTCATGCTTTCTAGACGACGGCTGATCAAGCTAGTATCCCATTCCCATGTCTTTCAGTGGTTTTGCGAATGATAAGTCTCCATTTTATACAATTCTTCCTTGCTTTCTTTGAAGAATTGTCATATTTTTAGTGTTAATCACCTGCTGAGGAAGATTTCATGAGTATTATGGCATTTCGGGATTCTTGTAGTAAAATTCTCATATTAGCTTTAACTATGGGCATATATCAATTTATTGTATTTTGTGTGTGTAGGTTCTCAAGCCCAAAGCCTAAAGGAGAATTATAAAGTACAAGTCCACAAGATCAAGTCCAAATCTGAGCAAAAGTGTGGGTTACATTGACGGACCAGAAGTTAGGGCCAAGATGTAGGCCAAGATCGACCTAAAAAGATTGCAGACATTGAATTCATAAAAGAAAATGATCTTCATGGAATGGACATGTTTAAATTTATAGAAATAAACAATACAAAAGATTGACAATTGTTAAAAGAAGAAAAATAAATACAAAGAAATAAAAGAAGATAGCATATCAATTAAAGAAAATATTTGTTTATATGATGTTTGAAAATAAATAAGATTTCTTTAATTACACATGGAATGTTGTATTTCTAAATGAAGAAGATAAATCTACATATAATCTAAGTGTTGGACGTGAATTTGCAAACATCTCCAACTTAATGAACGGATAGGAATTTTTTCTAGTTTAAGAAGAGATAGATGCCCCCACCAGCATATAAAAAGACCACATCTTAGATGATGGAAGGAGTCCTTCTCTTGGCTACTCTTTGGTCGGACATTTTCTCATTTCTTTCTCTTCGGATTTGGAATCAAAAGGTAGTTCTCACTTACCTTGGCTTATTGTTCTCCACGGATTGGGAATCTTCTTATTCTCTTTTCTTTTCTTTTATTTACTTCGTAATTGTGTTATCCCACGGTAACATTTAGTGGATGTTTTTTTATTAATAAGAATCTCTTCACTTCTATTCTCTCATTCTATATTTATTTTAGTTTTTATTCTTCTTGCATTTTTTTAGATTAGTTTTGCTTTCTTTTGCTAGAAAATTTTAGTTGATCAAGTTATATATCATCATTCTCACCCCTCCTTGTGGGTCGACCCCTTATTTACACTATACTTAAATTTTATACTTTGGTGTTTGTAAGTTTGGGTTCGATTAGACAATAAGTTATAATGACTAATCAAAATAATATGCATCAAATGGCGCTGTCGCTAGGGAGGGAGAATGAAAAGTGAAGACAACCATCAAGCAAAAATATTCAAGCAAAGAAATATTCTCTCATTTTCTCTATTTTTTTTTTTTGTTTCGTCATCTAGGGAAGCACCCCTTGTGCACCCCTTGTGCACCACTTCCCCATGTAGCTAAGAAAAATCTTACCATTTGAGTGCAAGTTGGGATTCAGATCAAGGCCATGGGAATGGTAGAATAACTTTACTAGCTGAGTAGGGTAGTTGTTAGGGAATGTCGTCTAATTCTATTATAGTGGCCCTCATAAGATTTGTCATCCCTTTATAGACTCTAAACATGCAAATATCAAATCTGGTACTTTCTCTTCCAAGATCTTCCATTCTGTTACACTACCATTTTGAAAACTATATTTTCTCTCGTTTGATGCTTGCAATTGAAAAAAGTGATGGTCTGAAGTATCGGTAATGACGTCAATTTGCTTGAACAACTTGAACTTTGTACGGGATCTTTCTAAAGACTGAGTGGGATCTTTCTAAAATCGACTTCTAATCCTAATGAAACACAAACTAATCTAATTACTAATTACTAATTATCTCTCACCATAGCCTAACAAGGATTTGAGATTATGTCGGTTGGAGTGAATATTTTTTTGGTGAAGATATATAAATTAATGGGGACTGAGTTTTGGGTTGACTTCCTGATGGAATTAGCATGGTTGTGTTGCTGCTTCTTTAGCTTATCAACATCTGATTCGTGTCTTATTTTTGGATTATGATCATGTCTGGATTTAGAAATATTGATAATTTGAGAACATATTTACAAATATTAGTGGCTGGTGCAAACCTAAAACTACAATGTCAACAATAAAATAAAATAAAAATCCAATCCCACTTTCCCTCAAATATCCCAAATAAATCTACTCATACAAACTTTTGATATTTCTCTCTAAATTCGCTGTGTGGCACACTCTTCCAAGCCCAATGACTTATGAATGTTTAGCTCACCTCTCGGTAGACCTACACGCCAACAATTAGCTTGATTGGTGATTTCTAGCCATTTGATCGGAGTACCCAAAAAATGCTCGAATCCAACGGCTAGCACTGACCCCATGAAAGTGCTTGAATGGCTAGAAATCACTCATCAGACTGTTATGTGTGTAGGTCCACAAAGAGATGGGCCAAACATTCATAATCAAAGGCTAAAAAGAGTTTCTACATGACATTTTTGGGAGGAAGGATCAAAGTTTGCTCTACCCGGTCGGAGCCAAAAAACTTTCCAACCCATAGAATTAGGATAAACTTTTGGGGCATGTTGGGTGCATGGGATTTTCAGCACCCAAAGGTCTCCCTTGTACTGGATTTTTTTTAGGAAATTTTGACATACCCCATGTTATCTTTGAAATCTGACCAATGTTGACCTGAGTTGACCACTAATTTTTTTATTAAAGGATGAAAATATCATTGTCTTCAACATTAGAAGGATTTGAGCCAAAACCCAAACTCCAAATCAAATGGCAGTGGTGGACAGCTAACCAAGAGATACCAATAGGTTGGCCGCCTATCACTGGAGACCAACCCTCCGAAGTCTCATGGGCAGTCATCCACCACTCTGGTGACAATTTAAAAACCCGAAGGTTATAAATTTTAGAAGATATATAGATGATTCAATTTTGAGAATTCAAACTAGAATAACTTCAAAACCCAAACAAGGAGTCTGTGCAAACAAGCCGTTAGAATAGCTATACAAGGGCTCTATGCTGACAAGCCGTTAGAATAGCTATGATCTAAACTACAAGTATTTTGTCTTTAGATACAATAAGTAACTTGTCAAAATTCAAAAAAATGACAGCATGTTCTTTGGACTATTGTGTTCGAATGGCAAAATGTAAGTTAACAATATCTAGATATCTTCAAATACGTGGCTGGTTCTCAGAGGCCCATGGTCTTTTGAAGAGAAAAATCTTGACTAGCTCTTAATAGGGGTGGAGCATCATTACCCTAAGGAGGATATTGATGAATGGACCCAACTCAATTTCAATAAAAGGGCAGATTGATTCTTAAAGAAGCTTGAGGCATATATTGTGTTTTGCTTTTGCCCCAAACAACACAAATACACTCCCACCCTGCTTAAGGGAAAAAAAATCACAAGCATATATATATATATTTTGGTTTTTGTTTTCATTTGTTTTTTAACTTTGCATTTTTAAATTGTCTCTGGAGTGGTGGATGGCCGGCCATGAGACTCCGGTGGGTTGGTCTCTGGTGATGGGCGACTTACCTATTGGAATCTCTTGGCCGGCCGTCCACTATTGCCATTTGATTTAGGGTTTGGCCCAAACTACCCTTGTTCCAAGGTTGAAGACAAGCAAGTCATAGGGGTATGTCAGCTTTTTCAAATGGGGTTGGGGGGGGGGGGGGGGGGGGGAGTTATAAAAAATCCTCCTTTTTATCCTTCTCATAATGACCTTGTTCTGGATTGAGCATAACATTATGAGCCACAATCAACCTGGAAGGATAGCACCAAACACTCAAAAATCATAAACTGCAATCTTAACCTACTACAAGCCACACATTGGTCTAAGTCCCCTATAACTTATTATCTCCAACCAAGCCAAAGCTAACATTGTAGTCAAGCATACCCTTAGATTTTAGGAGTTCAATCCATTGAACCGAGTATCTGACAATCCAATGAGATTCTACTCAAGATGATCAGTTTGTGTAGAGCCCTTAAATTTGTAGGTTTGATCCCTACTCTAGAGGGTCTCACACCATACAGAAAGAAAGAAGAAAACAGATGGGCCAAGGAAAAAAATGTGGAAAATTAAATATTAACTATTTTCATAAACTCCAACTCATCAAGCTTACATATATTGTACAGACAACAACTTCAATGCTCTACTGTAATGGGACTTGAAAATCCCATATGTAAACGATGGAAAAATACACATATAAATGGGAGAGGGTCCCAAAAAAATAAAGATAAAAACATAGACTTCATCCAAACTCTAACAAAAAAATACAGGAGCAAAGAAAAGAACCCACTAGTGTCATGAAGTGGGTGATGATAAGGACGAATGCTTCTTGTGCAATTTTGCTCTCAATTGCCTGATCTTAGCATCTACCCTTGCACGCTGTGAACCCAATCTTGGTCCATTGTCTTGCTTTGTACCGCTCTTTTGTCCACATGTTGATCCTCCATGTATTTCTTCTAGTATTTGATATCTTGGAAGACTTAGAGGTCCATGGGGTTGATGGATCTTTTGAAAGAGATGTGGGCCAGGTAGGGGAGTGTTAAGACCCAAACCAATACACCAAGACTACAAAGGTGATAGAGGTGTGGAAAGTTCAAGTCTCAACCTTTAGGATCGTAAGTCGTAACATTCCACCACGCTTCCAAGGCCAATGTCCACAGTGGCCCACTCTGAGGTGGCTTTCACTCCTGTACCCCTATTTTCTCACTTTCTATGAGTGAGCCCCTTACATTTTTTTGGTACCCTTTTTTCTCTTTTTTTTGAAAGAGCCCCCAAGTAGCCCTTTCCTCAAGTTACCCCTCCTATGGCTTGAACTCATGATGTGGGGTTGGCTCTGATACCAAATGTTAAGATCTAAACCAATACACCAAAGTACCTAGGTGCGTTTGGTGTATTGGTTTGGGTCTTAACAGGGAGATTAATTATAAGCGATGGTTACTAAGAGTGATAGAACAGTAAATGGGTGCAAGGATGAGAACTTCCACAAGGATTTAGTATGCGTTTTGGCCTCTAGTGCGGAAGGCCTGATCGTAGAAGATGTTTATGTTGACCAAGAAGATTATAAGGGATGAATAGAGACCATTTGCCATCTAGAGAAAGAGATTTATAAAAAGGAATAAAAAATAATTCTAGGGGAGAAGGAAAGTCGTAGGAGAAGGAGAGTCTCGTTTCTATTTTTAAATATTAAATATTTAGAAAGTAGAAAGTACGAATATGAATATATATTTAGAAAGTGGGAAAAAGGGTATAATAGTCAATCAAAGTTTTTCACGCATCGGTACATTTAGAAGTAGCATAGATATAGATATAGATACATATATGTTTTTTAAAATATTTTGAAACATAGTTTTTAGAAAATTCTCAAATAATTAACAAAATTTGCGTTATTCTTAATCATGAACACTTTTTCAACCAAAATGCAAAGTTTAGACCAATTTGCCCCTGCCCCTCCTTTTAACCAATTGTCCCAAAAGTTGCAAGTTGAAAAGTTAAAGGTTGACATCTCTTTATGAAAATACCTCTCCAATCTCCATAGGATGCAAACCTAGCGGGGGGGGGGGGGGGGGGGGGGGGGGGGGGGATGGGGTAATCAATTAACCTATTCACTAATGGTCGCAGTTCCAAGATCTACTTGCATGCATACAATCCTAATCGATTGATAAATTAAATTTAAATTGATTACTCAAACCAACTCAGACTAATTAAATAAATTAATCTAACCAATTAAAACTAAATTGATTAATTTATATTAATCTAACACTTGCAAGTGTGGAAATCAAATATACGATGAGAGTTTTAATGAGGAAAGGCTTTGGAAAAAACCTTGGGACCATGTTCATATGTGAAAGTATCACTATAATTAAGTTAACTAGAGTACAGAAGTTACCTACGCAAAAAATTTAAAAAAAAAGTCCTCAAAGATTTCAATAGATCTCCGAAAAATTTGCATCGAGCCTTGCACCATGACATCAATTATCAAACTTGTTAGCATTTACTTTTGATACAACAATTGTAATTTTCGAAAAAGATGTTAATGCTTGTTTATTGAACTTGTCAACCGTTTACTCATGATATATCTTATCTAGTTACTTTTCAACTTATTGTCAATAGTTAATTTAGAACTTGACAAGATCCAAATGGGTTGCTACAATATGCAGATATGAGTTAAGAGAAAACTAATCTTTGAAACACAAAGATCCTCAAACAGAAATTCAACAACATTATATAGTTGACAACATATATAAGGTAGAAAGGATGGCCAAGGACAAGTGTCCTTTAAGTGGAAGCTAATGTTGGTGATGATCCAACGATGATGTAAACCTTTAGCAAGGAGGAGTTACTTGTTTTTTGTTGAAAATGGAGTAAGATTAGGAGAATAGGGAGACAATGTAGACCGGACGGGCAGCTCCGGCAATGCCACCCTCCGGAAAGGTGGTGGACCAAGAGCGATGCTATCAATAGAACATGTACATGTCCGTGGATGACCTGCTCTGATACAATGAAAAAGTTTGAGCTTATTAATAAACTTGAGTTATTACATAAGACCTACTCCAAGCTCTTATATAGTGCATTACAAGAATTCAAAACAGGAAAGAAATCTTAAGCAAATCAAATCTAATCCTAAGATATTATCCTAATCTTGTAATGAGATACACCAATAGTGATATGATGTATCTCACACAATTTATTATGATATATATTCTCTAACAATTTTAACTATCAACTATGGATGTAAACTCGATTGGGCGCTATCTGCCTATATTATCCTACATGTCATTGATCGACGTACCGTAGGAAAAAGAGTTGTAGTAAGTTTTTACAAACTGTGGTAACTATTTTCATGGGTGTTATATTATAACTTTTTTCATGGATGTTAGTAACCTTTCATGCCCCGTGCATGAAGATTCTTACAGGTACCCAAGAAGTGCCCATAATAATCTTTACAAAGCTAACACAAAGGTTTAAAAATGGTCTGTTTTAAGTTCTAACGGTATAACGGACTTACTAGGGACGTTATCGTTGAAACCATTAAAACGAATTGTAACAGACATGGACAAAAAGGCAAAAAAATTTAATGGAAATAACGGGTAAAAAAGAAATAAGGGCACTGAAATTCAAATTTTGAATTTCAAATTTTCAAAAACGAAAAATAAAAACCGGAAATAACGGCCATTTTTTTCCACAAAATTTTTTCAGAAAATAAAGGTTGTTATTTTCTGAGCATCAAAACGGTTCTTAAAGTAACGGGCTTGGGGCGTTACCATTTTAACAGCCATTAAAACCGTTAAAACGGCGTTATTTTAAACCCTGGCTAACACTACAGAAAGGAACATTAAAACATATAGTCCAAATGCAACAAGAAAATAATATAACTGGATTGTAGTAACATATAGTCCACAACAAGAAGATAATATAACTGGACAGTCGTATTAAATATGCTACATACAAAAGTGATAGAATAAGAGCAATCTAAAGAACCATATGACACCTATAAGATAAAAGATAACGAAAGATGGAGAGTTATTATAAGATTCTTGTCTGCATTTCCGGAATCATATGGGATCCCCAACATCCGCAAGAAGCTCATGCGTTAGACGATCCTTGTTCAATGTTGAGAGCTGTGAAATTTTTTTCATCGCCACTTAGCAACCCACTTAGCAAGCTCTCAGTCTGTTCACGATTTTGTGGAGCCTACAAACTCTCATGTAACCTTCTCAACCCAACGAGTTCGTTCGCGACCTCTTGCATTGTTGGCCTTTCTTTGCCATTAGTTTTAAGACATCTAGCTGCTAGATTAGCAACTGCATGAACTTGCTCCATTTCACACTCATTTGCACATCTAACCTTGATAACCTCATTGAAATGACCATTTTCGATTGAAGATCTGAAATACCAATTGATATTTACCATGTCTTCGGATCTTTCTATGGAAATCAGTTTCTCTTCATTTAAGAGCTCCATGAGAACTAATAGCACAGTTGATAAAGTTTTAGAAGATCCAGAAACTACTATTACATATCAGCCAAAAATCAAGCCATGATGAGTTGTCTAAATTCAAAATTCTTCTATACATAGAGTGTGCTGTATATAGTAACAGATGTGTAATAATCTCCATTAATTCTTTCCTCTGTAAAGGAGATTTTATCTCCAAAATAATCTCTATTTATTCTTTCATTTTGCAGAGGAGATCTTGTCTCCACAAAACTCTATAAATATGATATATTACAGACTTCTTTCTCACATTGAGAAGAAGAACAAATCAGGATCTTTGTTTTCTTTATGGTATCAGAGCTACCACAAATCGACTGTGGTTGTTCAAGTCTTTGGAGCCAATCGCACTCAAAAATGGCAACAACAAATAGGTATGCCTATCCCTCTCAATTGAATGTTGGAAATTTTGTTTCAATTAAACTTAAGCAGACCAACTACCCCTTGCGGAAAACACAAATGTTGGGTCTCGTTGAAAGCCAAAATCTAGGAGGATTTATCGATGGTGAATACCCTCCACCAAATCGACAGATCTTGTCTTTAGATGGAAAAACTACAGAAAATAATTCAGAATATATACAATGGAAGAAATCATATT
Organism: Euptelea pleiosperma; assembly: GCA_035048495.1. Classification (NCBI taxonomy): domain Eukaryota; kingdom Viridiplantae; phylum Streptophyta; class Magnoliopsida; order Ranunculales; family Eupteleaceae; genus Euptelea; species Euptelea pleiosperma. The sequence goes on from CM068541.1 coordinate 33,276,947, forward strand.
GGTTATTGCAAGGATGGATAACCGAAACCTTGTCGGAAGAAGTACATGGTCTTGTTGTTGGATTGGAAACATCTTTGAAGTATGGAAAGCCTTGCAAGATGCTTTTGCTCAGTCTTCTCAAACAAGAGAATTCCAACTTGAAACAGAATTATCTGTATTCCAAAAAGGTGATATGTCTCTCACCGATTATCCAATAGCGTATTTGTGATGATCTCGTTGCCATAGGAAAACCAGTTCATGATGAAAAGAAGGTTTTCTATTTACTCAAAGGGCTTGGACCTCAATATACCAGCTTTGTCATAACTATGTTGAAACCACCTATCCCATCTTTTACTAATCTAATCCCACTATTGCAAAGTCATGAAACCCTTCAACAGGTACATACTCCTAATCATTACACGCAGCCAAGCCACACACAAGCCTTCATAGGCCAACGGACCTTTGGTACTCTTGGTCAAGGACGAGGAGGACGTGGCTTCTCTTCAAGAGGACGTGGTTTTGTACAATTCGGAGGTCGCGGAAATAATTTTACAAAGTCTCATGTTGATATGCCTCAAGCACAATCATCTCAACCCAAAGATCTAATGGGCCATCACGAAGCAACCTCAAAATCTACAACGTCATCTGGTTTTTCAACTCAGTGTCAAATCTATGGAAAACCTGGTCATCTTGAATTAAAATGTTGGCAACAATTTAATTATTCTTTTCAGGCTGAAAATGTTCCACAAGCCCTTGCAGCCATGACTATTGCAAATAGTCAAGATTCTGATTGGTTTCCCGACATTGGTGCCACCGCACATATGACAGGCACACCAGGTAATCTTAAAAATATTATTCCTTATACTGGAACCGATACTGTGATGGTTGGTGATGGAACAAATTATTTATTTCTCATATTGGTGATGCTGATCTAAAAATTGGTGATAATGACATGCCTCTGAAGAATGTTCTCTTAGTCCTGGATATGAAAAAGAATTTACTCTCTGTAAGTCAATTTACTACAGATTATCCATATAATTTTGAGTTCTCATCAGATGGTTTTATGATTATGGACCGACACACATGGAAGATAGGGGAACAGACAATAGAAAAGGTGGACTGTATGCATTGGATACACCTCAAGCAGCTCTATTCTCAACCCGCTTTCATAAAACATCGGAGGATATTTGGCACCAACGCTTGGGTCACCCTCAACAGTCTGTTATTTCCTTTTTGAGTAAAAACAAATTAATTTCAGTTGATAGTTGGAATAAACCACATTCAATTTGTGCTTCTTGTCAAATGGGTAAAAGTTGCAAACTTCCTTTTATTAACTCAAGCACTTTCTCACAAGAACCTCTGTTCAAGATACATGTGGATTTATGGGGACCAGCACCAGTTGTGTCTTTTCAACACTTTAAATACTACATTGTATTTGTTGATGATTGCACACGCTACACTTGGCTTTATCCCCTTAAAAGAAAATCTGATTTCTTATCTTGTTTCTAACAATTTCAAAAATTGGTGGAAAATCGATTTGATAAGAAAATCAAGATTTTCCAATTTCATGGTGGTGGTGAGTTTATTGACTCAAAATTTTAGACTCATCTTCAAAGTTGTGGGATTTCTCACCAACTCTCATGTCCTGGCACCCCTGAACAAAATGGGGTCGCTGAGAGATAACATAGAAATATTGTTGAGATGGGATTAACTCTTCTTTTTGAGAGTCATGATCCTCGGCGCTTTAGGACTGAAGCTTTCTCCACAGTGGTTTTTCTGATTAACAGATTGCCTAGTTTTGTCATTGACATGAAATCACCATTTTCTCTTCTGTATGGGCATGAACCGGAATATTCCTCTTTTCAAGTGTTTGGTTGCCGATGTTTTCCATACCTTCGCGATTATGCTCAAGACAAATTGAGTCCGCGCTCTCTCCCTTGTGTCTTCTTGGGCTATAGTGATCATTACAAGGGATATCGTTGTCTCCATCCACCCACACATCAGGTTTATATATCGCGGCATGTTGTATTTGATGAGCACACATTTCCGTATGCTAATCCCAACTCCTTATTTAAATGCATGTGCTGATTTTCAGGGAGAACTTACTACATTAATTGTTGATTGGACTCAAGGTGATTCTAGCATGTCAACCAATGATTTTGATTCTATGCTCCCAGCTCCTTTACCTCACATAGGATCGATTGATGAATCTATTGAACCAGATCCCACACCGGCACTCACCCATAACACCGCACCAACACTAGCACCATTAGCTCATCAGATGCCTGAACAAGATCCCAATGATCCACTGCCTATGGATTCAACTGAACCTTCAAGTATAGCTTCAACATCAATGTTGGTTGTGCCTACTGTTATTCCCAAAAACATGGAGCTGAATACTCATTCTATGCTCACAAGAGGCAAGTCTCACCTTGGATACACCAGCATTATTACAGATGTTCTCACTATTCCACCTGAGCCGAAATCCATTAACGGTGCACTTAGTCAGCATGGTTGGGCCATTACCATGAAAGAAGAACTTGTTGCATTCCATCACAACTCCTCTTGGGATCTTGTACCCTGACCACCTCATGGAAACATAGTTGGGTGCCGATGGGTATTTAAATCCAAACTCAAGCAAGATGGTTCTCTCGAACGTCTCAAGGCCAGGTTAGTGGCTAAAGGATTTAATCAAGTTGAGGGCCTTGATTTTGCTGAAACCTTCAGCCCTGTCATCAAACCAGCTACCATTCGACTTATTCTTACTCTTGCCACCATTCGTGGTTGGACTATTCGGCAACTTGATGTCAAAAATGCATTTTTGCATGGACATCTTCGTGAAACTGTGTATATGGAGCAGCCCCAAGGATTCTTTGATCCCCCAAAACCTATACACATGTGTGCAAGCTCAAACGTGCTTTATATGGCCTTAAACAGGTTCCACGAGCCTAGTTTGATAGTTTAAGTGATTACCTATTGAGCCTCGGATTTTATTGCAGCATCGCCGACTCTTCTCTTTTTATTAATTAATCATACTAATTGTGGGACTATTTTTCTTCTTTTGTACGTTGATGACATGGTAATTACCGGTGACAATCCTCTATTTCTTCAACGGTTCATTGATCGTTTAGGCACTGAGTTTGCCATGAAAGACCTTGATCATCTTCATTATTTTCTTGGAATTGAAGTTCACTCTACAAAAGATGGTCTCTTTCTCTGTCAGTCCAAATATGTTAGAGATTTGTTGACTCGAGCTCAGATGCTCAATAGTCGTCAGATCTCCACTCGCATGGCTACCAAGCCACTGATCTCATCCTCTTCAGCTTCCTTTCAGGATCCACAACATCATCTCAGCATCGTCAGAGGATTACAATATCTCACTTTGACAAGGCCTGACTTATCATATTCTGTTAATTTTGTGTGTCAGCATATGCACGCACCAACAACTGCTCATTACCAACTTGTGAAGGGTATTCTTCGCTACATCTCTGGTACTCCAGAATTTGGGATGCGTATGTTATCTCGAAGCACCTTGGATTTATATGCCTTCTCCGATGCTGATTGGGCAGGCTGCCTTGTTACACGTCGCTCCACTACGGGTTTCTGCACATTTCTTGGCTCAAATTGCATCTCTTGGAATGCAAAGAAGCAATCCACAGTGGCTCGTTCTAGTGCGGAGTTTGAGTACAGATCGATGGCTTCTACTACAGCTGAACTTACCTGGATCTCTTATCTTCTACGGGATCTTCATGTCCCACTTTGTTATCCGCCAACTCTTTTTTACAATAATATTAGTGCCCTTCTAATGTCTATTAATCCCGTTTTTCATGCTCGTACTAACACATGTAGAACTTGACTATCATTTTGTACGAGAGAAAGTTGCACAAGGCACTCTTATCACTCGCTATGTCAGCTCCGCCAATCAACTTGTGGGTATTTTCACCAAACCATTACCCAAGGCCTCCTTTCCGGTCTTATGCAGCAAACTTGGCCTCCTTAGTCTTCCAAGTTTGAGGGGGAGTAATAGCACAGCTGATAAAGTTTTGGAAGATCCAAAAACTACTATTACAGATCAGCCAAAAATCAAGCCATGATGAGTTGTCTAAATTCAAAATCCTTCCATACATAGTGTGCTGTATATAGTAACAAATGTGTAATAATCTCCATTAATTCTTTCCTCTGTAAAGGAGATTTTATCTCCAAAATAATCTCTATTTATTCTTTCCTTTCGTAGAGGAGATCTTGTCTCCACAAAACTCTATAAATATGATATATTATAGACTTCTTTCTCACATTGAGAAGAAGAACGAATTTGGATCTTTGTTTTCTTCAAGAACAACTCCAAAACTATCAACATCACTCTTCCCTGTTAAATTTCATGTCTGATGGTATTTTGGGTCTAAGTAGCCAAGAGCTCCTTGCACTACTGTGGCTACTCTACTTTGGCCTGATGGAATCAACCTTGATATTTTGAAATCCGACACTTTGGCGTTACCTTCACCATCCAAGAGTATGTTGCTTGACTTAATTTCTCTATGATAGATTGGTGGGATATTATAAGAATGCAAATAATGAAGTGTAACCGCAGTGTCCGCAATGATCTTTAACTGATTTGTCCATGAATTTAAGATTCTAGAGCTCCTCGGATGGATATGGTTGAAGAGGGTTCCATTTGAAGCGAATTCATAAACTAGGGTCGGAACTTTTGTTTCTAAACATAAACCCAAGGGCTCCACCACATTCGTATGGTCGATCTTTGAAACAATGTCAGCCTCATTTAGAAACTGCTCAATTCGGTCCCCATCCCTTACTTTTGACTTCTTAATGGCAACTTCAGTTTTATCTATTAAAATTCCTCTGTAAACAGATGCAAAGCTTCCTTCCCCAACAAGTTCACGCTCATCGTAATTGTTAGTTGCCTTCTCTAGCTCTGCTGCACTAAAGTTCTTGATTTTTAGGTGCTTTAACAACTTCCCTCCATTTTGAAGAAAATATTTATCTCTATTTCTCTTCTTGAGCGTCCAATATCCTCCCGAAATAGCAAATATAAACAAAAGGCCTAGCACAACCACCGGCCCAATAACTGCGTAGAAAACACCAAATTGAGGGGAAGCATGGAACATGAGACCTATGAGTGGACCTGATGACTTGAATGGAGTGTGAGATGGGTTGGGGAAGGAAACTGATAACTAGGGCATGAAATGGGTTGGACTCAGGTCAGATCTAGGCATCCATATTTGAATCAAGTTTGAACAAGCTAGACTCAGGTCCATAACCCTTGATCTGAAGCCGAACCAAGATCCACATAAGTGGATCCCTATCCAACACATGTATAGATATGTGGGTTGAATACACTACAAAAAAATTACTATTTTTATGATAATGATTCAAGACAGACTGGATCCAACTGATGTAGATGTCTACTTTAAGATCTTAATTAACTAGACCCGAATCCAACTCGGATCTACTATTTAGATACACATCCAAACTGATTTTATTTGAATCAAGTTTTAGATACCCAAATCCGCAAAATACAGATTAGAATTGCATTGGATCCCAAGTTAGGTCCTCCCCATTCCATGCCCTAGCTACAACCCACTTTGAATTTATACTAGGCTCCAGCCAAGGTTTCCATCGAAAGTCGAAATTTGGGTTTCGGTGAGTACTGAAATCCTGGATTTGGTTTTGAACCTCACCGAATAATATATGGTTACCGAAATCAAAATTTAAAACCTTGGCTCCAGCTCGCGATTATCCCAAGTCGAACTATCCAAGTCCAGGGAAAGCCCAAGTCTTGGGGCTAATCCTAGCCTTGGAGTTTCAAGTGGTCCTCCTAACAATACACAACATCTCAAGATATAAACGAATTTTATTTCATAGAATTTGGAGGAGATTACCTAGAGCAAAGTATTTAGCAGATATCCCTTGGTAACTCAATTTACCATCTCCGTGCGAAAAAATAGGGTAGCGGTAACTGTAATTCCCAGGCTTATTCTTGCAGGTCCCTTGGCAAGGATATGTGATCGGATCCGAGCACTCATCAATGTCTAGTAAGTTATCCATCACCAGTGTCATGATTTGCCAACCAACATGAAACAGAAACCATATATACATTGTGTTAATTTTGAGCTAGCTCGACCCAAAACGCTTAAGAACATAAAAGAACACGAACAAAAGTATCAATGTCTATTTACCAATCCTGCTGAGTTTTGATAAACAAATTAAGTGAGTTTCTTTACGTAGAAGAAAAAAACACTATTTACAAAAGTAACAAAATAATTCTCAAACCCTAAAACCCAAAACCCCAAAAATATATATTGTTTTAAGGCGTTAAGGCCAAAACTTGGTTTACCGCTCAGATCAGGTTAGTGAGAGTTATGGTAATGTAATGGTAATATATATTACTTACCTTGGCATCCCTCATGGAGATAAGGGTTTCCTTGGTAACCTTCGTTGCAGTGGCAACGATATCCAGGTCCATTGGCGGAGTTGATGCAATAGTTGTTCTGGCCACATGCGTAGTTTATTGTGTTTTCTTTCATAGGATCCTCGCACGACTACTCCCCTATTGCACAATCGAGCACGGCTTGAGCATATATGTTCCCTTCTTGTTGTTTGCTTAAGATGTTAGACGTAGAGAAGTTGAACCAGTCTTGGTCAGCCAAGAAGGCGTAGCTGCACGGATTGAAATTCAAAACGGCATCGTGATTGTAAAAGCTTCTGATGCTCACATTTAAGATCTTGAGACCCTTTGGGATGGGGATCTGGTAGCGGCCAATTCCGGAACAAGAACCTTCTGTTACATTATGAGGGTTGCTGCAATAAGAAACACAACCGGTCACGAAGGTATCTTCTTCTCAACCTTTCATCATGGCTAGTGTGTCGCAGCCAATGGTTGTGAATTTGTTACTGGTATTTGAGAACGTGAATGGGCTACCGGACAAATTGACTGCAGCTGGGATACTCTCCCTTGAATCTGATTCATAACAATCAGAAGCTTGGAAAAGTTGGACTTGTGCTTCACCTTGTAACGAAATGTTGATAAACTGAATGTTACCGCTTTGCAGTATTGGAGGGTTAACAGAGTCATTACAAGTTAACTGGAATCCCAAGTCTATAAAACAAACCCCATCTCCGAAACCGAAAGGGTAGGGAACACTAAAGTTCCCGCAATTTGCACTGTAGTTGGGGTTTACATCCGAGTCTGCTGCCACTAGCACTAGCACTAGCGCTAGCACTAGCATTCTTGCACAACCATCTTCCCCTCTTCTTGCCTTGATCCTTTGGCCATTGTTAGGTGGTAGTAGTGTCGACTGTCGAAGACTCCTCCCTCTTATATAAGGAGCTAACCAGCTCATGTACTGAGAACTTACCAAGAAATTTTCGTCTAAGCCCTGCGCGTAGCCGAGTAAAACTTCTTAAATGACAAAACCAACGTCGTACAAGAATTTACTATGGAACCATCTCATCTATTGAGAACTTACTAAGAAATTTTGACCAAGCCCTACAGAGCCATCACATCTACTGAAAGAAAGCCTTCTCATGCATGTACTTACTTGGTTACCATGAAGTCACGAACTATCGTTTTCAGCCATGTGGAGCAATCACTGTTGGAAAATCATTATTATTTTCTTATTATTATTAATTATGGCCTTTTCACATGTATGATTTTGTGTCTAATCAATTGGATTGATGTTGTTCAATTATAAGGATGATATGCATTGGGACCCACATGTGTGGTTTATGTGGGCCCAATAGATTATGATGGCTTGGTGATGCATCCAATCATTTTTCAAATAGTGGTATCTATCTAGGAGACTGATTCTCCTTGATGGGAGGAACTAGTCTCCACTCCTTTTCTATAAATAGTGGCAGTCCCCCACTCTCTACACACACATTCATATCTAAAGACTTCCATCATCAAAAGTGTAGGAGAGTGAGGGTAGAGCTACCTATGCACAGGCGATCAACCATTGCAGATTGGATTAAGCGAATCCAGGTATGTGTTTTTCATTTAAAAGATTATTTATCATTTTATTCGATTCAAATCCGAAGATCCGAATTGGTATTATTGTTTATTGATGTTTCTGCGATTAATTCCAATAATTGGTATCAGAGCCATTTATGGATTTGATTGTGCAAAATATAAATTGGTTAATTTCATTGTTTTGATGGTTATGACTTAGATCATTTTGATCATGATCAAATGCACGAGTCTCTATATTTTTTTTAATGACCAAAATAAAGAAAATGAACTTATTAAAATCAAGTTTGTGTTTGAATTTGAATGATTCGGGTAACCAATGAAACTGAATCCAAAGATCAATCATGAGGTAGAAGACAATAGGACCAAATAAAATTTTACGATGAACGATGGAGATGGTCCCAACAGCTACACTAAACATTCCACGTATTAGGTATATCTAGGTTTGTTGAATCCTTGATCTAGGTCTTCAAATGGACTATATGTTTTCATGGTTCAACGGGTTATGTTTTATTTTATGATGATTTGGAATAGCAAGTTGTTCTAATTTTGATACTGTGGTTTATTTAAATGGTGGCTTTTGAATGGACCGATAAAGAAAATGGATTTGAAACTTTTCGAAATCTATTGCGTATTTAGAGAATATTTTGTTTCAAGAAAAGTTAAAAAGGAATCAGATCTAAGAGTTTAATAGGGTTGAAATATGTTTTTATTTATTTATTTTAATGACCAAAATAAAGAAAACGAGTTTTATCAAAAATCATTGAAATCAGATCTATTGGGATTTTGATTTGAAGAATAGCTTGAGTTTGCAAAAAGGGTTTACTTTAATTTGTTGAAAGAAAACAAATGGGTTGAAGAGGTTTTGTTGAAGCCGTTGAAGAAAAAGGTTTTGAAAGAAAATAATTTTCTTTTTGAACACCGGCAGTCTAATCGGCCATTGCCGGAGTCATCCCTACCGCCGGCGACATCGCTGTACACGGTTGGGATGGAGGCCATGAAGAAAAGGGCTTCATGGTTGCCGGTGTAAATATACAATGTATTTGGCATTGGTCGGCCATAGAGACGTCGTCGGAGTTCTTCCGACCGTCGGCTACTTCGCGGGACTCCGATGGAGTGGCTGGCCATTCGGTCAAGGGAGGGTTGAGTGGCCATGGATAATGACGGCTGTTAGGGTTTGTTAACAACAAACCAGAAAAATATGGAGATAGTGGAGGTCGTGTAAAAGAATAAGTTGTGTTGGGCCTAGGCCAGCCCAATATGATCATGGCTCGTGAGCAATATGTAAGCATTTATTTGGCTTATGAGCAAAAGCCCAAGCCCGAAGCCCATGACCATATTTGTTAGCATTTGAGCCATGGCCTAAAACATAAACCAAACCAACCAAAATGGGGAATGTGGGCAACCCGCCACACCGACCCATCGACCCGACACATAAACCCGATCCATTGACCCACATCACCTATTTATTTGGGTCAACCCGACCCGGATTGACCGGGTCATGACCCGTTGACTGAGTCAACTCGGTTTGACTTGACTGGTTAACCAATCTTAGTCAAGATTGAAATTTGTTTTGATCAAAATTTTGACTAGTCATAAAATGCTTATTTTATATTCAAATTAGACAAATAAATAGTCTATTTTGGGAATTTTTTTGAGATCTACACACTGGAATGTATATTGAGATTGTTTGAATACAATATATAATAATTACTTACAGTTTATCGAAGATACCTTATTTGAAGAATACATTAAAGTTATCTTTAAGATTAATTATGTTGGCTTTATTATACTAAGTATAATTTATAATTGGCTGAACATATGTGTATGTAAATGCACACATGAAATTCTAAATGACAACAAATCAAATGAAGAATAAATTGATAATTGTCAAATAAATTTTAAGAATAACGTGCGTGTATGTGCACACACCAATGAACAATAACATAGAAGACAGTATTTAATTTATTTAGGTATAGGTCTTTCCTATAGGGGAATAGGTAGACCATATAAGTGATCATTTAAGAAAACGTGATAGAAATTGAATTTAGTCTGCCTAAAGGTAACGGTTCTCTTGAAGTCACGGGTTCTTGAATCTTAGGATTTAAAATTCTATTAAGATCACTTCTTTGCACTTATTTGCATGAAATATCTAGTTTCTGCCCAAAAGTGATGTAGGGATGTTCATGTGAACGGAGTGAGTAGAATAGCCATGAATGTGAAATGGAGAAATAGTTAACCCTCTTGCCCATAGGTATGGTGTAATACCCTGAACTTTTGTTCATTGATGTTTTAGTAAATTAATTATAAAAAGTTAAATTTAACTCCTTAATTTCTTTTTATATAATTTATTTTCAATGATAATTAACTATATTTCTATTGTGGGCTATGAGTGGTATAGTCGTAATAAATAATTAATGAGTTATACTTATTTGAAGGGCCCGTAGGGCCAATTTAAAAGCATTTTGGGCTTAATAATAATCTTAAATGAAGCCTACTTGATACCCATAGGCCTTAAGCTCATTTTTAGTCCATATCCATCTTAAAATAAACCTTTTAGGGAGTTATAAAATTCACTCATTTTAAAGTGACGAAAATCACTTAAAATTAGAAACCGTACTTCCTAAACCTATTTAATAAAGTATTGGGAGCTTGTGAACTCTTACAAACTCTAAACTATTACTCTAATATTTCTCTCATTTTTTTCTCCCTCTTCCTCCATTGAAGCACATCCATTAAAGAAGAACTCAAAGAACCTTCGAAGCCCTAGAAATACTATAGCGTGTCACTATTTGACATCATCCATTGAGACAAAAATATTGATGAGACCCCGAAGCATAGCGTAAGAGTAGAATGACTTCATCTGACAACAATCAAAGAAATATACTACACATTTCTATCTCCATCGAATCTAAGAGAAAATAATAACAAGTATACTTTTCTATGATTTTTTGATTAATTAATTTGGGTTATACTCTTTGTATATGTATTGTACTCGAATGTATTAAAATTTTGGAGATCTATTGAATGGTTAGATATTGAATTGCATACATTTTTGAAGTGTGAGATTGATCCCAATGGTTAAAATTTTTTAAGCAAGAAAGGCCTAGAACTTTTGTATGCAAAATCCTAAACCCCTATAGAAGAGTTCTTGGTTGAACTACTCCCGGTGTGGGAAGGAGAAGGAGACCTATGGTGGGTTATTAGTTATATCCACATATTAATTTTGAATTATAGTTTATTTTGAAATACTTGTTATTCTTGTTCCATACCTATACTCTGCGTATGAACTATTGATTGATAGAACTGTCATACATATGTTGTAGTAATTAAATCGTATTGGGCTTTCATAAGCTCACAGTTCAATCGATAATATTTTTCAAATTATTTGGAGATAGAAGAAACGATAGACTAAAAGATGATGTACAAAAGAATATTGAAGCGTTCATTGAAACACATAGTTTTATTTATTTATTTTGGTTTTATAATTGTAATAACTTGAATCTTAACTTTATTGGTCTATTTTGAATCCGAATTTATTGATTTAATACTTTTATTTTATTATTTATATTTTAATAAAATATATAATCTGACCCACATGTAGTACTTCTGCCATAAATCAAATTATGTTCTTTTTCAACAAAACTTGATAGGGCTAGTTGAGAGTGAAAATTTGTTAAAATAAAATAGTAGATGATATTTCTGGGCAAAGTGCCTTCACAAAAGATGCTTAAAATAATTTTTTAATTGTAAAGAATTAATAAGATAATTTTTTTTTGAAATTATATTTTTTAAAAAAATTTACGCCTATCCGCTAAAATTTTAAAAAGTTAATTCAAAAGGCCTATCAAATAGAAGTTTTAGTCAAAACATCTTTACAAAAGATTTTTATTTTGATTTATTATGAATTATGGTCATTTTTAAAATTATTTCAGAGTATTTTATTTTTTTTTATTTTAATCACACCTTGGATCTTGGGTAAACGGGTCATTTTTCAGGCGTTCTGATCGGATCCGGGGTGTGACATGTGGATAGTGTCTTGATCAAATTGAACATGAATGGTTAGGTCTACGCGAGTTCTCTAACGCGATATTAGGGGACTAATAGCATATCAAGAATTCTACCCAAAAGTGAGTCTTGATGATGCAACTTGTCTGTACCTACAGAGTGGGAAGTTTCTCATAACTAAAACACTCTGAATCAGTTCGACCAATACCCCTAATACGAATTGAATATTTAATCCCAAAACATCTTAGTAACATTTGACAATGTCTTATTGCAGCTATGGACGGGTCAATGATAAGAGTTTAGCAGGGATAGAGCCTTTGATTGGCTCTAACTATTCATCCTGGAGGATGAATGTTGACATCATGCTAGGTTGCATGGACTTCGATTTTGTCCTATTTGAGGACAAACCTCCTACTCCAGTTGCAGATAGTATTGAATTGGCTAAGGCCAAATTCGTCAAATGGGAGAAGGTGGATCGATTGGCTAAGATAATTATACGTGCTTCCATTAGAGAGACACTTCGAGGTGGTATTCAGACTACTAGTACAGCCAAGGAATTACTTTTTCTCATAAAGAAGCAGTTCGTAAGATCCAAGAAATCATTGCAATATGATTGTTTGGGTCAACTGATGGACATGAGACATGACGGTCAGATCGAGCAGCGTGCGAGAGCACATTTTGAAGATGTCGAAGTTGGTGATCGGACTTCGCGAGCATGGCATTACCTTTGAGGATGACATGTTGGTCTACATGGTAGTATTATCTCTACCCAGTTCATATGACATGTTCAAAGTGAACTATAACGCACAAGATACAAAGTGGGATCTACATCATCAGATCACTCTGTGCGTGATTGAGGAGGACAGACTATGAGGAAATAAGGTTGAGTCAACACACTTTGCTACTCATCCTAGTAGCAAGAAGAGCTTCAAGAAGAGTGACAACACAAAGGCTCTCAAACCAGTACAGAGGCATAAAGGCTTCAAACCTCAAAATGTCTACAAGGGGAAAGCAACGGCAGTGATGACCAATACCACATAACCAGAGGATGCAGAATGCCAGTTTTGCAAGAAGAAGGAACACGTGAAGAAAGACTGTTTCTCATTTAAGAATTGGTTACAGAAGAACTATGGAGGGGTTCATCAGCAAGAGAGGAATCAGACTGGATGATAGTTTTTCCGTTGGAAATGCAGAAGATATTAGAAGTCTAATTTCTTTATTTTATCGTTTAGATAGAACATTCATTTATTTTAGATTGGACATGGTTTTATTTTTAGTAGATTCCTTTTATCAGTTATTTTGGATTAGATGATTCATTTGCTCTAGCATTATTATTTTGTTTATCTATTGATTATCGTCTTTCGAGATGTTAACATTTTAGTTCATCAGAATTTTACTTGACTATGACACTTGAGATTAGATCATTAGTTGAGGATTGTATTCTAAGCCCTATAGATTTTATTGCGATTTCAACACTAGAGTAGGCAGTATTAAGAAGTTAATGACTGAGCAATGATAGTTAATGATTTAGTCATCCCAATTACTAAAACATTGTCAGATCAATGGGAGTGAGAAATATAAGGTCAAATTTTGAAGAGCATAGCAGTAATTCACCGATCTGTTTTATCCATTAGCTCTTACTTCACCCCTTATCTTATTCGTTAGAATTACAACATCCTTATTGCACCCAGAGGTAGTCCCTATAGCATAGCATTTTTTTATAATTTGAAAAAATCGATTTATGATTTAGAATAGGCATTGAGTCAGTTAACAAGTGAATATATCTCAAGATGAGTGGGAGTCATTTTATCATTATTTTATGACATCCCTTATTGGAGAGTTGGGATTATGGATTCTATTTACAGATTCATTATCGTTTATTGTGAGGATAAGGCCGTGATCAATTACATGAAGAACAAAGGGACTGACTAGTATGTGACTCATTGAATCATTTGATCATGTCGTTTGAGCATTGCTATTTGCTTTAGCTTATTTCTTATTTTATTTATGCTGTTATTTGGCAATTTATTGCTGCTTGAAGTTATTGAAATTATTTGACTATTGTTTACGATCAATTATGAATTCATAATATTGTTAAAGTTGCCAGTGAGTAAATGTATTCGTTAAGTTAAAAGCTTGGGCTAGATGTGATTTGCCATCACGTTGATAAAGCCTTCATTCTGGATAGAAAGGTGATGGGACATCACATTGCAGGTTGCTGGTAAAATATCAGAATGACATACGATGAGTATGAAGGACACTGTGGGAATGTACATACAGACTACATTGAGAGATGTACATTATCCTAATACCACAAAAGCAAATCACATAAAGGAAACTCTCGAGTTTGTTGGTGGTGCTAGTTTTGAGATCATAGAACTGTCTTAGGGTCAATTGATGAGCACTCTGTTACATCTATGATCCACTACTAGCGGTATCTCTGATCAAGGGTGGCAGTTGAAGTTTATCTAAATTATGTTGAACAACTGTTTCCAAAAGAGTGTATTCGTCTATTAAAAAATGTAACAATCCAATGAGTCATTTTTCTAGAACTTGTTATCGCATGTGATGACCAAGTGGGAGATTATTGAAAAATCAATATTATTTTCTTATTATTATTAATTATGGTCTTTTCATATGTATGATTTTGTGTCTAACTAATTGGATTGATGTTGTTCAATTATAAGGATGATATGCATTGGGACCCACATATATGGTCTATGTGGGCCCAATAACTTATGATGGGTTGGTGATGCACCAAATCATATCTCAAGTAGTGGTATCCATCTAGGAGACTGATTCTCCTTGATGGGAAGAGAACCGGTCTTCACACATTTTCTATAAATAGGTGGTAGTCCCCTAACTCTTTATACACACATTCAGATCTAAAGGCTCTCATCATCAAAAGTGTAGGAGAGTGAGGGTAGAGCTACCTAATCACAGACGATCAACCATTGCAGATTGGATTAAGCGAATCCGGGTGTGTGTTTTTCATTTAAAAGATTATTTATCGTTTTGTTCGATTCAAATCTGAAGATCCGAATTGGTATTATTGTTTATTGATGTTTCCGCGATTAATACCAACAATCTCATCTGCTGCCATCATTGGACCAACGACCGAGATTTGATTTAACTTGACAATATTATATTCTACGAAGGAAAAAGACGTAACAAGGTATGCCTGAAACTTTTTCAAATGACGGAACACAAATGACAAACCAAATACCATATATGAATTAGTGATTTATAACAGTATGGATTGAGATATAAACTAAAGTGGGAAAAAAAAATTTATGCAAGGAATCTAGAGTCAATGAGTGGCCCTACGTAGCACAATTTTTTTTTTACCCAATGACTGCATAGATGTTTAGCCCATCCCTTGGCGGATGTAAACATAAATTTAAAAAATCAGCTTGATTGATGATTTGTAGCCGTTGGATTTATGTACCCAACTACATGCTTGAACCCAACAGCTAGCTAGCCCAGAATTACCCCTGAAAAATGCGCTAATTTTTGGTTTGTACATCCACAAGGGTGCGCTAAACATCCACGTAGTCAGTGGGATCAAAAAATGTGATAGGGCCACTAATCAACTACATCGAGATTTTTCTTGATCGGTGGTCTATAACCATTATCATGGGGTGAGATCACCAATAATCAAGCTGGTTTTTGGTGTGTAGGTCAGTCAATGGGAAAGTAAGTCATTTATGGGTCAGCGGACCTCCAAGAATGGCCACACCACATTAATATTTTCGCATCTTGCTGGATTTTCTATCTAAAACGGGGGACTTTCCTTTCTGTCATTTGCGGTTCTATTCAAGGTTTAAAGGAGTCCGTTTTAACGGTTTAACGGACTGGGGGCGTTACCATTTAAACGGCCGTGGGGCAAAATGGAAAAAAATAGATTTTAACAGAAAAAGGGAGAAAATGGCACTGAAATTGAAAATTTGAAAATTAATAATTTCAAAAAAAAGAAAACGGAATTAAACGAAAATTTAACGGATTTAACGGCCTTTGTTTTTCAAAAAAATTTCAGAATTTAACGGCTGTTAAAACGGTTTTAATGGCCGTTTAAACTTTAAATGGTTTTAATGGCCATTAAAACCAAAAAATGGCCATTTAATTTAAAGCGTCAAAACGGGTTTAAACGATTTTAACGAAAACGGGCTTGGGGTGTTACCTTTTAAACAGCCGTTAAAACCGTTTAAACAGGTTCTATTTTCTTTCTTTTTCTTCCCAGCCTTCTTAACGGGGGCATTTCTTTTGTCTTTTGTGGTTCTATTTTTTTTTTTGCCAGCCGCCCTCTAGTACGTGACGAATAAATGTTAATCGTACAGTACGTGGTCAATCCAAAGGGTCATCTACTGCCTAATCAGCCCCCATGTAGCAAGAAAATTCGAGTTCAATAAATGGATCAAGGTCTTATTGCTATGTGAGTGAGAAGTATGGACTGGCCTAGTCAGCCACCATTTAGCCTAGCCAGCCCCACATTGCAGCGCCCTATAATAATGTGCCATGTGGCTTGTATTGCGTGTTTCAGTCACAGTGCATTGTGACAGAAATTTTACTCGGCTTTTGGTATTTAGGTCAGTCAAGGGGGAAGTAAATCATTTATGGGTCAGTGGGCCTCAAAGTATGTGCCACACCACATCAATATTTTTGCTTCTTGCCGGATTTTCTCTAAATTTGGGGGACTTTCTGTCATTTGTGGATCTATTTTCATTCTTTTTTCTTTCTGAGCCTCCTGTAGTACGGAAGCGAAGAAGTAAAAGACAAATGTTAATGGTACGTGGTCAATCCAAAGGGTCATCTACTGGATGGACGGTTTGGATGGACCTAATCCGCCCCCATGTAACAAGAAATTCGAGTTCATAAAATGGATCAAGGTCTTATTGCCATGTGAGTGAGGTATGGATTGGCCTAGTCAGCCACCATGTAGCCTAGTCAGCCACCACATGGCAGCGCCCTATAATAATGTGCCATGTGGCTTGTATTGCGCGTTTCAGTCACAACATATTGTCACTGAAGTTTTACTGGGTTTTTGGTACGTAGGTCAGTCAAGAGGGAAGTAAATCATTTATGGGTCAGTGGGCCTCAAAGAATGTGCCACACGACATCAATATTTTCGCTTCATGCTAGATTTTCTCTCTAAATCGGGGGACTTTTCTTTTTGTCCTTTGTGGTTCTATTTTCTTTCTTTTTCTTTCCGAGCCTCCTGTAGTACATAAGTGATAAGTGAAGGAGTATTAGACATAAATGTTAATGGTACGGTACGTGGTCAATCAAAAGGGTCATCTATCTACTGGATGGAGATCTGGATCCACCCCATGTAGCAAGAAATTCGAGTTCAGTAAATGGATCAAGGTCTTATTGCCATGTGAGTGAGAGGTATGGATTGGCCTAGTCAGCCCCCCACATGGCAGCACCCTATAATAATGTGCCACGTGGCTTGTATTACACGTTTCAGTCACAACGTATTGTGACGGAAGTTTTACTTGGTTTTTGGTACGTAGGTCAGTCAAGGGGGAAGTAAATCATTTATGGGCCATTGGGCCTCAAAGAATGTGCCACACCACATAAATATTTTCGCTTCAGGCTGGATTTTCTCCCTAAAACAGGGGGACTTTTATTACTGTCCTTTGTGGTTCCATTTTTTCTTTTTTTCCGAGCCTCCTGTAGTACCATAAGTACAGAAATAAACATAAATGTTAATGGTACCTGGTGGCACACTCTTAGAGATCAATGATCGTACTGATGTTTGAAACATCCTTGTATGGATGGGCATATCAAAATCAGCCCAATTGATGTTCTAAGCGTTGGATCTCACTAACCCAAAATAATTGTCGAATCAGGGTTTAAAATCAACCCATGAAAAAAAAATCAAATCCAACGGTTAGAAACAATTAATTGGACTGAATTGTGAGGGAACCCAAACTAAACATTATGGGACATTTTTTTTTTGGTATTAATCCATCCGACAATTATGTTGACAAATAAGATATATGATATTTTTATAGTAGAACTTTGATGGCAGCGCACAATATGAGCCCATGGCACACTCTTAAAGGACTTTGACCTTATTGATGTTTTTCCAATCCTTAGGTGGACTTACAAACCAACAATCAGCCTGATTAGTGATTTCAAACCTTTAGATCTTTGTACCTCAAAAATGGTCAATAATGCTAAAATTTCTGCGGTTAAAATCAACCAATGAAAATAACTTAAATCCAATGCCTAG
The DNA here is from genome assembly GCA_035048495.1 of Euptelea pleiosperma. NCBI lineage: Eukaryota > Viridiplantae > Streptophyta > Magnoliopsida > Ranunculales > Eupteleaceae > Euptelea > Euptelea pleiosperma. The sequence goes on from CM068541.1 coordinate 33,295,156, forward strand.
AAATCACTAATCAGACTGATTTTTGGTTTGCTGAACGCTTGCATGAAGTTGCACGCAGTGATCTCGAGTCTAATATGTGCAAGGTATTTTCGTAAATTAAGCAAATTGAAGCACAATTAGTGGAGTTCTTTCAATAGGCAATTCGTGGGGTGCAACTAAAATTTCCCTTTTCCAAAACATCAAGGGTCGGATCAGGGGACAACCATTTTTGACAACTATTTTTGACAACCATTTGGCAGACCCACATAGAAGATGAATCAACGGCTGATTTTTGGTGAGGATGATCTTTACGGTGAGGAGATCATCTCACAAAAATTCAAATCATTCCGTAGACTGGTTTATGTTGAAGAATTATGGACCGTGTAACTTGAAAACTACATTTGATGGGGTTAGAAATTTTGGAATGGGTTGATTTTTTGTCGGGGTGATCTATATGGTGAGGAGAACATCCTCACCAATAATCAGCCATTGATTCATCTTCTATGTGGGTACGCCAAAATGGTTGCCCCCCCAAACATTACCCTGAAATAATGGGTCGGTTCCGGTGACCAACATTTTGACTAACACCTTGGTGTACCGGATGAATCAATGGCTGATTTTTGGTGAGGATGATCTCCTCACCATATTGATCACCCCAACAAAAAAGCATCCCATTCTGAAATTTCTAAACCCGTTAAATGTGGTTTTCAAGTTACACGGTAAAAGTCGACGGTCCATAATTCTTCAACTTCTAAACCAGTCTATGAATATCAGAATGATTTGAATTTTTGTGAGGATGATCTCCTCACATATAGATCATGTTCACCAAAAATCAGCCATTGATTCATCTTCTATGATGGTACACCAAGCTGTTGGTCACCGGAACCGACCCTGAAACAATAGATAGAAGGCAAATAAAAACCATTATAGTATGGAACAGGTTCCGAGGACAACCTTTTTTTAACAACCAAATTTCCACACCATTACTTTTCTTTTATTGTTCTTCACCTACTATCAAAAAAATTTAAATCATGGTTTTAAAAACGGCCGTTTAAACGGTAACACCCCAAGCCCGTTTCCGTTAAAACCGTTTAAACGAGTTTTATCGGTTTTGAAAAAAACGGCCGTTAAAATCGTATAAACAGCCGTTTAATTTTGAAAAATTTTGTGAAAAAAACGGCCGTTAAAACCGTTAAAATCCATTTAATTCCGTTTTTTTTCCATTTTTTTTCCATTTTTGCCCCTGACTGTTTCAATCCGTTTTAACAGCCGTTTAAACGGTAACGCCCCCAGTCCGTTTAACCGTTAAAACGGCCTCCTTTAAACCTTGATGTAAATGACCACGGTACCACTCTTCCTAATGAGAAAAACCTTTGTAGCAACAGGGGACCTTCCGGCTGATTGAAGTCTGGAACACGTTGTTGGTGACATAATTTCCAAGTATAATTTTCAGCCACAATACCAGCCCTCTAAACCAAAGCATTAGTAAGTGGTGCAATCTGAATCCTAGTTTGTTATTCTGCGTACTATATGGCGTATTATACCCGAATAGTAAGTTTTTTTTTTTTTAAAACTTTTTCACTGACCATACACGTTGAACTGTACGGATCATTGGCAGTTTTTTTTTTCTCTAAAACAGATTAAAACACGTATTTTTGTATTTTTTTCAATAATACTTCAAATTTGATACTTGTGGGAAAAAACTTTCATTGACACATTCTTAGTGATCAATGATTTGACTTTCTTTTATGCGGGAGATGTTCAATCTCGTTTGAAAATCAACCTGATTGGTGATTTTTAGCCATTGAATCTTTGTACCCACCCCAAAATAATGATTCAATCTCATGGTTGATAATCAACCCATTAAAAAGACTAAAGTCTGACGGATATAAAGCACTAATCATAATAATTTGGATAATTTTCTTTTGAAAGAGTACTTTTATAATTAGAGTTTATTGTAACTTGTACATCATAATTTCACTCATCTGGTGATAATGTAATCATTAAATGGTTTACAAGTTATCTGCAACTTCTTGAATATTTAAAAAAATTCTAAGTAGCAGCAAATCCGCAATTACTAATTTTGCACTCCAAAAGGCATCTGTAATGCCTGTACGCTGAATGCTTTTTCGCACCTGTTCACAATGCCGATTCTTACGAAAGGACAACACTATGACGTAAAACAATGCAACCGTTGATTATCATCGAACGGTTGAGAATCACTCCAAAAAGCAATTGCCGGTTATATGCGTTAAATCAAAACTCCCTTTAAAATCTTTGAAAACTTGTTTAGCTTCATCGTTTTTCCTTTTAAACGAAGGAGCTTTGATGAATTCGCTCTCTAACTCGAAAGACATCTACAACTTTAAAGGTATTCATTCTTCTTTCATTTGTTTCTCCTCTTTTTCGTCTGGTTTTTCCTTAGAACTATCTTGTTTGTCAACTGTTTTCTTCGTTTTTATCGTCTATTTCTCATTTTCAAACTTTTGTTTGTTGACCTTGATTAATTTCATCAAATACCAGTTTAGGCCATTTTTAACCGTTTAAAATAAGAGGATTAATCTATTTCTTTTTTTCTATCATCTATTTTCTCATTTTAATTCTATCATCTGTTTTCTCCATTTTTATCATCTATTTTCTTCTTTTATCTTTGTTTTTTATCTCTTTTCTCATTTTTTCACATATGTTTTTTGCTTTTCTATCATCTGTATTCTCCTTTTCTGTCATCTATTTTCTCATTTTCTATCATCTATTTTCTTTTTTATATTATCTGTTTTCTCCTTTTAACATCTGTAATTCTCCTTTTCTAACATCTATTTTTTCCTTTTCTCACATCTCTTTCTTTCTTTTCGAACCATTCTTTCTCCATTTTCAGAAGGATATTGTGAATATAAATTTGGTTCGGAAGTTGAGAATGGGTGGAATGGAAAAACGTTTGGCGAATAAATATATAAGGGCATCAATGCTGATGCAACAACCTTGATGCCCTTGATTGGAAATTACTGCGTACAACCCGATTGAATGCTGGAAGTGATGCAAGGCCAATACAAAATTGAGCAGTGTAGAAGTCTCGTCGAGTTATGTATTATTAAGTTTTGGCTCAGAATTTTGTAAAGAAACTAGCTGCCAAATGTATTTCTCATTTTCAAACTATTTTGTTTGTCTACTGTTTGCTCATTTTCTGTCATTTATTGTCTTATTTTCTATCATCTGTTTTCTTATTTTCTCACATTTATATATTTTCTCCATTTTTAACATATGTTTGCTCCATTTTTAACATATGCTTTCTTCATTTCTAAAATTTGTTTTCTCCTTTTCTGTTGTCTACTTTTTTTTTCCAGAATGGATAGTCTTTACACCGATTATTATAGATATAATAGATAATAGAAGATAAAGTAAGATGTCGTGAATACAATTGTGGAGCAGAAGCTGAGCATGGGTGGGATGGGAAAGAGTTGGGTGTCGAGCTGTACAAGGCCATTGCAACGGAAATGAACAAATATAACAGGAATTGATGTGAGGACTACATGGAGTTGTTCAAAAACCCTGAACAGGGTTTGAAAGGCTCACCCAAATATTTGGGGTATACCCACCTTACCTAACAAAGGTAAGCTCATTCTTCTCCTTTCTTTTTTTTTTTTTTTTTTTTTTCATCTGTTTTCTCCTTTCTTTTGTTTCTCTATTTGGTTTGCCAAATATTTTTTCCATTTTTATCATCTATTTCTCCTTTACTATCATCTGTTTGCTCTTTTCCTTTCATCTATTCTCGCTTTTTCTATCATTGTTTTTCTCCTTTTCTATCACCTATTTTCTCTTTTTCTATCATCTATTTTTTACTTTTTTATCATCTCTTTTCTCTTTTTCTACCATCTATTTTCTCATTTTCTATCATCTATTATTTTCTTTTCTCCTTTTGAAACATTTATTTTCTCTTTTTCAAAATGGATAGTCTCTACACCGATTATTATGATGTGGTCATAAAGAAACATGTCGTGAATACATATGTAGTGCAAAAGCTGAGAATGGGTGGAATGAGAAAGAGTTGGTTCGAAGTGTATAAGGCCGTTGTACACTTTATTGTTGATGTGACACGGCTTTGTACACTTCATTTGTTCGGCTTGTTTTGAGATCTTCTGAGAAGAACCCATCAAAGAGTTGGTCCCATCCCCATCCCCATCCCCATCAGTCTCAAGATCTTGATTTCTAAAAACATTCAACTGAGCAACATTCTAATTGTTTCATGTTGTATTTCAGGAGATATACAACTTTTTATGTTTTTTTTTTGATAAATCCAAAAATATATTGATAGAAGGAGATCGAGAAGATCTCGAAAAACTACAAGAGAGAGAAAAGAACAAACAACAGTGAACCGAGATATCAAAACAAAATTTGCTCAAGTCTGAAGACCAAATCGCTAAAAAAGATGCCCCTACTCTCGTGGTTGATGCTTCCCCAATGATATCAAAATGACCTCGTGGAAGGAACTCTCTTTGTTTTCGAAGGTTCTCTTGTTTCTTTCCAACCATAGGCCCCAGATAATTGCCATTGGCACCATTTTCCACAATCTTGTTCCCCTTGTCGACATAGATGTGCAGGGCCAACTGTCCAACACTTCTCCTATGCGACCCAGGCATACCCAATCCATTCCTATGTAAGATAGGAAGTACAACCAAACTTGTCTGGCGAACTCACAATGGGCAAGAAGATGATTAGTACTTTCGCCATCAGCTTTACACATAACACAAAAATCCACTATGATTCATTTTCTTTTGATTAAATTATCAACAGTAAGCAATTTGTTCAAAGAGGCTACCCAAGCAAAAAAATGTATTTTAAGTGGGACACAAGATTTCCAAAGTTTGAAAGCTGGAAATAGGTATTATTCGTGGTTTGGCAAGGAGGCTAAGACTTCATACAACGAACGGACTGTGAAATTTTCGGATTTAGAGTGTATCCATACCCGTTTATCCTCATCGGAGTTACTGACAGAGTACTGGTTCAAACAAGCCTGCAGCAAGTCTATTTGTTCAATCTCCCACTCAAAAGGATTCTTCTAAGACTTAGATCCCAAGCTGTATCCGAAGAGGACCTGATCCAAGATCCAAAAGTGATCTATGGTTTGACCTTTCCTTTATGATAGAGAGTAAATATGAGGAAAAGAATCCTTCAAAACTAGATCACCTACCCAAGAGTCTTCCCAAAATCTTTTCCTAGATCCCTTCCCTAAGACTAATCTGGACCCTTCCTGTGACACCCCAAGCCCACCACAGTAACAATATTGTCCGCTTTGCCTAGTGCACGTGCCAACCGCACATGCCCCATTGCACGGCTTTGCCTCTCCCCCCCTTTTTGGAAGGAAAACGTATTGTTACTATGAGGGTTCAGCTTGCCATTTATAGCCAGGATCTCGGACGCTTCCTTATTTGATGTGGGACTAAACTCATGCACCCCTCCCCTGCCTACCTCCCCCCTTGCCTACTGTTCGACGGCTCCACGCAGCATCCCGATAGCCATTTCTGACCCAACGCTTGGATGACTGGGCCATGACATTCACCCCACCCGACAGGATGAGCCGTCCTCAGCTCTGATACCACTTGTGACGCCCCGGGCCCACCACAGTAACAATATTGTCCGCTTTGCCAAGCGCACGTGCCAACCGCACATGCCCCAACGCACGACTTTACCTCTCCCCCCCCTTCTTGGGAGAAAAACGTGTTGTTACTATGAGGGTCCAGCTTACCACTTATAGTTAGGATCTCGGACGCTTCCTTATCCGATGTGGGACTAAACTCATGCACCCCTCCCCTGCCTACCTCCCCCCTTCCTACTGTTTAATGGCTCCACGCGGCATCCCGGTAGCCATTTCTACCCGACAGGAAAATATAGTTACTGTGGTGGGCCCGGGGTGTCACAAGTGGTATCATAGCTGAGGACGGCTCATCCTGTCGGGTGGGGTGAATGTCATGGCCCAGTCATCCAAACGCTAACCCATCCAAGCGCTAGGTCAGAAATGGCTACCAGGATACCGCGTGGAGCCATCGAACAGTAGGCAGGGGGGGAGGTAGGCAGGGGAGGGGTGCCTATAAGTGGCAAGCTGGACCCTTATAGTCACAACGCATTTTTCTCCCAAAAAGGAGGGGAGAGGCAAAGCCGTGCGCTGGGGCATGTGCGCTTGGCAAAGCGGACAATATTGTTACTGTGGTGGGCTCGGGGCGTCACAAGTGGTATCAGAGCCGAGGACGGCTCATCCTGTCGAGTGGGGTGAATGTCATGGCCCAGTCATCTAAGCGCTGGGTTGGAAATGGCTACCGGGATGCCGCGTGGAGCCATCGAACAGTAGGCATGGGGGGAGGTAGGCAAGGGAGGGGTGCATGAGCTTAGTCCCACATCGGATAAGGAAGCGTCCGAGATCCTGGCTATATGTGGCAAGCTGGACCCTCATAGTAACGACGCGTTTTTCTCCCAAAAAGGAGGGGGAGTGGCAAAGCCGTGCACTGGGGCATGTGCGCTTGGCAAAGCGGACAATATTGTTACTGTGGTGGGCCCGATACGTTACACTTCCGAAATTCTATCCTTAGCCTTGAGAATGCCTTTCCACATTCCACATCCATGTAGAAGTCTCGAGGGCTTGAACTCCCATCCTCTCACTTCCTCCCCATACTACCCAGCCATCGCCTTACGCTATAGACTATCCTTCTCCCTCCCAAATCTCTATCCATTTGCCCAAGAGTGATATATTCATGATACCTATTCTCCTAAATCCTAGCCCGCCTTGTTTTTTGGGCAAACAAGCTTGAGTCCACCTAACCAGGTGATATCTAAAGGAGTCATCTGAATCATTCCACAGAAAATTCTTCATTAACCTTTCTATTTTCTTAGCTATGGACACCGGGTAGAGAGCAAGGATAGAAAATAGACTGGCAAATTGAACAACTTTTTATGTTAGTAAACACATCTTCGCATTTGATGGTGAGATTGATGAGATCATGGGTCATACTTATTTGTTTATGAAAGAGCAGCACAAAACCTCTATCTAGGGTACTTCATGAAACCATAATCAGTGTGGTCTCAACCTTTGCCTCTGTGATTCTTTAGTTTACATACTCTGCCTTGCATGGCTTAGATTAGACCTGCTTCATACTTCCTAAAGAGGATATATATAGTTGAGTTAGTCTAGCATATGTTCCTGAACAGAGGAGTATATGTTTCTTCTTGTTGAGTTAATGGGCAAATGAGATAAAGAAAAGAGGAGTATATGTAAATTAATAAAGCCAATGTGCCTACTTGATCATAAAAGGATATGCTTTTCACATATAGCATGGTCAAAGTTACAAATTTTAGTTGCCTGCGTAGATTGCCAGTTTTGCGCAAATGGGTTAAATAAATTAGTATTGCTGCTAATGTAGCTTGTTGGTTTGAATAAGTCAACAAGGAATATTGGTGGGTTTGACTAAGATGAATTAGAGTTAGAAAGAGGCTGAAAACTTGACACCAGGTTTCGTTATGATAGATTGTTGGCCTAGGGTACGTATTATAGTATTGGGATGCATAGTAAAGGCTTAAGAGTTAAGATTGGTTATTTAGGACGACAATTAAAACAATCAGAAAATAGAAAGCAAAAGAGAACTAGAGAAATAACAAGAGAGATAGCTGAAGAGGAGTATCACCATTTCAAAGGAGATTCTAGGATGTAGTGGACAACTGTAGGACCACCAATAATGGAGTTGCACCACCATGAACTTTCATTAAGTTTTCTTATGAAAAAGAAGGGAGTACATGGGTATTGTTACGCATAGAAACATTTTTCCATTAGGAACTCTCTGCCCTTCTTTCTTAGGTGCTTATGTAGCTGTTGTTACATACCAGGTAAGAACTTTATGCCCAATTAGGAAAGCAATAATAGTTCATTTCACAGAACTAGTTTTACTTGAAAGAAAAACCATTTCTAACAAACTCCTATCTAATACCTAGAGGTCTGTACTTAATATATCATCTTCTTAATAACCATAGCTTGTGCATAATCATAATCATGCAGTAAGGTTGTACAATACTCATGTACTTTGTAGCAATAAAAAAAATTAGAAAGAGAGTGATTCAAGAAAGGCAGTTGAAAGTTGCAAAGAGTATATTAGTATTTCTACTGAAGTCTTTAGTGTTTCTTTTTATGTGTATCACATAGGTGTAGCAAGTGCAGTAACTAATTGAGAGAAGCCTTCAGTTTATAGTCTGGTTACTTTGTTCAATTTCTTTGACAAGATAAGTTCAAGGTTTTTTGGAGTATGATTCATAAGTTGCAGGTTCTTAGGCATAAGATTCATGGGAATAACCTTATAGCTTGTCTCTTACAAGATTTTAATGTCGTGAAGTTGACAGAGAATAAAGGGAAGGATGTGCATTGTTGGGATTTATCTATGGTCCTTAATAAAAAGAAAGATAAAAAAGAGTCTTTCAGAATATGTGGTCAAAAATATGAAACTCGTTTTAACCAAGTTGTCGAAAAAATAAAGATTGATTTTGTATCTCTTGATTCAACATCATGCCAACAACAATAAAAAAAATTTATTGTATTCAAGTATAGAAAGGGGCTTCTAAATGGAAGATTCTACTAATTGGAAGCATTTATATTTTTTAATGTTGTCTAACATTATCTCTCACTCCTCCATTTGGAAGCTCTGTATTGTTTAGCCTTTGGTTGCTCTATTATTTTTTATGATTATTGGTTTTAATGTGGGCCAGATCTTCATTGAAATCAGAGCCATTTTGTCTATGTGAAAACCTTAGAAGGCCATTATGTTCTTTTTATATATGTATATTGTTGAGTAAAGACTAGATCACCAAGGCAAGACTTGTCCCACCACGCAATCAACTGCTAATTAAACAAATCTCCTTGGATTATAGATATGATGCTTCACATTTCTTTCATAGTATGAAGTACATCTCCTTCTAGCATGGTTATACCCATATTGTTTTTCTCCCACAAGTGTATTTAACATATTTTTTTTTGTCAACTTTAGGAAAAAAATTAGCGGATCGACGAACTTAAGAAGAATAATCATGCAAGAGATAATCATCCAGAGGTATATATATTTTGGGAATTCCCATCATGTGATCATTGTAAATAACTATATATTTTTGTTTATTCAAACTCATTAGTGAATTATGATGTATATGATACATCTATTTGGCACTTGTGTCATACCCCCACGCCTAGCATGTAGGGCTGGCAATGGATCAGATCAAACCCAAGATTCGATCAGATCCGAAAAAATCGGGTCCGGAACTATATTTTTTGTTATCGGATCACAGATTGTCGATCCCATATCTTATCGGATCAGTACCGGATCTACCTTGTCCCAATCCGATATAGACCTGATATTTATACAACATATAATATAGATGTATATTTAATTACATAAAAGCATTTAAATATATGCTATACATGTATATATATTATATTCATTTGGGATCAGATCCGGAACCGATCTACTCATATCGGATCGGTTCCAGAATTGAATTTTAATGATCCAATCAGGTCCGGATCGGTTAGATTTCTTATCGGATCGGTACCAAATCAGTACCAATCCGACTCGAACCCGATCCATTGCTAGCCCTACTAGCATGAACATGTTAATTATCTTAATAATGACGTCATGATTTTCAAACCCAACGGTTTCAATCCCCATCTTAAGTTTCTTTTTTTTTAATTTTTTTTGCTGAACAAGATTATAAACAAAGCCCATTATAGACGAAGTTATATTGGAACTCGATTTCACCTAGAAGATCTCCTAGATTTGAGAAATCAAATGTTGGGTCCCACACCCAAGATCTGTGCCACACCTCCCCCTATGACAATGTTGTCCTTTCATTAGATTTTACCATTGTGATATCTTACTAGTTCAAATTTAATGAATTTATGGCGATTGTTGACACAGGGGCTCACAACTATTGGTGTGAAGAAGGATCAATGCAAGAAAAGTGTGGTGGTAACCCTCTTAAGTTGACTTGAACATGTAATTGGGAAATGTGGAAATCATGGGGTAGATACAACATATTGAGATTCCCAACTCTTGATATGCATTTTTCTCATTTTTTAATGTTCTTTTGTAACATATATAATAATTGAATTGAATTTTTATTTGTTATTTATCATTTGAATTGAACTTTTGTTTATCTATCAGGCGGATAAACTTACTCATTAATAGTACTTTTTTAAAAAAGAAAAATTACATTACAAAGAAAAACACAGCTAGTGTTATTTTTTTTCATATCGATAGTTTTCCTAGCCGCTAAAAACCGCCGGTATTGGTCTTTCACTGACGGTTCTAAACCAGCAGATAATACGTTGCCGTAGGTACTATCGACATTGAGAAATGACTAATGCCGACGGTTCTCCAAACCACTGGGGAAAGACCAACACCAGCGATTTAAAATTGACAGGGAAAGACTAACACTGGGAGTTTAAAACCACCCGGGTTACTGAAGTGGTTCAGAATCGCCTGTGTTAGTGTTTCCCCAACAGTTCTACACCGCCGAGAAAGACTAATACCGGTGGTTTATAATCTTCCATAAAGACTAAAGTCTGTGGTTTTCAACTGCCGGTAAAGACTAATGCCAGTAGTTTAAAACCACCGAGTTAATATTTTCGATGGCGGATTTAAAGCGTCAGTGTTTGTCTTTCCCTGACGGTTTAAAACCGCTGGCATTGGTCATTTCCATTGCCGGTAGCAGCTACACCAAAGGTTTTGTGTGACAGTTAATAACCGTCGCTGAAGGATTTTCCGACGATTTAGAACCGTCGAGAAGTATCCTTTCTTTGTAGTGATATTGTAAAGAATCAGATAGCTTTTAGATCAAAATTTTATCCTGAAGAAGAAGCTCGTAGAATTTCTATATAAGGTTGATTGTGGGGATCCATTGAACCGTGCTCTTACTTATTCTTGCGCTAGGCCACCACTTGTATTTGTGTTCTACTACATTTGGTTTGCGCTGAGTATCGCCTTTCTTATCCCCATTTTCATCTCCATTACTATAATTTATTTTGCTTCGCTATTTTTCTTTCATTTTCTTTTATTTTGCATGAATTCGTGAGGTAGTTTTTGGCGGATTTTTCCCTCCACCATTAATGGTATTAACGACAATCCTAACGAAAATCCCTTGATTGGTCTTGGCCCATGATTGTTGCATTGGAATGCAATTATCCCCACTTTAATCAAAGATTTCAGGCGTCAGAGACCAGCTGTACAACATACCGCTCCGATCTTCCAGTGTGTTTCTCTTTGCTCAGTTGCCTCTCGTCACAGGCGACCAACCTGTCGAAGCCCCACAGCCGGTTGTGCACCATTGAAGTTGGGTTTGGTCACAAACCCCACCTACGAGAACATTTTCTAGGCCGTTCCAAAATTGTTTAACAAGTTTTCTTTTTTGTGGGCTTCAATTTGTTAAATCGAGCCCATTAAAGATTTTGTGGCCTTTTCTTTAAGAATCATTTTGATTCCACAAGATTGGGTCCATGGACCTAGTTTGTTGCCAGGCCCAGCTAGCTGCGAGCATACCCACTAGCAAACCCGCGCTGATCCGGTTCCTATCTGTGGATCCAAACCGTCCATCCAAGCAAAAAGCAAAAAAAAAATGTTGAAATAAGAGAACCTTCATCTGAGACAATAGCGTATACGTGCACCTTATTCATATATAAACAGATCGTTTTGAAGTCAAATGGTATCAGATTATGGCAAATTATATATTACTAGTAAATGGCCCATTCCCACGGCACTCTCTGACAAAAGTGTTTGTAAAAATTAAACGGTATAACGGACAGGGGGTGTTACCATTTTTTTCCGTTACACTGGCTATTGTGACGCAGGCAAGGCCGGCTCAACCATAAGGCTAGTATGGCAGTCGCCTTAGGACCCATGTGAGAGAAGGCCCCAGCCCACTAACCGCATGGTTGTTTAGCCCACCCCTTGTTGGATATACAAACCAAAAATTAACTTGATTGGTCATCTCTAGCCATAGATTTTAGTACCTTTTAGGATTTGATTCTAGCCATTGGATTCAAGCATGCTTTTTGAGTAGTAAATCTAATGACTAGAAATCATCAATCAAGCTGATTTTTAGTGTATGTATCCACCAATGTGGGTTGAACATCCACAGTCATTAGGCCCAAAAAATGATCTATGTAGGGCCGCGAGAGTCCTCTGCATGGACTGCAACGGTCATATGGAGCTTTCGCCTTAGGCCTCAACTTGCATCATCTCAGTACATTTTAAGACATTGCACAGACACTTTCATGGTTCGATCAAGGGTCAAATGACCATAGGTTTGGATCACAATCTATATATTGCTATGATCGTGTCGATGAACCTCTTCTCATCGTTCAACTATACTCAGCAAAATTAGTCTGTACAACAAAATGCTCCATGCAGTAATAACTCCAAAGTGTTCTTGTAGCTCTTAGAACAAAAAAAAATAAACTTATAAAAAGGCAATGCTGAATACTTGTGGAACAAAGTTCAAAGAAAAAGGCAAAGAATTCAACTTCGCTAATGATCTAATCTTTTGACAAGAACGCGATTAAAGAGGATTATATCATACCTAGCTATCTTTGATGATGAATTTTTCTACAATGATGAGAAGGTTGAAAACCACGATGCGAATCCTATCTTCGACAAGGAGGTCCCTACAATGTTGATCCAATCTTTTGACAACGAGAGGCGAAAGAGGGAAGCATTGATCATTATGTTGAAGCTACACCCCTCCGCATTCCTCTCATGATGAAGACATGATTCAAAGTCTCAGTCTGGATCGGGATCGGGATCGACAGGCACGATCCCTATCCAGTTCAGGATCGTCTCGCCCGAGTTACACTATTCATGAAGAAACTTCATGTCATCTCGAGCGAGACAGCCTGAGATCAGGCTATCTCGGCAAAATCTAGTTTGACGGACTGGATTTTGCCTTATGAATAGTGTCTCCAAGTAAATGTTCCCATGGAGTGTTCTAGATGGTTGTTGGAAACTTTTTTTTGTCTTTTCAATAAAGTTTACCACTGATGGATCATGGAAGTACAAAAGTAGTAATCCAGAACTGAACTCATGCATGCAATATAAAAACAACTTACTGCTGAATGTTCATTATTGTAAGAGGGTCATGCTCGGGAACCCCTCTTGAAATTTCTTCCCCCTCTCGGGAGTCGTGTTCTCGGCCCGCAGCATCCGACAATCCAACTGTGGTTGATAGTGCTGAGTTGGCATCACTTTCTTTTACATTTTGCAGTGCCAGCTCAGCATTATTAACCACATTTTGATTCTCGAAATCCACCGCGGAGAACACGACTCCCTAGAGAGGGGCAGATAAAGGGGGGCTCGTGAGCCCCACCCATTGTAAGAACTTGAGGATGAGTTTTCTTCAAGCTAGGGAGAGTTAATGTCGACAGGACTCGAGTGTCCCTCACCTCCATAACCCAACATAGTTGAGATGTTTTAGAAGTTGTAGGGTTATATAGGATTGGCCTAGTGCCGGAGCCAGGTGGCTCTCAACTTTAAGAAATTATTTGTTATCGCCCGTAGGTAGTAAATTATCGAATTATTCCCGAATTATCCGAACAAACGAAACCGAACAACGTCCTATTCAAAGAAAATGAAAAATTCACACATTTTTTAACATGATCGAATTATATATTCTCGAATAATTCACAAACTTCTTCAAATTATTCCCGCGTTATTTAGTTTTGAACATGAAAACTCATTTTATAAGACTGAAAATTGCTAATATTTTGTTTTTTTATGTTTTATTTTATTTTTGCCGAATTTTTGAACGCATTTTTAAATGATAAACCCGAATTGTCGTCGAACATGTCTTGCACTGCATTTTTGCTCACTCCGAATTGCTAACTATGCCTGGGACTTCAAAATTTGAAGTTTCCCCTACCCAAAAATGCCACCTGGAGCTCACATTAGAGCCTACGTACTGACATTATGGATCTTTGTTCCACCTCTTAGTGGACCGACATACGAAATATAAGCTTGATCTATGCTTATGGAAGTTATATTTTAGCATCTAAACAAAATACTCAAATCCAATGGCCAAAAATCATTTTATTAAAATGCTATATCCAAAGTATATAAATCAACCGATTGGATGGGTTTTTGATGTGTAGATCCATCAAGATGTGGACCATACCTCCATAGGGTCGGCGGGCCTTAAAGAGCTATACGACATTTTCGGAAGGGGCTTCAAACTTTGAAGTCCCCAAGGGACATCAAACTCGGGTTCCAATTTTGAAATGGAGTACAATTGTCGGTTGACTGACATTGTCAAGGGTACTTTTCAAGTGAAGAGGCCCTGGTCACCAATTTTGGTCACTAGCAATGGTGATGACAAATGAACTCCTAAATTTTTCGACAGGTTGTATGTGTTAAGTGTAGAGGCGTTGATGACCAGTATAACCATGTGGACCACCATAGGTATATAGATTCCTGCTTTTATCAACCATCCAAAAGATCTGAATGATGGGATCGTTGGTATATCAATTTTTAGGTACGCTACTTAGGAGAAAAATATATGCCCTCCAGCACTAGATAAATCTCAAATAATTATTGAATCCCATGGTTAAAAGTAAACCTATGAAAATGACTCCAATCCACCTAGGGATGGGCCAAACATCAATATGGTTTTTGGTCTTTAAGAGTATGCCATGTGTCTCGTACTGTGGTCCGTCATCAATGTTGATCATGATGGGCTTTACTATCAAAATGATTGAAATGCCTCATTTCTATGTCAGGGTAATTAATTCTGTCAATTAAAAATGTCACTAGCAGTTACTGTCATTGTTGGTTGCCCGTCGCTTGCTGCCTTGCCTATACCCTTGAACAAAATCTTTGATCTGTTACTAACCTTGGGTTTTAAGGTTCACTATAAAACACTCTACAAAAGAAGAGGGAGATATATGGTTTATAGATCAAAATTTAATCTTTGAAGAAGAAGCACTTAAAACTCATGTATTAAGTTAATCTTGAGGATCCGTTGAAGCCGAGATAAGTGACTTCTCTGTTTTGTATAGTGGATGGCCCGGGCCCTCGGCACTCCCCCTACAAAGTATTTCCCAAAATCGGGTGTGAGTGGTTGAGATCCATAGTCCACTTGGGGGATAAGATCTTGGCCATCCTTTGTCAAGCCGATAAGAGGGGTATAAGAGGGGAGACAATTTCCCTGTTAAATTAATCCAACCGTCTAAATTTTATTTTATATAAGTGTTGATATAGGCCCTTGGATATATGAAGCCTATAAGAGGGGGAGACAACCGCTGTATTTTGTTATATAGATTGTGGAAACTTTGGATCTTTGTCGCCTGTGATCGTAGCCCTAAGTAGTGAATTACATGCATGTACTAGCAGTCGAGGGAAGATGCATATCAAGGTTGATGCACCTCATACACTGCAGATATCAAACTTTTGTGAATCAAGTGCAAAGTGCAAACAGTAATTAATAAGACAAAACAAAATAATAATTAGTGTCGAAATCAACACCCACTCTAAACCCTAAACCCTAAACCCTAAACCCTAATGAATAGGAAAAAGTTTTCAAAAGTGTAGTTTAACAGTGAAAGTTTTGCAATAGTGATGAAAAATGAACTCCTAAAAAAGTTTGATAGGGTGTACATACGTGTCAAATGTAGAGGTTTTGATGAGCAGTATAACCATGTGGACCATCATAGAAGTGTGTTTCCTGCTTCCATCAACCATCCAAAAGAATTGATTGATGAGATCGTTGGAATATCAATTTTTTTGTACAATACATAGGAGAAAAATATTGGCTCTCCAGCACTAATAATAATTCCCAAATAATACTGGAATCCCATGGTTAAAAGTAAACCTATGAAAAAGACTCCAATCCACCTAGGGATGGCCCATACATTAATATGGTTATGGGTCTCTAAGAGTATGCCATGCGGCTCATACTATGGTCTGTCATCAACATTGATCATGATGGACGTCTGTCATCAAAGATTTACTCCCAGCACTAGTTGATGGGCTTTACAATCAAAATGACTGAAATGCCCCCATTAATTGTTATGTCGGGGTAATTAATTATGTCAATTAATAAAAATGTCACCAGCTGTTAAAAACATTGGTGGTTGCCTGTCGCTTGCCGCCTTGCCTACCCTTGAACAAAATCTTTGCTCCGTTACTAACCTTGGGTTTTAAGGTTCACTATAAAACCCATTGCAATGAAGAGGGAGCATGGTTTATGGATCAAAATTTAATCTTTGAAGAAGAAGCTCTTGGAACTCTTGTATTAGGTTTATCTTGAGGATCCGTTGAGTCATGCTCTGGCCACAACCACCACCTGAGCAATGTTCAGTCTGGGCCGGCCTACCGTCTAAATTTTTTTTTCCTTGTGCGTATAATTTTCATCATTTGTGATTGATTCTCGATTTTTGCAACCCTGATCCCATGAGTATTAATTGGACTTGCACACACAAATCAGTTTGATTGGTGATTTCTCGCTACTGGATATGAACAATTTTTCATTATGGGCTTAAAACTCATCCATAGTCTGTCCAAGAAGCCCATCATGTACACCAAATAATTAGGTGGCATCTGAAATATGGCCCACCAAGTCATCAATCTAAACTTAGACTTATGTTGCTTGATCGAATTACATGCATGTACTAGCAGTCGAGGGAAGATGTGTACCAAGATTGGTGCACATCATACACTACAATATCAAACTTTTGTGAATTAAGTGCAAACAGTAATTAATAAGACAAAACAAAAAAGATCATTAGTGTCTAAATCAAAACCCACTCACTTGTTTTCGTTGGAAAACAGCCAAAAGTTGGGCGAATTGGAGAAAAGTTCTCGGAAGTGTGGTTTAACGGTGTGAAAGTTTTGCTAATAGCCTAATAATAAAGGAGAAAACCTTCGCTCACACCTGTGTGTGAGCAAAGCCGATCACACATCATAATATGAGCCACGTGGCACACTCTTAGAGGACAATGACCGTATGGATGTTTGGCTAGTCCCTCGGTGGACTTATAACCAAAAATTAGCATGATTAATAATTTATAAGCGTTGGATTGGAATCATTTGCATGGGTCGATTTTCACCGTAGAATATAGAACATTATTGACCATTATTTGGGGTACTAGATCCAAAGGTCTGACATAACTAATCAGGCTGATTTTTGGTTTGCAGGTCCAGCCAGGGACTGGACAAACATCCGTACGGTCATCATCGTGTGGCTCATATTGTGGTGTGTGATCGGCTTTGCTCACACACAGGTGTGAGGAAGGTTTACTAATAATAAAGGACGCCATCTAAGTATGGCAGGTGGGGCCTGGAGTACTTTTTGGAATATTCTCATCTAAAATCATGTGGGGACTCACCTGCAATGTATACATGGCGTCCTCCGATCGGTGAATTTCCACGGCAGAAAAACAAGTAAAATTTTTTTACGAAAAAGATGTAACAAGGCATACTTCCCGCTTTTTGGCGTGTTACTCACCGTGTCATCTGGGCCCACTGACTGCATGGATGTTTAGCCCATCCTTTAGTGGATATACACACCAAAAATACCCTGATTTGTAATCCCTAACCATTAGATTTTAATACTTCTTAAGACTTGATTTTAGCCGTTGGATTCAACCATTATTTTTTAGTACCAAAACCAACGGATCTAAAATTCAACAAAACAAGCTGATTTTTTATATGAATGTCTACTAAGGAGTGGGTTAAACATCCATGCCGTCAGTGGGCCCATAAAAGATCTCAGGTAGACCTTGTTACATCACTACCCATAAAAATTATTACTTTTTTTGTCTTTTTGTGTACATGGCAACTTTGGGGAGCACTTATTGACTACAAAAAGTTTTTGGGGGAAAACCCACACTTTTAACAAGATCAATCCTAGGTTCCCCTGCTAGACCTAGACCACCTGATTCCAACTTCAATGCCAAATGGGACACTGAAGCTTTACAATCCCTTTTTATCCCGCCCATTATCTCGCATATTTTGAATACCTCCATTAACTCAAATCTCCCTACCCATAAAATCTTCAGAACCCCACACCCAAGAGGAAAAATCTGTCAAGTCGGGCCTATCACACTCTATTCTCTGTTACCCAGGAACTAATGGACTTACCCTGTCCTCTATTTGATCCTTCAGAATCCCTTTTAGGGCTCGATAATTCGCAGGAACATCTTATGGTGTTGTGTTAATAAGAGGAGGTAGAGTGAAAGATTCGCCGGGTGTGAAATCCCATTGTATTCGAGGAGTTAAGGATTTGTTGGGAATTCCGGATCTAGATATGGTGTGGAAAAACCAAAATTGATATGAATGGGATATGATTCTGTTTAGAATACATCTATTTCTGGTCTTCCCGTTCAATAAATGTATGTTACTTACGAAACCCTGACTATATTTCATCCATGAAGAAGCCGTCACTCTAGGTCGATCGGAGCTGGTACTATGCCGTATAAACCATTTTATTCAACAACCCGAAAAATCCTCCATTGCAAAACTGATGGGATTCCTACAGGCGCATTATAAAGTTGGTTTTAGTTTAGAGAGAATCGCCTCGCTCGGGAAGGCAGTTTGCAATTCACGAATTCGTCTCCGCCTCGATAATCAATTTTTGCTTCTGGCTTTATTCTTCCAAATCGGAGATCAACTCAATTTGCAATGTCTTTCTGATTCATCAAAGGGAAATATTTGTTGAGTAGAATTTCCTTCCAAAGACCCTTTTGTCCTGCAATTAGTCTCAAGTACTACTTGGGGCCATGCCAGTACGATAGAATATGCGTTAGAAAGGTCATTCCCTCCCCTACGACACCTGGGCCAAACTTCTAAAAATCAGTACGCCCACTTCCATAGACAATATTGTGGCAATGTAGGTTTAAGTGGTCATATTGGATCCTTGGGAACCATCACAAGTATGATTGACCTATATTTGAACGAGAATACCGTGTCGTCCAACAAATCTCAGAAGAAGGGGACTCGCATAGAAGTAAGGCAGAAAAGGAAAGGCAAAATAGTCCCCGAAATAGATTTTGACGCCCCTCTTGCTCAGTTGTTTGAAAATGAATCTCAACAAACATGGGCAAGTGCGAGGTTGGAAAGACAACGCCAAGGATTTTAAGTATCACGGGCAACATCGGTTGTCATATATGAAAATCCCAGAGGCCAAACAAAATCCAGTGATGACCCATTTTTTGATAGTTTGTGGATTTCATTAGGGGAATTCTACCAAAGCTAAGTGGATAGCTAGACTCCTTTGAAATTCTATTTTAATTACCACGTTATGTCCTAGATGGGGGTGAATAGGACAATTTATAATTTATCTATAGATTATAATTAGATTTAAATTTAATGATCACAATAGGTAAAAAATGATCAATCAACAAAAATTCAAATCATTCACAGATCAAAGAGATATGTAAATCTGAGACAAGATATGTAAATAATCACAATCACATGAGAGAAATATTTATATTGGTTCGGTGACTCCGTACCTACATCTACAGTCCAATACTCAATACGGGTATTATTATATTATTTCAATCATGCATTACAACATATCAAATAAAAATAAATAATCAAACAAATAAGATAACACTTAGTCTCAACTAACAAGAATCACTTCTCGCTCATCTAGAAAGTTAGCCTAGGCCAGTATACTTTTAGAGAAATATATTTCTCACGGATCTACAATCCACAACTCATTTAATATGAGAATCACTTCTCATTCGACTTAGAGAGTGAGACTAGGCATGTAGTATTTTAGAGAAAAAATATTTCTCAAGGATTCTACAATCCTCAACTCAATGCAATGAGTAAAAACTCATTCACGAATCTTAAATATGCAGTTTTGATAAATTAGAATTCTATTTAAAAAGGTTAATTTGTTCATAGAGACATCTTTTGATAAATTCGATAAAATGGAGAATCTTCGGAGAAGAATCGCCACAAAAACACTTTGCCAGAGATGATCATCTTCTTGGTGGAAAATGATCGTAGGAATCATATAGATTGTATAGTGTCACAAACAAATTAATAGTCTTCACAAAAAGATGTACTAGGTTTGCTCAAGTAAAACTCTCTCAAATTCCAAATCTCTAGATTCAAGAGATGTTAATCAAAGAATGGGAGTCCAAGAGATAGCTTGATTAGTGTTAACTATTGATGGGTTTAGTCTATAATATATATGGCTATTCCCAAATAATAGAAAATTGATCTAAAAGAGTCATTTGAATGGCTTAAATGCATCAACATACCCACAAAAGACGAAGTCAAAACGAGATCCAGTAAGGGGGGTCGACCGCACATTTCGACCGATCAACCAGTCAGTGATGGACTTTTGTCCAAGGTCCGGTCGGCCCCACAAAATGGTCGGTCGACCTCACAGGTCGAATGATTTTGTTGTGGGCGGTCGACTGCTCGATTTGGCCGGTTGACTACTCAAGGTTAGAAGACTCGGGTCGATCGCCCAAAGTGTCTGGTCGGCCTGTCTGTTGAAACCTACGCCAAGATGCTATCCTTCCAACGTAGGGTGACTCTTGCTAGATCCATTCTCAATAGCATCCCCATCTTCAATATGTCCGTCTACAAATGGCCAATCGCTGTCACCAAGGTGTGTGAAAGCTACATCCGTAATTTTATTTTGTCAGGGGACCCCTCAGTTAGGAAGGATGTTACTGTCAAGTGGGAGATGTGTTAAAAACCGAGCAAAGACGGTGGTCTCAACCTCAGGCGCTTCAAAGACATCAACTTGGCCCTGCTTATGAAGAATGGTTGGAACATTCTCATGGAGAATGATGACTTTGGTAGATATATGAAAGCTAAAATATTCATAAATCTGGAGATATGGTTCGCTATTACAAGAAATCCTCCATTTGGCCTGACATCAAATGGGCTCTCAAGTGTATGGATTCCAACCTTGGTTGGTTATTTGGGAACGGTGATAAGATTGACATGTGGAGGGATAACTGGGTAAGCAATGGAGCCATTCGGGAGCATGTGGAGATGGAGAATGACAGTTGGAAGAAGTGTAGTGCTAAGCTATCGTCGATCATGGTTGATGGAAGATGGGTAATTAATACCTCAAGCCATTGGCCAAGTCCATCTTCTGAGTGGCATCCAGAGCATGCCTATCCTAAATCCGCACCTGCAGGACCTCAGAATTTGGAAGCCAAGTGCTTCTGGTAATTTCACAATGTAATCAGGCTATGAATCCATTAGACAAAAAGGAGACAGTTTGGTGGGAATCTTGGATTTTGAGAAAATCCAATCATCCTAGAACTTGAGCAAATGCTTGGAAACTGATCCACGGAAGTGCAGCGATAGATTTTGGTGCTAAAGATGAAAGGCGTCTCTATGGCATCGAGATGTTATCTTTGTCACAAGGAGGAAGAAATGCTTGACCACCTAATCTGGGGATGCCAGGCCACCAAGCCGATGTGACTTTAGGTCAAGGACTTGTTTGGTACTAATCAGCAACTTGGGTCTTTTAAGTAAGCCTTCTCCAAATGTAATCAGCTCAGCCCTGTTTTGAAAGATCTCTAGAGTGCGATGGTCTTCAACACGGCTAATGCCATTTGGGGAGCTAGAAATGGGACTATCTTTGAAGACACGGCAGCTATTTGGGAGTGGATCAAACGGTCCATCCTAATTGCTATTAGGGAAGTTGGTAAGCTCTCTCGCAATGCGATGTCTAATACGTGTTATTATGACCTAAATATTCTTACTTCAATTGGAGTGGGATGCAAATCAGGTAGAGCTCCCAATATTAAGAAAAGTGTGTGGCATCTCCCTATCCCCAGCTTCATCAAGATGAATTGTGATGGGGTTGAGAGAGGCAATTCGGGTAGAGGAGGAATAGGTGTCATATTCAGAGATCATCAGGGTGCCTTCCAGGGAGCCTAATTTAAAGGGTTGGGGACTACAACCAACTTTATTGCGGAATGCAGTGCTATCGCCGGAGGAGTGGCTTGGGTCACCAACAAGGGATGGAGGAATCTATGGATAGAGACGGATTCTTCAGCAGCTGTCATCACTTTTGGGCAAAAGAAGACTCCTTGGCAAGTTAGACCTCACTGGGAGAATGTCATCAAGAATACCAATCATTGTTTCATAGCATCAACTTGGAGGGAAACCAATTTTTCAGCCGACATCCTGGCTAATCATTCCTATATAAAATGGAGGATCTTCAAGCTAAATGCTACAGGTTCTCATAATTCCTTTTTGTTTTCACTTGGGGTTGGTGGTTCCAACTTTTGAGTTTGCAGGGTTCCATCCTCTTTCCTAGTGCGGTTTGTATAGTCTTACTTCCTTCCTTTTAATATATTTTTATACTTAGAGAAAAAAAAACACACACGCATAACCTTAGGATTCTAGAGCATCAAATGAATTGTAATTCGGACACTGAAGTAAAAGAGTTGTCTCGAATACTAAAAAATAATATTTATTTATTCGAGTATATAAAATACGAAAATATAATATTCTTAATATGGGATTTTTAAATATCTCCTAAAAGTTGCAGATAGCCTCTAATACATATATATGTAATGATCAAATACATATACGGTGGGCGAAAATAAGATTTACAAATTAAAATAAATCTTAATTACAAAAATATTATTCTCCTAAAGAATTATCTAAAAGCTCTTTAAATTTAGAGACATGGTCTCTAGGGTTACCAGGGTGAGCTAACCATTATGTTTCATGAATTCAAAAAATAAAATTATTAAGTTATCCCTAAGTTGTATAGTATCAAAATGTCCTTCCAAGAAAAAATAAAGTCAGATGCTACAAGAACAAGCCTATATTAAGGTTCACCCCAGTTAGATCTCACACTTTTTTGTTTATAATTTCTCCAATTAAAATAAAGGGAGAGTGAGAAAACAAAACTAGTAATTTTTCAATGTTAATAAGTTCACTATTCACGTAATACTATTCACGACTACTATTTACTTGATACTATTCACCGCTACTATTTATAGTTACTAGTCATTGTTATATTTCTCCGCCTAGGGTTTTTGCTCTCTCTTCTCCTCTCTCTCCAATATTTGGGCCAGGGTTGTCTAGTAAATCATAAGGGGACTTCTACACAGAGATAGAGAGAGAAAATAGATACATCGTAATAAGATGTATATGGAATGCACCATATCATTATCCAAAGAGATCTATAAAGAATTAGCATAGATTAGGAATGATTGATTTGACAGATTAGGATTAGTTGTCTTCCAAGATTAGGACTCTTCTTTTGTCTATCTTTACTTTACTTTTTTAATATTTCTTAATGTAAGTAAGTAAAACTAGTCTATAACCGTTGCATACTCTTAAAGACACGTGTTGCTGTTTCGTTAGAAAAAAACAAAAATAAACATATTAAAGAACCATCTTTCTTTTATTAGAGCCACGTGTCTTACTCTGGGAACAGTTGTATAATCATAAAAGTAAGCACAGTTGTACACTAGTTTTTTTTCCAATGTAAGCAAACAAATTCAATCGAATTATCAATAAATTTTGATTTTTTATGAAATCTATGATTGCGAAGTTAGGATAAGAAGTACTATTATATTTGCGGAAAACATAAAAACAAAAAAAAAATCAAAGATCAAAGATCAAAGATTTACTCTAAAATAAAAAGCTGAAAAAAGTTTCAAGCTAGCTATAAAAGTCCAAACATTGATGCGGTTCATGGTTTACAGTGTTGGTTGATAGGATGGTTTCAAGATCAATCAATTTGTCTACTTTTTTTGGTTTCGAGAAGATCAATCCAGAGGTAATTAATGGACTAGAAATAATAGCATAGGTCCAAGATAATCTGTTTCAAGGTCCAATGAAAGTAGTCGACGAGTGGCCCTACATATCTCCTAGCCTGGATGTTAATCCATGCACACATTGGTGGATATACACACCAAAAATCAGCTTTTCTAGTCGTTGGATCTACTACCCAAAATAATGCTTGGATAATCAAACAGCTAGAATCACTCTGAGAAAGTGATAAGATCTAATGGTTAGTGATAAGCAATCATGATGATTGTTGTTGTATATATGGACCATGGGGTGGGTTAAACATCCATGCAACTAGTGGGGCCAAAATGGGTTTTACATGGCAATTTTAGTGGGCCATATATATATACAACTTCCCCAGTGAAAAGGGTGATTGACTAATTAAGTCAGTGGGCCCAATATGCACTGATCAGATGGTAAGGGCCGCATGTACAGTACACATTGATTTTTTTGTAATAAAATCTTGAAGAAAGCATGAGGGGCCTTTCTTTCAGAGCTACGACCAATACAAGTGGCACACATGCATGAAGACAATCATTTGATGGTATTTACTCATAAACAATATTAATGTAATTAATAAAAGCACAATCCCTGA
Organism: Euptelea pleiosperma; assembly: GCA_035048495.1. Lineage (NCBI taxonomy): Eukaryota > Viridiplantae > Streptophyta > Magnoliopsida > Ranunculales > Eupteleaceae > Euptelea > Euptelea pleiosperma. Next base: position 33,319,522 of record CM068541.1, read on the forward strand.
TCAAACATTATCACTTACAATCCCTACCAACTCCATTTTTTGTTCTTGATCTTCTGCTTCTTTCTTCTCGTTCTTCATCTTAATGTACTCCCCATACACATATGAACTAAAACCCCACACACACAACAAAGTAGCTACCACCTTCTTTCCACCAAAATCATCTCCATAAGCTAAAACTCCTCCCAACACGTTCATGGACAGTAACGCCGTCATGCAAATTCCTCCCGTCAATGACGTTGTTAAAAAAACTAACCCTGCTGTCCCCATAAAACATAACTGCCAACTAACGACGTTAAATCCCACTGTTAACCAATACCCCACTGATCCCAGTTCAAAACGCATTTTACTTTCCTTATTCATCTCACCAAACCCACCATCTGATATCATTCCAACGGTTGCGAAAACCGTTGCTGCCATCTCCATCACCACCTGCATTTCCATCACCATCTCATAACTATAAACCTTCTTGTAAACCATCTCCATCACTGGTAGGTAGAGAGCGAAGAGCAAACCTGCTCCGAGAATGCAGAAGAAACCCAAGAAGTAATGATTCTGTGTCACGCCTTTGGGTCGGTCATGACTCGAACTCAAAGCCAAAAGCACCGAGCTCAGTGTCAACAAAACTACACAGTTAAGATTCGAGAAGGTGAGCTTCTGCTTCACGAGGATTACTGAGAGGACAAGATTAAAGGCTAGTTGAGATGATAGGAGAAGAGAGGAAGTAGATACAGAGAGATAAGAAATACCCCATGAGAAGAGAAAGTTGTTTAAGCCCATCATAAGACCTATCGACACATATACGAGTAAGAGTTTCGGAGTGAAAAGAGAGAAGGGTCGTCGTTGTGTGTAGTTCATGAGACGAGGAAAGTAAATAGGGATGAGAAGAAGAGGAAACCCTGCAGATTGAACCCATGTAGATACCCATCTGCTAGAACCTCCATGGATGAAGTAGAACCTAGAAATCAAGCTTGAAGAGATAGAACCCACAAACAGAAACGAGTAGTTGATTAGAAGAAGAACCCAGTAACCCAGACCAGTTTTCTCTCTACGAAATTGAATCGCAGTGTCCCTCGTTGAATCTTGTTGCTGTTGTTGTTGTGGTTCTTCTTCTTTTTGTGCTGGGCCTTGTAGTTCGTTCTCCATTAATTAAAGTACAAAGTTGTTCGCTTGAAACAGAGAGGAAGAGGAGCAGAGGAGATGAAACTGTGTTGGTACTTAGCCTGATTTAAATGAAGGTGGAGGGGGAGGGTTTTTATTGGTTTAACTTTAGTTAGGGTTCACAAGGGTTTTCTTATAAATGTGAGGGTTTTGTCAAACTATCCGTGAGACTGAGAACGTTGACGAGTTGTAAAGGAGAGCCTAAGTAGGTATTTAATTTATCTCATACGTATCATCTCGTGAGAAGTTACTTTTCGTGGTAACCTAATTTTGGGTTTAAAATAATGTTCCAGTGTTTTGCGTCGCACGGTAAAACTTCAGTGTGCAATGATCATATGAATATACAATCACAATCCAATTGTGTTTGAACGGTGATAGACGTGGGACTTGTCATGGAAGAAATATATATTGCCAACTGACTCACCAAACTGCAACACTTCAATAACCTGTTTGGTAGGCGAGTGCTGCGGGAAAATAAAATATTTGGGCATCCTAATATTTGCCTGAGCGTGTTTGGCACACATTTGCCTGCACCAAATATTTAGCAGGGCTCACAAATTTGCCTGCCACGGTAGGAAAAAATTTGATCATCTCCCCGACTAAATATTTTCATACCAAATAAGTTTTGGTGGAAAAATCTTTATTTTCAATAAAAATAAATATTTAATATATAAAAAAGATAAAAATGAGACCGTTTGAATCCTGTAACCTAATATGTACGTACCACATCCCACACTCACCTAACCCATATTTGACTTATGCGCATATATTTAGAGAAGATAATATCCATCTAGCCAAATATTCCCCGTTGGAACTCTCTCTCCCATAGCAAACAGGCCCCAAGTGTCACTCCTTTGTATGGGGTAGAAAAGACCATGGTTTTAAAAAGAAACCGTTAAAACAAAAATAATGGCCGTTATAACAGATTCGGACCTTCCCTGTTACGTTATGTACGTTTTAACACTCACAAAATAAGGGCCGTTATTTTCAGTTATAACAAAAATAACGGCCGTTATTATTTTCTAAACAAAATTATTAAAAAAAATTTTTCATTTTTTTTCGTTATAACAAAAATAACGACCGTTGTTATTTTCTGAAAATTTGAATTTTAATGCCCTTTTTTCCATTATTTCCATTATTTTTTCCTTCTTTTCCATTTTGTCCCCATATGTTACAATCAATTTTAACGGCCGTTATAACAGAAAAATGGTAACACCCCCAGTCCGTTATACCGTTATAACGGCCCCTTTTAAACCATGGAAAAGACTAAGGTTTTAAATTGTCGATTTTTTAAACCATGGAAAAAATTAAGGGTATTTTTAGTAACACCCTGTAATTTGGATCTAATTAGTAATACCCCCTTTGACCTAGTTGAGCCATCATTGGACTAACGTTAAAATGTGATATACGTCATGCGCTTGTTAATGAAACTATGAAATTACCAAAATATTGGAAGTACAACGCTAAGCATGAGATTCAAGTCAGTTTAAGCAAAGTCAACCACAATTAAACTAGGTCAAGGGGATAATCCGTAAAGTTTGAAAGTATAGGGGTATTACTAATTACTTTCAAATTATAGGGGGGTGTTACTAAAATACCGAGTAAATGTGATAGCCATTAGGTGTGTTTCGACTTTTAGCTGTAGACTTTGAGTAAATTTTATAAAATAACTTTTTTAAAAAGTAAAAGGATAATATAGAGTTTCTATTTTTCTAATGGTTGCCTTTCGTCTCTTTAAATGTGATTTTGGAAAGGTCCACGTAGCAGAATCGGATCCTATAATTAAATTCAAATATAATAGTTTCGGTTCCTACACAAGTGGACTTGAACTCTCCTCGAATATAATGGTTTGGATTCGGTTCTAAACTAGTTAGTCCCAGAATCTAGAAAATTGAGACCGGTTTCTATTAGTTAATCGGTTCCAAAATCAAGAGTTTGTTTTCAGAAGAACAATGGCTCTAAAACCATATATGTTGAACAACCACTTTACTCTAAAGCAAGTCACAGTAGGTCTATGGGTCTAACAAAGGTGGAGTGCTGACCCCATAACCAAACAACACACTCCATCCGTGATCCCTTAGCACTTTACTGAGGATTCCAACCTACTTTACTCTAAAAGCTTAAGCTTTTAAAATAAAGTGGTTGTTTAACATGGTATCAAAGCTAAAGATCTCATTGGGTTGCAGGTTTGAGTCCTTAGCAAAGTGTTGAGGGATCGAGGATGTTGTTGGAGTCTTTTGTTTGGCTATTTGGTCAACACTCCGCCTTTGTAAGACCCGTGGACCCTTGATATACATTGTTACGCCTCACTTTAGCATCTTAAGATTTAGCTTTTGCTGGGAACTATAAGATCCTCGAATAATTAAGATCAATTTGGGGGTTATGACCGAATCCCAGAGGTATATATCACATTAGTGAGAAAATCAGAACCGTCCAAAATTCAAAAATAAATTTAGTGGATCATGTGGTGTATAAAGAGATATGGACTTTAGTTCCACTATAAATAAAACTAGAAAGGCTATACCCGATATATTCGAGTTAATAAGGCGAGAAATTAAGAAGAGACGTTACGTGGTTGAAAAAGAAGATTCATTCAACTTCCAGGGTTTGCATGGAGGGGAGGGGTAGAGAGAGAGTACAGATGGAGGGAGATTTATGATTTAGAACGGCTACATCGAGTGCTTTACAAATGGAAGAAGGTTGTGAGAGAGACAGATAAGGAAAAAAGGTGGGGTGTGCCCGTCTTTTCGTGCTTTAGCAGATTTGTTTCCTAAACATGTCTACTCCCATTAAGTGCAGTGCAGCCCCTTCCTCGTGTCCGTCGGCTCCTTTTAACTCCCTCCCACTCACTCCTCTCCACCCATCGGAGGACACAAGTAAATCCCTCTATATTTGGGAACTCGGAGGAAGAGACAGATAGGGTTTATCCTATTTTCGTTGGTGAGTTACAGATAGGGTTTATCTGTATCTCTTCATATCTCATTAATATTACCACTAAGGAAAGTTTATCATTTCCACTTTTGGACTTTTGGGATTAAGACACCCCCCTCCCCCCCATCCATCTAGATCATTCATATCTCAATACCATATGTTACTTTTTTATGAATATATAGCTCTGTCCTTTACATACTAAATTTAGGAGTAAACATTCGATGAAACCTGTAGTCAGGGCAGGGATGTTGCTGATTGTAGCCGATATGAGCCATGTGGCACATTCTTAAGATGACATTCACGTCATATGGATGGATGTTCGGCCAATCACTAGTTGGACCTATCAGTTATTTCTAAGCGTTGGATTAAAGTTATTTTCATATATGGGTTGATTTTAACCCAAGGAATTTGAGCATTATTTGGGTGCAAAGATCCAAAGGTTTTAAATCACTAATCAGCCTGATTTTTGGTTTATTTGTAGGTACAACTAGCTGTGATTTGTCAAATAGATCCATACTGTTAGTGTCCTCTTACAAATGTGCCACGTGGCTCATATTGGTTGCAGTTAGGGATTATGGTAGGATGTAGAATAGGTACTTTCTACCGTTTTTGCATGTTTACATTGGATAAGTAACACAATCAATCATGCACACACACGCACCTTCTTGAGACCAATGAAGATATATAAAATACTTGTAAGAATTTTTTACATACCCCCATGTTTTCTTCGAAATTTGACATACCCCCACAATATGAAGAAGCTGACATACCTCGTGACTGAGTTGATCGTCTTAGACTGTCATTGACTGAAAATTATTTTTGAAAATGACAAAAATGCCCCTTTTCTTCAATCTTTTAACAAAAAATATTAGATTTTGGATAAAACCCCAACCCCAAATCAAACGGTTGTGATGGTAGACCGACCACAAGATTGCAATGGATTGGCCGACCATCACTGGTTACCAACCTACCAGAACCTCATGGCCGATTGTCCACCACTAATACTAGTCAAACAACGGTCTGATTCAAAGTTCTAGATTGATACATTAAGGTTGTGTTTGGTAGTACACCTTTGACTTGCGTCTTGACTGAAGGTGTGCATCGTGATTGATGACAAGTGTTTGGATCACACCAAGGCACGTATCTTCGTAGACACAGTGTGGACCTCGTAGATGCGCAAAAGTTAACCTCCGAATGTTCACCTCCCCCCTTGAGTATTCAAAAACGCATGTACTATGAAGGTTCACTCTTCACCCCCAATCCGCTTAGCCCACCTAATGTGTGGCCCACTTATGATGTATGGGCCCATTTGACATATAGACGTGTATGATCTATCAACGTCCCTCTATTATTTGGGACCCACATATGATCCATCAACTTCTGTTCTTATTTGGGTCCCACATGATTTGTCAACTTTAGATATTTGTGCGGCTACACGAACTATCGATCTCTCTTCTTATGTTGTATCCAGGTGATCTATCAACATTTGTTCTTATGTGGGTCTCACACGGTTGTGTAGAACCAAACGTCGGTCTTGACCTTTAAATGTACGCACCTTGAAGACGTGGACCTTCAAGATGCACGTCTTCGGTTGAAGATGCACTTCCAAACAAAGCCTTAGATATTTCTCCTACAACTACAGGACGTCCTATCAACTGCCCAAAAACATGATGTTGATCATCCAATTGGCCACAAATGCGTCCTAGCCCCTTCACAAATGCGATGTGCCCCAATTTTTCATTGATAAACCATTTTCAGTCTGAAAATGACGAAATCACTCGGATTCCACAGACAGTAACATTTTTACAAAACTAACAGAAATGGGTAGAGATTAAAAGCCAAAATCAAATCACGTCACTATGAAATCGAGCTAAAGAAAGCAAATAGGTCCCTGCAAATCAAACATAAGTAATAGTGGTGAACAGCTGGCCACGAGATTCTAGTAGGTTGGTCGCAGGTGATGGGAGGCCAATCCACCGGAATCTCATGGTTGGACATCCACCACTAACATTTGATTTGGGGTTGGAGTTTTATCCCAAAACCACATCTTTTTGCTCCAAGGTTGAAGAAAGGGACATTTTTGTCCCTTTCAAAAATAATTGTCAGTCAATGACTGTGGACGGGGGGTGTGTGTGTGTGGGTGTTCCCTACTTGTAAGGATCGTTTTGGAGAAAGGAAACTTGGTATAGTCACTATATATACATGGATAATACCAAGGTTTAAAAGGGGCCGTTATAACGGTAATATTGGATTGGGGACGTTACCATTTTTTCCGTTATAACGGCTGATATAATGGATTGTAACGCACAAGACCAAAAACAGAAAAATGAGTCAGTAACATACAACGACACGTTCTTATTGATATCGATTTCAGGGGGGGGGGGGGTCGGTACACATTCTTGTTGATATCGATTTCAGGGGGGGTCGGTTTATGTTATAACGGCCGATTTTTAAACCATGGATAGTACTAGTATGAGTCAGTAACATACAACGACACATTCTTGTTGATATCGATTTCAGACCGTCCAGTATATGGGGTATATGTATATAACAAAACAGCTCCGTTGTCTTATCCTTTACCTTATCCGGCTTCATAAAGATAGAGAGTGGTTGAGATTAGATTCATTCATCTATGTTAAACGGTCGGATCTCAGCCACTCACTCCCACTCATTTATTCACATCATGTGATTTTTGTGGAAATCTGAAACTTCACTATGTAGGCCAGGAGTTGGTGTACATCCACCAAATATGTGCCAAACATAAACGTCACTAAAAAACGCCCACTATTTCCATTATGTTCTGTTATTTTTCAGTTATTTTCCGTTATAAATTTTATTAAAAATTTAAAAATTTTGAATTTTAGCTCCGTTATTTCCGTTAATTACCATTAGTTTCTGTTATTTCCGCTATTTTCTATTTTTTTTTCCCCTGTGCGTTACAATCTATAATACCGAAGGCACCCGCTTTTTGCGGGGCACGGGCCATTTACTAGTTTAACATAAGTCAGCTCAATTTGTTGACCTACATATCCATCCATTCAATCTATAATTGCGATAGGTATCTTAAATGGGGCCCATTATTTGGAACACAGTTCCCAAACTAGGACTTAGAACCGTACTCGGCTAGTCAGTAGGTTGTGTCGATTTAACTAGACTCGGATTGGTGGACCATGAGAGTGATCAAACCATGTGTCAATTCAGTACTAGACAAAAAGATAAATGAAAACACAGAAAATGGCATTACTACAACCGTGTCGCTCCTGTAATTTTTAACCATCTCTGAATTGCTACCACACTTTGCTTTCTTTCCATATTGTGTGAACATGGTGTCGTCACCTCTCTCTAATCATATAAAGGTAACTGATTCTCCCTAAATACTCTGGTGATAAAGATCCTACAAAGACATGCTTATTTTTTATGTCGTCTATGTTGGGGTGGGTCAATAATGCCGTTCCCTAAGGGTGCGGTAGGGGCCTGCGGGTGCGAGGTCGATCGTTGTTGGAGCAAAAGGATCACGGGATCGAATCGCGGAATAGACCCACGGATGCGATGTCGATCGTGGTAAAAAGGCTAGAGTTTGCCCATTCCTGAGAAGATATCTTTTCAGGAAGAATGGCGCTTGAGGCTTTGGTGTGTGTTGGGGGGTTTTAGCGGCGGCCAGCTAAAACCACTAATATAGATGGGTTTTAGCAGCGGTCATTGGCTGACCATCACAAAAGGGTTGGTGAGAAAATTTTGGAAGAAAAAGTTACCTTTTCAGCGACGAGTTTTAGCGGCAGCCAGATTTTGTCCGTCACTAATTAATGGACCAATTAGCAGTGGTCATTTGCACAGTCGCTGCTATATGTTCACTAATAGCGGCAGCCAGGGCTGGTCGCCGCTATATATATATATATATATATATATATATATATATATATATATATAATTGCAGTTCTTTCATTCTTTTCTAGTCTAACCATCTTCGCTCCCCGCCGTTGTTCTCTGTTATTGTGGCCCCAAAGCTCCATCGTCGCCCTTCTGTCGGTGCTCTTCCGTCGACGTCCGCGGTCACTGATAAGTCTTTTTAGTTTTTTCTTTGTTTGACCACTGTATGGATGTTTATCCAATCAAATAAGAAATCATTATGATTTGTGATTTCAAACCAAAATTCATTTTGATTTGTGATTTCAAACCTTTCGATTTTGTACCCCGAGCTCAAATTCCCACAGTTAAAATCAATGCATGAAAATGACTCTAATCCAACAATTCAAGTGGACCTAGACCATAAATTAACCTGATTAGTGATTTCTAAGTATTGGATTGGAGTCATTTTCTTGGGTTCAAATCACTAATCAAATTGATTTTGCTACGTAGGTCCACCTAGGGTTGGGCAAACATCCATATGGTTAGTGGTCTCTAAGGCCCTACTTGTTTGTTGCACTGGGATGCATTTTCCACTCCAGTGCAAATGCGGTGAGTTGCATTGCAGTCACTTATCATGGTTTTTGGGCTGCACATGCTTGCATCCATTTTCTTGAAGAGTTTGCAAGGGCTTGTTGACCACTTGCACAACAACTAATTTGCATGCTGCCAACCAATCACGTGTAATCCCAAAACTATGGAATAAAATCTTGGTAGCCTTTTTAAATGTATATAATATTCCCTCCCAAGCTATTTAAATCTAGATAATTTTCCTTACTAAGCCCGCCCGTAATTCATTTCCCATCCAAATTGGTGCTAATTCATTCCCACCTCAAAATAGGCCTTTATTTTCTCACATGATTGAAATGTGTTCTCAGTTGCAATTAATCAGCCATTTAAAGCATTTGATTGATGGCCATACAGACAATAATTGATTGGTGATTTCTATGTGTTGGATTGGAATTGATTATTTGCCATGTTTCCCTAAAAAGAAACCCTTATTGTTGGTTCAGAAAACCTCATCCAATTACACGGAACACAAATTTTTTATCCCGAATGATTTGAAGTCCAAGCTCCAAAATGGCTTGTGACACTCTTTTAGGCCACTGACCCATTGATGTTTGGCCCACCTCAATCAGCTTGATTGATAATTTCTTGTTATTGGATTTGAGTATCCCAAGAAATCTCAAACCCAACAGCTAAAAATTGATTAGTATATTTATTGTGTTGTCAATTCGAGAATAACTGAGTATTTATGTAATCTTAATTTAGTCAACTGTGAGGACTTGGAGAGTGGGACTCAATGATTTCGAGATTGGCTATGAAGTGATCCTTGATGCTCATCGAGGACTTGAGTTCGTGGACTTGAAAAAACCATAAGAAGTTCACTTGGACATATTTGGAGCGCCTCAGCTTATCGTGAGAAACTTCCATCTGCTGAAACCCTAATTGGACAAAACCATCAGAGGGGTCGACCAAACTTTGCGACGGCGTGACCGGAGGGAAATGACCCATCGGTCGAATAGTCGACAGGGCCGGGCACACGGTCAGACTGGTTGACCGGTCTTGGGTTTCCTCGAATCAAGAACGTGACCCCCTCCTCCCTTCAACTATAAATACTCATTCCCCTTACCATTCATACTCACCAATTCATCCATCATTCTCTTGAGTTCTTTATCTCACTACAGGAAAATAGGGTATTAGCGGCGGCCGTGACCGCCGATAAAAGTCACAAAAACAGCCGCTAAAACTTTTAGCGGGGGCCACGCCGGCGGTCGGCGATTGCCGTTGATACCCTGGTCGCTGAAACTTATAGCGGCAGGCAGATGAAAATCAACCACCGCTAAAAAGTATCACACCAGTGACGGTACAGTCGTAGTGGAAGCCAATATTAGAGGTGGGAATATTAGTATGTATGTATTAGCGGCAGTCAGTCAATCCACTGCTGAAATGGAGTATTAGTGGCGGGTATGGCCACTGCTAATACATACTTTTAGCAGTGGCTATTTGGTGACCGCCGTTAATACATATTTATAGCGGCGGTCACTGACCGCCGCTAATACTGATTTTTTCATGTTTTAGCACCGGCCACCGCGCAAATTTTTTTTTGCTATTTTTTTGGAATTTTTTTTTCACCTGTGTCCTTGTACCACCTGTAGACCTGTAGCATTTTGATTACTATAATACTAACTAAATCGAATAAACAAAAATAAAAATAATCTGTTCATTAAACTCAAAGATTAATTAATACAATATCCTTAGTTCAAAAACATCCATAAATGAAAAAAAAAAGTCGACGGCTCAAACATCAACTTGGTCTGCATCAGATCAATAATCAATTGGGTCCTGCAAAAAAAAATAGTAAACTTATTAGAATAAAATATGTTAGAAGTTATAATAAAATAAATATATTGTTAAAAACTCGAAATAGACTTTAATTTTAAGTCTTACATGTCTAAACATATAAGTGACTACAATCTCCCAACTGCACGTCAGAATTTGACCTCGTCTCTTCCAACATAATTGTTTCAACACGTTTTTAAATGACTAAACCTACAACTGATTACAATTTCTCAACCGCACGTCAGAATTTGACCCCGTCTCTTCCAACATATTTGTTTCAACACGTTTAAAGTGTTGGAAGAAGTTTCGGGAGATTCCAACCTCATTTGCTCGATTTGGGCATCGAAGTCCCGAAATGGATTTCAGTTCTAAGTCTTAAATGCCTAAACCTACAACTGACTATAGTTTTCTAACCCGACCTCAAAATTTGACCCTGTCTCTTCCAACACATTTATTTCAACACGTTTGAAGTGTTGAAAGAAGTTTTGGGAGATTTCGACCTCGTTTGCCCGATTTGGGCATCGAAGTCTTGAAATGGATTTCAGTTCTAAGTCTTAAATGCCTAAACCTACAACTGACTATAATTTTCTAACCCAAACTCGGAATTTGACCCCGTCTCTTTCAACACATTTGTTTCAACACATTTAAAGTGTTGAAAAAAGTTTCGGGAGATTCTGACCTCGTTTGCCCAATTTTGGCGTTGAAGTCCCGAAATCGATTTCAGTTCAAGTCTTAAAGGACTAAACCTACAACTGACTACAATCTCCCAACTGCACGTCGGAATTTGACCACATCTCTTCCAACACATTTGTTTCAACACGTTTAAAGTGCTGAAAGAAGTTTCGGGAGATTCCGACCTCGTTTGCCTGATTTGGGCGACGAAGTCCCGAAATAGATTTTAGTTCTAAGTCTTAAATGCCTAAACCTACAACTGACTATAATTTTCTAACCCGACCTCAGAATTTGACCCCGTCTCTTCCAACACATTTGTTTCAACACATTTAAAGTGTTGGAAAAAGTTTCGAGAGATTCTGACCTCGTTTGCCTGATTTAGGCGTCGAAGTCCCGAAATGGATTTCAATTATAAGTCTTAAATGTATAAACCTACAACTGACTATAGTTTTCTAACCTAACCTCGAAATTTAATCCCGTTTCTTCCAACACATTTGCACTTTTATAGTGTTGGAAGAAGTTTCGAGAGATTCCGACCTCGTTTGCCCAATTTGGGCGTCGAAGTTCCGAAATGAATTTCAGTTCAAAGTCTTAAATGACTAAACCTAAAACTGACTAAAATCTCCCAACCGCATGTCGAATTTGACCCTGTCTCTTTCAACACATTTGTTTCAACATGTTTAAAGTGTCGGAAGAAGTTTCGGGAGATTCCAACCTCGTTTGCCCGATTTGGGCATCGAAGTCCCGAAATGGATTTCAATTCTAAGTCTTAAATGCCAAAACCTACAACTGACTATGAGAATAGTAAGAAATAGAAATAAATGGGCATTAGGATCTCAAACTAGCAAAGTCAAAATAAATCATACAACTAGCTACTGGCTACTTACTTGATATGCCTTCAAAAGATGATCTAAGGGAATATCTCCATCAAGTGAAGCACTTGGCATATCACTCCATACATATTCTCCATACACGTCTTGCATCACTTCGTACACATCAAGTATTAGCCTCAACTAGATGTCCAAACTTTTCAAAAGCACTTTTCAAACCTCTATCAAATGTTGATCATGAAAGGCCCCAATAAAGTAGTACTTTTCAGGGATTCAACTTTTATGGCAAGGTCTTCACTCTCCGCTTGGTAGAAGAGAATAATATTAAACATAACACCCAGATTTATTCAAAGAGACATGCTTAAAGCTTCAAACAAAAGAAAATAGAAGAATAAAATGGCCACGTTCAATTGTTTCCTATACCTGCTTCCTCAACCTTGACCTTCTAGTCGATTCTCTGTTAGACTGTTTCCTCCTCTCACGTTTCAGCTCTCCAAGACCCAAATACCAAGTACAGACTTGACTTTTATATAACAAGTACAGACTTGACTTTTATATACATTCAGCATGTTCAATGAGCTAGTCCAACTCTTTTTAATATATGCAAGCTCTCCAATGACTCACCCAAATTCAATAAAATTGCAACATGTGCATACTTTTTAGCATTCCCAGATTAAATGCTCATTAGTAATCAAATGCTGCTTAAAACGGAAAGAGGTGAGTAATGCCCACATCCATTCCTTTTGAAGCTTATTGATGCCAAAAACCAAAGCAAATTTACAATGACTATTGGAATAAGGAAGATGAAGTACTAAACAACATAATAGAATAAGAGAATTTTACACCAGGTGCAGGATGAACAGTAGTTGCAATGGTCAAGATATCTGATGATGCTGTTGTGTTCAATACTTTTATCCCAAGGTAACTGAGCTTTTGTTCACTTCAGTTCAGTGTTTGAACTTAAAGAGCTTAAAACTCTATTTTTGTATGCAAGCACAAAGGTACCTTTTGGTCCTAGCAAGAAAGGATGGTCTTGATTGTCTGGCAGATGTACAAGAAGTAGATATTCGATCAGTTGAGGACGATGCATGCTCTAGGTATGCTCTAGGTACAGGATGAAAATTTGGTGCACAAGATTAGCTTTTTGTTATCAAACAAACCCTACATTAATTATTTTAACTAGGTTTGTTCCCTAAGTATAGATCAAACATTTTTTACTTAGCCAATTTCATATTATTTTTTAAAACTAATCATAGCTTTGTTATAAGAATGAAGCTGTTAAGACTTGAAGAGTTTTCTTCTTATATTTGGGAGATGACATACATCTTACAAGCATGAGGAGCCACATATGCAGTCATTCAAAAATGCAAACTCTTCGATACATACAAATGCTGCAAGAGAAATGACAAATTAGCTAATACATAAAAGGTATGTATCATCCCTCTCTTTATATGTTTTACTGTTTATCATAATCAATGAAAAGTTGAAGAACCATATCATACCATCCACAAGTCAAACAATAACAGGATTAGATGGAACGAATCCAATTTCCCTCCATCCCACTGTTATGGGAGCCTTGGACTAACCTTTGTTCCATAACACAACGACTACCCTTTTTCCCCAATAGAGACCCTACCCAAACCTGCATCCCATGAACCTTGTATTTATGAGAGGAAAGATAGTCATCTAACTACAAATGATGCACAAGGCCGTTGCAACTTAACAAAAACAAAGATGACTAACCAAGTAACACAGCTATAGGAAATAACCAACTTTCACCAACAAGTCATATCATAATGAAGAATATGATCATATCAACATCAAAAAACATGCAATATATTTAAATTTACCTTGACCAAGTTGTTCCCGTGAGCTATATATGGTTTATATATAATCATTTTATAGGAAGGAAACAGAGAAGTTTTTGAAATGTACTTCCAAATCGGCTCATGATCTTATTTTTCTCCCTTGAACTCTCGTGGATCTTGATTAACGTCAATCACCTTCTTGTTTCTGATTCATAGATCAAATGTCGCATCCAATGAGTAAAGGACCCTGTCAAAATTTGGATTATGGATCCCATTAAAAATGTTTGGATTTAGGAGACAAACCTTCATAAGAGCCTAGATACTAAAGTGAAAGCAATATTCCTCTAGACTCATCCCTCCATTGCCAACTTCCAACATGTCAGGATCTCTCATGATCAGAAAATAAATCAACAAAGTGTTGATTGTTATATAATAATTGTAAACAGAAAAGATGAGCATTTAAAATGTATGTTTCAAATACCATGACCAGAAAATCCTTGCTTATTAACGGAAATAAACAGCTTTAAGCATAAAGCTTCAAGCATAACATTCAATTTCTAAGAAATATAGTGTGTATCCCACATAAAGACACCCTCTCATAAATATTAGTGTGTATTCCACATAAATATTAGTGTGTATCCCACATAAAGACCAACAATAATAAAGACCATGATGTATCAAAAAGATTTCAGTAAGTTGAAGTTTCAAAAGTAAATCATGTTCTATTTCAAGATCTAGGTACTTCGATTCACCACTGCCATGGTTCCAGCTAAAGCCTCACTAGAAATGTTAAGGTGTCTTTCGTTATCCGCATCAAAATCTCAGGAACAAGCAATTAAAGTCTAATTCATTATATCGACAGAAACTTCAATGACAACCGATAAAAAAAAAAGAAACTTCAATGACATGATAACAGAGTAAAGAGGCATCCATGGTTCCACAACATATCAAAGCTAACCACTGTACTTGCCAACAGATTATGTTGAAGCAATTTGTACAACGTCATCGTCTTGCACAAAATCACAAAACACATAACACCTAACACCCAAATTAGTAATTAAAAGGTAACGATTAGAAAGCGAAATAATACAAGAAACAAAATGAAGTTGATATCAAAACCAAAAACTAAGCACCCGAATGCTAACTAAATGTGATATCCATGACACGGTCACACAAAAACAAGAAAAAACAATTTAATATTGAAACCAAAGAAAACAACCGAAATGGTAATTAAAAGGTACCCATTACAAAACAAGCAAGAAAAACCAAGTTGGAATCGAAATGAAAAAAGCTACAATATCCGAAAATGGTAATTAGAAGGTACCCATTACAAAAAGAAGCAATACAAGTCAAACAAACCAGAAATCCGAAACTCGAAATGACAATTAAATGTTACACAATTATGAAGTAAAGAAATCGTCATTCATCATGATCAGTGCCTTATACAAACATGCAACACATCAAAAAAATCAAATGGGTATCAAAGCAAGTGCAGCAATAAAACACAATACAATTGGCATGAAGGCATACAGAGAATAAAAGAAGAAGAGTAACAGAAACCTTGCTGATCCAGAGCCTATAGCTGGAAGTGACTCCATGCCAACCAAGAGAGACAAGGAGGGAAAACAACAATTCAAAGTCAGGGCGTGCTTCGCATAATCCAAATCCCCAATGTGTGCCTTCTCAATGATCTCATGGGTGTCCACCACCATGTACCCCACGACACAAGCAGTCCAAAATCTTTGCAAAGAGGAGTCAGTGTTGGGTCAATGGCTATCAGTGCTTCTTTGCAAAGTTTTACGGCCTTGTGCAAATCTTTTAGGTGGCCCCACTTAGCACTTTGGCTGTCTTACAAGTCCTGCATCACACATGAGAAGATGTGAAATAGTGTACAAATAAAAGACTTTTCTCATATATAATAAAGCAAGAAGTATATATTTATTGACTGCCTTATCAATATTTTAGCAAGCAACACAAGAACATGCCATGTTAATCACAATAACTAATTCCATTTCATAATATGGATGATTTGAAATAGCATTTGTAGATCATGTCTCTAAACCCAAGAAACACCATTTAAAACAAAAATATGGTACAAAATAAAAAGGTGATCAATGCAAGCTTACCATACACATCAATTGGGGCATCGTAATCATAACTCGTGGCAATGAACCCACTCCTTGTTTGACTAATTCAAATATTTATCTAATAGGACAAGGACTCATCACAATAAACCTTCAATTTTAGCAAGCCGCACAAACAAATAAGATCAAATAGCAATAGCTTAACTCTCCTAAGCTTAGCAACCAACGATGAAAGAAGAATAATCGGTCTTCCTCATATTGAGTGTTCAGTGCCTTTCGTGTCTTCATCGTCTGCCACAACTACGTGGATGTTTGACTAGTCCCTAAGTGGACCTACAAACTAAAAATCAGCCTATTTAGTGATTTCAAACCTTTGGATCCTTGTACCCCAAATAATGTCAAATTCCATTGCTAAAAATCAACCCATGAAAATGACTCCAATACAATGCCTTGAAATCACTAATCAGCCTATTTTTTGGTCTGTATGTCCATCTAGGAGTAAGAATTTGCTGACCCTCCACAATGACTGCCTCCATGACCGCCACAAAATGAGCCACATGGCACATTTGTGGAGGATTCTTACTGTACGGTTGTCTGCCAATCCCTATGTGGACCTACAAATCAGAAATCAACCTGATTTGTGATTTCTAAGTGTTGGACTGGAGTTATTTTGGGAATTTGAGCATTATTGACAATTATTTGTTAGTGGCCAAACCAAAAAATCAGCCTGATTATTGATTTCAAACCTTTGGATCTTTGTTACCCAAAATCAACTCATGAAAACAGACCAAAAATCAGTCTGATTATTGATTTCAAACCTTTGGATCTTTGTTACCCAAAATCAACTCATGAAAACAGACCAAAAATCAGTCTGATTATTGATTTCAAACCTTTGGATCTTTTTTCCCCAAAATCAACCTAAGAAAACAGCCACGGCAAGGCGAACGATGATGGTAGGTGCACGGCACAGCGAACGGTGATGACAGGTGCACGACGGGGCTGAGGAAATGGGCGTCAGTCCACAAGGAGGAGCGAAGAGGGACGAGAGGAGAGAAGAAGATTAGAAATGGGTTTGGTGGTATGGACAAAAAAAAATGTTTTTTTATGTGAAGACTTTTAGCTGCGGTCAGCCATCTAAGGCTGACCGCCTCTATATGTATGTATTAGTTGCGGTCAGCCATTTGACCGCCGCTAATAACTTACCTATAGCAGCGGCCAGAAAAAACACCGCCGCTATATGTACTATTAGAGGCGGTTGTTTTTCGACCGCCGCTAAAAGTCGCCACTAAAAGTTTTGTTTTCCCTCCATTTTTTTCACTCCGACACTTTAGAGGCGGTTTGACCCTTGGCCGCCGCTAAAACAATCTATAGTGGCGGTTTTTTAGTGGCCGCCGCTAAAAACCATTTTTCTTGTATTGTCTCCCAGAGAATTGTTCTTGTTCCCTTGCTTGCTTCGGTCGTTCTACTTGCTACACTTTGTGGGAGGTCGGCTTTAGTGATCTGCGCTCTTCGGGTGTAGAGAAATTTGATTGATTGGTCTGAGCTACTATTTAGAGTAGTAGCTTTGGTTAAGCTTCAACAACATCAAAGGTACTTCTACGGATGTGCTGGTAGCTAATGAAGAACATTGGAACGAGAGAAGGGGATGTCAAATTCAAGATCTAAATCCAAATGGAATATATAAGTGATGTGTTAGAGCTTTTAGAAAATTGGTCATCTTAAGAAGGACTGCAAATATCCAAAAGTCAAAAAAAATGTTGAGAAAATGGATGATTCATTTACGAAGGCCAACTCGGTTGCATCGAGGGAAGATGTCTAGGATGGCAATGTGTTTCCCATGACTAAATATGAAAAATTGTACATGAATAGATTCTATATTCAGGGGCTTCAATCCACATGTTTCGTCGTAGGGATTGGGTCATTATTATCTATAGTGAGTATGATGGTGGCACGTTTCGTAAGGGTAATGATTACGCATGTAAGATTGTAGGAATTGGGTTAATCCGAATCAAAATGTTTGATGAGATAGAGTAGACTTTAACGAATGTGACACATTTCAAAATTAAAGAAATAAATTCTCTATGAGCACTTCTATGAGCACTTCTATGAGCACTTGACTTGGGTGGATGCAAATTTGTCGATCAAGGTGGAGCCTTGAAAGTTATAAAAGGGACCTTAACAGTGATAAAAGCATAGTGTATTGGCAATCTATACAAGTCAGTCAGAAATACTATTTTAGATGGAGCCATGTTATGTGAAATAACTTGGGAATATGGATCTGCACGACCAAAGATACCTAGGTATTTTAAAATTTTAATATAATATTAACAAACTAATCAATTATTTGATCCAAGTATAGAATACTAAATTGCATACAACAAACTAGTTATGATTGATTATGATTATCAAGGTGATTACGTCAACCGATTCAGATTTAATATGTTAGAGATATATTATTTCTTTATCATTTGAGTTAATCTAAACAAAGTGCAAAAATAAATAATTCATCAACATATGCGATTTTTACGTGTAAACCTTAGCTAACGAAAAATCACGGGACCACGTCCAGATGTTAAAGTATCACTATGAGGAAGTAAACCAAGAAAAGAAGTTACTCACGCAACTATTAATTACTTTAACTATGAGGAAGTTAACCAAGAAAAGAAGTTACTCACGCAACTATTAATTACAACATACACTCAAATCACTTAAACAACTGTCGATGCTTCCACGCCCTCTGTCTTTCACGCACGAGTCCACATGCGCCTTCTTCATACAATCCTTTTAATACACTTCAGTTTGATCTAACCCCAAACCTACCATTTGATCAGTCCAACCCTGAAGTGCAAAGAATCTGGTAAATCCCCGGATCACACAATCAACTCAAAAAAAAAATTTGAAGAGCACAAAACCATGTAGTCTCTCTAGTACATCTAGGTTTAGGTTGAAATTAAATGAATTCCTAGATAGAGAGTGATCAAGCTTGGATAGTATTCAAATATCTTAGATCATCAAGCATAGATCAACGAAGAAAATAAATCAAAAGAATAATAAAAGATTACCTAGGATTTAATTTTTCATTGAATTTTGATTTGCTTGGATAGCTTCTCTAGGTTTAGAAAGGGTTAGAGAGGCTTAGGTTTACAATCTAAAAGTTTGTATTTATAGCCAACCAAAAGTCTCAAAGAAATAGCAACTATTGGGGGGCAAATTCGGAGTTTAAAAACCCATCCTTCGTCAATCCAATCGATTGGGCAGAACTCGAAACAATTTGATTTGTCAGGACAAGTCCAATCGACTCTTGCACATAGTCCAATCGATTGGACCTCGCATGCCAATCGATTGAATACATTAGCATGCTTAAAAAATGAGTTTTAAAACTCTAATCTCTGCCAATCGCACATATGACTTAGTTTAAAGTGTATTAAGGGTCTATCACCTATTTCTAAAGCATCTAAGTCACTTACCATCCTATGTTTCGTGATTTCGTATAATTTGATAAAGCGCTAAGTCTTCAGACGAATCAATCTTCAATCTTCTGAGGATCAAGCTTCATCCTTATAGTCTTTAGGCACTACTTGAGTGATGCAACCACTGACACACATACTCGGCCTAACTAACACACACTGGGAAGGTTTACGATGTGCTTTGTTAAACGAGATTAGCCAAAATAATGTATCATATCTTACATTATGTACAGCATATCCTACCTTGGTATGTTTATAGCATGCATGATTGGGTCACATGAGCGTGCAAGATATAAAAGTTCCTTTTGATCATAATCCGATTCTTCTCTTCTTAAGTGTTATGATTTATATATATATATATATATATATATAAGCGTTGTGTTTGTGGAAAATAATCTCAGCAAAAATTTAATACGGGAAAGCATTTAAGGGGTTGTTTGATTATATTTGGAGTCCAATGTATGTTCCTTCACTTCAGGGATAATTATATTTTGTTTCTTTTATCGGTCATTTTTCTAGAAAGGTGTAGATTTATATTTTCAAAAATAAATCCAAGGTGTTTGCGAAGTTTAAGCAATGGAAAATAATAGTGGAAAAGAAGACAAGCCCAAAAATAATAGTTTTGAAGACGGATAACGACAATGAGTACACTTTGACGGAGTTTGAATAGTATTACAAGAATGAGGGTATTATTCATCAGAACATAGTGAAAAGTACAGTACTACAACAGAATGGTGATGCAGAATGTATGAACTAGACACTCTTAGAAAAAGCACATGTTGAGAAATGTTCGGTAGGGAAAGGAGTTTTAGGCTGAAGCTATTTCAATGACTTGTTATTTGATAAACAAGTCACTCTCTACAGCAATAGCTTACCAAATTTGAGAAATAGTTTGAAGCAGAGAACCCATTGACTATTCTAACTTAAAAATCTTTTCGTGTGATTCTTGCTCTTGTGTTTTAGCTACTGAGAGAGATTACGTAGATCAAAATGCATTTGTACTTCAGTTTGTTGTAGTGATGGGGGTGAAGGGTTACAGATTTTTATAATGTACTACAACTTCATAAAAGATAATCATTAGTCGAGATGTGTTTGACGATGGTTCTCTATTTCAGAAAGAAAGATAAAATCAAAGGCCAAAAGAATGAAGTAGAGAAATCTATTTTTGACGTGGAGTTTTGCTGGATTAAAAATCCAAAGAACACAATGAAGAACAAGTGGTGGAGTTGCCACCTGTGAGGAGAAATTCACTGAGAGATCATAGATTTCTATTGAGATTTTAGGACGATTCTAATGTAGCATTTGCAATCGTTACAAATGAGGGGGATCTATCTTCTTTTTAGGAAGCATTAAAAGATACAGATGCAAAAAAGTGGATGGTGGCTACACATGAAGAGATGGATGTGTTGCATAAAAATCAAACGCAGGAATTAGTAAAGTCGCCATTTGGAAGGGAGGCAATCAGGTCTAAAAGACAGACACAATGCTAGTTTGGTAGCAAAGGAGTATGCAGAAAAAGAAGAAATTGACTTCAATGAGATTTTTACACTTGTTGTCAAAGCATGTATCGATCGGAATGGTAATGACTTTAGTTGTCCAATACAATTTGTAGTTGGAACAGCTAGATGTTAAAACTACTTTTTTACACAAGGTGTTAGAAGAGAATATTTATATAGATCAATCAAAGGGTTTCATGGAAAAAGGAAAAGAAAAATCTTGTTTGCTGATTAAAGAGGTCATTGTATGGCCTAAACTAGACACTTAGGAATTAGTGTAAAAAGTTTGATTTTTTCATGGTAAACTAGCATTTCACTAGAAGTGAGTTCAACCCTTATGTTTATTTCTTATTATTGGATGTTGTGGAGCTCATCACATTAGTATTGTATGTAGATGATATGCTTATCAGCAATCATAGCATATTGGAGCTCAACAAGTCAAATATTCAATTAACTAAGGACATTTGATATGAAAGATATGTGGGTTGCAATGAAGATTTCAGGAATTGACATACACAAAGACATGAAAAGGAGCAGGCTATAGTTGTCTTAGGAGGCTTATATATATCGAAAAAGTTGACTGTGTTTGATTAGAGAAGGCAATGCCAGTTAGTACTTTCTTGGCTACTCACTTTCGGCTTTCTTCAAATTCATATCCTACCGATGAAGAGAAGCACTATATATCTTTTGTGTGCACTATGCAAACATAGTTGGCAATCTTATGTATGCCATGGTCTATACAAGACCAGACATTTCACATGCAGTTGGTGTTATGAGTTAATTTAGGTCTCATCTTAGAAAATGCCATTGGAAAGCTATGAAGTACCACATATTATGTGTTATCTTTTGAAAAAAAAACTCGACTAGTATCCTCAGGGGCTATTTGGATGCAAATTATGTAGGGGATGTGAATCTTAGAAGATCTACTTCTGGTTAAGCCATTGCACTTGAAGGTAGAGCTCTAAGTTGGATATAAAACTTTAGTCGGGAATGAAACTTTATGGGTATAAAAAATGGGGGTAAAAAATGGGTGTCCCCCGAGCCCGACTCTTTATGAAAATCTCTACTACTTATAATGAAAATTACTCAATTGTGACAACCAATACTTTTTATCATTTTTTCCACGAAATGGCCCTACATTTCTACTACTCATTTTTACATACTTGGGTATTTTAGACTTTCAAAATTTTATATCTCCACCTCTCTTCTATTTAAATCTTCGCTATTTTAATCATAAAACTGAAGACTTTACCATTTCACAAAGCACAAAACATAATATTAAATACATACTAAAATTTCCAAAGTAGGCCCATACCATTATAATAAGTGCATATGTGCATCACACGTGTCCATCCACTAATTATTAAAAAATATGACTCTAAGAGGTAAATAGCAGATGACGATGCGGAAAACATGACAACATCAGAGTCATTCAAGGAAGTTGTTTAGTTGAAAGGTGTTGTGGGCTTTGTGGCTCTATCTCCATCTTCGATTTTCTGACCTTTGTTCTTCTCAATTGGTTCATGTTCAAGGCTATGGTTTAGTATCCTTAATTATTTCATGTTTAAGTTGAGGGGAAGTTGGTTTAGTCAGAAAATATTTCCCCTTAGGCTGTCACACTAAGGAGTTAGGAAGATGCCAAAATGTTGTCTAACAGTCTTAATTCGATGTTAGGATATTATTAAAGGTAGACAGTCCGTGATTATATAAAGTCCATAGTAAAAGGGGTAGTAGTCTATTTCTTCATTATTCATTTTAAGTCTTGGAGAATCCTTTGATTACTTAACATTTAAATCCCAGATTCTTAGTTGTTTTCCTATCCTAAGTGGAATCGGGAGACTCACAGGATAGGCTTGTTCTCTTGCTTCAGGACATCCTTTCAGGAGAATGGTAAATGTCGAATTCAAGTCGTCAAGTAGAACATTAATTAGAAGATATTTCAGATAAGGAGTTGCCTTGGTTGATATCTGATGTGCAATATTACCTTGCTCAAAATATCAATAATCTTGGACAATGATGATTCTTTGATTCCCCTTTCAAACTGATTACAATGTTGCCAAAATTACCAAGTCAAATCCAAGATGAATTTCGACAGAATATAGGCGTATTACACTTTCAAAAAATTCATTTTTTTGTTCTATCCTCAAGATCCTCCATAGAATTTTGGGAGGGGTCTGCACATGTTGCAGACTCACCTTTTTAAGGAAAAACACTTAAGTATCTCAAAATTAACAAACAATTTGTACAAAGTAATTATATACGGTTGTGTAATAAATTCTTCACAACTGTATCTCATTGAATCTGACATATCGTGCACGCATCTCGAGGTAAGTGGAACTTAAATAACATGGATAAATGATGGGTGATATTCAAAATATGAGGGAATACGATTGTGTAGTAAGAGATTCTACACAACCGTATGTAATTAGATTTGGTAGATTTTGTACGAATCTCGAGAAAAGTGGCCTTGAATGATTATGGACAGATGAGGTGTATTTTTGGAAATGTAATGGGATACAGTTGTGTATCATGGGGTCCTAGACAACCGTATGAGGTTAGATTGTGAAACTTATGTACGCATCTCGAGGAAACTAGGTCATATATGATTCTGGTAATCTGAGACCTGATTAGACTGGAACAAGGGCATACAGTTGTGTAGATAGGTCTCTTACACAACCATATGTCGTTGGGTCTGGTGATGATGTATCCATCTGGCTTGATTGAACGACCATGACTCCTTCCGACTTTGATTCTTGTTATCTGATGATATACGCAATCAGTAGAAGATCTAAGCCTGTAGATCTGTTCAAAATACCCTTTCATACAAACGTATGTGGTCACTTCTCATGATCAGACAAATCTGGGCCATCAAATCAAACTTTCTCAGATATCATGAAATCAACGATTGATCTTCAAGATCAAACCTTATACTGTTGTGTAGCTCATTGGCCTACAAAACCGTATGTAATTACTTTTTCTGATCAGAGTGATCTTGACCGTTAAATCGAACTATGCCAGATAACTCAAGATCAACGGTGGATATTGATGATCCAACCCTATACGGTTGTATAGTTCCCTATATTTACACGACTGTATGGAATTAGTTTCCCTAATCTGGTTGATCTTGACCCTCAAATCGATTCATGCCATTTATCTCAAAATGTGCGGCTGATCTTGCATTTCTAAGGCCATACGATTGTGTAACTCCATGGCCTACACAACCGTATGTGATTACTTCGGGAGGATATGAGTCAGATCTGAAGAAAATGGAGGATGTTGATTTTCTTGAAAACTGTGTTAGTTCTGATAGTTTTGACAACATACAGTTGTGTAATCCTATCTTTTACACAACCGTATATGATTTGTTCCATGAGTAAGCTCTTAATCTTGTCCAAAGTCCTATCTTGTCAATTCCCTTAAGTTGACTTTGACCTTGACATACACTCCTTGCGTCCCTTGGTCGTGATTTTCGAGCGGTCCACATTTAACTATCAACAAAACGACTGGTAACTGAGTTGGGACTTCAGTAGGAAGTGGTGAGTATGCACTATGATAGTGAAAGCGCCATGAATTTAGCTAAAAACTCATTCTACCACTCAAAACAAGCATATTGATGTTGGAAAAAGATTAAATATTTGAAAAAGATCCATACCAACAAGAATTCGGTAAACATACTTATGAAAGTCATTCCTTTAGAGAAGTTCAAATTTTGTTTTGCTTTTCTAAGCATGGTAGGGTGGCACAAAGATGAGGACTGATGTGCACAAGGCAATGTCTTGAATAGAAGCTAGAAAACACCCTGGAGACTAGAATTTGATAGCCAAAACACTCTTCAGGAGGCGAATGTGGTGGGAAGATCTGCTCATGGAGGGAAACATGGGAGCTGATTGTTCGTCAAAAGTAGGAGACGGGCTTCAGGTACTATGGTCGTGCCCTGCCTCGGGTAACCACAGGTGATGTGGCCTTTAGGTTCCACTGGCTCCGATATCCAAGGGCTGTGATCAAGTCAATTGAAAGTTTAGCTAAAATTGAAATTATCAATCCCTGGATTTAGGATCCAATGAGCACCATGGTCCTCAGATCAAATCTAAACATTTTCCAGAAAAGAAAATGGAAGACAAACGAGCAAGAACAAAAATTCAACAAGAACAAAAACACCAGAAATGTTGTGCTGATGTTTCTTTCATTCACATTCTCTTAAAAACACTGAAACGAAAACACTGGCCCTCAGAAATCATTGCCCTCCTAGTGCTGCGACACACCCACACATAAAACCCACAAAACACACACCAAACCCAGAATACCCACATTTTTAAATTCAAAACTGACCCCCGCCAAAGGAAAATTGAGAAAGTCAAATAAAATACAGAAAACAAACAATTTAACAGGATTCCTTGCCGTTCCCACCAGCACTATGGTTGCTACATCATTGGTTATCCAGCTTTTTCTTCATGGTATGCGAAGACAGCCACCTTGGGAGCCAGGCCATCATTTATCTTTTAAATGACATCTTTGCAACTTGCCAGCCAACCTAGTTTCTTCAAAAGTTCTTTTTTTCTCTATTCTTTTTCTTTCTTTCCATTCTGGCAGCATGTGTAGCCAGCTGTTTTCTTACTTCCCGGCGCTGTTCTCTGGCAATAAGCATTGTTTGGTCCAAGCTTCCAAATTCATTCTTCCTTCTTTTTGGAAGTACCCAAGTCAATTGACTGAAGACCGGTGGTCAATTGCGCTTCATCTGGTTTCTGTTGGGGAAATAGATCAAATACAGTTTCAGTGCTACTGGTTCAAAACCAGTTGGATGCACGTACAAGGGGAAGTAGGAACAAAAGTAATAAAATGGCTTCTACGATGCCTGAGTGCCTTGTTCGTTTGCACTTGCATTGGCCACAACAAAAAATTCAATTCATTCAAAAAATCTTCACATTCTTGAGCAAAACATTTAAACCACTGTTCTTTTGGTTTTGCAGGGACAACCATGTCATCCACATTCATCCTACAAATTGAACATTGTCATAAACACGAAGGGTACTCCTTATTTCTGAAGAATAGAATGGCCTCTTTGTGATGTGGATTACATGTGGCCACTTGATCACCAATCTGAATTGTCCATGCGTGTTGGGCCAAACAGTGTAGCAGCCACAGCCCAAATATCACATGTTTGGAATCATATTCAGATCAAAAGCCTTCCTTTTTCAGCTGTCAGGATGAAAGGCTTCACTAATTATGCAAATGGCGCACACGAGATCATTGATCCTAACAGCCCCTATGTTAGGCCACCCCTTGAGTGGTAGAGCTTAAAACAAGACAAAATAAAAAGATGGGACAAGACACGGGGAATATATATTATATAAGACGAATGCTTGATTAAGCTAAAAATATGTTGTTTTAAAAGATGCATACGCAATAAAAAAAAAAGTAATTGTACTTAAATAAGTGATCTAGTACGAGACAATACATACCCATTATATCATCTCAGTACCTTATCGGAATATGTCTCATCCGAGACAAAAAAAAGAACAAACTGAGAGTTCAAATTATGGCTCAAAATACTTGGTATTCAAAACAATCATAACGATCCATTCAAGAGCCATCCATCTCAAATAGCTGAAATATGGAGTAGTTAGACATCCAAGGGAAATAAGTGAGCTCATCAGGTGGTTAGGATCATTTGAATGGTGCATTAAAAGCTGGTCTAGCATTTGGATGGTCCAGATTGGAGACTACATGTGTGTCACATGTAGCGAACAGAGGCCACTTTGTTCTTTTTACTAACAAATTACCTTCTCACATCATATGTAGCTCAATCCCATGCTTACTTAACAATTATATATATTCCCTTGGGTAGTTAAGTCTATATATTTATTCAATAATTCATCAGGGAAAAAGGGGCAAACCTGTAAGAGATCCAAGCATAGTGAAGGAGGCCTGATCATCTTGTCTTGCATCACCTTTTGACGGATTTCATAAAAAGCAAAGTCATCCAATATGGATGCCTTCAACGAATAGTTCTTAAAAATGTTCAACATATCAATGCCTTGAGGAAATCTCACCTGAGAAAGAGGGTGAAATACTGGTATCAGAAAAACTTAGAGTTGTGGGTCGAAACTCATAATACCAGCTACTGGATGTAAAAGTACTAGGAGCTTCCCACACCTCCTGTGTATCTCTGCTGTTGGTTACGGGCTTGTTGTCATTGTTTTCAAGTATTATATGTCGAAACTGTGGATTTGGAACATCTTTTAAGATGTGCCACTTGACTGGGAAAAAGCCATTCCACTTGTCCTGTTGCCAAAAGTCCATGTTCTTGTTGAAATCTACATGGCCAATCATCTCAGCTACTCCGCAAAACTGACCACTTGCATTTACCTAAACCATGAGGACGCAGGAACAAAGACAAATTAATCTCTTAATAGAGAAACTTTATACATCTTGAAACAGGAAATACATTCCAACAAAATTCTGATTCTAAAGCATACCGAGAAGAAAAGGAACACTGGACACTTGCTACCTTTCTCCCCCATCCTCTCCTGTGCAGCTTGATATGCACTATCAAGCCTTTTATTTCCATTCGGAGTACTTGCCCAAACATTATACTTGATACTCTTATGAATGTTATCTTCGCTGTAAGATTTTATAACAAAGAACAAAGCATGATCGTATTTGGTGGGAAAATCAGGAAGGTTGTATTGATCGCTCCTGATAACAGTGGTTGAGTTGTTACTGTTGTCATTGTCCTTGGAAGCCAGAGATCCAGTTGGATCAACTCCCGATGACAAAGCACCTTTGTTGATGTTTGTTCTAGGACCACGGTTCTGTTCATTTAGTAAGTCAAAGTCGCCAACTCCGCCAGCCTTGCCTCTTGTTTTAAGCTTTTCAGCACCACCCCAGCCCCGTCCATTTGCCTTGAAATTAACAGGGCTGTTTGGATAGAGCGAGCCACCCTTCTCCTGATTAGAGGACAGGAATTTGGTTACACGGAAGTAACTCTTGGCCAAAACAGTGGCTGTCTGAAAAACAGAGCCATGTTGTGAAACATACAAAATGATAAGACATACCATTAAACCAACCTAAGTGGAAGAATTAGAAGAAAGTCGTATGGTCCTGAAATATAAAAGCATTACTGCACCTTATTCACGGGCTTTAATTGGTTGAAAATGCCAGGTCCTGATGAAACATCCAATGCAGGCACCGATCCTTTCTTTTCTAATGGTTTACTAGACTTAGAGGACGGCATGGATTTTGAAAGAGGAGGTAGGGTATGACTTGGGACAAAGAAATTAGGTTTTGAGTCTGGGACTGTAGAAACCCCACAGTAGCCATTTCCATGGGCCCCAGCTCCAACAAGAAGAGACGGTTCCCACATGTATGATGATATTATCTCTGATCCATTGGGGAGGGGAGTTGGAAAATATCCAGGGGAAGTAATGAGTTGTGGAGATATGGGGCTTAAAAAGTATGGTTGTTGCCCCAAATATTGTCCATCCATGCCAATTGTAACACCTGCTGGTAAGTATGGGCTGTATGGAATGTAACCAGGTTGAAAACCTGGTCTGTAGTACATATGCAATCCATTATCTGCTTGAATGGCCTAAAAGAAGAAAGCGAAAATGGAAGATCAGTTTGCCATTAAACTTAACCATAACTTATTTTAAAAACAAAATCACACCATTCGAAACAATACATTAAGTTGAAAAATTGCCAAGACATAGCAAGCGAGCTAGGTTACCCATCCACACCAACAAATGATACACTTCCCATGCAGCTTGAACAGTTAAGCCACAATCAAATGAATTTCAGGATGCATCAAGCCAAAGCTATGTGTAATCTTTTGAAACCCAGACCAGCCATTGACCAGGTGGACAGGTGATTCACTGTTAAACTGGTTGGTCAATGGTCAAAAGGGCGTCATGTCTGGTTTTTCTGATTGTTTGAAAAAAAAAAAAACTAAAAATTATATTTCTGGGTTGATGCTGATCCGGACGGTTCTGAGGGCCAGTTCACCAGTTCAATCGGCCATGCCGATCTGGACCTTACAACACTCTTGCAACTACACTTAGAAATGAAAAGACAACTCATTATAGTCATTTGTCTGCCTTGAATGGGACGTATTTGAGTTCTACATAGGATCACCAGCAATAGTTAGTAGCAGCAAGTACAGGAACAAGGCTACATTAATTTTATATATTTTATAATACATTTTTACATTTTTCTGAGTGCACAGAAGAACATCTGTCACAGAAATATAAAGGGAAAAAAACATTTCACACAAACCCCATATCCATACCCATGTCAGCGACGCCAATAAATGTACCCCGTGGTAACTTAAGAGATTCATTTATTATACAGATGTGCACAGCCGACGAAGGGATGGCATTTAGGTCAATAATATACTTAGCGTTGCTAACTTCATTGCCGAATTCTATATACTTTAAGGTCATTATTAACCTACAAATAGACCTCCAGGCTCCAACAGGGTTCCCTACCAAACACATTGATCTGAAGCTTCAGTAGATTTAAAGGTATGCACCAAATACTCAACACACAGATAACCCAAGAATAAATAAACATTTTAAAACAAGTAGGTATATGGAGAATTTCCACGTAATTTGAATATATGTTCTATGTTCCTTAATCCATTAACATATAAAAGTAAGAATCAAACCACTCGCAAGGTCATAAGACTTGTAGCTAAAAAGCATCCCATCAATCAACAGGTAAACAAGTTAACCGTCCATCACCTGCTACAGAAAATGTATCAAGTTGACAGACAATAGTCATAAATCACACAACTGACAACTAGACATCCCTCCACTCAATACAATCATGTTAAATCTTGATCAGTGTGCAAAAGATGTTGTCTCTAGCAAAATGTGTCCATAGGAAAAGTTAAATCATGAACTCCTGATAAAATAGAGTTCTCAACCAAAAGTCACACTTCAGTCATGACTTAAAAATGCACAGACCAAGTAACAGTAGCATAGCAAAAGCGCCTTCTCAAGAAGCAATGCCATTGATCATCATTCAATAAACACAAATTAATCAACTTACAGGATTTTGAATCTCCAATCGATCACGGCGAAGAAAGAAGCCGTAATCATCCCATTCTCCATGGGAACCGTCGTAACCTGAGCAAATGCTACCATCAGATGAAAAGAAACATACCCTTACAATCAACAGAATATCATTTTTTTTCTTTGATTAGTAACAGTATCATATTGAATCTGTTAATTGCAACAGACCTGGATAATAGTACCCATAATAGCTGCAATCTGGATAATACATGCCTTCCTTAGCCATCAAAGACTCCTGATCCACATAAATTTCCTTGACACCGCTTGTTGCATACCCCAAGGAGGAAATGCACGATGTTACATCAGATGGGCTTCTATTCATTGCAGGAGCCTGACACATATCCCACATAAAATTCAGATGTAATGCAAGCAGAAATCTTCTAATACGATAATAATATGATCAGGCAAAATCAACATGGGTTTACCAGATTCGCATCATCGAGTTTAGAAGAAGGATCAACTTTAAGATTCTTGACCATTTCTTCTAGAGCTGGGCTTAAAAAAAAAATCAATGCTCAAACCCAAAAACTGAAAAATTCAACATTGTTAATTGAGTTCTTCAAATGTTAGTCAATAATAATCCACTCCTAATATCAAAATTGAAAATTTTAAAATATTAGAAAAACAAAAAAGATGTAATCGCTTATTCTTGCCAAACTAATTAGAGAACTCACTGGCAGACTAGATTTACGCAACCTTAAAGTGCCAAATCGAATCGATAGCCCCAAATTGTTAAGAACCAAATCAGAAATAACTAAAAGCGAAGATGATGAACTCAACTACTAACCTAAGTAAACTGTACTAAACTCAATGAACTACTCATAGATCTGAAACCATTACTCTTCACTAATCCAGCAAAATCATAAGAAGACAAGTATAACGCCAAACAAAATAATAGCAGCAGCTATCAAACACCCTGATCTCACATAAAACCTTAGCTCAGACGAAGCAATGAAACGAGTCCATCTAAACCAACAACAGTATCTAAACAATTCTACTTCGAGAACTAAAAATCTGTCAGCAACGAAGCTAAAATGAAATTTAAACAAAGAAAAACTCGCAAAAAAAAAAAAAGCAGAAAGAACCCTAACTCAAAACCAATAAATCATGTTTCTAAAAAACTAGAGCCAAATCAAGCCGAATAAAGGATTGAAACCAAAGAAAGAAGAAATATTTTCTAAATCAATCCAAGTTTGAAACAAAACCAAATCAAATCCAGAACAAAAAATAAATGCAAACATCTCTGATCACAAACAAAAGGAATACTCACCACAGAAGAATCCTTGATTTCCTCCCTAAAGTTCGAAGGACGGCTAAGCAGAACGCGAAAACCCTTACGTAAAACCACAGTTGAATGATGAAACCGCCTTCAAGCAGCCAAATCCGCCTTCGATTCGAAGATAGAAAACCGCGGGCAAAAATAGACTGGCTGAGAAAACTCTCACGCCCGAATTCAAAACAGCTCGGCGGGGAGAGTAGATCAAGGAGGGCCAGCAAGAAATGAAGGGAAAAAACACGCTGTTAGAAGCTGAAAGAGCCAAGACAAAAGCAACGGTGGTGAGGGTTCCACGTTCTGTAAAGCGCCACTCATCGAGATTTGGACTCATCCTAATAGCATCTCCAACCGAGATATTTAAAATTTAAACTACAGTACCAAAAAATTATTTTTAAATGTTAGTGTTTTTAGAGTAGTAAACCTTCGATGACACTGCAGTCAGCAACGCCGCTGACTGCAGCCAATATGAGCCACGTGGCACATTCTTAAGAGGACACTAACCCTATGGATATTTGGCCAATCACTAGGTGGACCTACACACCCAAAATAAACCTGATCAGTGATTTTTAAGCATTGGATTGAAGTTACTTTCATGGATTGATTTTAACGGTAGGAATTTGAGCATTATTTGGGTACAAAGATCCCAAGGTTTTAAATCGCTAATAAGACTGATTTTTGGTCTATAGATCCACCTAGTGATTGGCCAAACATCCGTACGATCAGTGTCCTCTTAAGAATGTGCCACATGGCTCATATTAACCGCAGTTAATTGAGGTGTCAACGAAGGTTTACTCCATTTAGAGCACCTCTATTCTAACTCCAACTCCAACCACACATCTTTATTTGAATCTCTAAAATACTATTCATGGATTTCCCTCCAAGCCCGACGACTCGGAAGTTTAGTTGATTGGGATGGGCCTTGTTGGGCCAATCTCAGGGTGGGTTGGGCCAAGTCCAAAAAAATCGAGCCAAAATTGCCACCCCTTGTGTGTGTTCCAGAAAAAAGATCGACGATATCTTTTCAACAATACTAATTTCATACAAATCGAATTTGTATATTAAAAGTCATACTAATTTTATTGAAATACAATTAAAAGTATAAAGGACATATATCGAGCATCAAATTAAAATGTAATATACAAAAAGGGTAGAATAGGTATTATTGCAAAGTGAATAGTGTTGGAGATTGTTTTAGACATGGTTTTAAAAACGGCCGTTTAAACGGTAACACCCCAAGCCCGTTTCAGTTAAAACCGTTTTCACGTTTTATCGGTTTTGAAAAACATGGCCATTTTTTTTGTTTTCCCGGCCGTTAAAATCGTTTAAACAGCCATTTAATTTTAAAAAGTTTTGTGAAAAAAACGGCCATTAAATCCGTTAAATTCAGTTTTTTTTTTTTTATTTTCAAATTTCAAAATTTGAATTTCAGCGCAACTTTTTCAGTTAAAATCTATTTTTTCCATTTTTGCCCCTGACCGTTTCAATCCGTTTAAACGGTTTAAACAGTAACACCCCCAGTCCGTTTAACCGTTGAAACAGCCTCCTTTAAACCTTGGTTTTAGAAACCTATCCATGGGTCTCCAAATTTGGAGAGTCAAATTAGGGGCTCTAAAATGGAGACCCATTTTAGAACACAGTTGGAGCACTGCACGATCTTTATCTTGGTGTTTTAGAGCACGGTTGGAGATGCTCTAAGGGGACTCGATTTGTCAA
Source organism: Euptelea pleiosperma (assembly GCA_035048495.1). Lineage (NCBI taxonomy): Eukaryota > Viridiplantae > Streptophyta > Magnoliopsida > Ranunculales > Eupteleaceae > Euptelea > Euptelea pleiosperma. The sequence goes on from CM068541.1 coordinate 33,352,274, forward strand.
CCTAACAGTAATGGTGGATTGGGAATTAGAAAATTCTACGAATGCAATTTGTCCCTTCTGCCAAGAAACATCTGGAGATTACAAGATGAACAGCAATCAGTTATATTGCACGACATCTCCTTCCCAAATATTGCAAAGGAAAGTCAATTTTGGAAATAGAACCAAAAAGTTCAGATACATGGGTATCGGAAGGAATTTTTAAAGGAAAAAAGGCCAGCATCAATCATTGTATATGGAGGTCGAGAGATGGTGTTTCTATAAATATATGGAGAGACCCATGGCGTATGCTTTACCCGGGCTACAAAGTGAATTGTACAGAACCTCAAGATTGTCCAGTCAAGCAAGTCAAAGACCTGATGACTCACAATCGAAAATGGAATCAGCCGTTAATTCAGTCCCTCTTTCCCACCCGAGGTACGAAATTCTTTTTTGCAAATTCCGTTAAGCTCCACCAGCCAAAATTAAAAGATCGTCTTTATTGGGTTCCCATCCAAAAGGTAAATTTTCTGTTCGTTCGGCCCATCATCTTCTGAAACTCAGCCTACTAGAATTCCATCTCATATCTGAAAAAAAATCTGGAAAATGAACATTCCAAAACGATGTCAATTCTTTCTATGGAAAGTTCTCAGCGATATCATCCCATCAAAAGCAACTCTCCATGCTTGAATTCCAGAAATTGAGGAAAGATGTCCCCGATGCAACCATCCTAAAGAAACGAGCATTCATGCCTTATTCTCGTGCCCGGATAGTGACAATATGGTTTGTACGTATCACCTCTATCAATGAAATGGTCTAAGAAAAGCGAGGACATAAGAGGTTGTTTGCTAAAAACGTTGGACAAAGGTGGTATATTTTAGAGCTTGGAGAAGGAATCGGAGTACTTTTGTGTCCTTTCGTGGAGGATTTGGTGGCACAGAAACTCTTGGATATAAAATGCAAAACGATACAACCCTTTCAAAATCCTTGAGTCAATCCCTTCATTCCGACTTAACTCTGAAATGTTTGAGGACAAACAAAAAGTGTCTTGCCAATCTAGATGGAGACCCCCAGCCCAAGGCCAAATTAAATTAAACACCGATGTTGCTTGGACAAATGCTGATAATCCTACAGGTCTGGGTTTTATTTTCCGCAATGAAAAATTTGAATGTTTGCTAGCAGGTGGACGGCCAACACGTGCCCAATCTCCCAAAGAAGCTGAAGCTCTAGCGGTCTGGTGGGTAATCAAGCAAGCGGTTCAACATGGTTTTTTGGTCATCGAGATTGAAATAGATGCTCAATCTCTGGTGATCTCACTTCAAAGCAGTTCCCCAGATGTTGGTTGGTTTGCGTCTGCATGTTCTGTAAATATCTTAAAACTTACTTCTTTCCTCTCCTGATTTTATTTTGTATATACCTCACATTGATCTAACTTGATAGCTCATGACTTAGTTGCTAAGGCCAAATCATGGCCCTTTGCAAAAGGAGTGCTCATTTACTCTCCCACCCTGGCTTGCTAAGGCCATTGATCGGGATAAGAGTAATACCCACTTCTGTTGATGTATTTTTTGAGTGATCAATCTATCTGGCTTGCAAAAAAAAAAAAACGTTTATATAATCCTTTCGGGAACCAATGTAACCACAACAAGAACATATATTAGATATTAATAGGGGGACACCACGTGTGTTGCACGTGCACCTTACACGTGGCACACTCCTAGAGATAGTGGACCGTATGGATGTTTGGCCGATCCCTAGGTAGACCTATATGCAAAAAGGCAGCCCGATTAGTGATTTTTAAGCATTCAATTGGAGTTTTCATGGTTTTCTACCGTAGATATTGAACATTATTTTGGATACAAAGATCGAAATTAAAGGTTTAAAATCACTAAATGGCATTGGAAGTAATTAGGAGGTGATCTAGGGGTGGTATTGAAGTTTAGGGAGAAAGCTCATTATATAGCTGAGTAGTGGAGGACATGTAGGAAAAGGGAGTGGAAATTTGATGATGACGTCCCTCATCAACGATGATGAGGAATGACAAATATGGGCCACATGGCACATTCTTAGAGACCATCGACCAAATGGATCTTTGGCCCATCTCTAGTTGGATCTAATTACCAAAATTCATCCTGATAAGTAATTTCTATCCATTGGATTAGAGTTGTATTCATGATTTATTTTTAACTGTGGATTTCGAACATTATTTGGGATACTCAGCTAATCCAAAGTATATAAATCCCTAATTAGACTAATTTGTAGTTTGCATATCTACCTAGAGATTGTCTAAACATCCATATGGTCAGTTTCTCTAGGAGTGTGCCACGTGGCTCACATTGTGGTCCATCCTAAAAGTTCCTTTTGTTATAAATAGCCTAGTTGAGTAAATTGTCAATCCCTAATTCTCGACATTCAAATCGAGGGTGAGTGGGTAACCTATCTGATCCTTAACCATTCAAATACCAGGACCTGAAGCTATTAAAATAACTTCAAGCTTTGGTATACAAAACAGATCATAACTAAGTTGATTCATTAAAATCTATATCCTAATTATTTAATTAACAATAAAATGATTAAAGGCAGAAGAATCTAAGATAAACTAACCCTACTGCTCATATATACACGATCAATATAATATAAATAGAACAAATTATGATAATAGTATGTAAGTAACTGTGTAGCTTAATTAATACATAAATACAACTATCTAAAAATGAAGATAAGACTAAATAGACACAATAAAGTGACGACGGCTCCATCTCATTTACTCGTCATAAAAAAGAAATAGGATACCGTTAGTTAATGAACTCCTCGTTCACCCTCTCAAATTTCAAGTAGGGGTCAACGTCTAAAGGATCAAGAAGGTAGTCGACATCCTCTACAAGGTAAGCTGAAAAAAAGAATATAGTGCATATCTTGAGCTTTCAACTAAAGCCCAGCAAATGAATTAGACTACTAATATAGGTGTAAAACAATCGAATAACCAGAAAAATAATAGTAATACTTTTATCCTACATTTTCATCAGTTAAAATCATTTTATAAAATAGACTCGTAAATCGAGAGAGAACAATATATAATCAAAACTCAAAACATGATTACGTTCTCAAATCTACAAATATAATTAATAATTTAAATAAGTGATGTAGAATATAGAAAATCTCATTAGGTCACTACCGATATACAACCCCAGTCATGACATTATTCCAATGTGTATTCATCGATGTAGAATGCATTGACTGACTTTTTGTGCTAGCCAGGTGATCTTCAACTTGTCTTAATTTTCTAACTTGTGAATTGCCGACAACACCATTTTAGCTTATCTAACGTGGGTTAGATGTTGAACCTCACATTTTCGGTTCAGGTTACTGTTAAGCTACGACTAATAGTGAAACATAGTCAAGTAGGTGGGTGAAATGATGAACGCTGGTCTAAGTTCACGCATAGTTACTCATATCCTAGTGTCCTATGCCTATCAGGCAATTACCATGTAACCCTCTGCTACTCTCAATACACATGCATTAACAAGATCCTTAGAAGAAAGCAGAATTCTATAATAAATTCTAATATCCATAGTTCTTATAGCTACCCATGTCGCTAATTAAAGAACACATAGATATGAGTCCATCAAGAATTAACCGACCCTTCTAATTCACTACGATATGTATATATAAGATAGGAATCTAATTAAACATAATACTTGTTGAATTTATAATGAATTGTAACGCACAAAGGCAAAAACAAAAAAGAGGAAATACGAAAAAATGACGGGAAAAAGTAAAAATATGGCACTAAAATTCAAATTTCAAATTTTCAATAAAATATATAATAGAACGAAAATAACGGGTTTTTTTTTTACAATTGTTTCCACAAAATAACAGTCGTTATTTTCAAATAGCTGTTTAATGAAAATAATGGTTGTTATTTTCTGAGTGTTAAAACAATTCATAACGTGACGAGGTATGTCCTAATCTATTAGAACGATCGTTATTTTCGTTATAATGGCCTTTTTTTACACCATGGTTTAGCCCACCCCACATTCATACAAAAAATAAACCATGGTTGAATTCATATTTTGGTTTACATGGTTCAACTCATAACCATGTAAGCCAAAATATCTTGAAACCGTGCAGACAAATATATTTTAGCCTTATTAGAATAAAGAACACAACTACAAACATCAAATTGGGTTTTAATTTATATATATACAATTTCAGATCTATCTTTCATTAAATAAATCTATGCCAATGATTATCAATAAAATTAACAAAGTATCTAAAATCATTATATAAAGGTACTCGTACAGGGCTCCAAACATCAGAGTGGACTATTGAAAAAGGGCTAGACTTATGAGTATAAATTTTACATGGAAATGATACATGATAATGCTTACTTAACTAACATGACTCACAACCTAAAGAAAACAATCAACTAAAATCAAGAACTAAAATTTTAAATTTGAGTTAAATGGAGTTCTAAGATAACAATGCCACTTATAAGAAGAAAGTATAAGATGAAGTAACTTATAATTATCAATTCTTCATGGAAAGAAAATACAAATAATGTTTACTTAGCTAACATGATTTATAAAAAGTCTTGATTGTCAATCCTAAGAACTTTTAGCTCTTCTGTATAATTATATTGTTAAGTTATAAGTTTGTTGAAGTCTGAAGTATTGAAGATCAAGTGGATTTCATCAACTCAAAGAAGACTTAAAGATGAAGAACAACAATCAAAGAATTCAAGCTAAAGACAAAGTCAAAGCTCAAACCATGAAGATTTAAAGCAAATTATCAAAAGCACATTCTCACTTTACCAACGTTCAACTATCAAGAATCTCATGTTGCGGATATCTACGTACATCTAAATGTACACCGCGTATATGACAACGGATCAAAACTTACCCTAAATGATTCTTTGCTAGTTTGGTATCGTTTGGATGTACAAATACTTAAATTGATATTTTTTGAAGAAGGTCTAAGAGATCGGCCAACTGACCATTTTGAGCTGCCGACCGGAGTCTTTTGACTTTGACTGGTCGATCGGTCAAAACGTGTGGGCGACCGGACCTCTCTGTACCAAATTTTTCAAGTTCTGATCTGAGCGGGCGACCGATCAAAATATGCGGTCGACCCCACCCTTTCCGGATTTCGTTTTGACTCGATCTTTTCTGCGAGTTTAGACGTGCTTTGACCCTTCAAACGGCTATTTTTGGTTAGTTTCTATTGAGTGGAGGCTGGCTTATAAATTAGAGCATTCTTCCCTCATAAGAGTAGCCCAACCAAGAGATCTCTAAGCTCACATCATTTGATTATCATTCTTTAAGTCTAGAGATTTAGAATTTGTGAGGGCTTCACTAGAGCAACGCTGTGTATTTCTTGTGAAGGCTCTAAGTATTTGAAGAGACTATTAGCTATTATTTTTTGCAAGCATCTTCTTTCAAGAAGAGATTACTCTTGGCAGAGTAGTATCTCTTAGGTGAATTCTTCTCCAAAGGATTCTCCATTTGATCGTATTAATCTAAAAGTAAAGTGTCTCTATGATCAAATCTTTTAGATAAAATTCAAAGTTTATGAACACTGAATATTTGTGATTAGTGGATGAGTGATGACTCATCTAACTAAGTTGAGGATTGTAGACTCATGAGAAAAGAATTTCTCTAAATAGAATACTGGCCTAGGCTGACTTTCTAAGTGAACAAGAAGTGATTCTCGTTAGATTAAAACTAAGTGATATCTTAGTTAGTTGATTATTTATTTTAATTGGATATATTGTAATGCATGATTGAGATAATATAAAATTACTCGTGTTGAGTATTGGATAGTGGACATAGGTGTAGAGTCACCGAACCACTATAAATCTGAGTCTCGTATGATTGTGAATGTTTGCATATTTTATCTTAGATTTTCTCATATCTATGTTCTTTGGATGATTCGTATTTTGATTGTTTGACCATTTTTCGCCTTGTGTGATCATTAATTTTTAATCCATATAAAATCGTAGAGAAATTAAAAGTTATCCTATTCATACCCCTCTAGGACATAACGTGGTAATTAAAAGAGAATTTCAATTTACAATCTAAAAAAGAAGACTGACTCAAAATAAGAACTAAAATTTTAAATTCGATAGAGATAAATGTCGAGACAACAATGTCACTGATGAAAGGAAAGTATAATATGAATTGTATAATTTTGAGGTCCACCACCACTATCAATGTAATAAAGATTGTCGTCTTCAAGTTTTCTACTAATCTTCTTCTTTGTTTTTTTTATCTTGAAAGATAAAAAAGTTAAAAGGTGACAAAATAGTTAAGTGATTTTATCTATTTTTTAACAAACATTAGATCGAAAGGAAATTCAAGAACATATAGAATAGATGATGAAGATCACAAAGAAGATGATGGAGCAACAATACCAACACTAAACACCCCATAGGTTGTCCCATCAATAAGAGTAATAGATTGAGAAGACTTAGATAGAGACAGAGAGAGAGTAGAAATTACACCTAGGGAGCCATCCATATAGTATGAAGCTCCTAAATCAATAATCCAAAGGAAACTAATGGTAGCAACACAAGAAATACCTGAATGGGCTAGAGTGATAATGGAGCTAGAGGAAGCAATAGACCATTGGGACTTCATCGACTTAGTATAATCTTCTCGAGTGATAGATATAGTATTAAATGTAGTAGGCACAAAAGGAGCTAGAGAGTCTTATGAATCAACTCCATCACCTATAGAAGATACTTGATTGGCCTACTATACATAGGTTTTCATGAAGATTCTAGCGTGTCAACAATATGAACCTCACATACACAATGGGTACACTTACAATTACCATGTCTACCACGATCGCCCCTTGAATATCTATTACCACCATGACCTCTACCTCTAGTTCGACCATCACAACTACGAAAAGTATTTTTAAAGGAAGAAAGACGACTAGAGGCTACAAATGCAGAATTATTTGTAGTAATAGAGTCGGGAGTAAATGCAAAAGAGACCCATTGAAAGCGAGAGTACACTTCTGTCAATGAAGGAAGCTCTATAATTAATTGTTAAAAATTGGAGTTCTCACAGCCTTATATTCATAAAGTGGCCAAATAGAAACTTGATAACTCTGTACTCTTCATGTAACCGATGTTGTACCTCTAAATCAATAGTAATCGGTATACATTTAGCTCATCAATATTGTCCTATAGGTATACACAATACTCACTGAGATTCTTATACCCTTGTTACAGTGCAAAAAGTCCTAAAAAAAACTGATAGACTCAAGTAAACAATTTTCACCTAAATGCGTGTCCCTCACTATTTCTTATATTTCATTTGTTGTATCTAAGAATATAACATTGACATTAAGTTGTGTACACTGTTCCACAACCAAGTCATTATCTGGGTATTTTCACGTGTCCATTCTTCACAATTTTTATTAGTTGTAGTAGGCTATTTTTAGTCCAATAACCAAGTTTTTCTTTAATTGTGAGAAAAAGTTATTCAAATTATAAGGAAATAATTATATATTTTCATTAAGTTTAATGGAAGTCATCCAAGATGTAAATAAATTAGAACACAAGCCACCAAATTGACTTGAAATTCAAAACTACCCACTAAAGATACCTAAAAAAGGTATCTAATGATATCTATAATTTCAATTAGAGGGCCTTGGAGGTTATTCTCTAACTTGCGATGTTAACTGGGGAGCCCGAAAAAGAATCTAATACCAACAAATCACTTTAACAGAGCGGACAACGTGCTATAAGGAGAAAATACTTTGTGCAGCAATTACAGCACACACACAACAACAAAGAGGCCTATATTTGTCTTTAAATCTTCATCAGTGACCTCTATCACTTTCACACAGTACATTTGGTAAAAACTACCACAACGAAGAAAAAGAGAAGCAAGGGTTTTACAATCGACTTGTAGGTTCAGTCACATGAATAGAAAACAAAAGGAAAGAAGAAGATAAAGAAGGAGAAGAAGAAACGCTATATATGGATCAATGCTCTAATACAATGTTTGAAAACTAGGATTTGCAAGAAAGAGAAAATTGTATGGAGCAAAGTTGTCTCTCTTTCCATACATCCCTAATATTTAAAATAAACAACAAGGAAAAATACTAAAATATCCATCGGCAGCCTGGGCCCCCGAACCCCCGATGGTTTTTTGCCCGATGAGGAACTATGTTCCCTTCAAGTGCCCTAGTCTCCAAATCCCTAGTGGTTTTCAACCCAATGGGGAATTGTGTTCCCCTTAAAGGCATGGGCCCCTGAACCTCGATGGTCTTCGGCCCAATGGGGATCTATGTTCCCCTCAGGGGACCTAGCCCCCAAACCCCTAGTGGCTTCGGCATGACAGGGAACTTTGTTCCCCTCAGGGATCCCCAGACCCCGAACCCCAAGTGGCCTTCAATCCAATACGGAACTATGCTCCCTTTAGAGGCGCCAACCCCCGAACTCCTTGGTGTTCACTCATGTGCGTTTATTACGTTAAGAGTTGTAATATGCCCTTTGGACTATTTTATTTTTTCAGCCTTTTTCTACCCCTTTGATAAAGCGTAAATGATGAGAGGTTGTTTTGAAATTTTGTCAATGAAGAGTTGGTTTAGAAATTTTGAGAATCATGGAATGCTTTGAAAATTTCGATATATATTTAATAATACATAAGTGAAGCTTGACTTAGTAAAGCCTAGAGTTTTCTTGATTAAAGTAGTTATAAGGGGTTGTTTTGAAAATGTAATATCAATGTATGTGGCATGAACCCTTAAGTTTTCACTTTAATATAACTAGTGGACTGCATGAGTGTTGTACGTGAGTGATTCTAGGGCCTTTTTGGAAGAAGTGGCAAAATAAGAAAGTTTCAACTCAAAGAGCAATTTGGAAGGGTGTATCTGTAAATTGTGGCAACTTGAGGCACAATTAGAAAATTAAAATTTTAAAGTTGTCCATACTTAGTTATTAAGGGTTGTTTTGAAAATATGAAATTCATGGCATAGAAAGTAATCAGGTTGTTATTAAGGAACTATTTTTGGAAATATAGAAATAATGGTACATTAAGTAATTAAGTAGTAATGGATAAAATTGTATAGTAAGTAATTTAGTGATTATGAATGGATAAAATATTGCATGCTCTATTCCTCAGGGGCATAGGCAGTGGTGGGACCATAGACCTAGTTTTTTGCATAGTTTGGAGGACCCTGCGAGGTCTATTTTCGTCTCATTGATTGTACTCCAAGGTTTGAGATGTGCAAATGATGGATGACAGCACGGGTGACAACCTAGTTGGGATTCATGCCCTCATAGTGATGCATTTCCTCAACACCATTTGTATTTGTACCTTTCTTTTTTCTCTTATTATATTTTTCTTACCTAGCAAAAAAAAAAAAAAATATAGTGATTATGGGTGAGTACAGTGATTAAGTAGTAAAATAGGGTGTCTTCAATAGTTGGTAAGTTTGTTGAAGCCAAAACATTTGCTTTAATAATGGGTGAGTACGGTGAAGGTGCATTTAATGAACTATTTTTTATTTGGTAGAAAAGTTCTCAAAAAGTAGAAAAGTTCTCAGAAACAATTAATGAATTAATAGGTTAGCTACAAAAAAACAAAAGAACTAATAGGTCCCTAGGTGAACGTTGTGTGAACATCGGCGGTGTACCCAAGTTTTGGCTTTGAAATGGTACTAGGGGACATCACGTGCATTGCATGTGAGTGATTGTAGGGGCACCTTTAGAAGAAGAGGCAAGATAAGATAGTTTCAACCAATAGGGTAGTTTTGGAAGATTAGTGTGGAGGGGCAAATCTGTAAATTAGATGTGAAGAGGCATTTAATGAACTTTTTTTATTTTTGGTAAAGGTGCAATTAATGAAATAACAGGTGCCTATTTTTTGACACCCAACTAATAATAAACGCCAAGTTGATGATGGACCACATTATGAGCCATGTCGCACAATCTATAGATCTCTAACCATAAGGATGTTTGACCCAACCGTTGATGGACCTAAAGACCAAAAAATCAGCCTGATTAGTGATTTCTACTCGTTGGATTGGAGCCTTATTCATGGGTCAAGTTTTAACCATGGAATTCGAGCATTATTTGACGTACAAAGATCCAAAGGTTTTAAATCACTAATCAAGCTGATCTTTGTTATGTATGGGATAGGACAAACATCCATACGGTCATCGATGGCTAATACTGTGGTCCGTTGTCCCTCAGCAAACTTCTATTCTCATAACACGTAATAAAATATTTGATTTAATGACATGCAATGAAATATTTTTTTATTTCTTTATCTCGAGTTATGTGTAAATTAGATTGATTTTTGGTATGTAAGTTCACCTAGGGATGGGCCAAACATCTATACAGTCAGTGCTCTCTGAAAGTGTGCCACATGACTCATACAATTGGTCGATGAAATCATAACGATTTACTCAATTTTTAACCAAAATATATTTGCTTAATGAGAGAGTCCTGTGATGGTGCATTTAATGAACTTTTTTTTCCTTTTTTCTTTTTGGTAAAATGTGCATTTAACGAACTCATAAGTTCCCTACCCGACTAATAGGGGGCATGTATTTTTTTTGATAGGCAACTAATAGTGAATAGTGTGCCCCAACCCAAGTTTTGGCTTTATAGAGTACAGTGATGGTTCATTTAATGAACCTTTTTTTTTATTTATTTTTAAGATGCGCATATTAGAAAAAAGTGTCTATGGTGGAGAAGTGCTTTACATAGTAGAACTGTCCACGTGTCAAACTAGATTATTGGCTTAGTAGATGAGTTACCATCTCATGTGGCAATAAAACCGAGTCTTGATAGGATATGAAGTCTGGGATGGCAAGCTAGGCTGCATTTTGCCCCTCCTAAAATGCCACATTGCACACTCTTTCGGGCCCACTGATCCAACGGATGTTTGGCTCACCTCTTCGGGTGGATGTCCGACTGCTCGAAATCACCATGCGGACTGATTTGGGTTGTATATCGATCAGCGGGTGGGCCAAACATCCATGGCTCATGTGATCCCAGATGAGTGTGCCACGGGCATCTTGGAGGAGAAACAACGACATACCAAGCAACTTTGAACATAAAAAATTGGGACGTGCTAAGCCGAACCTGTTGCATGGCAGGATGGTGGCCATGGTTCGAAGTCTAGGCCGATCCCAATCCATTTCAGGATCGTCTGGCCCAAGATGTACTATTCATGAAGAAACTTCATGTCGTCTCGAGAGAGACAGCCTGAGACGGTGTTGGATCCGACCGATCTGGATCGGGATCAGCACCCACCGATCCAGCCTCTGATACCGAGACTTCATGGTGGGTCTCTTTGGGTTCACTAGCTGGTGTATCCCATAAATATGATCTACACATGTTGATCATGCTTGTCTAACAAGGGCAGGCTTGTTTCATGGAGAAAACATTCGCTGGCCCCGGGGGACTTCAAACTTTGAAGTCTCCCCACCCAAAAATGTCTGACAAGTACCCCAATCCCTTAACTCAACCCTGGTTAAGCCCTTGGTTAGTGGTCAAGAAGGGGTACTTGTCAGACATTTTGGGAGGGGGACATCAAAGTTTGAAGTCCCCCGGGGCCAGCGAAAATTTTCTCTGTTTCATGATCGTGGGTGGATGAGACAAAATAAAAACATCATTCAAGATTAACTGGATCCTTTGGGTGTGGGCTTGACTTTTAAAAAAGTTCTTAGGCCCGGTATGAGTCCAATAGCCACTACATCCCATTAATGGGCCAGGCCACTTGGACTAGCTACACACACACACACAAATGCGCATCCCAACTGATTGTTGGCCCACTTTCGGCTTGTGTTTACTTCATTAATTTTGTTATAATTTTCATGTAAAGGGTCAAGGATAGAGCTCAGGCCCATATGTGGTCTAGCACCGAACCCAGCCCATGTTGCAAAAACTTGAATTCTGGGCCAATTATCAAGTTTGAACAAGAAAATTAAACTAATTTTAGTAGCCTCCTAATTAGTAATTAGTGTAAACCCCTAAAACTTCTAATTTAGTGATGGGTTTGAACATGAGAAGTCCTTTGTAATATGCTTAAGAAAGAGAAAGTGAAGATCCTACCTCTAACACATTTTTCGAGGTCTGAAAACGTGTGAAGATTGAGCTTGATTTCACTCTCCTTCAACAATAAAAGTAGTGAGTGATTGATACGTCCGTCCATCGAACACATAAAAAAATCAGTATCGTTGGTGAGCTCTAGCTATTGGATTCAAGAGTTTTCCATGGGGTAATTTCTAGCCATTAATTTGGGCATTTTATTAGTTATATATATCGGATGGCTAGAGCTAGAGATTACTGATCGGACTGATTTTTAATTTTTATATGTTCATCCATCAAAGGGTGGGCCAATCAATAGGGCTGCAACTCGGGCGGGTTGGGTTGGGTTGGGGGTCAACCAAAGCCCAACCCAACTTCAGGAACATTTTTAGAGGCAGAGGACTTTGAATGCAGTCAATGTAGAGGGTTCTCATAGCCCTACATCGATTATTGTTTGGGTCCACTAACCGCGTGGATGTTTAGCCTACCCCTTGGTCGACATACATACCAAAAATCAGGCTGATTGGTTTTCTCGAGCCAGAGATTTTAGCACTTTTTTAGAATTGATTCTAGCCATTGGATTCAAGCATTCGTTTTTGGCATATTTTTTGGGTACTTGATCCAACAGCTATAAATCATCAATCATGCTGATTTTTGGTACGTATATCCAGCAATGTGTGAGCTAAATAACCATGTGGTTATTGGGCCCAAAACATTGAGCTATGTAGGGCCACGAGAGCCCTCTGCATCGACCACATCCAAAGTCCTCTACATCTATTTTTCTTTTCTCATAGTAAGCGGAACCATTAAAAAAAAAAAGTGAAAAGAAAGAAAAGCAAAACCCTACAATTATACATCATCTCTAATTTTTTTCGATAAGCAATTAAATTTAAAAGTAGATAGAGGGGATCTCAAAAGAAAAACAAGGCCGCGACCGTTAAGTACAAAGCGAAAGGCAAAAAAGGAAAATAGAAAAAAAAGCCACACGACTATCTCACAAAAAGAACATCAAACCAGAACACCATGTCACCAAAGAAAGTGCCTCTCTGATCACGGAAGCAATTGGCCAAGCTAATGAGAAGAGCCTTGATGTTAATGATAGTTTTTTGAAGGTACTTTCTTTTTCCTCTAAATGTTCTCGTGCTCCTAATTACTAGTGTTATCGTTGGTCTTCGTTGCACGTAGCAAACCAACTCAATTGACTTTTCCTCATTTTGTTACTCATTAGAGCTAATCTTATATTTTCACAAATTTTGTTTCTCGTTGTCTTATCATACATCGATCTCAACATTTACATCTCAACTGTATTCATTTTATGTTAATGTTGTTTCTTGATTGTCCAACATTTTGTTCCATAAGGCATCACCAGTCTTATATATTACTGTCTTAAAAAAAATTTCTTTTAGTTTGACTAGCACTCTGGAAGTACATTTCCATTTTAGCTACTCCGCTCTAATTCTATGCAATGGCGGACCCAGGAAGGGCCCAAGAGTTGCCCCCCCTCAACTTTGAAATTATTTATAAAATATAAATTTTTTAATCTTGGGTCCCCCCCCCCGATCAAAATCCTAGGTCCGCCACTGATTCTATGGTAAACGTTCCCCCACGATCAAAATCCTGGGTCCGCCATTGATTCTTTAGTAAACGTCCTCATCAATCTTGGATTTCTTATGAATAATAAAACCAGGCTAATGAATTTAGTCATTCGATGTATCTCTTGGTTGTAAATTTTCATTTATGGATCATCTTTCTTCAGAAAATTTTCATCATTTGTTTAAGTAAGAAGATTGTCTTGATGGTCGACCTTCCTTCCATTTTCAAATTGATTTTCATCCATGTCTTTTATCTTAATCTTTTCGCTCATAATATATAATTAGCGTCGTTTTTTTCTGTTATTTTCCATTTTCCATTTTCCCATTATTTTCTGTTTTGGCCCGTGCGTTACAATCAGTTATAACGGAAAAAATGGTAACGCCGGCCCACAGTCCGTTATACCACCCCCTTAGAAACCTTTATCGTCGAATAGTATTTCTTCAATTATAGCTCGGTTTTAATGAAAAGTGCACCCTACAAAGTAATACTTGTGGTAGTGCTTGTACCGTCAACTCTTGCGTGGGGCCATACAGGCCAATTATGTTTGGGGTTGCTGTGGTCAACCAATGAAATCATCTTGATCAACCTGTCAGTGGACCATGTAAATTACTATGGTACATGGCCCACCAACATATAGTGTGGTTGACACATCTCGTAGTGTGTTGGACAAAATGAAAACATTTCCTTAATTAATTACAAACTTACAAATTCTGTAACAACACACACATATATATATATTATTAGTGGGACCCATATTTGTCCAAATAAGAAGATAATCATCGCATGTGCAGAGTATCATTGTGTCCTTACTTTATACCGTCAAACCATGTAACACGGGATCGCATTTGTCATATTACAGGCCCTACGCGTAGCGTGGTATATAGATGATGGCCAATTTAATAATTGGTCGGCATCCGAGGACTCATATTTTCACCTAAATTCTCAGCCGTGGATTTCGTGAATTTTGCTTTGGTAAAGTCAATGCCAGCTCAGCAATATCAACCCTCATTGGATTTCATGAAATCCACTAGTCTGTTACTCACCGATGCAATCTGGTCCCACTGACCGTATGGATGTTTAGCCAACCTTGGTGTATATACACAGCAAAAATCACTATGATTGGTAATCTCTAACCATTAGATTTTAGTACTTTTTAAGACGTGATTCTAGTGGTTGAATTTAACTATATATTTTTATACTAAAACCAACGGTTAAAAATTATTAAACAGGCTGATTTTTTGTATGAATGTCTATCAAGGGGTGGGCTAGACATCCATACGGTCAGTGGGTCCCAGATGGCAGCGGTGAGTAATAAAAATGGTGCTAGCTTAAGCTTTTCGATTAAGTTACAGCTTGTTACATCGCGACCCTTAATAATTTAGTCCAGGAGGGCATGATATTCCAGATCCAGCGAAGCCACGTGAGAAGTCGAGGCAAGAAAAATACGGCTAAAAAGCAGGAGATATGTCTGTATTCTTTATTCGGTACAGATCAGACATCAGACAGTGGAGCCCACGTGTGATGTATTGCCACCCGGAATGAGTTTATTGCCAACTGTCACCTCCCCCACCTCTTCTCCTATCACACCTCAGACTCTCCTCAATTTACAAAATTGCCATGTGTTGAATCATTTGAGGAACATGGACCCTACTTTGATGTGATAAGATGAAAATAACGTGAGGCCTGTTTGTTTCCTCATTTCCCTAGAAAGAGCTTATTCAAAAATGCACTCCCCCCCCCCCCCTCCCTAAAGTGGTAAAGAAGGGCTCTAATTTTCTTTCTATCTAGACAAACAAATAGAAGCAAAGATGCATACTATATGGTATAGCGGCAGGAAATTCCCTGGCATTGAATCAAGGGGGGTCGCTCTATGGGCGCCCACGTCTTTGGGCATCCACACTGGACAAAATTGCCCCCCTCTAATGTGGGTAAGCACCCATCCCTTCGTGTGAGATAGGGGTGTCAATTTTACCTGTTTAACCGGAATCGAAAACACCGGTTCCGGTTCCACATTTTTGGGAATCGATTAAAAAGTAATCAGAACCGGAACCGAACCGACAATAATGGTTCCGATTCTGGGTAGCCTACTATGGAACCGAAACCGATAAGAACTGGTACCAATAAATAAATATGATGTAAATATTCTAATATTCTCAAGATTTGACCCAATATACCCGGAACCGGAATCGGAACCGATATAAATACATAATCGGTTCCGGTTCTGGATCCATCACTTTGAGAACCGGAACAGTTAAGGAACCGAACCAATAAGAATCGGAACCAATTGTTCCTGTTCTGGTCACCTTAGGAACCGAACCGGAACCGACCCATTGACACCCCTAGTGTGAGAGAGAGGGAGAGATGGGGTGGGTGCCCACACTGATGGGGAGCATTTTTGTCCAGTGTGGGTACCCAATTGAAAGATCCGAGTGCTTGTACAGAGCAACTCTTTTAAGAAATAGGCCGGCTGGTTCCCATCTTAGCAATTCAGAGGGGGGCAAAAAATGGTACGAAAAATGTTCAAGTATAATTCGAGTTTGTTATTTAATAATGTGTTAAAACATTTGATAAAAATGATTCAAATAGTGACAATTTTGTCTTATTGACGCAACATGAAATAATGAAAGGATGTGACCAATAATATCTAGAGGATTGGAATCCACCAAACTGAGGAACTCTCAAAGATAATAAGTCACAAAATTTTATTGATAAAAAATTGCATTTGCCTTTCGGCTTATAACTTACTTAATATAAAACACGAAAATAAGCAAAATAGAAAAATTACTAAAAATAACAAAAATCAAACTAAACATGAAAATTGATAATACTAGAGCCTAGAAACACGTTAAAATTGACGGTAAATAATTTTTACTTATATAGTTAAGAACTAAAATAAAATTTTCCTTAAATAGTAAAATTGTCATTTTAACCCAATAAACAATGGATTTGGCCGAAAATGGCTTACCTCAGATAATGAGTATTGAAGATCTCTCAGTTTCCCTTCAAGAATGTCTAGCCTTGCACGATTCTAAAATTATTGATAATTTTGTTAATGCCCGTCGTGTCCTGTTTAGTATCATTTGGGTTTTTGACGGTCCAAAAGCTCACGAAGGAATCTGCTACTTGTTTTACATCACTTATCATTTGGGGTGATCTATATGGCGAGGTTATCATCCCCACCAAAAATCAGCCATTGATTCATCTTCTACGTGGTACGCCAAGATGGGGTCAGAAAAGGGGGTCAGAAATGGGGTCCCTTGAGCCCTCCCTTATCCTGAATATTTCTTTTTCCTTTAGAATCTCGTCAGTCACTCAACTTCGGAAATTGTTGTATTCACACCTTGTCGGACACGAAAAGCCTCCTAAATCAATAGGATTGCAACAATTGGAAACCTTGGCTATCTTATTAGAACTTTGCCCAAAAAACCTGCTTCAGCACATCCTTTTCTTGAGACACCAACACATTTTTCTATTCGCTGGGATAAATTTCCAACTTTCAATCTCCTTTACGTGCCACTAACTCCATCCTTAACAAGAGGATAAAAGACAAGAAGACAAAAATAAAACCAAAAAAAAAAATTTAAATAAAAAATAAAAAATAAAAAATCCAAAACCCCCCTTGGCCTGTGTAAAGGATCTCAATAAAAAATGGTATTTAGTAACACCCCCCTTAAATTTGAAGGTAATTTGTAATGCCCCCTTATACTTTCAAACATTGCTTTGAGCTAGTTTAACGTGGTTGACTTGAGTTAAAACGGACTTGAATCACATGTCGTATGTCAGCATTGTAATTGCAATATTATGTCCTTCCATAGGTACATTAATAGGCGCATGATGCATCACGTTTTAACGTTAGTCAAATGATGGTTAAACTAGGTCAAGGGGGGTGATCCTAAAGTTTGAAAGTATAAGGGGGTATTACAAATTACCATAAAATTTCAGGGGGTGTTACTAAAATACCCAAACAAATCTGTGCTAAAAATGCCTTTTCTGGCATAAGATTGAAGCCCAAACAGCGACTCATCACGATATTTGATTTCGTAAGCTCTATTAGCCGTCTATAAATGGTTATTAAGGACATTTGAGAAGTAAGGCTAGTTGCTTGGAATTTGTACCCGTTTAACCGAAACGAATTGGAACCAGAACCTATTCCACATTTTTTGGAACCGACTAAAAAATAACCGGAAAAGGTATCAAACCCATAATAATGGTTCCAATTCTAGGTAGTTTGGTATTGGAACGGAAAACCGACCCGTTGACACCACTTGCTTGGATGAATGGTAGGTATTTTCGTAATTCAGTAGCAACATCTTGGGTGGTTCTGTAGTAAGCAATTCTATATCATCCTGCCACGCTCTCAGCTAAGTTCTAATGCTCCAAGAGCCTTCTTTCCCTGCCTTAGTTTGGACAAACAATTGGCAGAAACAATATTTAGGGTTCAGGTGTGGAGACAAGCTTAACTAGTTCTTCAGTCTCACGTATGAATTTTTCAGAGATATTATTGTTCATTCTAATCATTATAATTATTGTCCTTCTTTTGTTGAAAATTATGGACACCCATCTGGTTTAATTTATCTTATATTTTTCTTTTCTTGACTGTTTTTAATTATAGATCTTTTGAGACTGTTTAGTTGAGAATCGAGATGGGTTACTGGAAATCAAAGGTTCTTCCCAAGATCAAGAAGGTTTTTGAGAAAGACGGCACTAAGAAAGCTGCTGCTGCTGAAGTATGCAAGTCCTTTGATGATTCTAAGGTGTGTTTATTATTTTACTTTTAAATCAATCTTACTTATATTTGTTTTTGGTTTTCGATTTTAAACGAAAGCTGCTTGTTTGTGTGTTTTCTCTTTATATTTCTTTTTATTTTGTATCACAGGAGGAGATCAACAAGGAGTTTGAAGAGAAGAAGACCGAGCTCCAACCCAAAGTTGTCGAAATCTATGAAGCTTCTTCAACCGAAATCAAGGTCAGCTTCTTTTCTTTTCTTTTCTTTTCTTGAGAGAGAGAGAGAGAGAGAGTTCTCTGACGTCCATTAATGTTAATTACATGTTAATTTTGTAAAACAGACTTTGGTGAAGGAACGAAAGGATGCAGGAATCAAGAAGAACTCCACAGCAGTTCACAAATTCCTGGAAGAACTTGTGAAAATCGGTATAAATGAAGGATCTTTGTATTTTGTTTCGTTTTATCTTCTTTAAAAATTGAGTGGTGGGTATTTTTTAAACTTTAAGCCATGTAATTCTTATTATGTATGTGGACGTTCAGAGTTTCCTGGATCGAAACAAGTCTGTGAAGCATCATCAAAGTTGGGACCAGTATTGGTTTCAGGCCCAATTTTCTTTGTATTCGAGAAGATATCAACCTTTGTTGTGACAGAAGAGAAAGAAGTCGAAACCAGCGGAAAAGAGAAGGAAGTGGTCATCGAAGGAGAGAAGGAGAAAGAAGAGGAGGCGAGTGAGAAAACCGAACCAGCTCCATCAGAACCCCCAGTCAAGGTGGAAGAAACAGAACCAGCAAAGCCATGATGAAGCCATGAAGATCTCAATCTTCTCATGTCTTGAAGTTGTGTAAAAGTAGAAGAGTTTCCCACCTCAATGATGATGATTTGTTATTCTTTCACATGTTCTCTCATTTTTAAGCTTTCTTTGGAGATGTGTATGGTTTTGCTTATGTCTTTTATTTATTTGCAGTTTTGAGAGGTGGGGTCTCTCTCTCTCTCTCTCTTCTCCCTCTGTTATGAATCTCTAGGCTCTAGCAAAGAAAAGAAATGCTCTGATCCAAGAGTTGTATTTGTTTAGTTTTACAATTTTATTATCAGATCTCTCTCTCTCTCTCTCTCCTCTCTCTCTCTCTTCTATGTATATACTGTGGTATAGCAAAGTGGAATCCCATGTGAGCCACATGGCATACTCTTAGAGGTCATGGATGTTTGGTTAATCCCCTAGGAGGACCTATACAAACAAAAATTCAGCCAGATTAGTGATTTCAATCATTTGGATCTTTGTACCCCAAATAATGCTCAAATTCCACAGTAAAAAAAATACCCATGAAAACAACAAAGATCCGAAGCTTAGAAATCACTAATCAGACTAATTTTTGTATGTAAATCCATCTACGGTTAGGCCAAACATCCATTCCATCAGAAATTTCTAAGAATATACCACTTGGCTCATATTGTAGTCAGTCAGAAACTTTGCTGACTGGCGCTGGTCAACAAAATTTTAATCCTACTTAGTCGGTGGAGCAGTAAATAAAAACGCGTCACCTAGTGCCCCATTGACTCATGAATGATTGGACCTACACACCGAAAAGCTTATCGGTGATTTTCAGCCATTCAATCTGAGAATCAAAAATAAAGTTCAAATCTAATGGTCAGAAATCAACCCATGAAAAACGTTCAAATCGAACGGCTAGAGATCACTAATGAGGCTAATTTTTTTGTGTGTAGGTCCATCGTGGGCCAATCATTAATAATTCCTTAGGCCCCAATTAACTAGAGGTACGTTAAAAAAAAAAAAAAAAAAAAAAACCTGAAATAATTTTATGTTCAGAAGTTGCCACTCATGCACAATTAGGTCGGGCCCGCAATATATTCCCCTTATAAATCCGATTGGATCGACTCTCTTTAATTTGTATAGTTGGCGGCTCCACTGTTTTTGACATTTAGCCCAAACATAAAATTTTGGAAAGATTGCTAAAATACGGATAACTTTCTTAAAGACAACGACTACTGACTACAGATAGTAGAATGATAATATTACTGTTAAGGATAGTCTTTACAAGTGTTGGTAAATAGGTCAAGTCGGCCAGCTGGACCTGGACGGTAATTTATTACCTGAAAGATCCGGAAAAGGTACACTTTAATGGTTGCGCTCGAGCGCCTCCTTAGCCAGAGGCCCTTCGCTGCACTCTCTACTGCAGATCATTTGAGCCTCTCCACCTCACTTGTACCTGAACTTTAAGGTCAAATATATCCAAGAGGGCAAATTTAGAATCCATGATTAGAACGTCTCCAACGCTAAAATGCCAAAAGCCCATCTCAATTCTATATTTTGAGACAGCTACAATGCCATGTTGCTTGATTTAGCATGGCATGCTCCATTTGGATTAGAGTCATTTTCATGAGTTGATTTTAATTGCTAATTTGAGCATTATTTGGGGTTCAAGATATATAAAATGGTTTGAAATCACTAATCAGGCTGACTTTAGGTTTGTAGGTCCACCTAGAGATTGGCCAAACATCCATACGGTCCGCATCCTCTAAAAATTGCAAGTGGACTGCTAATCAGCCAATCATAGGTTGATTTTAACTGTGGGCTTTTGAGCATTACTCGGGGTACAAGATCCAAAGGTTGGAACGGTCCAAAGCATCAAAACCCATAAAGTTGCCATATGCTAGCATATGCTTTGGCACATGATATATCATATTATATATTTTAGCATTAGGATAGCACCGCGTTGGAACACCCGTTTTTGACCCACCGTGGCAAATTTTAGGATAGCACGGTGGGATAACACCACGTTGGGGTACCCGTTTTTTGACCCACCATGCCAAATTTTAGGATAGAATGGTGGGATAGCACAGCGTACCGTTGGAGATGATTTATAAAACACGTTAATGATTACTATTTGAACAAAATTATTTTTTTTACTTTTACACAAATCATAATTTTTTTAAAATAATTTAAATAGTAAAAGGACAAAATAGGAACTAATAGTAGGAAGTGGGGGTTTCTGTCTCCTCTCCATGTGAATTCATCTTTGAGCGGGCTGAGAGTTGGTCAGGATTTGTCCAGCTTCTCTCTCTCTCTCTGTCTCTCTGTGTGTATGGTAATGGAGTACACGTATGGGTGGAGGGTGTAGAATGATATATTACACCATATAGGAGGAGTGAGTACAGTACACAAATATTAAAACAAAAACAAAAAGAAGAGGGCCAGGGGCAAGAGATTTAAGATATCCACCACATGGTTTCCCAACACGCAACACCTGAGCTTGACGTTTGAATGAGTTTTATTGAAGTGAGAAAGCAAATGAGATAATTATAAATGGGATGGGGTAGGGGTGGTGGCCCCATACTTATTGAGAGAAGAAGGGAAGGTGAGGAATTAAATCAAAGTCAGTGCCTAACCATCAACATCCTTTACAACTCATGATCACGATATCTATGGTGATCAGCCTATCTCTAATTTTTCAAAATCCGTCGGATCATAGTCGGATGATGGTCACAGAGTTTTATTATATTAATTAATAGATGATTCTTAGTTACACTATATATGAATTGTTAATTTGAATATATTGAATAATAACTTCATGCATCGAAAAATCCTAGGGAATCAATGTCTTCGATGCCCCCAAGCAAGGATTGGATGAAGGCACCGAGGATGACTACTGAATACTTTCAAGGTGTGTTTTGTCATTCATCACATTCGCAAAAGAGAATTTGGGGGGTGGGGTGTTGATTGATTTTCTTTCCCATGCATCAATTGTCATAATATGCATGGACAAATCACTTTAGAAAAAATCTCTTAGCATATATTTGATTTGCAATGGTAGAGATCAGTCATACACGACATGGTACTACCATGGAAAATCATTTCAAAATTAGGATGCCAACATTGCTAAGCAATCCAACACATCCAGAAGGGTGTATGGCAGAAGGCCGCCTTATAGAGGAATCAATGTTGTGTACTACATTGAGTACATACGAGATGGTAGGAATGGCAGCCGGCCATAAACGAGGACAAGGGATGTTCACGGATGATGATGACGATGCATGTTCTAGTGAACAACCTCTCGATAAAAATGACGTGTATTTTTTATTGATGCTATATCATTGTATGAAGGTACAATAAGGATATATACATTCAAGGGTGCCACACAACCAATACTAAAAAATATTGGAGGGGCAACATGGCTACAGAGACATCAATGGATTTCATTCCTTGGTTAAGACAACAAGTATAGAATGTCGTCCAATATATTGTTAGGTATCATGTAGATCACATAAATACAACATTAACACTTCCCTTTATCACTATAATAACTAGAAAAAGAAGCAATGTCTACTTTGAAGAGGCTTGCTAATGGCCCAAACTTTAAAGCTATGTCATATATAGTGCATACTGAGCAAATGGATATGTGTTTTATACAATGGAATCGGAAATGAACAAGATAAGGTCATCGTGAAAGCTATGACTAGTTTCAGGGCAAGTGCAAAAGATAAGAACATTGTGGAAGAAGAATATACATATTACGGGATCACCAGACAAATTCTTACACTGAATTATTATGACTTCAAACAAACAATATTCTACTATGATTGGGTAACAATAGAAGATAAAATAAATGGATGTGTACTCGATCCAGAAATGAAGAAGTTTAGAAGAAGTTCAAAGGAAGATGGCGAGTCCTATATTCATACATCTCAAGTCTTCTATTGTAAGGATACAATAAGGGATGATTGGTATGTCGTCTTGGATGCTCCAAAGAGATTGACCAGAGATGTGGATGCTTATGAAAATTCTTGGTATTACTATAAACGTCCTAGAGGGGGGTGAATAGGACAATATTGAATTCTTTAAATATTATGCAGATTATGGTTAAATTCAATATGCGCAATGTCCAATCGCATAAGCATTCAATCATGAAACAATAACCAAGTTACACAAAATAGAGAGATGATAGAAACAATGAGAACACGCTACAACACATAATTATGGTGGTTCGATGTTGCACACCTACGTCCACTTTCACATACTCAAACGAGCTTAATCCACTATTCAATTAAGCAATACACTTTAACAATTGAATGAGAAACGGTTAGCAATATCACTAACCTAGATATAAGAGATCAAAATCTCTCACACACCTATTTACGCTATAAGCGAGCAATCTACTGTCTAGTTATGCTCTAAGTCAAGCCGAGTAAAGAAGGGTCTCAACTCTCGTAGGAACTTTTCTATCCGTTCCAAGTGAGTGAAGGCTCAATAGAACTCAATCAGGGTTTAAATGATAAATTACCTCCTTGAGGTTCAACATAGAAGGACTTACCTCTTGAGATGTCAAGAAGAAAATCCACGGAGCTTAGAGTCAAGCTCCTCACAAAGTAGTGCAAATCCAAGTGATGGTCGATTTTCGTTAAGCACGTGCGTTCATTAAGATTGTAGGACTCACAAGTAACCGCACACACCAAATCTCTTTCAACGAATCTGCTCAAGAGTGATGATGCATGGAGATTTTATCTCAAACAAAATGGGCTATTAAGTTTAGGGTTTTTGCTCAAAATAGCTCAAAAATACTCTCAAAATTCGTACCTATAAAAGGTAAAAAACTGAGCCTAAATAGAGCAAAAACAAGGTCCTTCAATGGACAAATTTCCCCAAAAAGGAAAGAGCGGGGGCAACCCAACAAAGTGCTGAAGCTTGAAGTATTGAGCAGGGGCGCCCCAAGAAAGAGGGGGTGCCCTAGCTCCTTCAGACAAAGTGCTGAAAAGAGCGGGCGCCCCATGAAAGATTGGTCGACCGAGGTCACCCTGGTTGCCCCAAGTAATTAGGGGCGCCTTAGCTCACGAAAAAACTTAAAATACCCCAAACAAGAGCCTAACCAAACCAAATACAAACCAGGAGGGGTTATCACACCCAAGGGACTTCCAAACACCTGTAGAATGAGATCGTGAATGATCATTGGCAATTTTTCAGAAGTTTGTTGAAGAAGTCCGAGTATTGTGATGAGGCTTGAGTCTCTTGTTAGATTGACCAATATTCT
Organism: Euptelea pleiosperma; assembly: GCA_035048495.1. Classification (NCBI taxonomy): domain Eukaryota; kingdom Viridiplantae; phylum Streptophyta; class Magnoliopsida; order Ranunculales; family Eupteleaceae; genus Euptelea; species Euptelea pleiosperma. The sequence continues at coordinate 33,376,668 of CM068541.1, forward strand.
TCATGATGGGATGAGTGGAGCATCTCAAACTGATGTTATCAACATACAAGTAAATGTCATTTTTGTCATGGAATCGAACAATTATAAATATGGGGTTTTCACTCTTTTTATTCTTTTTGTGTTTGAGTCATAGTTAAGTTCACTAAAGCCTAGCCAAATTTTAAACATATTTAGCAGACAAATTGGCCAAATTTAGGCTCTTTCTCTCTTCATTTTCACAAAATCATGTCGTAATTGTTGAGCACGTTAGTGATATTCGCTCAAAAGTGCTTATTTTAAGCAATTATCCTTTTAGCGTTATCGCACTCTCCTACGTAAAATGCTCTATTTATCTACTTTTCTACGTAAGAGTCTCTTCTGTTTTGTAGAACACACTTTTCTGGATGAAATGATATATTTTCATGCATTAAACACATTTTCGGAAGTTTAGGTATGAAGACGTTATGATCAAGTCTCATTACGTGCTCTTCTCTTACAGGAAACTCGATCGGGCTATTCTTGAGACTTGCGGGTCAAAATCGATCGTGAAAGCCCATTATCAAAGCTTAAAGAGCCCACAGGGTATGACTATAAGATATGGGCCAAATATGGGCTGAATAAGAGAACCAAAAAGCCGGCCCAAAGAACGAAGAGAGTAGGAGAGCCAATGACCAAGAGACGGACCAAAGCATTTAAAGCCACATGAGTCAGCAAGGAATGATGGTCTACTCTACTGGAGAAGTGTGAGGATGGTCACAGTGAATACTAGGGTTCCAGACCCTCTGCCAATACTTTTATCTCTATTTTCTAATATTTTCTATCTCCTCCCCGTAATTTTCTATCTCATCTCTCCTTATTCTCTCTCTCTTCATCTCTCGGTCCTCGGATCTACTGACCTAACCCCAGAACTCCTGCTCGTTGGCTCTGTCTCATCTCCCTTAGCTTTCTGACCGTTGGATCTTCAATCGGACCGTTGGATCTTCCACCGGACCGTTGGATCTCTCTAGATCCATCGATCTACCAATCTGGGTCCCAATCAAGTCACCATCCATCCGATCGTCATCAAATTGTCTGTCACATCATCTTGTGAGACGATGGACATCATCAATCCTTGTGGACCAGTAGCCGGGCCCATCATCATCGACCTGTGGCCCGACCATTTAGTGGACCTCGCGATTTTAAAATGCTTTAAATTAATTATTTTTAAATAAAAAGGGGGGTCCACTAAATGGGGAAATTCCCCAAAGAAAAGTAATGTTTTACTTAAAAAAAAAAAATTTATTTCAAAAAAATCCCTAATTTCCATTAATGGAAACTAGGGAGCTTTAAAAGGGGAGAAGAGATGGTTCTTTGGAACCCTAATCCCCCTCCTTTCTTCTCATCTCTTTCCCCAAAACCTTCCCCCCCCCCCCCACGTTTTCCCCCTTCTCCTCCTTTTCTCCACTTTCTCTTCTTCCTCTTCTTCATCTTCTTCTTCTCCCTTCTCTTCTCCGGCGAGCTACTCCACCAAGCATCCACGTCCCTGCCCCTTCGCTGCAACTCCTCCACAGTCCATCCATGACTGCCTAGTGCAGCCCATCATCCAGCCACGACCGCCTGGTTGCAGCACAAGGTTTTACACGGCTACTCCTGCAAGACAGCACCGCCTCCCTCTCTAAACGCCAGTCACCGCTGCAACTCCGACGCCTTTTCGAACATACATCTCCTACACATCTTCAGCCACGTTTCCGGCACGATCTCAGGTTTGTCTTCCTCTTCCTCATCCTCTTCTTCTTCTTCTTCTTCTTCTTCTTCTTCTTCTTCTATAACTCCGGCCGATTCTTTTCAGCCTGTGTGTGTTCTCATCTCTAGGTAGTCCTAAGACTTCTCACTCTAGAATTCTGTATCTCTTTTTTTTTTTTTCTCTCTCTACATCTTCTTTTACGGCTTTATAGTTAGATCTCATGCTTTTATTTGACTTTATTTGGATGTAATGGAATTGATTTGAATTAATAAAAGAGTGATATTTTTATGCAAATCTTGTTATTTTCTTGTTCGTACTTGACAATTGATCTTCAGAAAAGTATTTTGAATCCATGATCCCATCATCACCATTCTCACCCCTACATTGATTTCAGAGCAATTTCTATAAAGAAAGCCGTCATTTCATATTCTTGTTTGCGCTAACTTATCCCAAGTGTAGATCGACATCCAACACGAATCCCTATACGAATCTCTAAAATTTTGCAGGATAATCGAATCAAATTAAAAATGTGTTGAAACCGAGGTTTCCGATTCAATGACACGAAAAAACCCTACTTTCAGTTAGCTATGTAGTTATGGTTGTAATTAGCTTAACATGATTCGGGTTAACCTGGAAACAAGATTGGGCTTCTTTCACCATCACAAGCCTTATCCCAACTATAAGAGTCAGCTACATAAATGTTATTCCTCCATTCAATTCTATCTAAAGTAATGTCTTCCGTCATGGTAAGTTTCATAAAATCTGCTCATACCTTAATCCACATCTTTTTCGGATATCTTTCTGGGTTCTTTACATAGAGCTTTGTTTACAAATTTTCCACCATATATATGCTTTTTTAGCTTCATTTTAACTTCGCCACTTGACATAATTCAAGTGGGTACAAAGGAAACAAGCACGAAAAGTCTATGTTGCCTTTTTTCCATTGGGTGGCCACATTAAAAAATATATTATAATAGTGGACCATTTGATCAGTAGGGGCAAGATTATGGTTAATATATGCTTTCCTTGTAGAACTAATGTGACACTGGTAGACCATCTCTTACTCTATTGTGTGAATACAATGTGAATTTGGCATTACTTCCTTCTGAGCCTTTAGAATTTGGTTGATTATGCCTAGTAATTTGCTTAAGCTTTGTGAAGGTTGGAAAATAGCTCTAATTTCCAACTTTTGGAACACATTCTATGGAAAATTCTCCCATATCCCATTTGGTAGAGTGTTTTGAAAGAGAGAAATAAGAGGATTTTTGTAAAGTCCTCTTATTGGAGTATTCTTTGGCGTGATCTTCAATCTCGAGCTTTGACACATACCGGCCCATGGATCATTTTGGGGATTTCAATGATATTTTGGCTGCATGGGAAAAACAAAGCGGGTCCTCTAAACGTCTTACATTGAACAAAGCCCATCTTGAATTAAGAGGCCTAAAAATCAGATTGGCTGGCTTCGGGATAACCAGGGTCAACAGCCTCTTTCCAAAAGAGATCAGAATGGCCAAGCTTTTGTGCAGTATTTTACAGAGCTTTTCTCCTCTACTAATCCCAATGATTTCTCAAAGCTATACAATATTGCTCTTCCCATGGTGTCGGAAGAGTCTAATGTTCTCTTACTAGGCCGATAACTCATGATGAAGTTAGGATGGATGTGTTTAGTTTGGGACCTCCATCTCCATGTGCTCAATCAAACCACGATATCCCTCATCCTAATGTTCCAGGTCCTGAAACTCCTCAACACTTTCGAGCTATCGATCAGTATTTGTAACGTCAGTTATAAAATCCTATCTAAGATTCTTACTCAGAGACTGCAAGAGGTGCTTCCTTCTTTGATTGCTAAAAATCAAAGGGCTTTCATCCCACGGTAGGGCTGCAACTCGGGCGGGTTGGGTCGGGTTGGAGGTCAACCCTAACCCAATCCTATCGAGTTGGTCACCGGGTTGGTCAATTTCTTAATTTTTTTTTATTGGTTGGAAAGATTGTTAACTTTTTTTCATATTAAACTAATTTACTAATCATGCTAACTATTAAATAATAGCTTCATTTCCAACACCTCATCAAGAACGTGATATTTTCATGATAAGGGAAAAGTACATTTCCTCAAATGCATAATAAAAGTTGCTAAATAAATAACCAATAATAATCGTCAAAGAAAAATAATATTTCAATATCAACCGATCACATAAAATGTCAAAACGTAGTTCCAAGGACATTTTGAAATCTCACACAAGGGTTGTAGTTTGCTAAAGACAAACATCCGTGGGTTGCTACATTTGCTAAAATGAAGTGTGGATGTTTGTCGGTCTATTAATACATATATGTAGTTCGTATGTCGGGCTCGGGTTGGGTCGGGTTGGGCCGAGCCTCAACCCTTGCCCAACCCAATTTGATCGGGTTACCAAAAATCCGGCCCAAAGCCCAACCCAAGTTCTGAAAGGGCTAACCCAACCCAACCCTAATGTTGGGTTCAACCTGTCGGGCTTGGGTTGGGCCCGCCCAAGTTGCAGCCCTATCCCACGACGACAAATATCTGATAAAACTACTCTAACCCAAGAACTTGTGAAGAAATTGAAAAAAAATGGTTGCCATAGTTTACTGGCAATTAAGTTGGACATATCTAAAGCATATGACTGGATTGAATAAATAATCTTTGTGCAATGGGCTTCAGCGAGCAATGGATCAATCTGATATCGCAATGCATTTCATCAATCTCCTTCATTTTCGATCAAACTCAATGGCTCACCCTTTGGGTTTTTCATCACCCTTTCTTTTTATGATTTGCATGAATGTGCTCTCTAAACTCTTGCAGCTGGAAGAGCAACAAAACCACATCCAATGAATCAAAATTGCCCATACTTTTTTTTTTTGATAAGTATAAATGCTTTATTGAAAATGCTTTGGAGGCTAAGGAAGCCTGCCAAAACAGCTATAATGAATATAGAGGAAAAGAATATACATCAAAAGAAACAACATAAAAAATAAAATACCCTCCACGTCCCTCCCCTAATCTCTCGCTCTGTTAACCATGTCTTCAAAAGCTATGCCTTTACCTTCCTCGTACATTTTTGCCCAAGTATACACCAAAGATTAAATATCAATCACCAGCTGCTCCTCCTTAAGACTCTTACCTTCAAATACTCGATTGTTCCTTTCCCTCCACAAACCCCAAATGACCGCCAAAGGAGTTAACGCCCACATACGCTTCCCAAGACGTCCTAAAGCCTTTCATTTCCAAGAGAAGAAAAGCTCTTTCACCATCCTTGGGATAACCCACAACACCCCAAACTCATTGAAAAAACATGTCCAAATCCTCCATGCGGTTCTACAATGTAAGAGCAAATGATCCACTAATTCCCCATCGCATAAGCACAATGGGCAATGATTCAATACTCTCACTCCTCTCTTCCAAAGAAAATCCATTGTCTGAAGTCTTCCTCGGGCTACACACCAAGCTAGAAACTGCACCTTAGACAGGTGGTCTATTACACCATACTGTTGCAGTAGGAAAATCCTCTAATTCCCCCCCTTCCAAAGCCCCATAAAGTGAATGGACGGAAAATACACCTTTGCTATCATGGGTCCATTGCCTAGTGTCATTTCTCGAGCTAAGAAGAGGAGTCTCTCCCACCTTGGTCATAAGATCTGCCAAACGAGGTTCCTCCCAGTCGTAAAGCTGATGGCGAAAGCCAAGCTCCCACATTGGTAAACCATCTATATCAACCTGCATTTCGCTTACAGTAATAGACTTCTTATCTGAAATGAGAAAGAGATCATGAAACTCAGATTTAAGATTACCATCCATGCACCATCTATCCTCCCAAAATAAAACCTTATTCCCTCTACCCACCTTAAACATCACACCCTCTTCGAATCTAGCTAAACCATTCATAATGCCCTTCCACACACCACACCCATACGCCCCTCTAGGCCTACCACTACGCCACCCCATAACACCTTCCCCATACTTGCCTACGATAACTCTACGCCATAAGCTCTCCCTTTCAACTCCAAATCTCCAAAGCCATTTCCCTTTCAATGCCTCATTCATACTTCGAATATCTCTAACTCCTAGCCCACCTCTCTTTCTCGGTCTTGTCACTTTTCTCCAATTGACCAAGTTTATCTTTCTCTCATCACCTTTTCCGCTCCAAAGAAAATTCCTCGTCAACCTTACCACTCTCTTCTCCACACTGATAGGCATAAAAAACAGAGACATATAATAAAGTGGCATACTAGTGTAAACAGAGAAAAGAGATCTGAACTCAAAAATAATGATCGATCCTCTTTATTGATAATGATTACTTTAGAACACAAAATGACATGCCTAAAAGCAAATCATAGAGGAATCCATGGCATCCGAGTCCAGGGTTCTGCGGACTAAGCGGTTGTAAAGACCACAAAGAATGAAGATAAAGAAGAGAGGCTCAGAAAAGAACAGGGTAGAAGATCCAGGTAACACATTGGCTCGGGTTCTCCCTTTTTCCCTTCAACCCTTTCCTCTATTTATAGGAGAGGATTGAAGGTTAAGAGGGCACGATTGTAATTATTTTGATAATCCTCATCGTGCGTCTATATCGTGCCACGTGGATCAAAGGTGGTGTCATCGTATTTGGATTACGACCCTTCGATCAAACACGTGATACGCTATAGTGCCTTTGTGCTGTCCAGACGACGGTCGATCAAGCGAGTATCTCATTCCCACGTATTTTAGTGGTTTTGCAAACAAAATTGCCCCTGACCGACCTCTCATACACTTGTCCTGCCAATCCTACGATTTATCGATGGCCCCCATGCCAGCGTGCGACACTAGCTAACGTGGTAAAATGGAATTCCTATTAGCGGGCATGTGACCCTTGTGCGAGCAAGACTACTGTCTTAGCGGTATATGTAAATACCCAATGGGCACTTTGTGAATGGAGGTCGGTGTACAACACCGTTTGATGAGCGGTTGCCATCCGATAGATAAGTTGCACAGGTTACCATATGACGTGCGGGGTGTTGTCTGATAGATAGTTGCACGTACGGGTGCCGTCTAATAGTTGCACGTGTGAGTGCCATCTGGTAGCCAAGTTCCACGTACAGGTGTCGTTTGGTAGCCAAGTTCCACGGGCAGGTGTCGTCTGATAGATAGTTGCACGTACGAGTGCCGTCTGATAGTTGCACGTGCGGGTGCCGTCTGGTAGCCAAGTTCCATGGGCAGGTGTCGTCTGACCTTCGTTTGGGATATCTACATTTAGCTCCCTGCTCAAGGAAGCGGTTTCTTGTATTGATTCCGTGAGCAAGTAATGTGGTTTGACCGCCCCAACAATCTTGCCAATTATAATATCTTGTTTTATGACTTATTTGATGCCGGATTGTCAATTGCAGTTTGATTCTTGCAATGCATGTTTAAGACTTGACTAACAATCTCTCTTTTTAACTTGGCAGCCGCTGTGGGGAAGACAACATTGCTTGCGTTATAATAGTCAGTAGACATCACTGGGTCCCATATGGGCTTTTGCAGCGAAGTTGTTATGGTTGCAGCTGCTTCTACTACTCCGGCTTGATGATTTGCTGAATGATAGCCACTTAATTTCTGTTGGCATTGTAATATGTGCTCCCATAGTGTTTGGGACAGATAAAGTGAATATGCCCAGTTTACAAATTACCGCCCTTGACTTTGTTTCTCGAATAACATATCGCACCTTATGGCGATGTCCGTCGTCAATTGGTGAGACATGCATTTTACCCGCTATCAATAGTCGTCGGTCACCGTGCATATATAAGTAGTATCGTAGTGGCTTGCTTCCAATTCAGATTGTCCTCGTAGACATGTCTATGTGGTATTCTGTTGTTATTGTAACCAAATAATCACCCGTTTGAGCCGTCTGTGAGCCTTGTTCATGAGGTGCGACACCGTGTAGTAAGACAAGTGACACCGTGTAGAAAGACGAGTGATGCCACATGAGTGTGAAACGTACGACACCATACGTACAAACGTACATGGTGTTCACCTTCACTCGCATATGTCTTGCAATACCATTTATATGGAGGCCGACTATTCTATTAGATGGTGCAATGCCATGTGGTAAGACGAGTGACGCCATATGAGCGAGAAATGCATTACACTTTTGATCCCTCGTTCCTCTTCTTCTTCTTCTCATTACTTCGGACCAGCAACGGCAAATGGCGTGAATGCGACTGTGGAAAAGGGGTCTGATTCACCAGCAATGATTCTTATCGGCGAATCGAAAGCCCTCTTGTTCTTCTTTGCGTCAGCCAAGAACACTCTAAGCCAAACAGCTATCCCCTTTCTCTTGTGTGCAGGGTTTATTTCACCCAAGATTAAAATGAGGATCGTATTGTAAAGGGGTTTGGCTCGCAAACGAAAAGGTTAAGGATATCCAAGAACCCTTGATTAATGGTGTTTCCTTCCATTCTTCTTTTACTGGTTGTCGTTCTACTCTTCTCCTCTCTTGATCTTGATGATTTTTTTTTAAGGTCTATAGAGGAGTTTTGAATCATATGGCAGTGTAGTGAACTACTGAGAAGTCATTGATTTGTGTACCATAGATTGCGCCGTAGGCTGAGTCGGAGATCGTTGACGTGTTGGAGCTAGCGATGATGGCTCAAGTATACCCTTCATTTCTTCTTCTGTCTTCTTTATTGATCAGATGAAGGTCTAGGTTTATAAATCTTAGGTTCCGTATCGCATATTTTGATTTTTGCTTTATTAGAGACCTTCCTTGTGAATAGGCACCCTCAGATGCCGGAGGAAGGAATTGTAGAGGTTTGATCATCCCGTCATGGAAATCGCAGCCGCCGTAACTGGTGCCTGCATTCAAGTGGACTTTCCAAGGTCAATCTCTATTGCCTTTTATCAAAGTTGTGTAGGTAATCTCTATGCTTGATCCATTTGGATTTTGAGATGATCTTGCTGTGTTATTTCTGTATAATGTGAGGACTTGTTCCATTCTACTGTGCACTTTATGCATGGATTAAGTTAAAAAAAAGCATGTCTATCACCAGATCATTGGCCTTTCAACAAGCTATTCAATCCTCTGATCATTCCGATCAATTGCTATTTGACAATTTATTATGCAGTTGCTTCCACCTTCCCTGTTAGGCCTTGTTTTTTTTTTTTTTTGTCATATGAATAGCATATCGCCTGTTATGTTACCATGCCTGAAATGATAAACCTTTGGCTATGGATGTTTTCATCTGGAATGCCTTCGAATTCATAGTGGCTTGTTGTTACTAAAATATGATCTTCTTTTGCATCTCTTTAGTTACGCATATAGTGGTACGTCTCAGTGATCGGCCTTAACTAATTTCCTTGCGTAATATTCAGAAAATTCAGCTTTTTGGGTCTTGTCAGCCATAGTGAAGAAGCCTTATCATGCTTTGGTCAATTGTGCGTTCGTCTGTCATCTTCACTGTTCTCTGTCATCTCGCCGTGTGTTGCTTTGTCAAGTAATTATTTACTCTGATGAGACGTGCGAGTGCACTTGTTAGCAAAGGGGATGATTCTCACATGAGTCTAGAGAAAGAAATGGCATCCCGTGAAGACGAGGAATATCGCGGAGGGTTACAATCTCTGTCGTTACGGGATGATTTTTTTTCTTATGCACGTGGGCGATCACATCCTCCACCTCCAAAAAATCTTGATTGGCAATTTGTAATGCCCCAAGGCGTAAGTGCTGGAAGTATGGTCAATCCCAGAGCAACCATATGTTTTGCTCTCACTCGCGGAGATTATTCTTCTTCAAATATTTCCTTTAAATCTCACGGGGACGCCACAGAAGGGTGGAGAAGTTGGGTGAAAGAAACGTTCAAAGATTCTAAGACAGTCGCCACTTTGAGGAAGGCGGGAGTTTATGAAGCCATTCGCATTTCCACCGGACTTCGCGTGAAGAAGGATTTCGTGGGCTTAAAAGATTTGATTTCTCATTGGTGTAGCACTTCGCACACCTTCATATGCGCATGGGGAGAGATTTCTCCTTCTCTCGAAGATGTCGCAATCCTGATGTTGCTCCCTATAGTCGGTGATTCTGGTAAGATAGAATTGGTGTTGTCGAAGAACGAGCAAAGAGTAGAGGCCCAATTTTGCTGGTTGGGTTCGCCACTTTTGGGGAATGTTTGAGAAGTCTGGGAAGTCCGGAAAGTCTAAGAAGTTTATCCCTGGTGCGAGTCGTGAGGCACCCCATATGTTAGCGGCTTTAGTTGCTTTTTGGCTGTCTCGGCACATCTTTGAGAGTGATCCCCATGAGAATGTTCAAGATCATCTTTTTCCTTTAGCGATAAAGATCGTTCAAGGCAAACGATTTTCCCTGGCCCCTATGTTCTTAGGCACCCTTTATCGGCAGCTTGACGTGCTTGTTAATGACGTCCGGATTTCCAATGGTTATTTTGACATTGAGACTTATGCTTTGTCGTCATTTCTTCGAATATGGTGTTGGGAGCATTTGCCACACTATGCTCCAGTCCCTACAGTGTTTCCAGACACAGTAATGAGGGAAGTCAGGAAACCGGATGGGTCGACGTGTAATGTCGTGCGCCCTACCAACAACCCAAGGGCATGGCGATGGAGTAACACAAAATGATCGAGTCAAGAGTTGCTGTCTCATTTAGATCGTATGGGTAAAGTGCATTATCGACCTTATACTTATGTTCCTCCAGGCGTGCTTCAAGTGCAATCTTGGGCTAGAGGTCCTAGAGCTACCATTGATCTGACTCAAAGAGAAGATTTGCTGGATGGTGAACTGATCCTTATTCTGAGTGCAACCCCTGGGTTTGTATTGAGTTATCTTGATGGTAGATGGCTAGCCATGGAGTATAATGCGGATCGCTTTCCTCGCCGAATGGGGTTCGATCAAGCTATTCCCGTGTCTAGAGGTTCGAGACCGAGTACTACTGATATTCTTCGTGTCTTCACATTTGACGGCATACGTACTTCATTTCGTTTGGGAGAGGTTTCATTTCCTTATCCAATGGAGAACCGTCGAGGATATGTTAGCGTTGATGTGAATGCTTTTTTGGAGTCGAACCTTAACACGTCTCAAAGATTTTGTGATTCAAATGCAGAGAAAGAAGGTATTCTGGATGATCATGATCGTAAAGCACATCCTCATTTAAAAACTAGAAAAGACTCTCTGAGGGATTCTCTGATTTTAAAGGGCAAGTCCGCCTGGCACCAATATTTGAAGATGAGAATGCGGGAGTCGTCATTGAAGTATCCGAAGTGTTGCAGGAAGGGGCAGCCCTGCTTGTAGCTCGCTGCGAGAGACAATCGTCTGACCAGGAAAATAATGCCACCTTTGTTTCTTCCTCAGTCCTTGATGTTGATTCTTAATCTACAAAGTGCGCGGAAGAGGAAAGCTGATATGGTTATTGAAACATCATCATCATTGCCCAACGTTCAAGTTATTTTCAACTTTCATGTTGCTTTTGGTATTTTCATAGCCCGATTTTTTTTTTGTCACTGGAGATCTTCGTGTGCGTGCAGACCGTCCTTTTGAATTTGGGTAAGGTTGGTTTCGGTGAGGATGTTCTACGTGCCATGCTAGAGTCTGCAGCGCAAGGAACTTCTCGTCGGACTTCGCCTGTGAGTCTTGTTTTAATTAACTCATTTGTGCCTTTGTGGCTAGTCCTTGCCTGCTTCTCCATTGATATATATCTATATATATATATATATATATATATATTTTTAAGTGGAGATGCCAGGTCAAGTTTCTCCCGATGTGAAGAAGGTTGTTAGTGGCAAATCTATCAATGATGAACCATCGACCTTCAAGTGTCATGAGGTTCTTGCTTCTTCTGATGTCTATACGTCTTGTGTGCCCCCATCATTGCCTATTTTGCCTGTGACGCCCTTTGTTTCTATTAAGTCGAATGCTGGGACTTGTACTAGTGCTTCTCAGGTGAGTGGTTTGCCAGTTCCCAGCGACAGTATAGGGGGTATTATATTTCCTTCTCACAGTGAAATGGTCGAGGATCTCTCTTCTTTATGCAAGGCTTGGGGTCAAGACTGTGGTTCTGAAGGTTTGTCGTCTGCTGAATCAGCTCATTTGTTTCTGCAGCTTGATCATGATTTAGCTCCCATGCTTGTGGATGATGTTACAACGGGCATTGACCGTGAAACGGGTCTTCCCGTGACTCCTTGTCGCGAAACTGCCGACACTCCTTTTCTTGAAAATATTCCTTTTGCTTTGGCTGGTGTGAATGAGGCGAATGCACCTTTTCTGTAGATATTACTCCCCCAAGAGGGGCATTTGCTACAGAGGTCCCGTCAATAGGTGAGATGGATAGTGCAAGTCCAAAGGGCAGGAATAAGTCATATCATCCTGATGGAGAGAGACGTGAGGGGTCGAGCATGGTTCTCCAGGAAGGGACAGGTGAAGTGGGTGTCATGATAATAGAGGTTGAACATGCGGCACCGTTATCAGAAGGAAATTTATCTACTCGCGGTCGGGATAGGATGATGGGTGAAGAGGAGACATCATTGGCTAGGCAGATTCAAGATGTTTTTATGGAGTGTGAGAGTGATACGGAAAGCCAGATAAGTAATTGGGGAATGGACCTTGCGCCTGAACTTTTTACTAATGTGGTCAGGGTCAAGGTGTTTAAGAAACATGCAGGATTATATGAGAAAATATATCACCGATATGGGCACATATCACAAGGTACCTCACTTCGGCCATCGAGAGGTGCCATTACCATGGAGGTGGGTGAACTACTTCGTGTAGTAGAGAGTATGGCGAAAAGAAATCTCCAAAGTGTTACTGAAAGCTTAATTGATGCTTGGGAGTCGCGAATTGATGATGCGGAACGGGTGTTTTGTTTCAACATTAGTTGGCTTCGTGAGCGTTTGGAGGAAATTAAAACAAAGTGGAGAGATGGTCCATCGCGGATGACGCAACGTGCAGCTATGGAGAAAGCGCTAGCAGAACGTCAGGCGAGTGTTAGGCGGCTTGAAGAGGAAGTGAAATTGTTGCAAGCATGAGTGAGAGTAACAGAGGATGCTTTGGAAGCGTTAAGGCTAGATGTGCGCTCTGCGGAGTTAGAATTAAAAAAGCTTGGGAGTGATCGCCTAGAGCATGGAGAAAGCCTGACTATTGCACTGCTGTAGTTGACAGGATGTATGCTGAGCTATATATATTTTGGCGAAATGTATAAACTTTGTGGAGTGAATATATATGGCATCTTTTAGTTGAGTTTTGATTGTGTATGAACTTTTTTAATGAGGAGTGCATCTAAGATGAATATACTGTCGTTGTGGTATGTACATCAATAGTTGAAAACAAAATTATGTAGAGAAACTTGGCATTTTCAACTGAAATACGCCCTTAACCATTTTGCATCGATAGGATCTTTTAATTGTTGGCCATTCACATGGGACAATTTGTAATACCCGATGTCCCCAACCCCGCTTATAACATACGGTCCTTCCCAATTTGGTGCAAACTTTGGTGTTGCCAGGTTTTGCCGAACACGAGAGAATGTTCGTAAAACCAAATCACCTAACTTGAATGCTCGTTCCCGTACAGTCTGATTATATGACCGTGCTATTCTTTTTCGATATATAATGGCATTTTGTGCTGCCTTGAGCCTTCTTTCATCTAGTGCCTCTAGTTGTGTGAGGCAAGTAACATCATATTTAGTGGAGGACCACTCAATGTCTGCGGCTAGGGCAACCCTTGCAAATGGAATGGCGATCTCGACGAGCAAGACTGCATCAGCACCGTATACCAAAGAAAAAGGAGTGAATCCCGTGGCGCTCCTTGATGATGTCCGATATGCCCATAGAGCGAGGGAAAGCATTTCATGCCAATTTCGATGATTATCGTAGACCGTCTTACTCAAAATACGCAAGAGCGTCTTGTTGGAAGCTTCTGCTTGGCCATTGCCTTTGGGATAGTATGGCGTGGATCGGATGTGCCTAATTGCATATTGCTCAAGAAGACGCTGGACGTCTTTGTTCACGAATGGGGTGCCATTATCGGTTACCATCTTCCTTGGTATGCCGAAACGACATATGATATTTTCTCTCATGAAGTTGGCAACAACGGGTTCGGTAGCCTTGATTAATGGCATAGCTTCAACCCACTTTGTGTAGTATTCTGTTGCTACCAGTATCCACACATGATGCTTAGACGATTTAGGATTAATGGGTCCAATAAGATCAAGCTAGCCCCCAGCAATGGAAAGGCCAAGGTGGAATGATAGGCTGTAAAACTTAGGCAGGTGCATGGACAAGATTGGATTGCACTTGGCATTGGTGACACCTCTTAACAAATGATGCAGCGTCTTCTTCCATAGTAGGCCAATGGTATCCTAGAGCCAATAGCTGCCGATAAAGTTTTTGCCGACCCTGGTGTTCGCCTGCCGTGCCTGCATGTACTTCCTGAAGGGTGTTCTGTATTTCCAATCCAGCGAGACAACGCAAGAGCTTGCCTTCAAAACTACGTCGGTACAAGACATCTTCTATCATATGAAACCTTGTTGCCGTTTTGCAGATTTTGTAAGCTTCACTTTTATTTGTTGGCACCGTGTTGTTCTGCAAATAATCAACCAATGGTTGCCTCCAATCTGATTCAGAAGAGCAAAGAACTGCTTTGACATGATCTGGTGGCGCTTGGTATGTGGGGCATGATTGTTCCAATGATTTGGCTTCAAATTCCATGTTTGGCCAGTAAACGCCTTTACGTTGCAATCGTCTATATAGGTTAACCGATAGGTCGAGGCCACATGCAGCTTTGTGGACAGCATCGAGTACTAACTTCATGGATGTCATACTAATGCATCGTGCAAGGACACCATCTGCGCCTCGTCGATATAATTCGACTATCTGCATCGAGGACAAGATCTCGCAAGATAGGATGATGCCAATCTTGTTCTTCCACTTCTAGCTTTGGCGGATGTTGTTCGAGCTGTATTGTGGGTGTGGTGCATCGCACAATGGTGATGCCCGTTGAGTCGTCCTCAAATGTTAACTTAGATGCAAGTGTTGCTAGAGCATCGGCATGCTGATTGGCTGATCGACTCACATGTTGGATAGAAGATGTATGAAAGTGTTGTAGATTATCCTGAGCCCTGCTTCGATATGGTGCCAATGATGCTTCTCTCAAAGCAAATTCTCCATTCATCTGACTTACCAAAAGTTTAGAATCTCTCTTGAAAATGATATCCTTGATGCCTAATTGTTTTGCAACGGCTAGGCTAAGAAGGAATGCTTCATACTCGGCTTGATTATTAGAGCAAGGGAAATCTAACTTGAATGACAAGGATTTAGTAGCCCCATCTGGTGAATGAAAGACAAGTCCTGCACCACCGCCAGTACTCATTGAAGATCCATCAAAGTAAACTTCCCATGGTGTGTGGGATGGCATTGCTTTTGCATTATTAACACAAGGGAACTCTCCAGGTAGGTCTACGGAGATATCAAAGAAGTCATCGCTTGGGAAGTTAGCTAAGAGATCTGCTAACGCTTGACTTTTTAAGGCCTTAGGATGAATACATGTTATATCATATTCCGAAAGCAGAAGCAGCCATTTTGTGGTTCGCCCTGTGAGAGCTGGCTTTGAAAGCAAAAATTTGATGGGATCAGCCTTAGTAATCAAGTGTAGTTTGTGTGCTAGCAGGTAATGCCGAAACTTCTGAGCGGCATATACTAGTGCCAGGCAAATTCACTCAGTCTTGGGGTATCGAAGTTCACTCCCCCTGAGGGAACGACTAATGTAATAGACTAGACGTTCCACACCTTCATCATTCTCCTGAGCCAAGAGTACTCCCACAGATTTTTCAGTGGCAAAGACGTATAACAAAAGTGGCTTGCCTAGCGTAGGGGTAGCCATTGTTAGTGTCATGCTGAGAAGGCTTTGTAAACGAGTGAAAGCTTGTTGGCACATGTCCGACCATTGATATTTTGCACCTTTTTTTAGTAAGCCAGAGAAGGGTGCAATGATTTCTGCCAAGCCCGGAATAAAACGCCGTAAGTATGATACTTTTCCCATAAAAGTACGCAGCTCCTTGAGGCAAGCCGGCGGTGGCATTGTTATGATTGCTTGAGATTTGCTACCATCGACGATGTACAATGAAACCCAAAAACTTCCTAGAGGCGACACCAAAAGCACATTTGAGAGGGTTCATTTTCAGATTATATTTTCGACAGCAAATGAGCATTTTGCGTAAGTCTTGGAGATGAGACTCCTTTTGCCTTGACTTGACGACGATATCGTCCATGTAATCTTCGAGCTCGTTGTGCAACATATCATGGAATATTGTAGTCATGGCTCGTTGGTAGGTAGCGCCCGCATTCTTTAGCCCAAAGGGCATGACAGTGAAGTAAAAATTCCCAAATGGTGTTCGAAAAGCTGTCTTCTCTGCATCTTCTGGTGCCATCTGAATTTGATTGTAGCCACTATATCCGTCCATGAAGGAGAACATTTCGTGTCCTACGGTCGCATCAATCAAAAGGTCCATGTTTGGTAGAGGAAAGTCGTCCTTCGGGCATGCCTGATTTAAGTTTCTGAAGTCCACACAACATCGGATTTGTCCATTCTTTTTGCGGACATGGACAACGTTTGACAGCCATGTGGGATGTTGAATTGGTTTAATAAATCCGGCCTCCAATAACTTTTCGATCTCGGTCTTTATTTGCTTCTCGACATCATGGTGGAAATTGAGAGGCGGTTGTTTGATTGGTATAGAATTTTTAGCGACATGCAGCTTGTGTACGACCAGGCTGGACAGTAACCCTGACATCTCCTTGTCTGTCCATGCAAAAACATCTTTAAACTCGGCCAATAAGGCTATCAAGGATTCATGTTCTAGTGTTGTTAACTAGGCACCTATGAAACTGGATGCGGGAATGCATTGTTACCTAAATCCACTGCTGCAAGTTGTTCAACGACCGCCTTCGCTCCGTCTTGCATACATTCAGGTGCTGTTGGGAGAGAAGTTGGTGGTGGGGCATCGGCAGAGTATATGTACGAAAGACTTTCTTTAGTGGGGCCTAATGACAGCGGCATTGGCCCCATTGACCATCATAAACGGTACACCACCTTCCCATCTGGCATTGTGACTTTGATTATGCGATTGGATGGTTTGTCGCATTGTTCTTTTCGGCTCCGCTTAGAACTATTACCTGGTTCATCTGACTTTGGCTTCCACTTTGGTAAAGGTATGCTTGTGATACTTTTTGGTATAACCTCTTCTCGGATTGCCGTCTCATCGTAATAGACAGCATCGACCATGTGTGCGTCCTGTGGACCGAATGGCTGTTCCGTGGCTGGGATTTTTACTTGATTTCCTTTAACACAGCTTTTAAGCATTGATGATATGTTGAAGGAACCACTTGATGGCGATGCAACCAGGGGCAACCAAGGAGGACATGGTACGTCGTGTTCCCGTCTATGACATGGAAACGAGTGGAAGCGAGTATCTGGCCAACAGCAAGGTCGAGATTTAGATACCCCAGTGTAAGTTGAGATTGTCCGCCAAAGCCATAGACTTCTATTGGAAACTTGGCAATCCGATGCCTTGAAATTCCCACTGCATCGAGGGTTGCTGCCGGTATGAGATTAAGAGAAGCTCCTATATCAATGAATGCCCGGGCAACTTGCACGTCGTGGATACGAGCCGGAACATACAGTGGTCGCATATGATCCGGCGCAGAGCTGCACATATCTAAAGTAATGAATGTGATGGCGATGGGACATTGCTTGTTGGAGGTGATAGGTGGCAGGTTATTAATGAAAGAACATTGTGCTTGTGGGTTTGCAGAAGTGGCAGCAAGTGTCAAGGCAACCAGAAATTTCTGTGCTGAGGTCAAGGAAAGTTGTTCAGCGAGTACTTTGAGAGGTAGCGAATGCTGTAAATTCTCGGCTATATGTGCAAAATCTGGGAAGGGTGGTTGAGGTGTGGTTAATGTTTCAGTTTGCATATGATCCTCGTTTTCCACGAAAGAAGATTGGGCCACCTCGTTTGTACTTACAACGGCGACCGTGTGGGCAAGTATTTTTCCTTTGTGATCAGGAAGTGGGTCAACATGTACCTTAGCAGGCGGTGCCGTTTGTAATTCTTACTCACCTGTTAAGCATTTATGATGAAAAATTCGTCTGAGGACCCGACAATCGCGTGTAGGATGGCCCACATAACGATGATAGCGACAAAATCGCAAATTAGCTTCATCTTTGGACGTTGGGTTCCTCCTGACTTCTGGGAGTTGGATGACATTGTCTTTTATCCAAGCTTCCAAGATTTGTTCCACATCCTCAATAGTGCACGGGTAATCTGGGACTTCTTCTTCATTACGTGACTCGCCGCTTTTCAACCGTTTGTTATATTCCTTATTCACTTTAGGGAAATCATAGCTTCGCTTCCCTTTCAGATCAAGTAGCCGCCATCGCATGCTGGGGTAGAGGGCGCCGATCTCTTTGGAGTTTCCATGTACGTCCTTTATCGTTCTGATCAAACATGAGTGGAATAGATTTCTCACTTTTCTTAGCAACATTGTGTAATTCGGCAAAAGTTAACAGATGTAAATTTTCCAAATGAGGTTTGTACATTGGCAGCATGCCTTCGATGCAAATTTCTACAAGCCTCGCCTCAGTGACCGTCTCATTGCAGTCTGCAGCATAATCTCGAAAACATCGAACAAAGCTGTTGAGAAGTTGGGACGCGCCTTGTCGTAGATGACCAAGGTCTGCAACTGTCACTTGTTCGGCAATAAAGAAAAACTTGGCATAGAATATATCAACCATGTCGTGCTAGGATCGGATGCTGTTTGGCTAGAGACTGTTATACCATGTGTATGCTCGCCCAGTCAAAGACTTCAGGAATTCACGTAGTCGTAGATCATCATGAATTTGGTGTTCCCCGAGAGCTTCGAGAAATCTAGCAATATGTTCACTCGTGCTACCCCTCCCATTGTAAGAAGGGAACGTCGGACTGACGTAACCTTGGGGATAAGACTTGTATTGCAATTCAAGGGGGCAGGGTGGGCAATGTTCATATGGTGCGCATCCTTTTTCCTTCTTATACCTTTCTTGCTCCAAGAGGCGTGCCACGTCCTCTATGGTGACAAAATTGTTGGGTGACGATCTGAGACTTCAGTGAGCGTCTCTTTCTGTGGTTGAGTGACTTGCAATTGCTCTTCTATTGCCGTTGCCGTGGCTGAGGCCGTACGTGGCTTTTCGATGACTGGATTTGTTATGGGTATTGTTTGCGTCGTTGAGGTCCCACAATTCTGCTTAAAAATCATCATCATCTCTCTTTGGCTTTCGATCAAACTTTGTATTGCCGATTGCCACGGCGGTGATTTGTTTCTTTCATTGACACTTGTGTTGATATTCGGGGTCACCTCGGGTGGATTTTGCTCTTGGCTTTGGTGTGTTGATCCTCTTCCACTTGCTCCCCTAGGAACGCGTGGCATCCTTGATCGTGCTCTCTTCATCTTTGATTGAGTACTTCAACAACTGTTAGTCCCTAGTGGAGTCGCCAAAATGCAAACAGAGATAAGAGATCTGGACCCAAAAATAATGATCGATCCTCTTTATTGATAATGATTACTTTAGAACACAAAATAACATGCCTAAAAGCAAATTAGAGAGGAATCCATGGCATCCGACTCCAGGGTTTTATGGACTAAGCGGTTGTAAGACCACAAAGAAGGAAGATAAAGAAAAGAGGCTCAGAAAAGAATAAGGTAGAAGATCCGGGTAACACATTGGCTCGGGTTCTCCCTTTTTCCCTTTAACCCTTTCTTTTATTTATAGGAGATGATTGAAGGATAAGAGGGCACGATTGTAATTATTTTGATAATCCTCATCGTGTGTCTGTATCATGTCACGTGGATCAAAGGTGGTGCCATCGTATTTGGATTACGACCCTTCGAATAAACACGTGATACACTACAATGCCTTTGTGCTGCCAGGACGACGGTCGATCAAGTGAGTATCTCATTCCCACGTATTTTAGTGGTTTTGCGAACAAGATTGCCTCTGACCGACCTCTCATACAGTTGCCCCGCCAATCCTATGATTTATCTATGGCCCCCATGCCAGCGTGCGACACTAGCTAGAGTGGTAAAATAGAATTCCTATTAGCGGGCATGTGACCCTTGTGCGAGCAAGACTATTGTCTTAACGGTATATGCAAATACCCAATGGGCACTTTGTGAATGGAGGTCGGTGTACAACACCGTTTGATGTGCAGTTGCCATCCAATAGATAAGTTGCACAAGTTACCATATGACGTGCGGGGTGTTGTCTGATAGATAGTTGCACGTACGGGTGTCGTCTGATAGTTGCGCGTGCGAGTGCCGTATGGTAGCCAAGTTCCACGTGCAGGTGTCGTTTGGTAGCCAAGTTCCACGGGCAGGTGCTGTCTGATAGATAGTTGCACGTATGGGTGCCGTCTGATAGTTGCACGTACGGGTGCCGTTTGGTAGCCAAGTTCCAAGGGCAGGTGTTGTCTGACCTTCGTTTGGGATATCTACAACTAGAAAGGGTACTTTTGATAAGCACCAATCTACCCCCTTTGGACAAAAATCTGGCTTTTCATCTAGCTAGCCGACTCTCTAAACGTTCTAACACTGGATCCCAAATTGCCTTACTCCTATAACTCGCACCCAAAGGCGACCCAAGATATTTAGTAGGAAGGCTGCCGACTTTGCACCCTAAAATGTTGGCTGCCTCATTAAGGCCCTCAGTCCCACTCACCCCAAAAACCTTCGACTTGGCTAGATTAATATTCAAAACTGGTCACAACCTCAAAGTAACATAACACACCCTTTAGCATCGCTATATCACCTCTCTCACATTCAGTAAACAAAATGGTATCATCGGTGTTAGAACATACTAGCCCATACTAGCCCTCTTATCTTCCATTTGCTATTTGTAGATGATTGTATAGTATATATTCTTTTCTATCGGGCAAATCTGGTGGAAGCACGACATCTAAAAGACACTCTCAATATAGTCTGTAAACTATTAGGACAGGAGGTCAACGTTGATAAATCTAGAGTCTTGTACAGCTAGACCTCCATTGTGGTCTAAAAAAAGTTTTAATTCATATCTTAAACATCAAGAACCTCCATATTTCTGAAAAGTTTTTGGGTACTCCACTCTTTCTTGGGCGGTCCAAATCCAAAGTTTTTCAGTGTTGTGTGGAGAAACTTCAAGCTTTGACGGCGAGTTGGCGCGCTCGATGTCTTCTCAGACTGGTATAAAGCCACGATGATTAAAGTTGTTGCCACGACCATTCCTGTTTATCAAATGCAATCATTTTTGTTCCCTGAATCAACATGCTCTGAGATGTGGATCAATTGATTAACCAATTTTGGTGGGGTAGATCACAACAGAAAAGAGTTCTACGGCTGGCCAACTGGGAGTCTCTTTTGTAAATCAACCTCAGTCGGAGTCGAAAATTCTCTCAAATGAATATAGCCTCCTTCTATATTGGCTTCTCAACTGACACGGAAGTATTGCTCTCAAAATACTATCTTGGCTGCTACTCATAAATCGACCGGCCGCTTTGTGGGTGTTGGAACAATATATTTAGAGTCAAAGATGTTAGCATTATGTGGCCCATCCGTGGCCCATAAGAAACCCATAATGTGACCCATTGGTTTTGGTTTTCTAAAAGGCTTGGATTCTATAATGAGAGTTTCCTAATCATAAACCTCCACAATTAGCAATGGGAAATACCTTTAAGTAAGTGGGATTCTTGATGGGTTAGAATCCCAATCATACCATACTTAGGATTCTAGGTTCCCTCTCTCTATCTATATAAGAAACATGAACCATTCACATCATCTAAGGTTTTTTCGATCTTGCTTGAAAAGAGATTAGAGAGAGAAGAACTGAGTCCTTCCCTCCTCCATCATTCGTCGTCAACAACGGATCAAACGCCAAGCAAAGTTGTTGCATCATTGGAGAAAGGTACACCGTTCTTTCTTTATTTCTTTTCATGATTGAGGACCTCTCGTGTTAATCAAGATCATGGGTGTTGTTGATGTAGAAGTCATCAACAACATAAGAAGTGCTAACATGTGGTATCAGAGCTCAGGTTAGATTTTCGCGATTTTCGAGTTCGGAACAATGTCAAAAATCTTTTGTTGAACCTATCAACATATTTTTTCCCCTTCTTTAGCCACCGTTTTTCGATCACCGGATGGTTGCCGACTGTCGAAGTTTCTACTGGTCTATTGTTGGCCGTGAGGAGACTCCATTGGTGGTGGTGCCCGGCCAAACGGAGGTCATGGGAGAGTGGGGCCTTTGATCAAAGTTGCCCTCAAGCAATTGTTTTGTTGATTTCAGAAAAAACAAAACATCTTTTTTCCCAACTTTGATCATCGTTTTCCGATCACCAATTGGTTGATGACCGTCAGAGTTGTTGCCAATTCATTCCCAGCAATAAAGAGACTCCATTGGCACTGACGGCCGGCCAATCGAAGGTCGGTGGTGAATGGGCATTAGTTCCAAGTTGCCTTCATTCATGGTTTCTAGAAAGAAACCCAAATCTGTTTGGGTGCAGTCCCGTGAAGGAGAAAGTGTTATTTGGGTTGTTATTAAGTGGTTTGAAGGAGCATGTAGTTTGGCGCTCCCCCTACCAAAATAGTATGTGCTATACATATATTGTATATATTATTTTGGGCCTAAGATTGACCATATCATGACCCAAATCTAGTGTACTTTTCTCCTGCTTATAGAGCATGTTTTGATATGGTCCAACATGCAAATACATAGCCCAAGCCCAATTCGGACTTAAATGGGCCCATTATAGGGCCAAACTGGTTTTGGCCATTCCGGGCTCACTTTAAGGCCGTTTTTTACCCGTAAAAACTCGTTTTCTTCGTCTTCTCGAGCTCCACGCTTTGGGAATATTATTAGTATGATTTGGATTATTTAAACAACATGAATGTCCTTATGTTATTTTCTCTTTTATATGTTAATCAACTAATGTGATTATCCGCTTATAATTGTTATGTTTAATCATGATTGTCAACGATCATTAATTCAAATCGACATACATAAAGTGAATTAGTTTGGTAGCTACCAAAGTGGCCCAACTAGAAAATTTTATGCATGTTGATTTGTATAATCGATTCTTAATACAAATGCCTACGTATTAAATAAATGATGTTAAAATAGCAATTTTTAGTTAGAAAGTCATAGATTTACCCAAAGGTGAATGGATGACTAAATAATCAGAAATTGAAATAGAATAAATGATATGCATCCTTAATCCGGACTGGCTTTGAATGTCCAAAGGCAACAAGCCTACCGGATTGCGAATGACGTTATCAATTAATTTTATTTGATTATTGGCATACCATGCGATTGAACATTTATATATTACGACCTCAGCCCAAAGGAAGAGGTGGTGATAGTACTACTTGTTCATCATCAGAATAAATCTGAAATGAATGTTTGTAAATTGATTAGTGAGTTGTTGATCTTATTACAGTACATGTTCCTGCTTTCGCTTCATGCACATGCTTCGTCTATTCTGATCCTTGACGAATCAAACTTTTCGAATTGGAATGAGTAGGTCCAGTTCACCTTAGGTGTTCTGGATCTAGACTTAGCTCTCCAGATCGAAAAGCCTGCAGTACTGACTACTATAAGTATTGTAGAAGACAAAACCACAATGAAACAGTGGAGAGATCAAACAGACTTAGCTTGATGTTTATGCACATGACTGTGGCAAATAATATCAAGTCGTCACTTCCAGAAACTGACAATGCATCGACCTACCTGAAAAATATGGGAGAGCGTTTTAAAGCCGCTGATAAATCCTTGGCAGGGACACTTATGTCCCAACTGACTACTATGAAGTATAACGGGGTAAGGGGTATGCAACAACATATCCTAGAAATGACTAATATCGCTGCCAGACTAAAATCATTAGGAATGAAGGTGGATGAATCCTTTATGGTGCAGTTCATTTTGAACTCACTCACTCCTCAGTATGAGGCATTCCAAATCTAGTATAATACGAATAAGGATACATGGAATGTCAACGAGCTGACAAGTATGGTCATACAAGAAGAGGCCAGACTTAAGCAAAGAGGGGTTCATTCCGTTCATTTCATTTCTCAAGGAGCTGTTAAGAATGGAAGTAGAAAGCCTGAAAAAGGCAAAGGATGAGCACCAAAGAAAGACCTTGGGCCTGCTCATGTACCTCAGGCTCATAAGAAGGTTGGAGACGGATTGAGGTGTTTCTTCTGTAGAAAGAAGGGACATCTTCAGAAAGAATGTCCAAAGCGCAAGACATGGTTCAAAAAGAAGGGTAAGCATTTTGCTTTAGTATGTTTCGAATCATATCTTGCTGAAGTACCTTCATGTACATGGTGGATTGACTCGGGTGCTACTGTTCATGTTTCCAATTCGATGCAGGGATACCTTTCAACCCAGAGCCCAAAACCAACTGAGAGATACATCCTAATGGGGAACCGCGTGAAAGCTGAAGTTATGGCTGTGGGGACTTTCCGACTTCATTTAGATAGTGGTTTCCATTTAAATTTACCCAATACAGTTTACGTTTCCTCTATTTCAAGAAACTTAATTTCTTTACCCAAACTTGATATTGATGGTTATACATTTTCTTTTGGACATGGATCTTTCAGCCTATTTAAGAATAATACACTTGTAGGTTCTGATATTTTATGTGATAGCTTATACAAATTGAATCTTGATCCTTCTTTTTCTGAAACCCTACCCTGCATCCGAATAAATGTGTTGGAATCAAACGTGGCATGATAAATGAAAATTCTTCTTTCTTGTGGCATAAACGATTGGGGCATATCTCCAGAGAAAGAATAGAAAGGTTAGTAAAGGAAAAAGTTCTTCTAACTTTAGACTTCACTGACTTTGGTGTGTGTGTGGAATGTATTAAGAGAAAACAAACCAAACACACTAAGAAAGGTGCCACAAGAAGTAATGGGCTTCTTGAGATTATCCACACTAATATATGTGGACCTTTCTCCACTCCGTGTTTTGGTGGAGAAAAATACTTTATTACCTTTATTGATGACTTTTCCAGGTATGTGTATGTCTATCTACTACATGAAAAATCTCAAGCAGTGGATGCCATTGAGGTATACATTACTAAGGTTGAACGACAATTAGATAGAAAGGTGAAAGTCTTAAGATCTTATAGAAGTGGTGAGTATTATGGTAGATATGATGAAATGGGCCAACATCCTGGTCCGTTTGCTAAACTCTTAGAAAAATGTGGAATTCGTGCACAATATACGATGCCTGGTACGCCTCAACAAAATGGTGTGGCTGAGAGGCGCAATCGTACATTTTTGGATATGGTTAGGAGTATGATAAGTAAATCTACCTTACCCGAATCTTTGTGGGCCGAAGCCCTTAAGACTGCTGTGTATATCCTAAATTGAGTTCCTAGTAAGTCAGTTCATAAGACTCCTTTTGAGCTTTGGACTGGTAGGAAATCGAGTTTAAGACACTTGCATATTTGGGGTTGTCCAGCGGAGGCTAGAATCTATAACCCACAAGAAAAGAAATTGGATCCTAAAACGGTAAGTGGATACTTCATAGGCTATCCAGAAAAGTCCAAAGGGTATAGGTTTTACTGTCCTAACCATAACATGAGAATTATAGAAACTGGAAATGTCAGATTCCTAAAAAATGATGAGACAAGTGGGAGTGATCAACCACGAAATGTGGTTGTTGAAGAAGTTAGGGTGCCCATCCCTCTGCCCATAACTTCTGGACCAAATATTATGCCTATTGTTGATCATGATCAATTCAACAACAATGAGCAACAATTGAATGAACTACTACTCCATAATGATGTCGAAGCCAATGAACCGATAGTAGAGGCACCACAAGTCGTGGCATTACAAAGATCTGAAAGAGTAAAGAGATCTGCCATTTCAAGCGATTATGTGGTATACCGACAGGAATCAAAGTATGACATAGGGATGAAAGCAGACCCAGTTTCATTTTCACAAGCCGTAGCGAGTAATGATTTTGAAAAATGGATCGATGCCATGAAAGATGAGTTAAAATCGATGGCTCAAAATAAAGTCTGGAATCTCGTCGAATTGCCTGAAGGACTGAAAAGGGTCAGATGTAAATGGGTCTTTAAGACCAAACGTGACTCGAAAGGCAATATCGAACGATTTAAAGCAAGATTGGTGGCCAAAGGTTTTACACAAAAAGAATGCATTGACTACAAAGAGACCTTCTCTCCTGTATCTAAGAAGGACTCACTTAGGATCATCATGGCACTAGTAGCTCGTTATGATTTAGAGCTGCATCAAATGGATGTGAAAATAGCGTTTTTAAATGGGAGTTTAGAGGAAGAAGTCTACATGGAGCAGCCAGAAGGCTTCTTAGAAAAGGGAAAAGAACACCTTATGTGCAAGCTTAAAAAAATAATATATGGACTTAAGCAAGCCTCACGTCAAAGGTATATTAAATTCAATGATACCATTGTCCCCTTCGATTTTAAAGAAAACATCGTTGATCGATGCATATACTTGAAGGTCAGTGGGAGCAAGTTTATTTTTCTAATCTTATATGTAGATGATATTTTGCTTGCTAGCAACGATTTAAGTCTGTTGTTCGAAACTAAGCAATTTCTTACTAAGAACTTTGAAATGAAAGATATGGGAGAGCAGCTTTTGTGATTGGAATTGAAATCTTTCGAGACTGAGCACGAAAGATGTTAGGATTGTCTCTGAAGAGCTATATCAAAAGAGTTCTAAAAAGGTTTGGAATGCAGAACAGTTCGGCTTCAGATGCCCCAATTCAGAAATGTGATAAATTCAGTCTTTTGCAATGTCCGAAAAATCAGTGGGAACATGATCAGATGAAAAATATTCCATATGCTTCAGCCATAGGAAGCTTAATGTATGCACAGACTTGCACTAGACCAGACATCAGCTTTGTAATCGGTATGCTGGGTAGATATCAGAGTAACCCAGGGATGGAATATTGGAAAGCTGCAAAGAAGGTGATGTGATATTTACAAGGGACCAAGGATTACATGCTCACATTCAGAAGGTCATATCACTTGGAAGTGATCGGTTACTCAGACTCGGACTATGTAGGATGCTTTGATGAGAGAAAGTCTACTTCTGGCTATGTCTTTCTATTAGCTGGTGGAGCTATCTCATGGAAAAGTATGAAACAAAGCATCATTGCTTGGTCCACTATGGAGGCTGTATTCGTGGCTTGTTTTGAGGCCACGAATCATAGATTATGGCTGCGGAACTTTATCTCAAGACTTGGAATTGTCGACTCTATTGCCAAACCGCTGAGAATTTATTGCGATAACACCGCAGCAATCTTCTTCTCCAAGAACGACAAGTTTTCTAATGGTCTTAAGCACATGAAACTTAAATATCTTGCCGTTAAGGAGGAAGTACAGAAGCAGCGAGTGTCAATAGAACACATAAGTACAAAGCTTATGATTGCGGATCCATTGACTAAGGGGTTAGCACCAAAGACTTTTAAGGAACATGTTGAAAGGATGGGTCTTAAAGGCTACCCATAATGTGTTATGGTTTTATGGATTGATTAATTGATTGACATGTTTGAGATCTCATTATTACATACTTTCTGTTATGTTCCTGTTTTCCATAAGGTGTACACATATTTGTGAATGGATGAATGATAACAGGAACAGTCTTGACAAGACACTAATGGTGAACCATTTTATAGGCATTATTGTTTTGGCCTATATATAATAAATTTTTCGTTTATGACCAAGTTAAGTGAGTTGCTAGTGTTATAGTATATGGAAGGGATTACTCGAATGATGATGTACAACCGCCATGACTCACATTAGTAGTTTATTTAATTATGGTATTATGATGGCTAATAAAGTTGGGGTGATTAGGATGTTTTCTAAAAGTGTGCACACGTGTATGTCAAATTTTTTTTTTTTTTTGAATCCAAGATGATTCTTTTACAAAACAAAAATATTTTAAAGGATGTTTTTAAAATAAAATGTCTTTTGTCGAATGGGCCGAGTGGGAGAATGTTAGCATTATGTGGCCCATAAGAAGCCCATAATGTGACCCATTGGTTTTGATTTTCTAAAGGCTTGGATTCTATAATGAGAGTTTCCTAATCATAAACTTCCACAATTAGCAATGGAAAATACCTTCTAAGTAAGTGGGATTCTTGATGGGTTAGAATCACAATCATACCATACTTAGGATTCTAGGTTCCCTTTCTCTATCTATATAAGAAACATGAACCATTCCCATCATCTAAGGTTTTTTTGATCGTGCTTGAAAAGATATTAGAGAGAGAAGAATCGAGTCCTTCCCTCCACCATCGTTCGTCGTCAACAGCGGATCAAACGCCAAGCAAAGTTGTTGCATCAATGAAGAAAGGTACACCGTTTTTTCTTTATTTCTTTTCATGATCGAGGACCTCGAAAATCGTGTTAATCAAGATCATGGGTGTTGTTGATGTAGAAGTCATCAACAACATAAGAAGTGCTAACAAAAGAAGGTTGGAAAGGAAGTTGGTGTGGGGGAGAAGATTAACATTTGGAATGACCCTTGGATTCTGGGTTCAATGGAACGTCCCCCCATATCCTATAGGATAGCTTATCAAACCTTGGTGATCCCTCAACAATTATCTTCCCATTCCCATGTTCCATAGTATGTTTGGAAGTGCATGTATCTGGCGGCGAATGCATGTCCCACAAAGAGTTCAAATATTGTTCATCATGTGGCGTTTCTTTCGAGATATGCTTCCCATGCATGCAGGCCAAACTGCACTCTAGAATCACACTCAGATTGATCCATCATGCCCGGCCCAAGATGTGGACATCGATCATACTAAATCAAGTATCCATGCATGCTCTCTTTCAATGTCCAATAGTGTGTGCTTATGGGGTTTGCTCCCACGTAATTAATTAGCAACAAAAGAATTAAAATACCACCATGTTAAATGGACCCGGCCCGCACGGTTTGGTCTAATAGGTCAGCAACCCACAAATCATGTACTTGGTGATACATGCATTTATAATAGCTAGTGACACATGTGGAGGCAGGCGACGATATTTTTGGCAAATACATAAAGAAAAATATGATCCTTTCGTTGTTGTTGATAAGTTGAACAAAGAAAGCGACAATTTATGAAGAAAAAAAATGTGGAAAAATGTAAACAACTGTCTACCCCTACCTAGCTATATAATCTTCCTTTTATAATAGTAAAGATTTATACAAATTTAGCTACGTAAGCAAACGCGGGAGAATGAACTTACCAACAAAAAAAGAAATCAATCAATAGATACGCTACCGAATGAGTACAAAAGTTAGAAGTTATACATCCTGCCCCCTTGTAAACAACTGTCTACCACTAGTTTTCTTTTTCTTCTTTTTTTATTTAAGCCTCTCCAGTAACACGCCCCTCACACGGCCTTCACAAGACATTCACCTTTTAAGTTGTCCAGTACGATTAATAAATGATGATGAGGAACCATAGTATGGGCCACGAGGCGCACTCTTAGAGACCAGTACTGATCGTATTGATGTTTGGCCCATCCTTAGGTGGACCTATACTTACCAAATATCAGCCTGATTAGTGAGTCCAAATCTTGGATCTGAGTACCCCAAATAATGCTTCACATCCATGGTTGAACATAAACCATAGAAAAGACTCTAATCCAAGAGATGGAAATTACTACTCAGGTTGATTTTGGTATGTAATTCCATTTAGGGATGAGCTAAACATCCATATGGCCAGTGGTCTCTAAGACTATGCCACGGGTCTCATATTATGGTCCATCATCAACATTGAAGAGGCCCCTACATTCATTCACTCACATGCAACGCACGTGCCACAACCTATTACTGGGACAGAAAAAAAAAATAAAAAATATTAACAAGGAAAAAGGGAACATGGGATTTATGAATTCTTAGTTGTTATAGCCTCATAGGTTGGCGGAAGCAGAAAAAGATAGTGAGTTGGTAGCGAGAAAGACTCCTTGATTTATGCAAAGTTGTCAACCGACTACAATATGAGCCACGTAGCAGACTCTTAAAGGACACTGACCGTCTGGATGTTTGTCCAATCCCTAGGTCGACCTACAAACAAAAAATCAACTTGATTAGTAATTTCAAACCTTTTGATCTTTGTACCCCCAAATAATGGTCAATAATGCTCGAATTCCACGGTTAAAAATCAACCCATGAAAACGACTCCAATCCAATGCTTGGAAATCACTAATCAGGCTAATTTTTGGTTCTGTATGTCCATCTAAGGTTGGGCCAAACATCGATTCGTGTCTGGAACAATTAAAAGTTACTGCGGCAGATTAATTGTTTTACGAAAAAAATGACAAAAAATCTAAGAGATCCATATTGCAGCGATGCCATCCTGATCCCTGGGGTCCAAAGCTGACATAATCAACGTTCTTGATTAATATGTTCAAATTTTATAATCACTGTTGCTAACGTGGATTAGTGGGGCCCTCCCAATAATATCTACTATTAAGACGTTTTTGGAATTATTAACGTCCATCATTTTCAAATCACGGACAGCGGCCTCTCGACGACAAATAAAAAAAAAGAAATAAGAAATCACCCATCTTTCATAATTCAAAATCTAACCTCACACACCCAGTGGCGGAGCCAGGATTTTGTTCGAGGGTGGGCAAAGGCGGCAAGCGATGGTCGGCCGACAATATCAATAACTGTTGATGACAATTTTACTTGGCACAACGTGCACCTACATAAAAAGGGCAATTAAAGTTCAACTTTTTTAATTATTCTCCATTTAAAGCCAATTTTTTTAGTAAATTTTTTATGACACAGATTAGTGATTTATAAACATGGGATTGGACTTTTCATGGGAATATTTTTACTCGTTGGATTCGAGTAGTATTTGGGGTACTCAGATCCAATGGTTAGAACTCACTAATGAGTCTGACTTTTAGTATGTAGGGTCCTCCTAGGATGGCGAAACATTTAAAGATCGATGATGGTAGACAATTAGAGTGTTGCATATGACTCATGCTGTGGTCCACACATTCAATGTTGAGGGTGGTTAGAGTCAGACCACCCTCGACCCCTGGCTCGATCCGCTACTAGACAAGTATCCCCGACAGTACGCAATTCACAATCGTGGTCCACTTCGAAGTTGGAGCCTGAGCTTTTGAAGTCCCCCTCTCAAAATGTCATGTGGAGTACTCTTTAGCGCCCACTGACTTCATGGATGTTTGATCCACCTCTTGATGCATCTACACATAAAAAATCAGTTTAATTTTGTGATTTATATCAGTTGGATTTAGCATTTAATAAGGTGATTTTTGGCCGTTGGATTAGAGCATTTTTTCTGGATGCCATGATTTTTAAAGGATCGCAATGTAATTAAAAAAAAAAAACTAAAAAAAATCCGTTCGCATCACGCCGACATTTGATAGTGTTGGAAACTTCATAATAAGCTGGTTTGTATGAGGTTGATCAGAAAATATCATCCCTTGAATCAATCATGGGTGATGTAGGGGTGTCAATTTGTACCTGTTTAACCAAAATCGAATCGAAACCAGAACCGAAAACCCCAGTTCCGGTTCCTCGTTATTTGGAACCAATTAAATAAGATAGCGTAGCTGGTTTGTATGAGGTTGATCAGAAAAAATCATCCCTTGAATCAATCATGGTGATGTAGGGGTGTCAATTTGTACCTGTTTAACCAAAATCGAATTGAAACCAGAACCGAAAACCCCAGTTCCGGTTCCTCGTTATTTGGAACCAATTAAATAAGAACTGGAACTGCAACCAAACCGATAATAACAATTCTTGTTCTGGGTAGTTTGATATTGGAACCAAACCGATAAGAACCGAAATTGATATATAAATATAGGGTCAAGATCGGGGGGGGGGGGGGGGGGGGGGGGTTGGTGCGGGCCAATATATAAATTAGAAGTTTTGGAATGAGATGATTTTTGGAGACGATGGTCTTTATGGTGAGGAGATCATCCTCATAAAAATTCAAATCATTCCGATATTTGTAGACCGGTTTACAAGTTGAATAATTATGGACTGTCTATTTTTATCATTAACTTTGAAAAGCACATTTGATGGGGCTAGAAATTTCAGAATGTGTTGATTTTTTTGTAGGGGTAATCTATATGATGAGGAGATCATCCTCACCAAAAATCAACTATTGATTCATCTTCCATATGGGTACACCAAAATTGTTGTCAAAAAGGTTGTATGAAATTATTGTCTCCCGGATCCCAACCCATAAATATATTGTTTAAATATATAAATATAGTATTAAAATTATCATAATTACCAAGATTGGAAACGATGTTCCCATAACTAGAACTAGAACTAGAACCAAACAATCGGTTCCAAATCCATCATTTTGAGATCTAATTAAAATCGACAAGAACCGGAGCTGATAAGAACCGGAACTAGGATTTGGAATGATTCATTCCTCACTCAATTCATCTTTGTTGGTCAAGAGTGTCAAGAGTCAAGACCCGGTCGGATTGACTCGGTGAAGCCCGAGTTGATTCGCCAAATATGCATATAACGAAGCCGAAAAAAAATTAAAAAAAAAAAAAAAACAGATCAAAATAAACATAGATAAAGAAAAATTAAAATTAAAATTACAGCTATAACTTCATATGACCCTCAAAAACTTGGATTCAACTTTGAATACAGGTTGAGGGTCTAAAACCCAACTTCTTTCTAGAGATATCAAACTCCCACAAGAAATTCTGTTGCATTATGTTACCAATTATGGAAACAGCCGGCCAACCATTTGATATAAACCCGAGACACTTCACCCCATCCGACACATCGATCACATAGCTCTTCACCGGCGGCTCGAACCGAGTCGAATCGGCGAAATGCAATGCTAATTTTGGCACCAAAGTCTCATCAAATCCTATAGAGTTAAAGCAAAATTCAAATGGCTTCACCTCAACCTTCTTGAATCTCATCAATGGCAATTCTAAAGCCGTCGTGACAACCCGATACGCGGGTTCGGCTAGTAGTGCTAAGCTTGTACCGGAATCAATTATAACTCCTCCATTACCACCCAAATCCCATGTACTTGATGGAATCTTTAACATCACACCACCTATCGAGATGCCGATTACATTGACGGCGTAAAATCCGTTCCCATCGAGGATGAGCTGTGTGTATTGTATCTTTGCCGACGCCGAACTTTTGCTGCCACCAAAAGTAAGATAATTGGAGACGTTGCTGGGGCTCAAGTGATCAACAAGACAGTATGAGAATTTGCCACCAAATGTTTCCATGGCTCTTACAGCGAAGGAGTACTTGCTGTAGCCCAACCCGAGTACACCATCGGATGCGCGAAAGGTCGGTCCCATGAAAGATGAGCTACACCCGACGACAACTTGCTGGAGTTTCTTCTTCCGACCGTTTGTAAGGCACACCGTTACCGTCTCATTAGCAAAGTAGCCATGAGCCGCTGACCCGTCTGTGTATCTATTCACAACATCACAAGATCAAAATTAACCGAGTTGACCCAACCAGGGTGGAACGAGTTGCCGAGTTAAAAAACCTAACTCGGAATTATTATTATTATTTTTGGTTTTTCAGTATTTTAATGGATTGACCAAATATACCCATTTGGAAAATGACTCAAAAATCTAGTCAACTTGCCAGATAGGTGACTTGTCACTCAACAATTCAAGCTCTTACCAAGTGGAAATTTTTTTTGACTTTGGCAGATGGCTCTCCTGGCCCTACATAGCTCACTTGCTTTAGCCCACTAACAGCATGGATGTTTAGCCCCCACCCCTTGGTTGATATAAATACCAAATATCAGCTTGATTGATAATTTATAGCCGTTAGATTAAGTATCCAAAAAAATTCTTAAATGCAACGGCTATAATCATCAATCCTAAAAAGTGCAAAAAACTATAGCTAGAGAAAACCAATCAGACTGATTTTTTGCATGTATATCCAACAAGGGGTGGATTAAACATCCATGCGGTTAATGAGCCCAAAAAATGAGATGTGTAGGGCCAGGAGAGAGCCCTCTGCATCAACTGCATCCAAAGTCTTCTGTATCTAAAATTTTTCCTTACCAACTACGTAGACAAGTAGACATTTGGTAGTAGGCAGAAAAAGTCGTGGGGCTCCATGTGGCAGTGACTTTATTAATACCCAAATGGGTGATTTACCATTTGCAGTCATTGCCATATCTGAACCGTAGATATCTTGAATCCAACGGTTCACAGCTCAACAGCACTACCCTTCCAAGTTCCAACTAAACTTCTTTCTCAGCTGGATATTTTGCTAAAACTAGCTGAATTGTCAGGAAATTTACAATTTAAAAGTAGAAGATAATGAAAAAAATACCTGTAATCATACGCGCACGGAGTCATCGGTTTCGGACACTGATCTAAAGAAAATGGCAGAGTCTTGCACATCTCCGTCGAGCAGGGAATTTTTTTAAAGGAAGATGAACGATGGGTATGAAAGATCCTCTGCCGACGAATTCTCCTTTCGTAACGGCATTTCATCCAAGTCAGATCACTCCCTGTATCTGCAACAAGCAAGAATTTCTGTGAAGGAGTCCCTACTCGAAATTCAACAAAATATTCCCCTATTCCTGTATACGCCCCAGAGGATATTGGGATTGCAGCAGAACACGATCTGTTCGCAATCTCTGTAGTCTTCCTCCTTTGATTCACCCTTTGTAAAATCATCTGTGCACGTAGATTATCAGACTGAACAAGCTCTTTTACGCGTTCGAGCCGGGTTTTCGGCCCTGAGAACTCTGCTGCATGTTTGTGAATCAACTCGAACTGCATTGTATTGGGCAAATTCTCTCCAAATGAGGGAATTGAAAAGACCCCATTAATGGAAAGAAAGAAGAAGAACAGGATTGACATCGGGCACTGGTTTTGAATGGTGGGGATGAGTTGAACTTGAAGAAGGCTAAGCGTAGGCAATTTTCCGGGGCATTGTTAGAGTTGGAATTGTTTGTAGAGGAAGGTAATAAAAGCTAGAAGGGAAGAGTACAGAGCTTTAGTTTCATTTGTCTATTTATGGTTTTTGTCTCTGATATCTCTGCTTCATGTATTTATTATTTATTTGGATGCTGTGTCCCGCAAATTATTTCGTTTTTGTACTTAATCTAGACTCCGTCTATACCCATTTCTTAGTGTAAAACAAGCCTGACCACCCATAATGTGAGCCACGTGGTACACTCTTAGAGCATGCTGACCGTATGGATGTTTGGCAATCCCTAAGTGGACTTAGAGACCAAAAAATCAGCCTGATTATTGATTTGAAGCCTTTGGATCTTTGTACCCCAAATAATGGTAAAATTCCTAGGGTTAAAATCAACCCATGAAAATGACTTCAACTAACGCTTAGAAATCACTCATCAGGTTGATTTCGGGTTTATAGGTCCACCTAGGGATTGGCCAAACATCTATACCGTCAGTGTCCTCTAAGATATTGCCACGTGGCTTATATTGTGGGTCGTCAGGTAAGATTTACTCCATTTCTTACCTGACCAAATTTGCTCTTTAGAAAATGAAGAGCACATTTTGGTGGGGTCAGAAAACTCTGACTGGCCTGATTTTTTGGGGGGATCATTTCAATGGTGAGGAGATCATCTTCATCCAAAAGCAGCCCTAGGGGCTCACCCATGTGGGGCCCACAGAGTTCGTTTGAGTCAAACAGTTGTTGGACACTAATTATCCAGAATAAATTTATCCTTGCTTGCTGATTGGGTCTCTCTCCCTCGATGACGCACAATTGTGGGCCCACTTGAAAGTAGGTTATATGATCGTCTCACTATAGAGATCATCCTCACAAAAAATCAGTCCTTTTCTTAAACTTGTCACCTTATCAAATGTTAACTTAAAGTTAACAGTGAAAGGGGAGGTTTCAAAATTTACATATATTTGTGCTTTTTGACTCATAAAATGACACATGGTCGTGGGCCCACATGGAAATGAGTTGAAGGTTGATGTTTGGTTAAAACTTCTAACCTAATCAAATATGAACTTAAAGTTAGTGCTACTAATGGACGGTTCAGATATTTTCTATCTTGTAATCCACTTTTCATAAAGCTCATAAGTTAGAATGGGCTAAGTTTTGGTGACGATGATCACCATGATGAAGAAATTATGCTAGCCAAAAATCAGCCTTTTTAATATTGTCCATGTGGGACCGTGTGTGAGACACAAAATCATGGTTCATTTCATCCCAACATACAAGTAGAACTTTGCTGACCGCCGCTGATAAGCAAAGTTACTTACCGCCCACAATATGAGCCATGTGGCATATTATTATAAATTTCTGACGTATGGATGTTGGCCCAACCACCCTAGATGAACATACAGCGCAAAAATTAGCCTGATTAATGATTTCTAAGCATTGGATTGGAGTCGTCTTCGTGGGTTGATTTTTAGTGGGTGGGATTTGAGCATTATTGACCATTATTTGGGTACAAATATCCAAAGGTTTGCTAGGGATTGGCCAAACATTCATATGGGTAGTGTCCTCCAAAAGTGTGCCAGATGTCTCATATTGTGGGGTCAGCAACTTTGCTTGCTGGCCACTGTCATTGAAGTTCTACTCCCAACATACCCCAACCCCCCTAAATGATAATATGTGCCCCGCCTTGTGGAGTCACAGTCTATTAAATGCCGTTTGCCAGCAAAAATGTACTCCTACATTGCCAACTGCCAATAAGAGATCCGTTGTGAAATTAGAAGGGATCCGAGAAGAGATCCGTTGTGAAAGTAGGAAGGGATCCGATGTGAAAGTAGGTTTGTTTTTATTATTTAAAGCCTGATGATCTCTGGCTCTGCGCGACATACACAAGGTCAAAGATGGTTTAAAGCTATCTTGAGCCAGTCATACATTCTTAAGAGGACACTGACCGTATGGATGGATGTTTGGCCAATCACTAGGTGGACCTACAAACCAAAAATACCTGATCAGTGATTTCCAAGCGTTGGATTGAAGTTATTTTCATGGTTGATTTTAACAGTATGAATTTGAGCATTATTTAGGTACAAAGAGCCAAAGGTTTTAAATCACTAATCAGGCTGATTTTTGGTGTGTAGGTCCACCTAGTGGTTAGCCAAACATCCATACGGTCAGGTCCTCGGCTCATATTGGCTGCAGTAAGCAGCGTCGCTGACTGCAGGTGTCGTCAAAGGTTTACTCTTGTTAGGAAAGGTAAAGGAGCCTACTATTATGCTTCGTAAATCGAGTCATGTCATGGTAAGTCATTATATGGTTCACCACAAAGGGCGACGTCCACAGGTGACGACGATCGAGAGCTTCCACTACATGCAAATTGAGAAGATATGAAGTAATCCGAAAACTAAAAAGGTCATATATGAACCTCGAATACTAATCTCAAATCAAGAAATGCTTCGCCATGAATGGACTGCTTAAACAGGGTGGTTGGTTTGATTTTGTTCTTCATTTAGTTCTATGAACCTGAATCCATGGACCATAATCGGAGTCTTCGACCACCTCAACCAATGAGCAGGGATGTCGAAATCTGGATCCCCTTTGCTGTGTTACCTCTCTTGGCTCAAAGCTTCAATTTGCATCAAACTGAACACGTTCTACAATTCATCACCCAAGACCATCATGATTATACCAACATTATACCCAACGGAAAGATGGATTCTTGGACCAAACCAAACTGTGGATAACTAAAATTTAATGCTGATGCTAGCTTCATTCAATATAGAGATCACCAAGACCTTGGCATTATCATTAGAGATCACAATTGTAGTTTCAAGACAGAGATCACCTAGGCATTGGCATTATCATTAGTGATCACAATGGTTGTTTTGTTGCAGCACCAAGCCTATTTCTTCATGCAGCAGATCCAGAAACAGCAGAGGCTCTCGCATTCGAGCAGGTGTCCAATTTGGTCTCAAAATCTGCTTTCTTTTTGTTATCTTGCTCGTTGTAGTAGTACTCGATGAGCTACTGGATGAATTTTCTATCCTTTCTAAAGTGACTCTTTCAGGTCAGGCTATCTCCTTGATCTAAGGAGTTTAAAAACTTCATGAAAATCCACATCTTCCTAATTAGTGCCTTTTGTTTGTTCAAAGTTGCCCCTAGACCAGTGAAGGTTAGCTTGGGGTCCGACCACATCCTTTCAACAACAAAAGCCAAGGACTAGAAACTAAGAAACAACTGAGGTTAGATTCATCAAACTAAGATAATTATAAAGCTATAGTAAGGCCCATCAGTAGACATGATCAAACACACAAGTCACTTCCCCAGACTGAAAGCATTCAAGCCAATGATCAAACATCTTTCTTTCCATGATTCCTTTTCCATGATTCCTAATCAAGTACTTTATTCTAGAGATCTAATCTGTGAAACTCTGCAAAACAACATGAAATGAGCGCAGCTCGGGGGCACAAAATATGATAAACCTTACTACTCTACTAACAATGTAGTTGGTGATTGGCAATTATCCCTCTGTCTGCTCCCTCAAGCGGCGGATGGTACTCCTCACTGTAACTGCACTAGCCGTGCTGCCAATGAGGGGGGAAAAGTACAAAGCACCAATTAGTCCCTTTCACAAAGAAGAAAAAATGCTACCCAAGGAGCTAGAGGCAGTGGCATGAAAAAAAAATGCTTACTTCAAGGTATAGGCACCCCCAGCCTTAACTTTACCACAATCCTTGCATCCCCAGATGCCAACTGCTTTTCTCTTCACGGCATACTGGAGAACCACATCAAACACATTCAGTAAAATAGAGATTACTATTGGAGAATATATTGTAATAAAGTCTGTGACATACACCATATCATCTTTGGTGCATCTCATCACTTATTCTCGAGATCACTAAGATATGGATGAATCAATTAGGATTAGATTTGGTTGAGAGATTATAGGATTTCCTTCCTATTGGACTCTGGTAATGCTCTATCAATTAGGATTAGATTTGATTGAGAGATTATAGGAGTCCAATCCTATTGGACTCTGGTAATGCTCCTGAGCTTTGAGTAGGTCTATGTAATTACCAAAAGCTATTCAATAAACTTATTCTCCAAATCTTAGTGATCTGGAGAATAAGTGATGAGATATACCAAAGATGATATAGTGTATCTCACAGACTTTATTACAATATATTCTCTAATAATTACAACCCCAAGAAAGAAAAAGTATAATCTCATAAACAAGGACTCTCAATGAGTATGCAAACAAACAAGTTTTTCCCTGAGTTGCTTGCCAGGAAAATAGAAAGAACAAATGCAATCTCTCACAGGTTTATCTAGGATCGTTTATATTCAACCTTTTCTTCTAAGTTCATTTAAGGAGAAAGATAAGATGCCGTTCATGTTGTCAGGGACCTACTTGTAATATCTCATATTCTACAGGGGGCCCTTGTAATATTGTAAAACTTCACTTAATATATATATTGGGTGAAATCGTGTAGGCTATTCTAAGCTCTACACGATTTCTCCTCTTCCCCCAATTCTCTTCTCCTCTCCTCTCTTCCATCTCTAACCCTAATCTCTTATTCTGGTTACGATCCAAGATTACAACATGGTATCAGAGCATGGTTATGTAACCATGGCTCAATCCTAGAGGTCTGAAGAACCCTAGGGATTGCGAAATTCGATGCGAAGGGCTTTCCAAAGAAGGAGATCATCTCCCATGGATAGCCGCAGGCTTTAGAAGAGTCTAAAACCCTAGCCGCCCACTCCAGAAGCCTGGAGAAGAGCTATCAGGCATAGCCGCCCACTCCAGAAGCCTAGAGAAGAGCCACCAAGCCTAGCCGCTCCTTCCAAAAGGTCAGAGAAGACCCTCTAGACCTAGCCGCAGGTCTCAAAGGAGTCCAGAACCTCTTCCTAGTGATACCGCACCTATCCAGGAACCTTTTTTAGGTCCTCGGAACCATTCACAAGTTTCACAAGTTTTCCGCAGTTTGGGTGATTTCTTATCAAAAAAGTCTTTTCTACTACCATGAGTACATCTGAGGAGTCATCTTCTGCCAAGTCAGAGATTATTGTTGCCCCACCCAGTCTGGGAAGTCATGGTGATCACAGCCCGGGCCTACAGATCACTACGGTGAAACTTGACAGGACCAACTACCTCGCATGGTCTCAATCTGCCAAGATGTACATCACCGGACGAGGCAAAGCCGGCGATATCACTGGACGCGTCACTGCACCTGATTCCTCCGATGCTGCGTTTGAGAAGTGGGAAGCGGAAAACTCGATAGTCATGTCATGGCTGCTTCACTCCATGCATCCATCGATCAGCACAGGCTTCCTCTTTCTCCCGACTGCCAAGGATATATGGGACACCGCATCTCAGACCTACTCCCAAGATGGGAAT
This sequence comes from Euptelea pleiosperma, assembly GCA_035048495.1. Taxonomy (NCBI): domain Eukaryota; kingdom Viridiplantae; phylum Streptophyta; class Magnoliopsida; order Ranunculales; family Eupteleaceae; genus Euptelea; species Euptelea pleiosperma. The sequence goes on from CM068541.1 coordinate 33,416,691, forward strand.
TTTGCTAGGATGTATGAACTTCAGCAGGAGATAGCACATCTGAAGCAAGGCGATCTTCTTTTGGGATCATACTACGCTGCGTTACGCAGCAAGTGGGAAGAGGTAGATCACTACCAGACCTACACCCCTGCATGTACCAAGGATGCTACGGAGTTCCGGAAGATGATTGTGCGCGGACGCATATTCGAGTTTCTTGGTGGCTTGAACCAGAGCTATGAACAGGTTCGAACAAACATCTTGGGCAGAGATCCACCGCCGTCAACCATTGCACAGGTCTACTCCTACATCCAGAGCGAGGACAGCAGGAGGAGAGCCATGAGCTCTAAGACAGATGCTGATGTTCCTTTATCTGAGAAGTCTGCCTTCGCCACTCAGAAATTGAGCAAACCCACATCCAAGAAGGATGGGGATCTTGATGATCGTGATTGACTCAGATGTGATCACTGTGGCAAGCGTCGCCACACTCGGGAGACCTGCTGGAGTCTTCATGGTCGTCCCGCACAGTTCTCTGGGGGGAAGCAAGGCCCCTCAAAGAAGCCCTCTGGTAGCAAACATGGAACCTCAGCTGCTCATGCCACCAGTCAAGATTCCTCTGATGTGACCCCTTCCTCTGGGCAGTCCAACACCTTCTCTAGCATGGACATTGACAGGCTTCGACAATTACTTACTCAGCTTGATGGCCCTTCCCCACCTACATCATCCTTTGCTCAGACAGGTACATCCCACTCAGCCCACCATGAGTCTACGGCACCCATTGGTCCTTCCTGGATCATTGATTCTGGTGCCTCCGATCATATGACTGGTATGCCATCCCTTTTCTCCACCTATAATATCTGCTCGGGTAATGACAAGGTCCGTGTGGCCGATGGCACCTTCTCCTCTATCTCAGGGAAGGGCACTATCTCTGCCACACCTACTTTGTCTTTATCCTCTGTACTTCATGTTCCTAAATTCACCACTAACCTGCTTTCTGTTAGCCATCTTACTAAGAGCCTAAACTGCAGTGTTACCTTTTTTCCTACTCACTATGTTTTTCAGGACTTGGAGACGAGGCGGATGATTGGCAGTGGTCGTGAGGATGGTGGATTGTACCTGCTCGATAGCCAGCCGACTTCATATTCTGTTGCACATCAGTCTAGTGCTAATGTCAGTAGTTCTAGCGTTAATAAAGACCTGTTAATGCGATGGCATAACAGGCTAGGTCATTTACCGCTTTCAGTCATGAAGAGTCTGTTACCTCAGTTTGCGTCTATTCCATTTTTTGAGTTCAACTGTGAAACTTGTGTACTTGCAAAACAATGTCGGGTGTCTTTTCCGACCAGTAATAAAAAAAGTACGTTTCCTTTACAGCTTGTGCACTCTGATGTTTGGGGACCCAATCCTACCACTTCTATCTTTGGTTTTCGCTACTTTGTGGTTTTTGTGGATGACTACAGTCGTTACACTTGGATCTACCTTATGAAATCAAAAAATGAAGTGCATACTATCTTTCAGACCTTCCATAAAATGGTGTGCAATCAATTGGGCACCACCCTATAAGTCCTATGCACTGACAATGGGGGGGAATACATGTACAGTGACCTTGTCTCCTACTTTGAAGAGCATGGAATTCTTCATCAGACTTCATGTGCCGATACACCTCAACAAAATGGGACCGCTGAGCGAAAGCATCGCCATGTCCTGGAGGTTGCTAGGGCACTTCTTCTTGGTACTCGGGTACCCAAGGGTTATTGGGCTGACGCTGTGTTGACGGCATCCTACTTGATAAATCGGATGCCCTCTCGTTTCTTGGGGTCAAAGTCTCCCCTTTCATTCATGTTTCCTTCATGTCCTGTGTTCTCCATTCCACCTAAGGTCTTTGGTTGTGTTTGTTATGTTCACGCCCATCACAGGAAGGACAAGTTAGATCCGAAAGCCGTTCGATGTGTGTTCCTTGGCTATTCGTCCACTCAAAAGGGATATCGGTGTTTCCATCCCTCTACCCGTCGTCAGTTTGTTTCTCTAGATGTTACATTTTTTGAGAGTCTTCCCTTCTTCTCAGTTGATCGAACTTCTCTTCAGGGGGAGCTTGGGAGTATTGACTAGAGTCCGATACCTCGACAGGGGGAGATTCCTCAACCAGTACCCCTTGATTTGCTTGATGAGTCTCCTGTACCCTTGTCCTTATCTCCTATTAACACTGTGCCACAGGATCCGCAGCTGAAGACATATGCCAGACGACGTCAAAAAGAGAAACAGTCCACCATCCAAGCTCACTGCCAGGAAATCCAACTCGATCCAGGTAATCGTGTCCTCAGTGATCCTCATGATGATATGTCTGTTGCTCCTACTATCCTTCCCATAGACATTGATGTACCTATTGCTCATCGGAAGGGTGTTCGGAACTGTGTTACCAAGCACCCTATCTCTCACTTTGTTTCCTATCAACAGCTCTCACCATCCTACAGGGCATTTGCTACTTCCCTATCCAGTGTCGCTCTGCCATCCGGTGTCTCAGATGCCCTCAGCCAGCCTCAGTGGAAAGCAGCCATGCTAGAGGAGATGACAGCTCTAGAAAAGAATGGTACTTGGGATTTGGTTCCATTGCCTAGAGGAAAGAAACCCGTGGGGTGCAAGTGGGTCTATACAGTGAAATACAAAGCAGATGGAAGCATCGACAGGTACAAGGCCCGTCTCGTTGCAAAAGGGTACACACAGACTTATGGGATTGACTACCAGGAGACGTTTGCTCCGGTGGCCAAGATGAACTCAGTTCGAGTTCTGTTATTTCTCGCGGTAAACTTTTCTTGGCCCCTCCACCAGTTGGATGTCAAGAATGCCTTCCTCCATGGTGATCTAGAGGAAGAGGTCTACATGACAGGTCCTCCGGGGTTCAGTCCGACTAGGAGTAAGGAACTTGTATGCAGACTGAAGAAAGCCTTGTATGGGCTTAAACAGTCACCAAGGGCTTGGTTCGAGAGGTTCAGTTCTGCAGTCAAGAAGATTGGTTACTCGCAGAGTCAGGCGGACCACACTCTCTTCGTTAAGAGAAGTCAAGGTCGCCTTACTGCTCTTATTGTATATGTGGATGATATCGTGGTCACAGGAGATGACCCAGATGAGGTTTGTAGATTGAAAAAATACCTCGGCACAGAGTTCGAAATCAAGGATCTGGGAACCTTGAGATACTTTCTGGGCATTGAGGTTGCTAGGTCAAAGCAGGGTGTGTTTATCTCACAGAGAAAGTATGTACTTGATCTCCTTCGAGAGTCAAGAAACTTGGGAGCTAAACCAGCCGATACGCCTATAGAGCAGCAACATCGGCTGAATCCTGTTGATGTGGATCCCATTGCTGATGCAGGTCAATTCCAGAGACTTGTTGGGCGTCTCATCTACCTTTCGCTGACACGACCAGATATTGCATACGCAGTCAGTGTCATCAGTCAGTTCATGCATGCCCCTCGCTCTCCACATCTTGAGGCAGTACACCGAGTGTTACGCTATCTTAAGGGAGCTCCAGGGAAGGGTCTCCTGTTTAGTAAGAATGGACACCTGCGAGTTGAAGCTTATACAAACGCTGACTGGGCAGGTTCAGTCACTGACAGACGTTCCACATCAGGGTACTGCACGTATGTGGGAGGTAATCTGGTGTCGTGGCGCAGCAAGAAGCAACCAGTTGTCGCCCGCTCCAGTGCCGAAGTAGAGTACCGTTCTATGGCTCATGGTGTATGTGAGCTTCTATGGTTGAAGACTATGCTCAGTGAGCTCGGATATCCTGTTAAAGGGTCTATGCAACTGTATTGTGACAATAAAGCAGCCATCAGCATTGCTCATAATCCAGTTCAACACGACAGGACAAAGCACATTGAGGTAGACCGTCACTTCATCAAAGAGAAACTTGGTCAGGGACTTATTTGCACACCGTATGTCCATACTGCTGATCAAGTTGCAGATGTGTTAACTAAAGGTGTTACTAAAGGGATCTTAGAGCACCTGTTATCCAAGCTGGGCATGATAGATATCTTCGCACCAGCTTGAGGGGGAGTGTTGTCAGGGACCTACTTGTAATATCTCATATTCTACAGGGGGCCCTTGTAATATTGTAAAACTTCACTTAATATATATATTGGGTGAAATCGTGTAGGCTATTCTAAGCTCTACATGATTTCTCCTCTTCCCCCAATTCTCTTCTCCTCTCCTCCCTTCCATCTCTAACCCTAATCTCTTATTCTGGTTACGATCCAAGATTACAACAGTTCATTCTCCCTGTTGACTAAAGAAATGAACAAAGAAAAGGAATAGTTGTAGTGCACAGATAATAAAAAAAATTGAACTTTACGAGTTGTACAAAATGTAGGACTGGAGAGTAAGAGGTCTTCTCCAGTAAAAGTTTCAGCTGACTATGGTCAGTATTTATACACTCAACCATAGAATTGAGACACATACGGAAGGTCAAGACTCGATACCTTTCCGCAGAACTCACAGAAATACTTTGCATGCTGTGAGACTTCCATCTTTTTAATTTGTTTCCTGAGAGAGGCACCATATCTGGTACCTGTTTCACACCCATGCTGGAAATCAGAGATGCAGGATGGGAAGAAAGACAAACATTATTCAAACAAAACCAGGCAAATCGAAAGTGGATCAAAGTAATGGGCTACCATATTTGCCAACAATTCCTGCTTTTTTCGTCCGCTTGGTCTGGAACAATGAAAAAAATCACATAAAACGATGGAGCTTGAAAGAAAAGAGCATTGAATAAAACTAGCACCAATCCCCCTCTCTCCGAGTCATTCTTTTATATTACTATTGCTTTAAAAGGTAATTGGAAATGGTTCATAGCCCAAGTAAGGGAAACTAAAATCATGAAATATACTTTGTATTTATCGACATCTCCTTGATTAGAGGTGGAGCAAATGAAATTTAGGCATTTCCGTCAAGAAGCAAGAATAAAGAAAACAATTTTACATTAAAATCTCACGCCAAACACAAAATTAGTTACTGTTGTACACAAGACAATTTTTCATCAAAAAAATGTTTATAAGGTTCATCCAAACAACCCCTATGTGTTTCATGCAAACTGTCTTCTGTTCTTCAACTAAACCAGTATACAAACTCAGCACCTCATATATAAACAATTGTAAATCCATGAATGACAATAAGTCAACAACAAATAACTCAACAAGTCATATTTGAACAATCCATAAATTGCAGCTGCATCTGTCCTCCACATGGCTCTCATCTGATGTTTAGGCAGATAACAGATGTTATTTGAGTACCCAAGAAGTAAAATTGTCCAAAAACCAAAAACAGGGTACTATTTAACATGCTCAAGAACCCTAAACCTATAAATTTATTAATCCTATGTTATTAACGTTAAAACAGAGAAATGAAAGATGAAAAAGAAGCCATTTTTTTTACCATTCTTTGAGTGCTCTAAATAGATTGCTCGATCACAAGTTTTGAAAACTCTCCTTCTGTATGAGGTTAATAGTGGTAGACGGTCCTAGTTTCACCAGGACGATAAAAAATTCATCCTTCTGAAGGACCCCCTAAATCCATGTATCAGCCTCGTAATGGTTCGACAACACATGACTAACGTGCCAGAGGGTGACAACCATCATTTGATGCACCTACCTAGGTCTGCTGGCTCAAATAGGAAACTTGATTGGATAAGTATAACAGCATGATCTCACACATATGTTTCGGACAAACTAGTGGTTCAAGTATTGAGATGCACTGAGATTCTACAGGTAGAATGGTCCAAACCTACGAATGAGATGTCACAACCCTTATTTGAAACCAGTCAAATGACAAATGTCAGTACCAATACTATTACTTTGTACACATCATCGGATATATCTAATACGATCAAAGCTACCTCCATCATGGTATTCTCAAGCAGACCCATAGAATGTGCTTGTTTATATAAAAACGCCAATCTCCCACAATTTGGTAGCTAGTCGTGGGAGACCGATCCTTAAAAACAAGGGTATTTTACTAACACACCCCTGAAATTTGAAAGTAATTAGTAATACCCCCTTATACTTTGAAACTTTAGGATTACCCCCCTTGACCTAGTTTTACAGTGGTTGACTAGAGTTAAAACGGAATTGAATCACATGTCATTAGCATTGTACTTGCAATATTATGGTGCTTTCATAGGTATATTAACAGGCGCATAATGCATTTCACGTTAAAACGTTAGTAAAATGATGGTTAAACTAGGTCAAGGGGGGTAATCCTAAGATTTCAGAATTTAAGGGGCTGTTACTAAGATACCCTAAGAACATATAGCATTACAACTCCAACACAGTAACACCTCGAATCCCATTAGCAACTATATGTCTGTGTGTGGTGTGCCTGAAAACCTAATGCATTACACTGACCATCTAAAAAATAAAATCCTCTTATCATCTTTACAGTCAAAAAAAATTAAAATCCTATGAATAAACAAACAACCATTCTACAAGTCTTGACATAAACAGGAATGTAAATCGTTGAATAACAGTTCTTTTAGAGACCCAAATCAAGTATTCTGCAGAAAAGAAAGGGTTTTGAAAGAGAAGGTGAAGAAATCGAACCATGTTGGCTTTTCTGCCGCTTTTGTCTTCGACCTTCGAAGGAGCTCAGCCGAGCGAGAGGAACCTGCCTAAAACCCTAATATTTCTATACCGCCTAACAACTTCAGTAGATCCGGACGACTGTCTACCATCCTCATTCAGAACAATGTCATTTGGCAGTAGGGAAAGAGAACCCTCAAAATCTATGATACAGAAGTCTGTGTCAAAAGTTTGATACGGAAATCCCTCAAAATACACACTAATTCGGCCCAAATGACCCGATGAATGTTTGGCTCACAACTTGTTGGACCTAAACACTAAAAATTAGCATGATTAGTGATTTCTAGCCATTGGATTTTAGCACTTCTTTATCATGTCTGGGAACATATCAATAGGCCTGTTCATAAAGCCCATAATGAAAAAGTGCTCACATCCAACGGCTAGAAATCGCCAATCATGCTAATTTTTAGTGTTTAGGTCCAACAAGTTGTGAGCCAAACATTTACGGGTTCAGTGGACTCGAAAGATTGTTCCATGTGGCACTTTAAGGGAATTCTGTATCAAAAATTGATATTCGGTAAGGGTGCTGAAATCCAACATCTAGAAATCATAAATCAAGCAAAATTTTCGCATGTAGGTCCACAAATATCTATGCATCAGTGGGCCCAAATGAGTACACCACGTGGCATTTTGGGATGGTGTTCATTAACATATGTCCTGCAACTGTCATGCCAAATATAGCCAAAAGTCAGCATGATAGTTGATTCCTAGCCGTTGAATTTATGAATTTTTTCATCATGACCATCATGAACAACCCAATGGATAACAAAACTTTGGGCTCCAAATCCAAGATAAAAAAAAATTGTATACATACAAATCCAATAGCTAGAATTTGTCTATCAGGCTGATCTTCGGTGTAAGTTCATCAGTGGTGGAGCAAACTTCATGGTTCAGTGGGACAGATAAGTGTTGACACATTGCACCAAAGAGCGGAACAGTTATTAGCACAAATTCATGTTTGTTTTCAAGCATGGAACAAAGTAGTTGGTTGTTTTACTAGGTTTAAGATCCTTCTGTGCCCTATTTGTGGACTGCATCCTGCGATTTCAGAAATTGAAGGATGTTTCCTTCCTCCACACATTCTGGTACCTTAAAACGTCAGCCCAGCCGATATATTAATCCGAGTCATATACATGGTACTTACCGCCAATAAACAAAAAAAAAAAAAAAAATGGTACATATCAGTCAAACCTGCCCCTTCTTTCAGTGTGAGACATGGTAAGTGATAAGATCAACCAAGTACAAACATAGAACAGCCATTTCATCCATCATAAGAAATGAATGCGTGATTGCCCAAAATGCTGCTGCTCACAATATTTACTCTCTCATTTTTTCTTTTTTCTTTTTTTTTTTCAAGGAGAGATTGTGGTTTCTTCCTCAACCTCATGGTTCGGATTGGTTGGTCCTCTGGACGGAAGAGTAGTAATGAGTTTCTAGTTCTTTTAGACTAGCAGCTGCCTCCTCTCCAATTCTAGCCAACATCCTGTCTGATTTCTCAGCCTGTTGGTTAAATTCAACGGTACGTTGCTCGACGTGCTTGTTTAGAGATGCAAAACCTGAAAATATGGCTGTCTGCTTCAGCTCCGACACCAACTTCAGAAGCGAATCTGCCGCCTGAACCTGTTCATTGAAGTTTTGCTTTTGGATTAGTTATATCGCCAAGACATTTTGAAACTTGGCACACCAACTGTACCAAAAGAACAAATTTAACGGGATATTTGGTTAAAACCACGACAAATATTCCAGCACAAAATGAAGAGGAAACCCTGTTTGGTAGACATAAGATGAGCTGTCAATGCCATACAGGTACACATGGCACAAGAGCAGCACCGCGGAATCCGCGCATGATTAATTTGGCCCACTTAAAAAAAAAAAATTCATGCACCAAAACAGACCCCAAGTGGATGACCCTGTCCAGGCAACCAAATGCATTTCATTTTTTGGATAGTCCGAAAACTATGAAGGGGGTATTAGAAAAAGGTCTATCATGGTGTGAATACACTTTTTTCAGGACCCTCCGCTGTATTCTCTATCCGTGTCCAAAGAAATTGGATAAATCAGGTGGTTACAAACATCTGGCTGTGTCAAGTTTTGTAGGAAATTTCATAGCTTGAACAAACAGTGGGTAATCATGCTCCACGTAGAATTGACAGGTTCCTTGAATCTCCTCTAAAATGTACACATCTAAAACAAAAAGAAAATGAGAAAACATTCAATTACAGTGTATTTTCTGTTCGTACACCTTTAAGACACCACAATCATAAATAGGATCCATGGTATAAAAAAAAAATAAGAGCCAAATGAAAATTTTCAATCAAGTTAATAGGTAACTGACAATGTTGTCATAAATAATCAAAGCCAAAGAAAAACAGAAATGATTTTTACCATTCTGGCTGCACGCATCTCCATCATGAATGCTTCTTGTGAATTCCTCACTGGAGGATCATTTACCTACAAGAAGCAAAGTGCTCACTTTGAGTAAATATTTCACTCAGTTTGTAATAGTGTTGTTAGAAATGCAGCCTTTTATTGTATATAAAACTAAAACTTTCCTTTGCAGAATAATCACAAGAGGTTAGAAATTGAATACTACCAATATCTCACTAATTTATGGCAGCAATGGACCATAGGCAATTCGATGGGACAAATTAAGCTATGCTTAGGCATCAGCTAGAAAGGCCCATAAACAAATTAAGACATGCTTTGCGAGCAGCTACCACATAAAAAAGTGAATCATGCCTAAGCTGTGGAAGGCAAAGCAAAGGCCCACCAAATAATTAAGTAGGCAGGGCCCAAATTTTGAAGGCATATCTTCTCTCCATCCATCCCTCGGCGAATTGTTTCATCTTTCCACAAACCCGCATTGATAACAAAAACATGAACTCAGATATATAATTGTCGTATTAAATAGTAGTTTTATTTATAAGTAATGAACAGGATATTGTATTAAGAAACAAAATGAGAGCTAAAGGGAGCTTCCACGTTAAAATAGTACTTTCATTCAAAAGAAGAAAAAAGGGGAAAAAAATAAAGAAAAGATAGAGCCTCTTAGGAAGCTTCTCTGTGGTCACCTAAAGCGCCTTAGACGAATCAAGGCAAGGCGCGTGCCTCAGACCAGGCTCCAAGCACATTAGGCACGCACCTCACTAAATACACGTTTTTTGTAAAAAAATTGTACTTTTGGGTTAAGAGTAAGGTCACAATCAAGATCAAGAGTAAGGGCAAGGGCTTCAATAAGGGAGCTGGAAAAAGAAGAGGCCAATTCGGAGGAGACAGAAGAAGAAGAAGAATATATTGAGGAGGCTTACACATTCGATGATGATAGGGATGAAGCTAGTGATTATATTTTAGACGATGACAATGTTAACTAGAATTAATTGTCGACTATTTGAGATTTTGAACATTTGCTATCTTTTATGTTTTATAGCTTTTTGATTACTTGTTTTGTATTTAGATAATGACAATGTTAACTAGAACTACTTTTGGGTTACATGAGATTTTGGACATTTGCTATCTTTTATGTTTTATGGCCAAATGATTACTTGTTTTATTATTTTATGATGTTATTTTTCTTAATTTTTTTTATTTTTATATTTATTATTATAATTTTTAATATAGCACCTCGCATCAGTGATCAGTCAGGCGCGTACCTCGCCTTGCGCCTCAGGCACCAGGGGTCCTAGCGCCTTGCGCCCTTAACTACCTTGGGAAGTTTTCTTATTAGGATAATTTAAAAGAGCCATTATATTCTTGTATTTACTTATCAAAAAATAATATTTATATTCTTGTATTCATAGGTGCATTGTCCTCGATTCTTTGGTCAAACAGCTCAATAATCTAGATGTGAACATCTGCTAGAGTCAACTCTATTCATATATTGACTCTTTTATAGGTAATGGAAAAACATTACTAGAGAACAAAACAATACACAGTTTTGGAAATAAGGTTCCTTAAATACAAAGAAGCTCAACTGACAGAAATTCTGCATATGAAAAACAAGATGATGTTGGACGAATCACAGAACCGCTATCAATGCGCCAAAGAAGAAAGAGCTAAATACCAAGAGACCTTGCAAAGAAGCTAGTAAATTTGCTTTGTTGCAGAAAACCTTCAAATCTCACCAGATAGTTTCTAAAATACCTCATTTAAAGGTTTTGGGGTCAACTAAAATTGAACTTGTTGAGTACTCTAATTAGTGATTACGGTGGTATTAAAGTCATCAGCGATTCAAGTTTCTACTTCGGTTTAAAAAACGAATCACAAAAGAAAATGGTCAATAAATTTTCATTCCAAGTCGCGCCAGAAGTTGATCATGTACTTTAAAACTCTGCCAAGTATTGAAATCCAGTCCCCAGCCAATCATTCTATAAGTCGGCATTCAAGTACTGATATTGAGCTTTTAAACCATGGTTTACAAACTCTGAATTTTGACTAAGTGACAAAATCTAATTCTGAAGTGGTCTTGAATTGGGGACTCCAAACTCTCTGTTGTAAATGTCATTCAGATCAATAGGTCAACAAAATTGATCAAATCTTCAATTGGGTTTGTGAATTCCATTCATAGTTTATAAAGTGTGGTAGATCAATTACTCAGCCAAATTGCTTAGTATAATTGGAGTATGACTCTATACTTGGAGGCAGCCAAACTAGTCAATTTGGGCAAGTTTTGATTAACAAGTCCTTTAGCACTGAGTACAACATTATTTATCATTGTGTAATCTAAGGTTTTACGGATCTCTGTTTTTCTTCTTTTTAAAAATTGTTGGTTAACACCACTTTAACTGCTGCCTGCATTAGATCCTGATCACATAGTAGAACTGTGCGTGGACCAAATCCTGATTTCAAAAATTGACGGTTAACACTTCTTTTAATGCTGTCTATATTCATATATCCTGATCACAAAGTAGAACTGTGCATGGACCAAATCCTGATTTGCTAAAACCATTGTGTCTAGATTTTATATGCCACACTCTTGCAGACCACTGACTGTATGGATGTTTTTCCCACCGTTTTCTGAACTTGCGGACCAAAAATCAAATTATGTTTTTAGCACCAAGTCCTGATTTGCTAAAACCATTGTGTCTACATTTTACATGCCACACGACCATATGGATGTTTTTCCCACCGTTTTATGAGCGTACAAACCAAAAATCAACTTATGTTTTTTAACACCAAGTCCTTATTTGCTAAAACCATTGCGTCTACATTGCTCTTCCATGCTCATATGCTGCTCAAGCTTGCTTTAAGTTTTACAAAGAGAATATTTGCAGCCGAACAGGATGTACTGTTGAAGGTTCAGTATGGTTATGCTTTTTACGCTTTTTTTAACCTTTCTTGATAGGCAATGTTTGTGTAAATTATCTTAGCCACTTTATTTGGTGGGGTGATACTTTGTTGAAGGCCTCCAACAAACATTAAGACGATGGTGAAGATGTATATGCTTTATTCTAATATGGATCAGTAACCATGACATCAAATGCTAACTGAGAGCACTTAGAAACATATAAGATTAAAATCAAATGGGTATAGACTGAAATATGGCATGTTCGGATAAGTCACTTAAGATCCTAGCAATCAAATTTTGATCCAATAATCATAGAGTACCAATATGCATTATTGACAATGTAACAGAACTCTTTACAATCTAACTGATTATATACAATCTGCACACCACACTCAAAAACTTGGTACTATCAAGCGAGGTTTAAAGGGGGCCGTTATAACGGTATAACGGACTGGGGATGTTACTGTTTTTTCCGTTATAACGAAAAAAACGCTCAGGGGCAAAAAATGGAAAATAACGAAAATAACGGAAAAAATGGCGCTGAAATTCAAATTTCAAAAACAGAAAATAACGGGAAAAAAAAGGCCGTTTTTTTCACAATTTTTTCCAAAAAATAACGACCGTTATTTTTTTTGCGTTTTAACAGTGCATAACGTAACGGGGGAGGTCTGAATCCTTTATAACGGCCGTTATTTTCGTAATAACGGCCGTTTTTTAAACCTTGCTATCAAGAGAACAACAATCTATATAACAAGTCCCATAAAATCAGATCCTCTCTCCAACTGTTTTAACAGTCACCAATCATCCACTTTCTGATTTTGGTAGTGATGGCCTTCTTCACCTTGGTATTTGAGTGCTTGACCTTGGACCCAACACCTCATAATATATTGTTGGCAAAAATAAATGAAGGCATTTCCACAAAGGAACATCAGTCAGAGAGTGGATTTATTACCAGTACTCAATCATTCCATCCCAGCCACAAGTTGACACTTTACTCTGTTCCAACGGATGCCACTCGGACCCAATGCAAATGCTTTCGTTACATTTACGTTTTCTGGAGACTTTGCAATCCCTCCAGTTCCAAAACTAGCAATTCCCCTCACCATCTCCTGACATGACATACCGCCTATCTGGCGAGAAATTAACATGGGAAGTGTACCCCGCCACTATATGCCCAACAAAGTCCTTTGAAGAAGGTGGACTCGACTCTCAAATCCAGATATGCAGGTGGTATAACTTTGATAAGCTTCCTTGCTCGCTCGATTGTGTGTGTGTTTTCACTCTTAATTCGTTTGTTCTTTCTTTTATAGGATCAAATTTTATAGCATCTTACATTTGGTCCTCATAAGAACATCCACCCGTATGTGTTTGATAAAATCCAGCATTTGTTTGTACTCTCATTTAATGAGGCTAAAGCCAATTCAATGTGGGGTTGATTATTTGTCAGGGAGTGCCGAGGACACGGGCCACCCACTAATACCATACAAGATAGTATTTATTTTGCAGCACACTGCACACACACACACACAATGCCAGACACTAAGATCATTAAGTACCTTAAACCTAGATTTCCCCTCAAGAAAATAAATTTGGAACAATAAAGTGGTGGCAAGTAAATATAAAAGTATTCACAAATTTGTCATAACTAAAAGGGATAAGAACAAATACAGAGATACTGTAGCCCAGCTTCCAGTTCCTCTCTTACATAGAGGAAGAACAATGGACATAGGTATCATGTAGGAAGGTTCCATGCTACCTGGGTATTGAACAGGCATAGGAATGAGAAAGGTGTCAAACTAGCTTGACCAGGTTGTAGGGACACATCTACATAATTTTGACTAATAATATCTCTAATACACTAATAATCCTTTTTTTCTAATTTGAAATTATTTTTACATTTTTTAAATGTTTTAAAGTCATATCTGTCATGGATCCTATTCCCAAACCCAAGTTGGCATGGCATGTCATGTGGCATCAATATTGAGATACTGTGTGATTTGAAGGATCTGGGTACAGTAGGGCAGGAACTGAATTGACTTCAAACAACAAGACATCATTGTGACTCCTTACTAAGAGTAGCCCACTTCAACACCTCTTTGACAAAACATTTAGTCCCTAAGGAAATTAGATAGTGCGTTGCATTACAAGATACACACCTCAAACTGCACATATACTTGTGCCCCCAACAACTGTTGGCAATTTTAAAGCAAGCCACTCAGTTTCAGCCTACCTTAATCAGCCAGCTCATCAAACAAGTTTGAGTGTTTTCTTAGCCCCATATGCATCATTTACCACCCTTGCACTCCGACATTGACTTAAGTATCTTTCAGACTTTCATCAACTGAAACCAGTATCATTATCCTACTTGTGTTCCCCTCTTATCTGATAAGTGGCGACTTCACTGAAAAAGAAAAAGTCCATTGGGAATTTAGAGTTCTCCATATACATAGATCACATTTACACTTCGGGTTTTGTTTATCAGAATTATCTCACACAAGCGGCCAGTAGAAAATGTCACTATCCTAAGGGGCTCTTTGGATGCAAGGATATACCATCAGCAACAGGCTAAGATGTGGGTCTGGTGAAGAAAGTGTTGGTCTCTTGAATGTGGAAAGATGACCACAAAATTATCTATTGAATGGACTCAATGGCTATTTTTTGTGACCCGCATTTCGCAGGTAAAAGGAAACTAGAGATGTTTACTAGGCAGGGAAAGACGCTAATCTTAGTGAGGACTGACACCCAAGCAGCCCCGTAAGGGATGGATTGCAAGAAAAAAATGCGATAGAAGCAAAATTTATCATCTTTGTTGAGGTATCAGAATTCAAACCCAAAACCCTAACAAAAGAAAGCATGAATGAGATATTACAAACCATGAATACATTAATTAAACAAAAGAAGAACAAACCAGTAAGAGAAAGAGAGATACCCTAGCAACATTAACCAAGAGACTGAAATTGTCAACGATGTTGGTAATGTCAGTGTCAACTCTTTGCACCAAATTCTTCTGTTTCTGAGCCGCTGCCGCTGCTGCTGCTGCCGTAGGCCCACTACCTCCTCCGCCACCTCCGCCAACTCCTCCGCCTTTATTCATTCTTTCCTTCTTTTTTTCCCAGAAAGAACAAAAGGGGAATCCCAATCCTAGCACATCAACATGGAAACCCTTGCTTATCAACACCCAAAACCATAAAGAAAGAAAACTTCAAAGGGTTTGTTTGTTTGCATAGATAAGCAATCCAAACCTAGGGTAAACATAGCATACCCACAAAAATGCTGTTTGTGTTGCACACATGAACGAAGAGCAAGGTAAAGCAGGTCCCAAGTATATGAGGACAGGGTATCCCCACCAGAGACAAGATTTCCCTCCATCCTACCAGGTCTATTTGCTACAAAAAATATCCTCTTAAGAAATGGAAAAGGTTTTCCCCTAACCTAGCAGTGGTCAAGCCTCAACTAGGTTCAGTCTGCATGTTGTACAGGGTCTAAAATGAGGATAAATAGTATCTAACCATATTCTAAAGCCAAAGCATTTTCAAATTCCCAAGTCATAAAAAATAAAAATAAAAAAGCAAGGGGCTTCCTACTTCTCAACATGTTGAGCAATAGCTAGCATGTAATCAACAAACACAATGACCCATTCTTATTCCTGGGCAGAATAGCTCATAATAGAACAGTAGCACTGAATAATGTTAGCATGATGTAGTGTCTTGGCATATATGGATTCTAAATATATAAAATGGTTAGGATTTGTGGCAATTGGATATCTCAACTCAATGGCTATCTGGACTAGTCTTACTTATACTAGTTCTGGTTTGAATTATCTAACTTAATAATCTCTGCTTGACTCTGCTCAGAAAACTTTTGGGCTACATCGATCCTTTCGCAATTATGTATTGCTTTTGTATACTATTTCCATAGAATATGGATGATGAACATCCCAATTGAATGGGTTAAAACCCACATTGAATGGGTTATCTACTATTATTCTTTCCTTGCATCTTCATCATTCATCCACTATAATCTCTCCTTTACATGGAAAACGCTCATTTATATGGCATAACCTCTCTCTAATTCTCGCTCTCCCTCTATCAATGGGGCGACAGGGTAAAACTATGAAAAGAATCAAAAAAGAAGAACAAACATCAAGATAGATAAAGAATAAGAGAAAAGCCTACCTTTTTGTTACTTGGGATGGAGACGCCCTTTTCTCCTCCGCTTTCAATTCACCAGACTTCTCAACAAACCCCAGGAGGTGTGTCTGAGAGCAAGTGGGGGTGAAGGCGCCAGGAACGGCAAATAAGTTGATTTCTTTGCCTTTTGTAAGGTCGGAGATGGTGGTTGCTTGGAGTTCTCCAGAGGATTTTAGGTAAGAGAAGGTGGATTCGGGGAGCTTGGTCCCAATGAAAAGGGTGGCAGAGATGGTTGAGGTGGTGGTAGTGGTGAATCAGAGAGTCCTCGATAGGAGTTTGAGGTGGAGAAAAGAGGAGGAGAGGGTTGAAGATAGGGCCTGGGGTGGAATGGTGTTTGGACTTTGGAGTGGAGGGGAGTTCACCATTTTTTTGGGGGGGAATTTTTTCTAGATTCTTTTGAAGTTATATTTCTGGGTTTTTCTTTCTCTAAAGATCTTGGGAAACTTCTAATTCTCTGTCCCTATCTAGGAATTTGGATTCTTTCTGTTAGGCAAGGCTATATTAACGAGGATATAATTCTTCATAGCTGTTATGTACATGGTGTGCGGTTCTCCTTAGATTGTGGGTTCCTAGGGGTCAAAGAATTCCTTCTTGGTTGTGTTTCTTAGACTAAGGGGGTGTTTGGATCGTCATTTTTAAAAAAAGAATTTTTTCAAAAAATGTTTTGGTTGACATTTAAAAAGACTTTTTTATAAAAATATATTTTAAAAACATCATTCCAAACACCCAAGTGCAAATTAATTAATTTTTGGGTAGTTTATTTTATTTCAATGTATATGATAAATTATTAGGAATTTACGTTATAATTATTAATATAAGAATGATTTTTGGCCGTTGTTTAGACCTTATGAGACGAGGATGCTATCATTATTTTCAAGAAATAACCTTAGGAGTTTACATCCCTTCAACAAAAAAGTACATCAACTTGTTTCTGCATGCCTCGCATTCAACAATGCTTGTGCAATTGAATTTCTCAACTTTGAAGCTTCCTTTTTTTGCAATCGTTGAATTCATGCACTCGGATACGATCCTACAACTTCCACAGCCTGTGATATCTCATCAACTTCAGAAAACTCACTCTCAACCATATTCTCCCAGATCGTGAATAGCCAATCATTTCTCTTTTCCATACGAATGTAATTGTGTAGAACACAAGCAGCAATAACTAAATCATGTTGTGTCTTGAACAAATACGGTGGGGGCGACTTGAGAATTGGAAAACGAGCTTTTAGGACATAAGAAGTTGTAGGTCTCAAAACTATCTTTGATTCTGTATTGGTACTTCCAAACTCCTTCAAAATTCTATTCAGCTAATGATCTGCATGTTTGGAACCATGTGGCACACTGATTGGTGCCACTAAAACCAGTGAAACATTGGTCCAATTGGCCAGACAAACTAAAACCAGTGAACCAAGTTCTACATGGTCACAATTCCACTAGTAAATACATCACCTCCATTGCCAATGTAAGTTACCAAACTAGCCTGAGATGTCGACAGCTAAAGACCCCATTACAATTTATCTAAAAAAATAAAGAGAAATTCAAGTTATCACTTGAGCTGAAAGTATGATGAAATTACAATTTATCTTCCTTTTTTTTTTTTTTTTTTTTTTTTGATTAATAAAATTACAATTTATCCCATCAACTAATCCTTGAGTGCTTTAAAGGTATATAGAGAACCATGAAATATACATGTGTCTGTACACATGTTGCTGCTGTATAGACATGTGTTCAAGTCACACAGTCAAGTGAGAAAATAAAAGTTGTAGTTCTGAACATACTTAGGACGTAGAACCATAGCATCAAACCTAAGTGCAACTAAAGTAACCACTGTTACACTACGCCTTAGACCAGCAACTAATTATGAGCAGGCATGCAATTCATTATCATCATCTACACCTTAGACCAGCAACTAATTCCTCACAATCACATAGACAACCTTCCTAAACCAAATAATTATGAGCAGGCATGCAAATAAGCATGTTGGTGTGAGTTCTTAAACATTGATAAGGGTTCTATTTCTAAGCAAAATGTGATTTTAGATTACGGGCATTTTTTTCGCTGTATATTACAGGTAGTCTAACACTCTAACCCTCTTTAATTGAACCACACATCTTGATCGAGTTGAAACGACTCACTGAATCTTTGTTGAAACAAAACAGAGTAAGGCAGAGATGATTGCAACTGAAACAAACACATACACAACACATTAGAGGGGGGTTTTTCCTCAAAGGTGATAGGTTTCCTTTCAATTAGAAGGAAACTAGTCGACAGGTATCACTGCAAGTTGTATTTAGATTGACCTCAGATGTAAGAGGAAACAAGCAGATTGGCAGTGCTTGCTTTAGTGGAAAGCTAAATGAGATTTAAGAGATAGTTTGGCTTCCATTGATGTTGATGTGATTTGCATTTTGTTAATCAGGCTCCCTTCACAACAGTTTAATGTGCTGTCTAGATGTTGCCATTATTATCAAGCTTTCTCCACTTATAATTTTTGAACAAGTGAGATTGTTAGGGGTCAAATTTCTCTGAAAAGAGAAGACATAGGAGGTCCAATTAGGTTAGTCAGGAACAAGAGTTTAAAATCATCCATGAAAATTGAAGCATTGTATTGTTCGAAAAATGTTAAAATAAAAATTTAACTATTGCACTCTTGATGCTCCATTTTGACTCATTCTTTATCCATCTGATCAAGTTTGGAGAGTTGCCTTCAATTTGAACCATCCGATGATGCGCTTTAAAAACTCAGTTACACGGTACAACACCTAGGCTTCAGCCTTCAACAGCATTTGCACTGGTTGCTGGGTAAGTATATGGCTATATGCAAATATCATAGCATTAATATGTTAGTGGCAATCCCATGAAACTCAATCTTGATGTTCCATTGCCACCGGCAAGATTATCAAAACACCTAGGCCAATTGAGGTGGCCGACTGCCCTCAAACATATGGTAGATGCATCTTGGAGGATATAGAGTCATAGTGTTTGAGTCGTTTCTGTTTCATTGAGTTTGACTCTGACAAGATTCCAGGTTATTTCTAACTGAATGTCTATGGCAAGGTATTGTGCAATATAAAACAATACTTGTTCTGAACACTTTGTATTGATCTAACTAACCCTTGTCAGCATGAGTCAACCTGGTCCAATATTAGCTCCCCAATACAGAATTATTACTAAACTTCGGTTCGGTATTTTATCAAATAGGATGCGAGCAAGACAAAGATGAGGGAAACGGGGATTGATGTGATCTAGGTCCACTTCTATACATGGATCTGGCCCATGCACTAAGGCCTACCTATCTTCACTAAACGTGGGGAAGTTTGGGTAGTTTTCATTGTTGTCCTTATGTCAATTGTTAGTTAGGGTAGTTCTTTAAGTTATGCTACTTGTCTTGTTGTAATTGGGGTAGTTATAGGGAGTGGGTTAAGGTAGACAGCTGTCCTTAATTGTTGCTTACATGTCTAGATGTCATTAAGTAAGTAGTTGTAGAAGTTATAGGATTTAGCACTATAAATTCTACCAACGAATAGGTGAAGGGTGTGAAATGAATATTGTTTGTTAAGAGGTTGTTCCCCTCAAAGCGGACATTATCAATCAAAGTCTTCTTTCGTTTGTTTTAAGTTTGTTTTCTGTTCACAATTGGAAAATCAGAAAACAGGACACAACATTTTGGTATCAGAGACGTACGTTCCTCGGCTGGTTTATTGTCGTTACTAGAAGGGTTCAAATGGAGCAGAAATTCAAAAGATTGGAGGAAGGCCATGAGCATCACGAACGTGTTCTCGCAAAATTGCTACAAAAAATCTCAGTAATCGACAACAAATATGACCAACTCGCAGAAGGCATCATGCAGATTAAAGAGCCGGTACTAACTAAATCTAATAATCCCCAGTCATCCAAAGAATCCAACAATGCTTCAAGGAACGGGGGTACCGGAAACGTTATCAATTCGAGAATGGTTCGACTCGAGTTTCCAAAATTCAAGGGCGAAGATCCAGCGAGTTGGGTGTATCAGGCTGAACAATTCTTCACTTATCACCACACTCCAAATGATAAAAAAAATTATTATTGCCTCTTTTCATCTCGAAGATGAAGCTTTGCAATGGTTTCAATGGTTTGAGCGTGAATCGCAATTTGCTTCTTGGGCGGCTTTCAAGGAAGAACTTCATACTCGGTTTAGTCCAACCGAATTCAAGGATCCAGCAGGTGCTCTTTCTAAATTACACCAAACTGGAACTCTTAGAGATTATCAAAATGCTTTCGAGAAACTTGCTAATAGGACTATGGGATTATCCGAGCCTTTTCTTGTGAGTTGTTTTGTGAGCGGTTTAAAGGATGATCTTCGTTTTGATGTTCAAATGTTCAAACCAAACACCCTATCTTCAACTATAGGGATAGCTCATTTACAAGAAGAAAGGATCTTGGCCAAACGTCAACATACTAAATCAGCTACAAATCGATTGGTGCATACCAATCAGACTACTACTCCACCGGTTCGTTGACTTACGCCTGACGAAGCAAATGAACGGCGTAAACAAGGCCTATGCTTTAACCGTGATGAAAACTTCTTTCATGGTCACCAATGCAAGAAAAAAAATTTATTCTTAATTGAAGGAGAATGGGCAGATGATCCTCCTGATTCCGAAATAGATGAAGCACTTGATCCAACAACAGATGAGGAAGAACAACCAGAAATTTCAGTTCATGCTTTATCCGGTTCTGTATCACCCCAAACAATGCGGGTAAAAGGATTCGTAAAGAAATGTCCAATCACGGTGCTCATTGATTTGGGAAGCACGCACAACTTCATTGATTCTTCTCTTCCAAAACGGATCAGCTGTCGACCATACCAGAGGATCGATTTGATGTTATGGTTGCTAATGGTGGTAAGATTTCTTGCAAGGAGAAATGCTTGGAACTACCTGTCACATTACAAGAGTACAAATTCAACACAGATTTGTATGTATGTGCTTCCCCTTGGCGGTTGTGATATGGTGTTAGGGGCCCATTGGTTGCGCACCTTGGGACCAATCTTATGGGACTTTTGCAATCCTTCCATGGAATTCTCTGTTGAACAGAAACGCTATCAGCTCTTTGGCTCCAAACTTGGGTCCCTTAAAGTTGTTAGTAACCATTGCATGGAGCGAATTATTCATAAGGATGAACCGGGTACGTTGATCTATTTCTCTTCCATTAATGGTGAACATTCTGATATGATTAAGGACCCAGAATTAGAAAATCTATTACATCATTTTGGTGACGTTTTTGAGGAACCAAAACAATTGCCTCCTAGACGGTCACATGACCATAAGATCCAATTGCAACAAGGAAGTTCACCAACTAGCATACGACCTTACCGGTATGCTCATTTTCAAAAATCTGAAATCGAGCGGCTAGTAAAAGAAATGTTGGAATCTGGTCTTATACGCCCCAGCGTAAGTCTATATTCATCCCCGATGTTGCTTGTGCGGAAAAAAGATGACTCTTGGCGGATGTACATAGATAACCGAACCTTGAATAAAGTCACAATTAAAGATAAATTTCCAATTCCGATAATTGATGAACTTCATGGGGCCAAATTCTTTACCAAGTTGGATTTACGGTCTAGATATCATCAAATCCGGGTTCATGATGAAGACATGCCCAAAACTGCTTTTCGAACTCATGATGGACACTACGAATTTTTGGTAATGCCTTTTGGTCTCACCAATGCGCCTTCAACGTTTCAGAGTTTGATGAACGAAATCTTTCGGCCATTTCTTCAAAAATTTATCCTTGTATTTTTCGATGACATACTAATTTATAATTCTTCATGGGATACTCATCTACAACACATTTGCACTACCTTGGAGCAACTTCGGCGGCATCAATTGTATTTAAAAAGATGCAAATACTCTTTCGGGCAAACTACGGTGGAATACTTGGGTCATTTAATCTCCAATGAAAGTGTAGCAGCAGACCCTCAAAAAATCAGCAACATGCTAAAATGGCCACTTCCAAATCAATCAAAAGTTTGCGTGGATTAGGACTGACCGGTTATTACAGAAAATTTGTTTGTAATTATGGACTTATTTCAGCACCCTTGACAGCACCCCTCAAAAAAGATGCTTTCAAATGGTCTCCAGATGTTGAAAATGCTTTCAATACTTTGAAAACTTCTATGACTACAACCCCAGTTCTTGCTCTTCCTGATTTTTCACAAACTTTTGTTATCGAAAGTGATGCTTCTGGATCTGGGATTGGTGCTATTCTAATGCAAGGAGGTCGACCCATAGCCTACACCAGCAAGGCCTTGAGTGGAAGAAATCTTGGTTTATCTACTTATGAAAAGGAAATGTTGACCATACTTCATGCAGTCACCAAATGGAGAACTTATCTCATCGGTAGACACTTCCAAATCAAAACTGATCATCAAAGTCTCAAGCACTTCTTGGATACATGAGCCACTACTCCATCACAACAGAAATGGGTTACGAAATTGTTGGGTTATGACTATGAAATTATATATCGTTGTGGGCGTGAGAACAAGGCTGCTGATGCCTTATCTCGTCTTTACGAAGGACCTATGGTGGCTGCCGTTTCTTTTCCTAAATTAGATTGGGTCCAATCACTACTAGAAGATGTCAAGCATGACCCTTGGATTCAAACCCGAATCTACGATCTTCAGCAAAATCCGAATGCATTCAAGCCTTATATAATTGATGCTGAAGTTTTGAAGTACAAGGGGAGAATTGTTCTTGGTCCTACTTCGCCATGGCGTGGACCTCTTTTAGAAGAATTGCATCATCATCAACAGCCGGTCATTCAGGTTATCAAAAAACTATGAAACAGGTGCATCGAACCTTCTATTAGCCTGGTATGCGGAAATTTATCAAAGAATTTGTGGCAGAATGCGAAATTTGCCAAAGAAATAAAGCCGAAAATGTGTCACCTCCTGGATTGTTACAGCTATTACCTATTCCAGTAAAGATTTGGTCTGAAATTTCCATGGATTTCATCGACGGCTTACCGATCTCAAACGGAAAAAGTGTGATATTTGTAGTGGTTGATCGACTCTCAAAGTATGCACATTTCTCTGCTTTGTCTCATCCTTACACAGCAGCAACGGTGGCTCAAACCTTCGTTGAAAATATTTTCAAGTTGCATGGGATGCCAACTTCGATAGTTAGCGACCGCGATCCTGTCTTTACAAGCAATTTTTGGAAAGATTTTTTTTCGCCTACAAGGAACTAAACTCTGTATGAGTTCCGGTTATCACCCTCAGACGGATGGTCAAACCGAAGTTGTTAATCGATGATTAGAAACTTATTTACGCTGCTTTGTGGGTACTCAACCTAAACAATGGACCAAATGGTTACCTTGGGCGGAATGGTGGTACAATACAACATTCCATTCGGCTTCAAAAATGACACCTTTTGAAGCTGTTTATGGACAACCTCCTCCACATATCTTAGTCCATGAGAAGGGTTCTACTAATGTTGCTCAAGTGGATTCATCCCTACAAAGTCGAGACAAAGTGCTTCGCTTACTTCAGGACAGTCTACACACAGCTCAAGCCTGAATGAAACAGCAAGCGGACAAACATCGATCTGAACGTACCTTTGAAGAAGGTGATTTGGTCTACCTTCGTCTTCAACCATACCGACAAACTACTGTTTCTCTTCGTGGGTCATTGAAACTTGCTCCAAGATTCTATGGACCATATCGGGTTATCCAAAAAATTGGAAAGGTTGCGTAAAAATTGGAACTACCAACGGACTCTCGTATTCATCCTGTATTTCATGTTTCATGCTTGAAGAAAAAGATAGGACATCATGCTGTAACAGTTCAGCAACTTCCATGTCTATCAAATGAAGGGATATTACAAGTTCAACCTCAATTTATTCTGGATCGAAGAAAGGTGAAGAAACGAAATAGTGCAGTCACCGAAGTACTTGTTCAATGGGCTAATACAACTTCAGATGATGCCACATGGGAAGAATATCAACGCTTGATGGAGCATTTTCCATACTTTCAACCTTGAGGACAAGGTTGGTGTTAAGGGGGGAAGAATGATGTGATCTAGGCCCACTTCTATACATGCATCTGGCCCATGCACTAAGGCCTACCTATCTTCACTAAACGTGGGGAAGTTTGGGTAGTTTTCATTGTTGTCCTTATGTCAATTGTTAGTTAGGGTAGTTCTTTAAGTTATGCTATTTGTCTTGTTGTAATTGGGGTAGTTATAGGGAGTGCGTTAAGGTAGACAGCTGTCCTTAATTGTTGCTTACATGTCTAGATGTCGTTAAGTAAGTAGTTGTAGAAGTTATAGGATTTAGCACTATAAATTCTACCAACGAATAGGTGAAGGGTGTGAAATGAATATTGTTTGTTAAGAGGTTGTTCCCCTCAAAGTGGACATTATCAATCAAAGTCTTCTTTTGTTTGTTTTCTGTTCACAATTGGAAAATCAGAAAACAGGACACAACGGGGATTGTCTTGCATCAATGTTCGACAATAACAAGATAAGATATAAAAACCTAATCTGTTAATCAAAGAAACATAATGAATAGAGAATAATAAATTCATGAAGAAAAAAAAAATTTTATTGGAACTAATCAAGCATAGCCTTGAATCTAACGAAATCTCTCTCAAAATGACGGCATTGAGGATTTGAAAGTGAAAATATAGTAGATCGAAGATAGAAGTTTGATGAGGGATTGGATTCTTACCGTTTTGCCGATTAGGGTTTCGACTTGCCGCCTATGCTCTTCGAAAGATCAAAATAAAACCCAGCTTGAGACAACGTCGGGTTTCAAGTTCTACGTTCGGGGTGGAAAAGCTCCCTAAAAACAGACTTTCTTGCTTTGAAAAACAGTTGTGATATTTATCAAAGGGTCGGACTCAAGGGACCCCCATTTCTGACCCTCTTTTTTGACCCCCATCTTGGCATACTACGTAGGAGATGAATCAATGGCTGATTTTTGGTGAGGATGATATCTATGGTGAGGAGATCATCCTCACAAAAATTCAAATCATTCTGATATTCATAGTTATCATCCTCACCAAAAATCAGCCATTGATTCATCTTCTACGTGGTATGCCAAGATGGGGTCAAACAAGGGGGTCAGAAATGGGGGTCCCTTGAGCCCGACCCTTTATCAAATAAAGCATTATATAATGAAAAAAATACTTTTGTCTTAAAAAAATACTTTTAAAAAATGAGCAACCAAACAAACTAATTTGC
This sequence comes from Euptelea pleiosperma, assembly GCA_035048495.1. Classification (NCBI taxonomy): domain Eukaryota; kingdom Viridiplantae; phylum Streptophyta; class Magnoliopsida; order Ranunculales; family Eupteleaceae; genus Euptelea; species Euptelea pleiosperma. Next base: position 33,441,993 of record CM068541.1, read on the forward strand.
AACAAAAAGACTTTTTCCCTAAAAAATATATTTTTCAGGCCTAAATGGCAATCCAAACACCCCCTAAATTTATTTCTTGGTTTTATTTTTGGAGGGTGGATGGCCGGCCATGATATTCTGGAGGGTTGGTGGCAGGTGATGGACGGCACACCTATTGAAAGCTCATGGTTGGCCGTCCACTGCAACCCTTTGATTTGGGGTTTAGGTTTTAGCCCACACCCTTTTTCCAAGGTTGAAGACATGGGCATTTTTGTACTTTAATAAAAAAAATTGGTTGTCAACTTGAGTCAATATTGGTCAAATGTTAGTGGACCGGGTCATAGGGAGGTATGTCAGCTTTTTCAAATAGTGCGGGGGTATATCAAATTTCAAAGATAACATGGGGGGTATGTCAAAAATCCCCTTTTTTTTTTTCCTCTTTATTGAACCCGTTCAATGTTGTAACAAGATTCTGAAAGGTCGCAATGTAACAAGCTTCAGCTTACGCTCTCAAAGCGTTAGCTAGCACCAGTTTTGTTACACTCACCACCAAGGTTTTAAAGAGGCTGTTTTAATGGTATAACAGACTGGGGGTGTTACCACTAAAACGGCTGTTAAACGAATTGTAACGGGCAGGGGTAAAAATGGAAAAAGGGAAAACAGAATTTGACTAAAAAAATGGCGCTGAAATTAAATTTTTCAAATTTGAAATTTGAAATCTTCAAAGACGGAAAAGAAATGAAATACTAACGAAAATAACAGCCCTTTTTTCCACAATTTTTTTTCAGAAAATAATGGCCATTGTTTTCTAAGCGTCAAAACGGTTGTTAACTTAATGGACTTGGGGTGTTACCATTTAAAACGGCCGCACAGATGTGGGCCCACTGACCGAACGGATGTTTAGCCCACCCCTTGGTAGACATTGATACCAAAAATCACAATGATTGGTAATCTCTAGCCATTAGATTTTTGTACTTTTTAAGGTTTGATTCTAGCCGTTGGATTCAACCATTGTTTTGTGTACTAATCAGTCAGCAAAGTTATTTACCGCCCACAATATGAACCAGTGGCATACTTAGATATTACCAATCGTATGGATGTTTGGCCCAACCCTAGATGGACATACAGAACAAAAATTGCCTAATTAGTGATTTATAAGCGTTGGATTGGAGTCGTTTTCATGGATTGATTTTGAACTGTGGAATTTGTGTATTATTGACCATTATTTGGCGTAAAAAGATCCAAAGGCTTTGAAATTACTAATCAGGCTTATTATTGGTCTGTAGGCCCACCTAGGGATTGGCCAAACATCCATAGGGTAGGAGCCCTGTAAACAGTGTGCCACGTGGCTCGTATTGTGGGTGGTTTGCTGACCGGGGGCATCAGCAAAGTTCTACTCAAATCCGACGACTTCAGCACAGGGCCCACTCCGTTGTTACCTTTCCATCACAAACTTAGAAATCGAAGGATAGATGGATCGAAGCGCACTCCATGTAGTCCATGGAATCTCTTTGAAGTCGTTTATATACATGGCAGCTAACTTTGAGTATATTGCAATCACTATTCTTCTTTATGGACTCGTACTTTTTTTAAATGGTAGATATTACTGACCGTATGGATGTTTGGCTAATCCCTGGGTGGGCCTGCAAACCAAAAATCAGCCTGATTAGTAATTTCATACCTTTGGATCCTAGTACCCCAAATAATGGTCAATAATGCTCTAAATTCCCAAGGTTAAAATCAACCCATGAAAATGACTCCAATCCAATGCTTAAAAATCACTGATCAGGTTGATTTTGGTTTGTAGGTCCACCTAAGGATTGGCCAAACTTCCATACGGTCAGCATCCCCCCTGAGAATGTGCCACATGGCTCATATTGTGGGCTGTCAGGGAAGTTTTACTCCTAAATGCATTAGGAGGCAATGCAGAGATATTGCCAAGTTGAAATGTCTAAAATACCCATGTAGTTCATTTCATGTGCCTGGCCATGAAAAAAAGGCGACTCATCACGTCATTGCCACCCATTGAACACCTTCGTGGCGAACCTCCATGCCTTGAGGAAATTAGGTTTCCAATTTTACAGTCTTATAGTGGGATCCAGTCACGCAGGGCCACACATATCCAACACAAAAAATCCAAAATTTCAAAGCCAGAGTCAACCTTTCAAAAAAAAAAAAAAAAACATGGTCACATACAGGGTGCAATGGCTCTTCCATATCAACTGTATGTTGGCGTCAATAATGCCGCTCCCTAAGAGCGTGTTAAGGGCCCGCAAGTGCGGTGTCAATCGCCGTTAGAGCCAAAGGGTCACGGGATCGAATTCCCAGTTAAGGTCCCAACACTGTACTCATACATACATTGTTGCATCACACCCCAAACCCAATTTGACCACTCAGTTCAATATATCAGATCACAAATTGTAAAGGGAATTTGGTAACTATAACAGTGATTATCTCATCATCAGAAGGCTCCTTATTAGATGTTAGGGATGCTGAGTGCTACTTCCTTTGCTTGTCTTGAATGCAGCTATATCAGAGATTCTTGAGCAAGGCTTTCAAATGCGGTTGAAGACTCTCCAAATTTGTAGCCATCTGAACCACATAAGATAATTCTCCGTTGACCACCTCAAAAATTCGAGTTATTTCTTTCACCTGCTCAAGAAAAGAGTGAGAACTAGTTACTCTCAAAGGTCACCCCAGATTGTATCTAACAGTAAATGTTTCAACTTCATTCATGCATGGTGTCAACATCGAATAGAAACAGAATATCGATCAGCAGATATCAATGCACTGCCATTTATCAAAATGGACCCCTAAGTATGCCATGCAGTTTAACACACCAGTGGATCACCTAGTCTTATATACAGGGGTGCCAGATCCACCATTAGATGATCCTACCTAGAAATTCCCTTACACTGCAAATCAAATGCATCTGAAGTTATCAAACATCCACTCTATCCACTATTTTTTTCAAACTGTTCGCCATCTCTTTTCTTACCAGAAAAAACAATCAATAGCTCTCTATCCACAATTTGGTTAATTTTCTACTCCCAAGTATATGCCTCTTGGATTTTTGCATTTCTTTCAAAATTTTATTTACACTAGTTTCCTCGTTATTCTTGAATGTCAAATAGAGCTTCCAGCAAGGTTTTAGGTCTCGGCCAGGAACGTGACATGATCCAGGCGGACTGACTCGCCTGAGATAGTCTCCCTCTACTTTGTTCCTACACTCTCGGGGGAGTCAAGTTTGAGACCGAGTAAACTCGACCTTGACCTGGACGAGTCAACCCCGGAGTCGAGTTTAAAAACCATGGCTTCCAGAGGTTTGATCTTCAATTCCCAGAGTCTATACAAATTGCTTTGAGTATTACCGAGTCATTTCACCTGCCACCTTAGGTCCTTTGTATTTTTCATCGCATGATTATAGAAGCATCATCAAATAATAACATGTCTCTTATTCTCGTGACATTAAATTTGCAAATGTAGATGAAAATTATAATCCACATTCTTATGAATTTAAAAGTAACAAAATTGTCTGCACTAATATCATGTAGTATTATGAAACATGTTATACATTGTTCCAATAGTTGACATGACAAGGAAAGATGGTATCCTCCAAAATTTCAATTGATTTCGGTCTGACTTTAAAAGTGTCCCAAGATGAACAACTCCCTGCTAAAGGTCAATCAAACAAGAGATAGATCTGGATGGATAAACATGACAGCCTGAAACTAGAGGTGTATCTAATGTCTTATCTCACAACAGAGCAATCTGGATAGATAAACATTTAGACAATTGAATTATCCAATATGAGATGCAATATTTATTATTAGACAATTGAATTAGACTAAGATGCTTTCTATACAAATCTCAAGTCCTATGTAAGTATGTAACAAAGTTATATGGTTATAAAAATATTAAAAAAAATCCTTAACCTACTTGAGAGAATAAGTGCTTAATTAATAATCATTTCGCCCCAACTCAAGACATAAACTTACGTAACTGTGTGCAATTATAAGCCCTTCTAACTTTTAGGTTATCATCTAGTTCTAATTTGGAGAATTAAATTGGATATTCTGTTCATAGACTTCAAGACTTCATTCACCTAGACTTCACAAGCACTATTCCTATACATATACTTGAGGAGACCAATAAGCTTAATAATGCTTCCAGGTGCCTGGTTCCATAATAATCAATCATCAAACTTCACCGAGAGTCCTAGTAATGATGTTCAGCATCTAGATTCACACCTTAGCAATTTAGCATCATTTCTCTTTCCACTTGTTGAATATAGGATTAGATGAAATGTGAATAGTATACTGATTATTTTAGTGGATCTCCTTCGATAGGGAATATACATCCTAAATCAATCTGCAGAGGCTTAAGCCAAACAACTTGCATGCAGCATGTGCTATCGATATATATATACTTGTTGATACCTAAGATTATTGTAAACATGTCAGAGGGATCACTATTGCTCTATCCCAGATAATCCTAGTAACCAGGCACTCAGAAGAGTGCAAGGAACTGCATTTACCCAATTGTTTTTATCTAAGGAGGCATCGTGTCGCCATTAGTACCACGGGAGTCATAGGGTAAACATAGGAATGGCGGCCAAGAAAAGAGGGGATGTGTTCAGAACCCAAATCGTTCGAGGAAATAGAGACCCCTCAGGAGGTGTCGCCTTCTGAGAAGGGTCCTCACCCCAGATAAAACTAAGTATAAGAGCCCTACTCGCCTTATGTCTTACCCCTCACCTGAACACATCGGACCTCCGTGGCAGGACATCAGACTGATAAAACAACCTCATACCATGAAAGCATGAGTGTTATACCTTGACATTGACATGACACTAACCACCACTCTCTTATTCCCATAAAAGGAGCGGGAAGAAATAGGTCAAGGGGACTTTGAAACAACACCAATTCGAAACCCAGAGAGAGGGAAAAAGAGAGCCTTCTTCCCGCTAATCACAGAAAAAGGGCATCAAACGGCCTCTCATTGGTTTAGGCGATGCCCCAAACTTCCTTCCAAGACATAGTGTCAGACCTCTCTGGAATCCTAGATAACACACAGATACACCCGACTGACCCTTTCCTAACCACGACTAAGCTAAACCTAGACCCTGAAACAATCTTGAGTGCAAACAATACTCAACCTTGGTACAACTCCAATTTCATTTATTAACCATAAGATGACCAATGATGAGCCAAGTCTGTTGAACATATTTAACTGTATCAAATGAATAAATTATCACTGATCTTGCACAGGATGCCCTCAAATGCACATGTTTACTAGGTCAATCGTACTGAAAAATGCAATACACACTCAATGAACAGATACTAGTTAGGATCCAAAATGATAGTTACACGAAAGATAAAAATAAAACATTATCCATAGGTTGTCCTTATTATACAGTGATCTTAAGTAGTTTTGATTGTACAGGGATCATTTGTACATAGCTTTGTGCTGTTAGGAGCTTCTCTTGAGGTCCTACTTGGTTTTATTTTGTGGGGTTCTCCCCTTTCTTAATCATACTTATAACTTATAAAAAAAATGTAGTTTTATATCCATATGGTGAGTAAAAGGAATGATGTGAAAAGTTTAATGATCTCTGTGAAATTATAAACAAATCATTATAATATGCTGCGCCCTACAATACTCAATGTAAATTACCTTCGAAGCATTCCCTACAAGTTCACTCTGAACCTTCACAACTTTCTTTCCAGCGTCATACGTCCCTTTCTGCAAAATAATAACATAAAATATCCAATGAAAATAGCAACGACAACAACAATAATGATAATAATGACATTATCATAGTGAACTTGAAATTTATTATATCTTGTTCTTTATGTGCAAATTGAAATTGGACAGATATTTACCAGGGGTAGAGAATATAATCCTATGAGAATTGAAGAGACCCATTCAGGCACAAGAAAATTACTATTATTTTGGATTGGATTTTGATAATACATCAATGAGAGATTTGCTGCTAAGGACAGCATAACCCTTGTGGAATTTATTTTCGCCACTGGAGCAAAGGTCTCCACGTAATCTATCCCATGAATCTGAGTGTACCCCTTGGCTACCAACCGAGCCTTATACTTCTCAACTGACCCATCTACCTTATATTTCACAGTGAATACCCATCTACACCCAATGGCCTTCTTGCCTCTTGGCAATTCAACGAGCTCCCACGTTTTATTCTTATCAAGAGCACTCACCATAACAGCTCTCCACTTAGGATGCCCCAAGCCTTCTGCCACAGAAGATAGAATAGGGATGGTAGAAATAGATGTAACAAAGGCCTTATATGAAGGAGACAAGGCCCATATGAGACATAGTTCCTCAAAGGATGTCGAGTGGTACAGCTCCTATTGCCTTTCCTCAAGGCAATAAAGAGATGGTCAGAAGCACAAGTATCAATAGAAGAAGTGACAACAGGTATGGAGGAAGAAGAAATATTACCTGGGTCCAAGGATGGCACAACTGGAAGTAAATCAGCTCCAACCTTTCCTATTCTGCTCTAGACTTTGAGCTCCCCCTGAGCTCCAAGAACACTGTCCGGCATAGTAATAGGTGGAGTAGGCTGAGATCTCTCAAGCACGGCAGGAAGAGATGATATGGACACAACTGGAAGAGGAACTTCCCATGAGGAACCAGACCGCTCTTCATTAGATCTCTCCCCCTGAAGAGAGGTCAGGGAGAAAAAGGAAACATACTCACGGAAAGTGACATCACTGTGTGACGTAGCGGATGCGTGAAGTTAATCACAAAAGTGAACTGGGAAGAAGAACAAAGTCTTCAACCGGAAACAAACCTTGAATCCACAAGGAAAATAGTAAAAGAAGACTTAAACAATAACTTCGTTCATTCTTTTGTCCAACTACAACCCTCTTAAATAGGGCAAATCAGTAAAGAGACTTATAAACTTACTAAAAGTTTAAAACTGCTAAAATAGGAAAAAAAAAACAAAAAAATAAAAATTCCTACTAATCGTAGAATGGATAGTCGTAGATCTTAGAAACACGTCAGAATCGACGGAGAGTGATTCTGATTTCCACGACTCAAGTTATTGCCAAAATAAAATTCTCAAAAAATAGCCAAATTGTCGTTTTGACCCACTAAACGATGGAATTTGGTCAAAATTGGGCGTACATCATGAGCGAAGCTCATGACTTTCGAAGATCTCGTCGTTTCATTTCAAAGAAGTCCGGCCCCGTGCAATCCGACACTAAAAACAATTACGTAATGCCTATTACGTCCTTTTTAGTGTTTCTTTAGCGTTAATGCCCGTTATGTCCTTTTAGCACCGTTTAGACTTTTGACGGTCCAAACGCTCCATGAATTCTTTTGTTGTGTGTTCTACATCAGTCCCCTCCACTTGAAAAGAACTCGTCCTCGAGTTCACCAAAGGCAATAGATGAGAGTCTGACGCATGATACTCGAATAAATCTCGCACGTTGAAAGTCTTCGAAATAGCCATACTGTCAAGGAGATCAACGACATAAGCATTGTCGTTAATCTTGTGCAAGATCTTACACGGGCCAATTTTCTTCTGCTTCAACTTATGGTACGTACCCACTGGGAACCTTTCCTTGCGTAGATGAACCATAACCATATCACCTTCTTTAAAAACTTTCAAACGCCTGTGTTTGTCAGCTGCAACTTTATACTTGTCTTCCAAATACTTCTTGACGTCTATATGGATTAACATCATCTTTTCAACCATATGGTCAGCAACAACACTCATACCTAACAATTTCGGCAGGGGTACCAAATCTAGAGTGTGTGTAGGGAGTCGTCCGTAGACAATCTCGAATGGTGGTTTGCCGGTAGAACGATTAAGCACATTATTATAGGCAAACTCGGCTTGGGCAAGTGCAAAATCCCACTACTTCGGCCTCTCGCTAGATAAACTCCGCATGATATTCCTGAAAGTACGGTTCACCACTTCTGTCTAGCCATCTGTTTGGGGATGACACGTACTGATATACTGCAACGAAGTATCCAAACGTTTCCACAATGTACGCCAGAAATGGCTCAAGAACTTGCTATCGCGATCAGAAGTGATAGTCTTGGGGAGACCATGCAAGCGAACAATCTCCTTGAAGAACAAATTGGCGATGTTGGTCTTTTTGCACGCGATAAAGTGTGCCATCTTTGAAAACCTGTCAACCACCACAAACACAGAATCCATACCTCGTTGAGTCCGCGGAAGACCCAATACAAGGTCCATAGATAGATCTTCCCATGGTGCATTAAGAATCGGTAATGGAGTGTAGAGACCTGTATTCTGCGCATGACCTTTGGCTGCTTGACAAGTGTAACATCGTTGTACATAGCGTCCCACGTCTATTTTCAACTGTGGCCAATAGTATCTGTCTTCAACTAAGGCAATACTTTTGTCACGGCCCATGTGACCGCCTAGTCCTCCACCATGCTTTTCTCGAATAATGTGTTCTTAGAGAGAACTCTTGGGAATGTATAATCGAGTTCCCTTAAAAAGGAAACCTCCCTTAAAAAGGAAATCTTTATCATCAGCATAAAAGAAGACTTAAACAATAACTTCGTTCCTTCTTTTGTCCAACTACAACCCTCTTGAAAAAGAAAAATCAGTAAAGAGACTTCGAAACTTACTAAAAGTCTAAAACTGCTAAAATAGGAAAAAAGGCAAAAAAATAGAAATTCCTACCAATCGTAAAATAGATAGTCGCGGATCTTAGGAACATATCAGAATTGACGGGGAGTGATTCTGATTTCCACAACTCAAGTTATTGCCAAAATGAAATTCTCCAAAAATGGCCAAAATGTCGTTTTGACCCACTAGACGATGGAATTTGGTCAAAATTGGGCGTACATCATGAGCGAAGCTCATGACTTTCGAAGATCTCATCGTTTCCTTTCAAAGAAGTCCAACCCCGTGCAATTCCGACACTAAAAACAATTACGTTAATGCCTATTACGTCATTTTTAGTGTTTCTTTAGCGTTAATGCCCGTTACGTCCTTTTAGCACTGTTTGGACTTTTGACGGTCCAAACGCTCCATGAATTCTTCTGCTGTGTGTTCTACATCACTGTGAGATTCTCCATCTCCCACTTCTCATATTGTGGATCTTCGAGTGATGCAGGTTCAGTAACACGACCTGTAAGATAACCCATCTTCCCATAGCCGCCGATAAACAACCTAGCATCCTGTGACCACTCCAGATAATTCTTCGCATCTAACTTCATAGTCGTGATCTGCAGGTTAGGGTTTTCCAAGACCAAGTGAGGCACTATAGACTCTTTGTCATGGCTAGAGGTGCTTCTGTACCCATTGTGGACTCTCCATGATTCCCTTCGGTAGACATACAACAAAGCAGAACACATGACACGAAGATGGCAGGAAACAGCCCAAACACAAACTGGGGTAGATTCAAGAGGCTTATGGCTCAGAAAGGAGCCCGAAATACACTAAGGCATGCAGATAAGAGGCATTTGAGAGGGAAATCCATCTCGCATAGGTTGGATCCAGCGTAGAGGAGGGTTAAACCCTAAACCCACCCCAAAGGAAGCAATAGGGCTGAGATGTGAAATCGTGCCCAAAAAAAGCTAAAAAAGCCACTAGGGGTATGAAAAAGTGGGAGAAAGCTCTTAACCGATGTCCCAAATAGCTATAGAATCGTTGGGGGTTGGTGGCAATGGATTGCTACCATAATAGGTGAGTAAAAGTGAGTAAAAAACTATGGCAAAAACCCTTTTTCAGATCACAGGCATCCACAAATCAAAAAATGATTTTTTCAGAATATTCGAAGAAGGGCTAAAACAACATCAGAAAGGGCCCAAAAAATTCGGCAAAAAACACCAAAAATCCTATAAAATCACCTTCGACCAAGAGGGAGGGTTCTTGAACTTCAACCCTGACCGTACGGCTCCTGACGTCAGTCATACAGCGCTGATGATGTCATCAGCCTAGCCGAACCTACCTGAAAGTCCTCCGACGATTCTCCTTTAGTGATTCTTGCTCCTTTAAGCTCTATTCTAGGGTTAGGGTTTCATAAATGGAAGTAGAAGAGAAGAGAGAGAAAAGAGATGTCACACACATGACTCGAAAACTATTATTTATATGAAGGCCATTACAAAGACAAAAATACCCCTCACTATGAGGTATTTACAAGGCTACCCTTTACATGTAGAATATGTATACGATAACAGTTAGGCCACAAATATAGAGGTTTTAAAAGGGATGATTGAAAGTGGGCAGAAGAGGGAAAGAACTATAAAGGAGTTTGGGAGATGGTTATGAATCGGCCACAGACGGAGACTAATAGTTCACCTCATGGGCAATGAGATTCTGGTGCCTCCATTGTGGGATTGTGGCACAACACAATAAAAGGCACATCACATCGTTCGTTTAGAGATCCCTTGGAGATCAATGAGATGCATAACAGAGGGTGAGATTGGATGTAACCATATTAGAATTTGGGCATTCAGTTCGAGAGGCAGAGGCAATTCTTCGGGTGTTGGCATGTCAGGTGCTATCAGTGGAAGGGATACAACACATCTGTGTGAGTGAAAATTATACTTCCACTACTCCTATTACTGTAGTCCTAACTAACAAATCTTCACAATTTGTAGTTGAATGATGGGTCTTATACGAAAGTTCGGTTTTATAATCTAAGAAAGATCACCATCAAAGTCAAATCATAGGCAGTATCTTCACTAGGATTCGAGCGAAACTAGATTACATTCAACTCCATTCATAGTAAGAGGCAAAATTGGCTATGGCAGCAAAGGTTGCAGAATCTCGTTTTTGTCCACTACACAATGAGGCTTTGATTAAAACAAGGAAAGATAAGAGCGAAAGGAGCATGGATCTGATTGGCCTAGCCAACATATTCTGTGAGGGTGAGGAGGACCCATTGTATGAGAGAGTTAAGAATATTGGGAAGCCTATGTCGGATGATGCAAAGAAGAGGCCGAGTTCGTTCATTACCTCTAAAATGGGTAAAGGCGTTGCAGACTACATGTATACGCTACCTGGACGGGCCAAGACAAGGGAGACACATTTCGACGAGGGCTTTGATTTCACATGGGCACCCTCACAAGATAACTGACAAGATGTGGGTGTGGGAATGGGGATTATGATGGTGCAAATTACGGTAACGATAATGCCAAAGATGCCAGGGCCAGTAACGGTGGTGAGTCACAGCGAACTAAGCTCATTCACTGGATAGGGCTGCTTCATCCATGACACCCGGACTATGACCATGGTGCACGTCCAAGCTCCAGGGGGCAAAGACATGAGCCCAGGCAAATATAACATCGTTACTAGAGGTACTAGTCAATGCCTAAGAAGGCATACGAGGATGCTTACTCTCACCAGAGCCACAATGTCGACTTTATAGTAGGGGCGTTCCATAGCATGTGCGTTGGCAGTGGTGTCTATTAGCATGGCCAGAATGTTACAAGGTCTTCCACATCATCTTAAGGACAAGTATCCAGGCAGCAGCCATAACATAGTTGCAATCATGGAGACGAAAGCTCCAAGTTATCCCATACCCAGTGGGGTTGAGGTCAACTATGCACCTCATGGAACCGACGGTGTGCATTGGAAGGTATTACTGATGATAAGAGAACAATATAAAATTTATTTAGGGTAATTTAGTAATACCCCCTAGGATTCAAAAGTAATTCATAATACCTCCCTGAACTTTCCAACAGCAATAGCTATAATACCCCCTTTGACCAAGTCCCGACGTCGTCGACTCATAGTGAACACACATGCCTGTTACTATAAAGTGAAAATGCTAAAGTGCCCTTATTTATTATGAAATACCAAATTTACCCTTCAAGTCTTCATCGTCGAAACCCACCCAACGAAGAGCTTAATTGGCTGCAAACGAATCTGACCCATTCATGCACATTTAATCCAACGGCGGAGATTAAAATACTAACTGTCGCACATCCATTCGCGGGAAGAGCAGAAGCTGAACCATTTTCTCCATAGAACGAAGATGGTTTATCTGCTAAACCTATCTTCTTCTCCCCAAGTTCGTCTAAAGGAATCAAGGTTTTTTTTTAAGAGCGTACGAGAAGGAATCACGATTTTTTTTTAAACCTTCTTATTTGTTGATCCTCGCAGAAACGTAACGGAAGGGTTATTTGGTAATCCTGTCTTCCTAGAATTCCTAGTTCGCTCGAAGGAATCAATGGTTTTTTTAAGAGCCTACCTGAGAAACATTCTCAAACGAGGCAAGAAAGCATCATCTCTCGTTTTTAACTTTAACTTCGATGACAATTATTTTTTGTTGTGTTTTTCTCTTGCTGTGTTTTTTTGCTTTAAAGTAGAGGAAGAATAAAGACCACAAAGTACGCATTTTAACGAGTTTGGGTTTTGATTGTTCTAGCAAAGATATAGGGCTCATGTATTTTAGGTTATACTAGCACTAAACGCCTTAGAGTGTTGTTAGCCCATGGAATATAGTATTTCTTGTTGTTGTTTGAGGTTGTCATCAATATGCTAAAGATTGAGAGAGAGAGATAATGGAGGTTAGGGAGAAAATGAGATATTAAGGTTTGAGAGAATGGGGAGATTGAAGTGAATACTCAATCTCCCATAAGTAATATTTATAAGTAGGGGAAACCCCTTCTACAAGTAAAGGAGAAATCGTGTGGGTCAAGTGGGGGCCCACCACTTAACCCACTAACATGAAATAAAGAGATTGTGGGTTAAGTGGATGGGCCCATCACTTAACCCATAAGCAATAGAGAATAAACCCCACGTGGGTGTACATAGAATCCAACACTCCCCCTCAAGCTGGTGCAAAGATATCCATCATGCCCAGCTGGGCTATCAATGTATTCAGGATTGACTTGTTGACTTCCTTAGTAAGTATATCGGCAACCTGCTCCTGAGTCCTTACATAGGGTGTACAAATCAATCTCTGCTGAAGCTTCTCCTTGATGAAGTGCCTATCAACCTCGATGTGTTTAGTCCTGTCATGCTGAACTGGGTTATGAGTAATGCTAATGGCCGCTTTGTTGTCGCAATAGAGGCTCATTAGGTCTGTCACCTTGACTCCCAGTTCTGCTAACATGATCTTTAACCACGAGCTCACACACTCCATGTGCCATGGAGCGGAACTCTGCCTCTGCACTAGATCGGGCGACAACTGGTTGTTTCTTGCTCCTCCAAGACACCAAGTTGCCTCCAACAAAGGTCCAATAACCTGATGTAGACCGTCTATCGGTCACTGCACCTGCCCAATCTGCATCACTGTATGCTTCCACCCTGAGGTGGCCATGAACTCCAAACAATATGCCTCGACCTGGTGACCCCTTGAGATACCGAAGGACTCTGTGTGCAGCCTCAAGATGTGGTGACCGAAGTGAATGCATGAATCGGTTAATGACACTTACTGCATAAGCAATGTCAGGCCGTGTATGGGCAAGATATATCAATCTGCCAACCAATCGCTGAAATAAGGCAGGATCACCTAGAAGTGTACCGTCCTCGGAATTCAGCTGATGGTTTTGATCAATAGGAGTATCTGCTGGTCGTGAACCCAAATACCCAATCTCACTCAGTAAGTCTAGGACATACTTTCTCTGTGAAATGAAGATGTCTCTCGATGACCTGGCAACCTCAATCCCTAGAAAGTATCTCAATGGTCCTAGATCTTTCGTCTCAAACTCAGACGACAAGAAGGCCTTGAGCCTTGTGATCTCTGTCGAGTCACTCCCCGTAACATCCACATATACGATCAATGCAGTGATACTGGTCTGTAGATGCTTCACAAACAAAGTGTGATCTGCCTGACTCTGTGTGTAGCCTACCTTTCTCACTGCACTGCTGAACCGTTCAAACCAAGCTCGAGGAGATTGCTTCAACCCATATAAAGATTTCTTCAGTCTGCACACCCTGTCTTCACTTCCAGCAAGCTTCAACCCTGGTGGCAATTTCATGTAAACTTCCTCTGTTAGGTCCCTATGTAGAAAAGCGTTCTTTACATCCAGCTGATGTAAAAGCCATGACCTGTTTGCAACCAAGGACAGTAGAACCCTGATTGAGTTCATCTTGGCTACAAGTGCAAATGTCTCCTAGTAATCTATCCCATAAGTCTGGGTGAACTCCTTAGCAACTAGCCGAGCTTTGTACCTATCAATGGAACCATCTGCCTTGTGCTTTACGGTGAAGACCCACTTGCACCCCACTGGTTTCTTCACCCTGGGTAAATAAACAAGATCACATGTCTTATTTTTTTCAAGAACCTACATTTCGTCAATCATAGCCCCTTTCCACTTTGGGTGACTAAGTGCATCTGCAATGGTAGATGGCAAGGAAACAGACGAAATAGTGCTAACAAATGTCTGATAAGATGGAGACAATGACTGGTAAGAAACGAAGTGAGAGATAAGGTGCTCGGTGTAAGTGCGCACACTCTTACGAAGTGCAATGGGTAGATCCTCCTCTAGAGTAGGAGTCTCTGAGGACTCATGAACTAAAGCAGGGGTAGAAACAATACCTGGATCTGGATCCGAGGGTAGACTGGCAGGCACAGAATCAGTAACTTGTCCTTCCTGGATCTGGCATAAACTCGCATATCCACCGCTGTAGTAGTAGAAGTGTCCTTGTGAATAGTAGACACAGATTCGACCATAAGCACAAGAGTGGAAATGGGTACAAGAACCGGCATGGGGATAGGGCTCTCGTCCACAATATCACACTCCCCTTAAAGAAAGACCCTACTGCCAAATAACGGAACGTGCTCAGCAAAGGTGACGTCCAAAGATATGAAACGTCGACGCGAACCTGGATGATAGCATTTGTATCCCTTCTGAGTGGAAGGGTACCCCAAGAAAATACATCTCAAGGCCAGTGCATCAAGTTTGTCACAAGAGTGACGATGAACATGCACATAGCATACACACCTAAAGACTTTGGGAGGAACAATGAAGGCTGGACTATCGGGACGCAAGACAGACAAAGGGGTCTGAAGGCCAAGAATGCGAGAGGGCATGCGATTGATGAGATACGCAGCCAGAATGATGGATTCAGACCAAAAAGATTTTGGAACCTGCATCCCAAGACGAAGGGCACGCTCAACCTCAGAAGGTGACGGTTTTTTCTTTTAGCTTTCCCATTTTGTTGGAGAGTCGACGAACAAGAAGTTTGATGTACAATGCCATGAGAGGCAAAATAATCTCTAAGGCTCCTGTCTAGGTACTCACCCCCATTATTAGATCGGAGAATTTTGAGTGGGGTACTGAACTGAGTGGTGAACATCTTGTGGAAGGTCTGAAAAATGGAAGAAACCTCATCTTTCGACTTCATAAGATATACCTAGGTAGAGCCACTGAAATCATCAACAAATGTAACAAAATATCGGAATCCAAATAAAGATATCACTGGGGAAGGACCCCACACATCAGAATGCACAATATTGAAAGGAATAGTACTTTTATTTTCACTAAGAGGAAAAACAGGGCGACAATGCTTTGCGAGTTCACAAGTTTCACAGTGGAACAGAACATCGCAAAGAGAAAAAAAAAAGCAAGAAAGACACTTTAAAACTGACACGGGTACATGACAAAGCCTGTTATGCCAAAGCAATAACTGGTCTTTATTGACTCGACTACTGCTACTGATGCTGGACTGATGTGCTAAAGAAAAAACTGAGCGATTCAGGAGGTACAAGCCACCTTCCTCACGTCCACTGCCAATCGTTCGCCTCAACTCTAGATCCTGAAACACACAGTGAGAAGGAAAAAAGGTTACACTGCAATTAAGATTCTTGGTAAGGCTACTGACAGATAAAAGATTAGCTGTAAACTGAGGAACATGCAGTACCGAGGACAAGGTTAGTGCTGAAGAGGCATGAACATTGCCCTTCCTAGAAACAGAGGAAAGGGTGCCATCAACTATCCTAACCTTGTCAAGACCAGAACAAATAGAATAACTGGAGAAAACTGAAGACATACCAGTCATATGATCTGAAGCCCCTGAATCGATGATCCAGGAGGGGCTAGAAGGGACAGTGGATACAGAGAAAGCAGATCCAGTACCTGTCTGGGCATAAGTGGAGGTAGAAGTGGATGCTTGCCCATTGAGCTGGGCCATCATACGACGAAGTCGCTCAAGATCGCTGGGAAAGAAAGAGTCCATATCCCCAGTGGTAGGAGGTGCTGAGGGTGCAGTGTCCTGAGCCACAGAAAGTGCTGCAGGAGGCTCCTGTCTCGCTGAAGATCGCTGACGTGGATTTGGGCCCAGACCCGGTGGGCGCCCATGCAGCTCCCAGCAAGTGTCCTTCACATGGCCTAGACGGCTACAGTGATCACACTTGGGACGTCGTCTATCATCACCGGTTTTCTTCTGGAAGGATTTCTGACCCTTCTGAGACGCAAAGGTAAGGGCAGATCGATCATGAGTGTCACTACCACTGCGTAGCTGCATAGCAGTGCGGCGACTATCCTCCCCCTGAATGTAGGCATAGACCTGTGCCAATGAAGTAGGGGGAGGAGATCTGCCAAGTATCTGAACATGGGCAGCCTCAAAGATAGGATGAAAGCCGGAAAGGAACTGGGATATCCGGGACTGCTCAACCATAGCATGGAAAGACTTCACATCCGCAGCACAAACCGAGGTGTAGTCCTGATAATGATCTTTCTCTTCCCATTTGCTTCGGAGAGAAGCATAATAGGTACCAAGCTTGAGCTCCCCCTGTCGGAGACAAGCAATCTCTTGCTCTAACTCATAGAGCTTCGCAAAGTTGCCAACCTGGGAATAGGTTTCGGTAACAGAATCCCAGATTTCCCTCGTTGTAGGAAGGAACATGAACCCCCTGCTAATCTGGGGTTGCATCGAATGGAGAAGCCAAGACATTACTGAAAGGTTCTCCATAACCCATTTCCGGTGGGATTTGTCTATGGCGGCAGGCTGGACTGTCTTTCCTGTGAGGTACTCACTGTAGCCACGTCCCCCGATGTACATGAATGCCGATGTCTTCCACTCAAGATAGTTGGTCCCATCAAACTTGACCATAGTGATGCATAATTGGGGGTTGTGGTCTCCATGGGAACCATGAGACGGAGTGCTATCCTCAACTGATGAAACCTCTGATGAACTCATCGCAGCGGAAGGCTTGGAAATAACCAACTAATGAACAGAAGGTCTGCAGAACCTAAATCAAGGTTCGGGGGGTTCCTAGGAGCACTTTGGGAGGTGCGGCTAGGGTAGAAGTGCCCTGGGAACCTTGGTTTCCAAAAAAGTAGAAAACCCAAAAAAGGCAAAACTGGATCCGGGCCAAAAACCCAGGCGATTTTTCAAACTGGAGATCCGAAAATAAGAAAAATCACAAACCAAGCTCTGTAGATCCCAGATAATCCACAAGGAGGTGCGGTTAGGGTAGAAAGCCCAAACAACGCACGAATCTCGAGGTAGAAAAAAACCCAAAAATTGAACTGGGGATCCAATTTTTTGAACCGGAGATCCAACAATCAGAAAAGTCTCAAACGAGACTCTGTAGATCTCAGATAATCCACAGGGAGGTGCGGCAAAGGTAGAGAGCCCAAGCAATGCACGAATCTCAAGAAAATAAAAAACCCAAAATCTGAACCGGGATCCGATTTTTAGAACCAAAGATCCGATGATCCAAAAATTATGAAATAAATTTCTGTCGAACCTTACTGACCCTATGAGAAGAGCGGTTTGGGTAGAGAGCCCAAAAATGACACGAATCTCGAGGAAAATCAAAACCCAAAAAACCTCGATATACGTGTTCTCCGAAAAAACTGATAAAAAATCCTGAAGAATAAGGATAAAGTGGATCTCTGACGACTGATAGCAAGCAATACACTAGGAATGATAGATCTCTAGTTCCTTTGTTTCAGAAAAGATCTAAGAACTTCGCAGGAGGACCCTCTGCGATTTGCTCAAAACTTGCCCGGACTTCGGATGCCCATATATAAGATCTTCGTGGAAACTCTAGGGGATAATGATTTTGGCCCTAGAGTAACCATGCTTTGATACCATGTTGTTGTTTGAGGTTGTCACCAATATGCTAAAGATTGAAAGAGAGAGATAATAGAGGTTAGGGAGAGAAGGAGATATTAGGGTTTGAGAGAAAATGGGGAGATTGAAGTGAATATTCAATCTCCCATAAGTAATATTTATAAGTAGGGGAAACCCCTTCTACAAGTAAAGGAGAAATCGTGTGGATCAAGTGGGGGCCCACCACTTAACCCACTAACATGAAATAAAGAGATTGTGAGTTAAGTGGATGGGCCCATCACTTAACCCATAAGCAATAGAGAATAAACCCCACGTGGGGTAGTGGAACGCAGCCCACTAAGAACACCCCGGTGTACATAGAATCCAACACTTCTTGTACCCAACAATGTGGGGAAGCCTTGCAACTGTTATCGAAGTTAGTTCAGTCTGAAAAATAGCTTATTAGTTATTGATGTTCTTGCTACTTTCTACTTTTTGTACCCAACAATGTGGAGGAAGCCTTGCAACTGTTATTGAAGTTAGTTTACTCTGAAAAATAGCCTATTAGTTATCGATGTTCTTGCTGCTTTCTACTTTCTTTACCCAACAATGTGGGAAAATCCTAGTAACTGTTCAGTTTCAAAGCTTGTGTGATGTAAGTGTGAAATTCATATATTGTTTTTTCTACAAATCGTATTTGCATTAGACTTGTGTTATTTAATTGTGGAACTATCAGATTCTTAAGCTTGGCCCCTTTTTGTTGTAATACTTTCCATGTTGTAGCTTTTGAAGGAAAATCCTTGCAACTGTCATCGAAGTTAGTTTGAAATTTTACAAGGAAAAGAAAAGTGTATCAAGGTACAAGGATCAAACTAGACAACGAACCAAAGATGCAACATCAAAGATACAACAGAACACTAAATCCATAGAAATACTAGAATAGCAATATGCTTCTACTAAAGAAGAGAACATCGCATTTAGATACACCCAAAATAATCTTTAGCAACCTTCAAAAAATGTCTTATAACTTCAAGATTTGCCAGAAACAGATATTAATACCAAGTATACCTTTGTGGCATATTACCATGATGACTAAAGTAGTTAATCAGTATTGTTTCTATCATAATGACTGCTTCTATATTTGTGAATGTTAATCTAATTCAATTATTTTGGTTCGCACATATTTGCCATAATGTTTATTGTAGAAATATGACAGATAACAAAGTGGAATTGGTAGTTCACTATCAAGGTGTTTTCAACAAAATGGTAAATATGATGTTGGAGATTATTGTGTGTGTGTGTGTATGAGATAGATTGTGATCGGATATTCCACCTTGATTTGGTCACTAAGATCGAAACAGGATGCCAATGTCCAAGTGGGCAATTTTAAATATTGTATAAAGTGGTGATGATCAGGTCCTCCCTAATATTAGAATGGATGGTGACTTGATGCAAATGTTGGGATGCTTAGGGAAACTTGGAATTGGAGATGTGCTCATCAATTGAGATATAGTGAAGCCAATAGAGTCTGTATTTCCGTCTCATTCATCGGCAAGCTCTCATGGTCCATCTTATCCCACAGATGTTCCCACTTCATCATCACCTCCTCGTTGGGCCTCACGTAGTCCACATGATTCATCTTATCCCACTAATGTGCCCACTCCATCGGCACCTCCTCATTGGGCCTCCCGCAATGAGCGTTCTCAAGCTCAACAAAGTACTGATGTTCCTTCCTCCCATTCAACTATTAAACGTAAGAAGGGAGGATTCTTATCAGAGAACGAGTTAGATGAGATGCCCCCATCCCCTACATCTTATGATTCTGATCATGACTCTGTTCATGAGTTGGATCTAGACGAGTCATACAATAGTGGCTTCTCAGATAGTGATGAGAGTGATCCTTTTGATGCTTTAAATAGTGTTGATCCTTTGGTGGCTTTCAATAGTGCAAATGAAAATTTTGTTTATGAGGTGGATGACCTTTATAGTTCTGATGACATACCTAGTTGGGCCAGATATTGAGGTAATGAAATTAGAAAAAGATATGGAATTTGGTACAGTGAAAGAATATAGAGAACATTTGAGGCAATTTGTAGTGGAGAATAACTTTGACTACAAGCTAGTCAAGAATGAAAGGGACAGTGTTATAGCAATTTGCAAGAAGTTTCCTGAATGTAAATAGCGTCGTCATGCATCATTGTTGACTGATGGGCTCGCTTTTTGGGTACGAACAATAGAGTCAATTCATACATGCAGGGACATGGTTGGCTTAAGGAATAAGTGCATAAACTCGAACTTCATTGCTAAAATCATTGAACCCAAAATTAGAAGACATATCCAGTCATATCGGCCCAAAGATGTACAAGAGGGGCGTGGACTTTGGAGCATCCTTCCTTCGCGGTCTGGTAAAAATTTTTTAAGGCAAGGAGGCGTCTACCAAGAGAATAGTTATCAACATCAAGGCCCTTCTCTTTTTCTAGTCTAAATACTTTGAAGAGTGTAAAGGGATAGCCTTTGAAGATATGGTCTTTAGATGGGAGTCCATTATGAGTAGGGAGAGTTAGTTGTTCTCTTGTATTTTTCGGAGGTCTCCTCGGCCTCCTTATCTCTTTGTACCTTTCCTCTCTTTTAATATATCATTTACCTTATCAAAAAAAATGAGTTAATACAGTCCCAAATCTCTTATTCAGTCGCGTGGTTTGCTAGAGCAAAGGCACTTATAAACATTTATAGTGGTTATGATGAGTCCCATAAGGCTACTCTAGAACTATGCAAGCAAGCCTTAACTAGTAATCTAGGTAGTCTTGCAAAATGGGGGGTTGCGATTGACCGTAGGTATATCCGTATATGCATGTTTGTATATCATTTCATGCTTCTTTAGTTGGTTAGAGGGGTTGTCGTCAACTCGCTGGACTGGATGGATGTTTTTTAAAGGAAAAATATGGGGGAGTTTGTCTGTCAACGATTGGACTGGATGGAATAATGACCTTTTTCCAATTGCAATGTTCATATGTTTTCATATGTGAATTAAAGACTATTGATACTTGGACAGAATTCTTACAAGAACTAGTTCTCAAGCGAGTACATGAGGCTCTCATCACCTTTTATTCTGATAGGCAAAAAGGTTTGCTTAAGGCGGTCAATCAAGTGTTCCCAGGGGCCTCCCGCCGCTTTTGTATGAGGCTTGTCTACAAGAATTTTAAGGCAAAATTCAAAGCAAAGGTGCTAGAGGAATGTGTATGGGCTGCATCAAAGACTTATGAGAAGAGTGAATTTCGAAGGATCATGAAAAATCCTTGAGAGACATTTAGGGGAAGCACACAATGCCATGACAAACATTTCTCCAGAGCATTGGTCTCGGTCACATTACAACACTACATCTGCTTGTCTAACGTGACACAATTTTCAAAGTCTTCCAATAAATGGATAATGGATCTATGAGTTATGCCAGTGAGTATGTTTGACTAATAACGGAAGAGCATTGAATGAGAGCCACTTGATTTGAATTCACTCTTATACCGGGAAAGAAGATTGATAGTGTAGTGGAAGCATGTCTAGATAAGCAGTTGAATGGAGCTACGAAAGAGGAGAGGCTAGGGAGCGATTAGAAGACTCCAGGGCGATGTTGCGGTGCCTCTATTAATAGGGGAGCCAGAACAAGCAAGTCTTCTTATAGTCACGGTCCGGATTTTACGAGACTACACTTGACGGGACGGAATGAAATACCGAGCTACACGGAACCCAAAAGCATGACGGAACGGAACTAAAAAAGGGCAAAGCAAGCAAACAGAGGTTTGAAGAGCTCGACCGTAGGGAGAGGGGAAGCCGTAGTGCGTTAAAGTAAGCGCGCAAAAGCCGTTGTTGCATCCGTTTTCTTGCTTAGAGTGAGCGATTTCACACTTTCGTTTTGCAATCTTCGGTAAGTGTGAAGTGTACCGTACTGTAAGAGGAAGGGATGCCGACCGCTAGAGGGAGCCGAAAGTCTTCCACGCTTTCTCAGAGAGTGCGGTATAACAAACTCATAAAAGAGAAATGACATTAAAAATGCGTACTTTTTTTTCACTTCTCTTTATAAGACAGTAGAAAAGGCCTTTTCACATATTATTCTAATAAAATGAATATATTATACACCTACTAGATCTCGTAGAAGAGAAGCCAAAGAAAAATGCAAAAAGAACCCGACAATCATTTCTTCAAACCTTTTCAAGCTAAATTCTCGAGAGCTGTAAAAACCCTAAATTTTTTTCAAATGTTACAAGCAAAAGAACCAAGTTAAATGGTTCAAATGGAGAAAAAAAAAAAACTCAGATTGACATTACAAATCACCGTATCGGATGATAAGAATCACAAAAAACGTTGTATTTTGGAGCTATGGCCCATCCAAGAGTAGCCAATCATTTGGACAGTCAGATTAAGTAACATTTACCTAATCGAAGGGCTAATAGCTAATCATCTCATCCTTTAAAATATTCAACAAGATATCACTCGATGGACAAAATAAACCTAATCAGTTATTTCTAAGCGTTGGATTGAAGTTATTTTCATGGGTTGATTTTAACCGTAGGAATTTGGGCATTATTGAGCATTATTTGGGTGCAAAGATCCAAAGGTTGTAAATCACTAATCAGGCTGATTTTTGGTTTGCATGTCCACCGAAGCACTGGCCAAACATCCATACGGTCAACGCCCACAAAGATTTTGCCACGTGGCTCTGACCATGATGGAGACGGTAATCCACTCCACACTTCTGGAGGAAATCTTTTCTTGGTTTCATTATTCAAGAAAGGCCTGACTTCTTGTCTTCTTCCGATGTCTTTCCCTTCTACTACTAACATGTTACCTTGAATGTTGAGTATCTTCATAATTGCAACCCTGTCACAAGATTCTTCCAAAGCAAACTGACAAGCTCACAAACTTCTTCCTATTCCAAGTTCGACTATCCTTTAGATTCAAGGGAAAAACTCTCAGTGTTGACCTTGTTTGGTATTCTATTTTTCCTCTCTAGTTTGTGATTGTGATAGTGTTCATGATTCTATTTGGACTGGTGATCCACATCAAAAGAATTTGTCTCTTCTTCCCGGCTATTTGAGTGCGTCCTACGGCTTAATCTGTTATGACATTTATCTGTTTTCGTTGTATTGTCCAATAGAGTATTGATCATGGGAATTGTATCGTTCGTTATATGGGAAACTTGCCTTTCTAAAGAAAATTTCAATCTTGCATCCGCCATCTTCTAAGAAAATCGTGCATCTTGCAGTAGGGAGTTCGAATCTTGATTTTAATCAAAAGTAAATTTTTTTTAATTTAAAGCAGAAAACTTGTATATTGCAGATTTGTTGATCAACTTGTGGTGAATCAACCCATTAATTAGAAGGTTGTCATTGGGTTTCATCACCCTACAAGAAGCCCTATTGTCTCGGATGGTGTAAACTATTTGTTTCAACACAACCTCATAGCCTTGGCAAGAAGTTTCTAAAATGCCAATATCATAGATGTAATGGATTCCAATGGTTAGACACAACAATTGACAAAGCAATGGGAATTATCGGCTCAAGCTTTAATAGCATTGCCGAAGCAAATACAAAAACGGGGCCAAGCACAAGCTTTGGAAGAAGAGTAGGTGTTGTTTTGCATGTATAGAAAGTCATCTTGTCAAAGCCTGACCTTGAAATAATTCTCGTTGTACAAAAATGGGTTGTTCTGGACATCAAAAATTATTGACATCGACCAGAGGTCACAGCCTTGGCCAAAAGTTTTTAAAATGTCTGCACTGTGGAGATTTCCAATGGCTAGATGAGGGAATGAAATGACTAGATGATGGCATGACCGAAGCACGTGAGACAGTACATAGTACTTCATCAAGAACTTTGTTGAGCTTGAAAACGCTCGCTGCATGAGGCCCAACGAGGAGGTGCTGATGAAGGAGTGGGCACATCAGTGAGATAAGATGGACCATGCGGGCTGTGTGATGCCCAACAAGGAGGTGATGATGGAGTGGGCATATCTATAGAATAAGTGGACTATAGGGTGTGCCAATGAATGAGAAGAAAATATAGACACTCTATTGGCTTCATTATCTCCCAATTGACAAACACATCTCCAACTCAAAGTTTCCTAAAGCATCCCAACATTTGAATTACGTCATCATCCATTCTGATATTATGGAGGACCCAACCATCACCAATGTATACGATATTTAAAACTACCCCATTTGGACATTTGCATCCTGTCTCGAAATCTCAGTGACCAAATCAAGGAGGAATATCCAATCACAATCTATCTCATACAAGGTGACTACTGAAACCTCCCCTCCTCACCCATCGATAATCTCCAACATCATATTAACTATTTTCTCGTTGCATGAAAACACCTTGATAGTGAACTACCAAATCCACTTTGTTATCTATCATATTTCTGCAATAAACATTATGGCAAATATGTGAGAACCAAAATAATTGACTTAGATTAAAATTCACAAATATAGAAGCAGTCATTACGATAGAAACAATTCTTATTAACTATTGTAGTCATTATGGCAATGTGCCAGAAAGGTATACTTGGTATTAATATTTGTTTCTGGTAAATCTTGAGGTTATAGGACATTTTTGAAGGCTGCTAAAGATTATCTTGGGTACATCTAAATGCAAAGGGCTTGATAAAGTACTATGTACTACCCCACGGGCTTCGGTCATTCCATCATCTAGCCATTGAAAATCTCCACTGTCCTAACATTCAAAAACTTTCGGCCAAGGTTGTAATCTCTGGTCAATGTCACTAATTTGTGATGTCCAGAACAACTCATCTTTCTACAAGAAGAATTATTCCAAGGGTAGTCTTTCACTAGATGACTTGAGTCTCGACATGCAAAATAACGCATGCCCTTCCTCCAGAGCTTGTGCTTGGCCCAATTTTTGTATCTGCTTCGGCAATGCTACTAGAGCTTAAGCCGACAATTCACTTTGCTTCGTCAATTGTTGTGTCTAACTATTAGAATCTATTACATCCACGATTTTTGTATATTTTAAAAACTTCTTGCCAAGGCTATAAGATTATGTTGAAGCCAATAGTTTACGCCATTCGATGAATGGGGCTTCTTGCAAGATGATGAAACCCAATGACAACCCTCTAACTAATGGGTTGATTCACCACAAGCTGAGCAACAAATAAAGAAGATGCAAGTTTTCTACTTAAGATTAAAAAAATTCTGCTTTTGACTAAAAAAAAATTCTACTTTTGATTAACAAAATTCTACATTTGACTAAAATCAAGATTAGAGCTCCCAGCTGTAAGACGCACGTTTTCTTTAGAAGATGAAGGATTCAAGTTTTCTTTAGAAGATGCAAGTTTCCCATATAACAGGAGATATAATTCCCATGATCAAAGCTCTATTGGACATTACAACGAAAACATATCAATAAGTGATAACCAATAAAGACGTAGGATGCACTCAAATAGCGAAGAAGAAGAAACAGATTCTTCTGATCTTTTTTTTCTCATTGGAAACATCGAATTTCTTTCTTTGTTCGTTGTTCAATAATATATGGATAACCCTATGGAATTGGATCTCGAGTTGAGACTGGGTCCACCTCCGCCTCCATCGAGGGCTAATGTGGACCACGAGTCCAAAAGAGAATCACAAACACCATCTAGATCACAAAGAAGAGAGGAAAAATATAATACTAGACAAGGAGGTCATCACTAAGAGTTTTTCCCTTGAATCTAAGGGAAAGTTGAACCTGGATCAGGAAGAAGCTAGTGAGCTCTGTTGGTTTGCTTTGGAAGACTTTGGTGATAGGGTTGCAGATTCCGAGGATACTCAACATTAACGGAAACATGATAGTAGTAGAAGGGAAATACATCGGAAAAAGAAGACAAAAATAAAGAAAATCATGGGTAATACCATGTTCTGGAACGTCTACTACGCTTGTCTTATTCCTTTCCACCGTCTTCTCTTCTTCCCTTCCACCGTCTTTTTTCAAACGTCTTCGTCTTCGGCAATGCAAATGGAGTCAAACTTCCACCGACTACCTGTCATCTTCGTTGTCATTGTCTTCTGCTAACATCTTTTCTGGGAATCGTATTCCTTGCAATCTCAAAGAGGATTCTCATAAACAAAGCTTTAATCTCTACTATTAGATCTAAAATCCAACAAACGAAGGGGCAGTCACTAAGGTGGCGTTTGGTAAAACTTTTTTTCAGACCTTAAGTCTGAATCAGCTGAAATTTAAGTGATTTTGGTGATTTAGTTGCGTTTGGTAAACGACTTAATTTCAGCACTTATCACCAAACTCAAGGAAAAAAAGACAAAAGCAAAAAGTGACCCAGCCTTCACTTTTTGCGGTAAGTGATTGAATCTTTAAAAAAGATTCTTTGATTCTTTTTTAATACCAACAATGCCCTTTTTTCAAACCTTTCTCTTTTAAAAACTTACGAAAGTATCCTAATAAACATTTCAAAATACCCACAATGCCCTTGACTTAATTTTAAGACTTAAGACCTTAGCCAAACAACCTAATTCAGACATAAGTCATTAAGCTACCAGATCTTAAGCACTTTAAGCTTTTAGATCTGATAACTTAATTTACCAAACGCCACCTAAGAGTACTTTTTGGTATTTAAGTTTTAAGTTTTAAGCTCTTCGTTGGGTGGGTTTCAGCAATGAAAGAAGGGTATATTTGGTATTTCAGAAAGATAAGGGCACTTTAGTCATTTTCACTTTATAGTGACGGGGCACATGTGTTGCACTGGGAATCAATGATGCCAGGACTTGCTCAAAGGGGGCATTACAGAAGTTAGATTTCCAGTTTCCTTGATTGGGAGCTCCAAAGTACCGACCAAGATTGCGTTCTTTGCTTGGCTAGCTTCGTTAGAGAAGATTTTGACAATGGATCACCTAATCTCTAGAAAGATTGTTATCATCGATTATTGTGTGATGTGCAAGCAGCATGGAGAAGCTATCAATCATCTTCTATTACATTGCGATATAGCTAAGGAGATGTGGTCTTCCCTTTTGTGGAGTTCGGGATATGTTGGGTGGTGTCGGGTTCACTCATGATTGGAGCATTAGTTGGTGTTCATCCTTAGCAATACAAACAATACATCCAGGATTATTAGGACTGGTACCATAACATCAGGCATCAATTTTGTTAGGATCCTAACCAGGATGGTGACAATAGGAGCTGAAAGTGTATGTGGTTGTGACCTTCCCATGTGTCATGTACTCTTCTATTTTGCTTCTATGTAGTTATGTGACATGTATTCTTCTATTTTGCTTCTATGTAGTTAATGTGACATGATTTAATGGTTATGATCATTTCCATGTGTAATTATTGTTGTTTTTAGTTATAAAATGCTCAAATACCTTCCTCACTATGTAATAGAATGCTATGGATCTTCATTTCCACACTCCATATGGTTGTTTATTATAGTTTGATGGCTTGTGAGTGTTTCATGCTTGTCTTATCATTTCCTTAAGTTTCACGAAATTTGACATTTCCACAACATTTCCATGAAAATTGTATTATTTCCCCATTAGTCAAAACATTTCCATTCCCTGAACACACACACACAAAAAAAAAAAAATATCTATTCCCAAGATAAATACCTCGAAATCAAAATTTAATACCTTGTCTACAGCATAAAGCTACTTTTGGGAGCACAATTCATAACCATAAAGGATAGGCACTAGTTGCATATGCTTGTAAAGATAGCAAAGCCCCTATTTTTGTTTTGGATGAGAGAATTTGGAAAGGCTTTGAGCTGCTTTGGATCATAGCATTATAAGGATTATTATCTTCTTGATTCGCCATGTAATACATTTTCTAATCAAGTCAAATGTTAGTGGTTTGACAGAACCTTAGTGATGAAGATTCGTGCCCTCCTCGACATTTTTGAACACTCGGACATTAGACACATTTGGCGTGAGGCTAACAAGGCTGATGATATTATGGCTTCTTCTCCCTCTTGTTACAAGGGATTGTATGCTATGTGATTATGTTCAAATGAGTTTACATCGGAATGTTGTTCCATTTTAGATCAAGACGCCCACGGTTGTAGATATTGGAGATATGTACTTGCTGGAAGGGATGCTGCCAAACCCCAAATTGGTTACCCTCCAAATAAAAATAAGGTTCATTCCTGAACAACAGAGAATGTTTACAATGTTCAAAAAACAAAGTTGCCTATGTTTGATTAGCTTCACAATCTATTAGCAAACTTCATATCTGGATCTTTAAGTACAGTTTACAGAATGATATGTGTCATCAATTAAAAAAAAAAAAGAAGCAATATTTGCATTTTCAGATAATGGACACAAAAGCAAGTAGTTAGCTTATTTTAGATGAAGCAATAAAATAAATAACTAGATGATATTGGCTAACAGAAAGTAGTGGATTCAGAGCAATGGATTCACTATTCTTTTTGGTAGGTAACTAATGTATTTACTCTTATAGTTCAATGCAGAAAAAAAAAAGTAAATAAGCACTCTTAAGAACTATTTAGAGATGATGAATATGGACTAGGTGTTGACATGGACTTCCTAAAACCAAGATATGCAGAAGCTGGAGGAATTCCTGAGAAACTTAAACACTTATAAACTTTCATTTTTTTTTGGAAAGATTGAGAGAACATCCCAACTTGATGCAATAATGGCTTCCTTTAAACTGGCAAAGGAATGATAATTGGATACTCCTCCTGTGATGGTTCACAGCAACAAATTCAAGATGGCCTAATAAATTGTACATACATGTACGCAGACATTTTATAGACCTCGGATAATGGACATTGCATATAAATAAATAGTCAATTGTTAGTGATCTCAATATTGTTACTCAATTACATACAATTAACACAACAAAAATTGATACAATGTCACGATTTTGATTTCAATATATACTATAACCTGAAACCTAAACAGTTCAAAGTAATGTATACAGAATAATAGAACATTTGATTTCAATATCATCACATGTCAAAAAATTGAAGTGTTTTATATTAAATTACAGTGGCAGTGATGTAGTACGGTAGTACCTGAACCTCCACAAGACCAGTGCTTTGAGCAATTACAATTTCAATCGATCCGTCGAATTTTGGTCTCCAATAACCGCTCTCTGCATGCATAGGCTCTCCAGAAGCCAATTTCCAGGTCTTCTGAGAATAGGCTATCACAGGCTGCTATCACAAATAATAGTTGAATTCAGTATGTTCACAATTTGGTTCAGACAGCTCCAAAACAAACCACAAATTTGAGATGAACATAATAAAGCTTGAGAAATAAATTAGGGTTTTGTTAGTGCATAACAAAAGAGAAAATGAAAAATGAAAAATTGCAATTTAGAGAAGGAGAAGTACCTTTCCTGAGTGAGAGAAGTTGAGCTCTTCGCCGTACTTGAAGGAGTTGATGGTGGGGAAACCACCTTCACCTTCTCCTCTCCATGTGCCCAGCAAGTATGAGAGGGGGGCGATTGCCG
The DNA here is from genome assembly GCA_035048495.1 of Euptelea pleiosperma. Lineage (NCBI taxonomy): Eukaryota > Viridiplantae > Streptophyta > Magnoliopsida > Ranunculales > Eupteleaceae > Euptelea > Euptelea pleiosperma. The sequence goes on from CM068541.1 coordinate 33,471,417, forward strand.
GATGCAAAGGAGGAGTTGTTTTAGTAATGAGCCCACCAACACCATCACCGCCACCGTCCATCTCTTTCTCCTCCGTTACTCCTTTCTTTTGTTGACGGAGAAAGTTCAGTTGCGGTTATATGAATGTCGCAGGACCATTGAACATTTTTTTTTGGTTGAAATTTGCCATTGAACATTTGAACATCGAGGAATCCGTCTAAGATAGTTGATATCTAACATTATAATCCGTCACCCGAAGATTATCGTTCATCGAGTAGAACTTTGCTCCACGTGGCAGACTTTTAGAGACCACTGACCGTATGGATGTTTGGGTGGACCTACATACCAAAAAGTAGCCTGATTAGTGATTTTTAACCTTTAGATCTGAATATCTATCTGTACTATTATAAAGCAACAACCGGAGTTGACGTTCACCGGGCTTCAATTAACTGCCTCTCACTTTAAATCTATTTTAAAGCTACAACCTGGATGTTGGGGTACGCCCCTTCACAGGAGTTGTCCAGTACGCTGCACAAGCCATGTGGCGCACTCTTAGAGACAACTGACCGTATGGATGTTTGTTCCATCCCTAGGTGGACTTATATACCAAATATCAGCCTGATTAGCGATTTTCAAACCCTTTGATATGAGTACCCCAAATTATACTCGAAATCTATGAATCAACTTATGAAAACGCCTCCCATCAAATCCTTAACAATCACTACTCAGGCTGATTTTTTGCATATAAGTCCACCTAGGGATGGCCCAAATATCAATAGATCAGTAATGTCTAAGAGTTTGCTACGTGTAACTAGTTCCAAATAATGCTCGACATTCACGGTTAAAAATAAACCATGAAAACTACTATAATCCAATGGCTACAGGTTATGAACCACCTGGAACACTTCTAGAGATCGTTGACCTTATAGATCAAGGGTCAGGTTCCAGTGACCACCATTTGACACCCATTTTAGTGTACCCACATAGAAGATGAATCAATGGCTGATTTTTGGTGAGGATGATCTCTATGGTGAGGAGATCATCTTCACAAAAATTCAAATCATTCTGATATTCATAGACTGGTTTAGAAGTTGAAGAATTATGGACCTTCTATTTTTACCGTGTAACTTGAAAACCACATTTGACGGGGTTAGAAATATTAGAATGGACTGATTTTTATTGGGGTGATCTCCTCACCGTAGAGTTCATCCTCACAAAAAGTCAGCCATTGATTCATCTTCTATGTGGGTACACCAAAATGGGGGTCAAAAAATGGTGGTCACTGGAACCCAACCCATAGATCAAATGTTTCCGTTTTTTTTTTTTTCTTGCTTTCATTAGGCAACACTGTTGAAGCTGACGTAAGACCCTTGGCACTTGGCAGCACGGCTGAGGTGACATTGGATAGAGTGGATACACCATGCTACACCTGGGAGAAAACATTGGATGTCCCTGGAAGACTTCAAACTTTGAACTCTCCCCACCTAAAATGTCAGACACGTACTTCAATCCCTTAACTCAACCTGAGTTAAGTCCCCGGTTGGTGGTTAACAAGGGGTACTTGTCAGACATTATGGGAGGGGACATTAAAGTTTGAAGTCCCCCAGGGCCAGCGAATTTTTTCTGCTATAACCTGGCACTTGCGATGTTGGAGAGTAAAACTTCGATGGTTGGTCAGTGAATCTGCTACTGACCACAATTATGAGCCACATGGCACATTATTAGAGGACACTGACCGTGCATATGTTTGGCCAATCCCTAAACACCAAAAATCAACCAGATTAGTGATTTCTAAACGTTGGATTGGAATCATTTTCTTGGGTTGATTATAAGTCTAGGAATTTTAGCATTATTGACTATTTATTTGGGGTACAAGGATCCAAAGGTAAAGGTTTGAAATCACTAATCAGTCTTATTTTTGGTTGGTAGGTCCACGGATTGGCTATATATCAATACAGTCAGCATCCTCTATGAGTGTACCACGTGGCTCATATTTTGGGTGGTGAGTGAAGTTGTACTCATACCCGAGTCAGGGGATTTCAACTTCATGGCAGGAAACACGCCTAGTGGGAATGAACCCACGGCCTCCCAGAAAGAGGGTTATGCGTCCAAATAGCAAGAAAAAGAAAAACTTTGAAACAAAATTGTGTCTGAAGAAGTTTGATATATAATTAAACACCCCACCCACGTGGCAGACTCTTTCGACCCCACTTACCCATGATTGTTTACCTACCCTTTGGTGGACGGGAGCACTTTTGGTCACTATCACTAAAAACGAAAATTGGTGGCAAGTAGCCAAGTACCCTTGACATCTAACAATACTTATTTAAAAAAATAATTAAATTTCAAAATTTTAAAACAATTGTTGTCAGGATCACTAGCACCAGTGATCAAAATTCAAAAGTGAACAACAACGCATAAATGGGCCTGTTCATGAAGCCCTTCGTATAAAATGCTCAAATTCAACAGGTAAAGATCAACAATCAAGCTGATTTTCGGTTTGAAGTCCATCAAGGGTGGTCGGGCTAAATAATCTATTATCTATACTAAAGCTCGACCCTGCTGAGGTGGCGCTTTCTCCAGCTTTTTAGTTTATCCCAAAAACACCCCTACACAAAATATCTCTCTTTCCAATCCCGTCCCCTCTCTTTAATTTCTTTATTAATTCTCAAATTCTCTCACATCTCCAATTAATTCCGAAACGTCTTCTCTCTTTCCAATCCTACGACTCCCCATCTCTTTATTTCATTCATTAATTCCTAAATTTCTAACCGATGCATTAAGAAATCTATTTTGGTTTGTTTCCAAAATCAATGCATTAATTATGACCGTTCTCTCTTCCTAAACAATGCATTAAGAAAATCAATGTGATTTGTTTCCATAACCGATGCATTAAGAAATATATTTTGGTTTGTTTCCAAAACCAATGCATTAATTTCGACCGTTCTCTCTTCGTAACCGATGCATTAAGAAAATCAATGTGGTTTGTTTTCATAACCGATGCATTACAAAATCTATAGGTTTCCATATGCAAAGGTATTCTGATTTTTAGAATTTTATTTTGGTTGCTTTCCATAACCGCATCATTAAAAAATATAATTAAGATTTTCATATGGAAAGGTAACCTCCATATGAAAATTCCCGTGCCTTTCCCTCTCCCCATATCTTAAAATATTTAAATCTCTCCCTCTTTCTTTTGATTGATGAGTTTCATTTTTTAGGCAACTCAAATGGTTTCCCGTCAATCTTTGCTCTCTCTTTCATTAAAAAATATGTAGATTTTTTTTTTCCAATTGAATATATTGATTATGTATAATTTTTTAGGGAAAAAATATTTTCTGATATGGCTATATTTTTTCAGGTTTATTCAAGCTCTTGAAGACAAACATTTAATTTGTTGAAACCAAAAATAACCAATCTTTGCAATGATCCCCTGTCAGCGGTTCAGCGCGACTGCAAAAAGACAAATATTAGGGTAGCCATTTGAAATCATGATGAAAAAATGTGTTAGAAATCTCCCCAAGGAGCAGGTATGCATACTTTTCTTCTTCTTTTTCCTCTTCTTTATTCATATTTTTTCCCCAAGGAGAAGTCAGGTCAGACCAAAGGCATGAAAATAGTGCTTGAGGCATGCCCGTCATGAGTTTACATGTTTTTTTTAATTTGTTTTGAAATGTTTATAGGCATTTTTTTTCAACATTTTCTCGCACACATCTCAGTTCTCACCCTTTTGGAAACAATGTTTGTAAGAATAGAAGATGTGATGATGCAAAGCTTTGGCTATATGCATACACAGTATTCTAGATCTATTTTAAAAGAGAGGAGCGTACTACAGTTATTTTGAGGAACGAAGATCACCCCATCTTCAAATGAAAATGAAGAGGATGATCGAAGCCATTGATTCAGTCAAAGGTCGAGTTTGCATGGAGTTGCTCGATTTATTCGGAGAGCGAGCAATCGTTAAATGAGGAAGTCGTCGATGCATGCTTGGTAAGAGAAATGGCATGTTAGCCACCACTACACATGTCCCTACGATAAGAATTTTGGTTGGCGTTCTTCGGGTTCCAGCATAAAAATCAGCTTGATTTGTGATTTCTATCCATTGAATTTAGAACTCAAAAAGAAGAAATCCAATATAAAGATGTTACCAAATAAAAATGCTCGAATCCTACAGCTAGCTCGAGATCATCAATTAGGTTGATTTGTGGCATCAACGGGTGGACCAATCATTCATGAGTTAATGTTGTAGACCATTATATACAAAATTATATAGAGTTGTAATTTTACATATATCAATTATATAACTATATTTTAATCATATCCTAACGCTCTATCCTATTATAGACCATTAATGGTCATCTAGAATCATAATATCGTGATATAAGTGGCATAGGTGGCGGGTCTCACAAGTCGCAATTATCATGATCTAAAGCAAGAGCGAGGAGTCATGTGATCAGATCACGATTATTGAATATATAACATGTATAACTTTTTTTTCGCACAACTTCATATTTTATTAAGGTATATATTTCAGTTATAGTAAATTCATTTAAATAAAAGTAGATAGGTAACCAAATTGAATGGTTTAATCACTAAATGTTGATTTTGGTTTAACTAGCCAGTACAAATGGGGTTAATGATTGAGAGTGGTTAATTTTTTAATAAAATTCATGGTTAATGTTCACTCATATCAATTGAACTGACCAGTCCGATATGGTTCTCAAACATTGGTTTCTATCATCGCCAACATAGACCTCTACTCAGCAAATGCACTTCATACATTAACAATTCTACTGCAAATCCTAAAATAACTCACAGAGGGGATTGGTTAACAAAAGAGTCTTAAGTGATTTCACATTTGGAATAAAACAGGATTCGCTCTAGATGCCTACATCACAAAAAGCTAACAAATACAACTATTCTCACAAGAATTTTTTATATTGATTTAATTTATATTATTTTTTATTTTTGTATTTCCTTGCTTAACAAAATAAGGCATTGTTATTTATGCCCGTGCTTTAGCACGGGTGTTGATTACTAGTTATGAAATAAATGTTATATGACGGGCCACAGTATCAGCCACGTGGAACACTCTTAGAGACCACTACACTAAGATCTACTCACAATACAATTATGTAGTCAATAGGCTTAAAGAGTGTGCCACATGGCATTTTAAGACCTGTTCATGAAGCCCTTGATAGAAAATGCTTAACCCAAGCCCTGTGACACGAATCAAAGGTTTGCACCAACAATTCACGGCAGGTGGGAGTGGGAGTGGGACTCACAACTCACAACTCACAACTCACAAACTTTGATAGGAGGCCGTGACCCCACCTCCTCATGAATTGATGGATGGGCCTTGATTTTCGTAATGCCCTCTGGGTCAAGCATTGTGTGAGGAAAAGAATTCCCTAGGACACTCCCTGCATTTGATTCACCGAAAATTCGGATTCCGGGTTCTCTTTTTTTTCAAGTGATAAACTTATAAAAAAAATTTCACGTTTGGCAATGATAAATTAAAACTCAAATTTCGTGATGCGGCTATTGAAGAATGAGGGGAAGCTCAAGCAAATTATGTCATATATATCTAAGGAGAGAGAACGATTTCTCTCCTTCGAATGTGCCAATAAAGTACTTTGTCGTGTCTTGTGGCCTCGCATTATTGCACAACGTCAAAAGAAATGGATGAATACAAAGGATGTTACCTTGTTGAAAAGAGATGATGAGGAAAGAGCTGTCATGGTCAATGTTATTAAACACAGCCAGTTGAATCAGTGACTCGATGATCCAGATACAAAAACGGATTGGATTGATCTCGAACCAATAATAATCTTTAAAAAATCGTTCTTATTCTTGTTACCCGTTTGAACTTTGACCACCCGGCTACTTGAACCGATGTCCCGACTGAACAAACACGGGTTGAACTGGTGACCCGGGACAGTCCACCAAGGGGAGGGCAAAACATTGATGGGTTAGCGGCCCCAAAGAGATGCCATGTGGTGAGTTGACCCAATCGATCCGACGGTTGAACCGGTGACACATTGAACCGGTTTGTTGACTGGTTCGATGATTGGTCCTGGTATGAAAACATTACTCATGGTATCGGGCCTTGAGGTTAAATAAAGTCGTTGTGCAGCTTCGAAAAATCATCAGTCTGTTGGTTTTTTCCTATGACGAACCAAATATGCATTTCAGAAATTTGCAGAAAAACAGTCTTCAGAGTTCATATTTTCTACGAACCAAACACAGCCCGAGAGAAAAATAGAATCTTTTATGTTGAGAATTGCTGGATGTTTCTTTTGGGCCCCACTGACATAATGGATGTTCGGTCCACCCCATGATGGATCTAAACACTAAAAGCACTTTGATCTGTGTTCTTTCAGCCATTAGATTTGATCATTTTTCATGGGTACTTCTAGCTATTGATTTGACCATTTTTTAGGGTTTTCAAATCAAAACGGCTAGAAATCACCAATCAGGCTGATGTTTGGTGTGGAGATCTACCAAAGGTGGGCCAAACAACCATGGGCTAGTGGGCTCCAAGAGTGCCACGTGGAATTTTGGGTGGGAAAAGTATGAAACATCGAAGGAAATCTACACATCAATTTTTTTGCTGTACATAGTTTCAAATTTGATGTTTGCCATGGTCGTACAGAGTTTTCTAGATATATGGTAATGGTAATAAGCAGACCGAAGCAAAGGGTACTTGTTAATTGCGCTAAGACAAGGGTATTATAGTCACACAAGACACCGGGTGGTGTTACTCTTGGTTTAAAAACTGGCCCATATAATGAAAATAACGGTAATACTCCAACTCCGTTACGTCATTTCTGACCTAACGATATCCCATTATAATGACTTTTTTTTTTTATAACGAAAATATCATCCCTTATTTTTTTGATGAAGTTTTAAATAAAATGTTTGTTCTTTCCGTTATTTTAAATTTTATTTTTTTATTAGAATTTTGATTCAATTTTTAAATTTTCAATTTTCAATTTAAAATCCGTTATAAATTCTCACAGGTAACAGCCATTAAATGCTTTATAAACCCATGATAACAGGTATACCTGCCGTTATTTCTGATGTAATAAAAAGTATTTTTTTATTATTATGTTATATTTAGCTATTTTATTTATATTTCATTTTTTCCTTTATTTTTCTGTTGCTGTCCGTTATAAGATCTCGGGGCATTATAACAGGAGTTATAACAGATATAACTGTAGCGCACATGTCCATTGTACTATTCTAATGGTGAGGGCCGTCTCTACCTTGAGGCCATTAAGGCGGTTACATAAGGCCCCTTGGTGAGAGAAGGCCCCACGGTCCAGGCACTATATAGCTCATTTTTTGGGCATACTGACTACATGGATGTTTAGCTTAGTAGATGGGTCACGCTCAGTGGACACATATTTTCACACAATTTTGGTGTACCCATATAGAAGAGAAATGGATGGTTGATTTTTGGCATATAGATCACCCCTACAAAAAATTAGTCCATTCTGAAATTTCTAACACCATCAAATGTGGGTTTCACGGTAAAAAATTGACGGTCCATAATTCTTCAACTTGTAAACCATGCTATGAATATCAGAATGATTTGAATTTTTGTGAAGGTGATCTCCTCACCATAGAGACCATCCTCACCAAAAATTATCCCATTTCAAAAGACCAGGGTCCAGGGACCGGCCTTTTTTGACCGGCTCCCATTACAGGACACAATATGAACCACGTGGCTGATGGATGTTTCGCCAATCCCTAGGTGGACCTGCAAACCAAAATCAGCTTGATTAGTGATTTCAAACCTTAATGGCGTACCCACATAAAAGATGAATCAATAGCTGATTTTTGGTGGGGATGATCTCCTCACCATATAGATCACCCCAACAAAAAATCAGCCCATTCAGAAAATCTAACCCCATCAAATGTGGTTTTCAAGTTACACGGTAAAAATTGATGGTCCATAATTCTTCAGCTTCTAAACCAGTCTATGAATATCAGAATGATATGAAGTTTTGTGAGGATGATCTCCTCACCATAGAGATCATCTTCACCAAAAATCAGCTATTGATTCATCTTCGATGTGGGTATGCCAAAATGGGTATAAATGGAGAAGATCTAAAGAAGTCAAAACAAAGAAAAACAACAGTGGCCAAATACAAATGGACTCTAACTTGTGTAGTTATGTAGAGTGGGACCGCCTTTTGGGCCCGCTTTTTCAAAATTTGTCCTTAAGACTGGGGCTGCAATTCGGGCGGGTTGGGGGTCAACCCTAGGCCAACACTAGTTTTATAAGTTGCAAGGACGAACCAGTTCTTCCAAAACATGAGGTTTTCAAAGAGGCAACTAGACAATACCTAAGCATGTGTCTCACGGGGCACACATTGTGGGCCCTACTACTCATAAATGTTTTGTTGCATTATAAAAAGCCTTCCGTCCCAAGTTCTATGTGGGTCCGCCAAAATGGTTGTCAAAAATGGTGAAGTTTGGTCTTGCGTGTTTGTAATCAACACCGTAGGTCTCCTCTACCCATTATATTTTACTCTGAGCAGCAAGGGGTACGTGTGATGCACGTGGCTGAAGATATTTAGTCTTGGAAGCATAAAACCATAATGCTACGTGGTACTCTCTTACGGGATCACTGTCGTCTGAATCATTTGCCCACCCCATAATATGATCCACATACCAATGATCTCTAACTGTTTGATTCGAGCATTTTCCACGGATGATATTTAGCCGTTGGATTCTAGCATTTGTTATTTGTAGTCAGATCGAATGGTTAGAGATCTCTAATCAGGATGATTTTTAGTGTTTAGGTCCATTGAGGAGTTGGCCAATCGTTCATGGGTCAGTGGTACTGAAGAGTTTGCTAGGTGACGTGTTTTTATGCGCCTCACAGCTTCACGACAAATGCGCTCCACAGACAATTGCTGTGCGTGCAGCTGGTGGTGGGGGGAGAGGGATCGCGTAAAACTACTCTACAACCGTGCAAGCGTGACACATGTTACTATTTTTAAAATAATTAATAGTGCCATTTATGTTGTTACGGCCATGGTTTTAAAAACGGCCGTTTAAACGGTAACGCCCCAAGCCCGTTTCCGTTTAAACCCGTTTTATCGGTTTTGAAAAAAACGACCGTTTTTTTTGTTTTAACGGCCGTTAAAATCGTTTAAACAGCCGTTTAATTTCAAAAAAAATTGTGAAAAAAATGGCCGTTAAAACGTTTAATTCCGTTAAAATCCATTTAAATCCGTTAAATTCCATTTTTTTTAAAATTTTTCAAATTTCAAAATTTGAATTTCAGTGCCACTTTTTCCGTTAAAACCGTTTAATTCCGTTTTTTACCATTTTTTTCCATTTTTGCCCCTGAGCGTTTCAATCCGTTTTAACGGCCGTTTAAACGGTTTAAACGGTAACCCCCCCAGTCCGTTTAACCGTTAAAACGGCCTCCTTTAAACCTTGGTTACGGCAACAGTTTGCATATTCACGAAGCTGGTATGCAATGGTTGCATCTTACAGACTAGTTTTTTCCGGATTGTAATTTGTAAGGGTCTGCGTAGGGGAGTATTTAACAAAAAGTCCATCATAAAAAAACTTAGACCAAAATGTTGTACTTTTAATTTTGGCCCACGTCCCATGGCACTGCCCGGGCCAACGCCCGGCTAGTGGCCCGAGTTGAGTTGGGAGTCCTTTGTTTAAGAATGATGAGATATCCAAACAAAAAAACATGAGCTAGTGTCTAAAGTCTAATAAAGAAATAATCATTGTGTTATCAATCTCAAAAAATATCGTAGTTTTACTTACGTAACTTTAATTATGAGAGATCGATCGCATCACTTCATCGGACTTAGAGTGATGGACTTGACTTGGTGATCCAAATACTCAACACGAAAGAGCTTGGACTTTTGAGAAGGTCAGAGCCTTTAGAGGGTTCTTAACTTGCTTGGTGGTTTTCTTCGGATGGACATATAAAACTATCCTCAACCCATTTGTTGACCCTTGACCCAAAGCTTGACTTATAGAGCTTAAGTCTGATCTTTTTGGAGGGATAAGATGATCAGTCAAAGTGACCTGTCAACTAGAGGCTTGAGGCACATTTTCTTAGGGATAGAACGACAGGTGGGACGGGTCGACTAGTCTGCCAGTCCGGTCGATCGGTGGGACATGGCGACCAGTCAATCAAAGTAGTCGAACTTTCCCTCCGCGCGCGTCTAATCACATTTGAATCCCTCTACCTATAAATAGTCCTATCCTCCCTCAATAGTATTTATACATTTCTCACTGATCCTTCTGAGCTTCCTTAAGCCTTATTTGAGTGACTTTGTTGTGAGAAATATCTCCTAGGCCTTTTGCCTTTGCTCTTGAAGAGATCTTTGTTTGTACTTATCCTTGTGATCTTCAGATTCTCTTGGTGAACTGTCTGAGTTGGTGTCTACTCGACTTTGTACTTCAACAACATCGAAGTATCTATTCCTCTTGATCATCATCAAAGGTAACTTTGTTTGTTAGGAGCCTTCTTTTTAGAAAAGCTCTCAATACATTTATATATCTTATCTTTCTTGCTTGAGTTAAGAGTCTTGATTGAGCTAAAGTTTGGTTGCGACCTTACACTATTTAATTGATTAAGGTCGAGATTGGGTCCTTTCTATATTCATCATAATATGATTGGTTAAGTGATTGAATTAAAAAGGTGATAGCTCGTTAGAGCTTTTTGAGAGTGGATGTAAGTGTTGTGACACTGAACCACTATACATCTTTGTATTGTTGATTGTTTGTCTCTATCTCTCTAATTTTCTTAAGTTGATTCTTCTTGACTATTGTTTAAGTTAAATCATGCTTATTAGTAATCAACTTAGCAATAAATTTAAAATAGATCTATTCAACACCCTCTAGGTCTTTTCGTATTAATACTAAGGGAATTTTCTATTCGTACGTGTCAGAGCCTAACACTTATATAAAAGGTTTAACCATCTAAGTGTGATTCTATTCCCTTAATATGGCTACGAGAGAAGAGGGTAACTCTATTTCAAGACCACCCTTATTTGATAACTCAAACTATGGTTATTAGAAGGCCAGAATGAGAATATTTTTAAATCTTTTGATAGAAGAGTTCGGAAATCTATTGAAATGGATGGACTTGTCCCACCGAACCTACACTGAAGGTGACTTGACCTTTACTAAGAATAAGAGTAAGGATTAATTAATGATCTACTATTGAAAAAAATGCATATAATGCTAATAATAAAACTTTGAATGACATCTACTATGCTTTATCTCCTATTGAATTTGAAAGGATTATCGCATATGATATTGCTAAACAAGGTTGGGATATTGTAGAAACTACTCATGAAAAACCTAACTCTAAAAATTTTAAAACTTCAAATACTTATTAAATTTGAATTAATTAAAATGGATGAAGATGAAATATATACTGAATTATATACTAAGCTAAATAACATTGTTAACTCTATGTGAGGTCTTGGTGAAACTATCCTTTATTCAAAAATTGTTAGAAAAATCTTAAGATCTTTAACTTAAAGACATCATCCTAAAATAACTACTATAAAAGAAAGTAAAGATATAGGTAACATTAAAATAAAAGAACTAATATGATCTATATATTCAAACTTTTGAACTTAAACTTTAACCTATTGACAAAAAGAGAATTGCTTTAAAATTTTTTAAAAATCAAATCAGAGAAAAGGACAATAATACTACTAATGAACTAGAAGAAAAAGTTGCACTATTGGCTAAAAGATTTAGAAATTTCTTTAGAGACAGAGACAAAAGAAACTTTGAATCTAAAATAAATTTTTTTTTACGAAAAGTTTAACAAATAAGAAAATTTTAAGGAAGAAGTCCAATGCAAGGATTTGGTCACATTGCAAGTGAATGTAACAATATAAAAGATAAAACTAAAGCCATGAAAGCTTCTTGAGATTAAGTCAAAAAGTGAAAAAGTTAGTTTGGCATAAATTAAGTCAAAAAGTAATTTTCTTATAATTTTATATACATATTATATTCTAATAAATCATTAATAAAGATCATAAACCAATATCACATATGTTATTATTTTTTTAACTATAAATGGTCAGTAATAAACGATGTACCAGGTGAATCATTTTATGGGTAATTATTTAAAAAAGAAGAAGAGTTGGTCCGCTGACCTGCTCCTCAGTAAACCATCCCTGCTTTTTCTCTCTTCATAAAATGTTTTCTATCTATATTTCATAATGTGAAGTTTAGTAGATAGAACCTAAACACAAATTCTTTTGAAAGATCATTTCATAATAATCACAAAATCTAACCATATGAAAACAAGAAAGATGCATGATTTTAAGGAGTAACCATAGGAAAACAAGGTTTGCTGCAATGGCTTCTATAAATCAAACCAAAGTAAATAACAACTACTATCTGTGGTGGAATGTGATGTAAAATCTAACCAATATTATTTATGGCAAGTCAGATTACTACCCATATTATGGTAAAAGTGATTTTAATCTATAATTGTGATGTAATTTTTTTTTGTATTTATTTGAGCCAAGGGTAAAATTGGCATTTGGAAAGATTCACTTAAAATTAGAAGCATCGATTTCGCAAAATAAAATTGGCTTTTGCTTCCGGTGGAAGCAAGAAGTAAAAAATATTTGCTTCTACAAAAAGTAAGTTTTTGACTTTTGAAAAGCAATTCCAAAATGGATACCCAAACAAACTTTTCAACTTTTTTGCTTTTGAAAGCAAAAAAGTAACTTATTTCGGTGTTGCCAAACGGGCCCTAAGTGATTCAACTAGTGATAATGAAAAGTTTGAACAAATAAAAGCTTTAAAGATAAAATCCAATCTTAATGAAATATTAAATTATACTAAAGATAAATCTAAAATAAAACTAAGTGACAATGATATAAAGAAATCTACAATGAAAATAATGAAAAAATTCAATAAGCTTACAATAATTTATATAAAGAAGATTTAAAACTTACACAAATTTGTGATAATCAAAAATTTGAAAATAACAAACTTAATAAAGAAAACTCTTCTTTAACTATAAAAATCTGTGATATATTCTTATTCTAAAAGATAATAAAAAAGAAAAAATAAATGATCGAAAAGAAATATATTTTATAAATGAAAACTCTCAACTTAAACTCAAGATTGATGAATTATAATTAAAAAAAATCTTGTTAAAAATATTACTCAAAGTAATTCTAAAATCAAAAATATTTTAACTATGGGAAGAGCCTATAATGATAAAAGTGAATTAGGATACATTGGTGAAACTTTTAAAGCATCTACCTCTAAAAATCGGGCGACCTTTGGGAAAAATCGGGTAATTGAGCCCTAGATACTGGATGTTGACTAGTCTTCTCTGAACGATCAACCATGCCTTGCATTAATCGAACCCAAAAAGTCAATTTTTTGTTATATAAAATTCAAATTTTCACTCTTTTTGGTTCATTCCTCCTTGTTTCATCTTCCATTCACTCTTGCCTTGCTCCATTCCTCCTTTTAATCCTTGATTACTCTCTAATTCCTTAAAAAATATTAAACCCCCTTTTTTCTGGCTCTAAGGATCAAGAAAGCACGACACCAACAATTTGTTACTAAAAATAACATACATCAGCTCTTCATCAATGATTATGGAAAGAAAGGGTTTGTGAAAAACTTCGATAATCAGATGGTGACTATTGAATAGAATATGATAGAAAATAAAATCTTATTCTCTAGGGCTTATCGCTCTTTGAAAAGGTAGGTTGGGAACCTATTCTTGACTCTGTGTGTCCTGTATTTTTTGTTCTTATTCAGTATTTCTTTCCAAACATTCATGAAAATGATTATGAAACACCATCTTTTAAAACTATGGTTCGAGGAGTTGTTTGTACCAAGGTTTAAAGGGGACCGTTATAATGGTATAACGGATTGGGGGAGTTACCTTTTTTTCTGTTATAACGAAAAAAACGCTCAAGGGCAAAAATGGAAAAAAATGAGAAAATAACTGAAAAATGGCGCTGAAATTCAAATTTTTAATTTTAAAATTTGAATTTCAAAATTTCAAAAATGGAAAATAATAGAAAAAAATAGAATATAACGAAAAATAACGGAAAAAAATGAAAATAACGGCCATTTTTTTTCTTCAGAAAATAACGGCCGTTTTTTTTCTTCAGAAAATAACGGTCGTTATTTTCGTTATTTTGGACCTCTCTTGAAGGTCACATTTTAATGGTTGTACCAAATCTTTTAGTTATGAGTGCTTCAGAATTATTAGATATCTTGTTTTTCATTATGCATGTTTATCTTGGATATTTGTGGTTTATGACTACTTACCATATTATGCCTACATGCACTTGTGTAAATTGTAGCTTCTTTGTCTCTGTTAGAGAAAAGTAATGACTTTACTTTGGTTTAATCATCAAAAAATTTGTTTTCTGAAAGTAGGATTTTTCCGCGTCGTTGGTTACGGAAACCCTAACTTCAACATATTTTTGTAATTTGATCCGATTATCCTGCAAAATTGATAGATATTTGTATAGGATTCGTGTCGGATGTCGATCCTCACTCGGGATTAGTCGGGTTAGCGCAATAATGACATAAAATGACGGGAAATTTGCAGAGAATGGAACATAATTTTATTCAGATCAACTTCATTCAATCAAAATTGTCTTTTACAGCAAAAATCTAACAAAATAACTAAACTAGAAAGCATTTTAATAAGAGAGGGATGTAGAGAGAGAAAGAGGTTTTGAGAGAGAGAAACTAGAGAGAGAAAGTTAGAAAAATGTTAAAGAGGAGAGAGAGAAAGTGGTAGAAGAAGAGAGAAATCTAATCCTAAAGAGAGGTCTAGAGAGAGAAAGAGAGAAATAGAGAGATAAAAAGAGAAAGAGAGGGAGAAACCTAGAGAGAGAAAGGGGAAGAATTAGTGAAAAAGATAGAGAGAGAAAGTGGTAGAAGAAGAGAGAAAATTGGAGTTTTAGAGAGATTGAGAGAAAATAAGAAGAAGAGGTTATTCGAGAGAGAGAAAAAGGAAGAAAGCAAGAGAGAGAAAGAGAAAGAAAAAGGTTAGAGAGAAAAAAAAAGAAGAAGGAAGAGTTCTAGAGAGAGGAATAGAAAATGAGAATCACCTAGGAAAAGCTTACCATGGAAGAAGATTGGTTGCTGGTGCTCGGGTTGAAGAGTTTGCAGCCGTTCCGGTGGAGTTGCATGTATGCTGGCGTCAATGGTGATGGAAACGGCTTGGGTTGAACTTTGGAGATGGCGGGGGCAACGGCTGTCACGTTGGATTTTCTCGTGGCAGCGAAGTGAAGGCTTGCACCTTCTTGGAGTAGCCTGACCGTGACAACGAAGAAGAAGGAGGAGGATGTTGCTGCACTGGTCGTTCAGTGGTTGCTGTCCAGCGTTGAATGGCTGGAGAAAAGAAGAGATGACGTTTCACCCTGTAAAGGGCGGTGTTGCTGTTCGTGTTGGAGCACTGGCAGACCACCGTGAGGAGGAGAGCAAGGTGAAGACAGACCTGCAAGGGCTGCTCCAACTATGAAAGAGAGATGGGAGCTGTGCTACAGACCAGTTCGCCGGCACTAATGGAGGGTGGCCGGAGAAGAAGATGGAAGGGAGAAAGAAGGAAAGAAGGAGGCGCGGTTTGGTAGAATACCGTGATGCAGCAGCGTTGCGGGGGTGTTGGCGGGCGAAGCAGCAGGAGGAGGAGGAAGAAGGGTATGAAGAAGAAGGAGACAGCCGGTGAAGGAAGAGGTGACCGGAGTTGCAGGCTGCAACTCCGGTAATCAAAACTTTGAATAAAAAAAACGGTGCTGCTCGTGGCAGCAAGATTTGCTGCGCTCAGGCGGAGGGTGGAGAATTTCAGATGAAGGAGAAAGAGAAGGAGACGACAGAAGGAGAAGAGAAGAAGGAGGTGGCCGGAGTTCTGCAACTCCGGCCGGAATGAGGAAGAAGAAGAAGAAGAAGAAGAAAACGTGGGAGAAGATTCGGGGAAGGTTTTGGGGAAGGAGAGGAGGAGAGGGGAGAGGGATTAGGGTTCGAACGAACCCCTATCCTTCTCCTTTTAAAGCTTCCCTATTTCCATTAATGGAAATAGGGGATTTTTGAAAATAAAAAATTAAGAAAAATATTTATTTATTTATTTATTTTTTTTAAGTAAAAACCTACTTTTCTATGGGGAATCTCCCCAATTAGTGGACCCCCCATTTAATTAAAATTATTTTGAAATTCGCGGGGTCCACTAACTGGTCGGACAGCGGGTCGATGAAGATGGGCCCGGCTATTGGCCCACATGGATTGATGATGTCCATCATCTCACAAGATGATGTGATAGACATTCTGATGGCGATCGGATGGATGGTGACTTGATTGGGACTCAGATTGGTGGATCGACGGATCTAGAGAGATCCAATGGTCCGATTGAAGATCCAACGGTCCGATGGAAGATCCAACGGTCAGAAAGCTAAGGGAGATGAGATAGAGTCGATGGGCAGGAGTTCTGGGGTTAGGTCAGTAGATTCGAGGACCGAGAGATGAAGAGAGAGAGAGAGAATAAGGAGAGATGAGAGAGAAAGTATCAGAAAATAGAGAGAAAAGCACTGGCGGAGGGTCTGAAACCCTGGTCTTCACTGTGACATCCTCACGCTTCTCCAGTAGAGTCGACCATCATTCTTTGCTGACTCATGTGGCTTTAAACGCTTTGGTCCGTCTCTTGGTCATTGGCTCTCTTACTTTCTTCGTTCTTTGGGCCGGCTTTTTGGTCCTCTTATTCAGCCCATATTTGGCCCATATCTTCTAGTCATAGCATGTGGGCTTTTTAAGCTTTGATAATGGGCTTTCATTATCGATTTGGGCCCACAAGTCTTGAGAATCGTCCCATCGGGGTTTCCTGCGACAGAAGAAGCGCGTAATGAGACTTTATCAGAACGGCTTAATATCTAGACTTCCGAAAATGTGTTTAATGCATGCAAATATACCATTTCGTCCAGAAAAGTGTGTTCTACGCAACAGAAGAGACTCTTACGTAGAAAAGTAGGTAAATAGAGTATTTTACGTAGGAGAATGCAATAACGCTAAAAGGATAATTGCTTAAAATAAGCACTTTTGAGTGAATATCACAACCCCCAACCAGCATATTGCCAATCCTTGGCAATTAGTGCGAAATAATATTTTCATAATTTTTGACAAAAATATAATTTTCATAATTTTTGAACTTTCCTATTATTCTTATATTTTTTAAAAATAATATTTAATTATATTTTATTTATTTAATAGGAGTGTGGGACCCGCGAATCACTTTTTGGGTCATTCCAAGTTCATTTTGACACTTTTTGAGGTTTTGAACTTTTTTGTGATTTTTGTATATTTAGATTATTTTATGCGATTTTATGTGTGTGTGTGACATTTGTCAATACCTTATTGTACAGACTTTTAAATTATATAATATAGTTTAATTGAATCAATGAATGATTATTTATGTTATGATTGTTGGGTTGGCTCGTATGGCCAATCTAGAGGTCTTTTGGGCTTAATAACAATCTTCAATGAAGCCTAATTGATATATAACCCATTAGTAATGTAAAATATGCATTTTTAAGGGTTGAAAAAGTCATCTCTTTGATATACGAATTTCACTAAAATAAAATCTCTAATCCTTTCCTAAACTTATTTATGAAAACCCTAAAGCTTTAGAAATTTTCACAAATCCAAACTCCATTAAAGAATAGAGAAATCTCTATTAAACCTTCATCAGGGCATCAATCGCACTCGAGTAAGAAGAAAAAATTGACGAAGACTCCAAATATAAGAACATACTCCGAGGAAAGGATGATCCGACGACTTTCAAATTTGAAGAAACTTTCGATTTTTATTAAAGTTTAAGAAACCTTAAAGTAAGTTTGCTTGATCCATCCTATGCTTGTTCTTCTTCCAGTTATTGCTTTTCTTTCATTATATAATAGTAGATCATTATTATAAATTAATTTGGGCGTGATTTAGTATATTTTTCTTGAGTTGATTATTATTTAGTGCCACCATGATTGATTTGGCAATGATTTATTTGATACCCATAACAGATAGTCATTTCTTTATAATTTTCGTAGTACTTTTAGGATTTAAATATTTTTCTAATTATTTTTTTAAACCATCTATGAATCTATTTTTCAAAACAGTTGAGTTTTTATTTTTACGATTTATATTTATTTAGTTATGATTTTTTTAAGGTGCTGTCATTTTCTTCACAATCCAAAATTTCAAACTCTATACGGTCTATTTAATTAAAGATTTTGATCTATACTTTAAACCTGAATATTTTTATAATTAATTTTCACAAATACGTGTATGAATCTATTTTCTAAATCCGTTGAGTTTGTATTTTTCAAATTTTTATTTATTAAGTTATGATTTTTCAAAGGTAATGTATTTTTCTATAAAATACAGAATTTCAGATTCTGTATTGTCTAGTTCATTAAAGATTTTGATATATATTTTGAATCGAAATATTTTTATAATTATTTTTCATAGATATCTCTATAAATCTATTTTTTAAATTAGTTGAGTTTATATTTTTTTGATATTTATTTATTTAGTTATAATTTTTACAATGTGTTAAAGTTTTCTACAAGATCCAGAATTTCAGATTCTGTTTGGTCTAATTGATTAAGGATTTATACATATATTTTGAAACTAAATATTTTTTTATATTTATTTTTTCTATAAACCTATGTGAATCTATTTTCCAAATCTATTAATTTTATATTTTTAGGATATTTATTTATTTAGTTGTAATTTTTTTAAGCTGCTGACATTTTTACAAAACACAGAATTTCAGATTCTGTGCATTCTACTTCTTTTAGAATTTTGACTTCGATTTTAAAAATAAATATTTTTAAATTTATTTTTCATAGAAACCTCAGTAAATATAGTCTTCAAATCCATTGCGTTTGTATTTTCTAATTTATATTTATTTAGTTATGATTTTTACAAGGAAACACGTTTTCTATAAAAAAAAATATATTTGTTAGATTTTGGACGATTAATGGCCTTGGGAACCCTTAGTGGTTCGGTAATGACTTATTGACTATAAAGGGGTTTAACCCTTGTTTGACTAAACCTTAGATGGTTTGACTTATACTTGTATGTATGGGAATTCCACCCATGTGTCTTGGATCTCTTATAGGGTTTGGCCATGTGCTTTTGATCCCTCTTTAGAGTTCGACCTTGTGTCATGGATCCCTTATAGGGTTCGGCCATTGAGTGTTGGATTCTCTTGCAATTTTTACTTATATTATTCGTCAATGTTGATCGTGACCTTCGGTGATTGTTACATGTTATTCATGTTTAACCCTAATTCGTTCATATGTTATTACTTTTAATGATTATGTATTCATTTTATATTCTTATTTAAAATGTTAAATACATGTTTGCTTATGCCATGTAACCCTAGTACCATCTTGTTATTATACTATAATCATCATGTCATTTTATATAAGGGTGCATGAGGGAACGGGGTTGGAGTATATTATAGTTTTATCAATTAATTAGGGTTCGGTACCCTAGGGTGAAAGGCCCCAGATGTTATTATATCCTACAGATGGGTCAATGAGATCGCTCCCAGTACGGGAAGGAGATGGAGACCCTATGTGGTCATGGGTACTAGTTGCATTTGCATCCTGTACTCACTGGCATTCACCATCATATTCATGTCATCCTTATTATATGATTGAGATACATACCTTGATTAAAAAACTTGTATAGTATGATATCATACCATGCACACTGTTGAATTACTGGGCCTTGGCTCATAGTGCTACACTGATACCATTTTCAGATTTCGAAGAGCTAAGTACGTAGGATGATTTTGATACGGAAGACTCTGGTGTACTCGAGGAGATCGACGAGGATTTAGGAGTCGATCCCACACTTTAGAAATTTGTATTTGATTATTTTATAACATTATTTATTTATTTTCACAAGCATGTAGGCCTTTCATTGAGAGCATGTTCTCACTTCCTTGTCTTCACATTTAGTTGATTGATTGAATTATTTTAATTATTTATTTTCTACATCTTAACTTTTTTTTCGTTACTTAGTGGGTTTTCGAATGAACCTTAGTAGTCTAATTGACCTAATTCGACCACTAGGGGACATTCATAGATCACCTCTGGGTTCGGGTATGGGTCGATCCACGGATTTTTGGGTCGTATCTGGGTATCCAGATTCAGGGCGTGACAGAACTGATCTAATATTGGACAAATGGAGAGTAAAATCTCCTGTAATGACCCAAAATAGTAAATGAAGGTTTGATTTGTAACACATTTGACTTGACCAAGTCAAAGTATAAATCGCAAAATTGGAAATCTTAAAGAGGTCTGATGAGAAAACTTACCTCACTATTAGATTGTAAGCACGCTAAAATTAGAGTTTTCTATAAGAAGTTATAAAATTTTATACGAACTTACAATAATGGATTAAAAGTTGATATTTTAATTGAGAAACTTTCTACGAAATTTAACCATATTAATAGGTAGAGCATTAAAAATCATGAGTGTTGATTGTAAATATGCTCAAATTGGAGATCGATAGGAGCTCGATAGGAAGATTAGCAGTAAATGATTATAATTATATTTAATATCTTTTTTTTGATAAGTCTAGGAATGCATTAATGAAAATGAGATCAAGGTGATCTCAGAGTACAAAGTTAAGATGAATGCATAATCCAAAATACAACCCTCAAAATAAAACTTGATTAAGCCTAAAAACCATATCGCTAAAAAAGATACCCATTGTTTCTTTGCTTATACATCCCCATCAGTATACGAAAGCCTTTATGTTTAGTACCACTTCATGGAATGAGCTCTCCTTGTCTTCGAATGTTCTACTATTCCTCTCTAGCCATATCCCCATATGCTAGCCAATGGCAACATCTTCCATAATACTTTACCCCTGGTCAACATAGGAATAGAAGGCCAACTCACCAATACTTTCCCTATGCTTTTCGAGCAAACCCATTCTATGCCTATGTGAAAAAGAAAGAACAACCAAACGCATTTGACAAACTCACAATGGATAAGAAACTGACAAGTCATCATTTTATGCATTTTTACCCTCATTTTCCTAAGTTAATTATTAGAATTATCATACACAAATCCTCAAACTTACATAAAAAATAAGATATTTTCTTTTCATCAATTGTATATTAGATTTCTCTTAATAAATCGATTACTTTATATTAATAATCTTATTTCATTAGGTACCCGAGCCCAAGACTAAAGCATGCATAATTCTAAGCCCAAAAGCTTATGTACAAAAGCCCAAATCTGAGCAAAATGGTGGACTACGTTGATGGGCCGAGAAGTTGGGCCAAGAAGTGGGCCAATGCAGTGGGCCGAGTTGGTGGACTAAGCATGGACCAAGGTGGTTGAGATTACAATAAAATGAAAGGTCCAGATTACAAAGGCATGATGATGGCTTTCCAAAAATAAAATGATGGTTTTGGTTTTGAAAATTTAAAATGATGGAATGTTTAAGAAATAAATATCTTATCAAAAGAAAATTTTCTTTTGAAAAATATTATTTGTTTTCAAAAGGAAGTTTTAAAATAATAAATTAGTGATTGATTCCATATTGAAAAATAAAATAATATTTTATTGATTTTCAAAAGGAAGTTTCAAAACTATAATTTGGTGAGTGATTCTATTGAGAAAAGAAAAATATACTTTATATAATTATTTTCATCTTTGAAAATATTTTTTCTAAGAAAAGAAAGTTTTAATTCAATAAAGATGGAAATAATGTTACACATCTCAGCCTATAAAAGGACCTTCAATGGACGATGAAGGAGTTCTGCTCTTAGCTGCTCTCCGGCTAGGCATATCTCTCGGCTACACATATTTTCTGGCTACAGTCTTCGATTAGCATTGGATCTCTTTTCCATTTTTTTTATTTATTTCTTTTAGTCTTTCCTTTGTTCTTATAATTTTTTCTTTTTTAGTTTAGTTTTGATTATAAAGTGTAATGTTTTTTGGTCATTAGAGAGATTGACAACCTCTGTTGATGACTAGTAAAAACTCATTATCTTAAATATAAGTTATAAATTATTATTTTTGTTATAATTATTTTTGGTTGATCAACTTGATTCATTATTTCTCACCCCTCTGTGGTTCGACCCCTTATTTGCACTATAGATAAATCGTTGATTTGGCTTTTGCAGATTTTGGATTTGATTTGACAGTAAAATATAACGATCGAGAAAAATAATGTCCTTCAAAAATCAATGGAAAATTCAGAAAATAAGAGAATTCAAGGAATCGAGAGAGAAATAGATGATCAAAGATATAATCATAGAATATTGAAGAGGAATTGAAGCCGAGAAATTGAAAAAAGATGTAGTGGATGGGAAAAAAGGGTTTTTGATCTCTAATGAGGTAGATGGTTTAACTAGCTATTTGATTTCATTTAATTCTAATCTCGAATTTATTCCCTTCAAATCTATATCAATTATATGGATTTCTATGTTTGTATGAGTTTTAGTTAATTTTTTTGATCTAGTTTCGTTTAGATTTATAAAAACCATTTTGTAAAATGATTTTAGTCATAAAATCATCATCATAATTGCTTATCAATGATTCATGAGTTTCCATATGTTTTAATGAAGTTCCAAAATCAAAATCGTAAAAATCTTGAGTTTTGGGTTCGATTCGGTTGAATCCCGATCAATCGGACCAGAGCCCAATCGATTGAATTTTATTAGACCAGAATAAGATATTGTTTTCTAATCGATCGTAAATCAAGTCCCAATAGATTAAACATATCTGAATCAATTGGACATAAGTCCTAATCGATTAGAATTGTTCAGAAAAAAATTTCAGAATAATTTTTAGGACAATTATTTTCCACCCTATTTTCTACAGTCACCAACACTTATTTTCATTAAAAACATATAAGTAATTGTCCAATTACTTTAAGTTATTTAATTAAAATATGGACATATCCTTCATTTGAAATTATAAAAATACTTTTAGACCAAAATTATAATAAAATAAAAAAAAATCCACTTTTGACAGCGAAACTTTGAATAAAATATAAAACGTACATAAATTTTAGTTTTTCTTATTTTCTGAAGTTGTTAATTTTTTTCATAATTTGATAAATCTAAAAGAGCAATTATCGAGAAAAATTATTCAAAAATTATAAAATTGTGATCAATAAAAAATAGAAATTCAAATATTTATACTTAGCTAAAATTTTAGCATTTTGACAAAATTTGATACACTTAATTTCAAATGTTAATTTTTTTAAAATGAAGTCGATTATATTTAAATCAAAACTCTTAGATTTGGACTAATAAAAGAAAATTTAATTATTTTAATTAAGTTTGACTTTAGTTAATTATTTGATCAAAATTGACTTAAATTTTGATGATTTATCAAGTTTATTTATTTTGAATATTAAGTTTTGTGTAAATTACATGCATTCTCAAATTATTTATATTTATTTTAAATTAATCACTATAAATAATTATTAATTATAATTATTTGAAAAAATCTTTATGATATAATTAGATATAATAATTATAGTTTTAAAATTGAGATTATCTACCATCGATAATTTTTTTTTTTTGGGAGTTTTATTAAACTAAAGCTTTTCTTTTTGGGAGAGTTTCATCATTTACATTTATCTTTTTATAATTTGAAATATTAATGTGTTTCTTTTATTTCATCATCTATTTCTACAAATTGAAAGAGTGATGCATTTTTATATTATATTATCTCTTTTAATGGATTGAAAAAGTAATGTGTTATTGTAAAATTTAATGTTTATCTGAGTATTCTCAAATGTTTGCTATTTTTTTTAATTATGTTCTTTCTTCTAACGATATTTTTTCACCGATCACTATTTTTATATAATATTAAGTTAAAAAGCTTAATTATCTTTTAAAACTTAAAATTTTATGCTAACGATTTTTCAAGAAGGGAATTTCCAAAAGAAAATATTGGGGGGGGGGGTAATTATCAAAATAACTCTATTTATTTCAATTAATGAAAGAAAATCATGATTTCACGTGAATTTTATATGAATTATAGATGAGATGATATGGATGATCTTAGTGATTGGTATGTAGTGCTTGAATTCTCAAATAAAGGCAGTTGAGTTGTTACATCAGCCTAAACCTAGAGTCGGTTAGGAGATTACCCGTGGGCGTACGTAGATCTAGGTAGTTAACTTAGATGTGTCAAATGAGGTTTAACCCGAAAAACTCCATACTAAGAGAGGTTGTCCCATGTTCAGTTACATACATATACGATGCGATTGTCACATGAGCTACAACACAAAAAATTCGTGCTGAAGGAAGTTGTCTCTATTCAGACAGATACATATATCATGTGATGGGGTATTTTAGTACACATAAATGTGTGCAATAGTTTAGTTTTAAAAAATAATTATTTTAATTAAAAATCTTTAATTTATTATTTATATTATATAATATATTACAAGGTGATCTGAAAAAGGACCAGTTGAACTACTGTAAGAATAATTTAATGTTATTTTTTAGAAGTGACGTATTGTTCTAAGATATGAATAATGATTTTTGTCTCTTAGGTGGTTTGGGCTATCTTTACGATGAATCATTATTCAAATCCAAGAAGTTTCAATTTTTTTTCTTGATTATCATTTTTGTAATGGTACATCTTGAAAGTCTAGATCTGATAGAGATTTACACGCATGATATGCCTTGATGAGGCGATAGACATAAATGGTACGGTTCGCTGATCTTTATATAGTTTTAAGGATCTTTGAAATGTCTATAAATGTCGAACGGTTGACCACCGTTATTTATTTGACATGTATTCAGCGTCATAGTCAGAGACCCTCTCTTGGGCCTAAATTCATGCTTGTATTATGTTCCTCACACACAAAACAAATTCCGTCCGACTGCAAATCAAGATGTTAAGAGTAGGGTTCTACACTAGTTAAGTACTGAAACAAGAGATACATGCTAGATTAGGGGTGTATATTAGTGATGACCTCTTAACTCTAAGATGAATAGACTACCCGACTTGTGTTGTTATTAGTTTGTGATAGATGATATAGACATATTTGATTATTGCTTAATATATGATTTAAGTTTTTATTTTTTGTTTATACTCTTTAAATTCTATCATTCTTATAAAATTATTTAGTATGATTCTGCTCTTATCGATAAATAAATTTGTAAAATTTTACTTTTAATTCTACTATATATAAATGATTATTTATATGTAATTTTACGTTTTATTTCATGTTTGGCAACTATAATTGTTGCTCAATATTCAAAAAACTAAATTGATTGAGTAATATGAATATTACCTGCTATTATGATTTAAATTATATACAAATATTTTTAATTATATACTTAAATTTCAAAAATATTTTAAAATGTAAGTAATTGAATATTGTATTGACATATTTAGATTATTGTTATTTAATTATTTATTCAGCTGCTTTATTTAATGAAATTATATAGTTATTTAAACCACATCTCACTATTGGGTTTTTTCCCAAAGATCACCCTACATCACCCACTCCCAGATTATTTTGCAAAAAACACAGAGATCCTATCTGAGATAGAGGTTGACATATATTTTGATGATTTTGAGGACTACTGGTGACCAAAAAGTGCATATAAAGGAAAAAAATTAAGTATATATAATTTGAGATTTTTGAAGTAGGATAATTTTATTTAGCGCTACGAGTGGACTTTGATGTTATTTTTGACTTATTATATATATATATATATTCAAGATATGACAGAAATATTAAATACGTATATTATCATACTTGAACTTTTATTTTATTTTTATAAATATAGATAGTATGGTTAAGAAATTAATGAAAATTACTTTAATTTTATCTGTTTAATGAGTAATATTGAAATTAATTAGAATAATGATTGTATGTAGCACATGAGATGTTAATTTCATTGTCTACTTTTGTTTGAAATTTTCTATAAAATAGTTTTAATTAGGTAATTAGTTAGGTTAACATCACGCACCTTGATTTCTATATTAGAAATTTGGGTGTGACATCTCTAATTTTTGCTTGGCAACTTTGTTTGTGCTATACATGTACTATCAAACTTATTTTGGTGCCTCTATCTTTGCTCAAGGATCTGATTAACATCAGTTTGGGGATAATCTTATTATTAGGGAGAGAACCATTGTATTTTTTCTTGGAGTTGACAAAGGGAAAAATTTATAAAAATAAAATATTTGTGTTGTCAATCCCAAAAAATCTTTAAGTTTACTTATGTAACCTTAATTATGAGAGATCGCTTGACTTCATCAAACTTACAGTGATGGACTTGACTTGGTGATCCAAACACTCAACTCGAAAGAACTTGGAGTGTTGAGAAAATCAGAGCCTTGAAGGCTTGGAAGGTTCTCAACTTGTTTGGTGACCTTCTTTGGATGGACATAAAACTGTCATCAACTCATCTATTGACCTTTGACCCAAAACTTGACTTATAGAGCATAAGTCTGGTCCTAAAAGGATATGGTGACCGGTCTAAGTGGAGGTTTAAGTGCATTTTCCTAGGGACAGGGCAATTGGTTTACAGAGCGGTCGACCGTTGGGACGGGTCGACTGGTCTATCAGTCTGGTCGATCACTGGAATAGGGAGACCAATCAATTAGAGTGGTCGACTTTTTTCTTCGCGCGCCCAATCACATTTGAATCTCTCTGCCGATAAATAGCCATCCATTCCCTCATTAATCTTTATACATTTCTCACTGATCCTTCTGAGTTTCCTTAAGCCTCCTTTGAGTGACTTTGTTGTGAGAAATATTTTTTAGGCCTTCTGCCTTTATTCTTGAAGAAATATTTGTTTGTACTTATCTTTGTGATCTTTGGATCATCTTGGTGAGATGTCCGAGTTGGTGTCTATTCGACTTTGCATTTCAACAACATCGAAGCATCTGTTCTTCCTGATTATCATCA
This sequence comes from Euptelea pleiosperma, assembly GCA_035048495.1. Classification (NCBI taxonomy): domain Eukaryota; kingdom Viridiplantae; phylum Streptophyta; class Magnoliopsida; order Ranunculales; family Eupteleaceae; genus Euptelea; species Euptelea pleiosperma. Next base: position 33,498,357 of record CM068541.1, read on the forward strand.
GATGTAATTTTGTTTGTTAAAAGCCTTCTTTTTTAAAAAGCTCTCCATATTGGAATACTTTATCTCTATATTTTGTTTTACCTGCTTGAGTCAAGATGAGTCTTAACTAAAGTAGAGTTTGGTTGCGACCTTACTCTATTTTATTGATTGCAATCGATACCGGTTCCTTTACCTTATTCATTATTGTAAGATTGCTTAAGTGATTGAATTAAAATGTGATAGCTCGTTAGAGTTTTTTGAGAGTGGATGTAGGTGTTGCGAAACCGAAGCACTATACATCTTTGTGTTGTGGATTGTTTGTCTATATCTCTCTAATTTGTTAAAGTTGATTCTAGTTATGCATCGTTTAAGTTATATCCTACTTATTAGTAATCAACTTAACAATAAATTTAAAAAAAGACCTATTCACCTCCTCTAGTTATTTTTCGTATCAATACTAACAGAACTTCAAAGCCCAATTCATATCGACTTCATTCTAGAACATAAACCCAAGATGTTATTCCAATGATCAAAGAGAATAACTTTTGCTCTCTATGCTTTTTAAATGTTTTTTTATGGTAAGATGAGGCCTTCTCAACCCTCTCGAAGTTCACTCTTGCTCAGCTCCTCGTTAAGTTCAACAATGGCCTTCTTCCTAACGAGGTTCACCAGGTTCATTCTACAACGAGATGAACGATGTAGATGCATTTCATGTTTGAACATTGAAGAGGAGTTTTTGGAGAAAAGTAACAAAATAACGTGGCTGACGGTTCAAGGGATCAGCTCACGGCTCGAGGAGAGTGAGTCTCCTTTGTAATCTTTCACACCACACATACAAAACAAAAAATTTAAGGAGCCTCATTATAATCGTAGAGATATAGAGAGTAGAACATATCGGATATTTAGAGAAGAATGGGGGGTACTTTGGACAAATTAAAATCAATAAAGCCCCACTATTTCACCCCATTTTTTTTCTGCAACAAGCGCTACCTTCTCCGTTTCTCACAGAGACGCTCTCTGTTTCTCTCTCTCTCTGTGTGTGTTGAGCAGAGAAGAAAACAGAGTCTTGAAGCGACCGTTGATGCGATGCCCTTCTTCTTCTGTTATTGTGAGTGACGGATGCGATTTCCTGCATAGCTGACATTTCCTCGGTGATTTTTCACGGGGAACAACCTCTGCGTCGCTCTGTGAATCTTTACAGCATTGGATATGATGAGGTCTGCGAGCTATCTAAATTTCTCAGAAAATCTCTAAAACGTCTTTCGTTGAAAAAAATTGAAAATTTAAGATTCTTGAAGATGTGCTTGATTTTGTTGTGAGAAAAAGATCGATATTTTTCGATCTTGTTCACGCAAAGGTGGAGCCCTAATGAAGGGTCTATATCTATCTCTCTTCCGCTCGGAGATCTCTGTTTTTCGAAGATTTGGGTCGATTTACTGGTGGTGTTCTTGGGTTTTCATGGCAAAGGCTCGAGGCTGTTTCAGTCTCTCGGTGGAGAGAGAGCTTGTTTTGATTTCGATAAAGGAACGAATCGTCTATTTCATTTTGGCTACGTATCGCCTGTTCAGTTGAGAATATCCGTCAGATTCCGGCGAAGCTGAGCTTCAACTCCGACGATTCGTGTTTTTATTCTTCTGGTTTTGGTCTTTTAGGAAAGATTTTTAATCCGTCTTTATGTGGGTGAATGAGAAGATCGATTTTCGGGCAAAGGAGAGTTTTTAGGCCCCCAACAAAAATTATGTTTTTTTTGTTTCCGATTGAATGTCACTGGTTGTTCTAGTCTTTTAGCGGATAATTTCTCCAATTTCTTTTTTTTACTTTTTAAGGAGAGAGCGAAGAGAGTCCGTCGTTCTTCGAGTGAAATATAGCGGATGAGCGGTTGGTTTGGGCGTTCGACCATTGTTTTTCTTAATGATGTTAGTGCAGCAGCAGCAGCAGCAAATACACGTATGTTTGATTCCAGTCAAAGAGAGTATAGATGCTCTGAAGATTTTTATCAGTTTTTTTCTGGCTAAATTTTCAAGTTCAAACCATCTTTTCTGGGGTTCAGGTTGCAAAGATCTGCGGTTTCTGGAGTCATGGTAGAACATTTTTGTGTTCTTTAATTGTTTTTCCTTTTAATTTCCGTTTCTTCTCCCCCCTCTTTCTTAGAATCGTCGTTAGCAGCCGATCCTTGCTCTATACTTTCAAAGAATCACCACATTTATAATAGAGATGGTCATCTCCTCCTCTAAGATATCTGATTTGAGTCTGGTAAAGGACGAGGAAAGGAGCTGATTTTCTTTTTCTCGTCTCTCTGTTCTTTTCTGTCATCTTTTCCAATTGGGATGGAGATGCAACCAATTTTTATTCTAGAAATATATCCCAGGCCAGGTAGAAAATCCTGGGTTTTGGTCTGATTGCATGAAATCAGCCTCTTTTCAACGGAGAAACAGTAGGTAGGTTCTGCAAGGGAGGAGTTTCATTTCGTTCAGGTCAAGGAGGAGCGAAACTCTGATGAATCTCCTCATCTGCAGATACGTTAACTACAAGACATTGTGACTTTGAACCATCTTTGTGTGAATCCGTTACAGATCAAAGATCGTTCTGCAAATTTGGGTCATGGGCTATTTCATCGCTGCATTGGAATAGCTCTTGTGGTTCTTATAAGAATCTGGTCATTGAGTGATCCCTAACATTTATCTTTTCATGAGAAAAACCACTCTTTTATCTTATAGTGTCATAAATCAAAGATGTGGGATTGTTTTTAGGTTTGGAAGGGAGGAGAGAATCAGTGACAAAGGAGACGATGATCTGTTCTATTCTTGCAGATGAAGGGTTGTTTTCTCAAGATCTTCTCTTCAACAAAAATTGTTTTAAAAAAATTGTTTACAAATGAGAATTGTGGGTTTTCTTTTCTCTTCAGATCTTCATTTTCTCCCGTCTGTTATATACCAATTGTACTGGTTCATAGCAACAATACTTTGTTCAAGTCTTGAAAATTTTATGTTTTTGACTCTATTTCTTGTTACCCAATGGGAAATTTAGCATCTTGTTAGAGTTTTCAGGGGTGGAACCCAGTCTGTCTACTAATCCAACTTCCATTTTCATTTGTTCTGTTACAGATACCAGAGAGTAAGCCCGGATTGTCTTCCTTTGACCAGTGGAAGAAAATCCAACTTGAGAACATGCAAAGGAGACGATGGCAGTGAGAATGGGAGAATCCCAAATTACAATAGTTTTGAAGGAAAAGCACTAAGATTCAGATCCTCCGGAAGCAACCCCACCTCGTCCATCTCTACCACCAGCCCAGACCACAATTTCTCACATTTTGTTGTTTCCGATTGTCCGCAATCAGATAACCATGTTACCCAGAAGAATCAGAGCAATGAAAGCAGCTCCAGTCCCAGTCCTAGCCCTAGCCGCGGCGGAGGTGATGTTCTGTTGCAATGGGGACACAAGAAGAGGTCGCGAGGGTCGAGGGCCGAGAATCGGGTGGTCACCGATGAGTCGTCGGTTCAGTCGAGGCAACTCATCAAGATTCACAAGAGAGTAGAGAAGCAGGGGATATCGAATCAGACCGTCACGATGCCGCCCCCACCACCACCCCTTCCCTGCACTGCTACCTCTTATAGTAGAGGCGGGAATTTGAGATCCTGCACGCCCATCCGCGAAACCACTGGGTCTCTTCTAAACAGGTCTGCAGCCTCTCTCTTTGTTTTTCTCGTCATTCATATATTTTTTTAGAGATTATATGTGTAGATCCTTTGAGATAACACTGAACAAACATGTCTCCTCCTAGGCTCCTCCTCCATCCTCATCTTTTACTGTTTTTCTCTCAAACCCAGTTCTATTTTGCTATACTTTTTTACCCTTGTTTCTATTGTATGAAAGATGAGTTGTTTCTTGCTTTATATGGATCTTGAGGAGTTTGGGAGTTTTCATATTTTTGGGTACTGGGTGGGTACCAAGTATGGTTGTAATTTTTAGGTGGGTGGTTGGGTTGGTATAGAGATCTTTAAAGAATCATTCTCCTTTCTGCTTCAATTTCTTTGCTGCACCAGGTCACTGAGGTGTTCCTTTTTTTCCTTTTTTTTTAGGTTTTTGGGTAAGTAGTATCTGTTTGTATTAATTCTTTCTCTTTGGTTCATTTATTTTTACCTAATTTTTAATCTTTTTAATTTCTTAGGATTCCTAATCTTTGGTTTTGGTTTTGAATCTGTGTGCTCTCTTACCTTCCATTATACATGATGATCTGTGATCTAGTTAGCTTTTTCAGTAATTTTACCTTTTTGTCCCCCAAAAAATGAGAAAATCTACAATTATTCACCCTTTACTTGTGGCCTGTGTGTATCTAAGGTATCCATCCATCCTTTGATATAGACTGACCTTTCTTTTTCTCTTCACCTCCTTTTCTATTCTTTTGTTTTTTTTTATAACTTGGCTTCTTGATGGGTTTTCATCACTCTCTCTCCTTTGCTTTGTACTAATCACAGATCTTTTACTAAATCCTTCTTATGCCCTTTACCCTTAAGGTCGAAAAGATACCTCTTCTTTGAAATTCCTTTCCTTTTTTGCTTTCTATTGGAATCTGTATTGTTTGTAAATTTCTCCTTTTTCTTTCTTAAGCCAGTAACAATTCATTTTACATGCTTTTCTTCTTTTAGAGGTGGGTTGTAAAGATCTCTTTGTTTTTCATTTCTTCCCTCGGTATTCTCCCTTCTGGTCCTATGTAGAAACCCATCTACTAAAATCCCCCTCCTTAGCCATCATCATCATCATCAGCATCATCATCATCATAGCCTGTGTCTCATCATCATGCCTCGTTCACCTTTGACCATGATCAGGAACTTAGAAGAGCGATCAGGCCCTGGAAATGGGTCCCCATTGAGCAACGGTGGTGGCAGTAGCCGGGTTGTATCTCGATCTGCCGACAAACGGTCTCCTCCTTCCCCGGAAAAGAACGATAATAAAATTGTTTCATGTTCTGGCACCACCATGGATGAGAAGCCGAACGGGTCCGTGGTACAAGCAGACCCCATGAATCATGTTGAATCTGCTATGCTATCCGAACAAGAAGCATCAGCCACTCCTTTGGTGACTGGAGAGAAGGTGAACCTTGATCTGTTTGAGTGGCCGAGGATTTACCTCTCTCTGTCAAGGAAAGAAAAAGAAGATGATTTCCTTGTAATGAAGGGCACAAAGCTCCCTCAGAGGCCCAAGAAAAGGGCCAAGAACGTTGATAAGACTCTCCAGGTATTTATAAATTTGGGAAAAAAATGTATTTTTGGGTGATATTTATTTGTATGGGGTCTCTTATCTGGAATTTTTTTGTTAAAAATAAATACTAATTCTTTGTATTGGATTATTTTGGGTAGTATTGTTTTCCTGGGATGTGGCTTTCTGACTTGACAAGGGGTCGGTATGAAGTTAGAGAGAAGAAATGCGTGAAGAAGGTAATGTGTTTCCTGACGTTTTGTCCCTTGTCTTTAGTCTTTATTGTTTCGGATTTAGAGAGTGGAAGGAACATTGTGGGTCAGGATAAGAAGATGGTGCTCAGTAAGCTGTCCCTGTCTTTGGGAACCAGTATGTGACCATTTACATTAAGAATATTACCCAGATCTTCTGATGATCATCACTTCCAATCTTGTAGACTAATGCATACTTGTTACACTGTTTCTTGCGAGTATCATCAGCACCATCATTAATCATGCATTATCCCAACTACTTTGGGTCGCAACTTGAAACCTGTTTTGTGATTCAGTTCTATCTAGGGCTATATCCTTTGTTACAGCGTGTTTGTAAACTTTAACTAATTTTCTTCCGAGTTTCCACAAGAATTTGATGGACCAGATAATTAGATCATCACATGGTGTCCATGGCCACTGCAACCATGAATTCATGCGTTCAATCTAGCTTACCCAGCATTAGATATTTTTGTATTCCGCCCAACCCTTGATGCGTCTTACCTTGAATATTGCAATGGATGCTTCCAAACATCTGATATCATTTTACCTAGCCTCTTGCTTTTGAATGGTCAGCAGAATTAAGAGTGAATGATGCTCTTCCTAGTTGTGAATTTGACAGTCTGGATCATCTTATGGCCCATTAAATGGACAGTCACAATTAATCCATGCGCCTCAATGTGTAGACTAGATGGTCCCAAGGATGTGTTTGCTCTTTTGTTAAATGCACGTTTATATTGCAATATTTTATCAGAAGAAATGTATGGTTTTTAGGGATTTCTTCTTAAATTTCTGTTGATCTGTTCTTTCTTTACTTACATTGTTTGTCTCTCCCGGTGGTTGCAGCAAAAGCGAAGGGGATTGAAGGGAATGGAAAGCATGGACAGTGAGTCGGAGTAGTGGCAGAGAGAGAGAGAGAGAGAGAGTGTATATCAAATCAATGAGCGTTGTTTTGTGTTGTAGCGGAACCCACCTTCATTTGCCTCCCTGAGAGAGAGAGAGAGAGAGAGGTCAGCAAAGATGTGTCAAGCACCTTTGCGTCAGCTGGTCAGCGTGTGCAGCGGTGGTGGCACAGTGCAATTGGATCAGCGTTACTTCCTGTTTCACACCATTAATACTTCTTTCTTCTATCTCCTGTACAGATTTAAGCAGTTTGATCAATGAGAAAAGAAAATTTTCCCTCCTAGTTTTTCATTTTTAGTCACCTTCTAATCGGCCTATCCATTTCTAGACTCATGCTCATTTTATTTCAAGTGTTTGGTCCAAAGGTGAGGAGTAATTTCAGTTCTATCTGTAACTCTCTCTCCCTTCCTCCTCTTCACCTATGTCGACCAAATCAATATCAAACCAATTAGTCATATACTTTAGGGCAATTTTGCAACACCCTCCCTGTGTTTTAATTTAATTAGCAACACCCGCCGACAAATCAAAAGTCTAGGACCAAACCATTCAGCCATTGACTAATGAGGAAATGTAACATCCACTACGAGAACACGTTATAATGTGACATCCACATCGTGACGCCTCAATAGTCTGAATCGTCCATTTAAACAGATAGACACATGTCGCGCTTGGGTTTGAGTAAAGGCTAACCTTGTCTAATTTTAAAGAATTTTTGGTATTTATAATAGATGGGTAAAAAATAGTTATTTTTATGAGTATTATAACATTTATGTGATGGAGGTCACGTTTATGTGATGTAATGTTCATGGTGGGGTCTGGTCAAATGGGTGTTCTCGACTTTCAACTTTTCAAGGGGGGCGTCGCTAATAATTTACAACTACTCACCAAAATAGACGGTCTATAAATCTTCAACTTGTAAACCATGCTTACGAATATCAGAATGATTTGAATTTTTGTGAGGGTGATCTCCTCACCATAGAGACCATACTCACCAAAAAATCTTCCCATTCCAAAACTTCTAATTGCCCCCCCCCCACGATTTTTGTGTGTGAAAATGTATCAGCTGAGAGCCTGACCCATAAAAGAAATCAAAAAACAAACAGTCCTTTTTCTTCTTTTTCCTCTTATTATAGGCCAACCTCTGTTAATTTAGAGGTTTGATTGAGCGTTAAGTGGGTACATCGAAACATCACAACCTCGAATGCTAGACCTTGATCTAAATCATGATCGGGTCCATCTCCATGACTTTGTTGACTCTAATGAAGTCATGATGGGGAAGTTGATCAACAATCTTGTAACTTAGATTTGATAACAATATCAACGAGTATCCTTTTTTCTCTTATGACGAATCTCAAGCGGTTGTCTTGGTGATCACCCATTCATTTCTATCAACATGATTAAACGATGGAATTTCATCTTGAAATCTTTGGTCATGATCAAGAGAACTAAATTCGATGCGATCGGTCGGACTGATCTCTACAATCTCAAGTCTCAACTATGACAAGCTTTTTGACTTTCCACGATCGTCTTACCCTTTTGTACCCAAGAATCTCTTTACAGTCTAGATTTCTTTCCCTAACAGCTCTTCTGTTTTGTTTTGTTATCGATTTGGAGTAAAACTTGTGTCACAAGATGTTGTGACGGAAGCCGGTCACAGCACTCAATACTAGCCACGTGGCATACGATCAGAGGGAGCTGACCGTATGGATGTTTGGCCAATCCCTCGGTGGACCTACAAACCAAAAATCAGCCTGATTAGTGATATACAACCTTTGGATTTGTGCACCCAAATAACGCTCAATAATGCTCAAATTCCTACAGTTAAAATAAACTCATGAAAATAACTTCAATTGAATCGGTTAGAAATCACGAATCAGGCTGATTTTTTGTGTACCAGTCCACCGAGTGACTAGCCAAACATCCATACGGTCATCGTCCTCTAAGAGAATGCCACGTGGCTCGTATTGAGTGCTGTTACCGGCTTCCGTCACAACATCTGTTACACAAGTTTTACTCATCGATTTGCTCTGTCATGATGAGAAAACATTCGCTCTCCGCGGAGGACGTCAAACTTTGAAGTCCCCTCACCTACAATGTCAGACACGTACGTCAATCCCTTAACCCAACCAGAGTTAAGCTCATAGTTAGTGGTTAACAAGGGTACTTGTCATACATTTTGGGAGGGGGACATCAAAGTTTGAAGTCCCACGGGGCCAGCAAATAAAGCTATTTTTTTTTCAATACAGCTATGGGTTAAGGAGTAAAACTTGTGTCACAAGATGTTGTGACGGAACACGGTCACAGCACTCAATACGAGCCACGTGGTATACTATTAGAGGACAATGACTGTATGGATGTTTGGGCAGTCCCTCGGTGGACTGGTACACAAAAAATCAGCTTGATTAGTGATTTCTAACTGATTCTATTGAAGTTATTTCATGGGTAACGGTAGAAATTTGAGCATTATTGAGCGTTATTTGGGTGCAAAAATCCAAAGGTTGTAAATCACTAATCAGGCTGATTTTTTGTTTGTAGGTCCACCGAGGGACTGGTCAAACATCCATACGGTCAAAGATCTCTGATAGTGTGCCACGTGGTTCGTATTGAGTGCTGTGACCGTGTTCCATCACAACATCTTGTAACACGAGTTTTACTTGGGTTAAGCACCGGGTTTAAGTATGAAAAGGACGACTTGCCGTTTAAAAAAGTTATGAAATGATTAGAGGGATATTTCTGTCATTTCAATTGGACCCAACGGTCTATTTTTTAAAAATAATAATAAAAAGGGTGGCGTTAATTGCACACACCTTTTTTGTAGTAACACCCACAACTTATCTACACATACCCAAAGTTGTGAAGAAAAAAAAAAAAAAAACAAACGAAGAGGAACTCTCCACCACCGTCCTCTTCTTCTTCACCACCACTACACCACCACCACCACTCCCTCCCTCCCTCTCTCTCTTACCCGGTGGTGGGTGGCAAGCCTCCTCCTCTTCTTCTCTGGGCAGCCTCCTCTTCCTCTTCTTCGGGCGGTTTCCTCTTCCTCTTCCTCTCCCTCCTTCTATTCTCTCTCTCTCTCTCTCTCTGTGTGTGTGTGTGTGTGTCTCTCTCTCTCTCTCTCTCCCTTCCTCCCTCCATCTTCCTCTCCCTATCTCTCCAACCGATATGGCCAAAGCCATGTCCACCCTGCGTTATCGATATGGAGCAAAATTTTTTTTTTTTTTTACGGAGAAGGGGAGAAAAAGATCTCTCCCTCCCTCATCTTCCTTCTCCTTCTTCTCTCTCTCTCTCTCTCTCTGTGTCTCTTTCCCTTCCTCCCTCCATCTCCCTTTCCCTATTTCTCTCTCCATACAAAAAAAATGTCCACCCTGTGTTACCGATATGGAGCGAATTTTTTTTTTTCTTTTTACAGAGAGGGGGAGAAAGAGATCTCTCCCTCCCTCATCTTCCTTCTCCTCCTCTTCTTCTTCTTCTTCTCTCTCTCTCTCTCTCTCTCTCTCTCTCTCTCTCTCTCTCTCTCTCTCTCTCTCACAGAGGAGGCCAGTTGGAGAAGAAGAAGAAGAGGAGGAAGAGGAAGAAGAAGCCGCTCGGAGTAGAAGAAGAAGAGGAGGAAGGGGAGGCCGCTGGGAGAAGAGGAGGAGCTCCTCTCGGTGGTGGAGTTTTTTTGTTTTTGTTTTTGTTTTGTTTTTGGTTTTTTTTTTTTTTTTGTAACTTATTTGCACACACCAAGGGGTGGGTAGGGGTGGGTGTTACTACAAAAAAGGTGTGTGCAATTAATGCCACCCTAATAAAAATTTGGTCATAGCAAACCGAACATTCATGGATTGTTCGGCCAGCAAGATCTGAAGAATGGAGGTTAGTTCAGACCTAGCTGGCCGAACCGTCAATTTTTTAAAAAAAATTAGTTCCGACTTGGCTGGTTGAACAGTCAATTAAAACAAACAAAAAAAAAAGTGCCTCGCCACACCAAAACCACCCAAGAGCTGCTAAATCCGCCATCAAATACCACATACAAACGAATCAAACAAACCCATAAACTGTCAGGCTTCCCAAATCAAACAAATCAATTATAGTTTTTCGACATGCAGAAATGAAAATCACTCAAATGCAAAATCATTTTTCCTCAAATCTTTCCTCCTTCCTCTCTCCCTATCTCTCTCCTTCCTTCTCATCTTCTCCCTTCAACCCTATGCATGACTGAAAAACCACCTACCCACCTCCAGGACAAAGGCGGCAACCTTCAAATCTACTCTGGCTTCACCTCCTACGAAACTTATGTGCAACTACAGCTCAATAGAACCTTAAACCCCAAACTCAAGATATCAACCACCGAAGACTGGGACTGATCGACATCTTCATGAAATTCTTCGCAGACCTCAAACACATAGTCTTGATGTCCGTCCATTGTGATCATTTTGGATAACCAAGACGGGAGATCAAAAGACCATATCAACAGATCCATGGCACAGTTGAAAATTCGGTTCTTCGATTGGGTCGCTACACTTAACAAGATCCTTACCATTGAAAACTTAATCATTAGAAAGTGGATCCTACTGGATTACTGTGTGATGTGCAAGACAAGCGGAGAGAACACTAACCATCTATTTGTGCCTTGTCAATTCGCCATACAAGTATGGTCGTTTTTCCTAGCTCATTTGGACATATCTTGGGCATTCCCAGAAACCATAAAGGTGTTGGACAGTTGGCCTCGACCTACCCTATCGCCTAGGGGTAAGCTAGTATGGGAGATGATACCATTGGCAATTATGTGGGGAATATGGCTAGAAAGAAACAAGAGAACCTTTGACGGTAAGGAAAGTTCTTCTCAAGATGTTTTGCTTTGTATTAAAGCGCTTTTATACAGTTGGGGAAGTGTGTCTCAGGATATGCATGGAGCATTCTTTAGCGACTTTGTGTTTAGATTTGACTTGATTTTGTATTGACGTTTTATCCCCCCTCTTTTTGTACTCTGAGATCTTCTCGATCTCCTTTATCACACACACATATATATATCCTTGACCTATCAAAAAAAATAGATAAAAAAAGTGTTAGATTTTGAGGCAATAATACGAGTTGCCCTATTGGCAAAACGAGGAACAAATACAACAGAAATAGATGAAAGAGTTCAGCAAGTTCCAAAATATTTGTTGCATGTGCAACAAAAGCCCAACCAACTGAAGAAGAACCAGAATTTAATGCATCCACCATCGTTTGCGCATCGGATTCCACTGCTGAGCAGGTTTTGGAGCTAGTTCCACCTGCTAAGATACATTTACCTAAAGAATCACTGAGAATAAAACCAAAACCAACGCAACTAGATGTTGATTTCCAAGATGCATCAATATTCAATTTTAATTTCTCATTGGGAGGAGCTATCCAGGGGGCCTCCTTCAAATTGGGGCGGGACTTTGCGGAGGTCGATTGGATATAGGAGGGAATAGTTTTGCGAACATCCAAGGGGTTTCCTCTGTGAACATTGTGAATCATCTCATTCCTCAAAAACCATAATCTCCACGAAAGCATGCAAACATAGTCCCTTCTAAAGCAATCAGTAGGAGAATCCTTATTGGAGATTTTCAAAAGACTAATAAACGACTCCAACACTCAAAAATCACTAATCATGCTGATTTTGGGTCTATAGGTCCACCTAGGGTTGGGCAAAACATCCATACGGCCAGTGATCTCTAAGAGTGTGCAATGTGGCTCATACCATGGTGACGGATCATAGTATGCAAAGTTCTACTTACAAGTGAAATTTCTTTTTAATTACTGTAAGTGTCCTAGAGGGGGGTGAATAGGACATAGTACAAATTCTTTTAAAATTAAAAGGTGGATAAAAAATACATCCAATCCAATTACTCAGAACTAGGTATACTCAAGAACCAGAATAAAAAAAAAAATTCAGGAGTAAACCAATCTCACACAGATAAAGCAAATAGATATGATTAAAAGCACACCACAACGTGAAATTTATAGTGGTTCGGTGTTTGCACACCTACGTCCACTGTCAATCGCTCAAAACCACGAGCCAATATATTATTCAATCAAGCTTTACACTCTTACACAATCGAGTAATCAACCGGTCAAAAAATTTATCCCAACCTACTCACAAGAGGGGTTGAGAATCTACTCAACACTTATGTCTTGAGCAAATTTGTATTTGCTAGGACCAACAAAAATCTTGGTGATAAAATATTAATGCATGCATCGTAGAGGCCAAACAACCAAAGTACTTACCTTTCTAGATGTAGAGAAGAGAGGACACAAGCTGTGGAGCAAGCTTATCAAGTGGTGCAATCTAGGAGACGTGTCGATCTTGATGATGGATTATTTCAGAAGTCAATGAACGAAATCACACCATATGCACCAACCAAATCTCTAACAATAGGTTCTCGAGTAACGAACTAAGCAAAGATTAGGTTATCCAAGATTGAATTCTCAAGCACAAAAACTCAAAGGGTATTCTCTTTTCTTTAAAGAAATTTTCGTGCCCAAGAATTCACTAGGGGGTGTTTATATAGACTTGGGAAAAATGGTCAAAAATCACTCAAAAAAGAAAGTGCGGGATCGACCGCGAATACATCAGTCGACCGACTAAGGTGCGGTCGCCCGACGTCTACTATTTTTCCTTTCCGAAGACAAGACAAAAAGGGGTCTGAGCGGGGTTGACCCAAACTAGTGCGGTCACCCGACGAAGTCGGTCGACCGGTACTAACTCGGTTGCCTGCTTAAGGTATGCTTCTGTCTGAAGATTTACTAAGCGAAATGTACAGGCGATCACCCTACCTTCGGTCGACAGACACTCTTTTGGTCACCCAATCATATGCATGCTTCTGTAAACAAAGTGCAGAAAAATCATCTAGAGGAGGTTGCCTGAAGCAGCTTTGGTCGCCCGATCTACTTAGATACATCCTTTCATCAGTTCTTCAACTCATCTCTTGGCAATAACTGGGTAGCAGACTTACAGACTCCAAAAGACAACTATCATGGAATTTTGACAAAACATAAACACAGGGTTTTTCAACAAGCACTGATGCCCATGTGGCAAGAGTAAAATTAGAGTCAAAAGAAGTTGTGCGTTGAAGTAAAAAATAAATAAACACTTCGCTACAGATGATCTATATCTAAAATTTATGGAAAAGCTAGTATGAATATGAACAGCCAGAAAACGATACGTTAACAACCAAACCCCCAGTTACCTTGGTTAAGGAGAGAGGTTAACATTAAGTTAACAAGGGGTTTGGTTGTTCGTCTTCTAGCTACTTTTGCATGCTCAACAAGTCTGCAACCATTTGTATACTAGTCCCCCCCCCTCCAACTTTCAAAATCTTTTAAAAATATTATTCCCAAAATACCCCGAAGTTTTAGTTTAATGCCCCCCTTAAATTTTAATTTTTTAAAGTGACCCCCCACCCCAAGATTTTAATCCTTTAAAATCTAGGAAGCCCACCATATACTACAAGGATTGTGCCCCTCTTGAACAAAATCATGGCTCCGCCACTGCTTGTTGGGATGCCTTGATTCCTAGTGATGCTTTCTACTCTCCTTGTTTGTATCCTTTTATTTTTCCTTTTAATAAAAATTTACTTTTAGCAAAAAAAAAGTGATGTCACGCTCCAAACACTGTCATGCCCTGGATCCGCGAACTGAAATCCGACCCGAATGCCTGAAAAACGACTCGTTTACCCGAGATCTAGGGTGTGATAAAAATTAAAAAATAAAATACTCTGAAATAATTTTTAAAAATGACCATAATTTATAATATATTAAAATAAAAATATTTTGTAAATACGTTTTGGTTGAAACTTTTGTTTGATAGGCTTTTTGAATCAACTTTTTAGAATTTAAGCGGATAAGTGTAAATTTTTTTGAAAAATATAATTTCAATAAAAAATTATCTTATTAATTCTCTACTACTAAAAAATTATTTTAAGCATATTTTGTGAAGGCACTTTGTCCAAAAATATCATTTATTATTTTATTTTAACAGTTTGACTCAAAAATCTGCCCTAACAATAACGGTACCCGGGTAATACTTAAAATAAATATAAGTACATCACATCCATAAAATTTATACATTTGTTAAGAATTAATGACCATATATCTAAATAGTTAAATCAAAGAGTCTATGAAGTCAAATATTTATTATCCACATGATTTTAAAAAATTAAACAAAGTTTTAAATAATAGACAATGTGAGTCTTTAACAGTTAAGCTTATAAAAATTATACAAATAACAAATATTCAGAGTCCCGCATCAATCTCATCGACACTCTCAATTCTCCCTCCGATCTTCCTATGCTATATCGCCCTCATCAAGTGTAGCAACTTCGAAATTCACACCATCTGCAATTTAGTCTGAAATGTTTAGTAAATACCATGAGCCAAAGCCCAGTAAATAATTCACTATACACCGTATATATATCACAGATAATATTGTATATTCTAATTCAAAAATTATGGTATATTCAATGTATAAGAGATAATATAAACCAGTAACATTAACCAAGAATAATAAATCTTTCTCACAATTAATCCAATATCATTATATTCATACGATTATAACTACAACCCAATTTTGGGTCTCCTTCTCCTTCCTATGCCGGGAGTCGCTAAAAGGCTCTTCTATAGGGGTTTGGGGTTTTTCGCCTTTGGGCTCCAGGCCTTTCTTAATTTTTATTTTCGTGGGTATCCATTAGGATCACACCCGAACTAACACTTCAATATTATACAAAATCATTATCTATAACATTTTTTTTCTGACACACATACCGATCCGATCAGATCCGAATCACAATAATATTCACAACATCATAAATTAAACACATACATATAACATGATTAATAAAGTAAAATAAGAAAAATTATCTATTAAAATATGTAAGTGTACGTACTTTGTCCGTTGATCTTTATCAGAACTTAAATCAATGGTGAAAAGTAGCCGCGTGTATTTTTATATATCGATCGTCGTTGGATGAAGCCATGATTCGAGTATGTCAAATATCTTGAAAGTATGAACATTTTTGTCTCAAGGAACAGTCTCAAAGGATGATACGTTATGGTGTTTCTCGAACTCTCAAAGCTCTTAATGATTTATAATGGAGAACTCTCTAATGGTGAAAAAATAAAATGTGTAGGTTTTTGGGAGATTCTTTTATTTTTAATAGTTGCTCAAAAGAGAATGGTAAATTTTTATTTATTTATGTGTGTAATTAATTATTATTGATAATTTATTTAAATAGTTTATTTACTTTTAAAGTTCAAGTCTTTGATTAGAAAAATATATTCATTATTTCCAAAAGACTAAAAGTTATAGAAGATTTTAATTAAGGCAATTAATGTGTAACTCAAAGATATTAATTATTTTAATTTTATTGTTTATCAAAATTACCATTCTAAATGTAAATTACTCTAATACCATTGGACAAAAGTTCAGGGTATTACAAACACGACATTTGAAACTCAACCTGCGACTTAGGACCTGACCGCTATTCATGGATCGTCCAACCCATGATCCATGGGTTGGCTCAAAACCCCAAGGTCAAGGAATTCATGGTTAAAATAGTAAAATGGGCCAAACATGTACAATATCATCTACCTCATCAGGCAAGTCTAAGATAAATGAAAAACACACTTATTAGATCCAAGTCTATGGATCATTAGGTACTGACAATAATAATTTCAAAAATCATGTTTCATAATAACAATATCAATATACATAGTATTGTATGATATTAACAAGATCAAACTTCAACATGCAACAATCCAACGATAATATCAATAAATTCATAAACATACAATATTAATTAGGCTAATCTCAATGGTCAAAAACCCAATTTAACACTACTGGGTTTGGACATGATGCTCAAACCCATTCATCATGTGGATTCAAGCATCATTCCTAACACAAAACAATCCATAGATTTTGGCCATAGTGACTAAACTCTTCTAAAAAAATATAGCATGCATGGGGTTCATCCATGACGACCAAACCCTCTAAACAAGGATTTGGGTTGGACCATCATGACCAAATACAAAAACTCAAAATAGATTATCATATCTTTGAAGTCCATATTTGTAAATACTCAAATTTCATGTCAAACCCAGTCATTAAGTCAAGTTAGTATTATGATTGGTTATGTGAAAGTTTGTTTAATGTGAAGATGAAGCACGAAATTCAACCGTGTGATGATCATATGTGTGTCTGAATTCACACCGCAATCTCGTTTTTAAGCTAATAAGTGACGTAGATGACTTAGATTGACCATATGTGATTGACCTTTGACCTTACCCTGACTTAGAACCAAATGGAAAAAATAACTTTAAAACATAATTTTTAAAAACAATTCTAGGTTGGTTCAAACCAAAACACATCTAGTTCAAACTAGACCAAGATTGGTTCAAACCAAAACCAATCTGGTTTGAAACAGACTAAATTGGGTTAAAAAAAATTGAAGTTTGTTCGAATGAATCAAACTTGATTCGAACCAGTGCATGCAATTGCATTAGGAAACTAGCTCTGAATGAACTCTTTCTTCCGAGAATTATTTCTTATTACTACTAAGGTTTTTCTTTGCTCATTTAACAATATTTAAACTTAGTTTTTCATGGGAGAACCCTAAGAAGCTAACCATTATAATCACAAGAGAGTTTCACAAAAACCTTAGAGCCTAAGCTTTCAAAACATATGTGATTTTTTCCTCTTTGCGAGCTTAAAATATTTGAACTTCCTAGCTAGGTTAATCCAATAATTTTGAGTGTCTATTGTCTTTAATCCTTCATGCCCGAAAGTGCTTCTTTCATGAAGAGTTGAATACTTTGTGTGAACCAAACCTTCATACATATTGGTAGCTCTTTGGATACGAGTGAACCTCGTGGATTCGGGTGGTGTTTCGGTGTGTTTTTTGGTCATCGTAGTAATCATGCAAAGAAGGCATGTTCATGGATTCAAAGCGTGGAGATACGGTATGCACAAAGAAGCGGCAGTTAGAGGCTTGTGGGATATTGAGTAGGTATTCAACGTATATATATATATATATAACTTCTATACTCAATAACTTTATTTAGTGTACTTTATCGTATGGTCATGGTCCCGATGTTTTTTCTGGTAGGGTTTTCCAATAGAACACTTTTATAATTAATATATCTTTGATATGTATTTTGATTAAGGTTAGTCGATTTGATTTGTTTTCACTCTATCAATTGTATGGAATAGGTTTACCCAGACTCAAACCAATACATAGAATATGTTAATAATTTTAAATCTATAATTGGGCCTATTCACCTCCCTCTAGGTCTTGTGAAGACGTAGATACAGGTCGTTTCAATCTTGGGTTCCCGTCATGGTACATTAGGATCTAATTATTTTGGCGATAACTTTTCAATTTGACATCAAATTTTGGTGATTCAAAATGCTTTAGAAAGATGATAGAATTATTCTTCTAATATTATATAATGAGTCCGTCTAGAGCTACACCCATTTCTTACATCCGCTTCTTACACCCGAGGTTGGGGTCCACATGGAGATCATGTTGGACAATCCAACCATACATTGAGCTGTCCTTGCCATGATGATCATCGTTGCCAAAAATTAGATCACTTTGACATTGCTAACCATATAAAAAAATTGACCAAAAATAATAGTTTAATTGGACGGTCTGAATTTTTTAAGTTAAAGTCATATTTTTATGAGGTTAGGAATGTTGAAATGTCATGATTTTTTGTGAGGAGGGTAACCATAGTATGAAAAACTCATTGTGCGGTTGGATTGTACAACATGATCTCCATGTGGACCCCAACCTCGAGTGTAAGAAATGGATGTAAGAAATGGGTGTAGCTCTAGACGGACTCTTATAGAATATGATATAGTTTGGTAAAAATTTAGTATTCTTTTCTACATTTTACTAACAATTAAAGTTCCTCCTAAGTTCAACTTATCCCTAAATCTCTGATCTTCTCTAGATGGTTGGGTTCTCCCAAAGAATCCTAGGCTCAACCCAAACCAATAAAAAATAGTTAATGGCATACTAATTTTTTAAGATTTAAAAAAAACCTTAGCATGATAAATCTCTTCCAAAACTTCACATAACATGATAAAAATCCTTAAATCAGGCTATTATACAGAGAAAAAGAGTCTATCTATGCTCTAATACAACACAATAACTACGAATAATATGTAGAATAATAATGTTGACAACAGATTGATCTCTGACATAATAACATGATAAATAGTAAAATAAAATTAACAACATACTCTTATTTATAATTTCCATGATTCGCAACTGAAAAAGGGAGCAACGATCAACCGAAATCCTCATATGAACTAACCCGGCCCCTAGAGTAGATCACTTTTTCTATAGAGAAGTTGGAGCTGGGAGGAGGGAGTCTTCACCCTTTCTAAAACCCTAATCTTAATGGGGCTCACACAATAGGGATGAAAAGTGTGAGACATAAAAGGAGTTATACTTTAATTAAAAGTTGTACTCTACAACTCTCTTTCAAATACACCAAACTTGTACATAAAACTACCACTCTATTAAATTAAGTGTGGGTCACGCATAAGGAAACGTTACAATAACAAATGTCTTCAGTTTCTTCCTCCAACACTGCGAATCTATTAGGACTAACAGGCAACTGGTTCTGAGTTGATATGTTGAGCATTAGATTAGGTTGAAAACATGGCAACCTTTGTGGACCTTGTCACAGCTCCCCTCTACTGCCATAAAGCACTGTCCATCCTCTTTAGGATTCTCCACTGAGTCATCTGCTGTACTGTTTTGTTGTCCACCTCCAACTCCTAAATTGGCTTCCATGACAGACTTGGGAAGCCAGATTTTCTTCTGAACTGTCTTACCATTGGTGATGTTTAAAGCATGGTTTAAAATAATATTGTTTTAACGGTCGTTAGAACTGTAACGTCCAAGCCCGTTACGTTAAGAACCGTTTTGAATAGTCATTTTTTTCCATTTAAACAGCTATTAAAATGAAAATTTGTGGAAAAAACAACTGTTCTTTCCGTTATTTTCTGTCAAATTCTGTTATTTTTCCATTAAATATTTTTTTTAATTTCTGAAAATTTGAATTTCAAATTTCAGTGCCATTATTTTCCATTTTTCCGATAAATTGCGTTTTCTTTTTCATTTTTGCCCTTACAATTCGTTTTAACAGCAATGCCCCAGTCCGTTATACCATTAAAACGGCCTCTCTTAAACCTTGGTTTGAAGCACTGTGATCAAAGATAGAACATTTGGTATTCAACAATCAACATTAAAATTAGCTAAGATCCCATCAGATTTGATTTGAAAATTCGCATTTAACATCCATTTCCACGTTTTCAAAATTCAAATGCGGGTGTTGAAACTTGAAATTCACACCGAAATGCAGCCTCCGACTTCATTTTAGCTACATGTCAACGGTCTCACTTGGAGCAAAACCGGCCCCATAAAGCAGGACAGAGTCGGACTCGGTCCGTCGGCGTGCGATTAAGATTCCGTCTTCTTATACATCAAAACAAACGGAATTCCACTCATAAAATACAAAATGAGCACTTGTTATGATCTGAGCCATCAAATACCTTTTGATCTCTCCACTCTGCATATCTAGGAGTGACCCTAGCCGTCCAGGTCGACAGCCCAACAGAGTGCATTGATGGCTATGATCGTCCGATCAAAGGTCTTCTTGGTGGGAGTGGGACCCGAAACGCTATGCTATTATTCCATGATGGGTCGTGATGTAACAAGGTATACCTGAGATCTTTTCATTTGCGGAAGCGGCATTTTTGGTAGTCGCCACTGCCATCTGGGCCCACCGACCGCATGGATGTTTAGCCCACTCTTTAATAGACATTTATACAAAAAATCAGCTTGCTTAATGATTTTTAGCCGTTGGTTTTAGTACTCAAAAGATGGTTGTATTCAACGGCTATAAGAATGCCTTAAATGGTGCAAAAAAGTGGAAAAATCTAATGGTTATAGATTACCAATCAAGGTGATTTTTGGTATGTATATTCGCCAAGGGGTGAGATAAACATCCAAGCGGTCAGTCGGCCTAGATGGCAGCGGTGACTACCAAAATTTGCCGCTTCCGCAAATGAACAGTTTCAGGCATACCTTGTTACATCTTTTTCCTTCCATGATTCCATCTACGGAGGACATATGTTTTCCCCCTGTTTTTTGTCTGCCACAGGAATTCGAGCGAGAACTGAGGAGTCTGTCAGGGTGGAGAAGAACCATGTTATCGTACTGCTTAACCTCTGCCGCAACCTTTTCTTGTCTTCCTTTGCCTCGAACCTCCTTCTTCTTCTTCTCGCACTCAAAGAATCCCAAGCTTCTACTTCAGAAACCCATTTCCTCCAGAAAACCAAACACGTCTTCCTTCATTTGTCTCAGCATTGGAATCGAACAAATTGCAGAAATCGCCCAAAACAAGGTACATTTCGAGATTTCATCAAGAAATTATGAGAAAAATTATTGATTTCTATCTCTTTCTACTGATTTTTTTTTGTTTTTTACTGAGTATATTATTTAATTGGAATGCGAATTACACTATTGTAGGTCTTGGTTGCAGCTTTCGTCTCTGCTGCAATTGGGCAGCTCTCGAAGCCTTTCACTTCTGCTCTTCTTTACGGCGATGATGTTGATTTTAAGGCTGTAATTCGCGCTGGCGGATTCCCTTCCACCCACTCCGCGGTTAGCCTGATCCTTCTTTTTTTTTAGTTTCTGAGGCCATCGAGTTTTCGTTTATTGGTGGGTTTCCACTGTTGATTTCTTTTATCTAAATTTAATTATTTTCGACTGACAGGGGGTTGTTGCTGCTGCGACTTCCCTTGGCCTCGAAAGGTAAGCAGAATTATTGTTTTCGCGAGTTCTTTGATATTGGACTATTCTGTGTTTTCTTGATGGGTATTAAGTATTGATTGATTGATGAAAGGTTTATGGATGCTTTAGGGTTTTGTATTGTTAAAATGCAGGGGTTTCGCGGATTCAATTTTTGGCATGACCGTCGTTTTTGCCAGCATTGTAATGTACGATGCTCAGGTAGTGACACTGGTTCTACTTTTCAGTTTATTGCTTTGGTGTGGATCTCTTGTTATTGCCTTCCTATATGCTTGAGTTTCAACTACTTGTGGCTGGTTATTTGTTAGTAATATGATGGAGAAACCAAGCTGTTATAGTTTCTCTTACACCTTGATTCAGTAGTCGTATGCAAACATAGGTCCACATATAACTACTCAACAGTGACTGATCAAATATTTGAAACGAGAAACTTGGATTGTCAACCAATATCCAATAGTATGTCGTATAGGATGTATACAGTAAAACAGAAGGTAAGTAATGATTTATAATAGATGCATAGTTTTACTTACACACACATGCGCCAAGAAAGTTCCCAAATATACCGAGATGAGACCAAACAAGTACATGAAGGATTGAGAGTAGGATATTTGTCACCATTATAAATTTTTTTTTTCTTTGGAAAGGGTAAACTGTGGTTAGGCAGGACCACAACCAGCTATTATAAATTAAAAAAAAAATATTACAATCTGATATATTTACACGTGCTAGCATCCTCATCAAGGATACCCTTCAGCGGACTAGTGAAAGACGAAGAGACTACAAAAAATCATTAACATTACAAAACTATGCAATTATCTTTTGCTCAGTTAGATGGGGTTAAGTTATACAACTTATAATTTATTCACGCACGACCATAGGCGTTTATGGTGAAAACAAAGGAAATTGAGGTTTTCCTCAAATTTTAAAAATTTTCGCACTGAAAATCCTTACATGTGTGCACAATCATAAATCTAATGCATTTATACCTCTAAACCCTTATTTCTAACAAGAAACTACAACAAATTGAGTTTAATCAAAATATTTCATTGTTACCTTGAAAATTTGAATTATTCCCTATTTCGCTTCGATCCACTCTACTGATCGATTCGAGAGGTTTTTCAACAAAAAATTCAAATTGAAGTGGTCATTTTTTGTCCCAGATTGGTTGAAGATCAAAATATTTGAAAAAAAAAATCAGTTCGAGAAGAGTATAGAGGATTCTTAGGCTTTGGGTCAAAATATTTCTGTTATATAGAAATATTTCCATCGAAACATTCCAGTTTTACATAGTTTTGACTAAAAAGGTACTGTAGCTCGTCATAATGAGTATTTCGTGAAATATTACAATGTGTTGCCTGTACCTATTCTTTCTTGTTGAACTGCCTTGAAATGGAAACATTTTGCAAGATAAACGAAATTTATTACCTTGATTGCCAGGTCACATTTCTCTGTTTCAATGGTGTAATCTCATTCCCCATGTACATTGCTCGGGCTTCTAAATAACATTTTGAACTTATCCAAAAGTAACTTAAGATCCCTCGTGTTACAATATGCTCCAAACACCTATTCTCCACACCTTTTGTAAGGCTATGTTTTATTTCCCTGATTCATCAATGTCCAACTTGGTATGTTTTAGGTTTACTTAGACTGAGTTCCTGGCTTAAAAAGGATTCTCCCTGGCCTATGCATAGAATGATGTGCAATTTCCCTCATCCATCACTGCAGATCAAGAATTGCCTTCTACTCCTAGAGCAAACAAACCACATGATTTAGTTGCCTATTGTAATTGACTCTCAAAACAACTAATGAAGCTCTCATCATCATCATCATCATCATAACCTTATCCTAACGTTATGGGGTCGGTTGCACGAATATGTTCTTCCATTGAATTCTGTCTAAATCCATATCTTCTGTTAAGGCAAGTTTCTTAAAATCTCCTTTCAAAGCCTCACTCCAAATCCATTTTGGCATTCCCCTCGCTCTTTTAGACTCTTCAACTTGCACATTCCTCCTAACTGGTGTTCTCATTGGTCTTCATTGTACATGACCAAATCATCTCAATTAACTTTGTCCTTTTGTCACTTATTGTGGCTACTCTTACATTTTCACAAATAGGTTTATTTCTATTATTGTCTTACCACACATCCATCTCAACATCCTCATCTTAGTTACACTCATTTTATGAACATGTTATTTTTTGATTGCCCAATATTCTGCTGCATAAAGTATCGTTGGTCTTATAAAATTTTCCGTTTAGTCTGATTGGAACATGTCGATCACATAGCACTCTGGAAGCATATCTCCAGTTTAGCCACCCTGCTCTAGTGCCACTTGTTGACTCTCTACTCAAAGGTATTTTGAAAAACTCACACAATCATGCATATCATGTGGCCAAAATTATCGGAGTCATTAGGTTGAAAATAAAGAAGAGAAGGGAAGACAGGAGGGTTTCCTACAAAAGACATCCATATTTCTTTTACCTAGGGAAAGAAGATCTATCAACAACTTAAACTTCACTTTCATCAGTTTTTCTCTTTTGTTTTATTGTATTTTTTAGCAACTAAAATCAAGTGGACCAAGACTAGTTACAATTTAAAAATCAGGATTCGATCCCGAGTATTTTCTCCACAAGGGACTGTGGGAAGTGTTTGTACCACTCGGCTATGGTCATCTAACACTATGACCATTTGACCCTTTTGCAAGGAAATGATCTTGGTTTCTAATCTAACTCAACAACTAGAATTGCTATTTGATTTCCTAATTTAACCTAGGCTAAAAAGAAAAAAAGAATTCTTATCTTAGGCTGCATTTGGTTCATTGGAAGTGAGTTTTCCAAGAAGTGCCAGTTCTTGGAAACCCACTTCCTAGAATTTATTTTGCCTAGGAAGCATTTTATTTTGTTGTTTGGCGCCTATTCAATTTTCAATAGAAAATGACTTGTTTACTTAAAATTTTACCTTGTTAGTCAAAAACTCAATTATTATATTAAAATATAGACTAATTGAGGTTATCAATACCATGTAAATATCATTCAAACACACCAACAAAGAAAGTAAGAAGTAAATAAGGAGTATCAAAGTCCATCATAGTATGAATATAAAAATAAAAAAGGTAATCAATTTCAAGTCTAAAACCCTCTATACTAAAGCAACTCCGCTGTCACTACCATCCTAAATACCCCAACCATTTGGAGCACCAAATTCTATCAACCGATACTTTCATCCGTTTGAGAATTTGTCAATGAATGACCTTGCAGTAATGGGGGGCTCATTCGGATAATTAGAATCCCTTTCTAAGAACTTATCATCGAAACCTTCACTTTTCATTACTTTAGTATAAAGTCTATTTGCATATCCTTGGTTTGTATTAGCATCCATTCATGCAACTAGTCGATTAACCGCTTCAGTTAAGCTACCAAGCATTGCCTTTGCCTCATCCATTGCATGATTCCTCTTTCCTTCTTGTCTTTTCTGCGTTGAAGAGTCACAATTGGTGGATGGTTGTTGGGACTTTCCCTGTGGCACTTCACCTATTTCTTTAATGCCAATGTCCTAACCTAAGGCATATTTACTGGATCTTTATTGTAATTGGGTACTGCATCAGCAAAAGACTTTGCAAAACTCCTAGTAGCTTGATCCTCCCCACATACGATTGACAACTAATCATACAACTCAAGGGGGACATTTATGTAGTTCTTTGCTTCCATGTTTCTCTATAAGAAAATATATGGTTAATTTAACAAAGAAATATATAAATAACATTGATTAAAAAAAAAAGAATATCTGATTAAGTAATAGTACACCTCTGTGTATTCCGCCACCACTTGTGGATCCGCCTTAATCATCTTCAAGGAATCATCCCAACCCCAACCACTTACATTGCGAAGCTTTTTTATTGTAGCATACCTCGCCTTTACTGATTTCATATGATGTTCAACGTTTTCCCATGTGCAAGCAAAATTGAAATTCTTAAGCACAGCCTCGGTTGCATTTGGATAAAGTGTCTTCTTGCACTCTCTCTCTCTCTCTCTCTCTCTCTCTCTCTCTCCATTTTTAAGACACTCAGCCAAGTATCAAAAATTTATCCAATTTGGCATTCCAACATACATTCTTTTTCTTGCTTTTCAAACTACCTTGTTGACTATCAATTTGGAATCTTCCATACCTAAGGAATATGAGTAATAATATGATGAAACACAATTAATGCAAATCAAACAAGAAAAACTTAAATGCGTCAACCATACTTAACATAAAGAGGTAAAAATTGTATAGGAGAACCTAATAAACATGTCCTTCATTATTGTTAGCTATTTAGGCAAGACCGTCTCTACCATAAGGCGACTAAAGCAGGTTGCCTTATGCCCCAAATTTGAGAAGGCCCCCAATTTATTTATTTTACTAAGGAAAAAATACCATGAGAAGGCCCTTGATTTGTTTATGTTTTTTTTTACATGTACGGAAAAAAAATCGTGTAGCCTATAAGAAGCCTCCCAGCTCTGGTCGAAATAAAAGCCCTAACTAAACCCAACACTTCCCCTTCCCATTTTTCTTTCATTCTCATTCTTATACCTAGACTCTATCACCGTCAACAATTCAAAACCTCGGCTTTGATTTCCTCAATGATCGATACCTGTTTTTCTGAGTGTGTGCTTGATCTGAGCAAGTATGAAGGTTAAAAATAAAAAAATGGGATTTTAGACTTTTAGATTTGGAGATCGTGGAAAAAGTGCAGCAAAAGAAGGTTAGTATCTATGAACCTTTCATTTTTTTCTTTCTTGAATTATTATTGTTTGAATAAATACGAGATGGGTTCGGTTAGAGTTAGGGTTAGGGTTAGCGTTAGGGTTTTGATTATTTAAGATAATGTGATTTTTCTGTGAAAGGGTTTTGAATTATTTGACATCTTCAGTTTGTTTTTCTTATATTTCTTTGGATTTATAACAATTAGCGACAATTTATTCGCTAGATTTCTAAAATTTGTTGTTTTCAAATGAAGTCCTATAAATATGGATGTTATCTATTTTTTGTCAAATTTCAATTATTTCTGTTTTCTTTGTTTTCCCTCTTTCAGATGCTTAGATTCGTTCCAAGGTGTTCTATTTGATCTTTTTCAAGTTTGTTTGTCTCTAGGGTTCAATTTAAGTTGTTCTTATATTTTGACCTAAAGCTTACCTCATTTGAAGGGCTTCATCCCTCAATGGGTAGGATTTCTTCAGTTGGAATTACCAGCACAGGGCTCAACCAAAGATTTTTCGGTGGGGTTATAACTTGTATCTTGAAAAGGTAGATTGTCTTGTAATAATTCCAAAACTATTTGTTAAAATTGTTTATGTTCTAAACTGATGTATATCTTTAAGTTGTAGTTATATTACAATGGGTTACGACTATCAATAACTGCATTGGGAACTTGGGGAAGAAACATGGGTTGTAGATTTGGATGAAATGGAGGTCTTTCCAAAAACACTATTCATTTTCTCATATATTTTTCATTATCCAAAATCAGAAATGTATGTATTCATGAAAATAAATTACTGAAGTAGCTTGCTATTGATAAAATCAGGTCCTTCCAAAAACACTATTCGTTTTCTCATATATTTTTCATTATCCAAAATCAGAAATGTATGTATTCATGAAAATAAATTACTGAAGTAGCCTCCTATTGATAAAATCATATATTTTCTCATGTTTCTCACGAGTATGACAGTTTGGTTGTTGATGGTTATCCTCATTGGTCAACTCTAAAGCAACAAGTATCTTGTGACAGACAGCAATACCTCTTACAGATGTTTTGCATCCACTATCAACATTGCATTGTCTGTCAATTGGAAATGTAGTTGCAAACTGGGCTTTAGGTGATGGTTTGATGGTAGGGTCAGCGTAGGATTCCCTTGTGCTACCAATTTCTATTATATAGAATTAAAATTTTAATTAAATATTATTTATAATAATGTATTAAATTCAAAGAAGGCCCCATTTAGAGTTTTCGCCTCAAGCCTCAACTTGTATTGAGACGGCCCCGATTTAGGTTACATATAGGAGAGAGAGAGAGAGAGATAGGAGTTGACGTCTTAAACATAATGGCCTAGATGTGTTCCCCTATTTATATATTAAACCACTTAAAACATAAAAGAACATGTAATGACAATAATACCCCCATATATCTTATACATAAAACCCACTAAGAAACATAACATAATATCTAACACTCCCCCTCAAGCTGGAGAGTAAACATTGTGCATCTCCATCTTGGAACAAATAAGATCCAGACGAGCTTTGAATAAGGCCTTTATAAACATATGTGCTAATCCTTTGTCTTCATATATGGAGTCAAAATGTCACCATACATCACTTTGTCAGTCTTTAGTATGAAACTGTTTTTGTAGAAACTACTTTAGGCACTGAGTACCTTCAGTGTCATCTCTTGTAACCATTATGTCATCAATGTACATAACCAACACAGTGGTTTTATCACCTATTTTCTTCACAAAGACAATGATCGGATTGGCACTGTGTCAACCCAAACTAAATGACAACCTCATTGAATTTGCCAAACTGTGCACATGGCGACTACTTCAGTCCATAAATCACCTTCTTCAGGTGACAAACACTCACAGACTCCTCCTGAGTAACAAACCCAGGAGGTTGCTCCATATAGGCTTCCTGTTGATCGCCATGCAAGAATGCATTCTTTACATTAAGCTAAAACACCGGCCAATGCAAAGAAATAGCTAAGGAAACAATAACATGCACTGAGCCAAACTTGGCAACCGGTGAGAAGGTTTCACTATAATTAACACCATACAATTGAGTGTACCCCTTGGCAACAAGGTGGGCCTTCAACCTTTCAACAGAGCCATCCGGAAGGAACTTCACAGTGTACACCCAACGACAACTAACAACGTGCTTCCCCGGAGGTAAAGTAACCAGATCCCATGTATCAGTAGAATGTAAAGAATCCATCTCAGTAACCATAGCCTCACACCCCCTAGAAGAGAAAGAGCTTCTTAAAGATTGTTAGGAACATAAACAGACGATACAGAAGCAGCGAAATAATGATATGCAGGAGACAAAGAATCAAATGACACAAACTGAGAAATAGGATGTGTTGTGCACGAACGTGTACCTTTCCATAATGCAATGGGAGGGTCAGAAGAAGACACAGGCAAGACAGGATCCGTCGACAAAGAATCAGGTGGAAGACACGAGTCTGAGGCAGGCACAAGAAGATGGCGACGACATATATAGGTGCAAAGCGGCGGTGCTGTCGAAAGACCAATTTAAATAAGAAGAGGAAGAGGATGAGATTCAAAGTCAATCGTAAAACTCTTAGCGGAAAAGAACAACATGCTCAATGAAAGTAACGTCAGGACACAGAATCAACAAGACAGGGTCTAAACATCGATAACCCTTTTGAGTACAAGAATATTCGAGAAAAACACACTTAATGGCATGTAATTCTGGTTTATCATTACCTGGGCCAAGACACTGAACAAAGCAGACATAATGTAGGGGATTTTTTAAACCAGGCTCGAGTGGGGCAGCCTGCGTAAATGGGGCACACTCGGGGTGGGATGGCCCGTGTGAAATGGGACCCACGAAAGAGGGTTCGACCGAAAGCCTGGATTTGGGTTATAAGATAAAGGGATTTAATCTCACGCTACCAACAGTCACGGCTTTTGGGGAGTATTGGTTCGATGTCCTACATCAAAGTGGTATCAGAGCGGGAGGTTTCGTGTTCGAGACTCCTCACCGGGGGTGATTAATGAAGGGGCATTTTCACACCGGGCTCGAGTGGGGCAGCTTGTGTAAATGGGGCACGCTCGGGGTGGGATGGCCAGTGTGAAATGGGACCCACGAAGGAGGGTTCGATCGAGAGCCTGGATTTGGGTTATAAGATAAAGGGATTTAATCTCACGCTACCAACAGTCGTGGCTTTTGGGGAGTATTGGTTAGATGTCTTGCATCAAGACACGACTAAAAACACATGGAGGAAGAGGAAACAAAGGACTACCTGGAAATAGGACGGAGAATGGAGTCTGACCACCAAGAACAGACATGGGCATGTGGTTGATGAAATAGCATACTGTAAGAACTGCATTTCTCCAAAAAGATTTAGGAACATTCATTTCAAACAAGAGAACACGAACCACCTCAAGTAAATGATGGTTCTTCCGTTCAGCCACCCCATTTTGTTGAGGTGTATGTGAACAGGAAGAAGTATCGACTGACGGTTTCACCAAGAAAATGTACAAATATCGAAATCCATTACGAGATGGAACTTGGATGGGTCCCCACACATCTGAACGAACTAAAGCAAAAGGTCTAACAACTCGAGAAACTGCTCTAGAAGGAAAAGAAACTCTGTGATGCTTCCCTAACTGATAAGACTCACACTCTAAACTAGACACCTCACTCAACGAAAGAACCATGATCTTCAAGGAATGCAACGACGGATGACCAAGCCAACAATGCCATTGATGCGGTGTAAGGGAAGTCATCTGAGACACAGCTGGCTCCCCCTTGCCATCGAAATAGTAGAGGCCACCAACCTCATGCCCTCCACTAATCCTCTACTTCGTCTTGAGATCCTAAAAAGCACAATAAGAGGATAAAGGGTCACTGAACAATCCAACCATCTAGTAATTTTACTAACAAACATAAGACTGAATGGAAATTTAGAAACATTTAAGACAAAAGATAAAGGTAAAGATTGACTAAAAGAGGCTTGACCTATACTGCACACCTTTGAAGTTGTGTCATCGGCTAAGGTAAAACACTGGGAAGAAGAAGTATATTTGATGGAGGAAAGCACACATGTAGTCTCGGTCATGTGATCTGAGATTCCAATATGAATGACCCAAGGAGAGGAAGACCCAGGCACTTGGGAAGCAAGACATGCAATACTTGAGTGGGCAAGAGTAGCGGTAGTGGAGGATGAAGGACCAGACTGTTGTAACTGAGTGAGTTTGGCATATTCATCACGAGAAGTAATCACAGTCTCCGTGTTAGTGTGCACCAGATTTATAACCAGGAGTAGTGCTCCCATTGTCACTATACGATTGGTTCGCCCGGTTGGCCGGTTTACTGTGTAAATCTCAGCAATAGTCCACTGTATGGCCATCCATATCACAGTGTGTATAATGACGACATCCACCACGACTTCGCCCACGACCACCATTAGAGTCACGATCTCTTCTACCACTTCTAGCACCTTTGCCATCACCATGTCTTCTACCACGACCACCACAACCACCAGAAACCACCAACGTTGATCTGTCAGCAGATCCACCACCAACCTCCGACACTGAGGCACGCTGAAGTCGAGCAAAGACTTCGGTCATAATAGGGGGTTCTCGACTCCCCAAGAGTTGAACACGAACTGACTCATATTCCGATCGAAGGTCGGAGTGAAAACTAGCAACATCAAAGTCCTCATGGTCTACGTTGCTTCTCAAGATCTGAAGTGAGAGGCTTGTAGACATTTAGTTCATTCCGGATATTCTGAAGAGACGGATAATATTATGTAAGAGGCTTTTCACCCTACTATGAGGAAATGTACTTTTTAACCAACTTTAAGTCCGGGTGATATTATTCTCACCAGAATACATCCTCCCAACGTGCTCCCAAATCTCCTTTGCACTATTCAAAAGCACCAGATTGATGCTGATTTTAGGATCCATACTATTCGACAACTAGATTATGATTTGGGCATTCTCCTGTACCCACTCCAAATAATTACTAGCGTCAGATTTAGGTTGATTTTTACACAAATATTTCAACTTTCCTTTGGCCGTAAGAAACACTTCAACAAATTTGGCCCAATGAACATAATTACTTGAACATTAAAAACATCATTAGGCACCACGATACTAGATTTGTTCTCCATTATTACCACCAAAACTCACCACTGAACCTGTAGAAACATAGACCAAATGTCATAAAAGGTGCAAATAACCTTTTTTTTTTAGTCAGACCTTTCAAAACATCTCCTTTAACGATTTTCCACTGGAGAAAATCCCACAGGGGACATGTGGCACACTCAGGGGAGGTCTTGGGTGCGTGCGGCTTGCCCAAAAAGGGTCTTGGGCAAGTGCAGTTTCACGTGAGAGCTATTCTCCCTTAATCTAAGCCCTGCGATTTGCATAGTGAAGTCTCTGGGCAGATACGAAAGGGTCCAGAGAGTAATCTCTCACCTCCTAAATCAACAGAATACACAGAGAACACACGAAAAACAAATCTCTCACCACTCCAAATGCTCGTTCGATTTTGTTCCTTAGTGACGAATGACGATAGTTAAATAGTTCGTTTGGACCTCCTGGTGTACAGTCTCCCCACTCCTTCAAGTGGTACCGCACACCATAGTATGAGGTAAGGAATCCTTTACAATTACCATATTAAGTATCGACCATGTTATATTTTTCTATAAAATAAATAGGGTTCTTTTTTTTTCTTTTTTTGGACTCTTTTCCTGGAAGAGATAGGCTACTTTGGCACATCCTCCCGTTTCCTACAATGTGGGCTATATGGAAGGAAACGAATTCTCAGATTTTCGAGGGGCAAGAAGTAGCTGCTCAAGAGATGGTCCTGAAAGTTAGTCTTCTTATATCTTTGGACTTCCTTTTTTCCCGAGTTTAGAA
Source organism: Euptelea pleiosperma (assembly GCA_035048495.1). Taxonomy (NCBI): domain Eukaryota; kingdom Viridiplantae; phylum Streptophyta; class Magnoliopsida; order Ranunculales; family Eupteleaceae; genus Euptelea; species Euptelea pleiosperma. Next base: position 33,530,153 of record CM068541.1, read on the forward strand.
GGTGTTTTTTGAACCTTTTGTATTCAGATAGGAGGATCTGTTAGGCCCATCTTCTCCTTAATGGAGTTAGATGTGTGGGTGTGCGTTGTTTTCTGTTGGGTTCCCCCTTTTTTATATCAATCATACTTACCAAAAAAAATAGGGTTCTTCAATTATATGATTTTCTAGAACAATAGTCTCCGATATACAATATATTGAGTCATCAAATACCTTCAAGGATATTAAGTCCATTAGGTCTCGTCAGAGCATCTTCTAATATTGGTGAATCATGAGCTGATCCTTCCCAACCAGCAAGCACATAAGTAAACCTTAGATCAAATGACACTGCAGGTAGGATATTCTGGGTATGTTCTCTTTCTTACCCCGGAACTTATTTGGGATATTTTCTGGAACATTTACACGGACATGAGTTCCATCTATTGCTCCAATGCAAATTCTATTTTACAATGAACATAAATGTAAGTGGAAATAGATGGAACATATGTAATCCTTCCAGAAAAAGAATAGATATGGTGTGTGTTTAATGTTTACCTTAAACCATGGCCAAAATGTTATAATATCATATTTCTGGAGGTGTCTCTATTTCATGGGTTGGCTGCCTTACAAGATCCTTGTGTAGACTATCGCCTTTATCACAAGGCAGAATTATCAACTGACGGTTTCACCAGAATAAATAAAATTATGATTAACAAGTTGTTTAATTTGTGCCCAATAGTGTGTAGAAACTCCGCCTCATGTTCTCAACTTTAACATGCCCTGCATCTCTCAGTAATTGCTTCTCTCTACAGACAACAACTAATTTGTGGAATGATTATTCATTCATTCGTAGAAGATTACGACAAGTGGTGTTAGATCCATAAATTATGCTATTTATATATCTGTCTTTCCTCGTTATTAATCACATAAGGTTCTCTTGGTATATCTTCTATTGCAACAATAATTGTAGTAATGCCTCCCGCAACTGTAGCTATAGCTCTTACAACTGCAGCAACCTTACGCGTTCTATTACTAATATTCTCGCCATTCATCTAAAAAGGAAGTATTTTATAAATTATCTTTCCAACGAATTTAAATCAGAAAAATCAAGTGCAAATGCAGGATCATACACTCAAAAAAGGTGATAGAAGATATGACTTTTTTTACCTATCGTTGGCACATGTTGCAGCTTAAAGAGGGATAAAAACTAGTAATAATAGTCAATGCTAGATTAGGAAACACTCCACAAACCATGTAGTATAACAAGATAAAAATTCAGGCTTTGTTTTCAATAGCTATACAGGCCACTTCCTGGTGTGACATAGGGGTTATGGGATCTATCCAAGATGGAGGTCAATTAATTAGAAGGGATCAACAGAACATGGTTGGACAATTGATCCCACTTATCTTTTGACAAAGTAGCTAGCTACCTTTCCATAATTAGAGAAGTGTTGAAGTAGCAAACCCATAAAAAGAGGAATTATTTTCCTTTTGAGGGGCTGGGGCCCACTTTTCCCAAGTGAACCAAACACGGGTCGTTTTCCCGGTTTTAGTTTTCTTTTCCCTGAAAAACTGGCAAACCAAACGCATCCTTAACCTCTAATATCTGAACTCAAAGAGATTAACAATGAACATATTAATAACCTATAACAATCATGACCCCTTCTGTAACCAATTGCCATGTCCTTTACCTCTGAGTGGCAAGAGTCAAATGTTATTCCCACTTCTGAGATACAAGAAATCAAATATGCATTTCATTTTAGTAATCAGATAAAATGGTAGTACCTGTGCATGATGCGAACTCAATAATTTTAGGGTGGAAACCGAACAAGTGTTCAGTCCCAACAAAGTGAAATTCTGTATAAGTACTGAGAAACCTGACACATTGTCATGAACAGCAGGAGCGGGTCTTGTAGGGCCGAAACTAGAGACTAATTTTAATGGCTATGGGTCAGCAAGGAAGAGAAGTTATCTTTAATGACTATGGGTAAAAAAAAAAGTTATCATTAGAGACCATTCTACCATTGCAGCTCAAGGTTTACTCACTAGGCAAGTATTTCTGGGAACAAAGAGATTAGAAGAAGTGGGATTCATGAATCCATTTTAGAGTGGGGGAATGGTAATTGGTTGGTAGATTGATTCTTTGGTCCAGAGAGGTATCTTAGATATCTTCTTTGGAAGATATTGAACAGAAGCTACACCATGTACTTCATAGCTTTGCACTTGTTCATTTACGTTAAATATGCAAAACACAGACATTTAATTTCTTAGAATTTGCCACTTCTATAAATAGAGAATGTGATTTGAAATCGGAAGTACTTTCCCTGACTGAGTCTTTTTCTTTTTGGGTTTATATTCTTGCAACTTGCAGGGGGTAAGAAGGGAAGTGGGCAAACATGCAAAGGTACTAAACAGAAAACTACTCCAGACCCAGAAGAACTCAATCCCTAACTGGGATGAAGATGATCTTGTTGATTCCAAACTTGGAACATCCTCCTTAAATTCAGAATCTATTGCGCCTGTATTGTCTCTGTCTGAAAAAGCAAGTTCAAATACAGCAAACACGACAAATCCTCCGCATTTTAGATCTGAAAACAGAATGAGCAGATCGAGTCCAATGCCACCTGGCCTAACAGTTGACGGTGAGGAAGTGTCAGACATAGCTAACAACAGTTCAATTCCATTGAAAGAATCAATTGGCCACACAGAGACAGAAGTTACAGCTGGTGCCTTGTTGGGTTTTCTTGTTAGCTTAGCAGTTTATACTATAATTTAATTTGTAAAATTTTTTCTATCCAATGCTCAATAAAATCAATATTTATTACAGAATGAACATTATACATCAAATGGTTGTGATCATCTCATATTGTGTTCATGTTTGACCGAAGAGATCTCCTAGGAGGGACCCTCATGTGGCCAAATAATAAATTAAAGGCGTTGTACCAAGTTAGAGGCCTGACCTAACCATACATTCAAACATGCCCAGAGTTGTAAAGAATACAATATGTTCACTGCACAATTCTTCGCCGTGCTTACTATAGAGAAAAACTTTGCTTCAAAGCGCGTTGGAGCAAAGTTGCCCTTGACATGTACCACCAGCAACTCTTTTTCTAAAAAGATTTCAATTTTATTTCACAAAGTGAGGGTCGTTACGCGTACATGGTGAGCTGCTTAGGCTCAAAGATTTTCTCCTTCTCACATATGGGTACTTGAGTTTTAGATATTTGGTCTCTGGCAAAGAGGGATTATTTAGGTGAGGATGGGCGGACTTTGTAGAACTTGAGCTGTGTGTGATGCAGATATAGCGGCATTGAGGCTTACTAGGAGACCTCGAACCATTGTCCAGCTCGAGAATAAGGGGATTCGTGGTCCATAGATAAAATATTAGTCCTCCAATCAGAATGAACTTTTTTCTCCATTTTTGAGTATCTCCACTTGTGATTTTGCTTACATTCTTCTTGTCTTCAAGTCAAGATTCGAGCCCCCGATGCATCTTCTCTCCAATATAATAAACAGAAAGCGAAGCTCTCATGTCTCTTCCTTCCTTTCCATCGCTTCATCCCACCCCCTTGCAACAAAAATTCCTCAGTCTCAACCACCTAACACACCCAGAAGAGAGAGAATTCTCCCTTCTTCCTATGATCCCAACCACCACCCGTCCTCATCATCTTCCCATTACGCATCTCTCCTCCAATCTTGCATCAACCGAAGGGCAATCGAGCCTGGAAAACAGCTTCATGCTCACCTTCTCCTCACCGGCCTCAGTTTTAATACAGCCATAGCTACCAAACTCGTCAATCTATATACTGTTTGCAATTCTTTATCCAATGCCCACCTCTTATTCGACAGAATTCCCAAGGACAACATCTTCCTCTGGAATGTCCTCATCCGGGGCTACGCTTGGAATGGACCCCACCAAGTCGCCCTCTCTCTTTACTACCAAATGCTCGACTATGGTCTCAAGCCTGACAATTTCACTTTTCCATTCGTCCTCAAGGCATGCTCGACCCTCTCTGCTCTCCAAGAGGGTCGAGACATTCACGAACACGTGATACGGACAGGATGGGAATCCGATGTTTTCGTCGGGGCTGCTCTTATCGACATGTATGCCAAATGTGGATTTGTTGGAAGTGCGCATCAAGTCTTTGATAAGATTTTAGTAAGAGATGTGGTTCTTTGGAATTCCATGCTTGCTGCTTACTCCCAGAACGGGCACCCAGACGAGGCCCTCTCTCTGTGCCGTGACATGGCTTTGACGGGTTTACGGCCCACCGTTGCAACTCTAGTCACTGTGATCTCGGCTTCAGCTGACATTGCAGCTCTCCCTCAAGGTAGGGAAGTACATGGGTTTAGTTGGAGAAATGGGTTTGAATCACAAGACAAAGTAAAGACTGCTCTAGTTGATATGTATGCCAAGAGCGGTTCGGTTAGGATTGCTTGGAGGTTGTTTGAACGACTCACAGAGAAGAGGGTTGTCTCTTGGAATGCCATGATAGCTGGGTATGCGATGCACGGTCATGCTACAGAAGCTCTCGCGCTGTTTGAGAAAATGAAGGAGGAGGAAGCTCCACCTGATCACATAACTTTTGTGGGTGTTCTATCAGCTTGCAGTCACGGAGGTTTGATGGATGAAGGCTGGAAGTTTTTTGAATCAATGGTGAGAAACCATTTGATAGAGCCAACAGTTCAGCATTACACATGCATGGTTGATCTCCTTGGCCATTCTGGTCGGTTGGATGAGGCTTATGATCTTATCATGCAGATGTCAGTTAGGCCGGACTCTGGTGTCTGGGGTGCTTTGCTTAACTCATGCAAACTCCATGGAAATGTGGAGTTGGGTGAACAGGCATTAGAGAGGCTGATTGATCTTGAACCCGATGATGCAGGCAATTATGTGCTTCTGTCAAACATCTATGCTCAAGCAGAGAAGTGGGACAGAGTTGCTAGGATGAGAAAGTTGATGACGGAGAGGGGACTAAAAAAGAGCATTGCTTGTAGCTGGATCGAAGTGAAGAACAAAGTTCATGCATTTCTGGTCAGAGATGTTTCTCATCCTCAATCAGACGATATATATGCGGAATTGGAGAGGTTGGGAGGACTCATGAAAGAAGCTGGCTATGTTCCAGATACCGGATCAGTTTTCCATGACGTGGAAGATGATGAGAAGATGAGCATGGTTTGCAGTCACAGCGAAAGGCTTGCGATTGCATTTGGACTCATCAGTACACCACCTGGGGCAAGGCTTCTGGTGACCAAGAACCTCAGGGTTTGTGATGATTGTCATGTGGCGATCAAGTTCATCTCGAAAATCACAGAGCGAGAAATCACAGTGAGAGATGTCAATCGATACCATCACTTTAAAAATGGCACTTGTTCGTGTGGAGATTATTGGTAAAGAGAAGGAGAAGCATCTGCTGTCCATTTAAAATGAAAAGGGGTGACATGTTGGGGATACGCAATATGTATGATCCACCCACTCAGAGTGCATGGATAGGAGATTATGGTGGCCATGGGTTTCCTTTCTCTTTATGTTATATAGGCTGAGGTGGATGTGAGAATTGGCTTGACAATTTACCGAAGCTTCTAAGGCATATTCATAGGAAACACAGAAACAGTGTGTACAGGTCTCATATTGAAAAGATCCAATTCTATTTTTAGAAGCAAAGACTGCTGTTATCTACAATGAAAATAACTTAAAAGGGTGAATGAGAGAGCTGAAGCTCATACAATGAGAAGATTATGGTCTACTTGGGTCTGTGTTCATTCCTTCAATCATTTATGGTCCTTCTATCTCCTTCTAGCAGTTGATGCAATGACAATGGAGACATGCTGATAAGGATGGAGTTTTTTTTTAGCCGCCAAACTTATCTGATGTACTTGAAACTGAAATGGGAAAACAAGGACTTCTTTCTGTATTGATTCATTGATTCCATCTACTGTGCACTACACCTAATCCACTTGATTTTTTTTTTTTTTTGCTAGGTAATGAAAAAAAGTAAACATAGATAATCCACTTGATTCTGAATTAATTCGTGAGGATGATTGTTGCTAGCATCGATGTAGTTTTTGAAATAGAAGAGACTCGTGTTTTCCTTCCATTTGCCTTCCTTTTTTATTTTTTTCCTGTTGTGACAGGTTCCTTGTGTATGAGGATTGTGTTGGAAGAAAAGGATAAAGAGCACAAAGATGCAATACACACAACACAGATTTATGTGGTTCCCTCAAGATCGAGGTACGTCCACGGACTCATGCCGATTCCACTATGCTCTGAGGCAAAAGAAATGTTCACAATACAATAATGATCGTCTCATGAAACCGAGGTATATATATAACCCCAAGATGAAATTAGGGTTTCCGTAACCCTTTGTAAAAGTACGAAAATGCCTTTGTGGCTTGATTTACATTATTCTAATACCATTAGGCTCCACAAAACATAACAATCTCTCACTTGGAGACAGATCATGAACATCTCCGTTGAACTATCTGGAATGTGACGTCTCTATAGGGAACTCGGTGTGAATCTCCTCATTGCCTTCTAATCATGAAGACCAATAGAAATTGAACGTGACTTTAGTTTCTCTATAGTGACCACCTTAGTGAACATATCTGCAGGGTTCTGACTCGTGTGGATCTTCTCTAAAACAAATAATCCATCATCCCACAATGATCGTATGAAATGAGATATTAATATTGATGTACTTGGTCCTTTAATGAAAAGTTGAATTTTTTGCAAGATGAATTGCACTCTGATTATCACTGTATAGTTTGCAATTCCCTTGTTTCTTTCCCAATTCTCTTAAGTGACCTTGTAACCACACCATCTCCTTGCAAACTTCTATTGCAACAACATATTCTGCTTCTGTTGTCGAGATGGTAACTATCTTCTGTAATTATGAGACCCAATTGACTGTTGCACTGCCCAAAGTAAACACATATCCTGCAGTGCTCTTCATACCACCAAGTCCCATACCAGATCTGAATCAATATATCTCTGCAATTTGATTTTGATCCTCCATAGCACATAGTTGCATTTGTAGTACCTCTCAGATAACTGAGAATCCACTTGATGGCTTCCCAATGTTCATTTCTTGGGTTGTTCATAAACCCGTTGACAACTCCCACTGCTTGAGCAATATATAGTCTCTTACAAACTATAGCGTACATCAAGCTTGTCATGCCCCAAATCCAGCCACCCTGACCCGACTCGAAGGACTATGGATCAACCCATATACCCATGATCTAGGGTGTGATATAATAAATGACTAGACAAGTAAACCATAGTAACTAAATATAAACGAATTAAAAATATAATTGTAATCACATTAAATTCATCCAAAAGTCAAAACAATGTAAAAGCGTAAATAAGTTATTATAGTGAAATGAACAAGTCAAAATAAAAGTTAAACTTTAATTTAAGAAAAACCACTTATTAGGGTCTCTATAATTATTTAAAATTTATATCAAATATCTTTTATAAAGGCACTTAAACCAAAACACTTATTTAAGATGATTTTGAAATTTAATTTTCGCGGTTCAAAGAAAAACACTCAACTTTTGGTCAATTTTTAAAGATGATCAAAAAATTATTTTCTTATGTAGTTTTACTCTAAAAATCATAAGAAACAACTTTAATAAAGACACTTTAGAAACAAATGTTATTTAGAATTCTTTTAGTGATTTTACAAGTATCCGTAGTTATCTAAAAGTGACTGATAGAACTCAGTCGGTTGATTTTTTTTTACTTAGTCACATGATTTTGGGGTCAATTCAAAACGAGATCCAACAAGTAATATGTATATTTCATAGTACTCAAAATTTATAATTTTTATATCAAATAAGATAGCGTAGGTTCTTTTTTACAAATAGAAAAAAAAGTTTAAACAAATAAAAACTATTAAAAATTCGTAACTGACAGTCAGTTAGTAAAATGGGTCCACACGACAGCTTCGATTGAATTTTGCAACCAACTATATATTTCTAGAAAGCTAACTTGAAGCTCCACATTTTTGTGCTTGGTCGGAAGATAGATTTCTATTGTAAGTAAGTCAAAAACTGAGTCAAAGTTAACTGTTATGTGCTGTTGTATAGGACAACAACTATGAAATTTACTTTGCAGAGTTTCATCTAACAAAAAACACTAAATTAAGTTCTCAAATATTTATGTAAAATACCTCAACCAATTCTAAAACAAACTCCTTTGGAATCACATTATTTCAATTTCGAGAGAATATTTGACAAATATTTTTGTCTAGGACGTTGGATAAATTCGAGTTACCAAAAAATTAACAAAAATACCGAACACACGAATTAAAGTATTTCGGTCAATCCCAACATAAACAAATAGTATTTGAATACGTATAAACCTTAAAAGTAAGAAAAAATATTCCTAATTCCCAAACTCTGTCCCATCCATGATATCTTCCCCGTCAATGAGCTCGTCTTCAACTTCTTCTACAAAATTTGAAATTTGGTTCAGTATAAATCGTGAGCTTTCGTCCAGTAATAAATCACATGATATAAACAAGGTACGCATATATTTGATCTTTAACACATGGATAATAGATATGTATGATTTTAAAATAATGATTCCATAAAAAGAGATATATAAGCCAAGGTTTAAAGGAGGCCGTTTTAACGGTTAAACGGACTGGGGGCGTTACCGTTTAAACGGTCGTTAAAACGGATTGAAACGGTCAGGGGCAAAAATGGAAAAAAAATGGGAAAAAATGGAATTAAATGGAATTAAACGGATTTTAACAGTTTTAATGAATTTAGCGGAAAAACAGAAAAAGAGGTGCCGAAATTCAAATTTCGAAATTTGAAAATTAAAAAAAGAATGGAATTTAACGAATTTAAACGGATTTTAACGGAATTAAATGGTTTTAACGGCCTTTTTTCACAAAATTTTTCAAAATTAAAAGGTTGTTTAAATGATTTTAATGGCCGTTAAAACAAAAAAAAACGGCCGTTTTTTTCAAAACCAATAAAACGTGTTTAAACAGTTTTAACGGAAACGGGCTTGGGGTGTTACCGTTTAAACGGCCATTTTTAAAACCATGATATAAGCAATTAAACAAAAATCCAAAACCTTCTTAAGATACCATATTCTTAGCTCGTAGACTCTTCTACAAGTACATTTTGGGTCTTGCACCCTAGGGCTTTATGCCCCTTCTTAATTATTTTCAACCTTAGGACCTTCAGTAGAAGTACCCCCTCTAAACCACCATTTGGGCCTTCAATAGAAGCACTCCCTTGAAACCACCATTAGGGCCTTCAGTAGAAGCACACCTTCTAGTCCAATCCCATTATCTGAATTCAAATCAAAACAAGCATTAATAAGAGATATGCAAATTCTAACAAGAAAATAAGAATCACCACATGTCAATTATTCATATATGTAAAATTAAATATAAACAACCATAGAAGTATCATTATCTTTGATCCTAACAAAAGTACAAGCTTCCTTTAGTGCTCTTTAATAGAGGAAGGGAGAAGATGAGAGAATTAAAAGAGAGTGAAGGTTAGAGTTTTGGAGCCTTTTCTCTTCAACTTATTATTAAATAAGGATGGAAAGTGTGTTAGGAATTTGGGAGGTCAAGTCTTGGCCCTTGAATATGGGGTTAATGGAAGGTTAGGATTCAATTAGGTTTTAACTAATAATAGGGTAGGATTTTGTGAGAGATTTTCTCTATATTTAATGGAAATAAGCAACTATTTAAAGATTTTCTATTTTATCTCAAACTAAAAAGGATTTTCCTCATTTTATAAGGGGTGTATCTAACAACCCTCTAAAAACTATATTTTAAGTTAATTATGGGTTAAAAATTGGCTTAATGCCTATATGTATTAACTATGCTTCATTTAAGGGTATTCTAAGGCCAAAATATCTCTAAATTATTCCCTAAAAGCTCACCCTACAATAATAATATATCTAACATGCAACCAAACCTATAAATTTGAAATTTCACCGATCCGTTCTTTTTAATTCAATATACCTAGAAGAGGGGGGGGGGGGTTGATTAGGTATTTAAAATTATTTATACCTACACAGTTTTACTAGTCTATGGTAGGGGAACAAAATCGCATGCCTTAGTTGTTTGATAAAAGATTATCACAATCGACTTAAATCGAATATACTTCTATGATATATTTTATTTTCGTCGTTTGATCTAATCAAGATATATTGCGGAATACAAACAAACAATCACACAAGACAACAGATTTTTACGTGGAAACCTTAGCCAAGGAAAAACTACGGGACCATGTCTAGACAGAAAGTATCATTAACTGAAAAGTTAAACGAAATAAAGGTTACCTATGCAGCACCGTTGCAAATACAACTTCCAACCCTAGCCAAGGCTTACTGCCGATGTGTCCACGTCCTCTGAATCAACGCTACGAATCCATGCGCGCCCTTCTAGCCAAGAAGCCTTGTCCGCTTGTTAGTTTGGTACACCTCAAACCTACCTTCAATCGGTTCTTCCGATCTTAATTCTCAACACTCCCGCCTTTGCAGAAGGTGAAAGATTCAGTACACCTTAAACCCTAGGTTGCTCAAATGGTGTTGAGTCACACTGGTACACTCATGCTACTAGGTCGAATATAAAAGTGGAAGACCTAAGCTGAGGAAAGGATCAAGCACTTAGCTTTGATCAAGAAAAGAACAAGCTCACAAGATGTGAATGGAAAACAAGCTTCTTGCTCTTCGAATGAACACTCTAATAAATAAAACATTTTCTTTTCTCTCTTGAAGATTGAGTCACTCTGTGTCTTTGTATGTGTTTAGAGAAGGCATAGAAGGGTTGTATTTATAGAATTTCATGACCTTGAGTCATGCAGAACGTGGGATAATGGAACCAAGAATTTCAGATCTGATAAGGACCGATTCTGTGCATGGTCGAATCGATTGTACACTGGGTCCAATCGATTGGGCCATGTTCAATCGATTGGAGATAAGTGTCCAATCGATTGGGCTCAATAAGATTTCTGTTCCAAAGGCTTCAATTGATTACACAGAGTCTCCAATCGATTTGACTCAAATAAGTTTCTGTCTAAAGACTCCAATCGATTTCACAGAGTCTCCAATCGGTTGGGTTGAAATAGATTTCTGCCTCGTAGCTTCCAATCGATTACATAGAGTCCTCCAATCGATTGGGCCATGTCCAATCGATTGGGGATAAGTGTCCAATCGATTGGACTATCCCAATAGTCAATTTCTTAACTCAGACTCGAGTTAGTCCAATGACTAAGTTTGACTATTATATTTTATTCATTTTAATCAATTCCTATGGCCACTAAGTTACTTACCTTCCTAATTGAGTGTACACGATCTTTAACTGACAAATCGGCAGTTACTCAGATGACTCATATCGTCAACCGTCTGATTTATGCTGTCTTTGTCTTCTAATCTTCACGTAGTCGGCGAAGTATGTGTACTACGACATCTCCACACTACACTAGTGCTCGTAGGAACGGTTACAAGAATATTTTTATGTCAAACGGAATCTTTGTCAAATTGAATATGAAAATATTCCTTACAAAATTAATATTAAAATAATAGAAAGAAAAATTAATTTTTTTTAAATTAGTTAAGGAATATCAATTTGATACTAATCTCTTTCTTTAATCAAATTTATTGTAAATCTTTAATTATAGTATGTTAAGAGATGTATTAATTATGAGAATCAATTATTTAATTAATGACCACTTATGCACAATTAGGTTATCCATCACGAGCTTCTAGCGATAGCGAAAGGACTCTAATTGGCTAGTGCTTAGGAGATAGCTAAACTCCATATTATTTCTGATTCGACGTTTGCTATTGCAATTATTAAAGGCACTTGCAATGCGCCTTGGCAGGACCGAACTCTGTTGCATACCATCCGTGCCTATTGGAGTGACTTCGAGGACATTGAAATCTCTCATGTTTTTCAAAGGACTAATAGGGCAGTCGATCTCCTTGCATCACTTAACTTAACCAATGGTTGTAATATCTTGTATCCCCCAAATTTCCCCCATGAGTTGGCTGTCATCTTAAATGAGGACACCTCTGGGCATGTGTATCTTCGTATTTAATTAAAGTCAGGTCGGGATCTGCCTAATCCCAAGCTTAACTATAAGAAAAAGTTATTTTTTTAGCAATTTATCACATACCCCTATGTTCTCTTTGAAATTTGACATAAATCCCACATTTTGAAAAAATTGACTTACTCATGACCCGTTCTACTATTTATGATCCTTCTTGACCTAAATCGACTAACGATTTTTTTAAAGGACAAAAATACACATTTCTTCTACCTTTGAACAAGAACATATAAGATTAGGTTGAAACCTAACCCCAAATCAAACGGTTGTAGTGCTCGGCTAGTCACGATACTCTAAGGAACAATTTTAATTTCAAACTCTTATTTTTTATGTCTTTTTAGGAACATATATTCTACTTATTAAGAGACAAAAGCCCTTCTTGCGTGCCTTACGGTTGACATTTTCTCCCAAAGATAGGAGATTTATAGATATAAGGAAGGTTTCAAAAGGGGAAAACAACTCAAATAGATTATTTTAAATATTTTTCTCTTTGCTTACAAAAAGAAAAATATTGCTATCTTTCATTAGATTTTTAAATTGTTTGTCTGAGTGGCGACCACCATAATCATTTGATTTATTTTTAGGGTTTCGACTCAAACCCCCATATTCTTGTTGTAAGGTTGAAAAATGGTATTTTCATCATTTCAAAAGAAATTGTTAGTCAATTTTGGTTAACAACTGTGGCACATGTCACGGGGTTAGTCAACCTTTTCAAATTGTGGGGATATGTCAACTTTCAAAGATAACATGAGGTATGTAAAAAACTCCTTACTTTTTCTTTAATCGTTTAACATTGGTTAGGACATTTTTTTGGGTACATCTATATTACAAAACACAACTTATATCTCTTGGTACATAAGTGACGGCTGAGTTCGACCCATATCCAACGGTTGACATTTTCTCCCAATTCTCCCTACGAAGAAGAGAAACTCTCTAAGAAGGAAACTCCCCCGCCAATTATGTTAACAAAATGTGCCGAAGAAGGAAACTCGCTAAGGAGAAACTGCAAACCCATTGGACATTTTCTCACACTTCTCTCTATGAAGAAGGAAACAAAACATGCGAAGAAGGAAACTCTCTAAGAAGGAAACTCGCCAAAGAGAAATCGAAACCCTACTAAAACATTGAAGTTTCATTTTCTCTTACTTCTCTTTACGAAGAAGAGAAACTCCCCCGCCAATTATGTTAACAAAACACTCTGAAGAAGAAAACCCACCAAGGAGAAATTGAAACCCATGTGACATTTTCTCCCACTTCTCTCTATGAAGAAGGAAACAAAACACGTGAAGAATGAAACTCTCTAAGCAGGAAACCTGCCAAAGAGAAAATGAAACCATACTAAAACATTGAAGTTTCATGATGGTAATCCTTTGACGAGTTATATTGCTCAATCAAAAATATTCACCGTGTGTATATTTTTCAACGTATAGATACAGACTTTGGTTATTTAACCGTGTGGATTATTTAATTCGTGTGAATATTTTTCAATGGAGGGTTAAACCCAAATGCTAGATCTACATGTAGATCTTGGGGTTTACTTTTTGAGCATTTGATCTACGTGTAGATTTTTGGGCCCACTGCCCGCTTGGATGTTTGGTAGCGGATCAAATCCAACCCTTGGAACTAGGTTAAGGCCTACGTTTATGTCAAAAGGTCAATAGTTTAGATGATTTATATCAAAGGCCTAGTATCTAATATTCTGCTGCCACATCTAATATTTGCGTTTATATTTAATGACCCGAACTACGGTAAAATCAATATTAGTAGTCATATGTTGTCATGATTTAGTTGTGAGGCACATTTGCTGTGGAGTGTTAATGTACTAATGGTGCGTGTGGGTACCCTATTTTCCGAATGCGTGACTGAGACACTGCCACGTGTCACTTGATGGGTACATACGCCGAGAAGAAGCATATATATTGGCCTCCGTGGTTCACGGACCACATCAGCTCGCTTCTCGATAAACATATCAATGAGCACCCTATTTGCCGAGCGATTGATACTGCCGTGTCACTTAATGGGTACAAACGCCGAGGATAAGTATATTGGCCTCCGTGGTTCACGGACCACCTCGGCTCATAAACTCGATAAACATACCTCCATAGGAAGGTCTAACTCCTTCAGCGAACCAGGATGGACCATTCCAGTCACGGATAGATATCCGACAAAACAAGAAGGATCTTATCGGATAGCCCAGTCTGACTAGAAGATAAACCTTGTCGGAACATGCGACAAAGCAGAGTCTGACTGGGAAATGGTGGCATGTCGGATACCTTTCCTCAAGTAACTCGACAAGCTACGTCCAAAATGGGTAACAAATACCCGCTAATTCAGCCTAAACGGACAAAACCTCGTCTCACAAGGCACTTGGGGGAAGCATTCCTCTCAGATCAAGAAACGCAACAGAAAGCCGTTATCAAGAAGTAACGGTTACAGGCTCCCCAACAATGACGCACTCCTTGTTGAAAACCCTATAAAGAGGAAGAAGACTTAATGAAGAAGGGGTCTAAAAAATAAGCAAGAGAGAGACACATGTACCAAGAATAAGATTTACAGTATTTGGATCCATCCTGACTTGAGCGTTAGAGTGTGATTTGCAGGTACTACGACAATCGAAGAGCACGGTGGCTATTGGCGGATTAAACAATCCGGGCAAAGCGGGACAACCCAATCGGCCTATTCCTTTCAGGACCATCAGAAGCACGGCCGACTTCGCCGGAAAGTTCGATCACCAACCACCAGTCTGTTTCTTCGGGGATCGTGTGGGTAAAGATCCCGGATTTTTCCCTCACAGTGCGCTTAATATCCACCACAATTAGTATGATAGCACCGAATTTCCAATCCAATGGCTTGAAGTGCAAGTACTTTTGTAATCTTGATCATGATCATACATATTTTAAAGCTAAAAAGAGACTTTTCTTTTATTTATACTCACAAGTGCCAACTCTCCATGTCATACATGTCTTGGTATTCTATAACCATATAAAGTTTGATATGGGTTTACATATCAGCTATAAATACTGTATGACCTACACAAGGGGTTTTGCCCTTCGCATATTTTGTAATGACCAACACCACCAGACCCAACATGTCGGGGAGTGCCGTTGGCACGGGTAATAACTAGTATCCTACGAAGGAGGAATCCGTGACAAAAGTATTGTAGCGGGTACAAAAGTTCACTTATTAGGAGAGGGTACACACCAACCATATGACCTAACAAGTGGGATGTCCTGTTTTAGTATTATAGATATGGAAATTACATGGAAACTAAGGTACATTTTCACCCTAAATCCTAATATCCTTCAGAATTTCCATTGTAACAAAAGGCATATTGTAATGGTTTTTCACTGAAATACCCATGACACTTAAAATGACACTTGAAATGATTTCATTAAAAGCAAATGGGCAACTTTGACTTTTCCAACTTCAAACTTTTCTTTTACTCTACCACAATTTCAGGTCGGCTCTCGAAATTAATCTTTTAGGGCTTGTATGGTAGGCCACTGCGGCGGAAAAATAAAATATTTGTGCGTACTAAATATTTTTTTACTTGTCAAAAAAAAAAAAAATTTGCTTGGGGGTGTTTGGCACGCATTTGCCCGCGCCAAATATTTAGCCAGGTCTAACCCACCACGGCGGGAAAATATTTGACCACCTCCCCCCTTCGAGTAAATATTTTCAGAACAAATAAGCCTTGGTGGGAAAATTTTATTTTCTCATGTGAAAATCACTATTTTCAATAAAAATAAATTTTTTAATATATAAAAAAGATAAAAATGGGACTGTTTGGGTCCCACACTCACCAAACCCATATTTGACTTACTTTGATATGTGTGACCCACACAAATTGAAAGAAAATGAAGTAATCTAGCTAATACATGTACCAAACGTTGCTAAATATTGATATGCACAAATATTTAGCCAATATAATATTCGCCTGGCTAGATATTCATCGTTGGAACTCTCTTTCTCCCGTACCAAACAGGCCCTTGGAATTGTCCATTCACTTGTAAAATTTCCAAAACTATCCCTATTTTGCTAATGTTTTCAAGACTGCCGTATTTTGAGGCGCGAATATTTAGCTGCCAAGTTCATTGGCAGCGACAATATATTCTAGTACCAGACATGACCCTAGTGTTTAAATTTTCGTATTTTGCTACCTCTTTAAAAAATGCCCATACAATCAACGTGTCACCTACTAGTGAGTAAAAAACAGGAAAGATGGAAGTAATCCTGATTGGTGAACATACCTCACCCTCGCGAGATGGAGATGGCCATGCGTATTCCTAATTCAGCTGTTGATATTATTAATCTCAGTCGTCCAAACTGTACATATGGCCCACCAACTCATCAATTTGAGCTATTAATTCTTTGATGAAACATTGCATGAGAAGAAGTAGACACATTTTTGGCTTATATTCTGATTTCTAAGTGTCCATTCAAGAGTAAATCATGACCCTTTGGTAAAATGGTTTGTACATCATGGAGTGCCCCACCACACCCCATCCCATCCAAGAGGTGGTACCGATGATTATTAGTTGTTGGGCCACTCCACATGTACAATAAATACGTGGGGGCAAGTAGGAATGCATTATTGATTGAGGAAGATGCACGTATTCATCATGAATGCGCAAATGGCATGTGAGGAACCGCAGTTGGACCAATAATTGACCGGCTCAGCCGGACCAAACATTTACTCATGTAACTCCTCAAAGCAACGGCTAAGGTCCAAGGAAGGCAAGTCTGACGTGAATGAAAATGGCGGTGTAGGGCAAGATGTAACCTAAGTTAGGGATTATGTATTAAAGGACGGTTGAAGTGTCAAAACAAGAAAGAACGTAGTCTTTGCTGATTCTAACAATCTTTTAAAATCTTAAAACCCAACCAACCAAAGAGAAACCCTAAAAACTTGAAAGAGAGAGAGAGAAGAAGAGAAAAACCTCCAGCAAGGGGATATATAAATAACCTAAATATAATTATAATTCCCTCAACGCTCATTTCATCCCCACCGCCACCTTTTTTTTTTCTCTCTCTCTCTATCTGTCACGCGGACTAGGCCGAGCGTCTGTTCTGTTGGTCAAAGAAAACTGCAGACTGGATTGATAAATCGATAGAGAGAGAGAGAGAGAATCAAAGCGTTCGTTTGTTACTTGCTAAAAGAGAAGATAAGAGAAGAAGAGAAGAAACATAGACAGAACAAGTATTCATCTTTCTTTCTTTAATGAATATAATAGAAATATAGAATAGCAGAGAAGAAAACAAAATGCTAACTATATTTTTTTTTCTGTTTTCTTTTGTTGGTGTTATCAGAAATATTTACAAGTTAGTTTTGGGATCGGAAAATGAAGTATGTTCTGGTCACCGGCGGTGTCGTTAGTGGTCTCGGAAAAGGGGTGACTGCCAGTAGCATCGGAGTGGTTCTCAAGGCCTGTGGACTTCGAGTTACTTCCATTAAGATTGGTCTGTGTGTTTTTCTCTTTCGTTTTTTTCTGCTCACCGCCCTTGTTATTTTATTTTCTGTGGATTATGGATTAAAAAATGATGTTGGACATAGAGGCTCTGTATGCTTGCCCTGAATAAGTTTTCTATAGATGATTTTTGCAATCGAAGGCTCTGTATGATTGGCATGCATGAATAGGTTTTCTAGAAATGATTTTTTCATATAAATGTCATAAAAAAAACTTCCTGTATCAACACTTTCTGACATACAAATCCTTTTTGTTGCCTAAATTTATTATTCTTTTGTTAGAAAATTATAATGGAAGTAGAAAAAGGGTGTATAATTGGCATTCGTTGTGTTTGGAAGTTACTGGGTTTTTAAATTACTCGGTTTTCTCAGAAAATTGCTGGTCAGATTTGTATTCTTGGCATTACTCATCGATCGGTGATGTTTAATTTCTTTTAGATTACCAATTTTCCAGCTGCAGTTCAGATGAAAAATACTTTAGTCTGTGTTTTAATACTGTTCATCTTCTTTTATTTGAACTCAGTCTAGAGCCCATTGTTGAGTAAAAGAAAGATTGTTACCTGCTTTGAGTTTTTGGTTTTTTCAAAATGGTTTGAAGATTAAGATCAGATTTATAATGGTTCTTGCTCCTTTTATCCATGCGCAGATCCGTACCTGAACACCGATGCAGGAACAATGTCCCCATTTGAGCATGGGGAGGTGTTTGTCTTAGATGATGGTGGTGAGGTAAAGAAACTTCCTTACAAGTATGCTTTTCGTCTTATGTTTGTGTGCCTTTCTCCGTTTCTTTTGCTTCTACACACCCTTGGGGGCAAACAGAGGCCTTTATAAGATCAATAAATTTCCTGGCTGAAGGGGTGTTGGGTGCTATTTATCAGGATAGAAGTTATATCTAGCTAATTGTTATGTTTTCTATTTTTACCTCTCCTAGTATCTGAAAGGACTTGGTTTTGTTGATTGCTTTACTTCCTGTACTAGTTGGTAAGTTGAAAATTTACCACGACGAATAGCAATAAAAATGATGGGAGTGTTGTGTTTTGAAGGTGGACCTGGACCTTGGAAACTATGAACGTTTCCTAGACATCAAGTTGACTCGTGACAACAACATTACCACCGGAAAGATTTACCAGGTAATTTGGTTAGTTTAGCATCATCTTACTATTTGTCTCAAATTCACATATATGCACTGCTATAGAATAAAACCTAGATGAAGCTTAAAGTTACTGAAGTGACTAATTCTTTTTCTTGATGCACAACAGTCTGTTCTTGACAAGGAGAGAAGGGGAGATTATCTAGGGAAAACCGTCCAGGTGTGTCTCAAGTGATACTGTGGTCTTCCTTTGGTTCAAGGTTTGACAACTTTTTATAGGATTACTGAATTTTGTATCTTCTTTTCCTCTTCTAGGTTGTCCCTCACATTACAGATGCCATTCAAGAGTGGATTGAGCGTGTGGCTGTGATACCCGTGGATGGAAAAGAAGGCCCGGCTGATGTTTGCGTCATAGAACTGGGAGGAACAATTGGTAAATTAAGAACATGATCACAGGGGTTACATGAGCTATTATCGTTTCTTAGTTATCCTAACAAGAATAGTCATTGATGCAGGGGACATTGAATCGATGCCATTTATTGAGGCGTTGGGTCAATTTTCATACCGTGTAGGTAAGGAGATTGTGCATGCGCTTTTATCAAACACACCATCTGTCTTGTAGAAATAATTGGCATTTAGATCCCTTGCGTAATTTCCTTTTCTTCAAATGGTGCTCTTTCAGGCCCTGGCAATTTCTGCCTGGTTCATGTCAGTCTCGTGCCTGTTTTGAATGTCGTCGGTGAGCAGGTATATTTAAACTGGTTGTGTATATTAAATGCAGACTAAGGAAAAATGCATGTGCTTGCTCCACACATATATAATCTGTAGATGATTGGGGCTTTAAGTGTATGCAACTTCTTGACTTACAAGCAGTGGCAGAGCCAGGATTTTGTTCCAGGGGGGATTTAAGAGTTTTCAAAGTTGGGGGGGGGGGGTGGGGGGGGGGGTTGCGGCTGTGGACCCCTGGCCCCTCCCTGGCTCCGCCACTGCTTATAAGCATGATTATTTATTGGTTCTGATGAGTGCCTTGACAACATTTTCCACCTTCAGAAAACAAAGCCAACCCAGCATAGTGTTCGGGGACTAAGAGGACTGGGATTGACGCCAAATATCTTAGCTTGTCGGAGCACAAAGGTCCCCTTCTTTCTTGCCTCAACCTCTCCTCTATGGTTGTGATGGTCTCATGTTTTCTAAATTTGACTTTCTTTGACAGGTTCTTGACGAAAATGTGAAGGAAAAGCTCTCTCAATTTTGTCATGTCCCGGTACTATGACCAAAATATTAATGTTACTGTGTACTGGTTAAGTTAATTATACATAGTGGTATTCAAGATGCTAACTTTATAAAATACTTTTTTCCCAGGCGACGAACATCATCACTCTCTATGATGTCTCAAACATTTGGCATATACCTTTGCTATTAAGAGTTAGTGGTTTTATAGTACTTTGAATTTTATTTCAGCTATAGTTACATCTTCTTACAACAAGCGTGTGGATTTTGTTTTCTAGGATCAGAAGGCACACAATGCACTCTTGAAAGGGTTGAACCTTCTAGGGTTTGTCTAATGAATCACTTCTCATTTGTCTTATTACCCTTTTGTCTTGGGGTTGGACTCTATTGTAAATGTTTATCCTGTGTGAGTCATTTGTAGTTTTGTTGGCGACTTCTTGACTTAATGTTTCATCATGCACAGTGTTGCTAGGGAGCCCGCTTTGGAGGAATGGACTGCTAGGGCCGAACTCTGTGACATGTTGCATGATACTGTGGGTCCCAGACCTTTCTCATGCTTGAATTGTAGTTTCATGATCCGGTTATGCAAATACTCATACACTGACTAGCCATGTAATTTACAGGTCAGAATTGCCATGGTTGGAAAATATACTGGCCTTTCAGATTCTTACCTCTCTGTATTGAAGGTGAAATCAGCTGCCACTCTGTATTTTCTGATTTCTTTATGCTATAATGATTCCAACATTTTCATTCTAATTTAGTAATTTATCTTTTATGCAGTAATTTCCCATGCCTTGTTATTATGTAATGTCCAATTACTTTCTGCAGTGGTTCTTGGAGCCATTTGAGTGGTACCAACAAAGAAACTATTCAATACTCTTGCATACTTTTTATCATTGTTGCTTTGAATACAATATCCACTATTCGATTCTTTTTTACTTGTGCTGTATTTGTACCTGACAGTTAGTTGCTTTAAACCTCAGTTTGAAGTAGTAGAGAACATGGTACGATGTTTGGTCCATTCCCGCCTTGTGGTGTACAAGATCTTCCATAGCAGACACCATATTTTGATACTTTTCAGTATCATATTAGCAAAATAAGAGAAACCTGCTGAATAAATTTGAGCCACATCATTGTGAGCTGTGGTGTACCTGATATGTTGAACTTTGGCATCCAATTTTGAATGAAGTGCTTTCTATCTCTCTCTTTGTTTACATGACATGGCTTGCCCAGATATATCAACCACAAATAACTCTGCCTATTATGTACTGTAGCTGCAAATCTTTTGAGCTGCCATCTTATAGATTCGGTAGATAGGTTGCTTTTAATATTTTTCAACAGATACAAACGAGCTATCCTCTTTCACATCATTATTCACCACATCTTGGAATCATTTTTTACCTACAGAAATATTGGGACATCAGTACCTGATGAATGTCATATTACCCTAATTTTGGGGTAAAACATATAAGCTATTTTGAACATTCTTGAATTTATAAGAGTATGCAGACAAGTCGTCTTTGTACTCAGTTTCTGGAAAAGGAGTCTCCAGTGCCTCCTATATATAGTGAGGGGGCCTCAAATCCATCCCCCCCCCGCCCCGCACACACAACGTTTTGCCCTAGGAATCTCCACCGCCAAGTCTTGGCCAATCAGATTTTTAGTTTTGACTAAGTCGTCCTAATCTTGGTTTCAAAAAATGGACCAATTACAATTAACTAAGTTTAAAATTCGAAATTAGATGCTAAAAGAAGCGAGGCAATTTTTAAAGTGTGGGCCTACTCACATAAGTGACATTTCAAATTTTAAAATAAAAAATTAGGCTTTTAAAAGAGGAAGACGTTTTTTTTTTGAAGTGCGGACCCACTCACTTAAGTGAGTTTGGGTTGGGCCCTAGCTTATAAAAGTTGGCCCAATTCGTTAGGCCCAATATCTTAAAAGAAAACCTTCATTTTATTCCCCCCCCCCACACACACACACACAAAATAATTGTTTAAAACTCCTACCACAATTATGCCATAAAATTAAGGGTTCCTCTTTCATATTTTATCACCCCAGAATAACTCTTGTGTGCGTACACACTAAACTACTCTTATTTAATTTACTAATATGCCGAGGGATCCCTTTCTTGAGTGTGTTTCTAGTCATGTTCCTATACTTTCTCTAGTTGCATCTTCTTCTCCTACTCAACCCTTGCAAGCATATACTTGGAGACGCAAATAGGATAGTATTGACAAAGCTTCTCAGGTTTCTCCATCAGCTACCTCGTTGTCTCCTGATCCCGTTGTTCCTTCTTCCTCTATTTTTCCTTCGGAGTTTGATAGTGATCTTCCCATTGCACTGCTAAAAAGTAAATGTTTATGTACTAAGCATCTTCTTTCGAATTGTTTCATTTGATCACTTCTCCACGTTTCCAGAATTTTGCTTTGTCTTTGTCCTTTGTTCGTCTTCCTATTTCTTATAGTGAGGTGTTATCTCATTCTGGATGGAAGAAAGCTATGGAAGAAGAGAGGGCATCTTTTCAGTCAAACAATACTTGGGACCATACTACTTTACATGTTGGACAGAGTGGTTGGTTGTCGGTGGGTATATACCGTGAAACAAAATCCTGACAGTTTAGTGGAACGCCTAAAAGCTCGGTAGTAGGCAAGAGATACACTCAGACATATGGCATCGATTACTCTAAGACGTTCGCTCTCGTGGCAAAGTTGAACTCTATACAGGTGATTATGACCATAGAAGCTAATGTGGACTAGCCTCTGTTTCAACTGGATGTGAAGAATGCCTTTTTACATGGTGATCTCGCTGATGAAGTGTATTTGGAGCATCCCATAGGGTTTGTTGCTCAAGGGGAGTCTATTAAAGTGTGCTTAAAGATCTAAGGTTTTAAAGAGGATCAGTTGGGCATGGGTCGACAAGTTCATCCAAGTTGTGATTGGCCATAGTGTGTGTAGAAGAATAAAGAGAGACGAGGAAGTCGAACTAGTGTCTTTAACTTACACTAGTCGACCCTCACAAGTATTATATTTACAAACGTTGTTATAAAGGTAAAAGTACGAATCGTTTTTATTACATTAACATTCCCCTTTAAGCTGGAGCATATATATCATATATTCGCTTAGCTTGGAACATAAGAAATCACTCATCGTGCGACAATGCTTAGTAAATACAGTAGCTAACTGATGTTCTTACTTCACATATAGAGTACAAATGTCACCATTTTCAAATCTCTCTGATGAAGTGGCAATCGAATTCAATGTGCTTGGTCCTCTCATGAAAAACAAGATTAGAAGTAATATGGACAACCACTTTATTGTCACAAAATTAAGTAATAGGTAGATCAATTTCAAATCCCATATCCTGTAGAAGATTTATCAACCATGTCAACTCACAAATAGTTTGAGCCATAGCTTGATACTCAACTTTCGCGTTAGATCGAGCAACCACTCTATTTCTTACTCCGTCATGACACAAGGTTCTCATCAAGGAATGTGCAATATCCTATGGTAGATCTCCTATCAGATGATGAGCTAGCGCAATCAGCATCTGTGTAGCCCTTAACACGTACATGACCATACATTTGATATAACAAACCATGGCCAGGAGCTCCCTTTAGATATCTTAGAATATGAATCACAACTTCCCAATGTGGGATTCGAGTCTTGCATAAATTTACCCACCACACTGACAACGAAAGAAATATCTAGTGTAGTGATTGTGAGGTAATTAAACTTGCTGATCGATACTTGATACCTTCAAGAATTATCTAACAATTCTCTTAGATCAACAATAAGCTTCACATTAGGATCCCTTGGAGTGTTTACCGGCTTCGTTCCCAAATTTTAAAAAGACTAGTTCGGGAACTGAGGTGTTTTGTCTCAAAAAGGGGTGTAGCCTTGAGCCGGTACCGAGGTGTAAGCCTCAGTTAAAAAAAAATGCTTAAAAAATTCTAAAAAATTATAGTTAATTCTATAAAAATGAGAAACAACATATCATGTGAAAAAAATAACTTAAATAAGCGTAAAAGTAATTGAGGCCATAACTTTTACCATACGAGCGACGTTGTTAGGAATGCCAAAATGCTGATATCAAATCTTAAAAAATAACAAAAACAAACCCTAAACTTCCATGCCAGATCTTTTCTACAACTACCACTACTCTCATGCTTCTTAGAAACCCCTTTCATCTTTTTCATTCATATTATTAAAAAAAAACAAAAAAAACCATTAAATAAGGAAAAATGATGAAATTTACATGTAGTTATGAGCAATAAGGCAAAAACCCAAAATATGGTCACATCAAAGGTTACGATTTCAGGTTTTAACATGTACAAGCAAGGTAGTTAAAGGCGCAAGGCGAGGCACGCGCCTGATTGAAGGAAGGCACAATATTAAAAATTATAATAAATATAAAAAATAAAGAAAAATAATATCATAAAATAATAAAATAAGTAGTCATTAGGCCATAAAACATAAAAGATAGCAAATGTCGAAAATCTCAAGTAACCCAAAAGCAGTTCTAGTTAACGTTGTCATTATCTAAATGCAAAACAAGTAATCAAAAAGTCATAAAACATAAAAGATAGCAAATGTTCAAAATTTCAAATAACCTACAATTAATTCTAGTTAACATCACTATCATTTAAAATATAATCATTAGCTTCATCTCCATTATCATCAGATGTGTTAGCTTCCTCAATGTATTCTTCTTTTTGTCTCCTCCGAATTGGCCTCTTCCTCTTCCGGCTCCATTATTAAAACCCTTGCTCTAACTCTTAACCTTGATTGTGAGCTAGTATTTGATGTTGATTCACCGATTCCAGCAACTCTCGCAACAGCACCCCATGTCAAGTTATCATTCTCAAACACCAATTCATCTTCTGCTATTCCACCTTATGTTTTCATCTCCCCAAGTAGTCATTCATTGCTTTCATCAATGTCTTTCAATGAGATAGGTTCAATTGCATATCTCCTATCATACCGATGTTTAATATAATAGACCAAAGAACAAAATTTTTACAAAAAAAATATGTATTTTAGTGAGGCGCGCGCCTTACTAAACGTGCCTCGCCTTGACCCTTCTAAGACGCTCTAGGTGTGCCTTGCGCTTGAGGCGCGCGCCTTGACTACAGAGTGTACAAGCGAGGCTATAATCTCGTGCGCCTCGAGGCTATAGCCTTTTTAAACCTTGTTCGTTCCTAAGAAACCAATCTCATCAAGTAAATCTTTTAATCACGATTTCATCAACATAGACAATTAAAATAATCTTCCTAGCCTTAGAATTCCAATAGAATATAGAGTTGTCTGATTGACATCTTCTCAAACCAAACTAAAGTATAACTTCACTGGAACGCTCTCCGAGCAACAAATCTTGGTGGTTGCTCCATATAAACCTTTTTATCCAAGGTACCATGAAGGAATGCATTTTTATGTCTAACTGGTTTAGGGCCACTGCGCATTAGCATTTAAGAGATGATAACAAACTGAAGATATTTAGCTACTAGAGAAAATGTCTCAGCATAGTCAATGCCGTTGGTTTGAGAATAACCTTTGGCAACAAGACGAGCCTTATGTTTGTCCACAGATTCATTAGGAAGATGCTTGATTGTATACACCCAACGACAACCCATAGCCTGATGAAGAAGATGGAGGAGGCGCAGGAATAGTCGATGGTTCAGAGGTAACAATTGGTAGATGTATGGGATGGTGTTGTCGAACATAGATCTACAAATCAGAATTAGAACGAGTAGAACCAAAAGTAGGAGGTGTAGAGCCAGATATATCAAGAGGAAAAGAGGATTATAGAACACATCATCATCCACATGATGACTCGTCTGAAAAGAAAGAAATCTACTAAAAAAAGGTGGCATTAGCACACAAATTGTCAATGAAGAGGGCTATTAACACTGATATCCTTTTTGGGTACGGGAGCATCCTAAAAGGATGCACTTGATAGAGAAGAGGATCAACATTATCCTCCTTTGACTTAAATGACACAACTAGAAATATGAGGGGGGAAGAGAGAGCATGGAAGTATCTGGAAACAAAATTAAGAATGAAGCCTTATTATTGAGAACTGACAAAGGCATTCGGTTAATGAGATAACAAACTGTGAGGACAACATCACCCCAATATATTTTGGGTACTTTCATTTGAAAAAGCAAGGAACGGGCACCTTCTAACACATCGACCATCCCATTTTTTTGAGGTGTACCAACACAAGAGTTCTGATGTGACATACCATGAAAGCCAAAATAATCTTGAAAAAGTGTAGAGGTGTATACTTTGGTATTATCAGAGCGAGTTACATATATACGGATACCAAATTGAATTTGCATTTCCATATAGAACAATTTAAAAATAGTAAACAATCCAGATTTATCTTTCATTAAGTAAATCCATAGTATTCAGAGTTGTCATTCACAAAATTAACAAAGTTATCCTGGCTGTGCCCCAAACATCAAAATGAATAACTGAGAAAGGACTAGATACACGACTATCAAGCCTAGATGGAAAAGAGACAGTGATGCTTACTAAGTTGACATGACTTACAATCCAAAGACAATAATTGACTCAAAGTAAGAATTAAAATCTTCAAATTATGTGGTAACGGATGATCGATGTGACACTGCTATTGGTGAGGAGAAAGTGTGGTCTGAATTCTGAGGACCACCACCACCATCAATATGATAAGACCACTGTCTTCATGCCTTTCACCAATCTTCTTTTGTCTTTAAATTGTGAAAGACACAGAAGGAAGGAAAGAAAGTAGAGAACAATTAAGAGCTTTGGTGAGTTTACCCATAAACAGTATGTTAAAAGGAAATTTGGGAATGTATAAGAAGATAATGAAGGAGAAGAATGAAGATGTGTAATACTAATGCCGGACACTTCAAATGTAATACCATTGTAAGAGTAATACATTGAGTGGATTTAGGTGGGCTAAGGGAAGAAAACACGCTTGGGGTGCTAGCCATATGGTATGAGGCACTAGAATCAATAATCCATCGAAAACTAGTAGAAGCAACACAAGATATACATAATTAAACCAAGGTGGTAGTAGAGTTGGAGGAAACAACGAAATGTTGGGCTTTCATCAATTTGGCATATTTCACTCGGGAAAAAGAAATATTAGTAGGCGTGGTAGGCAATGGAGGGGATGTATAGATTAGAGTATAGCCTCAACACTTACAACAAAATCCTAATTAGCCCGTGTCGGGTTCTCATAAAATTCCATCACGAATCGGAGGTGTGACAATCACAACCACAATGAGAACACTTACGAGTACCACGTTCTCTACAGCAGCCTCCCTTGATTCTCTTTCAGCTCTACGACCTTTACCACCTGTTCGACCACCATAACTGGTCGAAGCTGTAAGGACAGAATTATCAGTTGTTGTGGCACTAGTGGCAGATAGGGAGATCTGCTGAAGGCGAGAATAAATTTCTGTCAACGATGGGAGCTCTTTGCCTAGTGAAAAATTCCTGAAACGTTGATACGTTTATAATTCTTCTCATCATAATACATATCCCAAACAGTTTTTTATATTTCTTTTGTTGTGTTTGAAAATATCACATTTATACTTATTTGCGGATCCATACTATTCCACAACCAGGTCATGATTTGAACATTTTCTTGAGTCCACTTTTCATAATTACTGGCATCCCTGTATTAAGTAACTGAGCTTCTTCTAGCTGTGAGAAAAACTTATACAAATTTAGACCAAGGTACATAATTACTTCGATTGAGTTTAATGGAAGTCATCCGAGACATAAGTATCTCAGAAGAAGACAATAGACTAGGTTCAGATTCTATCACCAGCCAACAGATCACAAACACCTATGCTTAATTCAGAAAGCCTGCGATTCACCCTGGATACCTAGGACATACTCTGGAGAGCTCTAGATAGAAATCTGAACACCCGCAATTTGCTCTAAAAAGCTTGAGAGAGAAATTGATACCCGCGATCTACTCACGGTAGACCTCGGAAAACATGTCACAATGACCTTGGAAAATGTCATACTAGTCTTGGAAAACGTGTCATAAATCAGCCTTGAGAAACTTGTTACAATGACCCTGAGAAACGTGTTGCAACAGACATCGGGAAACGTGACGACCATATTAAATCTCGAACTATTTGTGAATAATTCGTGAATCATACAAAATATTCTAAAAATGAACCAAACAATGTCCTATTGAAAGGTTTGGCAAAATTCACGCATTTTTAACATGATCGAATTATTCTTGAATAATTCACGAAGGTTTTCAAATTATTTTCAGATTATTTAGTTTTGAACATGAAAAATCATTTGATAAGACAAAAAGTTATCAATATTTTACCTTTTTTGTTTTCTTTTATTTTATTATTTTTGTCGAATTTTTGAACGCATTTTTTAATAAAAAATCCGAATTGTACTCGAACATTTCCTGTACCGTATTTTTGCCGCACTCCAAATTGCTAACTTCGGTCACGACAAATTACAAGAATCTGCAATTTTCCTTTTGAGACAAGATACACCATGCTCCAACAACTTCTCATCTGTGACATGCACATACAGACATAGAGGCCAAGATTATTTCTTCAAATCTGCATGAACAAGCTCGTGCACATCCATACACAATAGAAGTGGTAGGAACCACCACAAAAGGGAAAGAAAAAAAAGATGGAAAAACCTATGATTTGTTATTTCTCATCTCAAAGAAGGAAAGAAAAATAGAAGGAAAGAACAAGAAGAAAAGAGGACCCTAATTAATGGATCTTATGCTCTGATACCAAGTAAAGTAAATTAGGGTTTTGAGATGGGAAGTGGAAGGAGAAGAGTAGAGAGAGAGAGAGAGAGAGAGAGGAGGAAGTTGAAGTAGTGTTTTGAACTTACACTAGTTGACCCTCATAATTATTATATATACTAATACTGTAATAAATGTAAAAGTACAAAACTACCCCCGTGTTACATTAACAAGAAGCTTCCTAGATAACATATAATAGTTCAAGTGTCTTATTTTAGAAAAGGGTTTTATTTTGTTTTGAAGTTTGAGTTGTTTTAGAACTAGGAAAGAAAGGAAGGTATTATACCTCTGCATACATAACTTGTTTATTTTATGAGATATGAGAAGAAGAAATTGTTTGATTACTGTTATCTTTGTTAAGAGGGGTGACTCCTATATTCTTTGGTGGTGACACCATCAACCCTCTTGTGTGGTGACTCCATACTAGTGAAACCATAAGTGATGAGATTCCACTTATTTATCTTTTTCTATTTCGCATCTTTGTTTTCTCTACCAAATTTTAGTTTCAAAGTTTTTTTTCTTCATCTAGTTCTTCCATCACTTCCCAACCCATAAAAACCAGTCTCCACAATCAGTTGATAATCCATTCTATCCCCAAACCCTAATCCTAGACCTTATACCCTACCTATATAAATTCGAACTCCAAAAATATTTCTCTTAGTCATAAATTCAGAATTTTGAACCATATCAATCCCTTATTTGTTTTTTTTATAAAGTGGGATTCATTGATAAAAGGGAGGATACAAAACAGAGGGGTCGAGCATATTCATAAAACCTTAACTCATACCTATATTCAACTCTAGCTGTTCAGCATCAATTTTGTTATCAGAGTAAACTTGGAAGTTTTCTAAACTTGTTCTAAGGGTGAATAACGAAAAATTTCTGCACTAGACTCGAGTTGATGATTTGGCTGCATCTACTAAGTGCGCATGCTCCATTGTATGGCAATCAGGTATTTGTCACACATAGACTGTATACATACACTTCAAGAAGGGTTTTTCAGGAAATTCCATGAATCCATAACCCAAACCAAGCTTATCGATAGAGGTGCTGAACTTGATATGAGAGAATTTATGGGAAGATGTATGCTGAGGCATTCATAGATTAGATAACTAGTCTAGGCAACTTTTTCGAATGGTATCGATTACCCAGGGCACCAAAAGGTCCAATTTGTCAAAGCCAAACTAAGAGGATTTGGTGTAATAGGCAACAAGAAGTTAATGAAAGATCCAGGCGAGGTGTCATAGACACACGGTTCGAGATGAAGGGCCATCTCTTCCCAAATTATGTTCCCATGGATTATTTGCAAACCTTGTAAATGTTCAATACTAACGGATACAGCAAAGAGAACACGAATCTATTGAAGAATATACAAATAGATTTTATGACCTTGTTATTCGTGTTGGAAATTTTGATTTAGATGAAATCCTGGCTGCCCAAACAACAAAATCAAGATGATTTGGTAGCTTTTAGATTATGGTCGGTAGAAGAATCCCACCAAATTGCGTTGCGAATTGAAGAGAAGCTGAATAGGCCGGTAATACATAAGCATATTTCAAATACACATGTTGGAAAACTTCTTGAAATGTCAGTTGGGAATTCTAATGTTCCAGTTCAATCTCGAAATTCGGAAACTATAAGGAATGTTAGAAGTGTGGGGATATTGGCCACTTGTCATCCAATGTCCTAACAAAGCCCTAGCACTTAACAAGGAAAAAAAATCGAAAGAAGAGCTTGTCGAATTTGACGTACTAGAAGAATTGGAAGATGACAATCTTGACTTGTCTTTAAAGTTGAGTAATGTAGTACAAAGAATTTTGACCACACCAAAAGAAGTAGAGGAAGAAAATTGGTTCGGAATTAACATTTTTTGTATGCAAGTGGAATACCAAGATTGTGGCCTCAATCTCATCATTTGATGGGGTAGTTGTATGAATGTGGCATCCCAAGAGCTAGTTGACAAACGCATGCTCAAGATAGAAAAGCATCCAAAACCATACGAGGTCACATGGGTTAATAATACATCCATTCTGTTCAATTCACAGTGCTTGGTGAATTTTTCTTTGGGAAAGTATTACAAAGACGGTTTAGTGTGATGTCATCCCAATGAAGGTGTGTTATGTTTTATTCAAGGGGCCTTCTCTTTATGATAGATGTGTGGACATGGTGGAAGAAAGAATACCTATGCATTCAAGATGGATGGAAGGCGTATCATACTTCATCCCCGAAAATATCCTGAAGAGAGGAATAAATATAGGACCCCTAATCTTTCTATTAGAAGGTTTGAAATTGAAACACATTCAGAGATTGAATCCTTTCAAGAATAGAAGATTGAAGATCAAGATAACGAAGAGCATGCAAACCCTCTTTACTCAACGAAGTCGAGTTCTTTTTGGTAGGGAGGAATGGATGAAGATTGAGACATTTATTGGGAAGGAATAGAAGCATCTACATTGGAGACATAGAAAGGAGGAGAAAGGAAGAAATGGGCAGCTGGATAGTCCATATTCAGGCCATCTGGAGGCTCATTAATTGCACTCATCAGGCCCATGGTCCAGTACACTTTCAGCCCATTACAGCAGTTCAACAAGCCCATTATTTAGTCATGGTCATTTAAGTTTCTATTTTAGTGCCTTAGTTTCTTATTAGAGTCCTAAAAGGTTAGTTTTTAAATTTGAGTTAGTTTCCAATTGTAGTAAGACTAGAATTTAGAAAGTCTTATGTGATAAGAATTAGAAAGTAGATAGAGTTTATTTTTAGATGTTATTTGGTAGAGTTTTTGTTTGTTTCTACTGTAGTCTTCTAGAAGTTGTTTTTTTGATTGGAAAGTTTTCTAGATAACATACAACAGCCCAATAGAAAGGGTTTTATTTTGTTCTAGAAGTTAGATTTTTCGAAATTTGACTTGTTTTAGAAGTAGGAAAGGAAGGAAGGTCTTATACCCCTTTATAAATACGTTTAATTACTTTATTATATAAGATGTGAGTTGAAGGAATTTTTTATTATTGCGCTTCTTTGTTTAGGCGTGTGACTCTTCATTCTTTGGTCGTGACACTCCATCAACAGCTCCTCTTGTGTGGTGTGACTCCATACTAGTGGAACTAAGTGGTGATACTTCCATCTTTATATTCTCTAGGAAAATTTCAGTTTTTGGTTTCTTCTAGTTCTTCCATCACTTCTCAGCCCCATAAAAACCACTCCACAATCAGTCTCGTAAAACTATATTTTGTGATAATCCCTTTTATCCTCAATCCCTGATCTTAGACCCTGTACCCTACCTATATAAATCCAAACTCCATTTCTCTCAGTCCAAAACCCAGAATCTTGAGCCATATCAGTCCCTTAACTCGTACACATATTCAACTCCAGCTGTGCGGCATCATGGGTGGAGACTGGTTTTGAGCATAGGCTTGTGGTATGGTTACCAATTTAGCAAGCTGGCAGCTTCTCTCCTCTTTTCTTGAAAAGGTTTTCTTCACATAGCGGAAAAAAATCATTTAAAATTTAGATATTTAATTATTTTATTTCGTTACATATAACATGAAATTTACCTTTTCCTTATGTTTGATAACTTATCATAAAATTTGCTACCACTTAGTCAATTTGTAAGTTTGTTATACAAATTAATAGGGGATGGTATGTACAAGTAGTTTTTAATATTGGAAGCTAGTCCTATTTTTTCCTCTCATGTTCTTAGACAATGTGTTTCAAGTGGTAAAGATAAACCGAGAATTTTATTACTAGCTTTAATGCTTATCCGATCCTTCAAAACCTGTAGAGGTACTTGCATTGACACCACTGAGATGGATATGATATGGTATCTATGTCGGATATCATTCACTCTACCCAAATTGTTATATTTAGAGTATTTAAATAGGGTAAATATATTTTCAAATCTGGGAAAATAGTACCCTGAGATTCAGTGGTGTTGAGCAAGTTGACTCTAAGATCCATAATAATATCAGATACCTGTACCCGCATCCTGGTAACATTAGGTAGGTTGAAGAAACTAATTGATTGTTTTTTCTGGTGTGAACTTATGAACCAAAATAGTACCGTCTTTGTAATTTTTAATAATTCCAGATATTTGCTCCAATGTTGTAGTCTTGTGGTTTTATACTATTGATGTTTGATGTTATTCTCTGTATCTCTTTTCCCGACTCCCCCTCCCCCAAATAAATAATCACAATTGTGATGGGAGACTGAAAATGTACTGAAACCCATGCTTAACACAAATAAAATGGTATTAGTCAAAGGCTCACCTATTGAACACAGAATGAGCATGTATATGCATGCACACATGTAAGTATATATTAGTTTATTTAACTGAGCTGTGATGTGTAACTAGTATAATCAAAGAGTATGGTCATCAAATTCTAAGTTACAGTGACATTGGATAATTGAACTATGTTGCTGTGTGCAGGCTCTTTTGCATGCTTCTATTGCTTGCCGCAGGAAACTTGTTGTGGACTGGGTTCCAGCTAGTGACCTTGAAGATAAAACTGCAGAAGAGGTTATTATTGATCTTGACTTCACATGTTATATTTTTATTTATCCTGTTTCTTTAGTTGACCATCTGAAAAACATTTCAATTTCCAGACTCCTGATGTTCATAAAGCTGCGTGGAATCTGTTGAAGGTAGGCCCTAGTTTATGGTTCTAATGTTCTTGGATTTAGCTATCTGAGTGAATTGTGGTCCTAGGATTTTATTTTCATTTATATCTATTGTCTTTGGTTTATCGGTTAGTCCTATGAACAGCCTTTCACTTCAGGGTGCAGATGGTGTTCTAGTTCCAGGAGGGTTTGGCGACCGAGGGGTGCAAGGGAAAATTCTAGCAGCAAAATATGTCCGAGAAAACAGAATTCCATACCTTGGCATTTGTCTAGGGATGCAAATTGCTATCATTGAGTTTGCACAGTCTGTTCTTAATCTGCAAGATGCAAACAGCACCGAGTTTGATCCTGAAACTACGAATCCTTGTGTTATATTTATGCCGGAGGTATATATATTTTTTATATATCTGGGTTATGTCAATATGTAACTGAGTTTCTGTATTGCTTTTCCTTTTGCCGCGAATAAGCTACCTCTTCTCTTTGTAACAGGGTTCAAAGACTCATATGGGAGGCACTATGCGTCTTGGATCAAGGAGAACATACTTTCAGGTTACTGACTGCAAATCTGCGAAGTTGTGAGGCCTAACGACTCCCTTAATACTCTGTATCTGTTAATTTTATATTATTGTCAGTTCCTTCCTTGCCTTTTCATTTCCTTTTCTGCTTAATATAACATTGTGTTGCATGTATGTGCTTTACACTTGATATGCATTGATGAATAAATGCTCATTAATAGGAAGGCAACATCATACTGATATCCTAATCTAACATTCGTCATGTTAGCTAACCTGTGTGATTTGCTTTTTCATGTCAGATATGGCAATGTGAGTTTCGTGGACGAGCGGCATCGGCATAGATACGAGGTATGTAGTGTTTACGTGGATATATTCCAAGCTCTGTTGCTTGCCTATTTGCATGGGTAGACATCTTATTGATTTATTTTTTGTTCTGTTTAGTTTGTGACAGTTCCATCAGTAGGTTCTCATAGTTAGAGAGTTTATTATTTAATTTTGTTTTAGGTCAATCCTGATATGATTACACAACTTGAAAATGCTGGTCTCTCATTTGTTGGCAAAGATGAAACTGGTCGTCGCATGGAGGTATTTATCTTTAGCAACAGAGCTATTCATTCACATTTAGTTAAGCTTTGAATGATTTATGCATCACTGTTGACTACTTATTAAAAAGAATAAAAAATCCATCACTGGTCATTCTGAGTTTCGTTGGCATGTTTTGCAGATTGTTGAACTGCTGAATCATCCATACTTTGTTGGAGTTCAATTCCATCCTGAATTCAAGTCAAGACCTGGGAAACCTTCTGCACTTTTCTTAGGTATTTGTCTTAACTCAAAATACATTTGACATGGTGAATGATGAGAATATGCTGATGTTTCTTTACTTTGGGAAGGTAACTGGATTGGCTTGTAAATGGCTGCGATTGCATTTGATGAGTCCGTCCGAGTAAATAGCTTTCTATCTAATTGACACGCCTAATGAAACGCCCTTGTAGGGCCCAAATGGAGATGTGTTAAAGGGATGATATTTGGAGAGGATGTTCTCCTCACCATGGAGATTATATTCACGAAAAACCAGCCCATTCTGAAACTTGTAACCCTATCAAAAGTGCACTTAATGGTGAAATTTCTGAATGAGCTCACTTTTTGTGAGGATGGTGAGGAGATCATCCTCACAAAAATCAGCCCATAACTCATCTCCATGTGGGCCCAACAAAGGCGTGTCATTGTGGTGTGTCAAAATAACCTGACCCTTAAAATTATTAGAAGCTAAGTGGGTGGCTATTGAACAAGGGTTTAGCCTGTAACTGAATTTGGACTACTTTGAGTGGCAACCTCTAAGGTGTGGGTTCAATCCAACTTAGCCACCAAAGAAGGTCCCTGCATAGGTGGCTATTGCATCCTATTTCGATTTCATTTGCTAGTGTTGTGGTTAAGTCTAACAAATTCATAGTGGCCACGGAGACTTGACATGGTTATATGGAGCTTCACCAGTTTTACTTTCTGATTGCGGATGTCATTGACACTCCATACATGTACATTGGATACTTCTAGAGAGAATTAGACTGCAATCTTATATTGATGAGTGTGCCTGAGGTGCGCTGTGCGCTCGAGACACATGGAAATCATGCCTTCCATCTGTGCACTGACACCTCAGGAAGCACTGCATATGTTCAGATATTCAGTTTGGATTCCCTTAGCGCACAAACATGCTGTGCCTCAGGGTGCCTTTTATTTTACCTATATTTAATTATGGATATTGGAATAATGTAAATCTAACATCATGTGTCAAGTACAAGTCCCTTAGTGGCCCAATTTGTAGTTCAGTTTTTCATGTTTTGTGTTTCCCTTCACGTATAAGTTTTGAAATTCTATTAAATCTGTTTGCTTGAACTGTTTTGTCCTTATTAGGGTGTCAGTGGATTCTGGTAAAATCATGGATAAGTCAGTAGCCTAAATCCAGTTGCTTGCACCAAGCTTGGCCAAAATATTAAATCCTGGTTCAAATTGAATGTTTCGTGCAACAGGGCTTATAGCAGCAGCATGTGGCCAGTTGGAATCGGTCTTGCAAAACTTTGGCCATGTTAACAAGGTAGTGACAAATAAGGGCACGTGCAATGGACTATCAGCTGTGAAAGTCCACCAAAACGGGAATGCAGGTACGCCTGTCAATGGATCCATAAATGGCTTATATGCTAATGGTAACAGTGTGCACATCTAAAGCAGTCGTCTGGTCATTGCGTCTCGATTTTGCGAAGGGCTTGTTGACTGCCCTCCGGATTGGTCTGTACAGTTGAGTATGGGTAGAGGTTTTAGCTCTCAAGAAACTGGCGTATGGGAAAGCTGGATTCCAGGCTCGTTCATCGAATGCATATGGGTTGAGGGTGTAATTTTTTTTTCTTTTCTTTTCTTTTTGGACTGAGATATCCTTTATTTTGCTGTACATTGAAGAACTTTATGCGAGGAAGAATATGAGAGCATCTGTATGATCTCTATTGGGGCTAGTTGGCATTTTCAAATTTCTTTTTTTTATTTTACTGCTAAATAAGTTCTTGCTCATCCTTTGCCAAACCCCTGAAGTGGCTTCGATATGATTGTATTTGATGAGTTTCTGTGTAAATATTGACGTAGGACGGGAGTACTGTTCCGCGATTTGAGAAGGAATGAAGATGAGTTTACTATTCACGGCACTATTCACGTGACACTATTCATGTCACTATTCACGCAGCACTATTCATAGTGCTATGGTATGATTTGGATTTTCTTAGGTAATAAATTGACTAGAAAAGAAATAGAGATGGAGAAAGAGAAGAGAATAAGAGAAGAAATAGAGAAAGAGATAGGGGTAGAAAGATACTTTCGGCTTTGCACCAAGGGAAGATGATTTTACACCATAAGAGAGATTTCTATTTCTTCATTCATCATTTTTTCATCCTTAAAGTCAAATGGTACATCACCTTTTATAAGACTCCCTACTTTAACTTTTCTAATTCTAATCTAATTGAAATTAGAAACTCTTAATACAAATCAACTATTGCAATCAATAATAAAATCCTAATTGGAAACAAAATCTCAATTGAAAATCCTAATTAAATTAAAATAAATTTTCGTGGGGTCCATTAAAAATAGTAAAATCAAAATTTACTATAAATAGTAAATAGAATCCACTTGATTGGGCATTGATTCGGTGTAGCGCGGACGATCGTAGTAGAATGCTTCCGCATCAAATATCTTTCTACTTCCTTGTTCATTGCCAATTTTAATACCGGAAAAATTGCTTTGAGCTCGATAATTAAGTTGGTGCCAGTTTGAGACCAGTTCATTGGTGTCGCGAATCATGCTACTACCACAGCCATTCATTTCATTAATAGATCCATCTTGTGCCAGTTAAGGGCGTAAGCAAGTGCAATGAGAACCTGACCAGATGAGTAAGCATGCCAGGGTTGGGGAGTAGAACTTTGCTGACTTCTGTTGGTCAGCAAAAGTTACTGCCCACAATGTGAGCCACATGGCGTATTATTAGAGCAAAAAAGTGGCATGTTTAACTATTGGGTGGTGTTAATTGCACACACCTTTTTTGTAGTAACACCCACCTTAAAAAAAATAAGTTTCAAAATGTTAAGTCGGAGTCGTCGTTACCTACACTCACCCGCAAAGAAGAAAAAAAAAAAAGGAGCGGTTTGAAGGAACCGTTTGAAGGGAGGGAAAACGAAGGAGAAACGGCTTGAAAACGAAAGAGAAACGGAGGGTGAAACGGAGGGAAAACTGAAATTCCACCGGTCCGTTCTCTTTAACTCAATATACCTAGAAGGGAGGGGGAGGGGGTTGATTAGGTATTTAAAATTAATTATACATATACAGTTTTACTGGTTGATGGTAAGGGGATAAAATCGCATGTCTTAGTTGTTTGATAAATGATTATCACAACCGACTTTAATCAAATAAGCCTCCGTGGTATATTGTCTTTTTGTCGTTTGATCTAATCAAGATAGATTGCGGAATACGAACAAACAATCACCCAAGACAAGAGATTTTTACATGGAAACCTTAGCCAAGGAAAAACCACGGGACCACGTCCAGACGAAAAGTATCATTAATTGAAAAGTTAAACGAAACAAAGGTTACTTACGCAGCACCGTTGCAAATACAACTTCCAACCTTAGCCAAGGCCTACTGCCAATGCTTCCACTTCCTCTGAATCAACGTCACGAATCCACGCGCGCCCTTCCAGCCAAGAAGCCTTATCCGCTTGTTCAGTTTGGTACACCCCAAACCTACCGTCGATCGGTTCCTCCGATCTTAATTCTCAATACTCCCGCCTTTGCAGAAGGTGAATGATTTAGTACACCCTAAACCCCAAGTTGCTCGAAAGGTGTTGAGTCACACTGGTACACTCAAGCTTACTAGGTTGAATATAGAAGTGAAAAACCAAGGCTGAGTAAAGGATCAAACTCTTGGCTTTGATCAAGAAGAGAACAAGCTTACAAGATGTGAATGGAAAACAAACTTCTTGCTCTTCGAATAGACACTCTAATAAATAAAGCCTTTGCTTCTCTCTCTTGAAGATTGAGTCACTATGTGTCTCTGTGTGTGTTTAGAGAAGGCATAGAAGGGTTCTATTTATAGAATTCCAAGACCCTGAGTCGTGTGGAACGTGGGATGATGGAATTTAGAATTTTTGGATTTGAGAAAGACTAATTCTGTTCAAGATCCAATCGATTGGGCCATGTCCAATCGATTGGGGATAAGTGTCCAATCGATTGGGCTCAATAAGTTTTATGTTCCGAAGGCACCAATCGATTGCACAGGGTTCTCCAATCGATTTGACATAAATAAGTTTCTGCCTCGTAGTCTCCAATCGATTACACAGTGTCTCCAATTGATTGGGTTATGTCCAATCGATTGGGGATACATGTCCAATCGATTGGACTATCTCGCTTGTCAATAAAATTGACTTTGACTCGGGTCTGTCCAATGACTAAGTTTGACCATTATATTTTGTTCATTTTAATCAACTCCTATGGCTACTAAGTCACTTACCTTCCTAATCAAGCGTACACGATCGTTAACTGACAAATCGACAGTTACTCAGATGACTCCTGTCGTCCACCGTCTGATTCTTGCTGTCTCTGTCTTTTAGTCTTCACGTAATTGGCGAAGTATGCGTACTACAACATCTTCACACTACACTAGTGCTTGTAGCAGCGGTTACAAGATTATTTTTATGTCAAACGGAATATTTGCCAAATTGAATATGAAAATATTTCTTACAGAAATGAAGGAGAAACGGAAGAAAAACAGAGGAGACACTGTGTTTCCTCATATTCTCTCAATCCATCTCCGCCATTGAAGAAGAACGTGTTAACTCGACTCCATTTCCTTATTCTCTTATAAACAAGGCATGGAGGTAAGTTGTATATCCAACTAGTGATTTCTACGGTGTTTGTTTGCATGGTAATGATGTCTACTACATTTTGTCAAAGATGATTATGTTTTGGGGTTGAAAATTAGGGTTTTGTTCAAATTTTTGGCGATGATTATGTTCTTGGAATTTGTTTCTTCTTTGTAATAACATTATAAGTTAGGCCATGTTTGATTGCACGGAAAAATTTTCCGAGAAAATTCATCTGGGATATGCCTTAAATGGCTGATTGATTGTAATTGAGAATACATAGTTCAATCATGTGAGAAAAAGAAGGTGTATTTTCAGGTGGAAATGAATTCTCACCTATCTGGATGGGAAATGAATTCCGGGCTTAGTAGGAAAAATTATCCAGATTTAAATGGCTTGTTATGAAAAATTATACAGATTTGTATTGGCTATCTAACAATGGACGGTTGTGTTTTCCTAAGGAAAATACAATTTTCCCACTTGGTAATCAAACACGGCCTTAGTTATTTTTAATCTTGGAGTTTCTTCCTTCGAATTGAATGAACCGTAATTGAAGTTTTTTATAGGTTATTCGAATGAGTTAGGTTTTTGGTGCAAATGTGTTTATTGAAAAGAATTTTATATCCTAGAAGTGGTTGGATTCTAATAGACTTTACAAGGTTTTTTTAATGCAAGTGGTTTAATGTTCAAATGAGTTGTAAGTAGTTGGATTAGCATTAGTTTCAAAGGCATCTTGATTCATCTTAATTCAAATTGTTTTTTGTTCAAATGGTTTATTGAAATGATTTGTTTTATTTAGTTCACTATTCAAAGTATCTGAATCTATTACCGAATTGAAAATCTTAGGGCTCTGCAAGTAACTTAGACAATGAAGCAACAAATGACCTAGTTCAAGTCTAGATCGTAGAAGAAGTAGACGAGGTACCTAGAGCAGTTCAGTCAATTGATTATACGGCTACATTCACCATGGGGGAGGTGTGTGCATGATCATTACAAATGAGATTATCATTTTTTGTTCCTCTATTAAGTAATTGAATAATTGAGAGTGAGGTGTATTTGTCATTGTTTTGCAGGTCTTACACAGCCGTGATGAACTTATAAAATTTGTTCAAGACATCGGTAAAACAGTTGGAAATGTTGTAATAGTCTCAAGATCGGATCATCAGAAGGGTAAATCCCGAGAATTTTCTTTGGTTGTGAGAGGGGTGGAAAAAGTAGGTCATCAATTGATTCAAAAAAGCGGGCGGGGGATAAGAAGAGTAGACGGGCAGGAACAAAACGATGTGGATGTCCTTTTTCACTAAGAGGTGTGAAGTTGCCCGTAGATGACCAGTGGATGGTTAAAGTGATTTGTGGTACCCACAACCATCCAATCGCAGAACAGTTTGAAGGACATTCTTTTATTAGAAGATTCAATGCAGATGAGAAGCAATTGATGACTGAAATGACGAAGGTAGGTGCGAAGCCAAAAGAAGTATTGAGAGCCATAAAGGTCTGATGCAAAAAATGCATCTACTATGTCGACAATTTATAATGCCCGATCATTGATGAAAAAGAGGGAGAAGGGTGATAAAACAGATATGCAAATGTTAATGAAGATGTTGGATGAATATGGATATGTGAAATGGCATAGGACTACTGAGGGTTCTAATAGGGTTCATGATTTGTTCTGGGCACACCCAACGTCCCTTCAGTTGAGTAAGTGTTTTCCTCACATATTTTTCATGAATTGCACGTATAAAACGAATAGATTTGGGTTATCACTGTTGGAGATTGTAGGGGTGACGCCTTGTGAGAAGACATTCTGTGTTGCATTTGTCTTTATGAAAGTGGAACAAGAAGATAATTATGTTTGGGCACTAAAGTGTTTGAAGTCGATTCTAATAGACTATTCACTTTCATCGGTCATTGTCACAAATAGAGATTTGGCTCTCATGAATGCAATCAAGAAGGTATTTCTAGAAGCCCAAAACTTCATTTGCCATTTCCATATATCTAGAAATGTGTTGTCCAAGTGCAAACGGATGTTTAAAACAGGTGTAGAGTAGAAGAAATTCTTAACATCGTGGAATGAGTTGGTATTATCTTCTACTCAGGTGGAGTATGATGATCGCCTAGCTGCCTTTGAGACGAAAATCGTAGAAATGCATTCAGGTGCCCTACTTTATGTCAATGATACTTGGTTGATGCCCCATAGAGATCGTTTTGTAGCAGCATGGACAAATCAATATTTGCACATTGGGCATTCAACAACAAATACAATAGAAAGTTCACATGTCAAGTTAAAAAGACAACTTGGGACGTCTTAGGCTTCAATTGTTATAGCATTCCCTTCCATTCATAGCTTACTAGAATTATAACATACTGAAATCACTATGTCATTTGAGAAGAGCATTCATACAGTGAAGCATGAATTCAAGGGTGTATCTTATAAGAATCTGAGGGGTTTCGTCTCTATCGCTGCACTCTATCTTATTCTTGAAGAGAAGAAACATGCTGAAGCGTTTGGTATAGATAGAACTGCGTGTGGATGTGTCATTCGTCAGACACATGGTCTTCCTTGTGGGTGTGAGCTTACATGTTACATACGTGAGGGCAGCTGTATTCCCCTATCGTCTATTCATCCACACTGGAAGACACTATCCAATGTGCCTACTTGTACAACAAAACTTGCAGAGCACGACTGCTTCCCTGATGTACTCATGTTCATGAAACATTTTGATGACCAAGGTGACGATGTTAAATTAAGCCTGAAGAGAAAGTTGTATCTGAATGTTTTTCCAGAAGGGATCAAACCATACATCTTGGATGTCAAAGATGTATACGGAGATGGTAATTGTGGCTACAGAGTCGTTGCAAGTCTGTTGGGCATGGATGAGAACATTGGTTGGAAGCAGGTTAGACATGAACTTGCAGATGAGTTGGTATTCCATTGCTCTGACTATGCTCGATTATTTGGCAGTGATAACCATGTTGTTGAGCTGCTGAAAGCATTGACATTCTATGAAGATGGCATGGCACCTGAATATACTTGGTTGACTATGCCGGACATGGGGCATCTTATAGCATCTTGCTACAACTGCATTTTTGTTTAGCTTTCATTGTACCCATGTCTCACATTTGCCCCTCTATTCACAGCACCATCAGCGGGTCATCAAATATTCGCCATGGGGTTCGTGAATCAAAACCATTGGGTAAAGGTTATCTTAGATCCTAGAAGTCTGATACCGTGAACAAGTAATATGTGGAGAAGGTATCATCACCAAGTAGCTCAAGGCTGGGACACCCTGTACCTTGAACGAATGGATCAGTTCAGCGGCCTAGTTGAGCCTAGGGTTGTCTTACGGGAGGGTCCATTTGATATCCTTAGTCACTAGTTTTCTTCTCCTTTTTTTGTAGGCGTGCGAGCCGACTTTTTTAGGCCTGTGTGCCAAGGGTTGTACATTAAAGTATACACTATAAATGTAAACCATTGTAAATGTAAATATAATACAATACAATACAATACAACTTTTGATGTTAATACATTGGGAAAACACAATTCTCCATTTTAAATTTGAATATTTTTATTTATACTTCATGAATTAGAGGTTTATAAAAGTCCTACAAA
Organism: Euptelea pleiosperma; assembly: GCA_035048495.1. Classification (NCBI taxonomy): domain Eukaryota; kingdom Viridiplantae; phylum Streptophyta; class Magnoliopsida; order Ranunculales; family Eupteleaceae; genus Euptelea; species Euptelea pleiosperma. The sequence goes on from CM068541.1 coordinate 33,572,918, forward strand.
CATTTTTTCCAAAACGGTACTGAACCACCGATCTAGTTATCACACAATCGGTAGTCCACTATCGATATTCAACCTACCAATATCGGCATAAACACTCATTTCACCAAAATAAGTGTTCTGATTCCCAAACTGTATCACATTACTGATATCCTACAAGTCCAAACGGTAGCCCACCACTGATATCAACAACAGTTAAATCGGTTACGTCATACCGATTTAAAAAACCAAAATCAACATACCACTACCGACTAAAACCTTATTCAATCGGTACTGTGATACCGTTATAGAGTCAGTAAAGATATTTTCCATTTTTTTTCAAATCGGTAGCTCGACACCGATATTAACTACACCATATCGGTATCCAGGTACCTTGATCTTGAGAAAACTTGTTTTCATCTTTTTTAGTTCATATTGGTACTGTGATACCGTTTGGGGTCTAGTATTCTTTTTTTGTTCTAATTTTTTGTATCGGTAGTGATCACCGATATATAAAAGTAAATATCAGTAAAGGTTACCATTATAGCTTACTGTAAAACGGTAGTGAGTCACCGATGGGAACTTGGTTGAAATCGGTACTGTGATACCGTTTGGTGTCCAGGACTTTTTTTTTTTTTTTTTACATTTTTTGTATCAGTAGTGACCACCGATATGTCTTTATCTACAATGGTAGCTCTCCACCGATATCAGCAGCAATTAGATCGGTAATACCTTTGGTTTTTTAGTACATTATCTACACAATTGGTTTAGATATATATCATAAATAAATTTAATTGTTTAATACATAAATGTCCACAATTTAAAAGTACAAGAAAATAAGGTCATCTTCTTCTCCTCGACGACGATTTTCCCTCTTTCCCTTTCCCCGTTCTCGAGCTTGATCTCTAGCCCACATTACTATTAAGGACGTTGTATATTTGCTTGTTTCTTTCAATTAAGGCATCAACAACATCATCTAAATGAAATGAGTCTTCGAAGAGACTCATTGCTCGATCCTTCTGTGCAACCTGTGTACAAACATATGCATTGTTTATTTAATATTGACTACTTCTGTGCAGTGAACATCAGTTTGAATACGATGCTTACCCAAGAATCATATGATCCAACGTTAGTTGGATCTGTCGGGAGCCGTTTGTGCCATTTGCGCTCTTGGATCATACCCAGTTATATTGTCAGGGTTCTGCACTTGAATGTGTGAAATCCTACAGAACCATGCAAGGTAATCATTTGTACAATTCGATGGATTCAGAACTGGTTGTCCACTTTCCCTCATGGATAATACATGGTATGTGTAGATAAGTTGTGGGTGTTACTACAAAAGAGGTGTGTGCAATTAACGCCACCCTAACTATTTTCAAGTTTTGGATTGGAGTCGTTTTCATGGTTTGATTTGAGCGTTATTGACAATTATTGGGGATACAAAGATCCAGAGGTTTGAAATCACTAATCAGGTTAACTTTTGGTGTGTACATATGTATGGTCAGTCCTCTAAGAGTGTGCCATGTGACTCACCAGGCGTTACCCGATCGATCTAGATTAGTAACTGGAGAAAAGGTGGTTAGAGTTACACCGACGAGTGAGAGTGGGTATATTGTGGGCCATCAGTAAAGTTCTACTCAGGGTCGGCCAGTTTCAAACAAAGAAACCTCTGACATTTCGACCTAGAGTACAGGTGGCAAACTTATCACATCCTTTGGTTATCATCAAGGTTTAAAAAATGGCCATTATAACTGATTCGGACCTCCCTTGTTACGTTACGTACTGTTAAAACAGGAAAAAATTAACAGCCGTTATAAGGAAAATAACGACCCTTATTTTCGGGAAAAATTTGTGAAAAAAAAATGGCCGTTTTTCCCCCGTTATTTTCGTTATTTTCCATTTTTGCCCCTGAGCATTTTTTTTGTTATAACAGAAAAAATGGTAACGCCCCCAGTCCGTTATACCGTTATAACGGCCCCCTTTAAACCTTGGTTATCATTCTTATCAACATCAACAATGGATATTATCGCATAAGTCCTCGACAAGGTAGAATCTTTTTAGTAGGTTGCTCTTGGCAGAGCTTTCCTAATACAAGGAACTTGAAACATGTGCCAAAAAACACGTTCACTTAGGGGGCGTTTGGGAACGAGAAGTAAAAGCACTTCTACTTGTAGTAGAAGTTACAAGTTGATTTTTTACCTCCAAAAAAGTCATAGAAATTCAAATGTCAGGAGGGATTCTAATTTTTGAGAAGTTATTTCTTTTAGAAGTTAAAAGCTAAAAATTTTAGCTTCAGTTTTAAGTTATTTTTAACTTTTCAAAAGTTAAAATATGAAACACATCCAAACTCACTTTTTAACTTTTTGGCTTATAAAAGTCAATAAGTTACTTATTTTTGTGTTGCCAAACGCCCCCTTAGTATAACTTTGCTGACAGACGACCACAACATCAAACCTGTGGCACACTTTTATAGACCATTGACAGTATGGATGTTTGGCATATCTTTAGGGACCTAGATATCAAAAATCAACTTGATTAGTGATTTCAAACCTTTGGATCTTTGTACCCCAAATAATGCTCGAATTCCAAGGTTAATAATCAACCGTCCAACGCCTAAAAATCACTAATCGAACTTATATTTTGGGTAATTTAGTACTACCCTCTGAGATCCAAAAGTAACTCGTACTACCCCCTCATCTTTACAACTACTGCATTACCCCCCTTTGACCATGTCCTGCGTGGTTGATTCATGTTGCAATACACGTAGCTGTTGCTATTGAGTTAAAATGACAAAGTTGCCCTTTATCTTTTCCAAACCGACTTTCTCTTCCCATCTCTGTCCGGTTCCTCCTCTGTCGAGTTCACACATTGTATAGAGTGATACTGTTAGGGTTCCTCAATTCCCGAAGCAACTGGACCTCTGAAAATAGCTGATCGATCAATTGGTCATCGCAGAAACTCCTCAATCAAACCTAATTCCAAGCCACCTCTATCCCTTCCCCTGATCAAATGCCCGGTACACCTTCACTACTTTGGCACGCAATAGATCGATGTACCTACCATACTTCCCGTCGAATCCACTTCAACGAACGGCTTTGCTTCCTTATCCGATGGATCGGGTCTCAAGCTATATCATTGAAAATAAAAGAACCAAAAAGAAACAATTTTACTTTAATGGCAGATTTTTGAAGAGAATGTTGGTTTCTTCAGAGAGACAAATAGATAGAATCTCTTCGAAGCTCCATTATTTTATTGAGATGATGGAGAGAATGTTGGTTTCTTTAGTTTGGTAAATCCCCAAACCTACCCTTCAATCGGTCCAGCCCCAGTTTTATATATTCTAATAGTTCGGTCCAGCCTTGGATAGTGAAGGATTTGATCCAACCCCGACTCAACACACCTCAAATATTAATTTGAGAACTCAACTGTGTGGTTTACTCTAACATTTAGGTTAATGATATAAACTTGAAACCTAGACAGAGTTGATCAAGCTTGGTAAAAATAGCAAGTTCTTCAGGCTATGATCATGAAGGAATAAAACTCAAAAAGGATGTAAAGGATTACCTGGGCTCTCTCTTTAAGGCTTTCTCTTACTGATGATTCTCTAAAAAAAGAGAATACTAAACTTTGGAAGGTTATGAGAAATCAAGCTCTATGATTGGTGAGTTAGGGTTTACAACCCTTAAGAATGTATATATAGTGAGATCTTCGAAGCTAAGAGAAATAGCAAGTAGTGTAAGGGAGTTAGAACTCTTTCCAAAATGGGAAATTTGTTCCCGCATAAGTCCAATCGATCGGGTTCAAGGTCCAATCAATTGGATTGCTTTACTAAGCTATCCGGATGTGTTCAATTGATTGGGCTTTCTCTAATTGATTGGACTACAACCCCAATTGATTGGGCACCCCTAGAATCAGTATTTTAAGCCTCTTAGGCCATGAATCTGATTCCCTTGCTTCATGACTTAGTTCTAGAATATTATTATTCAATCTCTTATCTCTAAGGTATCTAAGTCACTTACCATCCTATATATATGAGTATGGATAAACGGGCAAATATTTGAGTCTCCAGATGAATCAATCTTCAATCTTCAGGCTTCATTCTGTAGTCTTCAAGCAATGCAAGAGTGGTATAACCACGAACAATTTCAATTTAACTAGCTCATTATAAGATCGTTTAAAACTGTGTTTTATTGTACAAAATTTAGCCAATATAATATAGTCATATTCCTTACATTCTCCCCATTTGACAATTTCACGACAAAAACACACATAAAGAGTACAAAAATAAAGAAATTACAATCCCAACCCTTTACATGATTCACTCTCTCTCACTCAAAATATAAACAAGAACTGATATATTTTTTTGGCATTTTTCTGCACATCCACAAACAACTCAGACTAGCAGTATCGTTTGAATAAATGAAATCAATGAAGTACAAGTCCAGTGAGTGATATAATATATCCGCATGCATATCGTAAAGCATTTGATAGATGCTATATAGTAAGAGAAATTCAAAATCAATTTATAACATGGAGAAAATCCTCTCTTAAGTTTCTGTCACCCTAACTCATATATTCTCCATGTTTATCTCTTTAATTTTCTCTCCCTCTTTTTGTCATAGATAACAAAGGTACAGAAAATACAAGACAAGATTGTCTAGCATGTATATAATAAATAAAAAATTGAACAGATGCATGAATAGATAACATGTGTATTAATAAAACAAAGATATGCAATAAGGGCAATCTAAATACAAGTCTGGTTTAGTACTCAGGTACAACATATAAATACAGAAACAAACAAAGTCTAACCAAGATAGCAAACTGAGTTTATTTATGTACAGTGAAGAACAATACAAAATATAAATAACTCATCCAAACTCAAATAACAACTAGTCACACGAAACCATAACCAGACAACTGCCAGAAGAGTCTAGTAATGAAGTTCACCAGATATACTAACTCCATCATGAGGATGTGTATCCATAGGATCGACATCTGAACAATCTGGCTGAGGAGCAACTCCCAAACGAGCAAATTGGTGCTCAAGGAAACTTTGCATCCCAACAAACGAGTCATGAAGACTCTTGAACTCTATGGATGTCTGTCTCTCAAAATGATCAAGATGCATGTCCAATGATTGGCAATTAATGCTTCTTTCGAAGAAAAAGTCAAAGCCTTTTACCGTAATACACCTCTATGGGGGTGGATACCCCTTGTGTAGGGGGCATTAAGGTCTTTAACCTTTTAAAAGTATTTGAGGATTGACATCCCAATGATAGGCAATTAATGCATCTTTTTAAGAAAATGTCAATACCTGTTACACTAATGCCCTCTCGTGCGGGGCAAATACCCCTTGCGCGGGGTCAAAAAGGGTCTTTGGCCCTTTTTTTAAATGGGCTGACACCCAATGATTAGAATTGAATGCCATGCGAGAGGAGGCTTAAGTTTTTTTACTAAACACGCATGCATCTTAATTTCCTAAAAAGACGCATTTGTGCACTTAATGAATATAGAGGGCATTTAGCTAAGACCCTTGGAATTTTAAGGGTCTCTTTGTAAAGGAAAAATTTCCCCTGTCAACAGTGTCACCTCGGGGCCTCACGTCAATCATCCAATTGATTGGCACAGAGCTCGAAGCATTTTTGGTGGGATTTTGATCCCCTTTAGAGTAACTCCTACCGGTCCCTATATCTTCAAATATAGAGATGCTTTTTTTAAATCCATCTCCAATACATCTCTATATTTGGCTCCAAATTTGAAGCCAACCCCTATATCTATATTTGTGACTCCAAATATAGAGATTTCAATTCTCTGATTCCAAAGAGGCTTAGGCTCCGAGGACCCCCTTTTTTTTGACCCCTCTCGGTGTTTGTGCGCTCGGCTGTGGATTTTTAGAATCCAATGGTGGTTGTCAGCGCCGAAAAAATTGAAAAAGTGATGCCAGCTCGGTGCTGACAACCACCGTTAGATTCTTGGAATCCAACGGTCGAGCACACGAACATGAGAGGGGTCAGAAAAAGGGGGTCCCCCTTTTTTTTTTTTTGAGAGAAAATAAGATAATTAGGAGAAAAATGCAAGCAGAGGGTCTTGAACCCTGGTCTTTGACTTGGTCTTCTACAAGCTTTTTCAACTAAGCAAGCCTTTGTCTTGTGTTAGTTGATTAAGCTTTAATTTCCTTAGTCTCTTCTTGGGGCGCTTGGCTCTCCTTCTCTCTTGATCTTCTCTTAGGCTTTTTCGACTCTCTGGTTCTCCTAGCATTTGACATGTATCTTCTTATCCTCAGCCTATTGACTCTTGAGCTTTGGTCCTAGACTCTGGTAGTCAGTTGTGTGCCCGCATTCCATCAAAATTATCCGATTGGTGTCTCTGCGATAGAAAAAGCACTTAACGAGACTTAATCAAAATGGCTTTACTTCTTGACTTCCCGAAATATGTTTAATTCATGCAAATAGTCAATTTTCATCTAAAGAATATTTTCTACGCAATGGAAGAAACACTTATGTTGAAAAGTCAACGAAAAGAGAAGTTTTAAGGAGGAGAATGTGACAACGCTAAAAGGATAGTGACTTAAAATAAGCACTTTTGAGCGAATGTCATCTCCTGAGCCCGACCCTTCCAAATATAGAGATCTACTTTTTACTTTTCTGAATTTTCATCTTTATCCTTTTAGTAATCTTTTGAATAAATTTAATTCATTTTGTATCATTTTTAAATACCTCTTGTATCCTTTTGATTCTAAAGATGCTTTTTTGAAGATTGACTGGTTGGAGTTCAACACTTTCAAGGGTATCTACGTCTTTAAATTAATTAAATTGATTAATCTTTGATTTAGATATAATGGTGGGTTAACCGAGACCAAATAAATTAAAAGGCTTTTGACCTAAACCAACAAATCAAAGGTCTTTAACTTATAATTTAAATAAGAGGGGGTTTGGCTGATAAATTTTTTGAACTTGTCAATCTATGGACCAATAAAATTTATATAAGTTAACACAAACTCAATGGCTTCGGGATTTGCCTCGAGGCCTATGGCCCAAAGGGTCAAGCCTTCGAGGGCCATGTGGTAACGCCCGTCTACCAACCGAGTTCTGAAGAAGGTAGAGCGGGTCACTACTGAGACGGGTCGAGGGAGGACACCATTGGCTTGGTTATCACTTGGGGAGCATCGATTCTAAAATCGGTGGAATGTATTTATGAGAATGAGCAGATCGTGCTGACTCGGAAGAACAATCTCACAACCACGATTTTTAGAGCCACGGGGTTGAAGGCTTATCCTTCTCAAGAACTAATATTATTGAAACTAGTAAATGATCTACCGCACTTGGTACCATTTTTTTTGCTGAATGATGGAATTTATTAAACTAAAAGGAAGTAAAGTACAACGGCCACAACTTTGTGATAAGGATGCTCGCCCCTATCTATAATAGGTGGCGTAAGGATCCTCAACCGATCGGAAGAAGGGAGGTCTGCCATCAAACCAATGAGTGGAATTGGGGGATAAATTAGAAGCAACTTTAACACAACAGTCCGCGCCAAAGTTGATTTCTCTCTACATTGAGCTAACCCATAACCAATCAAACCTTTTCTTGATATCATCCCATTTCGAGCGGACTTTCCAGGGGATGTCATCCTTAAGAAAGGCTTGGACAACGGCTTATGAGTCGGATTCAATCCAGATGCTCTTCCAACTTTTGGAAAGAGCAAGAGTGGCCCCTTCCACAATGGCCAAGCACTCAGTAAGGTAGTTAGTCTCTAAACCAAGACCACCAATAAGCACACCTTTAATCTGGCTGGTTGCTTCTCGAACAAGGAACCCATAGTGATGTAGCGGAAGTGTGAAGTCAATCACGAAAATGAACTGGGAAGAAAAACAACATCTTCAACCGAAAGGATCCTTGAATCCACAAGGAAAAGGGTAATAAAAGACTTAAACCATAAACTTTATTGATCCTTTCGTCCAACTACAACCCTCTTAAATAAGGGAAATCAGTAAAGAGACTTAGAAACTTACTAAAAGTCTAAAACTACTAAAATAGGAAAAAAGACAAAAAAATAGAAATTCCTACTAAGACTAGAATGGATAGTTGCAGATCTTAGAAACACGTTAGAATCAACTGGGAGTGATTCTTATTTTCAATACTCAAGTTATTGCCAAAACGAAATTCTCTAAAGATAGCGAAAATGACATTTTGACCCATTAAACGATGGAATTTTGTCAAAATTAGGTGTACATCATGAGCGAAGCTGATGCTTTTCGAAGATCTCATCGTTTCCTTTTAAAGAAGTCTGGCCCGGCGCAATTCTGACACTAAAAACAATTATGTTAATGCATATTACATCCTTTTTAGCGTTTCTTTATTGTTAATATCCGTTACGTCCTTTTTAGCATCGTTTGGACTTTTGAGGGTCCAAACACTCCATGAACTCTTCTGTTGCGTGTTCTACGTCACATAGCCACTAGGTCCCGGATTTCCCTGAGAGACGCCATCATAGTTGATTTTCAGGATACCCGCAGGAGGGGGCATCCATTTACAGGAATTTATCTTCGGAGTGTAATATTTTTGTATGGCCCATACTTAATCCACAGTTAATACAACCCCACTTAACTTGGGTACAAGACAAGCGTCCAAACACCAAAATTGGAAAGTGGTAGTGTTGTGCAAGTTTGGTGTGTTGAGGAATGTAAAGGTTGTAGATAATACAACTTACTAAAAGTGCAGTCCCTATGGGATTCTTTTTTCTTTGATGGGGGGAATAGAGATTCATATATAAGATATATTATGAGAGGGACGTCCCACACTTTTCAGCCCTAGGAAGAGCCCCATTGTGATCTAGGGTTTTAAAAGAGGTGAAGACGTCCTCCACCCTTCTCTCCATTCTTCAACGACTCCGGCGATCGGACGTGCTTGCGGATTTTTGATCTAACCTCATCAAATCGTTGGGTTTTCTTCATGGGTTTAGGTATGTAGTTATTTGATTTATTTTGAGCATGTGTTTATGTATGAGAACGAAGTAGATAGTATGATCTTCCACATTAATTTGTCATGTTATTTGTGTTATTTTCCTTATACTTGGTATTAGAGTTTTGATTCATTCTTTGCCTAATCGCATGCTAGAAGTATTTCGGAGAACCTTTATGAAATTCCCTTTGAATTACCACGTAAAGTCCTAGAGGTAGGTGAATAGGACAATTTTTAATTTCTCTGCAAATGTTATATGGATTAAAAATTAATGATCACACAAGACAGAAAAGGATCAAACAACTAATTTAATAAACATCCACAGAACAATATATGGGTAAATCTGATACAAGATATGCAAACATTCACAATCACATGAGACACAGATTTATAATGGTTTGGTGACTCTGCACATACGTCCACTGTCAATACTTAATACGAGTAATATTATATTATCTCAATCATGCATTACAACATAATCAATTGAAATAAATAATCAAATAACTAAGATAACACTTAGTTTCAATATAACGAGAATCACTTCTCGCTCACCTAAAGAGTCAGCATAGGCCAGTAGTCTATTTAAAGAAACTCTTTTTTCATGGATCTACAATCCTCAACTTAATTAGATGAGTCCTTACTCATCCACCAATCACAAATATTCAATGTTCATAAATTTTGTATTCTATCTAAATGATTTGATCATAGAGACACTTACCTTTAGATGAATACGATCAAATGGAGAATCCTTGGAGAAAAATTCGCATAAGAGACACTCTACTAAGGATAATTTTCTTCTTAAAAGAAGATGTTTGTAGAAAATAATAGTTAATAGTCTTTTCAAACACTTAGAGCCTTCACAAGAAATACACAGATTTGCTTAGGTGAAGTTCTCATAAATTCAAAATCTCTAGACTCAAAGAATGATAATAAAAGGATGGGAGTTTAGAGATCTCTTAATTGTGTTAATTCCTATGAGAGGAGAAGACTAATTTATAAGCCAACCTCCACTCAAAAGAAACGAACTGAAAATAGCCGTTTGAAGGGCCAAAGTGTGCCTAAACTGGCAGAAAAGATCAAGTCAAAATGAGATTTGAAAAGGGTGGGGTCGACCGCACATTTTGACTGGTCGACTCGACTTCGGTCGGCCACACAATGTGTCCAGTCGCCCACTCAGGTCAGAACCAGAAAATCTGGTATAGAGGGGTCTAGTCGACCGTACCTTTTGACTGGTCGGCCGGTCCTCGCAGACCTTCTCTGAAAAATACTAAATAAATTATTATGACTATCCTATGTTAATAGGATAGCTTCCAAACGGTACCAGAAGAATAGGGAGACATCTAGGGTTAATTTTGGTCCGTTGACAATCGCGCGGTGTACGTGTACCCTTAGATGTACTCAAATATCCACAACGTGAGATTCTTGATAGTTGAACGTTCGTAGAGTGAGAACGTACTTTTGTTCAATTGCTTTAAATCTTTAAGCTATGACTCTGTCTTTAGTTGAGTTTGAATACTTGAGTTGTTGTTCTTCATCTTTAAGTCTTCTTTGAAGTCTACTTGATTTTCAAAGTCTTTAGTAAACTTCTAACTTAGCAATATAATTATACAGAAGAGCTAAAGGTTCCTGGGATTGACAACCGAGACTTTTCACTTTTATTATGCTAGGTTTATGTAAATCCCAAAGAAATTTATTGTGCCATTGTTGTGTTTAGGATTTTAGGGATATGCCAATAATGGCCGAATCCCATTTTTTTCATGTCTAGGGAGATTTGGACTGTACGACACTGTATGGACCGTACAATGTTGTACGGATCGTACGGATTTGCAATCGATTTTTTTTTCTTTCTTGACAACTCGAACCGCAGTGTTGTGGCTTGATGTACAATATACCTTTACAAATCAATATTCTCTAATTTTATTATCACGAAACTTTTGGGAATTTAATTAACATTACTAAAATTTTTTTGAATACTCATTTATTCTTTGTTCTTATCATGAAATTTAATGATTTGAATTTTAAATTTATTGTTGGTAAAAATTCTTGATCCCTAGACATTTATACTAGCATGATAAATTATGTGATAACATGTTGACTTACTTTAAGATCGAGTTAAGTTAGTAAAGTGACCATTTGAGTTAAGTTAATTAATTATGTTGACTTACTCTAAGGTCGAGTTAAGTTAGTAAAATTATGTGATAACATGTTTACTTACTCTAAGGTCGAGTTAAAATTATGTGATAACATTTACTTGGATGATAAAATTATGTGATAACATGTTGGGCATTTACTATATGTTTAGTTATGTTTTGGCCCAAAGGTGACCATTTCCAAAATATATAGTACATACTCAATTGTGGAAATTATTTTTCTATTAAGGCCACAAGACACTACCATCTATCTATACTTCTATACTAAGGCTAACGCATAGAAAACAATTTTCTCTCTCTTCCATGTGGCTCATTCTACATCTTTTTTGCCTTTTCCAAAAAAATCCCGTAACTCTTCCATTACCCTTATTAAAAAGTAAGGATATATCAGACTTTCAAAACTTTAATTAAGCAATAATTTCTGCAAGAGATTTCAACCAAAACGTCTCTCTTCTTTCCAAAATGAAACGTCTTTTAAATCAATTCATTTCTTCTTTCTAAAACTCTCCTCAAAATTTATTTTTTAAAATTCTTTCCTAAAATCTCTTCAAACCAAAATATTTCATACATTCTCTACTCTATTTTCTCTTTCAATCTATATATCTATACTAAAGCGGAGAAGTGTTGATGTGGCACTCCAGTATTAATGATGCATTTCCTAATTGTTGAGGTCTTTAAATGTCTTCATTAAATAGATTTTCTTTAGACTGAAAGGTTTCCTAATCAAAACATCTCTTTTTCCAATCAAAATGTATCTCTTTTTTTCTTATATAAATATTAACTTATATATTCTAGTCAAAATAATTTTTTCCCAGATAACAATCTCTTATATTCCTTATACTTTTCCTTTTTTCATTTAATATATTTTTTGTATATTTTCTTATGAAGAACGAAGAATCCAAAAATGTTTTTTTTGTTCTTTTAGTTGATGGGTATCAGTATTGGTAGATACATGGACACATCTCTCTCGCAGTATATTTTTTTTTTCAAAATCTAATTATTCCCTTTCACATTGGATTGGATGAATAAATCTGGCATTCTCTATTTTTTTATTCAATATATTTGTTGGTATATTTTTTTATGAAGAACGAAGAATCTAAAAAAGCTTTTTTTTTATTCTTTTAGTCGATGAGTATCAGCATTGGTAGATACATGGACGCATCTCTCTCGCGGTGTATTTTTTTTTCAAAATCTAATTAATTTCTTTCACATTAGATTGGATGAATAACTGTTGCATGCATTATATATTTTTTGTAGAAAACCTAATGCCCAAAAGATTTGATCAATTATACAAGAGAATCTTCAATCTTTTATGGCGGCCTTCAATCTTCAATCTTACGGTATTTTTTTTGAAAATGTAATTAATCTCTTTCACATTGGATTGGATGAATAACTCTTCAATTATATATATATTTTTTCAGGATACCTAATGTTCAAAAGATTCGATCAATCGTACAAGGAAAGCTTCAATCTTCTATGGCGGTCTTCAATCTTCAATCTCACGGTATTTTTTTTCAAAATGTAATTAATCTCTTTCACATTGGATTGGATGAATAACTCTTGCATTATATTTTTTTTGCAGAAAACCTAATATTCAAAAGATTCGATCAATCGTACAAAGAAAGCTTTAATCTTCAATCTCACAGTATTTTTTTTTCAAAAATCTAATTAGCCTCTTTCACATTGGATTGGATGTAAACTCTTGTATTATATATTTTTTGTAGGAAATCTAATGTTCAAAAGATTCGATCATCATACAAGGAAAGCTTCAATCTTCCATGGCGGCCTTCAATCATCAATCGTAGATACAAAGACTGATTCAGTTTCTTTAACTTTTTAAAATTTTAGCGTCCTTTGGTTTGTTTCGCTAAGGATTCTTAAAAGAAATGAAAATTGCATTAATAAATTTATTACAATCAGTTTCGGATTCAGAGAAGCTTTTCTTTTGCTATAGATTCTGCAAAAAATAAAAGATTTTTTATATTATTGATAGATACATGGACGCATCTCTCTCGCAGTGTATTTTTTCTGTAAAATTATGTTATAAGAGTTTGTTTGAGACAATGATATTTACTTGAGAATCTAATCACTAGTATCATGATCTTAGGGAGACCCATTAAACAAGCCATTCCCTATATAATTATTGTCGGTTGTAAATTCATTCAAATACATTTTTCTTGATTTTGGTCTTCTTCGAATACACAAAGAAGGAAACATCAATGGATTTTGGTAATGATGATTTTGAGGACATGCCGATAAAATACGAAGAAGAAGTGAACCTAGAAGCAAAAGTTTTCACAGTTCATGCGAAGACCCATATCTCTTTACAAATAGGGTTGTAGAAATGAAAGAAACCCAATAACTAAAACTCAGAGGAAGAGGGTTTTGAAAATCTCATAAATTTAATTATATTTTCTACATTTTAAAAGATCAAAATTGTTTTAGTTAAATTATATTCTAATATTATTTCTCCCACAAGATTTGAAAATGGATTAAAGAAAGTTTTAATCAAAATTTTATACCGAAATCCAATAAATTCCACACAACACCCAATACATCAAATTAACTTAATGTTCTATTAACAAATTAAAAAAATAAATTTGTTAGTTTATAAATAAGAAAATAAGATATATATATTCATGTACTTATAATCAAATATTAAGATAACCGTTGATTATATGTGACTTTCATATTATTTTACAATGATTTATAATTTTTTATTTTTATTTTTCTTCGCCCGTGCTTTAGCATGAGCCATAATAACTAGTTATCTATACTAAAGCTCGGCACTAATGAGGTGGTGCTCTCCCCATCTCTTTTCTACTATTTTTTAAAAAATACCATTCTCTCCTTTGAATAATGGATGAAACTCTTATGGGTATTTGGGACTTTTAAAATCAACATTTTTGTTTCCCAAAACGCATCCTACCATTTAAAATTTATAAAAAGAATTCCAATAGCATTAATATGGAATGGGATAACCAAAAGTTATTCCTCTTTCTTTCTAATTCATACCCGTCTCTCCCTATCCCAATTAAAATTTGAAATTCCCGTTTAATTACCACGTTATGTCTTAGAGGGGGGTGAATAGGATAATTTTTAATTTCTCTACGAATTCTATATGGATTAAAAAATTAATGATCACACAAGGCAGAAAATAATTAAACAATCAAAATACGAATCATCCACAGAACATAGATATGGGAAAATTTGAGATAAAATATACAAACATTCACACAATCGCTTCCCACCTGTCCTTTACCTCTATACGGACACGTGGAAACTGACAGCACTGTCACAGCTTTTTTTGCTGGATTTTATGCTCACTACAACTCTACATGCTACAAGGACACTCGTTAAGTATGGATTTTCATTATAACGAGAATTGCCTTACATTTCCTACAATTTTGACCCCTGCCTCTATGCGGGAGACATTACATTGGCCTCTGGCACACCACACCGGTCTAAGCCCTACAACAACAGACTCCTCAGTCTTGCCATGGCCGGTTCCAAGTGGTTCAGTTGTTCACAGGTGTCCTGCACCTCCAACTCCTTTGCTCCACCAAGGTGCCTAAAATGCTAGCCACACCTTCTGCCTGCTCTACTACCGGGGCCCCTTCTATCTGTTTCACATGCTCCTCGGCCTCTCGGAGCTCCTCTTGTAGTGCCGCTAGCCTTCCTGACAGATCGGCCACCCGTGCTTTGGCCTTTCTCAGCCTCGTTGCCCGTGCACTATCCTCTACAGCCGCTGCCAACTGTTCTCAAAGCTTGGTCAAAGCCGCTTCATTCTTCTGCAACCCCTCCAGGGCCCTAGCATGGCTTTCCATGAGATGCTCATGGAGAAATCCCATACGGAATCCTGCTATCATCAGTACTCGCAGGGTGGCGACAATACTTTTCAGCTCCTCTCCTCGTCGCTCAAAGGAATGCTCGGCCACGAGCCTTATGACGCGGAGATACATCTCCCACATCATGTCAATGGCCTATTCTTGGGATTGGCAGGCTTTGCCCACGACTTGATCATAAGTCGGGGCTTGAGGGTGTTTCACGTTTGCATCACTGTAGGCTATTATATACTTGGCCTCCCCGGTGTGCTCCTCACTCACATCAAGCACCTTGTCTGGATCCCAAAACCCGCGCCAGTACATTTGCATGAAGGTCATGTCTTAGAGAACCATCGATTCCCCCGAGGTTTCGGTCGAACTTGTTGCCCTTTTTCTCGACGACATGTTGATTCTCTTTTGGATCATTTTTGGGGATGCTCTCTTGGTTGGTGTTTTCTTATGTGCCTCCTGTGGCTATTTATAGACTTCAGTCATTTCCCATTTTTCTCATGATTCGCTGGACGCACTTGGTGTACCACTTGGCATTCATCAGGCGAGGGGGCTTTATGTTGACAGTGAAATATGGATCGCAATGAAAATCACGACCAAGGGACGCGAAGATTGACTGTCGGAGTCAAAGTCAACCGCTTAACAGTATACCAATCAGAGCAAAGGACTTGGATATGACATTTTTCTTGAGGAGATGATCATATACGATTGTGTAGAAGATGAGAGTACACAACCATATTCAGTCAGAAGTAGCACAACTAGTGAGGATTTCAAGAAAAATGAAGATGGTCAGTTTTGAACAGAACCAGCCAAAATCTTCAAGAAGTAACTACATACGGTTGTGTAAAACATAGGGATACACAACCGTATGCCCTCAAATTTGATAGATCAGGGTTAGATTTTTGCATAAATAGCATGCCTCGATTTTTGAGCCAACTATCCACAAATCAGAGAAACTAATTGGATACGGTTGTGTAGGAAGGAAAGCTACACAATCGTATGGAGTTAGATCTGGATGATCTACGGCCACAAATGAGAAAAAGCACATATGCCATTTTCCTCGAGATCCGCGTAGTGGAGTAGAAAACTACTGATATACGGTTGTGTAGGACTTCCTCCTACACAACTGTATGTGATTACATTTCCAAAAATACCTCTCATATTCCCAGAAAAAGACCCATGCCATTTTCCTCAAAATTCGTGCATGGGGGTGACAAAATAATCCTATACGGTTGTGTAGGACCTCCTCCTATACAACTGTATGTAGTTAGATTTTCAAGGAGACCTCTCATTTGTCCAGAAAAGCACATATGTTTTTTTTCTTGAAAAGCGTGTAGAATCTATCAGAATTAGTGTCATACGATTGTGTACCACTATTAACTACACAATCGTATGTGATTACTTTTTTAAGATTTTTTGTATTTTAATCATTTTTTCTTATAAATGTGAGTCTGCAACATGTGCAGACCTCTTCCCAGAACTCTATAAATTGAGGACTCTGGGGATAGAAAAAGGAGGATCTTCTTTTTGTTATTTTATGATAAGGCTATACTCTGTCGAAATTCATCTAGAATTTGACTTAGTGTTTTCCTTCAGTTTGTAAGTGACTTACCGAGGAAATACAGAATCTCGAGTTCAAATATCCTGTGCAATGCCAGTAACAAGGTAATCCCTAATGAACTGTACCGGATAGATGTTCCTCTTCTAAGGACTCTATGTCGGATTACTGCACGACTAATTTTTGAGTGACACATTCCCCGTCTTGAGGGGAATGGACTGAAGCAAGAGAATAAACCTATCCTTTGTGGGTCTAGGGGATTCCATTCAGGGTCGGAAAACGGTTAAGGACCCGGTATCTAAAATGTTATGGAGTTGTCCTGCCACATAGACGTTTCTGTCACATGAACCTATTAATGTTATTGAGACCAGGAGATATTCTCTCCGATGTTTAAAACAGGACGCCAAAAGATAATCATGGACTAATCAAGGACTAATTGAATCACTCCCATTTGAGACCGCTTAGGGTAGAGGACTACTCCACTTAACAAAGTTTGAAACCGTTGGATGCACTTTGGACATTCCCCAATCACTCAGTGTGACAGGCTGAGGGACCTATTCAGCATGACCAGATTAAGATTACCTTTTTAGGGAATGACGAACTAGAAGCGACATTAATCAATCAGCCCCCTGTTACGTTTGTGATTGTTCAGAATGACAATGTTAGTGAAGGACAGTTCAGTCAAGTCCTGCTATATGAAATGGATGCCATTCGCAGGACTTGTGCTTCTTTGAAGAAAAGATATCAATCTTCCTTCTCCCTATGATCACCCCATAAGAGAACTACCCGAGACCAACAACCTCACAATCACATAATCACCTACTTGCAACATCACCGCTCCCAATCTCATGTGTTGCCAAAGAGCACCCGACACCTCATTACGTGCTTTTTCTATCGCAGGAAACCCAAGTAGACAATTTTGATGGAATGCGGGCCCACAATCAACCTCCAGAACCTATGATCAAAGCTCAAGAGCCAACATGCTGATGATAAGAAGATGTAGGCCAAATACGGAAAGAGCTAGAGAGTCGGAAAAGCCTGAGAGAAGATCAAGAGAGAAGGAGAGCCAAGTACCCCGAGAAGAGATTAAGGAGAATAAAACTCAATCAACTAACACAAGATGAAGACTTGACCAGTTGGTAAAACTTACAGAAGACCAAGTCAAAGACCAGGGTTCAAAACCCTCCGCTAGCATTTTCTCTCTCCTCTCTCTAAACCCTCATTCTCTCTCTCTTCTCAATTTCCACCATCCATCTTTATCCATCATCAACCAATCCATCTCATCATCCATTGTAAGGAATATTTTTATATTCAATTTGGCAAAGATTCTGTTTGACATAAAAATATTCATGTAACCGTTCCTACGAGCACCAGTGTAGTGTGAAGATGTCGTGGTACGCATACTTCACCAACTACGTGAAAACTAGAAGACAGAGACAGCAAGAATCAGACGGTTGACGACATGAGTCATCTGAGTAACTGCCCATTTGTCAGTTATAGATCGTGTACGCTTGCTTAGGAAGGTAAGTGACTTAGTGGCCATAGGAATATGTCTAAAATGAATAAAATATAATGGTCAAACCTAGTCATTGGACTGACCCGAGTCTTAGTCAAAGATATTGACTTTTGGGAGAGTCTGATCGATTGGACAAGTTCCAATTGATTAGACATAGCCCAATCAATTGGAGGACTCTGTAAAATCGATTGGAGGCTACGAGGCATAACATGATCAAAGCCCAATCGATTGGACACATTTGTAAAATCGATTAGAGTCTACAAGACAGAACATGATCAGAGCCTAATCGATTGGAGACCTATGTAAAATCGATTGGAGTCTACGATACAGAACATTATCAGAGCCCAATCGATTGGAGACCTCTGTAAAATCGATTGGAGCCTAAACCCAATCGATTGGACATAGCCCAATTGATTGGACTTAGCACGGATTGAGTCTTTATGAGATCCAAAATTCTAGGTTCCACTCTCCCACGTTCTACAAGACTAAGGATCACGAATTCTATAAATACAACCCTTCTATACCTTCTCTAAATATACACAGAGTGACACAATACTTCAAGAGACAGAAGAAAATATTTATTTATTATTGTGTCTATTCGAAGCGCAAGAAGCTTATTTTTTATTCACATCTTGTGAGCTTGTTCCTCTTCTTGATCAAAGCAAGTGCTTGATCCTTTACTCAGCTTAGGTCTCCCACATAAATATTCGACTTAGTAGCCTGAGTGTACTAGTGTGACTCAACACCTTTGAGCAACCTAAGGTTCAGGGTGTACAGAATCCTTCACCTTCGGCAAAGGTGAAAGTGTTGAGAATTAAGATCGGAGCAACTGATCGACGGTAGGTTTGGGGTGTACCAAACTGAACAAGCGGACAAGGCTTCTTGGCTGGAAAGACACGCGTGGATTCGTAGCGTTGATTCAGAGGACATGGACACATTGGCAGTAGGCCTTGGCTAAGGTTGGAAGCTGTATTTGCAACAGTGCTGCGTAGGTAACTTTTATTTCGTTTAACTTTTCAGTTAGTGATACTTTTCATCTGGACGTAGTCTCGTGGTTTTTCTTTGGCTAAGGTTTTCACGTAAAAAAATCCATTGTCTTGTGTGATTGTTTATTTGTATTCCGCTGTCTATCTTGATTAGACCAAACGACGAAAAAAAATATACCACAGAGGTATATTCGATTTGAGTCGGTTGTGATAATCTTTTATCAAACAACTAAGGCATGCGATTTTGTTTCTCTACCATAGACCAGTAAAACTGTGTAGGTATAATTAATTTTAAATACCTAATCAACCTCTCCTTTTAGGTATATTGGATTAAAGAGAACAGACAGTTGGTTATTTCATCCATCCGGTTGTGTGATCATCAAATCTACCACCCGATTGTCATTATCATCATTCGATTGCCACCCGATCTAATTCTCCCTAACCAACTGTCATCCTTACCTTCCGATCCCTCACTCATCAGGTAAGTCACCAAGATCATGGGCCAAAAGTTCAGCCCAAGAAAAATATGGTTTTACAAAAATAGCTAGAATATTTGTTTCACCTAAATTGACACTTTTGAACAAAAATTCAAAAAGATGATTTTTTGGTTTTAACCTCAAAAACAAAGTGATGAGAGATATTTTCAAACGAAAAGATTTTATGCTGATGTGGCAAGGGAAGAAGAAATTTTAAATAAGAAAGGAAATAAGATTTACAAGATTGTAGAGAATGATAAAGTTTTGGTGGACGGTGAAGGCAAAGGAGTATGTTTCCTAAAATGGGAAACTGATTTTTAAATTGTTTCTTTTAAAAAAATAAAAATAAAATAAAATCCCAAGAGTTGCAAAAAGAATAAAGTTGACTTGATAGAGGAGTTGATTGAGAGCTAGCCCTGATGCACGACTGTGATTGAATAAGGGGGTTGCTGGATGTCCAGCATATAAGAGAGAATAGGGCCCACCACGAATTCCTTCACATCTTCACCTTCCCCCATCTCAACTCAAAAAAAACCTAGCCATCCTACCTCTCTAAACTCTCTTTCTACCCCATTCCATTCTCTTCCCCCACGTCTCAATCTCTCAACTTATCTTCCTCTCTCTTCTCTCTTACCTCTCCTCTCTCTCTCTCTCTCTCACTCTCTCACGTTACTCTGCCCTCTCTCACTTTGAAGAAAAAGAGAACAAAAGAAAACCAGAAAATCAAAATAAAAGGGAAAGAGAAGAAGATAGAAGAGGAAGACGCCCCCACTTGCTGGACATTCTTCAACAACTGTTGTTGCTCCTACCTTCGGCGTCAACAGACCTGCAACTCCACCTTCACAGTTTTCACAATCGTGAGAACCCACTATTTGGACCGCATCCTCCTCAGCAGGTGCCCTTCATCTCATCACCATTGATCACCACCGCCCCCTCCTTTGCTGCTACTACACGTTGGTGCTGTTGTGAACCACCGTCTTCACCAAGTCGGCCAGCACACCACGTGCACCCACCATTAAAATCGACGAACCTGCAACTCCGGTTGCTCTTGCCGAACCAATCACCTCCAAACCCTCAACCACCGTGCTCCCAACTTCTCTCTCCTTCCCACTGTGTTGCAAACCGGCGCTCAACATCCAACTCCAGCCACCTCCAGTGCTGCCTTCCTCTTGCTGCTCCTAACGGTGGTGCACCTCTTAAATCGGACTGCATGCTCCTCAAGTGTGTAACCTCGTGCTGCCTATCCACCCCTCATCATCCTTGCACTTCATCATGGCATCCACATGGCTGATCAAGGTGAGTTTTTGGAGTTGATTTTATCACTCCTCTCTCTTCTTTTCTTTTCTCTCTCTACCCTCCTCTTTCTCTCTCTAGATTCTTTCTCTATGTAGAATTATTCATTCTCTCCATTTTCTCTCTCTAAAGCTTCTCCAATCTTTATCTCTCTAAAAATCCTTACTTTCTCTCTATTATTTCTCTCTATCTTAATCTCACTTTTCTTGCTTTTTAGTCTAGCTTTGTAGTTTATTATATGATTTTTCTATGATTCAAGTCCATGTAATGGAAGATTATAACATTAATGAAATTTTAGTTTAATGCATGTCTTGTTATTTTTTTAGATTTGTAGTGATAATTTCTCTCTCTAAAATATTATATTTTGAATCTCATGATCATCACTCTCACCTCTCCGTATTCATGAGCAATTTTCATGTTTGATTGTTCTTTATTGCACTAACCCTAATCCTGAGTGCGGATCGACATCCGACATGTGCCACTGTGCAAAAATTTGTAATTTTGCAGATTTGAGTGATCTGAATTTTAAAAAATATTGTTGAAATTAGGGTTACCGTTCAACAACCGAAAAAACCAAGTTTCAAATAACGCCGTTGCCGCTTGGGTGTACGGGAGTGCGAAAAGCAAATAAGATGATGAAATCGGAAAGCTGCTAAAGTGAAAAGCTCCACACTTGAAAATTTTCAAATTTAACATTTTAGTTATTTTTAGCAATTTTTATTACTATTTTTAATGTCTTGGACGGCTGTACAACTTGTAATAACTTAGGACATTTTCTTTATTTTTGAATATTTTCTGCTAGATCTTGTTCTAGGGTTTGCTAGAAACCCTAGATTGAGTGAAAATATAAGAAATCAAAAAAAATAAAAAGTTCAAAAATTAGGGTTGTTATATTCTACGGATTTTTAGAAACATCTCAAATCGAGGATTTCTAATTTTTAAAAAATTTCCAAAAGTTGAATTTTGCCAAATTAGGGTTTCCACAATTAGAAAATTCCACTTTGGGAGAATTTCTATCTTTAGAAATCCTCTAAATTCGAAAAAATCTGAAAAAAGGAAATACCCTAAATTTAGAGAATTTCAATTTTGGGAAAATTCCCAAATTGTAAAGGATTTCAAAATCTACTCTTTCTTGGAAGATTTCCAAAATTCAGGAAACATTTCAAATATAGGAATTTTCCAATTTAGAAATTTCTAAATTCGAATCCCAACCCGAATTTGGAAACTAATTCAAAAAACTTGTCTATATCCCGTGTTTGCTCTGTGAATCCTAAAAAGGGAAGAATCTTCCAATTTGAATCCCAAATACCTAGACCTTTCAATCTAATCTACAGGAATACGATCAAAGAGTGGGTAGGGAGCGGAATCTCAAAGAGGTGGACTTAGGCCCAAGCCCGTTTGGATGCCTTCCCTATTCCACGGAGGCGACCCCATGGCGTGGCCCATGGGAGGTAAGTGCTTCCTTCGCCTTGAGTTCGATACTGTGCAATTGGGTGGCTTAAAGTGCCGCGTGTCTATTTGCTTTCACACAAGTTTATTCGCACTGCCTGGATGGCCGCTAATTAATGAACCCTAATTGAGCAAACCCAGCTCCTCATTAAAACTGGTGAGATTTCATCACCCACCTCATCGCTCAAGCTGAGTTTGATCCCCAAGATCCCTTAAATTAAAAAGAATCAAGAGCTAGGGTCAAACTAGATCGGTGTTCTAGGACACCCCACCACTTAGTCATTCCATCGATCCCAGGTCGAATAAGTCCACGAGCGCGGGTCACTGTTGTCTAAAACACCCATAGGTCCCTACTACACAAATATACCGAGCTCGCCAGTGGCTTCCCTGGTGCTTTGTTGGTCTGCTAATTGTTGGGTTAGGAACACAATTTAAACCAAGTTTCCCCCTGAGAACCATACTTGTAAGCCCTCGACAAATTCGGCTAACTTGGGGCGTATTTAAGATGGCCGATGTGTCGCACATCTGTCTAGGTTACGGATTCTAGAGAAGCGAACTTGTGTTAGTACCAGGCGGATTCTTACAAGTGTATCCTTGTGAGAACCCAAGAGCGACACAGTTAGTCTGGCGAGTAACAAAAGATAAACCAGTGGTCCGCCCACTGTCATAATTTACCTCAGCCAACAAACTAAAAAGATATATCCTGAAACTACCCTGTTTGTTTTAGACATGGGATTATCTTGTTTGCTCTTTGATTGCATCATCTAGGATTGCTAGACTTGTGTCTCCTGTGGCAACTTCTTGAGAAGTACTCTAAGGCTTGCTTTTCAAGCGTATGCCTGTTTAGACCCGTCAGAACAAGAGATTGATTCGATCTGAGAATCATTTGATTACAGTGGATTATTCACCATCTTTATCCCCTCCCTTCTCTCCTAAAGAAACTACCTTTGTAGCGATGGCAGCAGAACGCCCTCTTATAGAGACATATGCGCCAATCAAGAGGAAGACGTCCCCACCTACTGGACCTTCTTCAACAACTACTGCTGCTCCTACCTTCGGCGTCAACAGACCTGTAGCTCCCCCTTCACAATTCTCACAACCATGAGAACCCACTGTTTGGACGGCGTCCTCCTCCAGCAGGTGCCCTTCATCTCCTCACTATTGATCACCGTCGCCCCCTCCTTTGCTACTACTACACGTTGGTGCTGTTGTGAACCACCGTCTTCACCAAGTCGACCGGCACACCACGTGCACCCACAATTAAAATCGGCAAACCTGCAACTCCGATTGCTCTTGGCGGACCAATAATATCCAAACCCCCAACCACCGTGCTCCCAACCTATCTCCCCTTCCCGTTGTGTTGCAAACCAGCGTTCAACATCTAACTCCAGCCACCTCCAGTGCCGCCTTCATCTTGCTGCTCCTAACTGTGGTGCACCTCTTAAATCGAACTGTGTGCTCCTCAAGCGTGTAGCCTCGTGCTGCCTATCCACCCCTCATCATCCTTGCACTTCATCATGGCATCCATATGGCTAATCAAGGTGAGTTTTTGGAGTTGATTTTATCACTCCTCTCTCTTCTTTTCTTTTCCTCCTCTCCCTTCTTTTCTTTTCTCTCTCTATCTTCCTCTTTTTCTCTCTAGGTAGAATTATCCATTCTCTTCATTTTTTCTCTCTAAAGCTTCTCCAATCTTTATCTCTCTAAAAACCCTTACTTTCTCTCTCTACTATTTCTCTCTATCTTAATCTCACTTTTCTTGCTTTTTAGTCTGGCTTTGTAGTTTATTATATGCTTTTGCTGTGATTCAAGTCCATGTAATGGAAGATTAGAACATTAATGAAATTTTAGTTTAATGCATGTCTTGTTATTTTTTAGATTTGTAGTGATAATTTCTCTCTTTAAAATATTATATTTTTAATCTCGTGATCATCACTCTCACCTCTCCGTATTCATGAGCAATTTTCATGTTTGATTGTTCTTTATTGCACTAACCCTAATCCTGAGTGCGGATCGACATCCGACACGTGCCACTGTGCAAAAGTCTGAAATTTTGCAGATTTGAGTGATCCAAATTTTAAAAAATATTATTGAAATTAGGGTTACTGTCCAATGACCGGAAAAACCAAGTTTCAGAACCCGATGAGCTCTAATGAGGATTTTATGGTTGGATACAAGATACCTTTAGATTCTGATTTATATGAGAAATTATTACTGAAATCTATCATGTACCACAGTTAAAATCAAATTAATTACACTTGATGATATTACTGTTGATATTTGAGTCTATGATTACTAGTGGTTTTAGTGCTTATCAAGATTGATTCATGAATTAAAATTTAACATTTTTCTGAATAGTATTATCTTGGTTTATATATCATATTTTCTTGAGGTATTTCAAAAATGGTATTTGTTGTAAAAGGTTTTGATAGGGGACTAGGAAATTGAGTCTATACTTTCAAAAATTTAATGAAAATTTCTATAGCCTGAGTCCAATCGATCAGACTACACAGACCAATCGATCGGACCTGTCCAATCAATCAGACTACACAGACCAATCGATCGAACCAGTCCAATCGATTGGACTGTAAAGGCCAATCGATTGGCTACTTAACCCAATCGATTGGACAGCGCAAATCTCATTTTTATAAAACCCAAAATAGGTCATTTTTCGCTCCAATCGATCCCTCCGCCTCTCAAACTTCTCCTAATTGATCGCGAGTGCCTGATCTACCGTTCCACAAGCTTTTTGTGGTGAGTTGCTCTCTATTTCTCCAGTTTCTCAATTCATCCTCTTCATTGTTTTTGTGAATTGTGTGGTACAAAATGGGGTTTTCTGGTATTTTAGTCAATTTCTTGTCCTTATGGCGGACAATCCCAGATGTCGGAGGACCATTATTTGCTCCAACGATGAGAGTGATGATGATGAACCTATTGTGCTTAGGGGTCAATCTCATGCCAAATGAGGAGGAAGACCTTCCACCTCTAGACATCCTAAGAGAGGAGAATCATCTAGAGGAATGAGAAGAGCTTGATCTCGAGGACGATCTGGTCCTAAAGAGATTCCTGAGGTTAGTGCACCAATTTCTCTTTTTCTATCTTGATATTCACTCAAAAGTGTTTATTTTAAGTAATTATTCTTTTAGCGTTATCACACTCTCCTACGTAAAACTGCTATTTTATCAACTTTTTTACATAAGAGTTTCTTCTATTGCGTAGAACACATTTTTCTGGTCAAAATGGTATATTCGCATATATTCATACGCATTTTTTGGCCCACATGCGAAGTCATTTTGTAGAAATCTTATTACGTGCTCTTCTATTGCAGAGACACTGATTAGACGACTACGATGGAATGCGAATCCACGAACGACTACCGAAGCCTATGATCCAAGCTTAAAGAGCCAACGGGCTATGCCAACAAGATACAAACTGAGAAATGGGTTGAGTTAGAAGATCGCAACACCAAGAACCCTGATTGAATGATTCTTGAAATCCACTGCCAAAGCCCAGTACCACAGCCTAAAGAACTTGCAGGCAATACCATGCAATCCCTAGTGGGTCACAATGGTGGGCAACAGCTAACCACGATGTTGGGCCAAGAAATGGACCAATTTGCATGTGATGATGTGGTAAGATGATGGCTACATCAAGAGGGACCCAAGCATATTTGGTCAACGAATATATGAATCAGGAGACTAAGTTATCAAGGAGGCTATATGGTGGACCCGAATCATTGACTAATGCGTACCTATAGAGTGAGAATAAAGATTAGAAGGTCGGTAGGCTTAATAGTGAGCCAAAATAGTGAAGCAAGATAGGGGCACGATATTGTTGAGCCATGATGACTTGTCACGATGGTAGGCCAGCGTGCATGGTGATCAAGATCAACAGTGGCAATGGAAACAAAGATGGAAGATGGAGTACTGGATTGGTTTTAACAACTAAGGTGCATGGGCTGTCATGCATGTGAGAAAAAGATACATAAATGAAAGTGGGGCCCATGGGGTCTTAATGAAAGTTGTTGTTTGGGGAGATGAAGAATCATCAAAGCTTAAGAGGTGGGTCCCATATTTCATGTGGCAAGATCTCCCCAGGTGCTGGGCTTAAAGAGATTTTCTATTGATAGAGAATGGGAATGAAGAAGATCCAACGGTGGTGGACAATTTGCCAAGACTACATTGTGGAGAGGCATAAACTTCTCAAAGGGGAAGGAGGAAAATCCTTAAGGCCTTAATTAGAAAGGTCAAAAAGGGGAAGAAATTAAATCTCCATTCAAAAGAGGCTGATGTGGCTTATTTCTGAAAAAAGGGGGGACCACGTTCTTGATTCTCTTCTCCCCCACGTTGGGAACTTTCTAAAAACTGTCCCCCTCACCTATCTCCATGGTTTTTGAAACCGTGGGAGCAGCCACCAGCCCACAAGAATCCAACGGTGTTTGAAGCACCAACCTTTTGGTTTAAAAGGGAGGACCGAACCCTAAAGACCCTCTCTCTCTCTTTCCCATCTCAACCCATTATCGTTGCCATCTGCCTCTCTCCCATTCACCCCAGCCATCATCCCCTCCATGTTGGAGAAAAACCAGAAGCTACTCTTCTCAAGCCACCACCGTCTTCCATCCTCCTTTTCTCTTTCACCAAACCACCAGCCGTCTCTATCCTTCACGCACTCATCATGAACTCTTTCCAGCCACCCCTCCATTGAAGCCCCTCTCTTCAGCAACAGTTGGGACCACCACCGATCCAGCCTCTTCTAGAGCCGTCTTCTCAACGGGATCCTTCATCTCCCGCTGCAACAATCGGAACCACCACCATCGTCCTCCCTATAGGCCGTGTGATCAACGCCTCCTCCTTCACACCACTGCTGCCAAAGCCCCTGCAACTTCATGTTGCTGTCATCCTCATGGCAACGAACACCACAAGGAGCAGTTTGTATCCCCTTCTCCACCTCTAGACGTCTCCAACCAACTCTCCACTTACTGGCTGCCACCACCATTCGGGGCAACAACCATAACCTGCAACTTACCTTGGCCGGGGGAAACTTGCTGCTCATCAACCTGCAAGTCCGACCGTTGCATGCTCCTCCACCCACCTACTTCACCATTTTTTCCTTCGTGTGTGTTGCTGGTCTACAACATCACTAGCAACAATGACTTGCTGGATCGTTCCCTCCACCTACCTTGCACCAGCAACCTATCATCGAACTCCAAAGGTACAATCCTCCTTGAACGATCGAGTTTTCCTCTCCAAATCATTACAGTGATCACCACCATCTTCCAAGGTCCATCTCCGTCCCACATCCAACCCATGCCCCTCCTCCACTCCAATGACCATCCAATTTTGATAAGTGATAGGATAATTTCTCTCTCTTCTTTCATTTTCTCTCTCCTCTTCTTTAGACTCTCTCTCTAGTTTCTCTCTCTAAATCTTACATGTTTTATAGATCGATCCCTTACATTGTTTTCTAGTCAAGTGTTTGTCATTATTGTTTTAATTTTTCACAAGTCGTATGCAACATTTCAAATTGATGAATAAAAGTGAGGGTTATTTCTATAATTTTTGTTATTGTTTGAATAGCTATTTCTCTCTCTAAAATAAACCAATCATGTTTTAATCCATCACCATTCTCACCTCTCCATGAATTTCAGACAAAAATCTATCATTTTATGTTCTTGATTGCGCTAACTAATCCCAAGTACGGATCGACATCCGACACTTTCCACTGTGCAAAGAATTGTTTAATCTTGCAGGATAAAAATTGGATCTGTTACAAATGTGTTGAGATTAGAGTTTTTGAATCCGACACGGAAAAACCCTAGTTTCATGTCTCCTTCAGGTAGGGAGAGATTGGAGCATTTGAATATTCATAAATTTACTACTGAGAGAGCGGTTGAGTTTGGTTCAATCATGGGATCCTTTGTTCATTCTATTTTTACTTCTAGGCAGTGGATTCCTGCTCTGAGCTTGAACATGTCATACTATCCTATTTTGGTCAAACTTTTCTATGCCAACATGCATTCAATTCAGTGCGATGACAAGAATCAGCTATCGTTTGAGACTTATGTCTCTGGGGCTCACTTGACAATTACCCCCGATTTGATTTCTACCTTGTTGAGCATTCCTCGTCCTACTGCTCCTCTTGAGTATCTTCCTAGGACTAGAGAGTTGATGACCGACATAGTTCTCCTGACTGAGACTCTCACTGGTCAGACCTTAGATTGGAGATCGTATATTCCTCTTACATCTTTGCCTGATTATCGCTTGTTGCACCCGATTTGTGAGTACAACATTGATAGCCATGGGGCACATGTAAACATTGATCATCTTCAGTTGCTATATCATCTTGGTTCTGGTTTTTTCATTGACCTTCCTAGATTTATGTTTAGGGCCATGGCTAGAGCTGGTAGCAATCTGGCTAATCATCATTGTCTTCCCTTTTCTCTTCTTGTGAGTTCTATTCGTTTACATCTTGATGTTCCTATCTCTCCGTCGGAGGATGCGTGTTCATTGAAAGTAGGATTTTTTTGTGTCGTCGGATCAGAAACCCTAATCTCAACAAGATTTGTAATTATCCGAGACTTTTAACCTGTAAAATGGACAATTTTGCACAGTGGCTCATGTCAGATGTCGATCCACACTCGGGATTAGTCGGATTAGTGCACTTAGGAACTCAAAATCACAGAATTTCTAAAGAATCATGGTGAGGAGATAATGGTGATTAATGGTGGATTTAATTATCCTTTTAGAGAGAAAAATGAACATTAAATAACTAAGAAACAAAAATAAATACTAAAAGACAAAAAACTTGCATGGACATAATCTATTTTATTAATTAGAATATTTTCAAAGAAATTACAATGCTTGGAGAAATGAACTAGTACAAGGCATTTAGAATCACTATAAAGTATTGAAATATTCTAGAGAGAGAATAACAAAGAAATAAAGAAATAGTACTAAACCTAGAGAGAGAAAGATGACAAACTAAAGAGATTTAGAGAGATAAAGGATAAGAAGAGAGAGAAAGTGAAGAGAAGACTAGAGAAATGAAAGAGGAGAGAGACAAGCTTACCACTAACTTACCGTGATTTGGGAATGGCCGGTTGAACACGTGGCGAACTCGTCGGTGGGGAGAGAGGCAGAGGCGGTAATGGTGAGAAGGTTGGTTGCACCCCGGAGTACTAGGGAACCGGTGTTTCTGCCTGCAACATCGGCAGTGAGCAACAGGGCGTGGAGGAGAAGAATGGTCGATCTACGTGGGGGAATTGCAGGGGCTCTTGCAAGGATGAGAACGGTGGCTGGAGCCGTGAAGAGGCGGAGCGTGCAACAGCAGGTGGACTGGTTCAGGCTGCTAGTTGTCACCCTTAGGAAGGAGGCGGTAGAGAGGATGAGTTGCTGCCAATGCAGCCCGGAATGTGGTGTTGTGGGGCGATAGAAAATCAGGTAGAGTGGGACAGCAGGTAGGCATTCACACTAGCAGCAAAAGGGCGCTGATACTTAGATGAAGAAAAAGAACGTGGAGGAGGAGACCGAGGTGGAGATGCAGGGCAGTGGCTGGGGTGCAAGAGAGGAAGCGTAGAGGTAAGCCTCATCTCCTCTTCCCTTCATATTCTTCTCTTCTTTCTTCCTTTTTTTTTTGTTGTTGTTTTCCTTCTCTCAAAAGAAAGAAAACGGTTTGTAAGAGGAGAGATTGAGGGAGTTGCAGGGTGAAGGCGGACTGGTGCAGGAGTTGCTGATAGAGGCGGACTGGTGCAGGCGGAGTGGTAGAGGCGAACTGGTGCAGGCGGAGTGGTGATGGTGCTAGTAGGGGGCGTCCTCCAATGGTGATGTTGATGGTGAAGAGGATAGCAGCAATGCTCTAGCAGGAGGCGGTGGAGATGAGATACGAGGTGTTCTCTTGTCGCGGAACTATACGGTGGTGGCTGTTGGAAGAACAGCCACCGTGTAGAATAGATGAGGTGGGTGGCGGCTTGGATTTTGGCAGCTTCAGTTTTAGAAGAAGAGAGGGTTGCAGGCGACCGTGCAAGAGGCAGAGCAAGGTGGAGATGAAGAGAAGAAGAAGAGAACAACAGAAGAAGAAGGAGAAAGGACGGCTGGAGTTGCAGGTCTGCAACTCCGGCGAGATCAAGAAGGAAGAAGAAGAAGAAGAAGAAGAAGAAGAAGAAGAAGAAGAAGAAGAAAGGGAAGGAAGAAGAGAAGGAGAACGTGGGGGATTGATAGGAGGAGACGGGGAAAGGGAATGAAGGGGGATTAGGGTTCCAAAGAACCCTTCTCCTTCCCCTTTTAAAGCTCCCTAGTTTCCTTTAATGGAAATTAGGGAATTTTTAAAATAAAAAAAATAATTTTTTTTTAAGTAAAACCCTACTTTTCTTTGGGGAATTTCCCCATTTAATGGACCCCCCATTTTTTAAAATTTAATTAAAATTATTTTGAAATTCACGGGGTCCACTAACTGGTCGGACAGCGGGTCGATGATGATGGGCCCGGCTACTGGCCCACATGGATTGATGATGTCCATCGTCTCACAAGATGATGTGATAGACAATCTGATGGTGATCGGATGGATGGTGACTTGATTGGGACCCAGATTGGTAGATCAACGGATCTAGAGAGATCCAACAGTCCGGTGGAAGATCCAACGGTCCAATTGAAGATCCAACGGTCAAAAAGCTAAGGGAGATGAGACAGAGCCAATGGGCAAGAGTTCTGGGGTTAGGTCAGTAGATTCGAGGACCGAGAGATGAAGAAAGAGAGAATAAGGAGAGATGAGAGAGAAAATATCAAAAAATGGAGATAAAAGTATTGGCAAAGGGTCTGGAACCCTAGTCTTCACTGTGACCATCCTCACGCTTCTCTAGTAGAGTAGACTATCATTCTTTGCTGACTCATGTGGCTTTAAACGCTTTGGTCCGTCTCTTGGTCATTGGCTCTCCTACTCTCTTCTGGTTCTTTGGGTCGACTTTTTGGTCATCTTATTCAGCCCATATTTGGCCCATATCTTCTAGTCATAGCATGTGGGCTCTTTAAGCTTTGATAATGGGCTTTCTTAATCGATGTGGGCTCGCAAGTCTGGAGAATTGTCCCATCGGGGTTTCCTACGACAGAAGAAGCGCGTAATGAGACTCTATCAGAATGACTTCATGTTTAGACTTCCGAAAATATGTTTAATGCATGCAAATATACCATTTCGTCCAAAAAAGTGTGTTCTACGCAACAAAAGAGACTCTTATGTAGAAAAGTAAATAAATAGAGCATTTTAACTTAAGAGAGTGTGAAAACGCTTAGAAGATAACAATGGAAAATACGCACTTTTAAGCGAATATCATTCACCCATTGGACCCTTTACTATCCGTAAGAGTATGTCCTAGGTCCGTCAGGTCACTGATGTTCTTCCTGGTTTCCAAGATTTCTTTGATGATGACTTGGGATACGATAGAGCAGGGAGCACAGCATACAGAAACAAAGATGCAGCCTCTAGAAACAGTCTCCTTACATTAAGCCCCCCGAGATGCATGCGCCTTATACATTAGAGTCTCTTCATCATCAGATGATTGGATTTGATCAGCGACTCAACTCGCATAAGGAGCGGACGTCTCAAAGCTTTCGTTGATTGGAGGAAAGACATGATGTCAGTTTCCATCGGATGACTGGCACACTGATGGACATGCAGTGATACATGGAACATCAGTTCACTATGATGGGATTCGGTCAACGTCCATCATTTCCTGATCCAGACCAGCATGATGGTACATGACCATCTTCTTAGTCTAATAAGGAGAGATTTTGCTTGAGTTATCTGTATTTACTTTCCTTGAGATCATCGTACACAGATAAACTCCTTTGTTTTGTGGTTATACTCTATATTATTTTCTTGCCGATGTGTCCCAGAGTATAAAACTTATTATCTTTTTATATGACATGGTACTATTTGTGTTTTGTTATATATTTT
Organism: Euptelea pleiosperma; assembly: GCA_035048495.1. Lineage (NCBI taxonomy): Eukaryota > Viridiplantae > Streptophyta > Magnoliopsida > Ranunculales > Eupteleaceae > Euptelea > Euptelea pleiosperma. The sequence continues at coordinate 33,605,060 of CM068541.1, forward strand.
TTAATGCATTTGTGTTCCATGATAATATCCAATGCATACTATTTATCTACTTATATTTCTGTACTTTTGTCATTCTGTGACAAAAATGGGGAGAGAAAATCATAGAAGTAAACAAGTGGATGCATGAGATAAGGGGAGAAAAATTTATTATATTTTTTTTTCAATTTATCTAACTTGTGATGTGCATAATTATTTTACTATAATGTTTAATTGCTTTATTTATTTCTGTCGATTATAGTACATGGTAAGTTTTGTTGGCAGAATGTGCAGGGAACAGATCAGAAGTTTATATTCTATTATTTGTTTATTATCTCTGAGAGATTGTGAGATAGTGAGTGAATCATGTAAGAGGGTGTGATTGTAGTTATATTTTTTATTTACCTTCTATATGATTAAATATTTTTTGTCACGGAATTGCTAAATGGGGAGATTGTAAAGAATATTTTCATATTCTAGTTTGGCAAAGATTCTATGAAATATAAAACATTCATGTGATCGTTCCTACGAGCACCAATGTAGTATTGAACATGTCATGGTACACATACTTCGCTGACTACTTGAAGACTAACAGATTGAGACATCAAGAATCAGACGGTTGACAATAGGAGTCATTTGAGTAACTGCTCATTTGTCAATTATAGATCGTGTACGCTCGCTTAGGAAGGTAAGTAACTTAGAGGCCATAGGAGTAAGTTTAAAATGAATAAAATATAATGGTCAAACCTAGTCAATGGACATATTCGAGTCTAAGTCAAGATTATTGACTTTTGGGAAAGTCTGATCGATTGGACAAGCCCAATTGATTGGAGACCTCTGTGAAATCGATTAGACTTTACGAGATAGAACTTATCTGAAGCCCAATCGATTGGAGACCTATTTGAAATTGATTGGACTCTACGGGACATAAACATATATATGTCTGATCGATTGGACCCTTGGTACAATCGATTGGATTTATGAAGGAAAAACCCATCAGTACAGGCCCAATCGATTGGACTCAAAGTACAATCGATTGGACTTCACTAGATTGAGTCTCTTCAGATCCGAAATTCTAGTTTCCACTTTCTCCACTTATCAATAGACTCAGGACTATGAATTCTATAAATATAACCCCTCTCTGGACTTATTAAATACACATTGGAATATAGATAATAAATTTTTTTTTATCGAGAGTATCCATTCGAAGAGTAAAAAGTCTTTAGTTCTCATTAATATCTTATGAGCTTTTTCTTTTCTTGATCAAAGCCAAGAGCTTGATTTTTACTCATCTTAGGTCTTCCAAATAGAAACTTGATCTAGAAGTCTGAAAGTACTAGTGTGACTCAACACCATTTGAGCAACTTAGGGTTCAGGATGTACTGAGTCCTTCACCTTTAGCAAAGGCTAGAGAGTTGAGAATTAAGATCGGGGTGGCTGATCGAAGGTAGGTTTGGGGAGTACCAAACTGAACAAGCGGACAATGCTTCTTGGCTGGGAGGGCGCGTGTGGATTCGTAGAGTTGATTCAGAGGACGTGGACGCATCAGCAGTAGGCCTTGGCTAAGGTTGGAAGCTGCATTTGCAATGGTGCTGCATAGGTAACCTTTGTTTCGTTTAACTTTCCAGTTAGTGATACTTTCCGTCTGGACGTGGTCCCGTGGTTTTCCTTGACTAAGGTTTCCACGTAAAAACTCTTTGTCTTATGGATGTTTTGTTCTGCTAATTGTATTGATTAAATCAAACGACGAAAATATAATATACCACAGATGTATTTTTGATTTGAGTCGGTTGTGATAATCCTTTTATTAATCAACTAAGACATGTGAGTTTATCACCTTACCTTGACCAGTAAACTTATGATAGGTTAGATTAATTTTTGAATACCTAATCACCGCCCCCACCCCCCTTCTAGGTATTTTTGATTAAAAGAGAACGGACTGGTTATTTTATTGTTTTCCACTACTAACTGCGGCAATCAGAGAAATGCTGTTAAGAGAGGTGTGTACGGAGAATTCATCAGCACCACTTGCCTCCCCTCTCTTCCTGTTAAAGGGTTGGAGGTTGAAGGAGAAGATCTTTAACTGGTTAATTAGATGAGTTTCAGAAGCTTTCGTACGTACGTGTCCCTGTATGATGACTTCTCCCATCTAAATCAAAATAGAAATGTTTTAGAGACTTGGGTCGTGGGTGTTCTTCATGAATTGTTGAGTCTCAAATTACTCTACTCTAAGAAAGAAGCTTTTCTGCCTACAACCCCATCTGGGTTTGCCCCAGAAGTTATACAAGGCGTTCTAACACCATCCTCACATGTTCTACCTTTCATTGAGGAACAAAACTTGCACTGTGATTCTCAAAGAAGCTGGCAATGATAATTTGGCGATGGAGACCCATCCCTTCTTGGACATGAGGAAGAAGTACATAAAGTTGATGAATGAATCAAAGATTAATTTGAAAAGCATACGTCAAAAGACATGCTCATCATAGCATCTTGAAATAAACAGTACTTCTTGGTTAGAATGTCTTTGCAATCTGATTTGGCATTACGGGTTCCAGTGAGACAGAAGCAACACCATTTTTGTCTACGAAATTTGAGATTTTTTGGCATGTGTTTAATCAATGGACACCCTAGTAGTAGAAGGAATTGTAAATCTGATTCAACATGCATTTGACAAGGGATTGTGGAATTGCTTATATCTTTAGATGAAAATTTGGATTTGTGTGAATATTTAGACATTATATGTAAAGGTATACTCAAGCCAGGAAGGTAAGATAAGAGGCCATGTACTACCCAAATGTGCAGTAGATGAAGTACATATGTATTGTTCAAGACACCATAGGTCTCAACTGGTAAATTTCTCTGGCCCCACACTATCCCATTGTACAATGCTAATCGTCCATCAAGGAATTTGGGCAGCCGGGAGGAAAGAAATTGGAGAGAGCACACCCAGATGTATTATAGAAAAAAATGTTTGACTTAGTGAACCACGTACCAGTGCTTACCATAGTATATCATCCTACAAAAGAATCCAAGTTCATTGGCAATTCGTAGAATTCCTATAAAAATACATCTTTTTCATGCATTTTTTTTTTTAATTATCCCAAAAATTCTTGAATCCAACAGATAAAAGCACTCCCTAAAAAGCGCTTAAATCCAATGTTTAGAGACGTCCAATTAGGCTGATATGTGTGGGCAAAACATCTCTGAAAGGAGATTACCCTCTTTCTTTTTTATTTATTTATTTTTTAAAAAGAGAGGTCTTTTTGATTTTCTTATGATTATTCCAAAAAATCTCTTCATAATCAAAAATTGGAATTTAAGCAAATTAATTTAACATGACCGATAACAACTAACTAAATTTACCATCTCTAAAACTTATTTTAAACCAAGTCCTAGAATCTCTCCCTATTCATAAAAACTTTCCTTAAATCTCTCCAAAAGGTCTCTACGTTTTCTTTCTCCAAAATCTCTTCCAATTTCTCCAAAATCTCTTCTAACAATCCACGTTTCTCTCCTCTAAAATCTCTCTATTATTAATGCAATTATAAAGTCATTTAGAAATTTTAGAAATAAACCTCTCTTAAAATCTCACTACCACATAATGTCATTTAATGCTTTTGTAAAGACTTTTAAAAAAATTTTGACATAATAATTTTCTATTAATATACTCAAATCTCTAAGAAAGTTATTTAAACCAGCTAATGATAAAAAGTTTACATTAACTATTCCTATATAAACAATCATAATATTATATACAACAGTCTTGATTGGTCAGTATATACGCTTATGTGGAATTCATTTTTTCTCTTCTTGCATGAATTTTTTACTTTTCTACTAAGAAATTTTCTTCAGTTCTTTTTAATTATTTTATTTTTTATTACAACATTTTAATCAATTATTTTGTGGGTAAAATTTATGAGATAAGGTTAACTTATAATAATTATTTATTTATCAAAATTACAAATATGATTTTATGGTGTTCATTGCTAATGTTTTATACCAATGAAATGATATCAAGAATTTAATTGTGTTAATTATAATAAATTATGCATCATTTTGTATAAATTTTTATTTATAATTATAAATTAAGATAATCGTTAATTATAAGTGACTTTGCCATTATTTTACAATAATATTACAATATTTTATTTATCTTTTTTTTTTCGCCGTAATGACTAGTTTATATTAAAACATTAATCAACCCAAAGGGGGCCAAATTTTTATTTTTTTTGAATATGAATGGAGTGATGATGAGATAGCCAATATAGAGTATGTAGATTAAAGGCTAGTTTTCTGCCCAAAGGTGAAGCTGTGTCAAGAGTAAAATCTATAACTATTTAGTCTCGTAGGCATTATTTGCCTAGTGGGAGACGACTTGTGTGTTGGGTCTCGACTCAAAGGAGGGATCCAATGACACACCGGTTGTCCTACCAGAGTATGAATGACCATAGGCACACATGTAAAACTCTGGGAATCTGACAATGACCTTTAGATCGGATAAAGAACATTGATGCATTATTTGCAGTAGTTCATCATTACTGCCATTGTTATATTTATTGTCTACATTATTGTACAGTTTTGGATGCTTCCGTTATTCTGCGACAATTCACTGGGGTTGAGCCGTTGAATGGCTCAAACTATTCCAAGTGGAAGTCTCAGATTGAGATTGTTTTGGACTACTTGAATTTTTACTTTGTCCTATCTGAGGACAAGCCTCAGAAACCTACCGCAGACTCATCTGAAACTGCCAAAGCCTATTTCCAAAAATGAGAAAAGGCCAACAGGTTGAGTCTGAAAATCATTAGAGATTCTATGCTTGATACTATTAGAGGTGGGATTCCGGTTGCAGGGACGGCTAAAGAGTTCATAATGATGATTGCAAAACAATTTTGGAGGTCTCAAACAGTTGCGGTTTACTCTTCAGCGGCAGTTATTGTCCATGCGTTTTGATGGGCAGAGTAGTGTGAGAGAGCGCATATTGAAGATGTCGCATTTGTTCCATTCCTTGAATGGCCTAGACATGGGGTCTAAAGGATGACTTTTTGGTCCACTTAGCAGTTGGGTCACTTCCTTCGTCCTTTAACATGTTCAAGATAAATTATAATGCTCAGGATCGAAAATGGGATGTGTCAGAGTTGATTCTCAATATGTGATGGAGAAGGATAGATTGAAAGGGACTATGCATGATTATGCACATGCTGGGGTGTCAACGGGTCGGTTCCGGTTCGGTTCCTAAGGTGACCAGAACCGGAACAATCGGTTCCTTAACGGTTCCGGTTCTCAAAGTGATGGATCCGGAATCGGAACCGTTTATATATTTATGTTGGTTCCGGTTCCGGTTCTGGGTATATTGGGCCAAATCTTGAGAATATAACAATATATACACTATATTTATTTATTGGTACCGGTTCTTATCAGTTCGGTTCCGGTTCTATATTAGGCTACCCAGAACCGGAACCATTATTGTCGGGTCGGTTCCGGTTCCGGTTACTTTTTAATCGGTTCCCAAAAATGTGGAACCGGAACCGGTGTTTTCGGTTCCGGTTAAACGGGTAAAATTGACACCCCTACATGCTGCAATGCAATATCAGAGTAAGAAATTTTTTAAGAAAAAGGATAAAGCAAAGATTTTTAAGAATTTGCAGATGCCGAAGTTTTTGAAGCCCGGTACAGTTCATCAAAAGATGCCTCAGAATCAGCAAGGTGCCTTGGGTAGTAAGGGCACAGGCGGAGGGGTTAAGGCCGAGGATGTAGAATGTTTCTTTTGCTGGAAGAAGGGTCATGTAAGAAAGGACTGCTTCTCAAAGGTGCAAGCAAAGGCATTAGTTTCTGAACTACGTATCAACAAAGGAGTCCCCAAATGTTTTTTTCAGAAATGTGGACACGTTTGATTCCAAGGATAGTGCTACGATGAATGTTAAAGGCTGATCATAATTCCTGATTTGTCAAAGTTTATAGCCTGACCTAACATCTGACAGAAGGAGCATAAAATATCCCTTAGATTCCTGGCTTCCATAAAATAAAAATCCATACGATCCCGTCAGCAAAGTTACTTACCGCCCACTATATGAGCCACATGACATATTCTTAGAGATTTCTGACCTTATAGATGTTTGGCCCAACCCTAGATGGATATACAGACCAAAAAAATAGCTTGATTAGTGATTTCTAAGCTATGGATTGGAGTCGTTTTCATGGGTTGATATTTAACCATGGAATTTGAGCATTATTGACCATTTTCAGGGTTCAAAGATCCAAAGGTTTGAAATCACTAATCATGTTGATTTTTGGTCTGTAGGCTTCCTGAAACTACCTTTGTATTTGAACTTAGTGCCCCCCCTTCAGTTTTAGTTTAGTGCCCCTATTAGAGGACGCTGACCGTATGAATGTTTGGGCAGTCCCTAGATTGTCCTACAGACCAAAAATCATCCTGATTAATGGTTTCAAGCAATTCGATCTTTGTACCCAAATAATGCTTAAATTCCATCTTTGTACCCCAAATAATGCTCAAATCCTACAGTTAATAATCAACCCATGAAAACGACTCCAATCCAACGCTTAGAAATCACTAATCAGGCTAATTTTTGGTCTATATGTCGGTTTAGAGTTGAGCCAAATATCCATGCAGTCAGAAATCTCTACGAATATGCCACGTGGATTATATTGGGAGCGGTTCTACTAGATTGATTGTGTTTCCCCTTGAACAAAAGTGGGCGGTCAGCGAAGTTTTACTCTATGGCGGTATAGCCATTCGGTGGTGGGACTGGACCTACCGGCATGTCCCAAACTCGTAACGGTACTGTGGTCCGGCACGAAATGGTACGACACGAAATTGTATTTGCTTCAAAATCGTTAGGTTTTGAATCCACCAGTTCGACAGTAGAAGAAGGCTCGACGACAAAGCAGAGCCTCCCGCCGTTCGGCCTCTCAAACACTCTGAAACATGTCGAGAGCTCTGCAACTACGACGGCTTCTCCTTCGTTGCATTTCTTCCTCTTCTTCGATCAAAGCTCATAATCTTTGTCATCCTCAGCTCGAACGCTCTTCAGTCTCAGTTCTGCAACACCATCGCCATCTCTTCAGTCCTCTTCCTTCGCATTCCTTCTTTCCTTCTTCAAGAACCTTCGCATCATCTCAACACAAAGACAAACAACTTCAAGGAAGGGAACTAATCGCCCAAGAGATCTCCACTGAGCTTCTCAAGGACGCCAACGCAGAGTCTCTCTCATTGAACCAGAGGCTCGATCTCCACTTCTCTCATATTGATCCGAATCCATCTCTGATTCTTCAAGTCCTCAATCGATCTCCTGACGCAGGCCGTACAATTCTAGGGTTTTATCAATGGATCTCGTCTCGCCCAGGCTTCAAGCACGACGACGAGACTTTCTCTTACCTGGTAGTTTACTTCGGACGAAGAAAGGATTTCAAGGCCATCCACGATGTGCTCGTTGATGGTCGTGGCATCACCGGTCGTAAAACCCTAGCTTCCTCGATCGACCGTCTCGTTAGGGCTGGGCGAGCGTCTCAGGCGGTCTCCTTCTTTGAGAAAATGGAGCAGGATTACGGTATTGTCCGCGATAAGGAATCGCTTAAAATGGTGGTGTCGGCTCTCTGCGATCACGGCTTCGCCAGTTATGCGGAGAAGATGGTGAAGAATCTTGCTCATGAGTTCTTTCCCGATGAGTCAATCTGTGATTTGCTCGTCAAAGGTTGGTGTGTCGATGGGAAGCTTGATGAGGCAAGGAGATTGACCGGGGAGATTTATCGAGGAGGGTTCGAGCTTGGTACGATGGCTTATAATTCGATTCTTGATTGTGCTTGTAAGCTTTGCAGGCATAAGGATCCTTTTCGGCTCCAGTCAGAGGCCGAGAAAGTCCTCATTGATATGGATTTTGCTGGAGTCCCTCGCAATGTGGAGACTTTCAATGTGCTTACTACAAATTTGTGCAAGATTCGTAAGACCGAGGATGCACTCAAGCTGTTTGAGAGAATGGGAGAGTGGGGATGCTCTCCTGATTCTGCGACCTTTCTTGTCCTTACAAGGAGTCTTTATCAGGCTGCGAGGATTGGCGAGGGGGACGAGATGATTGACCGAATGAAATCCGCAGGGTTTGGGGATGCTCTCGATAAGAAGGCATATTATGGATTCATAAAAATCTTGTGTGGGATTGAACGAATTGATCACGCTATGAAAGTCTTTGCAAAAATGAAGAAGGATGGTTGCACACCTGGGATCAAGACTTACGAACTGTTGATGGAGAAACTATGTGCTCATGGTCAGGTAGATCGAGCAAACACTCTTTTTAAAGAAGCTACGAGGAAAGGGGTACCCGTGACCCCAAAAGTGTATAAGTTGGACCAGAGATTCGCTAAGAAGCCTAAGACCAAGAAGAGTGAGAAGCCCAAGAGGGAAACGTTGCCAGAGAAAATGGCGAGGAAGAGGAGACGTCTTAAGAAACTACGGCTGAGTTTTGTGAAGAAGCCTAAGCGAATGATGCGAAGAGCCTTTTGATTGCATCTAGATTTGTTCTTTTAGAGTCGAGGATCATCTAGAAGTTCAACATAATGGAGCAAAGGTTTTTTGCAGATCTTTGAGTATTTATTTGTGTTTCTTGTTGTTTACTTCTACTTTGGGCCACATTAGAAGTTGAGATTTAGTTTGGAATAGATTCATTTGGTTCACAATTTTCTTCACTGAACCTGCCTTTTTATAATTCTTGAGTGATTACTACGCCTCACTCTAAAAATTAACATTAACTCATATTAATACTTACTGGACATGATATGAGCAGCACCTGCTAGCTAACAAACCGTATCTAGAGCAGTAGATGTGATATGTCAAATGCACAGTACTCGAACTGTTTAATCAGTTAAGATGGCTTCTTGATTTCCTCGTTGGGGGCTTAATAACAATTCATAACTGCATTTACATGTACCTGTTGATAAATGTCTTGAAGTGCATGTTTGTGTTCTTCATCAAAACATTTGCCTTTGAAACTGATACCTTATGAGCTCTGTCATGAACTGACTCATGATACCAAAAATCATGTAAATTGTTCATATTAGTTGGTTTTCAAATGAGCTAAATATATTTGTAGTTGTGCTTCGCTGTGTAATTCGGTCATGCTAAACTAGTTTTGACTCAGGAATCGCAAACTCTTTTTCTTTTTTAATTATTCTGTTTCATGCTAAGTGTATTGCAAACTCTTCTTGATTTTTTGAATTACATCTTTTGGTGTTTTGGTTTATTGAAGTTCTTATCGATATCTGGTCTGGCAGCTCCTCCATTGTTGAAGTGTAGTTCTGGGAGCCCAGGCCCCTTAGAACCTGTTTATGGATGATGCTAGTTCCATGACCCCTATCAGTAGGATCTAGAGAGGCTAATTGTTAGCTTTTACCAGACCGTAATTCTGCGTGAAGCTTGTTATTGATGACCATCTTCACCATTGGTTCTTCCATTTCCGAAACAAATGGACCATCTATTCATTATTTCTTTTTTGACAAAAGTACGGCACCAATGAAATGTTTAATATGGTTCGGTCGATGTTTTGTTCCATATCATGGTCTGCATTTGTTGGAAGTTATGCCTTAGAAGCTTATGGAATCTTTGGAGGGAATGAAACTGCATGAAGGTAGCCTTGTTAGAGAGTGGATTAGTGGATTGAAGATCTAATGGGTGCTGCTTTCTGAGGAGTTCCACTTTAATCAAATGAGACGGATTCTGCGATGACTCAAGGATTGAAACCTACTCTTGAAGGCCCTCTTGAACTAAATATGGACCGTAGCTCTTTTGCAAAACAAGTTTCCATGACTGGGTATTTGATGGAAAGGGAACCTCTGAACGGTGATATACTGTCGAGTCCACGAATCCTATTTTTCAAGGTTTGCCGAATCAGGCACTCTGCATCCCTGTCAGACTCTGACACCCGTACTCATATCAATGCAACATAGCCATCCAGTAAGCACTAAGCTGTGAACTTTCATTCTCAACAACTATTCTCTTTTGTTTCACTATGTATGTACATGTATTGTAAGTTGTTGCAAGCATATGACAAAGTGATTGGATTGGCATGATAAGTGAGTGGCTGTGAGAAATTTTTTTTGGGTTTCTTAATCTTCCTTTATTATAGTTCACTTAATTAGAGGTGGTCCTCTAAGAGAAGATGGTATTTATAAGAGGACTTTTTAAAACATGTCTTTTGCAATTGTTAAATTGCTTTTGTACTTGTGGATATGTTTGCGATAAGCAAGTCTAATTCAACTTGTAGTGTCATCATTTCAACTACTTATGTTAATGGGAGTAATTCTGCACTTGTGGATAGGTTTGCAATTCGCAAGTCTATACAACTTACTACTGGTTTTGTTCTCATCTCGGCAAGCTATATAGGTTAAATGCATGAAAGAAAGAGTCTTGACGAGAATTTGTCACATTGCATGCAGATGCTGCTAATTATTGACAGGAGTTCTTGAATTTGCTTTTCTTGTTTCATATCTCATACATTGAATTTGTATTTTGTAGGAGTCTCGTCGACATTTTGACAAAGCTATGCATGTTTATGATCAGGTATTCCAGTTCATACTTTTGTTTGGATGGTATGGGAAACCGTTAAAGAATTGTAACTTTTGTTTTGTAAAAGAATTGTGAATTGATGCATCAAATTGCTTCATTTTTGAAATTAGTGAAGGATATGAACCAACAAGAGTGCTTCAAAAATGTTAAACATTCTTTCCTGGACTCCGATATTTGTCAGCATGCTTGCTTATTTTCAAGTTCAAGGCGATTTTTCTTTTTTTATTGCCTTCTTTTGATTGAAAGGCTTCGATCTTGATCTTTTTATGGAATGTGTAAATATCATGTACATTGCTGAAACATTTATCTATTAACAATTGGGAGTGTTCTTGCATCTGTGATACATGGTCCTAGACATGGTTAGGAGGTGAAGAAAACTAGTGGAAGTGTCTTGAGCCTTTGAACTCTATCTTTTATTGACTTTTGTTGATTTAAACATCATCTACAAATTCTATTATCACACATACTGGGAACTGGCACTTGCTCGTCCTCCTGGAAATTTTTTCTGAAGTTACCTATCTCTTTGCAGATGAACTCATTATAGAGTAAAGAATAGAGAATTGGTGTGACATCACCTATAATTACCCTGGGTTTCTACTATTACATTTGGCAAATAGGGTAACTGATCAAATAGTTATGATAACCTGATCAAAAGAAAGTGGTGGTGGCAAACTAATGTGTGATGTGCAAAGAAGCTGGGGAATCAGTCAATCATCTTCTCCTTCATTGCAGGCTAGCTCGGGAAGTGTGGGGCCTCTTTTTCGACATCTTCGGTATCTCTTGGATCCTCCATGCATCAGTTTGTTTGACGATAGGGAGTTGGTCCTCATTGTGCCTCCCTCCTTGTGGGCGAAGACTATGGAGTATCCTTCCGTTCGTGGTCTGGTGGGGTCTTTGGAATGAGCTGAATAGGAGGATCTTTCAAGGCAAAGAATCGTCCTCCCTAGATATGGTTATCTCTATCAAGGCCTACCTCCTTCTTTGGTCCAAACTGTTTAAGGAGTGTAGAGGTTTGGCCTTTGAGGACATGGTCTTCAGATGGGAGTCTATCGTGTGTAGGGGCAGCTAGTTGCTTGGTCTTTTGCTCCCTTATGGAGTCTTCTCGACCTCCTTTGTTTCTTGTTTCCTCCTTTTTTCTATAAATCTTTACCTTATCAAAAAAAAAAATGTTTGACATGATTTTTAGGCCATAGGCAGTACAAGCGGCAGCACCTATTAGGGTCAACAGTTGAGCTGTAGCATTCCTTTGGTTTATACATTATTTTCATTCATACTAATCTTTCATTTAGTTAGCCGATTTTGGAGATTCAAATATTTGAGAATTGTTCTTTGTTTTTATTTCTTAATCTTTAACCATTAATCATAAACTTAAGTCTAGACTTTCAACATGTTGATGTTAAGTAATCATGACTAGGTGCGTGAAAGGTTCGTGAGAATCCAGTGTTGAGTTTGGAAGTGGATAGGATAGTTTGGAATCAGAATCCCAGAGGCATGTTTTCAGTAACCTCCTTCTATAAGCATTGCTCTCGTGAAGGTCAGGTTCTTCCTGGATTGGTTATTTGGAAGACCCCAGTCCCATCGAAGGTGAAATTTTTTGTGTGGACAACGAGCCTGGATAAGATCTTGACTTTGGATAATCTGATTAAGAGGGGGTTGATGTGGCCAAATAGGTGTGTTTTATGTAAATCTTGTGCCAAAACAGTTGACCATTTATTGGTACACTGTAGTTTCACTAGAGAGGTGTGGCATGTTTTCTTTTCCCTCCTCAGGGTGGATTTCGTGGTCCCAGAGCATGTAGGTGATTTGTTGATAGCATGTTTGATGGGTATCCTTGTAGGGAAAGGCCGGTTCCTTTGGCGTTTACTTCCTTTTGCTATGATGTGGGCGGTTTAGAAGGAAAGAAATGCGTGGGTTTTTGAAGGGAAAGAATCCTCCATCCCTAATATGGTCCTGAAAGTTAAAGCTTTGATGTTTTTCTGGTCCTCTTCTCATCCAGAGTTTAAAGGATGTTTTTTTGAGTCTTTTGTTTTTAGATGGGAGGATCTATTAGGGGATTCCTATCCCTCTCTTTAAGGGAGGAATCTGCCTTCTTCTTGTTCTTGCTTGGGATTTGTCCCTTTTCTTTCAATGAATATACTTATAAAAAAAGAGAAAAGGTTTGTGTCATTAAAGAAGGGCACACGAGCGGATATTGTTGCTGAAGAGGTATTGGTATACTCTTATTATAATAATTTTCCTTTATCATGTCACAATAATTTACCTTTTTTTAGCTATTATTTAAATTATATAGTTTTAATGTATGTCGGTTTATGAACAACAACGACAACCCATAATAATAGTAATAAAATAATAATATTTAAAACAACATAATTGTTGTTACTGTTATTAGTATTGGTATAAGTAGTTTTCTGGTTTGTCAATAACAATTATCTTGCCAGATCTTGTTGGCTATCATTTGTTGGTGAGACTCGGAATTTTACCGGTAACTATTTTTTGGAAAGAGAATTCTGGACCAACAGTCCAGCCTTCCTTCTCCACTCATAAGGGGATTTTTAACACATGGCACACATGGCCATCAATCTGGACTGACCTTATGTTTGGCTAGCTTGTGATGCACACTATGTCAATAATCCTAACCCTCTGATCGGTGCAATGTTGATGGTGGAATTGGTGGTTGGATCCTATTGAAACAAAGGCTCTTATTTGGATGGTTAGGATCATCTAAAACAATTTGAAGATTCGTTTGTGGCCAATACAAGAAGTGGCTAACATTTGGACTGTCCAGATTGAGGACCATGAATGGACTTTGTAGTAGCCATATCTGTTTTGGACCATTGCCTGTGTGATTTTCTAACGAAGGTTCTCAAACAGATGTTTAGGATTCGTCTAAAGAGTGAGTTTGGTTATTGGTCAATCCAATGGCTGGCACCACATTTGAGTCTGGATTGATGACCTAATGTACAACTTTTAAGAGCTCCTATTGAGAAAGAACGAAGCCTGGAATTGA